>CM046961.1:8570816-11070816 GCA_025698475.1 Gossypium anomalum
CTTTAATGCTAAAATTTGAAAATATCTGAAAATATGATATCTTTTGAAATTAGAACAGTTCAAGTTTAAAACCGAGATTCCTTTGTTCAAAAGAATATGAATATCACATCCAGCATGATTGGACACGATATTCTAAAACTTTTGTAACTAAAATCATATCGTAATTTATAAAATTGTTTAGAAGGGTATTTTAGGCATTTAGACAAACGGGAAATCGTAACCCAGCATGTTAGAGCACTATTTCCCGAGTTCCTAAATACGAAAAAAAACATTGCCTCATTCTTTGAAACACGCTTTTTATTTTAAAACGATGATGCAAACAAGATGTCATATTTCTAAGATATCAAAATTCATGCTTTAATACAAATATAACGTAAAAGATAACATAACATATATCTACCTTTCATGTGAATAAACATAAATAACATGCATTTACATACATGAATATTTTGTACAAAATACTGCGTAGAAAACAATGTATATAATATAAAATATAATAATGTTTCATGCAAATGTAATAATAGCATAAATAATTTATTTTCATGCAAATATGTAAAACAACCAAAAAGATATTTAATAATTCATGAGATGGAATTAACATGCTAAATAATATTAAGTAAATGCAAAATAAACTATGAACGTACATATAAATCTAAATAAAGATAATAAATAGATGCAAATAAAAGTGAGGTATAAAAGAGTATTTAAAATAACCTATAAATAATAAAGGAGAAATAACTTAGTGTAATCAATTAATAAAAATTTACTATATAATTATAACAGATATTTATAAACGTAATATTATATTTAATAGAAACAAAATTTTGTAATAAATGTAGAATATAATATGCATACTAAATATTTAATATAATATTTAATTTATAATTTACAAATTTACAAATTTTTATACATAAATTATAAATATATATGTATTAGAATATAAAATAATATAATATGTGATATAAAAGTATAAGGTACTAATATAGATAATAAAATGAAGTTTAAATATTTAAGTAATAACATATAAAGTTATAACATTTAAGAATAATTTATAAATTTCAAAATTGTATATAATATAATAAAATATAAAATAATAATATAATATATATAACATTTAATAATACAAAATAATATATGTTAAAATATAATATAATATGCAACAAAATAATATAACCAATAATATTATAAAAATAATATAATAATTAATATAGTAAAATATAGTAATAACTAATATATAAAATTATTAATAATATATGATATATAATAAATTATGTATAAAATATAAAATATAAAATAAATAAGAATTTTATACTTATATAAATATTATATAATAAATATATTCAAAATAAATAAATTATATATAAAAAAAATGGAAAAAGGATTACAATAAGAATTGAACAAATCTTTTGGGCTAAAAAAACCAAAAAAAAAAAATTTGGACTAATCTGAGCGCGCGTTGATAGTCGAGGACTCCCAGAAATTTTCCTGTTTCCTAAAACGCAGTGCCGTTTCAAGAAGTTCGTTTAAGTGGCCTTGGGACCAAATTGAAATGTAAACTAAATCAATGGGCCAAATTAGAAATAAAAGCGAATCTAATTAAAAATAATAAAAATGTGGAAGGACTAAAGGGATAAATATCCCAATAGTTAAAAACACGCGGATCCTAAGGCGGGTATGGGTCGGATTTCGGTCGACTTCTGGGTTATACACCTAAAAACGATGCCGTTTAGACTTATTATTTTAAGTCAAAATGACGTGCGTTTTGGTAATGTTATATAAACGATTTTTAACCCCAAAATCATTTATAACCCCAATTAAAAAAAACTCTGAAAATTCTCTCAACCTCTCCTCTCCTAGCCCGAAATCCGGCCACCAACCCCGACAACGGACCACCGTACGCGCCTCCACACGCGCTGCCGTACACGGTGCCCAGAGGCCAAAAACCTCTGTTTATGCACTCAAAAGGTAAATCTCTTTCCCCTCCTTATTTTAGTCATCTCTTTTCCTTTAAAAAAGTTGTTTTGTGTATATGTATATATATAAATATAAATATATATATATATATATATATATATATATATATATATAAATGAAAAACGAAAAAAATATAAAGAATATTACCTTCAAAAATATACATTATTGCTTTTCTCTCTTTTCTTTTTCTTTTTCTTTTTTTTTTTTGCGTATCTGTTTACAGGTTTAAAAATAAGGCTTTATAGCCCTTGTAATCTGTACAACTTTAGAAAGAAATCTTTCTTTCTATATTTGCTTCATTATTTGCTGTGATTTCTTTCCTTTTATTTGCAGGTAACCCCGAAGATTTTGCTCGAGCTCTGATGTTCGCGCACTGATAGAGCCGGTATTGATGACTCTTGGCGTGATTCATGTGCCAATGCTGGCGCACTGTCTGATGGCAGCGTTGAGAAGTCATGGCGAGCTTGGTGGCGACGATCGGGCCATTGAATCTGAAAGGTCGCGTTGCTTAGAGTGCCCGAAGTTTTCAGAACCTTATTGCGGCGCTGATGTCCTCAAGAAACCCTAGGGTTTCCTAAGTCTGCTGGCTAATTGGGCCATTCGGGTTAGGCTGCTATTTGGGCAGGATTAAAATGTGGGCTTATGGTGTAGTTGGGTCTAGGGTCTGCTGAGTACGGGTTTGGTTAGTAAGCTATGGGTGTAATTGGGCTCCGGGTGTTGGTTTAAATTTTGGGCCTGGACTGTTTAAAATATGGACATTTTATTTATTATTTTTTTGTTTTCAATTTTAAAACCCGGGCAAATTTTGGTTACTACAGCTGCCCCTCTTTTCTCATTGCTATGTAATAGGAATCGAGCAAAGACTATAAAGGACCAAATTTGCCTGGTCTGGCCCAGTCTTTGAGATCTTTTCTTCGACCTATCTGCTTCTTGCAACCATAAGAATGTCATATTGATATCTTCAATTTGCTCTCCATCGAACACAAAGATGCCAAATTTGCTTCTTCGATTTGTTCCTTGTGAATATAAGGATGCCAAACCATCTTGAGTCTGTTTGAGAACATTTGAGAGTCAAATCTGCTACGTCCTCGATTTGTTCCTTGTAAACACAAGAATACCAAATCATCTTGGATCTGCTTCTTGATAAGATAATCGTCAAAGGTTAGATCCGCCATATCTGAGAACATCTGAGAGTCAAATCTGCTATGTCCTCGATTTGTTTCTTGTAAGCACAAGAATACCAAATCATCTTGGATCTGCTTCAGTCTAATAGTCTAAAGGTTAGATCGCCATATCGAGAACATCCGAGAGCCAAATCATGGTTATGTCTCGATTTGTTTCTTGTAAACACAAGAATACCAAATCATCTTGGATCTGCTTCAGTCTAATCGTCTGAAGGTTAGATCTGCCATATCTGAGAACATTTGAGAGTCAAATCTGCTATGTCCTCGATTCATTTCTTGTAAACACAAGAATACCAAATCATCTTGGATCTGCTTCAGTATAATCGTCTGAAGGTTAGATCTGCTATATCTGAGAACATCTGAGAGTCAAATCTACTATGTCCTCGATTTGTTCCTTATAAACACAAGAATACCAAATCATCTTGGATCTACTTTAGTATAAACATCTGAAGGCTAGATCTGCTATCTTCAATTTGTTTCCCATAAGCACAGGGATGCCATGTTGAAATCTTTAATCTTCATTGTTCCCTAGAGGACATAACCTGTAGAATGAGTATGTGCCTATGCCTAAGGATGCTATGAATGAAATGAGTCGAATGTCCTTAACATGTTATGATGCAAAGTGCTGTGAATATGACCCCTATCTTAGGCGTCACCATTCATTCCTTCTTTCTTTTCTCAAAATTTTATTCTTACTCAGCTTGTAGGCCTTCCTCCAATGCTACGATCTACTGAGGATGTCTGTAAGGACTGAATTATTGGCTTTGTCTATTTTCCTTTTAGACTAGAAGAAAGAAATTCCTCGAGTTCTTTCATCCCTTACTTACATGAATTTCTCGAACGATTGTCCTGTTTTAGTTTCTTGCATTATCTAGAAATTCCAAAGTAATGTGCAAAACTTCGTTTGTGAAAATGTTTTAGTTCATCTATATTATTTCAATGCTACATACTTTAAGAATATCGGAAGATGAATAAATCTTTAAGAATAATTAGATTTGAATGAATCGTTAACAATACAAAAGAAATAAGTCTGATAGCATATCTTTAAGAAGAAATAGAATCTAAAGATAGCAAACAAGATAAAAGTTAGATGCTCTGAATATCGCCGCTTGAGCGTCTATACATTAGTTCCATGAAACCTTTCTTGAGTTTGACATGTGTTTAAAAGATCAAAAGTACTTTGTTGACGCCCCAATGTACATCATGCTTTACTCTCTGCCGAGTTAGATATAGCCAAATTGTTGTATACCCTTCAAAATTTGAGCTGCCCTTTCGGGTTTTCAACTCAAAACCCCTTTGGTCACAAGGCGCCCTTTGCGGGTTTTCACCTTGGCCTCTCCATTTTTTTTTTGAAAAATTCAAGGTGCCCTTTGCGGGTTTTCACCTTGGATTCTTTTCTCCTTTAGACAAAGTACTTTTTGACTGAGTCTGAGTTCACTGGATTGGGTAGGCTCTTTCCATCCATTTCTGTCAAAATCAATGCACTACCGGAAAAAGCTTTCTTCACGACGTATGGCCCCTCCCAATTTGGCATCCATTTTCCTCTACAGTCCTTCTGAATGGGAAGTATTTTCTTTAGCACAAGGTCTCCCTCATGGAATCCCCTCGGACGAACCTTTTTATCATAAGCTCGCATCATACGCTTTTGGTACATCTGACCATGTCGGATGACTTTCAACCTTTTTTCCTCAATCAAGTTTAGCTGGTCATATCGGGACTGAACCCATTCAGCTTCATTTAACCTTATCTCTGTTAAAATTCGGAGAGAAGGTATTTCTACTTCAATAGGTAACACTTCTTCCATCCCATAAACTAACGAGAACGGAGTTGCCTCAGTAGAAGTTCTGACAGATGGTAGTTTTTCATGCCAATCCTTATAAGTCTCAGTCATCTTTCCCACTATTTTCTTAATGTTCTTATTGGCAGCCTCCACTGCCCCATTCATCTTTGGGCGATAGGGTGAAGAGTTGTGATGCTTGATTTTGAACTGGTCGCAAACCTTCGTTATCATTTTGTTGTTCAAATTTAATGCATTGTCGGATATGATCCTCTCAGGCATCCCATACTGACAAATGATTTCCTTCTTCAAAAATCGACTTACAGCTGACTTAGTAACATTTGCGTAAGAAGCAGCTTCTACCCATTTTGTAAAGTAGTCAATCACCACGAAGATAAACCAATGTCCATTCGAAGCTTTCGGTGATATTGGTCCGATGACATCCATGCCCCACATGGAAAACGGCCATGGAGACGTCATGACATGTAAAGGTGAGGGTGGCACATGAATTTTGTCCCCATAAATCTGACACTTATGGCATTTTTTGGCATAGTTGATGCAGTCTCCTTCCATAGTGGCCCAGTAATAGCCAAACCTCATGATTTGTCTTGCCATCGTGAACCCATTTGCATGCGTACCACATACACCTTCATGAACCTCTTCTAGAATTAGCTTGGACTCCACAGCATCGACACATCTCAAAAGTACTTGGTCTTTCCTCCTCTTGTACAGAACATCTCCATCCAAAACATAGTCACAAGCTAACCTTCTCAAAGTTCGTTTGTCATTTTCGGTTGCCTGCTCTGGATATTTACGATCTCTTACATATCGCAATATATCCTGATACCAAGGATTATCATCCTTTTCTTCCTCTTCAAGGTTATAACAACTAGCCGGAGCTTCATAGACACTCATTTGAATTGGTCTTATCTCTTCTTCTTTATTTGCCTTAATCATTGAGGCCAAGGTTGCTAGAGCATCTGCCATCTGATTTTCGTCTCGCGGGAGATAATTAAAGGTGATATCATCAAACTCCTTAAGTAACCCCAAAACTACCTTTCGATAATTGATCAATTTAGGGTCCCTTGTCTCCCATTCGCCTCTAAGCTGATAAATTACCAACGCCGAATCTCCATACACTTCTAGGATTCTTATTCCTCGCTCTATGGCCACTTGAAGTCCCATAATGCATGCTTCATACTCAACCATATTGTTCGTGCAATCAAAGTCCAACTTGCACGTGAATGGGTAATGATCACCATTAGGGGATACCAAGACTGCTCCAATTCCATTTCCCACTGCATTAGAAGCCCCATCAAAATTAAGCTTCCATGGAGAATCTTCAGTCATTGCTATACACATTAACTCCTCATTTGGAAAATCAAAATTTAATGGCTCATAATCCTCTAGAGCTCTACTAGCCAAGAAATTAGCTACCGCACTTCCTTTTATAGCCTTCTGACTTACGTAGACTATATAGAACTCCAAAAGTAAAATTTGCCACCTTGCCATCCTTCCATTTAGAGCAGTTGATTCTATCATATATTTCAATGGATCCAGCTTGGAGATAAGCCAAGTGGTATGGTATAGCATGTACTGTCTTAATCTCCGGGTGGTCCAGATTAGCGCACAACACAACTTTTCAGTCGGCGAATATCTCATTTCACAGTCAGTGAATTTTTTACTGAGATAATAAATTACTTTCTCTCTTTTTCCCGACTCGTCATGT
This sequence comes from Gossypium anomalum, assembly GCA_025698475.1. NCBI lineage: Eukaryota > Viridiplantae > Streptophyta > Magnoliopsida > Malvales > Malvaceae > Gossypium > Gossypium anomalum. Next base: position 8,577,481 of record CM046961.1, read on the forward strand.
TGACCAAGCACACATCCCATAGAATTGCTGAACACTGACAAGTATAGTATTAACGGCTTATCTGGACTAGGTGGAGATAACACTGGAGCATTTAACAAATACTGCTTGACTTTCTCAAAAGCATTCTGGCATTCTTCATCCCAAGTACCTTGATTATACTTTCTGAGGAGGCAAAAGATGGGATCACATTTCTCGGTCAATTGTGAAATGAACCGAGCGATGTAATTCAACCTTCCTAGGAATCCCCGAACTTCTTTTTGAGTACGCGACAGAGGCAACTCTTGATTGGCTCTGACCTTTTCTGAGTCCACTTCAATTCCTTTTTCACTGACTACGAAGCCTAATAACTTCCCCAATCTGGCTCCAAAGGTGCACTTTGCTGGATTGAGCTTCAACTGAAATTTTCTCAACCTTAAGAACAATCTTCTTAAGACCTCAATGTGTTCTTTTTCTGTTTGCGACTTGGCGATCATATCATCAATGTATACCTCAATATCCTTAAGCATCATATCGTGAAACAAGTTTGCCATGGCTCGTTGATATGTTGCCCCTGTATTCTTCAGCCTAAACGGCATTACTTTGTAACAAAAGGTGCCCCACAATGTTATGAAGGTAGTTTTATCCATATCCTCTGGATGCATCTTTATCTGATTGTATCCTGAGAAGCCATCCATGAAAAAGAACAATGAATATCCCGCTATGTTGTCTACTAAGGTGTCAACATGTGGTAGAGAAAAATTATCTTTTGAGCTTGCTTTGTTTAGATCTCTGTAATCAACGCACATTCGTACCTTCCCGTCCTTCTTAGGAACAGGCACAATGTTAGCTACCCATTCGGAGTACTTCACTTCTTGCAAGAATCCTGCATCAAACTGCTTCTTGACTTCATCCTTTATTTTTAGAACAATATTAGGTCGCATTCTCCGCAACTTTTGTTGAACTAGTTTGCAATCTTGTCTTATAGGAAGACGATGTACTACAATATCAGTACTCAATTCGGGCATATCCTGATAAGACCATGCAAAAATATCCTTGAATTCCTGAAGCAACTCAATCAAGCTACGCCTTGTGTCTTTGGTAATCAGTGTCCCAATATTTATCTCATTCCCTTCCTCTAGGACTATGTTCTCTATTGCCTCTTTTTCATGTGACATGATTTGTTTCTCCTCCTGTTTTACCATTCTTAAGAGATCGAGAGATACGTCACAATCTTGAACATCTTCAAAATCCTGAGGTTCCTCTAAACACATGTCTTGCTCACAAGAGAAATCAGGAGTGGCAGTATTAGCGCTCATATCATTGATATTTAGAGACCCGTGAGGGGTATGAAAGAATATACAAAGAATGAATGAATTTAAGAATGATCGTTTATGTGCTATGAATAAAATAATAAGAGTTGTTAATATTTAAAGGAATATTGGTTGATAAAAATGAAGCAATACTCTTTTAAATTGATAAAAGTTATGTTTTATTTGAATAATAACAGATGAACATAAGCCTATTTTCACAAATGTAATCTTACTACTCCTAGGCCCTAGAGTAATAAACATGTTTCGAGAATTACTCTGAAAAATTTCTAAAGACTACAGGAAGAACCTCCGCAGTCTAATTGTTCAGAGAGCTCCCCGATTCGTAAGGGCGAATACCCTCAAGGTTTTCCTATCCAAACCACTTACTATGTACAACATTGATTTGATGACTCCCTTCTACCAGCAACCCTCCTGACTTAAAGGTTTTGGATATAGGTGGGAATGTCATCAGTTCCCACTCTACTTCTCCTTCGTTCAAACGCGCCTTCCTTCTTGCTTGAAGCTTTTCCATCTCTTGTCTCTTGTGTTTATGGTCTGGCTTAAAACCCAAACCAAAGCGATCCTTCTTCTCCATCAATTTTGGGACTTGAATCCCTCATTGCAACTGTTTTCCTAGTCCTTTTCCCGGTGATGCCCCCTTTCCCATCATCATTTGTAGGGCCACCCTTGTAGCTCCAGACATTTTGGGCACTGGCACCTCACTTCCTTCCGAAATAAAGGTTGCGTTGATAATTTCTAGAGAGCGAAAAGAACATTCAACAGACTTTTCATTGGCCTCAACATAAGGAGCTTTCCCAATGACTGTTGCTATGATATCCTCATCCGCATTGATAGTTATTAACCGTCCATCTGTTACTAACTTCAATTTCTGGTGCAATGAGGAGGGCACTGCTCCTGCCGAGTGTATCTATGGCCTCCCCAACAAGTAATTATAGGAGGGTTTGATGTCCATCACCAAGAAATCGACTTTATACGTATTTGGTCCAATTTTCAAGGGAATGTCAATTCGTCCCATCACCTTCCTTTCGGTTCCGTCAAAGGCTCTTACCACATTATGACATGTCTTCATGTGCGAACTGTTAATGGGTAATATGTTCAATGTAGATAGTGGAAGGACGTTCAAAGCGGACCTATTATCAACGAGTACACTTGGAAGCGTATATCCTTTGCAACGAGTGGTGATGTGCAAAGCCTTAGTTGACCCTATGCCCCCAGGTGGAATTTCATCATCATTGAAGTAGATGAAATTATCAAGATCGATGTTATTTATCAACCTGGTCCAACTTATTGACGATATATCATGAGTGACATATGTCTCGTTGAGTACCTTCAACAACGCTTCTCGATGCACTTGAGCTTAGCGATGGGTTAAAACCGAGATGCGTCTTTGGTTGCTTACGCAATCGTGTTCGACCCACATCGTACTCACTATGCTTAAGGAACTTTAGAAATTCCTTAGCTTCCTCCTCCCCCACTGGCTCGTTAATAGGTACTTCACTCTTTCTCTCAATCTCAACATTCTTGGGTTTTGTGGGCTCCACTCTGACGTCTCCCATATCATAACGCTTCTCACTCCGCGTATGGGAACCTTTATCTCGTACATCTTTAGATGCGCTGGCTATATTTCTTTCCTTCGGCACCGTCATGCTACAGTCATAACTCCATGGTACTTTCTTGCTATCCTTGTAAGGGAAAGGAGTAGGTGTATGGATAATGACCTTTGGCGCTGCTGGTGTCCCCATTTCATTATTCCCTGGCAGGGAGATAATGATCCTTGGTCTGCTGGTTCTTTGCTGTTTATTTTCCAGCACACATACTTACTTTTCACTAGAGCTACCTTCACAAATCTGTAGCTCTTTATTGTCTATAAAGCCCTGCACCAAGGCTTTGAATTCCTTGCAATCTTCATGGAACTCACCGTAGGCCCTCACACATTCTCTCGTATTTTTAGAGGTCAACATACCTCTCTTCATCATCTCTTCCCAGATCACCCTCATGGGTATCTTTATTTCAGCAACATTTTCCTTCCCCCCTTTTCTACCAGCTTCACTGATGGCATTTACTCCCTGATTGTCATGGTTCGGTAAAGGGTTCTCAGTATTTGAGGTACTCTCAAATTTTAAAACCCCATTTTTGATCAACCTCTCTACGATTTTTTTGAATCCAGTACAATTCTCGATCGAGTGGCCCGATATTCCAGCATAATACTCACATCTGGTATTTGCATCATACCATTTAGGATACGGAGGTTGTAATGGTTTCAAATGGAAAGGGGCTAAGCATGCGCATTATATAGATTTTGATAGAGCTCCCTATACGTCACAGGTATAGGTGTAGACTGCATCCTCTCATGCCTTGTGCCGAATTCTTGCCTTTGATAACCCTGTTGCCCAACTGCAGCAACCTTGGGTTGACCAACTGTGACTGCCTTCGAGTTGAAACTACTTGTGTTGTTCACCTCATTGTCTTTTCTCCTTGGGGTCGATCTTTTGGTTGCTTCCCCTTCAATTTTGCCACCTCTTATGGCATTCTCAACCATCTCTCCTGCCATGACTATGTCCGCAAAACTTTTGGTAGTGCTTCCAATCATGTGGGTAATGAATGTTGCCTTCAGAGTATTGATAAACAACATGGTGATTTCTTTTTCCAACAGTGGTGGTTGTACTTGCATAGCAACCTCTCTCCATCTTTGAGCGTATTGCCTAAAATTCTCATTAGGCTTTTTCTCTATATTTTACAATGTAATCCTATCCGGCGTCATGTCAGTCACATGATTGTATTACTACATGAAGGCTTGTGCAAGGTCCCTCCATGAACTTATTCTGGTCCGGCTCAGTTGATTGTACCACCTGGCTGCTGCTCCCACTAAGCTATCTTGGAAACAGTGAATCAGTAGTTGATCATTGTTCACATATCCAGTCATCCTTCTACAGAACATCGTGATGTGGGCTTCCAGGCAAGTAGTCCCGTTATACTTTTCAAATTCTGGCATATTGAATTTGTGAGGGAGTACCAAGTCTGGGACCAAACTCAAATCTTTGGCATCAACTCCATAATGCCTATCAGCATTCTCTAAAGCTTTAAATTTTTCCTCCAGCCATCGGCAACGTTTTTCTAACTATTTTGTAGCTTCGGCTCTCAAGTCCTCCTTTTCAGCCAAATCTAAGTCAGGGATGAGAGGATTGGTAGGGTTATTACCCAAATTGAATCCTGAGTCAGTTGGATAATTCATATGGATCCCAGCATCAATTGGCCCATGTTGAGGCCTTATGGTGACAGATGGCCTCCGGGGAAGTGCCTCTGTTTGTGTAAACATGTGAGGCGGAGTGAAACCAGGAGGATGACCCTCGTACTCCTCTCTAGTGATGGCCATGGGAGCCTTTCCGTTATCAGTGGCCCTCAGTAGTTGAGCCATCTCAGCCATCATATTCCTCTGAGCTTCTAACATTTGCTCCTTCATGTCATTTTGCATCTTGGCCAATTGTTCTTGCAATTGGTCTTGCATGTCCTTTTGTAGTTGTTCAAATCTCTGGTCCATGTTCTTTGACTTAGCACGTGTACCGTACGGATGTGTTGCTTCTAGATTTCCTTTCTCTTACTCTCTTTCTCCTTATTAATTATAACTAATTAGGGTCTTTCTATAATTGGGAATGCAAACAATGCAATGAAATGTCATGAGATGCAAACATATGGGATGCAGAAAGATGTCGATTCTGATTCAGTTTCATTTTAGAAAACGTTGTTTAAAGAACCAAATCTTTTCATAAAACAGATTACAAATACATCTTTGCCCGTAGGCCTAGAGTTTCGACCCTATCTAATAATAACGCTAATTCTCGTCCTTTGTTTGACGATGACTCATACATCATGCTCAACGTTCTAGCTTGTATTGCTAATTCCTGCAAATGTTCAGCAACCTCTCGAATTTGAACTAAGGCCTCTCCCATGACATGGTCTCTATCCCCCATTTGATTCTGAAGATGATGAAGTTTCCCTTTCCATTGATCTTTTCTTGCCTCGAACTGTTCAATTCGTAGCTCACAATCCTGTAATGCTGTTTCCAATCCACCAATATGATGCTTCATTTCCTCGATTTTATCCAAACTCGCCTTTAACTCGATTGCAGAGTTACGACTTTGATGATGATGGAGGGATCGTCCCAGCTCTGCCACATTAGCTTTTAACCCTTGATTTTCTTTTTCCAGAGTCTGATTGCGTGACTACATCTCTTGGAACTTCTTCTCCTAATACTTGGCCTTAGCTCTTTCTTCCCGATTCTCGTGCTGCCACTGCTCTGAAGACTTCCCTAATCCAGCCCTTTTCAATGTCACTTGGGCCTTCTTATAATGCATCTTTAGATCATCTCGATCCCCTTCAATATTTCTCTTTACCTTTCTCACCTTCTCGACTTCCATGTTTTGAACGTCGACATCGAGACTGAAGCACATTTTCTCTTCTTCTAGCTTCTCCATCCGCTTTTCAAGCTCTGAATTCTTTCTCTCGAACTCTTGCTTCATAGCTTCCACCTCTGATGGAATCACTCGTAAGCTCTCCTCTAATGACCGAGCTACTCCCAAGGTTAGCCTAGGGACATTGTCATTAACTCTCCTACTAAACCACCCTTTATACTCAAGGGTTGACGTTGAGCCTTCAGTCAAAATCTTCATATAGAAAGGCTTCTTCCAAGCCTCAGAAATCTCTCGCATCCTCTCTTTGTAATGATCTCCCTTATAAGAAAAATCACTCTGTGCTAAACCCTGTGTAGCTGGTATGAACTGCCTCGCTTGATATTGTCTTAGCAATGGTATATATCCAACAGCTCCCCAAATTCCTGGCAAAGGGATCCAATCAAAATTGCCACAGCGATAAAGGACTTCACTAGGAACCAACCAAGGAGCCTTCCACATAACATCTTATTCTCGAAGATTCCAAAGAATATCTATCCATCTTTTTTCTGAAATGTCATCTCTCTTCGGCCTTTCCACTGCTTCCTTTAAGGGAGAATAACCTTCAAAGAACACCCTACAAGGAACCTTATCAAGCTTCCAGAAGTGGCTATGAAACCAGACCACCAACAACTGTGCACATCCAATGAACCTTCCTTCACCGGCGCTTCGGCATGCGGTCAAGGATCTTATCGTCTCAGCTAAGATTGCAGGCACAGGTGTGTTTTGTTTACCAAGTCGATCGAACAAATCCGCAACCACCTCATCTATGTGCCCCAATGCCTTTGGAAAAATTACCATGCCATAAATACCTAAAGCTAGGACATCGACCTTTTTCTTCACATCTGGATGCGTCAATATCAAATCTCTCAGAACGGACCATGGAATGCACTTACTATCACCTTTTTGTAGTATACGAGGTATAGCCCATTGCTCACTCATCCCAGTAATCATTACCAACTTCTTCGCAAAAGTTGGAAGATTAGCAGGCCTAACATAAGCCTAATGACCCTGAATCCTTGGGCAACACAATAAATTGGTATACTCCTCTAAAGTAGGTGCCAGATCAACATCACCAAATGTAAAGCTACTAAAAGCAGGGTTCCAGAACTGTACCATAGCTCGAAACAAGTGCCTATCTACTTTGACATCTAGCAAGAAGGGCAAGTCTACGTAATTCTGATAGAAGAGCTGCTTAACCTCATCATCCCATTGGGCCCAAATATTCCTCAGCTCCTGCAATTCATTCTGTGTCGAGTTAACACAAGTGAAGTCCCACAACTCTGATATATATCCCTCGGTAACACTATCTCCTTTCTCCAACTAGGTTTTCTCTGACCAGGTACAGACAGAAGCATTGTCTTCTACTTTATTAAGGTACTCGTTCCTCATTACAAAACTTTCTAATCTAGAAATCGAGCCTTGAATCGACACCTTTAAATGCCAAATGACATGCAATGACAGCCAAAATAAAAATAAGTCAGTATCATATAAAAGAAAATGATAAACAAATATTTATAAGGGTAATTTTCTAAAGGTTATCATTATTTCCTTAGGGTAAGCACTTAAAGGTTCACTATATGAGTTTTAGCTCTAAAGCAAGGGTACCTGAACCAGCAGATTCCTCGGTCCTCACCCATTATAGGCTCATATAGACCATGTTCAGTTCAGAGGGACACATTTCCCTATGGCCATACGGAGATGAAAATCTCACGAAGACATAGGTACAGTATCCCGGAAGCAATCCACTAGCTCATACAAAGGTGAAAACCTCACGAAAGCTTAGCTTCTCGCTCCCACTTAAGGGTGTGACCACAACAGTCATGCAAATGCAATGTGTGCGAGAAAAATAACAAACATATGCAGCAAACACATGAAAAAAAAAAAAGATCATAGTTTTCAAATCGAGTTTTCAAATTTTGATAAAGGACAGAAATCAATCAATTTTACGGCTTGACTCTCTTATTATCCCCAATGGAGTCGCCAAGCTGTCGAAACCGTTTTTGGACGGGGGTTTGTAAAAACGGGGTTCGACTTAAAAATGAAAATGGGAGTCGCCACCAACCTTTTTTAGGTGCGATTGGAGCACCTTATAAAAACATTTTGGTCTCACGAAAATTTAGAGAAAATAGGTTCGAGAGTCGATTCACGTGTGAGGAAGGGTTAGCACCCTCACAACGCCCAAAATTGGTACCGAATTAAATTGCTTTCATCTTTAATGCTAAAATTTGAAAATATCTCAAAATATGATATCTTTTGAAATTAGAAACAGTTCAAGTTTAAAACCGAGATTCCTTTGTTCAAAAGAATATGAATATCACATCCAACATGATTGGACACGATATTCTAAAACTTTTGTAACTAAAATCATCTTGTAATTTATAAAATTGTTTAGAAGGGTATTTTAGGCATTTAGACGAACGGGAAATCGTAACCCAGCATGTTAGAGCACTATTTCCCAAGTTCTTAAATACGAAAAAAAACATTGCCTCATTCTTTGAAACACGCTTTTTATATTTTAAAACGATGATGCAAACAAGATGTCATATTTCAAGATATCAAAATTAAGCCATTATAATACATGCTTTAATACAAATATAACGTAAAAGATAACATAACATATATCTACCTTTCATGTGAATAAACATAAAAAACATGCATTTACATACATGAATATTTTGTACAAAATACTACGTAGAAAACAATGTATATAATATAAAATATAATAATGTTTCATGCAAATGTAATAATAGCATAAATAATTTATTTTCATGCAAATATGTAAAACAACCAAAAGATATTTAATAATTCATGAGATGAAATTAACATGCTAAATAATATTAAGTAAATGCAAAATAAATTATGAACGTTACATATAAATCTAAATAAAGATAATAAATAGATGCAAATAAAAGTGAGGTATAAAAGAGTATTTAAAATAACCTATAAATAATAAAGGAGAAATAACTTAGTGTAATCAATTAATAAATATTTACTATATAATTATAACATATATTTATAAACGTAATATTATATTTAATAGAAACAAAATTTTGTAATAAATGTAGAATATAATATGCATACTAAATATTTAATATAATATTTAATTTATAATTTACAAATTTACAAATTTACAAATTATACATAAATTATAAATATATATGTATTAAAATATAAAATAATATAATATGTGATATAAAAATATAAGGTACTAATATAGATAATAAAATAAAGTTTAAATATTTAAGTAATAACATATAAAGTTATAACATTTAAGAATAATTTATAAATTTCAAAATTGTATATAATATAATAAAATATAAAATAATAATATAATATATATAACATTTAATAATACAAAATAATATATGTTAAAATATAATATAATATGAAACAAAAGAATATAACCAATAATATTATAAAAATAATATAATAATTAATATAGTAAAATATAGTAATAACTAATATATAAAATTATTAATAATATATGATATATAATAAATTATGTATAAAATATAAAATATAAAATAAATAAGAATTTTAAACTTATATAAATATTATATAATAAACATATTCGAAATAAATAAATTATATATAAAAAAAATGGAAAAAGTATTACAATAAGAATTAAACAAATCTTTTGGGCTAAAAAAAACAAAAAAAAAATTTGGACTAATCTGAGCGCACGTTGATAGTCGAGGGACTCCCCAGGAAATTTTCCCTGTTCCCTAAAACGGTACCGTTTCAAGAAGTTCGTTTAAGTGGCCTTGGGACCAAATTGAAATGTAAACTAAATCAATGGGCCAAATTAGAAATAAAAGCGAATCTAATTAAAAATAATAAAAAATGTGGAAGGACTAGAGGGATAAATATCCCAATAGTTAAAAACACGCGGATCCTAATGCGGGTATGGGTCAGATTTCGGGTCGACTTCTGGGTTATACACCTAAACGATGCCGTTTAGACTTATTATTTTAAGTCAAAATGACGTCGTTTTGGTAATGTTATATAAACTGATTTTTAACCCCAAAATCATTTGTAACCCTGAATTTAAAAAAAAAACTCTGAAAATTCTCTCAACCTCTCCTCTCCTAGCCCGAAATCCGGCCACCAACCCCGACAACGGACCATCGTACGCGCCTCCACACGCGCTGCCATACACGGTGCCCAGAGGCCAAAAACCTCTGTTTATGCACTCAAAAGGTAAATCTCTTTCCCCTCCTTATTTTAGTCATCTCTTTTCCTTTAAAAAAAGATTGTTTTGTGTATGTATATATATAAATATAGATATATATATATATATATAAACAGAAACGAAAAAATATAAAGAATATTACCTTCAAAAATATCTGTTATTGCTTTTCTCTCAGTTTTTTTTTTTTTTTTTTTATGCATATCTGTTTACAGGTTTTAAAAATAAGGCTTTATAGCCCTTGTAATCTGTACAACTTTAGAAAGAAATCTTTCTTTCTATATTTGCTTCATTCTTTGCTGTGATTTCTTTCCTTTTATTTGCAGGTAACCCCGAAGATTTTGCTCGAGCCCTGATGTTTGCGCACTGATGGAGCCAGTATTGACGACTCTTGGCGTGATTCATGTGCCGATGGTGGCGCACTGTCTGATGGCAGCGTTGAGAAGCCACGGCGCGCTTGGTGGCGACGATCGGGCCATTGAATCTGAAAGGTCGCGTTGCTTAGAGTGCCCGAAGTTTTCAGAACCTTATTGCGGCGCTGATGTCCTCAGGAAACCCTAGGGTTTCCTAAGTCTGCTGGCTAATTGGGCCATTCGGGTTAGGCTGCTGTTTGGGCAGGATTAAAATGTGGGCTTCTGGTGTAGTTGGGTCTAGGGTCTGCTGAGTACGGGTTTGGTTAGTAAGCTATGGGTGTAATTGGGCTCCGGGTGTTGGTTTAAATTTTGGGCCTGGACTGTTTAAAATATCGACATTTTATTTATTATTTTTTTGTTTTCAATTTTAAAACCTGGGCAAATTTTGTTTACTACAGCTACTAAGGCCTCTAATTCAATTGTATTTTTGGAAAGATTAAATGCGATATGTCACTCATACTACCATTCTAAGACAATTAGGAGTAATTTTGTGTCACGGGCCAATGGATCAAAGCCCATGACTAATGTACAAAAAAAATCCCAAAGAGGTCAATTGGTTAAATGTGGCTCATTTGACTCACTTGAACTAGCCTGATTTGTGGAATACGTGGAGAAGCCCATCTACTTGAAGCATTAATGGCCAAGTGAAGCACCTAATGAAAATTGGGGCTACCATGGTAAATATGGAAACTTATCTTAAAAGATGTGCAATCTTATAATATTTGATTTTGTAATATTAAAGGATTGTGTAAATCCTTTAAGAATCTCAATTGTAGATAGACTTTAATCTCGAACATCGATGTAAATTAAACTATACCGTTGGATCTAAGGGAGTTTAACTATAAATAAAGGTCTTTCCCCTCATTTGTTATCACTCAGTTGTAATCCTTTATAGTAATTGAATACTATTGAGAGAATTTACTTAAACACTTTGTGAGTGTTTTCTTGTGGTTTTTCTGTTCTCTCGTTGCTTCTTTGTCTTTGAGTTGCTTCCACTTTATTTTTGGTGCCTTAGAGAATTTCTATCGAGAATTCTTATTTTGTGAGAGTTAGGTTACTTAAATGGATTTGAAACCAAGAAATTGCCTAAGGTTGCATGGATTGCGAGACTAAAGTTCTAGTTTCGTGACACTTGCACCAGATCCATTCTTCCTAGCTAAGCCAATTACAAACAACATCCAGAACTTTATTGAGGCAAGTTTTGGTTCAACAAGGGTTGGTTGTGCTTTGAATTGATAGCATTCGCTGTTACTATTTCTTTGTTGGGTTATATTTCTTAAAAAAAAGGGTGTTTTAAGTGACAAAACATTCTTCTATAAAATCTGCCAAAGCTTGCACTTTAACTGTCTTCCTTGGCAAGAATTCTAACACAAAGTCAAACAATTTTATACTCCACTTAACCATTCTTCTTGAGAAATCTACCTTGTTCAAGATAACTTTGAGGGGTAGATCTAACCATGACTGTTGAAATTGAACCATACTGACTTGTTGAACTGGTTAGATCGAAAACCAGCAAGTTCCGTGGTTCAACCACCCCCATTAAACCAAAAAGTTTTCAAACCATTAAAAATCAGTGAAATTGGTCGGAATGAGTAAAAGATTTATTTAATTGGGTTCATCAAGCTTTTTCTCCCTCTATCGCTGCTGTGACTGTTTGCTTCGTTAGGCTCTAAAAATTGGTTGTTTTGGCTCTTATTTGCTTCCTTAAACTAAAAAAAAAAAAAAAACTATTTGTTTTATCTTCCTTAGAGTGATCTACAAACTATTTGCTTCATCTTGTGATTCTCAATTCTCAAGTTTAGTTTAAAGTTTGAAAACTAGAGAAGAATGTGAGAAAAAAATGAAAAAAAAAAGAAGAAAATAAATAAAATATAAAATGGTATTATAAAAATAAAATTTATGGACGGGAAGGTGAGTAGTTGGAAATAAAAATCATTTATGTCAAGGGGAATTGAGAAATAACTAGTAAGTGGGGTTTAATAAAGGAATAAATAGTGGGTTTTAATGGATAGGTTTCAAGGTGAATAGAATATATTTTTTTTAGTTTTTTATTTGAAAATTGGTTGGATTAGTGGTCAAAACGATCATATTAGGAATCGATGGTCTAGCTAGTTTGACAATCAGTTTGGCTTGAAAATATTGATAGAGTTTTCTAGCTGCTACCACCTAAGTGAAAACTACTCTTTGGGTAGTTCAGCTCACCATTCTATAATTCTTTGCTAATGTGCTAGACAAGATTTTAATTGTTCAAAAGTTTTATGAAAATATTTCGACCATCTAAAAGGTGCCTTAAGGGCCTTAATTAGAAGGGAGGGCTCATGTTTGCCATCTTCGGAAACATATTTGTATAGTGCCACAATTTTGCTTGTAAGTTTCTAAATCTCTTTTGTGTTTTTTGGAGGAAGAGTCTTGAATGGCTCTAATCTTCTCAAGATTCGCCTCCATATCTTTATAAAAAATCATAAAAAAAAATTGCCCCACTCCTATGCCAAAGGCACACTTAGTGGGATTCTACTTTATGTTATAAGTTCTTGATATAATAAACACTTGCTACAAATATTTTACATGCTGCTCCATGGTCATGCTCTTTACCAATATATCGTTAATGTATACTTCTACACTTCACCCAATCTGATGCTTGAATAACTTGTTGACTAAACGTTGGTAAGTCACTTTAGCATTTTCCAATCCAAATGACATGACTTTATACTAGAAACTTATCCTCTATCATTATCTTTTCATAGCCTAAAAAAATCCATGAAGCTTTAGATCAAGTAGTAGCATAAATGCCTACAAATGCCATATAAGGGTATGGGTTCAACCATATAAAGCTCAAATGGCCACAATTATTTTGTAGGGGATTGTACGCCACGCATGATCCGATCTAACAAGGCGCCCCCACTTCGTGAACCCCACACAGCTCTTGACAGAACAGAGAGGAAAAACTGACTAGGACAATACCGAACGTGTTGAGGGGTTTGCTAGCTCCGAGCAAATGACACTTTAAAAACTTCTCCCAAAAGAATTAAAAATTCCTCAACAAGATATTATCTTTATATTAATGTTAAATTCACAATTTTTAAATATACTATAATTTGTGCATAAAAAACCCTAATTCCTAAACTTTCTCAAACTAAATCTCAATCTTATTGGCTGTGGCATGGTGGCATCGACCTCTGAGTTGGTTGCTGGTTACGACTTCTTCATCAATATTTTTTTTATTTCTAGTTTTAGGCCACTCTATTTCCTTTGAGAACTGTAGTGATCTTGTTTTAGTCTATACTATTGTGGTTTTTGTTTTTGTCCACTATTTTAAAAAAAAATTGTTATGGTTCTTGTTTACTCTATTTTCTTTGAAAATATGGTAGTTTTAGTTTTTAGTTTCTATTTGTGTTTTAACGTATATATGAGATTTGTCAAGGTAAGGGTGCCACTAGATCTATTGGGATCAATTCTCAGATGGCCTTATGATGATAGAGCATTGTGGTGGTCTTTGCAAAATTGGATTCTAAGATGATGAGGAGGAAAAGGATAGCCATCTGAGACTTAGTCTTTTGTCCATCACTGATGTCGTGGGTCTCTTGGTAGTGGTTTCTTGATTTATCGGAGTTCATTGTCAAATTGACTTGATAATGGCAAGTTATGATGCAATTGTCAATGGTTGGATAAAGGTGATGCATCTCTGGTTTGTTTCTAAATTATTTCAATGTTATGGTTAGTGCCTGTTTGCCTTTTTTCGCTTTTGAGATTATTCTATAGACGTGACATTATTGCATCAATTTGTAATGTCTTAGTTATCCTTTGTACTATGTATCATGTCTTTTTATCTTCATACCAATGTTAAGTTCACAATTTTTTAAACATAATATAATTCAAGCACAAAAAACCCTAATTGTTGAACCTTGTCAAACAAAATCTTGGCCTTACTGGTAGTGGCATAGAGGCACTGACCTCCAAGATGGTTGTTGGTTGCAGCATCTTCGACAATATTTTTTGATTTTTAGTTTCAATCCACTTTGTTTTCTCTCTTGTTTTAGTCCATACTATTTTTGTTTTTTATTTTCTTTGAAAGTAGTGATGGTTTTAGTTTTAGTTTTTGCTTTTTAGTTTTTGCGTGTTCTAGTGTGTGTGTATATATGTATATGAGATTTGTGAAGTTAAGGATGTTGTTAGATTTAAAGGGAATCGTTCTTGGAAGGTATTATGATGATCGAGCACTGTGATAATGTTCGCAAAATTGGACTCTAAGATGAAGATGAGGAGAATAGACCATCTAAGACTTAACCTTTTGTGCATCACTAATGAGGTGAGTCTATTGGTGATGGTTTCTTAATTGTATAGAGTTTGTCATCAGGTTGGTTTGATGATGACAGATTAAGATACAATTTTTTGTGGTTTTTATATTTTTATTATTGATAATTCCTATTAATTACAAAACTTTCTTGAAAAAAATGGTGCATGAGACCATGTCCCCACTCTAAGCTAACAATCTTAATCAAAATTGTTGGTTTATCCCCTAAAAGTCTTATCAGACTTTATAGATCCAACCGATGAATAACAAGAGTACTGAACACACTCAACAGCATAAATCCATAGTCATACCAAACACTTACCATTGGAAATATTAGTCGATAAATCGTAAGTGTGTGTTTTTCTGAGACAACAAAGATGTTTCTTGTCGGTAATTTGTCCAATTGATTCTCCAATTTTCTCTCCTAATTTATTTTGCTTCTCATCTTCCTTCAGGACAAAAAACAAATAAGGCCAAAAATTCAACACTGTTCATATATATGGCATATACCAAGTCCATGGACCGACCCTCAAGAAACGGCTCCTACGAGGCTGATGGCCCACGCCATTACCGCATTAACCGCACCCGAAAAACAAAGTTTTTCCCTTTGTCTTTTCCCTGTACCTAACTACCATAACTACTTTCTATAAATAAGTACATTGCAAATCTAACCCGAGGGTGCTCATTAAGAAAGATGGCCACTGGAGCTGCTGATGGAATTTTCCGGTCACTTCTCTACGAAGGGTGCATCTCCGACTGTGACATCAACATCGAGAGGCGACCGTACCACCGGAACTGCCGTTGTGCTCTCCACGACAAGTCGTTGCGCAGGAACTGTTCACGTCCATTCCCTAAGAGCAAGAATGTGTCTTATCCTATGAGGAGATCATGGAGTGAGGGATGCTTGGCCATGGTAGCAGCTACGGGTTATTCTTCCCCATCGTCTTCGCCGTCTTTGGCTGGTGTTCACGGTGCTGGGAAGCAGCAACTGGAATCGTATAAAGAAGAGGAGGAAGATAAATAATCGAAAATGGAAGGGAACGAATAAATTTTTGGCCTTCTTTTGTGATGTTTGGAATCATGTTTTAGAATAAACTGATCATAGGGTGAGTTAAAGGAGATCCTTTTGATTAATTTTTCAGAAGGTTTTTAATTGATGCATTTTTCTTCTTGATAGTTCACCTTGTAAATCCCTTTGTGGCAAAAAAAGCATATGGCCTAAATCATTTGTCCTTGTAAACATCTAGTGAATTTTTCTTTTTCTTTTTTCAATTTTATTTTCAAACTAACTTCATTGAATGTATATTTTTAGAATTATTGCTCAAATATACTAAAATCTATTTTTTTTTAAAATTTATATTTGATGAACTATATGAAATATTATTATTTAAAATGTACCTACCAAACTTGTTCCCAAGTGGGCTCTTTTGGAAACACACAATCTTTTGCCACTATACAAAGAAATAATAATAATATTTGAAAAAAATTATTTTATAGACATTTTTCACTACATTATTCATGATTCTGTTCAATTAAAAGAGAATACTAAACTTTTAAATAAAAAATAATGTATCTTCTTTTAATTAAACGAGATTATAAATTATATGATGAAAATGGTTCATAAAATTAACATCAGGGTTTAATAAGAATAATATTATTATGGAGATTACTATGACAAAGAATACCAATTTTTAATCTTATTCATCAGTGGTTGCTTAGTTCAATGCACTTTGTTTTGCCACTTGATACTATGTTTTATGACAAATAAATTAAAAAACCTAAAATAAATAAATCTTACTTTGACGGTGTTCCTTATGTTATATATATTTTTTATAAATAAATAATGAAAAAAAGACAAAAAAAAAAAATAGAACATGAAAAGGGAGTGGGAAATTGGGGTTTTTTTTTAATATTTAAATATATAAAAAAAATGCTATATTATTCATAGTTTAAATAAACGTCAACATAGAGGTGAAGCAGGCTGGTCGGTGAGCACATGAGTGAGTATAGTGTCCAATACAGCATTAAACCTGACCCATTATTATTTCTTTATTTTATTTTGATTTCTTCTTTACATGAAAACATGGGTAACATCATGTGCTCCAAAAATGCAGGCCATACTATTGGACCTTGGTGCGAATACAAACTACATTGTCCTTTTTAAAGTAAAAAATTGAGAATAAATAATATTATTTTTATACAATTTTAAATTCTACATAAATTGAAAAGATATTGATGATTGTGTAAATTGAGTTAAGATATAGCATGCGAGAACAAAGAAAATATTAAAATTCGAAAAGTGAAATTAATAATTTATGTATGCATATTATGTTTTTATATTTTTGTATTATGATTAAATTTAAACTTTTAAATTATTTTGTAATTTTTGTTTGTAATTAATTAGTGTTAATTTTTTTTTAAATATTTATATATTTATATCGTGTTTATATTATTTTTATATTGTATCATATTTTAATATAATATTTTAATTTAGCTTTTTGTATTGGTATGCTATTACCAAATGCATGAACAATTCACGAGTAGTTTCACTTTCTTTTATTTTCCGCTTTCTTTCGATTTAGACCTTACTGAAGACTAGAGGGGGTCATGGGCCGGGCCGGGCCCAAACAAAATTTTAAGTCGGTCTACTAGGCCCGGGCCCGGCCCGAAATATGGGTTAAAAAATTTGTCCAAGCCCGGCCCAAAATAAAATTGTTAAGCCCGAGTCCGGCCCGGCCCGACCCATATTAATTTTTTTTTGCTTATTTCATTAAATAAAAAAATTTAAAAATATAATAAATCAAATATATTTATAAACATAAAAATAAATAAAAATGATACTAAAATAATTCTTGAAACAATACACAAATTTACAATATAATAAAAAATGGTTATATTAAAAATTTAAAATGATTAAAAATAAAATAAAAAATATATTAATATATAATTCGGGCTGGGCCGGGGCCAAAAAACTCTTACCCTAGGCCCGGCCCGTTTTTTAAACGGGCCTCATTTTTTTGCCCAAGCCCATTTTTCGGGCGGGCCTTCGGGCCGGGTCGGGCCGCCCAGCCCATGATCAGCTCTACTGAAGACTCGACAAAAAAGTCCGTATTTTTTTCATCTAAAAAGAGCATATATTTTTTGAACAATGACATTTTAAAATATATATATAAAAAAAAATCAAAACTTTAAAAGTTCTCCAACAGTTAAAATGGTTGTTTGGGTCGTCTTCGAATAGAGTTGGGTTAGTAATGAGGAGATTGAGCGTCAAAAATAATAATTTGTAACTTTATTTTTAGTGTATTTTTGGGTGATTATGTGACATTATTTATGAATCATATACTCCTAATCCTTTATACTTATGTTTTGATGCTTAATAAAACACTTTGAACAACAGTAGTGAAAAATGGGTAGAAATTAGAACATTAGAACATTCCAAAAATTGTACATATATAGTAGATTTCCACAGAACAATGTGATCCAGATTGCCGTATATCCAAGGAGTGCCGATTTTGGAAATTGTGTGCGCTAACAGGTGAAAGTTATGATTTTTAGAGTTTTTGATACTTTAAGAAGGTAAAAATAAAGAAATAAAAGGAGGGAATAAGCAGTCATCAAGAGATAGCACAAAAATTACTCAAAGAGTACCATTGAATCCGATTTCCAAGCAGTTCTCCATCAAGATTCAAGAGTGCAAGTTGATTTCCAAGGGGTTTGTCATGGATTTCCTTTATTTTAGTGGTTATATTGCATTTTTGGTGTTTATTTTTACAATTATGAACTAGTTCTCTTAATACCTAGGGGAGATGAATCTTGGGATGGATTCTATTGTTTGATTTCTAGTTTTATGCAACAAAACTTTAGTTTCTTTGTTTTCAAATATGAATGCTTAATTATTTTTGGGTTGATAATTCTAGAGTGTTAATCCATATTTGATGTACATAAGTCTGAGGTTGAATAGACTCTTCTTGTGATTAAATCTTGCATAATTGAATGGAGTTGTATGCAATCATAGAAATAGGACGACATAAATCTACCGTATTAGAATTAAATCTAATAGGGGATCCATAGAGCGAATTAATGCAATAATATGAGTTTTAATTAGAAAGAAATTTCAATTAATCAACCTAGAGTTAGTTGCTCTTATACTTGAAAGAGATATTAGCATAAATTAGGGAGTTTTATGGATCAAAAAGCTAAGAAAAAAAATGCAAAAATTAGATAGAATTATAGATGAAATTTAGGTCAATTCTTACCTAGATATTGTTTTGTCACTTAGTTGATGCTTGATTTTTTTTTTTTTGTGTTTTATGCTTTGATGCATTCATTAGTTAATTTAGATAGTTTGCTTTAATTTTAATTAAGCCCTTGGATTATTAGGTTAAATAATAGAAATGTGATAATTACTAATAATTGTAGTCTTCGAGGGAACAATATCTATACTCACTGTACGGGCCCAAATTTGCCCGGCCCATTATAAACCAATGTTAAAAATAAAAGAACTAAATAAAAGTCCCAATTTTTGCAACGGGTCCAAACTTTAATCAGCCCAAAACCAAACATATTTGACCCAAAACTAAAACCAACCCAAAAACATGGCCCAAAGCATAAAACAACAACAGAAACCCTAGTAACTTAGGATGCCATGCCTCCATGTGCGCCCCCGGCATGCACGACGCCCAAGATTCAGCCCCCGTTTCACCGAAATGATCATCTACAGCGCCGTTGACCCGTTGTATGCCTGCAAAAGAGAACGAAAAAGGAAAGCAAGGCAAGACAACAGAACAAAAAGGCAGCAAAGGACAGGAAGCAGAAACAAAGCAAAACAGTAGCAAAAATAGACTAAAGAATTTTGTATTCGACTATATAGGCACAAACACGAAATATTGTAAGGAGGAGGATTTAAGCAGTCAAAAAAAAAAAAACAAAAAGGTTGAATCTAATCTTCTCTTTTTACTCCCTGTTTTCTATTCTCTTATTTTTATTTTTTGTTTTCAAGTTTGTTTAAGGAAAAAACAAGAAGAAAAGAGAAAAGGAGACTTACCCCAAACCCCAGAGTCGTGTCGTCGGAGCCTCTACTCCGTAGTTTAAGACCGATTCCAAAGGGAATAATGAGGGTCTCTTCCCTTAGGCTGTCGGGCTAGGGGGATATAGCATTCGGGCGCTTTAAACGGAGCCGAAAAACCCCCCTTTCGCATGCCTTCAACCACCTTCCACGGTGGCATCAGTGGCAGCGGCGATGATGGGTTGATACAAACCCTAGCAGAGAATAAATGGAAATGGGGAGGGTGTTTTCAGATTTAAAAAAAAAAAAGAATGAAATAAAAAAAAATGAAACCTTTATGTTTATATACAGGCACGAAACGGTGCCGTTTAGCACCTAGACCACCAGTGTCAAAACGACGCCGTTTAAGATGGCCCGCGTGAGATCCGACCCGCTCCAGAGGGGATCCGCGTGGTTCAATAAAAAGGGCTATTTATCCCTTTCGTCCCTCCGCTTTTAGAGCATGCTACAATCTGGCCTTCATTGTTTTTTCTGTTTCTTTTAAATTTCGCCGCGTATTTCATGTCTGCTTCAGTTTAATCCCGCTTCAAACGCAGTACATAGAGGCTAGGGGTATTTCCTAATCAGCCCTTCATGTGTTTCAGAGTGTTTCACCTAGGTCCCTGATGGCCTATTTTCGTTATTCATAATTTTTCCTTTGGATTTCAACTTGATCTTAGCCTAGTCCAAGCCTATTAATTTATCTATTTGCTTATCTATTCAGTTTATTATTATTATTTTTGAACCATTTTAGTTTTATTTATTTTAAGTTTGTTTTGATATACTACTTATTTTAAATCACTTCATTATTATGTATATTGAGATCAATTTTGCACATTTCAAAATATTATTCTTTCATTATTATTATTATTATTATTATTATTATTATTATTATTATAATATTTATTTATTTATTTTAAACTATCATACATATTTCTATTTGGATATTATACATGTACCCTTTATTTTACGCTATTATATAATACTTATTCTAAGTTTTCTATATGTCATTTAATCACATTTTTTCACGTACTAATTATTTCAAATTCTTTTATTAGATATTATAAACTTCATTGTCATTATTTATTTTAAGAATTCGTATATTACCTATATTAAATTGTTTATATATACACATGTCTTACAGATATATTATTCATTGTAAATTAACTTCTTATATATTATTTATGTTAAACTCCTTCATGCCATCTTCAAATTGTTTATTTTAGACTACCCTATATATTATTTTGTCACCTTGAATGTTAATGGTTTCTAATCGTTTTATAGCATTTACTTTAAATCGTTCTTTGTAGTATCTATTCTAAACTTGTTTTCCATGCCTATTATCCATTTAGAATTGTTTCACTATTTATTTAAATTGTTTTATTGTTCATTTTATCTCTTTTCGATTATTAATGCGGGTGCCCAAATTACTTGTGTTGTATGATTATTGTCATTATGTATCAAAGTTCTTTATTCATATTTTCATGTATTTGTGATTCATTGTTATAACATCAATTCATAAATTATCATGCTATGATCGATATTGTCATTTATTTTCATTTCACTAAAGTCATTTCAAAAACCATATAAGTGGTATGTTCGTTTTATTCAAAACAAGGGAATTTTCGTGTTTAAAAATATCGAGAAAATCGTGCCCTATGTGCTGGGTTTCGATTTATCATTTAACCGAATAACCGAATATATCCTTTTAAAAATTTTAATGCATAAGTTTTGGAAAATCATGAGATGATTTTGGTATCGAAGGTTGGAAATATCGTGTCCTACGTGCTGGATGTGATATTTTATTTCTTCGAAACAAGAGAATCTTAATCGTTGCATATTATTGCGATTTATATTCAAGTTTTTTTGAACAAGGCAATATTTCGTGTATGGGAATTTCGAGAAATCGTGCCCTACGTGCTGGGTTTCGATTTACCGTTTGACCAAACAACCAAATATCCTTTTTAAAATTTCAATGCATGAGTTTTAGAAATCATGAGATGATTTTGGGTTCGAAGGTTTGAAATGTTGTGTCTCACGCGCTGGATGTGATATTTTATTTCTTCGGAACAAGAAAATCTTTATATCCACTTCAAGTTATCTAAACGTTCATAAAAAGGGATCGTATTTCAAAATTTATTTTTAAATCTTTTCAATTTTCGATATTAAGACATTAACCAATCAATTAGGTACCAATTTTGGGCGTTACGAGGGTGCTAATCCTTCCTCGTATGTAACCGACTCTCGAACCCGCTTTCTCAAATTTCATAGACCAAAATCGTTGTTTTAGTAAACCAAAATATTTTATTAAAATGACTAAACTTCTTGGTGATCCGATCACACCTAAATAAAAAAGATTGGTGGCGACTCCCAATTATTCGTTTTCTTTTTAAAATATAAAGTTGATTCCCGTTTACCAAAAAAATGGTTTCGACACTCACCATAACTATATTATTAATTGATAAGTGCACTTATTTTAATCAATTTATTAGTTAATTTAGTCAACATCTAACTTCAAGTTGAAGTTAAATTTTTTAGAGTCTTACAAAGATAAAGGATAGTTATGAGAATGTCGAAGTTGGTACTTTTGGTTGCTGTTTAATACTTAAATTAATGAAGAAAATTAAGGGAAAGGCGTAAGAAAAAAGATAAGTAAAGCAACTATAAAGGACGTCGAAACCATTTTTTTGAAAAACGGTCGATTTTTATTTTGAAAATGAAAACGAAAAAGAAAAAATGAGAGTCGCCACCAATCCTTTTTTTGTGAGGTGTGATCGGGTCACCTCGTAATTTAATCATTTTAATAAAATATTTTGATTTACTAAAACAACAAATTTGGTCTACGAAATTCGAGGAAATGGACTTGGGAGTCGGTTACGTACGAGGAAGGATTAGCACCCTCGTAACGCCCAAAATTGATACCTGTAGCGACATAAAAATTTTAGCCTTCGGGGTCGCTAATTGTGGCGATTTAATGAAAAATTTTAAAAACCGAAGTTTGATTTTAAAATAAAAGGGGAGTCGCCACCGATCTTTTTTCTATGTGTGATCGGACACCTATTAGATTTCTTTTCCTTAAAAAACGAGAAAAAAAGGCGAGTTAAGGCCTACGTTAAAAGCCAGAGAAAAATTAGGGTTCGGGAGTCGGTTACGCGCGAGGAAGGTATTAGCACCCTCGCGACGCCCAAAAATTGGTATCTCATAAACACGCGTTGTCTTGATTTTCAAAAATACGAGTTCAATGTAAATTTTAGTCGTGATCCGATTAAAAGAAGATGAGGAGTTTTAAATTTTTGATTTTTAGAAGGGTATACCGCCTTAACACGAGTTGATTGATGTTCATCCAACATAGCGATGAAATCGACGACATGGTGTTAAATCGATATGTTGCCTTATATATTGAAATGAATTTAGAAAACAAGAACGTAATTTTCAAAGCAATGTAAAACAAAATTGATATAGAACAAAAATAAAGGGTAAAAATACATTGGAGCAAAAACATATATGACAATAATGTTAACAAAAAAAAACTAAGTATGCATATAAGATTAAATATAATAACAGTATACAAGAAAACGATGAACATGTATAAACATGATATTAAGAATACCTACATAACATATTTGCACATGCATATATATAAGTAATAATAATATTAGAAATATACAATATAATATTAATGATATACATATAATAAAATAAAAAATATAACCAATAACATCAAAATGTATATAATAGTATACATGAAATATGATATTAAAAACTTACATATATAGCATATATAAAAACATATATAACATAATATTAAAACATCTACATAATATATACACATATAATTTCAAGGTTAAATACATATTAAAAGAAAAATAATAATAATATTACATCAAGATATACTTATATATGTATATTAAAATCGTGTACATATATAGCAAAATACATGGACAATACAACTTTCAATATATACATGATATATAATAAAATGATAATATACATAATATATAAATTATATATATGACACAACATGTACTATGATGATAATAATGATAACAATACTAATAATAACAATAATAGTAAAAATACAAAAGAAAATATGACATAATAATAAGGTAAGGAAAATAAAGTAGTAAATAATAATATATTTAAAATAATAAATATAATAGTAAAAATAATAATGTTAAAAATAATGCCATATAAGAAAGTAAATATATATACATATACATATATGTAATAGAAATATACACTAATATTCAATAATAAAAGTACATATAATAATAGTAATAATATCAAGAATAGTATAAATAATATGTACCTAGAAATAATAATAATCAATAGCAATAATGTAGTAATAATAATAACAAAATTAATATTACAAATAACATTTAAAACAGAAAGGACGAAATTGAGACCAAAACAGAATTCTTGGGGTGAAATCGAAATAAAATAAGCCCGGGGCCGAATTGCAACGCGCGCGTGAGCAGGAGGAGGGACCAAAGCATAATATCCCCAAGCATCTAAAACGCTGCGTATGCGTGGGGACCATATTGAAAACTGTTGAAAATTATCGGGCCCGATTGCAAAACACCATAAACCTAATTTTAAAACCATAAGAAAGCGGAGGGGCTGAAAGCGCAATTAGCCCCTCTGCTCAGAAACACGCGGATCTTTGTGGGCTAGGGTCGGGTCGACCCGATCCAAGGCGAAACGACACCGTTTCAGCCCAAAATTTTAATGCCCAAAACGACAGCGTTTTCGTGGGCTATAAATAGCCTTTAAGTCTGAAAAAAAAATCATTTGGAGTCAAAGCCAGAAAAAAAAAAGGAGAGAAAAGGGGGCTGAGCGATTTCCGGCAAGGGAAGGGGCACCGGTCCGTCACCGGACCTTCGCCGGTGCGGCGTCGGCCACCGTACACGGTGGCCGGAAAGGGTAAGTTTTCCAAAATTTTTTCTTTTTTTTTTATTGCCTTTTTTACTATTTATATTATATTTTTATGCATAAAAGGTGGATTTGTATGTTTGTATGTATAAACAGAGAGAAACAGAAAGAAAAGAAATCGATGGTCACCTTTTCACTATTTCGATTCTGTTTTTGATGTTTAAATTCTTCGATTTGCTGCTTTATAACTTGAGATTGTTATTTTTGATCTTTGTATGGGAAAACAAAAAAATCCAACCCCCTTTACATAAATTTCAGTCGGCTTTATATAGCCTTTACCCATTGTTGTTTTTTCTTTCTCTTTTGTTGATGTTGCGTGTTTTATTCATTCTGCAGGTATGGCCAGAACTGAGGTGACTTCGGCGGTGGAGTAGGTGGCTGGGTCGGTGTTGGCAGAGGCTGAGTGGGGGTTAGGCTAGTTGCGGCGCAAGTGGGGTTAGGGGTATGGGTTGAGAAAATGGGTTAAGGGAAATGGGCTGATGTATGTTGGGTTTTAGGGGGTTGGTGGGTATTAGGTTTTGCTGTATTGGGTTGTAATTTAAAAGGTAATTGGGCTTTGTAAAACAGCCCAAAAATTGGCCTATAACAGCTGCCCCTCTTTGCTCATTGTCGTGTAACGAAAATAGAGCAAAGACACAAAGAAAGGCCAATTTTGCCCTGCCTTGCGAGTCTTGACTTCATTGGTGCTCTTCTTGCTTAGACAGTCTCCTTCCAGTCCATCGTATCTCGTAGCTTTGGTTCAATCCATTGCATTTTCTGATATACGCCTTGTAGCTTCAATCTTCTCTAATGTAACTTTAAGGACGTGAGATTTGTGACTTCGATCTGCTTCCATGTAGCTTCATAAAGATGAGATCTACAGCTTCAATCTGCTCTTCTACCGCTTCAGTGGGATAAGATTTGTGGTCTTCTCTTCTGTCACTTTAGCAAGGCAAAATCTGATATCCTCGATCAGCTTCACTGCAACTTCAGGGGGATGAGATTTGCAACTTTGACCTACTTTACCGCGACTTGAAGGAATCCAAATCTGGTGTCTTCCATCAACTCTCACTCTTTGTTCTTTATTTGGCATGTAATTCTTGAGTTCAACTCATTTCTCGCAATATGAATTGACTCTTTAAAAACAGACATTAAAAACAAAAATTGAAAATACCTCAGCATGTGAACTGAGGCTCAACTCACTTCTCGCAATATGAATTGACTTTTTTTTTTAAAAAAAGACATTAAAAACAAAAATTGAAAATACCTCAGCATGTGAACTGAGGCTCAACTCATTTCTCGCAATATGGGTTGATTTTTGAATCATAGAAATTAAAAGCAGAACTTAAAAGGCTTAACTCACCTCTCGCAATATGAGTTTGATAATTTGAAAAGTAGATTTCGAAAAACAGAAATTAAAGGCTCAACTCATCTCTCGCAATATGAGTTGATCTTTGAAAAACATAAATTGAAGACAGAAATTTAAAATACCTCAGCTTGCCCTGAGGCTCAACTCACCTCTAGCAATATGAGTTGATTTTTTTTTTTGAAAAATATAAGTTGAAATTACCTCAACGTGTCTTGAGGCTCAACTCACCTCTCGCATTATGAGTTGATTTTTGAAAAACATAAATTGAAGTTACCTCAACGTATCTTGAGGCTCAACTCACGTCTCGCATTATGAGTTGATTTTTTTGAAAATATAAATTTAAAAGGCTCAACTCACCTCTCGCAATATGAGTTGATTTTTTTGAAAACATGAATTTAAACTACCTCAACGTGTCTTGAGGCTCAACTCACCTCTCGCAATATGAGTTGATTTTTGAAACATAAATTGAAATTACCTCAATGTGTCTTGAGGCTCAACTCACTTCTCGCAATATGAGTTGATTTTCCTTGAAAAGCATGAATTAAAAACATAAAAATACCAACACCTGTCCTTTGGTAGAACTCAGGAGTCTTTCCGTTTGATTCAATACAGCTATCATCTCGACATCTTGCTCTAGTAGATTACCTGTTTTATGCCATGTATGATTGTATCATGGTATGCACCTGTTTGTCTTAAATGCCTTTATGCCTACATGATTATGCTATGCGCCCTAGGCATGTTTGTCATGTATGCTTCTTGCCGCGATTGTTGAGGGTCTGCGTTCATTGCTTTGATTCTCGACTTTCTCTTCAGGCCTCGTACCCATATCCAAGCTTCACGAGTAATCGCCGTTTCTCAGATATCGCTTTTTCTTTGCCCCTGGTTAAACTTTGTTCTTGCTTTGAGGCTCTTGTGTCTATCAAATTTTCAACCAGGTAATGCTTAACATTTCCTTTGTTTAGAGTGTGTCATTTCACTATTTATCATGTAAATAAACACATAATGAGATGCATGAAGAAGGTCAGGTAGGGACAAAAATGATATCTCATATTCATTTATTTCAAGTGTGGCAAAGAAAGTTAACCAATGAGAGTAAAAAATGTCAAAATGAAAGAAAGGATCGTATTCAACGGATACAAATGCTCTAGATATTCAACACATGAACTCTTCCACGTTCCTCAATTAAGAATCTTTTCGAGTCTGGCTCCTTGCGTAAAAGATTTTGAGCTTTCAGGGATGCTTCAAACACTGTAGTCTCACTGTTTGTCGTACAGTTTAAAACACCTTGCCTTGTAAGCCGAATGTTTGCTTCATTAGAATGCCCTCTCGGGTTTTCATCCTAATCTTTTGTGTTTAATCAAAGCGCCCTTTTCGGGTTTTCGCTCTGATCCCTTTTTTTCTTTTTTTTTTTTTTTAGATGCCCTTTTCGGGTTTTCATCTTGACTTCTTTTTTCAAGCATAGTACTTCTTCACCGCATCTGAGTTCACTGGATTCGGTAGGTCCTTGCCATCCATTTCGGTAAGGATCAAAGCTCCACCTGAGAATGCCTTTTTTACCACGTATGGCCCTTCCCAATTTGGTGCCCATTTTCCTCGCAGGTCTTTTTGTATTGGGAGAATTTTCCTCAGCACGAGTTCTCCTTCATGGAATTCTCTTGGTCGTACCTTCTTGTCATGGGCTGCGATCATTCTTTTTTGGTACATCTGCCCGTGACAAATTGCCTTGAGACGCTTTTCTTCGATGAGGTTCAGCTGATCATATCGAGCTTGTACCCATTCTGCTTCTTCTAGCTTTGATTCCATTAAGACTCGCAGAGAAGGGATCTCAACCTCGATGGGTAGCACAGCTTCCATTCCATAGACCAGAGAAAAAGGAGTTGCTCCCGTAGATGTTCGCACAGATGTTCAATATGCAAAAAAAGCAAATGGAAGCTTTTCGTGCCAATCTTTATATGTCTCAGTCATTTTCCCAATGATCCTCTTAATAATTTTATTGGCTGCTTCAACAGCCCCGTTCATCTTTGGGCGATAGGGCGAGGAGTTATGATGCTTTATTTGGAATTGCTCGCACACTTCTTTCATCATCTTATTGTTCAGATTCGTAGCATTATCTGAAATGATTCTTTCAGGCAAGCCATACCGGCAAATGATTTCCTTTTTCAAAAACCTGCAAACTGCAGTCCTTGTCACATTGGCAAACGAAGCGGCTTCTATCCATTTTGTGAAGTAATCGATGACCATAAAGATGAATCGATGTCCATTTGATGCCTTTGGAGAAATTGGCCCTATAACGTCCATGCCCCACATAGCAAAAGGCCACGGAGAGGTCATGACATGAAGAGGAGAAGGGGCTACATGAATTTTATCGCCGTAGATTTGACATTTGTGACATTTTCTGGCAAAATTGATGCAGTCACTTTCCATTTTCAGCCAATAATAACCGAGTCTCATGATCTTTCTGGCCATATTGAATCCATTGGCATGTGTTCCGCAAATTCCCTCATGGACCTCTTCAAGTATTTTTCTAGCTTTAACATCATCCACACATCTCAAAAGCATCTGATCCTTTCCTTTTTTATACAGGATATCCCCATCAAGAACAAATCCCGCTGCCATTCTTCTAATTGTTCTTTTGTCGTTCTCATTCGCTTGTTCGGGATAGCTTTGATTCTTGATATATTCTAGGATGTCATGGAACCATGGCCGTCCGTCTGCCTCTTTCTCAATACTACAACAGTGTACAGGGACCTCGTATATGCTCATTTTGAGGGGCATTATTTCTGCTTCTCTACTTACTTTGAACATTGAAGCCAAAGTGGCCAGGGCATCGGCCAATTGGTTTTCTTCTCGTGGGAAGTAATGGAAAGTTATTTCCTTAAATTCCTTGATCAGTTCAAATTACTAAATCATCAGATTTAATCAATTTTGAGTCCCTCACTTCCCAATCTCCACGGATTTGATAAACCACTAGGGCTGAGTCCCCATACACCTCTAAAATTTTGATGTTTCGTTCAATAGCTGCACGAAGCCCCATGATACAAGCCTCATATTCTCGCGATATTGTTGGTACGTAGAAAAAGTTTAGTCTTGCGTTGAATGGATAATGATTCCCCTCGTGATATCGAGTTGCTCCGATTCCATGCCCTAAAGCGATTGGCGCACCATCAAAACACATCTTCCATGACTTCTCCTTTGATGACTCGGATTCCATTTCGTGATGCACATTAAGTCTTCGTGGGAAATCGAATCTTAACGGCTCATATTCTTCCGCTGCTTCGAGTTGCTAGAAAGTCGGCTTATCTATTGCGCTCCCTTTTATTGACTTCTGACTTACATAGGCAATGTCATATTCCGAAAGGAGAATCTGCCATCGTGCCATTCTTCCTGATAGTATCGGCGATTCCATCATGTATTTTATCGGGTCCAGCTTTGAAATCAACCATGTCGTATGGTACAACATGTATTGTCTGAGTCTCCGAGCTACCCAAACCAGAGCGCAACAAAATTTTTCAATGGGCGAATACTTTGCCTCATATTCAGTGAACTTTTTGCTGAGGTAGTAGATCGCCTTTTCTTTCTTTCCTGTCTCGTCGTGTTTCCCCAGTACACAACCCATTGAATTTTCGAACACGGTCAGATACAATATCAATGGTCTCCCCGGAGTTGGCGGTACTAGCACTGGAGGACTAGACAAATATTGCTTTATTTTATCAAAGGCCACCTGGCATTCTTCATTCCATTCTCCCGGGTTATGTTTTCGCAGGAGCCGAAAGATTGGGTCGCATTGGTTGGTAAGTTGAGCGATAAATCGGGCGATGTAGTTTAATCTCCCTAAGAATCCTCTAACTTCTTTTTGCGTGCGAGGAGGTGGTAACTCTTGGATGGCTCTTATTTTATCTGGATCGATCTCGATACCTCTTTCACTGACAATGAAGCCTAGCAACTTCCCTGAGGTAGCCCCAAACGTACATTTGGCTGGATTGAGTTTTAATTGGAACTTTCTCAGCCTGTCGAACAACTTCTTGAGATTCACTACATGCTCTTCTTCCCCTCGGGATTTAGCAATCATGTCGTCGACGTAGGCCTATATTTCTTTATGCATCATGTCATGGAATAACGTTACCATAGCCCTCTGATATGTTGCCCCAGCATTCTTTAACCCGAATGGCATCACTTTGTAGCAGAACATTCCCCACATTGTTATGAAGGTAGTTTTTTCCATATCCTCAGGGGCCATCTTGATCTGATTATACCCCGAGAATCCATCCATGAAAGAAAACAATGAATGTTTTGCTGTGTTGTCCACCAATGTATCAATATGCGGTAAGGAAAAATTATCTTTTGGGCTTACTCGATTCAGATCACGGTAATCCACGCACATTCGTACTTTGCCATCTTTCTTTGACACCAGGACTATATTAGCCACCCATTCTGGATATTTGGAGGCTTGTAGGAATCCAGCATCAAATTGCTTCTTGACTTCCTCTTTTATTTTCAACAGCATTTCGGGTCTCATCCGTCTTAATTTTTGCTGGATGGGCTTGCATTCTGGCTTTAATGGGAGCTTGTGGACCACTAAATCTTCGTCTAGCCTTGGCATGTCCTGGTATGACCATGCAAAAACATCTTTGTACTCGCGAAATAGAGTGATCAAATTATGCCCGGTGCTCTCTGAAATAGAAGTCCCAATCTTCACTTCTTGTTTTCTTTCTTCAATGCCCAAATTTATTGTTTCCATAGATTCTTCATGAGGCAAAATCTGTTTATCCTCTTGTTCCACCATTCTTAACAATTCAGGAGACGAGACGTAATCTTCAGCATTTTCTTCGGCTTCAAATTCTCCTAAACAAACAGCCTTCTCAAAATCAATTTCAAGATTCGTAACGGGCTTATTCATGTCGTCGATATCTGAGCACCTGAAAGTTGAATGGAAAAGGAAGCTATAGAGGGGCATCCAAGTATTGGAACCAACAAAAGAAATGTCATGTCATGGCAATGAGGCAAATGTGAGTATAGGCTATGAAATGAGAAAATGATTATGGAATTAGCGATAATGAAAAAAAACGTGACAAAATGCATCTTCATTGATATTCATTTGAATGATAAAGAGCGAATACACGCTCTTACAAAAGAATTCTATTATATCTAAGGACACAATAGAAGGTTAATGTTTAGCATTACTCTGAAGACTTATAAACTACAAGAAGCTCTTCGGCAGTCCAATTGTTCAATATGAAACCAGGGGGACAAGGGCGTATCTTTGAAACGTCTTTACTCGCATCAGCCCCTTTGTCAATAACATTTATACTGACATTTTGAAGACCCTTTTCAATTAACCACAGCGTGTTTCGTGGGCCATTTTGTCCAGGGTACATCATTCCTGCAGATGTAAATGTTTTTGACAAAGGAGAGTACTCTATTGGTTCCTATTCTGGTTCTCGACCGAAAGTTCTTGCAATCCTTCTTTCCTGATCTTTCTTTCACTGTCTTCTTCTTTAACGCATATCAGGCTGGAACCCCAAACCGTATCGGGCCTTGTGGTGCATTGGCTTTAAAGCCCTGACTATTCCTTGCAGATATCTGCCTAAACCTCTTCTTGCTCGAGCTCCCATTCCTACGGTCAATTTGACACCCATTCTAGTCTTTCTCGACAGTTTTGGCACCGGGATTCTGTTTCCCTCAACAACAAAAGTGGCATTGACAAATTCAAGAGATCGAAAGGAACATGCCAATGCGTCTTTGTTCACTTCCAAGTACGGTACATCGGCAGAGACAGATGCGACAATATCTTCTTCGCCCTCGACTGTGACCAAACAGCCGTCCATGATAAATTTCACCTTTTAATGGAGGGATGATGGGACTGCTCCAGCAGAATGGATCCATGGTCTTCCCAAAAGGCAATTATAAGAGGGCGTAATGTCCATGACTTGGAACTCGACATCATAAATGTAAGGGCCCACTTCCAAAGGGATTTCGATCTTTCCCATGACTTCACGTCTCGTCTCGTCGAATGCCCGTACCGTGGAATGGCAAGGCCTTAAGTAGGACAAATCTATCGGTATTCTGAAAAGCGTGGCTAATGGCATAACATTTAACACCGACCCATTATCGATGAGCACGTTCGGTATTATGTAGCCCTTGCAATGAGTGAGTGATATGCGCCGCTTCTCCGAGCCTCTACCATTTGGCAGTATCTCATCGTTACTAAAAGAGATGAAATTGTCCGCATTCAGATTGTTTGCCCACCTATCAAGCTTCTCAACGGATATGTTGTTAGCTACGTAAGCTTGATTTAACACCCTTAGCAAAGCGTTCCGGTGTGGCTCTGAATTTAAGAGTAGAGATAGAACTGATATTCGCGCTGGCTGCTTGCTTAATTGTTCCACCAAACTATACTCACTATGCTTGATAAATTTCAAGAATTCCTGAGCTTCTTCTTTGTTCACAGGCTTTTTAGTTTCTTGCACGGGTGGAATTTCTTGCTCGACTTCGACTTCGTGCATCACTGCTTTCCCTTTTTGTTTTCAGTCATAATTCTTTTTCACTGATTCGACTTCTTTCGAATAACAACGTCCACTGCGAGTAAAATAACCTACTTCCCCAATGTCTTCAGTTGTGGCTTCGGGCTTTTCCCCTTCAGGTGCGATGATATTAACATTGTACTTCTATGGCACTGCTTTATTGTCCTTATAAGGAAAAGGGGATGGTACTTCGATTATCACTTTTAGTTTCACCGGCTCCTTCTTCGCGTCATAATAAATTATTAATGGCCGGTCAGCGCTATACGGGAAACCAGATAATTGATCGTCAGAGGCACATATTTCCCCACTATCGGCCTCTTTGGCTTTACAAAAGATCCCAATCTCCTTATTATCCATCATATTTTGCAGTAAACTTCTGAACTCCTCGGAGGGCTGAATGTTGTGCCCCTCAATGCCATGGAACTCGCAAAAACTGTGACTCTTGGCATCTTTTCCTTCGGATACTCCGTTAAAACGACCAAGCTACTCTTTTTCAACTAGTACCTCCCAGATTCTCTGCAGAGGTGTTCTTATTTCAGAAACCCATCTTCTACTTTTTTGTTTATCTTCCTCTCCTACTGCACTTACATTCCCTTCAGTGTGGTTTGGGAATGGATTCCCGGTCGTACCGCCAGTTCCATCAAATCGCAAAATGCCCGCGTCAATGAGCCATTGAACTCTCCTTTTAAAAGCAAGATAGTTCTTAGTAGAATGCCCCTAGTTCCCCGCATGGTATGCACAACTAGCGTTTGGATCGTACCATTTTGGGTATGGAGGCTTAAGGGGTGCCATGTAATGGGGAAAAATCAATTGTTTCTCCAAAAGTTTTGGGTACAATTCCCCATATGAAAACGGAATAGGAGTAAATTGTGGTCTCTCGGGATTAAGCCTTGCTGGTCTTGGTTCGTTTCTGGGTTGGTTTTAAACGGGTGCAGTGTTTTGTGAAAAAGTGGTGACGGGTCTTTGGTTGTTCATGGCGTATACAGGGTAGGAAGGAGGTGGTGTTTGGTAATAAGGGGTTTGAGGGGGATAATAGAAATTTAGAGGTGGATAATTTCGAGGTCGGGGTTGGTTTGGATATGGATTAGAGGCATAACGGCTTCCCATTCCTACCATGTGGGCTTCTGGTTCTTTCTTCTTCATAGGTGCTGCCCTTTTTGAACCTTCTGAGCCTTCCATTCTCCCGCTCTTGATGGCATTTTCTATGAGCTCACCAGATATTACAATATCTGTAAACTACTTCGTGGCACTTCCCACTAATTTTTCATAAAACGGTGCCTTTAAGGTATTGATAAAGAGAACAGTTATTTCTATTTTTGTTAGTGGGGATTCCACCTGGGCCGATACGTCTCTCCATCTCTGCGCATACTGTCTGAAGGTTTCTGACGGCTTTTTCTCCATCATTTGTAAGGTCATACAGTCTGGCACTATATCTGATACATGCTTGTACTGTTCGCAAAATGCTGACGCCAAGTCCTTCCAGGATCGAATCTTTTCTCTACTAAGTTGGTTGTACCAACGGAGAGCTGATCCTGTTAGACTATATTGAAAGCAATGTATAAGTAACTTATCATCGTTCACGTAACCAGTCATTTTCCGACAGAACATGATGAGATGTGCTTTTGGGCACCTTGTCCCATCATACTTCTCAAAATCAGGCACCTGAGTTCCTTGGCACCTAGTGCGGAGAAGACTTCAGTGCCTTCTATTGCTTTGAGTCTTTCCTCCAGACTCCTATATTTTGCGTCATGGTTATCTAATTTCAATCTGGCTACTTCTACGGGGTCGTCCAGATCTGGAACTAGTGGATCAGCAGGACTAGCCCCTGGATTCGACACGAATATTCCTTGCCCCAAATTAGTGGGTGGAGCAGGTGGCATAGGTCGATGTTCCAAGCCTGCGGGTTCCCCTTGAGTATACCCTCTCTGTGTTGTATATGCGGGTGGCGGAGTGAATCCCAGGGGATAGAGTGGATCCTGATCGTGGTGAATTCTTGACTGAGGTTCCATAACATCAGGATTCTGCATGGGTCCTTTTCCTTTGACCAAAGTTGTCATCATCTCCATCATTTTGGCCATCTGATCTCTTTGCTCGAGTGATTCCTCTCGAGATCTCACCATTAGGTCTCTCGTTTCTTGTTGCGATTTGGCCAGTTGCTCTTGTAACTCCTTTTGAGCCCTTTCCATCCTTTCAATTGTCTCATTGAATTCGGCCTCTATTACTCGAGTTTGTCGGCGCGTTTTATAGGAATGGCGTGGTTCTAGATTTGAAGTCTTGCAACTGCGGATTATAGAGTTCTTTAGTTTTGGTGGATGATTATGGTGATATGTACATGTGATGAATGGATGAATGAGTATACGAATGGATGAATGTCCAAAGAATAAATGATGCATAAATGTTAGTTATGAGTAAATATGCAAGAGTTTGGTGTTGATTTCAAGATAGCCCCATATTTAGGCATTTCATTTATCAAAAGAGTACATTACAAAAAGTTTCCATTTTCCCAACAGTTACACAAATTTCCTAGCCACATTGCCTTGTTTCTTCACTTGCTCTAAAAACTCTGATATACTCGATCTTTGGCTCGGAGGGAATTGGCAACTGAGAACTTCGGCTTCATCTGATAATTGAACAACTTGCATAGCCGCTTTGCGAATTTCATTGATCAAGAAGTCGAGTTGCATTTCTTTTTCTTGGAGAGTTCCTTCATACGCATGAATGTCCCTATCGTACTGATCATTCTTTTCTTCTAGAGCCTTCAGGAGGTTATCTAATTATTGTTGACGAGATTGTAGCATATTTTCTAAATCTCGTGCTTTCCTTTTTAATTCTTGATATTCAGACTGACTATTCGCAAATTCTGCAGTCACCATTTCATACTCGGCATTCTTCCTTCTTAACTCTATCGCAGCGCGCGCAGCCTTTTCCTCCTCTTTCTTTACTTTTCCCTTCCAAAATTCCATTCCTCCCTTGATACTGCTAATTTCTTCCTTCCACTCTGCTGTCGACTTGCCCAATCCACTATTCTTTATAGTGTTTCTTAATTTCTTATTTTCCAAATGAAGGTCCCTTAAGTCGCTTCTCACGATTTCGCCTCCTTTGTACTTTTTTCGCCTGGACCTTTCAACCCGAACTTCAATCTTCACCGATAGTTTTCTTCTTGAAGGGTACTGAAGTCCCTAGACATCTTAGCTTTTTCTCGTTCGAATTCTTGTCTAGCTATGTCCAACTCGGATGGCATTTACTCTAAAAAAAGGTTCTGGGCAGTGTAATTTGTTGATGAGATTTGCTGACTATTTACCCGTTGCTTTCTCCATAGGTCATAGTCTTGGGTAAGGGTATCAGCATACAAGGCTAATTCCATGAAATGAATTTCCTTCCAAGACTTTGCAGTGTCTCGGACTCTCTTCATATATCCTTCACCCGCGAAAGCGAACTCGAACTGTGCTAATCCTCCAGTTGCGGGCAGGAATTGTCGCGAAGAAAATTGCCTTTGGACTAATAGCGGAGCATATCCAACTTCTCCCCATAATCCGAGTATAGGTGCCCAATCTTGGCCTCCACATTTGTATAGCAGAACTGAAGGACGGATCCAGGGTGCTTTCCACGTTATATCCTCGGCGCGAAGATTCTGAAAAACTGATACTCAATGTTGCTCGGTGACTTCTTTCGGCCATTCTTTCTTGAGGTAAGCTTCTAGCAGGGCAAATGTTTTTGAAAACATGTGGAATGGAGTGCGCTCTACTTTCCAAAAATGACTCAAAATCCAAACATTGAGCAACTGCACACATCCGATGAAGCGCCCTTTCCCTATTTTTCTGCAACTGTTTAGGGATCTGAAGGTCTCGGCTAGGATGGTCGGGACAGGGTTGACTCCTTGTTTTAACCTTTCGAAGAAATCAACTACTGCAACTTCAAGATGTCCGAGAACTTTCAGGAAAATGACCAAACCGTAAACGGCCAAAGCGAATAGATTTACTCTCTTCAATATGTCAGGATGGTTCAAGACCAGATCTGGTAGGGAAGACCATGGAATGCAAATAGTTTCATTCTTCTTTTTTATCTGTTTTTCAGCCCATGCATCAGTCATGTCTGTCAGTTTCACTAACTTTTTCTTGAAGGTCATCGGCTTAGGCTCCTTCACATATATTTTGCCAAATTGCACATTATCGATGCGGAGTAAAGCAGCATACTCTTCTATGGTTGGAGTCATGTCCTCTTGATTGAAGATGAAGCACTGATAAGCTGGGTCCCAGAATTGAACCATGGCTTGAATCAACTGTTCGTCTACACGGATGGTGATCAGGTGAGCTATATCTCCATACCTCTCAGTGAAAATGCCCCTAATGTCTGAATCCCACTGATTCCAAATTCGAACCAGATCCTCAAGGTTATTTTGGCGAACATTCACGGTTATATGCTCGGGAAAATTGGCAACACACCCTTCCACTAGACTATCTCCCTTTTCTCTCTGAGCTTTTAGAGACCAGTCCCGAACCACGGCATTCTTCTCGGTTATTTGTGTAATTGACTCCTCCATCAGAAACCCGTTTTTTGGCAACCAACCTTTAATCAACACTTTCCTAATATGATGCCTATAATGTATGATCAAAATAAAAATAAAAATAAAAACAAAAACAAACAAACTTGGTTAGTAAACACAACAGATATAATTTCAGAAACAAATTAAACTACCTAATCCAATTCTTTTACATAAACAGTGCAAATGAAAGGCAAAAAGGCATTTTCCCCGTGTACTTATTTTGGTGATTATAAGCAGACAGAGGTTCGGTATGGCTCTAATTGGATGGCTCGTATGGTTCATTATATGCGGGTTTTAGTTCTAGATAGGTACTCGAATTGCCCGTACTATCGTCTGCTAAGATCAGTACGAAGCCTCGGTCATAACCCATCACAGGCTCACGAGTTCAATTCGAGGGATTACATTTACTTATGCCTATGCGGAGGGACAAGTTAACTCACGAAAGCATAAGTCATATGTAACCCGAAAGTATTCACTAGCCTGTGCGGAGGGACGAGTTAACTCACGAAGGCGTAGCGTTTACTTTCACTTAAACGGACGGAGCCCGGGTATAGAACTCATGTTATGCAAAATGAAGTGCACGGTGTGTGGGGAGAAGCTCACTACCTTTATATTTTATTTAAAAACTAAACCAAAAGTAACCATAAAAATTTAAAGCTGAAGAACAAAAGGGCAAAAACGAGTTAGAAAAATATTTACAACATGATACAAATGCATGAATTTTGAAAATGAGATTTTCGGATCACGACCAAATATTTACTTTGAACAAGGAAATTTGAAAACTTTGACAAAACATGTTTAATTCGACTCGACTCGCATCGATTCCCCAGCGGAGTCGCCAGCTGTAGCGACATAAAAATTTTAGCCTTCGGGGTCGCTAATTGTGGCGATTTAATGAAAAAGTTTAAAAACCGAAGTTTGATTTTAAAATAAAAGGGGAGTCGCCACCGATCTTTTTTCTAGGTGTGATCGGACACCTATTAGATTTCTTTTCCTTAAAAAACGAGAAAAAAAGGCGAGTTAAGGCCTACGTTAAAAGCCAGAGAAAAATTAGGGTTCGGGAGTCAGTTACGCGCGAGGAAGGTATTAGCACCCTCGCGACGCCCAAAAATTGGTATATCATAAACACGCGTTGTCTTGATTTTTAAAAATACGAGTTCAATGTAAATTTTAGTCGTGATCCGATTAAAAGAAGATGAGGAGTTTTAAATTTTTGATTTTTAGAAGGGTATACCGTCTTAACACGAGTTGATTGATGTTCATCCAACATAGCAATGAAATCGACGACATGGTGTTAAATCGATATGTTGCCTTATATATTGAAATGAATTTAGAAAACAAGAACGTAATTTTCAAAGCAATGTAAAACAAAATTGATATAGAACAAAAATAAAGGGTAAAAATACATTGGAGCAAAAACATATATGACAATAATGTTAACAAAAAAACAAAAAAAAAAAAACTAACTATGCATATAAGATTAAATATAATAACAGTATCGAATACAAGAAAACGATGAACATGTATAAACATGATATTAAGAATACCTACATAACATATTTGCACATGCATATATATAAGTAATAATAATATTAGAAATATACAATATAATATTAATGATATACATATAATAAAATAAAAAATATAACCAATAACATCAAAATGTATATAATAGTATACATGAAATATGATATTAAAAACTTACATATATAGCATATATAAAAACATATATAACATAATATTAAAACATCTACATAATATATACACATATAATTTCAAGGTTAAATACATATTAAAAAGAAAAATAATAATAATATTACATCAAGATATACTTATATATGTATATTAAAATCGTGTACATATATAGCAAAATACATGGACAATACAACTTTCAATATATACATGATATATAATAAAATGATAATATACATAATATATAAATTATATATATGACACAACATGTACTATGATGATAATAATGATAACAATACTAATAATAACAATAATAGTAAAAATACAAAAGAAAATATGACATAATAATAAGGTAAGGAAAATAAAGTAGTAAATAATAATATATTTAAAATAATAAATATAATAGTAAAAATAATAATGTTAAAAATAATGCCATATAAGAAAGTAAATATATATACATATACATATATGTAATAGAAATATACACTAATATTCAATAATAAAAGTACATATAATAATAGTAATAATATCAAGAATAGTATAAATAATATGTACCTAGAAATAATAATAATCAATAGCAATAATGTAGTAATAATAATAACAAAATTAATATTACAAATAACATTTAAAACAGAAAGGACGAAATTGAGACCAAAACAGAATTCTTGGGGTGAAATCAGAAATAAAATAAGCCCAGGGGCCGAATTGCAACGCGTGCGTGAACAGGAGGGACCAAAGGCGCAATATCCCCAAGCATCTAAAACGCTGCGTATGTGTAACACTCCTAACCCGTATCCGCTGCCAGAATAGGGTTTCGGAGCATTACTACCATTTGCAGATCACTAAAAAAATTTTTACTTAAATATTTACCAATTCAATGCATCAATAAATATATTACCATTCAATCAATGGCTTGGCACTTACCCAAGCATCAACAATCAACACTTGTTAGTGTACTTACACATATTTCATATAAATTCTTATTTTCTCAATATGTCATATTTGAATTTAATACTGCCTTAACTTACATATTTTCCTTATGTTAACATATAAAAGATAATTTCATATGTACATGTTATGATACATATCATTCTCTTACCGCTTTCTTAATAACATATATCATTTATTTTATTATATCATCATTTTATGCACCATCATTTCCTTATATCTTAGGTATATTTATTTCGGTAATAGTTCGTATTAAACTTAACATAATTTAAACTCCATGTACCTATACTTATTTCATTTATCTATCTTATTAATTATTTCATACAACTATTTTGTACATTTATTTCCATATGACCAATTCCTGTAAACATTTCACATTACCATTTTGTATAACCATTTCATTTAACCATTTGTTATATTACTCGAATATTAGTTGTTCAACGAGATATCTTGGCGTTTCTCTTCCACGATCTTATTTATCTTCGGCATGATGCCATAGTGTCTTTCAACTATGGTCTTACTCATTTTCTGTCATGTTGCCATGGTATCTTTCAACCATGGTCTTATTCGCTTTCCGTCATGTTGCCATGGTATCTTTCAACCATGGTCTTACACATTTCATGTCACGTTGCCATGGTATCTTTCAACCATGGTCTTACACATTTCATCTCGGGTTGCCATGGTATCTTTCAACCATGGTCTTACACATTTCATATCAGTTGCCATGGTATCTTTCAACCATGGTCTTACACGCTTTCATGTCACGCTTGCCATGGTATCTTTCAACCATGGTCTTACACATTTCATCTCGAGTTGCCATGGTATCTTTCAACCATGGTCTTACACATTTCATATCAAAGTTGCCATGGTATCTTTCAACCATGGTCTTACACGTTTCATATCAAAGTTGCCATGGTATCTTTCAACCATGGTCTTACACGCTTCATATCGAGAGCACACTCCGCTGAACCTCATCCCCTTACAGTGGGATTACCACCCAGGCTAAATCCTCAGTAATATAAACTCATAGAGTATTGTCGGGATTACCACCCGTGCTAAATCCTCGCAACGACAATTACTCTAATGAGCTTGGATCCAATTACAGTCCCAGGCTAAATTCAGACCCTAATTCGGATTACCCTTCCTGCTAAATCCATTTTCCACATATTCTTCGGGAGGGCTATATCGGGTAGGATCACCCGTCCGCTAGATCCTTTTACCACAATTCCTTTTTTCAGAGATCAATCGAATTTTCCTTTCATTCAACCGAGATTTCTTCCCTTTATATCAAATATATCAATGTTTCATCAATTTTCATACAATGAACATTCAAATCATATTCACATCAATAACATACATTTCAAGTATTTAAGAATATAATTCAAGTTACATGAACTTACCTCATTGCTTGTTTGTGTTTATAATTTCATTGATCCGATATCTTTTCTTTTTCATGATCAAGTCTCATATTTGAGTCGCCTGATCTCTCTTTTAATAAATTGATCATCATTTTCATTCATTTCATATTCTAATGCATTTAATTAATGCTCTAAGCAAAATTACCATTTTGCCCCTAA
Organism: Gossypium anomalum; assembly: GCA_025698475.1. Classification (NCBI taxonomy): domain Eukaryota; kingdom Viridiplantae; phylum Streptophyta; class Magnoliopsida; order Malvales; family Malvaceae; genus Gossypium; species Gossypium anomalum. The sequence continues at coordinate 8,618,737 of CM046961.1, forward strand.
CCTTTAATTAATGACGATTTCATCCTTAGGGTCGGAAAATAAAATTCTTGCGATTTAATCCTTATTTCCAACTATTATTCTTATATATATTGATAACAGTCCATGAATTCTATAAAATATCAAAAATTTCCATAATTTCAACACTTTTCAATTTAATCCCTAAAACATGTTTTCCCGATCTTGAACTAAATTGATAATTTCGTTAAATTTTACTAATTTAAATAATAAAATAATCTATTTCATGCAATTTAGTCATTTCTGACATTTTTACAAAATTGCTCATAAAGTTTTACTTTTATTCAATTTAGTCCCTGAGCCTAAAACATGCAAATTAGCCATGCTAGATGAATATTCATACATATTTTCCTCCTCCTCCTCTCCATTCCACATCCTTAATTTATATAACATGCAATAAGTAACATTATCAATAATTTCACTATTTACTTATATGTACATTCAAAACTGTCCATTTGCGTCATAGTCACTAAATTATTTATATATTAAGCTACAGAACTCGAAATTAAGATCCGTTAATTTTCCCTGAAACTAGACTCATATACCTTCTTACCATAAAAATTTCATAATTTTTGGTTGGGCAAATTAATACAGTTTATTCATTAAAATCTCCCCTGTTCTGTTGTCTGACAGTTCCGACCCTTCTTCACTAAAAATTAATTATCTTCTTGTACAGGATTCGAATGATGTCCTCGTTTGTTTCTATTGAAAATAGACTCATTCAGGATTATAAAAATATAAATTTAAGCCCATAATTATTTTTATCCAATTTTTGATGATTTTCCAAAGTCAGAACAGGGGAACTCGAAATCATTCTGACCTTGTCTCACAAAAGTTATTATATCCCATGATTTACAATTCCATTGCTTACATAATTTCTTTTATAAGAAACTAGACTCAATAAGATTTAATTTCATATTTTATTCATCCTCTAATTCGATTTATATAATTTTTGGTGATTTTTCAAAGTTAGACTACTACTGCTGTCTAAAACAGTTTTAGTGCAAAATGTTGATTTCCATTTTGCCCCAAATTTCACAATTCATACAATTCAGTCCTTGCTCAATTAACCCCTCAATTAAGATAATTTTCTCAATTAATACTTTTTCTAGACATTATAAGTTATTTCATAACTATTGAAATTCAGGATTTCCATATGGAACTCTAACTTCAAACTCTTTTACAATTAGGTCCCAAACATTCACTTTCTATTCAATTCTTTCAATAAAATCAGCATATAAATAATTTAAATCTCTAATTCCATGCCAAATCATCATATACTTCCAGAACATATTCATATCAACTTTCAATTTCTTTCATAGAATCAAAAACTAATGAATTCAACAAGTGGACCTAGTTGTAAAAGTCACAAAAACATAAAAATTTCAGGGAGAAAGAAAGAATTAAACTTACATGAAGCTAGATTATGAAAACCAGCTTGAACCCTCCTCCATGGCTATTTTCCAGCTGATGAATATGAAGAAAAATGAAGAGAATTCTAGATATTCCAATTTAGTCCCATTTTTATTTAGCCAAATTTGGCAATTTTCCAATTTTGCCCTCATTTCATCCATTTCCTGATTTTTCTCAGCTATTGCCGCCCAAAATATCTCCTTTAGGATTATTTTCACTTTAGGTCCTTCCTCATTTGACAATTGAGCTATTTAATCCTCTAGCAACTTTTACACCCTTTTCAATTTAGTCCTTTTTATTTAATTAACCACCCAAACGTCAAAATTTTCTGTCTAAATTTTAATACTACCTCACCAACACTCCATAAATATTTCTAAAAATATTTATGGCTCGATTTATGAAGTCGAGGTCTCGATACCTCACTCTCACCCAATTTACCTAATTAATTCTTTTAAATCACCAAATTCACTAATTCAAAATGCTTTTATATTCGCATTTGACTCATAGGCATTAATTTATTAAATTTTTAACTCACCCGTTTGAATTTGGTGATCTCAAATCTCTATTCCCGATACCACTAAAAATTAGGTTGTTACAATATCTCTAGCATCATTATTACTTTCTAGATTTCTCTCTCTTCCAATTGACCATTTTGCCCTTCATTATCTTTTAAATTTAATTTGGTAAAATTGCAATTTAGTCCCTTATAGTTCTTCATCTATTCAATTTGGTCCTAATTCATCCATTTTCCTTAGTTTCTAGATCATTCCACTCCTAAAATATTTACACTATTGGTCCTTCAAATTTTTCATATTTACACTTTAATCCTTTAAATTTTGAGTATTTACTCTTGGGCCACAAAACTTTTCTCACTTTTACAATTCAGTCATTTCTTAAATTAATATATCATAATATACTTCTCAATATTGACATAACTCAAAATTTCTCTTTTTGTCACTTTATTTCCTTATTTTACTATATTACTGATAATATTTTACTGTAAAAATTTCGGGATATTACAGTATGCGTGGGGACCATATTGAAAACTGTTGAAAATTATCGGGCCCGATTGCAAAACACCATAAACCTAATTTTAAAACCATAAGAAAGCGGAGGGGCTGAAAGCGCAATTAGCCCCTCTGTTCAGAAACACGCGGATCTTTGTGGGCTAGGGTCGGGTCGACCGATCCAAGGCGAAAACGACACCGCTTTCAAATTTAAAATTTTAATGCCCAAAACGACAATATTGTTTTCGTGGGCTATAAAATAGCCTTTAAGTCCGAAAAAAAAAATCATTTGGAGTCAAAGCCAGAAAAAAAAAAAGGAGAGAAAAGGGGGCTGAGCGATTTCCGGCGAGGGAAGGGGCACCGGTCCGCCACCGGACCTGTTTAATCGGTCTGTGCGCAGTACCACCGTACTACCTGGCCGGAAAGGGTAAGTTTTCCAAAATTTTTCCTTTTTTTATTTTTTATTGCCTTTTTTACTATTTATGTTATATTTTTATGCATAAAAGGTGGATTTGTATGTTTGTATGTATAAACAGAGAGAAACAGAAAGAAAAGAAATCGATGGTCACCTTTTCACTATTTCGATTCTGTTTTTGATGTTTAAATTCTTCGATTTGCTGCTTTATAACCTGAGATTGTTATTTCTGATCTTCGTATGGAAAAACAAAAAAATCCAACCCCCTTTACATAAATTTCAGTCGGCTTTATATAGCCTTTACCCATTGTTGTTTTTTCTTTCTCTTTTGTTGATGTTGCGTGTTTTATTCGTTCTGCAGGTATGGCCAGAGCTGAGGTGACTTCGGCGGTGGAGTAGGTGGCTGGGTCGGTGTTGGCAGAGGCTTAGTGGGGGTTAGGCTAGTTGCGGCGCAAGTGGGGTTAGGGGTATGGGTTGAGAAAATGGGTTAAGGGAAATGGGCTGATGTATGTTGGGTTTTAGGGGGTTGGTGGGTATTAGGTTTTGCTGTATTGGGTTGTAATTTAAAAGGTAATTGGGCTTTGTAAAACAGCCCAAAAATTGGCCTGTAACAATACCTAATTGATTAATTAATGTCTTAATGTCGGATGTTAAAAATTTGGAAAGAATTAAAAATACGATCCCTTTTTTTATTTAATGTTAATTTTACTTTAAAAAATGCTTGAATAAATCGAAATGATTGTTAAAGACCCTCTCGTCTCAAGATAACAAAATATCACATCCCGTAAGTTAGGACACGGCACTTTGAACCCTCGAGAATAAGCTCGCCTTTAATTTTTTATTTTTGAAATCTCATGTGTTTTAATTTAGAAGGGTATTCGACTATTTAGATCCAACGAGAAAAAATCGAGACCCCGTAAGTTAGGGCGCGACTTTCTCGAGTTTCTAAATACTGAATATTGCCTTTATTTTCATTCAAAATTCATGTATTTTAAAATTTGAAGGGATATTCGGCTACTTAGGTTTAATGAGAAAGTCGAAACCTCGTAAGTTAGGATACATTTTCTCGAATTCCTAAAATGCGAAACATCGCCTATTTTAAAAAATTTCCATTTTTACGAATTTAGGTAAAAATTAGCGTAACTTTTAAACGATATGTTTAGTTTAATTGGATGTTCTACGAAAAGCGGTTAAAACATAAAAAACGTGGGTTCAATGAATAATGATAATGCAACATAATTTGGAAATAAAATATAATAGAACATATAAATATCATGGCAATAATAGGTCATGATTCCAACATGTATAATAGGATAATTATAACAACAATGAAAATGGTAATAATAATGATAACAATAATACTAATAATAATCATCATGCAAATAATGACAAGAACAATAAGAACACACTAAAAATAAAATGAAATAAAAAATAAAGTAATAAAAGACCATAATAAGTTAAAAATATGGATAGTAAAAAAAACACAAAAAGAAAAAGAAAATAAAAATAAAACGAAAAATGCACGACAAAAGAAGAAAATAAAAATAAAAAGGAATAATTTTAAATATATAAAAAAGGTAAAGGACTGGCAGATAAGTAAATAAGTAAATAAATAAAGGACTAAATTTAAAGAAGGGTAAAATTGAATGGTCGAATTTGGAAGAAAAAGAAAAGAAACAGGGCCTAAATGAAACGTGCACAAAGGTACAAGGATTAAATGGGAAATTATTCCCTGTCTTCAGAACGCACCGTTTCATAAAAGACCCAAATGAAACAAGAACAGAACTGCGGGGGCAAATTAAAAAATAAAAGGACCGAATTGAAACTAGGTGCAGAAGCGGAGGGACCCGAGGAATAAATATCCCATTCTAGCGAAAACGCGCGGATCTTGGGGGTTCCTGGGTCGGATCTCGGGTCATCGAAAACAGCACCGTTTTAGACGTCCTTCTTCTCAAATGGTCTGAGGACCAAATTAAAAATAAAGCAAAATCAAGTGACAAAATTAAAAAAAGAAAAGGATTAAATTGAAACAGGCCAAAAAAGCGGAAATGTCAATCGGATAAATAACCCAATTTACGAAAACACGCGGATCCTTTAACTAGGTCGGGTCAATGCGCGCTGTGCTTCAAAACGACGTTGTTTTTGGGCTATTAAGGTTAGCCCTAAACGACGTCGTTTACAAGGCCTATAAAATCAATTTTTTTTTTTAAAAAATTTCATTTTGTTCATTGTTTCTAAAAAAAATGAGGGGAGAGAGCTGATTTCTCTCTGACTCGTGCGATCTCCGGCCATCTGGGCCACCGTGGCAGTCGTCAGTCGCCGACAACGGCGCCTCCGTCCACAGTGGTTGGAGAATATCGAAAAAGGATTGTTTCAAATGCCTCGCTACCCCCGTCCCAAATCCAAGACCCTAACACTCCAGAGCCTCACAAAAAAAATGAAAGAAATAAAAAAAACTTTTTGGTTTCGTCTTCTCCGATCGTCAAAAAAAGGTAAAAAAAGGTTGTATTTTTATATGTATCTATATATGTACACAATATTTGAAATAAATAGGCTATAAAATGAGAATACCTAATCTGTTTTTTATTGATATTTGCCTCCTCGTAAAAAAAAACATGCGTGTTCGTAGTGGCTTTTTATAGCCAAGAAAGAAAGAAAAATACAAAGTTTTTGTTTTCCTCGTTTGCTGCCGTGTTCTTTTCTCTTTGGTTTGCAGGTACGGAGGTACGGGGGCGACGTGGCGGGGGCAGCTGGAGGCCATACGTAGGAGCATCGACGTGGTGCTGGAGGTTAGGGGTTGCTGGTTACGGCGCGAAAGGGAAACCCTAGGGTTTCTGAATGTTTGATTTTCAAGCCATTTGGGCCTTTTTTGCTATTGGACCATCGGGCTAGTATAGTTGGGTTTGCTGTTTGTAATTTGGGCTGGTTTTAATGCATTTGGGCTTGTAACAAAAACTTGGACTGTTGATTATTTTTTTATGTATGTTTTTATTGTTTTTTTGGTTGTTGGGCCCGGGGAAAATTTGGCCCATTACAAAGGATATTCAGAAATAAATAATGAGATGATATAAATCATTCAACTAGGGTTTGACTTGGAGTCCAATAACGCTGGGAGTTGGTTCATTCCCTTTGTAAATTAGTCGTCAATCTTAGTAGTGGTAAGGTGGACACTTGATAGGCCTATGGATGTTAGTCTTTGTTTGCTGTGAGGCACTACATTGAAGACTACAGTTGGGCGTTTGGCTTGTTACCAATTATCCTTTATTAGTGCACTTGACTCCTTAGGTCATGTAGATGGATAAGACTTTTATGATAAAACGTTGGGATGGTAAAAAAAAAATTATATAACTTTTTTAAATACCAAAAGTGTTAAAGTTGTTAAGTTGTTATTTGTGTAATTGTCGTTAAAGATAAAACAAGTATATAAAAAAGTGTTGAATGCAATGACAAAGCACAATATACTTCTAAGGGGAGAACGAATGTTAAACTTTAAAGATAATATTGTTGAAAAGGATAATCACGAACTTCAAATATGGATTATAAAAAACAAAATAATTGGTATCAACTTACCTATGTGGGCCTTGCCTAGTGAGGAATGGACTATAAAAACTTAGTACAAGCTATAATTGAAGCCCAACCAATCACTTAATTATAGTAGCCTCACTCCTCTATATTTAAAATAAAATCTCTCACCAACTAAGAATTTTCACCAAATAGTTAAGCAGCTAAATATAATAGTTTAATTAGTAGTAGTTGCACTCAATAAAATTCCTCACAGTGAATAAGATTGTACACTCAATTCAACATGCTCCAAGGAAAAATGTAACTTCAATATGCAGAGGTTGGAATTCAACTTCAACCAACATTATTGGATCATTTTTAATCTTCAAAATATCACTTATATCGATTATCTTTTAATAGATGGTAATAAAGATTGAGGGTGAGTTTAGATGGGCGATTGGGTGTGGTGCAGTACGTTTAATTTATTTTTTTATCTCACGCTACAGTGTCGTTATAGTATCTAATTTTATCACCACCACTATTTTTATACTAATCACAAGTAAACACATCGTCCATCCAAACCTACCCTAAAATATGTAACCATAATATTTATTCCAAATTGATAGATATCTCTCCAAATAAGGAAAGCTAATACCTGAAAGTATTTGAACTCTAAAATATAGTAGTTTGTTTTAACAAAAAGCTATCCTAATTTTGTTATATTTTTATTTGTATTTCTGTCATCAGTGTAGTTATTGACCTACTTTAAATGGCCTGTAGTGCATGGAGTCATAATTAGTATTTTTACGTCATTGAGATAGTATGTGTTCGCTTATCGGAGTTATATTGCTCCCAAAAATAAAGATATAGACATGATTGTTTGAATTAATAAAATATGAGTACGATCTAAATTAAATTAAATTAAAATTTATTTATGGATTAGTTTATTTGTGAACCTCCTACAAATCTGAAGTTGATATAACTTATGAGGCTTAAAATTAAATCTGATTTTGTTTTGAAGTTTGAGATAAAAATCAACTTTTTAAATTCATTCGGTTGAAGTTATTGTTTTCAAGCTTAAATTCATTCTCGAATTTGAGTTTTTTCAATTCATTTAACAATCCTCGAAATTCACCTTCTTAATTCAGAGAATGATTTAAGCGTTTTCGAATTAAACATAAAAACAAATATGTAAAAAATGATTTTAAAAATATATTTTAACAAAATAAAAATTAAAGTGGAGATAATTTGTTGTGAAGTGAACTTGTTCATCTTAATTTGTTTCGATGGAACCCAAAAAAAAAGAAAAAAGAAAATATGTTGCGATGAGAAGGTTCTTATGATTTTCCATCCGTGAAAGTAGATATCTTTTTTTATTTTATTATTATTATTAGAGTTGTATGACTTGAATTTTGTTTGATCCGATCTGTAAAATTCGAGGTACAATTCACTTGTTAAAAAAATAAAATAGAAAGGTAAAATTAAGGATATGTGAAGTTGAATCTGTACAGGACTTTATACTTTTTCTATTAGATGGGTTTTTTAACCCTTAAAAATTAAGTATAGTCGTAAACCTCTTATATTATTATTTTTTTAATATTAGTGAGTTTCTTCTCATCTGCTCCTGATTTTTTTCGATAAGGGTTTTCCACGTATAATTTGCATATTCTTATTTTTTTTTCTCATTACTTTATAATCATTCGCATTATCATTATCGACGTATATTATAACAACTACTATTTTATTTTTCAAACGAGATAAAATTGGGAGTTGGGAGTTGGAAACCTAATTTGATATGCTTTAAACATGAAAAGCAAAGATGGGTTAAATAAATCAAAGGAGAAATATAAAAAAGCATTTGCTTAGCTGGTCTGGATTCCTAGCCAGCCACCCGCCTCAGTTAGATTAACGGTTGATTTGAATGTGGTGCAAAGATTCTTAGAATTGGATTTCATCAATTAAATTATCAATTTATTTAGTTTAATTGAATATATTATTTAAAAAATTATAAAAACAATTACTTAGAATTAATATTTTAGTCGAATAAATTAATCCGATATAATGCTGTTGTGAAAATAATGGTGAAAGTGATACATCTAAAAACCCAGCTGTCAGTGGGACACATTCTCAACCAGCCGCCAGAGAATTGATTCTTCAACTACATTACACTACCCTCTTTCCATGAAGCTGGAAAAATGAATTAAAAACACAAACTTCAACATTTGATGGCCAACCCAATTCATGAAAAAGAAAATTAGGTAACATTGTGATATCTTTAATTGGACCCAACTTTCCATTTCTATTTGCATGAATGCAACCAGTATTTAGCAGCAATTTAATGAACAGTACAAACTGCCAGCTTGGGAACAAGGTAAAATTTAAAAGCCGGATTTAAAAAAACCCAAACTGATTTCTACATTTTGCCCCTTCTAAGTACATTCATGGACTTCAAAATTTGATACAGCGTATATGCATAAGTTGTGGATTTAATTTGCGTATGTTTATTTCGTCAATTTTAGTCATTGTATTTTCGAATTTTTAAAAATATTAGTTGTAACCAAACGGTAACTAATAGGTTATCGATAAAAGTATCATAGAGGCCCCTATACTAAGAGTCAGATTGCATTTTATCCCTTCTACTCAAAAAATGGGTAAATTAATCCCTATACATTAGATCAAAGAGCAAACTAATCCTTTTGTTAAAAATTTCATTCATTTTTGCTGTTAAAACTTAGTTCATGTATGTTACCATGAGGTATACGCGGCGTGTCATATGCCACTGTCTAGTTATTCCAACAGCCTCGCTAGTTTTTAACAATAAAAATGGATGAAACTTTTAATAGAAAAGACCAATTTGCTCTTTAATCTAATGTATAAGGAGTAGTTTGCCCATTTTTTGAGTAAAAAGGGAAAAATACAATTCGACTTCTACTATAGAGGCCTCCATGGTACTTTTACCAAGATTATTACATGTGTAATGTCATATCAACTTGTTATTTTTACACATTACTCACAAAAACCAGTTAATGGAATTAATGACTATCGTTCGCGTTGAGATTGAAATTTTGAAATTTGAAAAACATAGGAACCAAGAATGATCCAACTGGAGTTCATGGACTAAATCTATAATTTTACACATTGTACAAGATTAATGGCAGGATTTAATCAAATGAATTTAACTGCTACTATTTGAATCAAGACTAAAATTAACCTTAAATCCACAACTTGCAAAAAGTACAGGGACTAAAAAGCAAAATTTAACCCGCAAACAAAATAAATAAGACCGTTAAAATATTCATTTTCAATTCATAACCAGCTGGTCAAAAACGACGTCTTAACTCCAACGAAAAACCAAATGAAAAGCCAAAAACCATACAATAGAAAGTTCCAAAAACCAAGTCTTTCTCATTCTTTTCTTCATTCCCAAAGCAACCTCCTCCATTTTTTCTCTTGTTCTTTATATATATTAAACACTTGAGGATCAGAAAGAGAGAGAACAGGAGAAAATGGCCACTGGAGCAACAGCTGAGACGATCCGGTGTGTCCTCGAAAGTAGCCTTGTGATGCAAGAAATCGGGGTGGAGCGGAGGCCGTACCATCGCAACTGCAGCTGTGCCTTACACAACTTAAAAGGTATTTGCTCTTCTGCTTTTTGTTCTCGTTCAAGGAATGTATGTTTTTCCAAGAAAAAGACCTTGAATGATTGTTCCTTATCAATGGCGACTTCCCAATCTTCTTCTCTTGGTGTTGGGCCTTGGGTTAAAAGCATGGAATCAAAGGCATCAATGGGGTTTTCCTTCAAGGATGTTGTTGAAAATATATCAGAGTTTTGAATTCAGGTTTGGAGATGGAGAATTTATTGTTTCATTTTTGGGTCCCTTTTCTCAATTCTTTTTCTATTTAGTCTTATTATCAGTTTCCTAAGATATTGAAATTATTTAGAGGATTTAGATCAAGATTCTTTGAGGTATACATCTCTGTAAATGGTATTGGAATTCATTATTCTTTGAAAACTAGCTGAAATCAAAACCTCCACGGTTCTTAGTATGCATTCATTTATGATTTATAAAATTTAATATTATGGGCATTATTGTTAATGTAAAAAGATGTGAGTTCGAACGTATTGATGTGCATCATTTTTCTATTTATGAGTTGGGGATATATCGAAAAATGAAAATACGGATTGTTAAAAAAAAATTATTATCGAAAATTTTCCTTAAAATAAAAGGAATGTTATAATCAGATACCGACTGGCATAACTTTAATTAGTAGTAATGGGTTAATGGCTAACAAGGGCCGACTGTCAAGTCGACAAATCTTAACTTTAAAGCATTCAAATAATTAAATTATTTTAGAATTAGTATGTAACTAATTTTATCTATATAAAAAGATATTTTTATCAATAAATTAAGTGGAATTGTTTCATAAACTTTTCATTCCCTTTAATTCAATATGATATTAGAGCCTTATGTTTACTAACATGATTCTCGATCTTGACGTATATGCCTTTTTTACCATTCGCTCAAATGAACATATTCTTGAATTTTCATGTAACCCTAACTATTTACCTTTTCTGGTTGAAATAATACTAACTCTTATTTACAAAAGTCAACTAATCAATTTTCGTTATTACCCACCAATCATCAACTTGTATCCATTAGTTTAAAGTGGGGAAGTTTGTGCTCGATTATTTGATAGTCAGTTGAGGAGCTTTGTTCAATGGATATCAAACTATATCTTGGATTCAATTCTACGATGTCGTAATTCTCAACAAAAATTCATCATTACAACGTTTTCAATTATAAAATCCACCGTTTTTCTACCATAAACTGTTTACGCTTTTTTCTTCATCATCAATCCAAGATTGTTGCTCTATCAACCATCACTGTTGTGGTGGCGTAATAGTGTAGTCTTATATTTGAAACATTCAAATGAGTTATTATTATTGTTGAAACTTTTTTTGAAATCGACTTTATTTTGAAAACGACAATGAGAGTCGCCACTGATCTTTTTTAATAAAAGGTGTGATCAGATCACCTCGTAATTCGATCGTTTTAATAAAATGTTTAATTTATTAAAACAATTTTTTTCAGTCTACAAAAATCCAGAAAATGGGTTCGGGAGTCGGTTACGTACGAGGAAGGATTAGCACCCTCGTTACGCTCAAAATTGGTACCTAATTGATTACTTGACGTCTTTAGTGTCGAAAATTGAGAATTTGAAGAGAATTTAAAATACAATCCCTTATTAAGATGTTACTTAACTAAATTAGTTTTCACGAAAATGGGCTTATTTCAAGTTAATTGAGAAGAAATGATCATGTCCCGTAAGTTAGGATACAACGCCTTAAATCCTCGAAAACGAGAACAAACGCTAAAATCTTTTTTTTTAAGTAGATATTTGACTATCTCGGTTTTAGAAAGAAGCCATATTCCGTAAGTTAGGAACACAACTCTTTTTAATTCCAAAAATAATGAATATTGCTTCAATTAAAAAAATTCCTTTTTTATTCATTGTGCAAAAATGAACGTTCAAGTTAATCGAGAAGAAAGAATCATGCCCTGCAAGTTAGGACACAACGCCTTCGATTCTCGAAAACCAAAATAATCACCATTTAATCGCTATCTAAATCTTGCTTTTTGTTGTTTTAAATAAGATATTCGGTTACTTCGATTTTAAAAGATGTCATACTCCGTAAGTTAGGAGCATAACTCCTCAAATTCCAAAAATAACGAATATTACCTCGGTTTTGAGTATTTTCTATATGTTTGATAAAATGACGATATTTCTTAAAATGATATAGAGAAAAAAAATAAAAATACCATGCTAGTAGGTGACAATGATATAATTATAATAATAGAACACCAATTAACAATGATAATAATCATTATAATTACTAATTCTAATACCAATTAAATAATAATATTAAAAAGTTAAAAAAATTAAAATAAATAATGAAAAATAAATAATAATGAGAATGAGAATAATAATAACAAAATGTGCAAAATAAAAATATAAAGAACACTATAAACTTTAAATACAAAAAGAATAAAAGAATCAATGAATAAATAAATACATAAATAAATAAATAAAAACTTTCATGAAAGAATTGAAATTAAATAAACCAATGACTGAATCAGAATGAAGATGAAGTTAAAAGTATAAATTATGATAAAATAAGCAAATAAAGACTAAAATGAAAAGCGCGAAAACACACAGGGACTAAATGCGAAATTAACCTGACCCACAGGACACACGTCCTTTCTCTAGGAGATTAGCGAACCGAGGACTTAATTGACAATAGGATAAAATTGTATGGCAAAATTTCTAAAAAGAAGAAATAGTGAAATTAGGACTAAAGTAAAACAACTCAAAAGGCGGAAGGACTAAAGGCGAAATATCCCCCCAAGCAAAAAACACGCAGACCCTAGGTTGGACCAGGTTAGATCTTGGGTCGGGTTTCAAAACGGCGTCATTTTGGGGCTTAGGAACACCGACCAAAATGGCGCCGTTTAGGTGCCCTATTTAAGTATTAAAAAAACCAAAAAATTTCATTTGAGACAGGTTTTAAAATAAAAAACTTTATTTTTATTTTGTTTTCTCTAAAAAGGGGCTAGGTTCGGCCTAGGGGACCGCCGTCCATCCATTGCGGCCACCAGTCGTCGGCGATGGCGACTGCCGTCTCCGATGGTCGAATTTCACAAAAAAGTGTCCCTTTTGGCTGTTTTACCTTCCTCAACCCAAATTGGAGGCCAAAATCCCCCCAAAACACCAAAATACCAAAAAAGCAAAGGAACCTTTCAGTTCTCGGTCTCTCTGATGCGACCTTTCAGCGAATCCCCGAGGATCTGACGGTCTTTCAAAACGAAGGGAGATGATGGCCGCGACAACGAAGGTTAAAAGTTTCCTTTTTTATTTTATTACTTATTTTCGAAAATAAAAAATAAAAAAATAAAAGAACCACCCTTTTTTGTGTGTTTGTATTTGATTCCGATCTCTTCTTTAATACAATCTATTCTCTGGATTTTATAGCCATTTTACACTTGTTTAAAATACATATATTTTTTATTTTGTCATTGTTCCTGTGTCTGCTTCTACTGTTCCTGTCATTTCCATTTTTTCTTTGTAGGTAGTAATTGGTGACGATAGCAGTAAGCATGCCTTTGCCATTTTGGTGAAACGGCGGCAAAGGCGCGTCAGGCCTCATGCGGCGTGCCCGTTCACATGGAGGGCAGCGGCGCTGGAGGCTAGGGTGTTTTTGATTTTACTGAAACTTAGTCTAGGTTGTGGACTTGTAATTTGGGCTTAGGGTTTTTTTTTTTTAAATGGACTTGTAATTTTTATTTTTATTTGGTTTGGTTTGGGCCCGGGCAAAAATGGCCTATTACAATCATTATCTTAGTTATAAAATGTTATTTTATCTTATTTTTTAATTTGAAATTTAAATTTTTATATAGCTCGTCAATTAACTCCATAAAATGATGGCATGATACGTTTTTTAACTCAACAATATGATTACAATGTTGACGTAAATTTTTAGAATTTTTTAATATTGTTAAACTTTTTTTGTAAAATTCTAGTTCATTATAATGTCATTTTCGAAGATTTATCTCTTAGCTTTGCAATACACTTTGAATCACTCAATTTTGAGTTCGGGAGCTCAAATTATGATTAAAGCTGTTGATTGAGTTTGTTGGGATTTATATATCAAAAGGTTCAATTGGACACTTATCCATCTATATATCATATCCATCAGTTTATTCGTTCCATCTTTCACTTTTAATTTTTTTCATTTATTTATTTATTGTTTTGAATATTTACCCTTTGTTCTTAAATTTCTTATTTTAATTATTTTTGTTTTCATTGTTTTCCTAAATTTATTTGATATTTTCTTTTCAGGTTAGATTCAAATCTTTCTTGAGTCGAACAACTTGAATACGATCTTGGTTCACTATTTCTTATCACTTTGTCTTGAGACAAGGCACATCAAAGTTAAAATAGAATTACCCTATTTCAAGTCTTGAGACAAGAATCCCTTGTCTCGAGATAAGGCAAACATCAAAGCAAAATACCTAAAATACGAAGAGGCCTGTCTCAAGATATGGAGTTCCTTGTCTCGAGACACATTTCCCAACATTAAGGAACAACAAACCAAGAACGTATTAAAATTGTTCGAATTGAGAAAGAAAAATTTGGATCTAACTTGGAAAGAAGAAACCAAACATATTTAGAAAAACAAAGAAAATAACTTGGAAAGAAGAAACCAAACATATTTGAAACATTCAAATGAGTTATTATCATTATCTTAGTTATAAAATGTTATTTTATCTTCTTTTTAATTTGAAATTTAAATTTTTATATAGCTCGTCAATTAACTCCACAAAATAATGGCATGATACATTTTTTAACTGAACAATATGATTACAATGTTGACGTAAATTTCTAGAATTTTTTAATATTGTTAAATGTTTTTGTAAAATTCAAGTTCATTATAATGTCATTTTTGAAGATTTATCTCTTAGCTTTGCAATACACTTTGAATCACTCAATTTCGAGTTCGGGAGCTCAAATTATGTTAGAGCTGTTGATTGAGTTTGATAGAATTTATATCTCAAAAGGTTCAATTGGACACTTATCCATCTATCTATCATATCCATCAGTTTATTCGTTCCATATTTCACTATTTCACTTTTAGTTTTTTTTTTTTCGTTTATTTATTTATTGATTTGAATATTTACCCTTTGTTCTTAAATTTCTTATTTTAATTATTTTTGTTTTCATTGTTTTCCTAAATTTATTTGGTATTTTCTTTTCAGGTTAGATCCAAATCTTTCTTTCTCGAGTCGAACAACTTAAATACATCTTGGTCCCCTATTCCTTATCACTTTGTCTTGAGACGAGGGCACATCGAAGCTAAAATAGTATTATCCCATTTTAGGTCTTGAGACAAGAATCCCTTATCTCGAGATAGCCAAACATCAAAGTAAAATACCTAAAATGCGAAGAGGCCTATCTCAAGATATGGAGTTCCTTATCTCAAGACACATTCTTGAGTTTTGTCAATTAGGGTTTGGATTCGAATCCTAACTATGTTTTAAACCTTGTAGAACTGCTAAATGCATAGAATGTGATTAATGTGTATTCATTGAATTTATTTATGTATGTATGTGATAAGTGTTGGAAAATCGAGTTTGAAAAACGCAATGGAAAATACGTTCAAGGGAAAACCAAAGTTTTAATTTTTTTTTCCAAAAACAAGAACTTGTCTTCTCCGCTATCCTTAAGCTCACATTTGCTGAGTGTGGGCTCGCTTCAAATCAGAGATTTTTTCACAAATTACTAGTGAGACAATTTTGTAATTTCTCTAAACTTCTGGGGTCAAGTTGTAAATAACAAGAAGATCTCTAGAAATTTTTTGAAATAATTTTTCAGAAAATTTTTTCTCTACAACTTTTCTTGAATTCAAGTGTATGAGAATAATGACTCATGCTTTTTTTTTTTTAAATAGGGAGAGTTTAGAGAGAGTTCAATTATGATTAGAATTAATCACATTAATATTAAATTAATAAAATATTATCTAGATAAATATTAAATTAAATTTAATATCTCATATTAATATTGAATTAAAAAAATACTATCTAGATATATATTAAATTAAATTTAATACTAAATTCATTAAAATAATATTATCTTTGGAAAAGTTAATTTAAAATCAAGTTACCCGGTAGAGTCCCATCAGATTGTTGCCATCGCAATTATCGTGCCCAGTGGTGCCATTGCTGACGCAACTTCTCCCCAGCATCCCAAATTGTCTTCGTTTTACCTGAATGGTTTTGGCATGTTCGGCTGCTGTCAGTTTGATTCGGGCCAGTGATGGCTCGCCCAGTCTAGTCCAGCCATCGATTGGACTGTAGGCACAATTTCATAAACAGGGCCCGAGTAGGCACAATTTCACAATACCATCATGAGCCAACACATTGGGCTAATCAACATTTTGAATATGGCCATGAGAGATGGTCCTTATTGATTATTGGGTTGTAACCCTAATTGATTATGCATGCATGCAAATGTGTTTATGTTTGGATGCAGACTGTGAATGCTTGTGGATGATGATGAGTGTGATAAATGGCATACGTGCTTAATGAATCAATTGGGATTAATAGGCATGACCATAACTATGTATAATTGAGTGGAATGAAAGTAGGTTCATAATGATAAATAAATATGAAATTGGTATGGAATGCAATATGAAGGTATAATGGTTTAAGTATGTGATATGTTGACGCTACAAAGTCATAATTTAACCATGAATGTGAATGCTTGAGTAGCCAAATGTGCCATGAAGTTGGTTTAAGTATGTGAGTGTTTAAGGGTGGCAAATGGCTTGGAAGATAGCTTAGAATTTGTCCACACGGTTAGACAGACGGGCATGTGTCTAGACCGTGTGTGACACACGGTTTGCCCCATGGGCGTGTGATCCGGCCGTATGTCCCTTACACCTTACTTATGCAAAACAGAATGCTCAGTAGTAAACACACGGGCAGAGACACGGCCATGTGTCTCAGCCGTGTGAACGACACGGCCTTAGGACATAGGCGTATGCCCAGGCCATGTGAAGTCTGCACTTAATTTTTGGAATTTAATTCGTCACACGGCTTAAGCACACGGGCGTGTGACTTGGCCGTGTGCCCCTAAATGGTTGATGACATCATAAACAGAGAATTACACGGGCTAAGAACACGGGTGTGTCCCAAGCCACACGGGTATGTGTGACCACACAGCCTACCCACACAGGAGTGTGACTCTCCAAATCAAGAAAATTTTCTATGTGCCGTAAGGTTTTCTGAAGTTCTCGGTTTAGTCTTGAACCACTCTCAATGTATGTTTTAGATCTCGTAGGCCCATACAAGGGACAATTTGCATATGAATGAATGAATTTGATTGGAACGAATTTTTATGGCCCGGTTTTACATGTTTGTTTGTGTTTAAGTCCGGTAATATCTTGTATCCTGTCCCGGCATCGGGCATAGGTAAGGGGTGTTACATTGAGTCAATCTAGGTTTCTCCGACAACATAATGTGATGTCACATATTCTGATCCGACAATCAAGTCGAGTGTGGGATGTCACATAATTTGATTTGTCTACTTTCATAATATTATTAATTAGTCTAAATAGTTAACAGTGTTAACTATTTTGATTAAAATGCAAACATCAATTTTTCTTAAGAATATTATTTCAACAAAAAACTTCATTTTATATTGATAAGTTAGAATGAGTGGTTTTAAAAAAAAAAAAATCACATAAACATTATAATCGGAATAGTTAATGGTGTTAATTATTTAGACTGACAAATGTTATTATGATAGAATAGAAATCAAATATTACCAAAAAAGACTATAGAAAATAAATGTCCAATTTAAATATAGTAAAGAGATCAAAATCGTAATATTACAGAAGATAATACATTCTTTACACGAATTATACAATTAAAATATGAGTTAGTATACGGTACACTGGCAGTATATATATTTTATTTCATAAGCAGCCTTGAAAAATTTATAAGTGTCTCTTTTTCTTAAAGTGTATATTTTTTAATTTTTTATTATACCTTTATAGGACACGTGTCAACCTCTTGATTCTGCTTGTGAAGTCTAAAAACTTCACTAGCAATGTATCAAATAATTTCTCTTAAAATACAGACTGAATTAAATATCAAATTTAAATATAGTAAAACGATAAGAACCATAATATAACTTAAGGTAATCTATACCTAACACAATCATTCTTATATAAATATATATAGTAAAATAAAATAAATAAATACTTCAGATGGATTTATATATTGTAGTTTCGATTATTAAGTTGCATACAAATATAGGAATCAAAGAATATGCATTAACTAAAGGAATGTCGTGGCCATTCTTTATGCGGCTTTTGTCACAACCTTTTGCTCTTTTTTGTGAAAATATATCAATGATTAAATTTTAATTTTTGTCTTTATATTAATTATGTTCAAATGTTAGATTTAATCTATATAATTTAATTTTTGATATAATTTAGTACCTCAACTTTAAATAAATGTTACTAATTAGTTTAAATACATCATTATGATTAAAATATTGACGTAAATTTTTAACATCGTTAAAATGCTCTAAAAAATTCAAGTCCATTGTAATGTCATTTTTTTTGTTACAAGGATATTAAGTGATTTTTTTTTAAAATTTTAAAATGTTACACTAGTAAATTTAATAGAAGAATTGTAACTATTTTAACAACTGGATTTGAGTTGTTTAATTCAAAAAATAGAGGGACTAATTTCTTGAAAATAAATGTGCACTAAATTCCAAATATACAAAAAGTATAAGGACTTGCATCATATTTCAACTTTCAAATTTTCATTGTATAATTGAACTCAAAAAAATAATTAACCCAACACGAAGTGTTGGTGAAACCATATTGTATTAGTATTATTATTAAGTCTGTCGTGTACACACTATGATTTTCTTATTTTAGTTTTGGGAAAATAAAAAAATAAAATGGTTATTTCATATGACATGATGAAATTAAAAGCAAATTAGAAATATGTGACATTTAATTTATTCATAAACAAATTCAACCAGCATTATACCCGCAAATCTCAAACTTTTAAGATGAAATAACCGGCAATGGCAACTGCTTTGGCGATAGCGGATAACCCAATTATGGTTGCACCGCTACTGCTAGGCGGCAGACCAGTTGCAGCACCATTGATAGCATTAACCGCATTGTCAAGACGGCCTTCAACGATACCCTGACCACCTTCACCATTATAGGGTGCACCAACATTTTTTCCAATGGCATCAGTATAGCCAGGTGCGGCGGCCGCCATGGTGTCAGCGGAAACCATCCCAACAATGGCAATTAAGACCAAAACTAAAACAAGAGTTTGTCGTGCCATTTATTGTTCAATAAAATTTGATTAACAATAAATGAACACGACACACAAGAAAAAAGAGATTGAAAGGAATGGGAGAACTTTACATGAATATATAAGTGTTTGAATTTTGAGTAAAATTAGACAAAATTTTAATTGTTGGAACACTTTGCATGAATTTAGCAAAACCATTACATATTTAGGCATTATGAAGCACATAACAAGAGACAGGTATAACACACAAAAATTAGTTATCAAAATTGGTTAAATATTCAGTTTTAAATCTGTGGTTGAATCGGTTATATTATATTTTAATAAAATTTAATTTAAAATTTGTTTTACAGTCTATTTTCAAGATTTGTGGTTATTCCTTTTGATAATATTGTCTCTAAAATTTGAATTTAAGTTCTTCCATTGAGAGTACAATTTACTTTATCATTACATCCAAACACTTGTTGATCATTTAAAATATTTTAATTTAATAGAAGTTAACAAAAATCATATTATTTATATGTATATAAAAATAAATCAAAAGAAAAATAAACAGTTTAGATGTATGTATACAAAATGCAAAAATATATATAACTTTAAAGTACTTGCATATTATTTTCTTAAATATTTTACTTATCTAAAAATATAAAATTTTATTTCTTTTTGATATTTTTCATGTCCGTTTTACAGTTTATGTTCAGGGTTCATATCTGCCTTAAAATTTTTTAAAATTTCATATAATAAATATATTATTTTTGACATTTTTAATTGACATGCCTTAAAAAGAACACACATATATATATATATATATATATTATTCAGGCATATATATTTTATTAATAGACATGAGTTGTTTTAGCAGGGCATAAGCTTAGCTATTTGCTTAAATTAATTATTTATAGCTTATTGTCACTAATACACTAATTTATTTAAATGTAAAAGCTTTGTTACCAAATATAAAAAAATACATATCACACGAATAAACATTTTTAAAAATATTGTTATAAAACTATAAATGTAATTTTAAATAAAATTTCACGCATTTAAAATTATATATAATTTTGCCTTTTGTTTATAATGGTCAAATTTTAGCTTTGACCTCTATAATATGTAAATTTAATTTCTATACTTCAATTTTTACGTAATATAATTTTTCTACTTTTATAATGTGATTAGTTAGTATAAATAGTTGAGAGAATTAACTATTTCGACTAAAATGCCGACGTCAATTTTTTTAAGAATATTATTTCAACAAAAAAACTTTATTTTATTATGATGAGTTTGAATGAACGATTTTAAGAAAAAAAATACATAAACATTTCAACCAAAATAGTTAAGAGTGTTAATTATTTAAATTAGCTTATATCATTATGATATCAGAGAGACCAAATTTTACAAAAAGAAAAGTGTAAAAACAAAATCTCAAATTTAAATAAAGTAAATGAAACAAAACTATAATATAACTAAAGACAATCTATTCGTCACATGAATTATTATATAATAAAAATATATAAATTAAATCTCAAATTTAAGATATAACGGAATCGCAATCCATACCTAACATAGTCATCCCTGGTACATATGGTATAATTAAAAAATTAAATATTCAAATGGACTTGGGAGAGCGTTAGATGCTCAGTAATATACTTACGTTTTATAGTACATTGATTCATACACATTGGGTGTGTTTTGAGACTTGGTCTGTGGAGGTCCATTCGAAGGCTGATGCTTGCTAGACTGAGAGCTAGTTTAGCAATGCTTTTAAAAAGTATTGTGGAAAAGTGTTTTTAAAAAGTTTGGTTTAAAATTTGAGTGTTTAGCATTGTTGTCAAAAAGTACTTTTGAGAAATAAAATATCCATTTTAGATATGTTATTATTAAGTAGCAAATATGCATTTAAATAATATTTAAATTAATTAATATTATTATATTTTAGTAAGAATATAAAAAAATATTATAACTTATTGTTAATATTTTAATATATGAAATATAAATTTTAAGTATTTTTAAGCAATAAATATTAATTATTTATAAAATTTAATTAGAATATATAAACTATATTTTAAATATTTGTAATTAGTATTCTAATTTTTTTTATTTTTTATTTTTTTGGTGAATTTTTTTTATTTTTAATTAATGATTTTAACACATTTGTAATTAAGTACCAAGAAAAAAAGGGGGAAAAGTATTATGTTATTGAAAGGGTGAAAAATGAATTAAATACCAAAAGTACTTTTGAGAGAGGAAAAACTAAAAATTTTAATTTCTCTTTTTCAAAAGTACTTCTGAAATGTCAAAAATTTTAGGCAAAAATAACTTATTTGGCACAACTTTTTTTCTAAAAATATTTTTGGAGCCAGAAGTTATTTTTTAAGCACTATTAAATTGAAACTTGCATGGACCACACTGTAAAATTGTGTATTAAAATGTTGTGTTGGTGTTGACGGTGAAATGGAAGGTTGGGCTGCTTCGTTCGGAATTATTGAATATTGAAGATGTTAGACTCGGAAAAGGTGGAAATTGAGGGTGTTGCGAAAAGAATTGAAATACAAATTGATGTATGACAAAAATAGCTCTAGTTTTTGAAAGATTTTCAGTATTTTGTGTGCTATTTATAATAATATTAATATTAATAACTCGTTTAGTTATTAATGTAATAACACGAGAGCAAAGTTTATTTATAATATATGTATTATAATAGTTAGATATAAAATAAAAAAGATTAATACAAATTTAAACTTGAAATTAAAAAGATGAGCAATAACTCTTATAAAAAATAAAATCTCTTTAAAATAAACGATTTTTTTTTTTGGCTAAGAATAAATAATGAGAGTCACTAAATATTATGAATTGAATTTGTTTATTATTAACCTATATACTACATAAACAAAAAGTAATACTCCTATCCAACATATCATAAAGGGAAAAAAATTACAATTTAATTATCATGAAAACTATCTCTTTGCCCAATCGACAGGAGATACATCCCACAGCCCGGATGTTAGACGAGACATCAAGTTCTAATACTTGGGCTTTAGTTATTTCATGTGACAAAATTTCACATATTACAGGTGGAATGGCTATTCCAATTGTACAATAATTTGGTGTACAATAGTCGGGGATACAAAGCTACAATGCCGACTTCTCCTTATTCGTGTGATCCCTCTATGATTGTCAAGCTCGGCTCAATGTGGCTGCATTTGCCAAAGGGATAAGAAATGGAAGGTTATCTTACAGAACAAAGTGACAATAAGTTGGAAGCTTGAGCCTTTATTAATGGATATCCAACAGCTACTACAACTATCTATCCAATCTATTCACAGTCAGCCTTCGTTGCAGTGTCAGCCCTAACTTTGCATTTGCTATGTTATCTAGCAGGCC
Organism: Gossypium anomalum; assembly: GCA_025698475.1. Classification (NCBI taxonomy): domain Eukaryota; kingdom Viridiplantae; phylum Streptophyta; class Magnoliopsida; order Malvales; family Malvaceae; genus Gossypium; species Gossypium anomalum. The sequence goes on from CM046961.1 coordinate 8,641,374, forward strand.
CTGATAAAATTTTCTAAATTCATACATTAAACGGGTTTTTTTGGTTAAATGTATGTAGCGACGTAAAAATTTGCTTTCGGTTTCGGGTCGCTAAATGTGGCGAAAAAACTTGAAAATTGACTTTTGATTTTTGAAATGAACAGGGAGTCGCCACCGATCCTTTTTTATTAGGTGTGATTGGACACCTATTAGATTTCTTTTTTCTTTACAACGAGAAAAAAAGGGCCGAGTTTAGGTCTACGTTAGAAGCCAGAGAAAAATTAGGGTTCGGGAGTCGGTTACGTGCGAGGAAGGTATTAGCACCCTCGCGACGCCCAAAAATTGGTATCTCATAAACACTTGTTGTCTTGATTTTAAAAAATACGAGTTCAATGTAAAATCTAGTCGTGATTCGATTTAAAAAACAAGAACTTTCAATTTTTTTGATTTTTGAGAAGGATGTACCGTTTAACACGAGCCGACAAATTACATCCAACATAGCGATGAAATCGTCGACTTGGTGTTAAACCGATATGCTGCCCTTGATTATTGAAATTAATTAGAAGCAAGAACGTGATTTTCGAAGCAATGTAAAATAAAATTGATATGGAATAAAAATAAAGGGTAAAAATACATTGGAGCAAAGAACATAAATGACAATAATATAAAAAAAATACTAACTATGCATGTAAGATTAAATATAATAACAGTATCGAATACAAGAAGACAATGAATATATGTATTAACATGATATTAAGAATATACATAACATATTTTGCACACACGTATATATAAGTAATAATAATATTAAAAAATATACTACATATATTATTTGAGTTATACGTGAAGTGATGAAATAATCAATTAATAATATTAAAGTACATACATAATAATAAATATTGAAGAGGTATATGTGCATGGAGTATATAAAAATATATGTATACGTACTTACAATGTTCAAAACGTATTAATATTAGTAATAATTACGTCACATAAAGGTATGCTTATATATATTAGAGATATATACACATATAGCATAAAACACATAAATAACATGATATTTAATATGTACATAATACAAAATAATAATGTACCTAATATATGTATAAAATACACATAATATATATACATATATAACAAAACACACATTCGTATATTACGATAGTAATAATATTAAAACACAAAGATAATAATATAATAAAACTAAAACACTATATATATATATATATGTATATATCTATAAATAAATAAATAAATAAATAAAGTATGCTATCGCAATAATAATAATAAGATATAATATTGAAATAAAGAAACAAATACAATAAAAATAATGAAAATAAACCTACATGTAAGAGTATATATTAATATAGTAATAATAATAATAATAATAATAATAATACTAATAATACTAATAATATAAAAAAATAACAAGGATATTTAATAAAAATATAAAAATAAACGAAAAAGGACTAAAATTAAATAAAAAACAAAGTTGTGGGGCCAATTAAAAAAGAAAACAAAAAGAAAGGGCCTATTTGAACACGCGAGAAAACAGTAGGGACCAAAAGCGTAATACTCCCAATTGCCCAAAATGCAGTGTAGTGCAAGGGACTAAATTGAAATCGATGAAAAATTCCAGGGCCGAATTAAAAACGAAAAAAACTTGATTGTAAATTAATGAAAAAGCGGAAGGGCTAAATGCATAATTAGCCCTTTCGTTCAAAAACACGCGGACCCTGGCCGGACAGGTCGGGTAGACCCGACCCGGAGCCCTTAAACGGCGTCGTTTTGGCTTAAACGGAGGGGGGTCCAAAACGGTGCGTTTTGGACCCCTATATAAGTCAAAAAAAATTTTAAAAAAATCATTTTGTACCGTGGAGAGAAAAAAAAGAGGAGAGAAGGGGAGAGGGAAGAAAGGAGAGAGGGGAGAGGAGGGAGCTCCGGCCACGGGCCGGAGAGGTAAAAAAAAATTCTAGATTTTTTTATTTTTTATTATATTATTTATATTTATATGCTTTTGTACGTGAGAGAAAATAAATTAGGAAATAGGAAGGAAATATATATAAAAAAAAATTATTACCTTAAGGCCTTTATTTCGAGATTTTGGCTGCTGAATATGTATATGGTTTACTGTTTTTTTCTACTATTGATCTGAACTATTATTACTGGTGAAATCCTAGTTTCTAATTTTGGTATTGAAAAAAATCGAACCCCCTACAATCTGTGTTTTTCTTGCTCTTTATAGCCCATTTACAAATCTGTTTATTCTATCCTAGTTGCTGTTGCGTGTCTCTCTTATTTTGCAGGTGAAGCAGGTGGCGGACTTGACCTTGGGCGGTGACCACAGCAGTGTCAGGGGGTAGTTAGTTCGGCGCAAGTGGGGTTTGGGGTAGATGGGATGTTGCGGCGCTGAGCAGGTTAGGGTTTTAGAAACTAAAACCCTAACCTGGCTTGGGTCAGGGGTTTGGGCCTTATATGTTTGGGCTCCGGGTTTTGATGGGTTAGGAGTTTGTAAAGTGGGGTTTATTGTATTGTAATAGGTTGTGAGTATTTGGGTAGGCTGATGTATTGGGTTGAGTAATTTAGGAATGGCCCAAAATTGGCCTATAACAATGTACATATCGAATGATAAAAAAAAAACACATGAAATGTGCAAGATGAAAGGTGGAAGGGTGTCTAGAAGTACCAAGGTCCGCAATGTGTCCATTTTTTTTATGGCCAGTGTATAAACAACGGTTGCTTACTAATAAGAATCTTTTTGTTCTCTAAGGGCTAGGAGCTCTTCGGAGACTGTTAAAGTGTCAATAAGTTGGGCGAAATAGCATAGCACAATTAATAGCTGGGACCTGTGTAGAAATATTAATTCAAAATATCTTTTAGGAGATTGTTTGAATGGTAGGGTAGTTGAGTGTTAGCATTAGTCGGATTAATTTAGGTTTTTTTTTCTCACCAAAAACAAAAAAAGAAAACTATATTTATAAATAATTATTAAAAGGTTGAAACATGCTCTAAGTTTATGTAACTTTTGGTACATTTGAAATTTAGTCAATATACTTTTATTTTAAGGAATTTAATCTCTCTATTTTTTAGATTTCAAAATTCAAGTTCAATTATGAACATCATTAAAATTCTTCAGCTAAATTCAAGTTGATTACAATGCTTTTTTTTTTTTTTGTTACATAGATATTGAGTGAGTAATTTTTTATTTCAAAATGTTACACTAATAAATTTAATATAAAAATTTTAACAATGTTGATAATTGAAATAAAATTTTAAAATTTTGAGCACGTCAGTTATGAGTTAAGAGACTATTTATGTAAAAAATAAAATAAAAGAACGTTGAGGAAAAAGAGCCATATAAGAAATACATCTGTGAGAGTCATGTTTCATGGCATTTCCTAGAGTAATTAGAGCAACGTAAATGAACATTATTTTGTCCTTTATAGAAACAAAGCACAACCCACTAAACCCAAACCAATATAAGCTTCTTCATGATCTGTTAATATATATGTATAGACTTGTTTGTTCCTTAGAGATGATCGCCTACTAATTCACCAACTAATCAAAATAAGAATAAATTCTAGTTAGTTTATAATGACTTGGTGAATTGACTCAAGACACAAAGGAAGATGTTAGACAACACCAACTTCATCCACTAAGTTCCAAATTGAATTTCTTGCAAATCTAACCAACCCATTTAATTATTTCGAGACACCTTTTTCTTTTCTCTCTTTCTTGCTATGTTTTTTTGGAAACATAATTTATATGAGAAAAGCCATACCCTAGAGAAACACGTTTGTCTATGTTAATTCTCTAGTATTCAACTTGGAATGCAAGTGATTTTATCTCTTTGATTTGTTAGAATTAAGTGACCCTAATTCTTATTTAAATAAAATACGATGGAAAATAAAATAAAAGTAAAATCCATATAGAACTAGACTTCTTTTATTTTATTTTAGAATAAGGTTTTTTAAACCTTATTAAACTCCATCTATTTTATATTTACTAGGATAAGGTGTTTCAATCCTACTAGAATATGGCTTTACAAGCCTATAAATAGACATAGTCTATTCCTTTTGTATTGATTCAAATTTTCGACATAGTGAATTTTCTTCTCCTCTGCCCGTGGTTTTATTCCCGAAAGGGTTTCCACGTAAAATTTTGTGTTCTTTATTTTTTATTATTTATTTTTTTTTCACAATTGGTATCCGAGCTTAGGGTTGTTCATCTCGATCACGGTAATGGCGTCTTTGAAATATGAAATTCGTTGTTGGATCGCAACACCGATTTGCGTTGTGGCGATTAAGATGCAAGCGCTTCTTGCGCAGATGGATCTCGAGGATGCCCTGCTAGGGATAGATAAGATGCCTTCGACATTAACCGTATGAAGAGAAGAAGCGTAAGGATCGAAAGGCATTAACACAATTGCATCCGCATTTGTCCAATGAAATTTTGCAGGATGTGATGAAAGAGAAGATCGCCATGTGTATTATGGAAGAGGCTAGAACAAATATGTATGTCGAAAACTCTAACAAGCAAGTTGCATATGAAGCGGCGTCTTTATGCTCATCGTTTGGAGGAAGGTGCGTCAGACACGAACACTTAACAATGTGTTTAAAGAAATTCTCTCAAACTTGGAGGCCATGGAGGTTCAGTATGATAAGGAAGATCTAGGGTTGATTCTACTTTGTTCGTTGCCTCTGTCTTATTCAACCTTTAGAGACACGATTTTATATAGCCGCGAGTCTCTCACAGTTGATGAGGTTTATGATTCTTTAACCTCGTATGATAAGATGAAACATCTTGTGGTTAAACCTGACTCTCAGGGAGAGGGTCTCATTGTTCGTGGGAGACAAGATCGAATACTCGATGATGATCGTGGTAGGACACAGAAAGAAATCATCGTGGTAAATCTAAGGGTAGATCAAGTCTTCAAATAGAGGTAAAACTTGTAACTTCTGTAAGAAGAAAGGGCACATTAAATCTGAGTGCTATAAGCTACAAAAGAAGATTAAAAGGGAGGCTGCGAATCAAAAGGGAAAACAACCGTAAAAATTCTCGTGAAGGATGATGTTGTAGAAGACTACAAATGATGGTGAACTTCTAGTCGCTTCATCAATGATTCTAAAGTAAGTGAGGAGTGGATACTTGATTCAGCCGCACCTTCCATATGAGTCCCAATCGGGATTGGTTTACAACTTACGAAACAAAGTCCAAGGTGTTGTTTTGATGGGAAATAATGCTTCGTGTAAGATCGCAGTGTTGGAACAATTAAAGTTAAGATGTTTGATGGAGTTGTCGAACACTTAGTGACGTTTGGTATGTTCCAGAATTGAAAAGAAATTTAATTTCGTTGAGTACTCTTGATTCAAAAGGGCATGATATACACAAATGAAAGTGGGGTTTTAAAGATTTCCAAAGGGTCCCTTGTTGTGATGAAAGGGCAAAGAAAAACGCCAAGTTATATGTTTTGCAAGGTTCTCTGTCATATCGGTGATGCAAATTGCCGCTTCCTCTTCCTTGTCGATGATGATATTACTAAACTTTGGCATATGCGCCTAGGGGCATATGAGTGAGAATGGCATGGTAGAATTGAGCAAAGAGGACTTCTTGATGGGTAAGGAATTTGCAAACTGAATTTCTGTGAGCACTGTGTTTTTGGGAAGCAAAAGAGAGTTCGATTCACTAGAGGAATCCATAACACGAAGGAAACGTTGGAGTATATTCATTCTGATCTATGGGGACCATCCAGAGTGCCTTCGAGAGGTGGAGCTAATTATATGCTAACCTTTATTGATGATTTTTCCGTAAAAGTTTGGGCGTTCTTCACCGGCAGAAAAGCGATGTGTTTTCCGCATTTAAGTCTTGGAAAATTATGATTGAAAAAGCAGACGGAAAAGCAGATAAAATACCTCCGCATGCATAATGGCTTAGAGTTCTATTCGATGAGTTTAATAGATTGTGCAAGTCGGAAGGATCGTGAGACACTTGACGATTCGTCATACTCCACAGTAAAACGGCGTTGCAAAACGAATGAACAGAACGATCATGGAGAAGGTTCGATGTATGTTGTCAAATGCCAACTTACCGAAGTCGTTTTGGGCAGAAGCAGCCTCTACTGCATGTTTTTTGATCAACCGATCTCCATCCGTTGCCATTGAGAAAAAGACTCCACAAGAGGTATGGTCTGTAATCCTGCTAATTATTCTGATTTAAAGATCTTTTGGGTGTCCTGCGTATGCTCATGTTAATAATGGAAAATTGGAACCGAGATCCATTAAATGTGTTTTTCTTGGTTATAAAGTCGGTGTAAAAGGGTATAAGTTATGGTGTCCTCGAAAATAGGAAAGTTGTGATTAGCAGAGATGTTGTTTTTGATGAAACTGCTATGCTTCCTAACTTATCTCTTAAAGATCGCTCCAATAAAGAAAATCAAAAGCGGTGGAGCATCAGACAATACAGAGTCGACTCCTCAAGTCAAGACAAAAATTGAGAATAGAGTTGCTTCTTCGCCTCAATACTCTATCGCCAAAAACAGAACTAAAAGAGAAATTAAACCTCCAAAGAAGTATCTTTGAGGTCGATCTAGTTGCTTATGCTTTAAATGTGGTCAAGATATAGATGCGAATCAAGAGCCATCAAATTATTCTGAGGCGATTAGTGTGAAGACTCGAGAAAAATGGATGTTTGCTATGCAAGAGGAGATGGAATCACTCCACAAAAACAAAACATGGGATCTTGTGAAACTTCCTAAAGGTAAGAAGAGACCTGCTCGTTGTAAATGGGTGTTTAAAAAGAAAGAAGGGACTCAGGAGTTGAAGAACCTAAATATAAAGCAAGGCTTGTTGCAAAGGGTTACTGATCAAGTTCCAAAGAGTGGACTTCACAGATGTGTTCTCCCGGTTGTGAAGCATAGTTCGATTCGAGCTTTGCTTGGTATTGTGGCCATGCATGATTTAGAGCTTGAGCAGCTTAGATGTAAAAACTGCATTTTTGCATGGAGAACTTGAGGAAGATATTTACATGCAACAACCAGAGGGTTTTACTGATTTGAAAAAGAGGATTATGTTTGCTTGCTTTGAAAAAGTCCCTTTACGGTTTGAAAGCAAATCACCAAGGCGAGTGGTACAAGAGGTTTGATTCCTTTATGACTTCTCACGATTTCAAAAGAAGTAGTTTTGATGATTGTGTTTACTTTAAGAAAAACAATGATGGTTCTTTTGTGTATCTACTTCTTTACGTTGATGACATGTTGATAGCAAAAGAAAAGACAAAGGAGAGATAAGAAAGGTCAAAGCCCAACTAAGTGAAGAATTTGAGATGAAAGATTTGGGACCAAAGAAAGAAGATACTTGGTATGGAGATTCTTAGAGATAGAAAAACAAGTAAATTGTACCTAAGTCGGAAGGGGTACATTGAGAAACTTCTTTGCGAGTTCAATATGCGGAGTGCTAAGCTGTTAGTACTCTTTTAGCAGCCCATTTTAGACTTTCATCGGCTTTGTCTCCACAATCGATGATGAGATTGAGTACATGTCACATGTTCCATACTCTAGTGCAAAGGGATCTCTCATGTATGCTATGGTTTGTTCACGTCCGGATTTATCATATGCAATCGATGCGCTTAGCGATATATGGCGAATCCCAGAAGAACAACTGAAAGCGATTCGGTGGATTTTAAGATACTTACGAGGTACTATCGATGTTTGCTTACGAGTTTGGAAGAATCAAGATGGAGTTATTGGGTATGTTGATGCTGATTTTGCTGGAGACCTTGATAGAAGAAGATCTCTCACGAGTTACGTCTTTACAATCGAGAGGTTGTGCAATAAGTTGGAAAGCCACTTTGCAAACTACTGATCGCTTTGTCTACCACTCAAGCCGAGTACATGGCGATTCACGAGGCTTGTAAAGAAGTTATTTGGTTGAAGGGACTCTTTAGTGAACTAAATGAAGACCTTCAAATCAAAGACAATATTTTGTGACATCAGAGTGCCATCTTTCTTACAAAAGATCAAATGTTTCATGAGAGAACAAAACACATTGATGTTCTGGTATCATTTTGTTCGTGATATTATTGCTCGTGGTGATATTGTTGTGAGCAAAATTAGTACTCATGAAAATCCTGCAGATATGATGACCAAGTCACTTCCTATAACCAAGTTTGAGCATTGCTTAGACTTGGTTGGTGTTCATTGTTGAAGTTAAACCCTTAAGGGGTTTTATGGAAGAGGTGGAGAACTTGTTCGCAATTAAGAACTTGTTCATTGAGAATTTGTGTCAAGGTGGAGATTGTTAGAATTAAGTAACCCTAATTCTTATTTAAATAAAATACGATGGAAAATAAAATAAAAGTAAAATCCATATAGAACTAGACTTCTTTTATTTTATTTTAGAATAAGGTTTTTAAACCTTATTAAACTCCATCTATTTTATATTTACTAGGATAAGGTGTTTCAATCCTACTAGAATATGGCTTTACAAGCCTATAAATAGACATAGTCTATTCCTTTTGTATTGATTCAAATTTTCGACATAGTGAATTTTCTTCTCCTCTGCCCGTGGTTTTATTCCCGAAAGGGTTTCCACGTAAAATTTTGTGTTCTTTATTTTTTATTTATTATTTTTTTTCCACATGATTCAACTTACCTTAACCCCCCTCCCCTGTTGAGGGATTTCTAAGTTCTTTAAGAGAAGTTTTTAAAATATTGTCTATCCAAAATCAAAAAACTCTTCAATAGGTATAGGTTTTAGGTCAGAGTTTTGTCACCGAGAGCCCAAGATGAGTATGGGGTTCACAAAAATGTGTCTCATCAGATTAAGTTGTGCATTACCTACCAAGGAGATAGTGCCTATTTGCCATTGCAAGGGTTTGAACTCATGCCCTAAATGCCATTTGTTAAGTTTTTTTTGCCTTTAGTGTAGTAATTTCATCATATTTGATAAATTACTGAAATGACCAAACTAATTATTCATGGAAATTAAAAAGATCTCTGAGTTGTACTAGCCTCAATGATATTTTTGCAAGTAAAACAAGATTCATAAGTAAATATTTCTTCTTTGATTACCTAAGGTTTAACTAATATTAACTTGCATTATATGGATAGATCATGATGCGATAAGACAACTTATATTAGTTGATAATCTAATTTGCTTATAATTTGTAGAATCAGATTGAGTAAATGGTTCAAATAATAGGGGACTATTATGTTATCTGTAAGTCTAATTGGAGAAATAACTTGTCTTGGTTATCGAAGCTGGATTAGATCCCAAAAATAAAGACATAAATGTGGTTGTCGGGATTAACAATACATTAAACATGACCCAAGTTGAATTAATCCTATACTTGATTATGAATTTATTGATTTGTGACGTTTATGGTGTGACTTACCTAAATCTCAAGTAAGTGAAGGATCACGTGTGTGTAACTCATGTACTCTGATGTATTCACAATCTGCGCTATAATGATAGTGGGTCGAAAGTTGGTACGTTGGGTACACGACTTGTGCATGGCATGACACCACTTATAATAATGGAATCCATAGCTTGAACAAAGAGAAAATAATATCATCTCATTGGCATTGTATGAATTGTGAAAATGGAACCTGACCAAAGGTCATTTTTGAATATTTGCTTTAGTTATCATAATCTAGCTAATTTTAGATATAATCATAACTATTTGATTTGTTTCAGATTTTTTAGATTTTTTTTTTAGAGATTATGATTATGTTAGTAGCCTATTTTTAGTTAGTAGTTGTTAACTTGTTTACTATATAAACACTAGATTCAGTTCAATAAAATGTACATTTTCCATTTCAATTACTTGACTTATTGTTTTCTCTTTTCAATAAGTTCTTCTCAGTTTAGTTTTCTTCGTCATTTTAGTTTTCTTTTTTGATAAAATACCAACAATTGGTATCAGAGTTTTAAAATACCAACAATTGGTATTAGAACTTTCTTCTTAAGGGACCTGTGTTAGTGTTTGCTGCATTATGGAAGCTGGAATTAATTTCTCTTTGATTGCGCCGCCTATTTTTGATGAAGATAATTATCAGATTTGGGTAATGCGAATGGAGACTTAACTGGAGGCTATAGATCTTTGAGAAGCAGTGGAAGAAGACTACGAGATTTCTACATTGCTTACCAACCCCACTATGGCACAGATCAAAACACAAAAAGAAAATAAGACAAGGAAATGAAAGGCAAAAGCCTGTTTGTTTGCTACTATTTTACCAACTATTTTCACGTGAATTATGTCTCTAAGTCAGCAAATGAGATATGGGATTATCTCAAGACTAATTACGAAGGAGACGAGAGAATTCGCAGGATGCAAGTGTTGAATCTTATACGTGATTTTGAGCTGCAGAAGATGGAGACTGAGACAGTCAAGGAGTATTTTGAAAGGCTCTTTAACATAGCCAATAAGGTTAGGCTGCTAGGTTCATTTCTAGCAGATTCAAGGATCGTGGAGAAAATCCTTGTAACTGTACCTGAAAGGTTTGAGGCTACGATCAACATCTTAGAGAACATGAAGGATATGTCAAATATTACTTTGGCTGAACTCTTAAGTTCTTTACAAGTAGAAGAGCAAAGGCACATTCAAATATTGAGGTCCGGTAATGGCAATTAGTATACGTCAGAAAATTTCAATACATTTTGTAAAGAAGCTGTCATTGAGCATTAGTTAACAGCTCTCTATACTCTACAACAGAATGGAATTAATGAGAGGCAAAACAAATACATCTTAGACATGACCAGATGTATGTTGCACGAGAAAAATTTACCCAAAAAGTTTTGGGCAGAAGTAGCTCATACCGCCATTTTCCTATAGAATAGATTTCCTACAAAAACGGTTAAGGATCAAACACCCTATGAAGCTTGATATGGTCATAAACCATCTTTAAATTTTCTCAAAATATTTTGTTGTTTGTGCTTCACTCACGTTCCACAGATCAAGAGAGACAAGTTAGACAAAGAGACACTTTCAAGAGTCTTTATCGGCTATAGCACTGTAGCAAAAGCTTACAAGATTTTACAACCGCAGACCTGAAGCTTAAATTTCCTATTTCAACCACAAATAAAGATGAAAATTGGCTGAATGAGTTGGTGGATGATGCTCCAACAAGGGGTACTAGATTGCTTATTGACATTTATACAAGATGTAATATAGTTTTATGTGAACCTGCGGATTTTGTCACTGCAATAAAGGACATAAAATGGGTGGTTGCAATGAAAGAGGAGTTGTCCATGATTCAGAGAAACAAAACATAGGAGTTTGTTGATCAACCCCATGATAGGAAGGTGATTGGAGTCAAGTGGGTGTACAAAACCAAGCTTAATGTTGATGGCTCAATCAACAAGCACAAAGCAAGACTTGTGGTCAAAGGCTATACACAAGTTTTTGGCGTGGACTATTCAGACACCTTCCCACTAGTTGCTTGTTTGGAAACCATAAGACTTTTACTTGTTATAGCTAATGTAAAATCAATAGTTTTAAATGGCATTTTGCAGGAAGAAATTTACGTTGAGCAAGTTGAAGGTTTTTTGAAGAAAGGAGAGGAAGACAATGTGTTTCTTCTCAAGAAGGCTCATTATGGGCTGAAACAATCTCCTAGAGCTTGGTACAGTAAAATCTATCAGAATACTGATATTTTGATAGTCTCTCTTTATGTTGATGATCTGTTGCTAATAGGAAATGATGCACGATTGCTTGAGGAATTCAAGAAGGAGATGATAAAGGTTTTTGAGATGACAAATCTCGGATTGATATTTTTTTTTCTTGGAATAAAAATTAAACAGGCTGAGCATAAAGTATTCATCTGCCAGAAGAAGTATGCAAAGGAAATCTTGAAGAAATTCAAACTTGAAGAATGCAATGAGGTAAGCACTCATATAAATAAAAAAGAGAAGCTGTGTAAAGAAGATGGAGTTGATAAAGTTGATAAGGGATATTTTAGAAGTTTGATTGGTTGCTTAATGTATCTTACAGCAACATGTCCTGATATTTTAAATGCTGTAAGTATTTTGTCATGATTTATGCATTGTGCCAGTGAATTGCATATCAGGGCTGCGAAGAGAGTAGTTCGTTATATTAAAGGCACGAATAATTTTGGTGTTAAATTCACAAGAAGCAAGGAGTTCAAGCTTGTTGGCTTCTCTGATAATGATTGGGGAGGTTCCATTGATGACATGAGGAGTACATCAGACTATTGTTTTACTTTTGGATTTGGTGTCTTCTTATGGAGCTCGAAAAAGCAAGAAATTGTGGCTCAATCCACTATTGAAGCAGAATTTGTTGCTGTAGTAGCCGCTGTTAATCGAACGTTATGGTTGAGAAAATTATTAAATGATCTTAACCTTGAATAGAAGGAAAGCACAAAGATTTTCGTTGATAATCAAGCTGTGATTACAACTTCTCATAATCCAGTATTTCATGAAAAGACTAAGCATTTCAACATTAAGCTTTTCTTTTTGAGGGAAGTGCAAAAAAAAAGGTAACATTATATTGGTTTATTGCAAAACAGAGGAGTAGGTTGCAGATATCTTCACCAAGCCACTCCCAGTAAGCAAATTTGAAGTTTTGAGAACAACACTTGGTGTTTACAACAACTGAAGCAATGAGGAATGTTGAAGATTTGCTTCAGTTATCATAATCTAGCTAATTTTAGATATAATCATAACTCTCTAATTTGTTTCAGATTTTTTTGTTTTTCTTTTTAGAGATTATGATTATGTTAGTAGCCTATTTTTAGTTAGTAGTTGTTAACTTGTTTACTATATAAACACTAGTTTCAGTTCAATAAAATGTACCTTTTCCATTTCAATTACTTGACTTATTGTTTTCTCTTTTCAATAAGTTCTTCTCAGTTCAATTTTCTTCATCATTTTAGTTTTCTTTTCTGATAAAATACCAACAATCATTTATCTAGGACAAAAGATTTTATTATTATTTATTTAAGTAGTGATCATTTTCATTGTGGAAGATACAATGTTGATTATGAGATAAAATGAATTGAATTAGGTGAATGGATTTAACCTAAAGGGATCATAAATATTCTATAAGAGTAACACACATATCAAAGTCATTGGACTAAAGCTTAAAATTTGTAGCTTTCGCAATGATATATAATAGGGAGTTCAATCATGATACTTTAGTAGAATGACTCCGTAATTAAATAATTTATAATTAATAGATAAAAGTCAAAACATAATTGCAAATTATTTAAGCCCTAATTATATATTTTCAATCGATCTATCCACTTGCTTAACATAACTCTTTAATGAATTTTGTTTAACATTAACACTTGTATAAAACCATAAAAGATTCAACAAGAAGAAATAATTATTTAAGAATCCGAGATACTTAAGTGACCGAACATGGGTAAAAGTAGGGAATAGGAGAAGAGAAGTGGGCAGTGAGTATGAGTTTGTAATTCTCTCTTTGCTTCAACTACCACTGAACCCCCCCCCCCCCCCCCCTTCTATATATACTCGCTTCAGTGAGCATGGAATGAACACAACATTGATTCAGAAGAAATAAAGAGAAATGAGACGGAAATGGGCAGTGGAGTAGCTGAGATGATGTTCTGATGTGTCTTCGAAGGAAGCATATAAATGCAAGACTCTTTGATCGAACGAAGGCCGTACCATCGCAACTGCAAATGTGCATTGCAGAGCTCAAAGGGGTTTGTTCATCTACTTGTACTTCTCAGACAACCAATATATCATTCCCTAAGAAATAACCATGGGATGATTGCTCCTTGTCTTTATCGGCTTCCAAATTATCTTCTCACTCTCCTCTTCTTCCTAATGCCTCATTCATCAATACCATACTAAATATTAATTCAGTTCCCGTTTCGTAAGAAAGTGAAGCTGAGCACAGTTAAGTAAAGAAATTAAAACAGGTTAGGAAATGACAACTATTTTTCTTTAAATCTCTTTCAATTTAGTCTCACCTCTAGATATAGAGAGGGTAAAAATTGTGTAGTTTTTCTATCTAAACTACCACCGTTCACCATTATTGGCCTCCGCTCCGTCTCTTTCTAATTTTCATTTTTTCTTCTTCTTTCATTTTGCTTACACTATTATAATCTTGATCCTCCTACATATATTAAAAACAAAGTATCTAAAAAAAAATGTACCTAAAATGATTTACTTGAGTCTATGAAAAACAACAAGCTATTTTACTTCCACTTTCTGACATGTTATAGACATTAATGGTGGTGCCTTGGGGAAGACTGGTACCAGAACCAGCTTGTTGTACTGCCAATACTTCTCTGCTTATGATTTCATAAATATCCATCAAAACTGTCTAAAATGCTTTCTCGAGGTTAAATGCTTTGAGCGTCGACATCTCTAGGAACGATATGCCTTCTTATTGGAGCAAGCTTTTCGCGTCTTTGGTTGACACTACTTGGAGATGATTGAAATCCAATTTTTTCTTCTTTCTTTCGTCACTTTCCTCCGTCGAAGAGCTAAACAGTGGTGAGGGAGGAAAAAAAAGAAAGAAGAGAAGGTGATAGAAAAAAGAAAGAATTACTTAAAAGAACCCAAAAGTGCAAAGATTACAAATATTCCCAAGTAACATAAAATAAAACACTCTCCAAAAGTAATATAATTGAGACATTCTCAAAAAATGCATCTGATTTTCAATTGCCTATTTACGTTTTTAATATCATGTCTAAAATAAATATTTTAACTTCCCATTATACTTTTTGTAGCAACGAAAAATACTTAAAATTAACGAATCACATTTTATTCACAATAATTTTTAAAAGTATTTTTTAGAAAAACACCTTTCAAAAGTGCTTTTTCAACCGCAACAATGAACAGCTAACCTTAAATCATAAATCATCTTAACAATTTTTGCCTCTTGACAACTACCTTTTGAATTTCAACATTATTAGAATGAAAATTAGATGAAGGATTGATTCAACATTTTCTTCATTAGCCGCATAATGTACCTCTTCAGTGTCATGATCAGATTCTACCATAGCTTCAACAAATTCATTAATAACTTCATATCAACATTAATGATATTCAAATCATCCTTCAAATGAAAATAAAAAACTTTGACCTTTTGATATATTTCCAAGTCTTATTGAAAAAACTTGTAAAATCAGATGTTACAGCATTAGATTTGTCATGTATAGGTTTAATCACTTGATAAAAAATATTATCAGCACAAGATAAATAATAAAATTCATCTCCCCTTAATATGTATTTTTATTTACTATCAACTCTTGTTAGAAACTAAATTCAGTAAAGGTTTGCGGAACAATTTCACTCATCATGTCAAATCTTATCATCTCAAAAACACAAATAAATTAACTATAGTTGCTTAAATATAAATTATAGTGTAATAGTTCATTTTTTAGTGGTATCATAAATAGTGATTTTGGAGCCACAAATTCGACGAGTATGTTTGTAAATATTAGTTATGAATATTTACGAGTTAATTATGGTTTTTAAAAGGTTTTTGATGTGATAATTTATGTTATATAAATGATTAATTAAGTTCAAGTGTTAAGACCTTAAAAGAAAATGGTTTTAGAAAATGAGGTATTGATACCTCGTTTCTATAAACCGAACCGTAAATATTTTAATAAATATTTACGGAGTGTTATTAAGATTGTATTAAAGTTTCGTTAAGAAATTTTAATATTTAGATAGTTAATTAATTAAAAGGACTAAATTATAAAAAGTGAAAAATATGCTAAATATAACATTTAAGTGATGAAATAGCTTAATTAATAAGGGAGGAAGGACTTAAGTAACAATTATTCTCTAATTAGTATAGTGGGACGGGAATTTAAAGCTTGGTGGTGGTGCTTAGTTTTGAAGTATTAGCAGGTTTTTTTGTTGTATTTGGACTGTGTTATTTGTTCTGTTTTGCTGTAAGTTTTTCTGTTTTTGGTTGCTGCTCTGTTTCTTTGTAGACAGTGCAGATTGAATGAAGCAAGACAAAAAATGATAAAATAATGTGTTTTAGATGACAATTTTGTAAATTAATGAAAGTTTAAACAAAATTAAATAAAATTAAAGAATGAAACACAAAATTACTTTCATTTTTCTTCTTCAATGGCCGAAAGCCATAGCCAAGGAGGTGAAGCTTCGGTTTTGGATGTTTTCTTTACATGGTAGGTAATACCGACTCGTTTTCTTGAAATTTTTATGTTTTTGAGATCGTTGCAACTAGGTCCAGCTAGCTTGTACCTTCGTTTTTGAAACTGTTAAAGATTTTGAATGTTGCCATTGATAAATCTTTGTGATTTTAGATGTTAATTGATGAATTTGAAGTATTAGTTATTATTTATAAGTATTTTATTAAGTAATTTTGATTAATTTGTCGACTAGGGACTAAATTGTTAAAATAGTAAAAATATAAGGATTTGTTATGAAATTGTTGCATAAATGGGCTGAATTCGATGCCATCAATATTCGAATATTATGAATTTATAATTAAAATGGTTAATTTGCATGTTTTAGGATCAAAAACTAAATTGAATAAAAATGAAAAGTTGAGGGCAATTTTGTAAAAATGACTAAATTGCATAAAATAAAATGTTTTACTATCTAAATTAATGAATTGAATGAAATTATTAATTTAGATCAAGATCAAGTGGAAAATCAAGGAGAATAAAAATCACCAAAAAGCCTCTATATTTTGACATTTCTACGATTTGGCCAGGTAAGTTCGTACTGTTTAGAATTTAACATCAATATGAATTGTTGAGTAGATTAACATGGTACAATATATATATATATATATATATATATATATATATTTGATTTTATAAATAGTAATTTGAGATTTAATATTGAATTGATGCTCGGTTTGATTTGAATGCGGGATAGAGTACAATCGTGATTTAGTGTGTTACGGGGGTTTGGAGTGAAGACGATATTGGAGGGAGATATTTTTATATTACCCAAGTAAACTGAGGTTTAGCATTTGTTGCGAACTCTCACGTTATACTTTCTATTTGGCGTGTTCTGGGTGGATCAACTTTTATGAGCTTCTGTTTGGCATATTTCGGTTGGATAAGCTCTTATGAGCTTCTGTCTGGTGTGTTCGGTTGATCTAATAATATACTCTTATCCGTAAGTCGTTCTTCGAATGAAAAATCTCGGCAAGATAATCTGTTTAATGAATTTGAAAGATTTGTTGTTTATTGAATATTGATCTGAACATAAATAAATTCATCAGTTGAGATTGTGGATGATGCTTAAGTTTGTGCTAAGCTTATGGTTGCAATATTTCATGTTTAATATTAATGATATACATTGAAATGGTAAGTGGCCAAATGGAAATATGCTTATATTCATGAAAAAGTGGTAAGATTCAAAGGTGTATTTTCTTATAAAATGGTTTATCATGTGATTGACCCCAAATGAGTTATATACATAAATGCACTAACTTGTGTATTGATGATGGTGATTAGGCTTATGTAAAGCTTGAGATTATGATTATTGATGATGGTGATTAGGCTTATGTCAAGCTTGAGATTATGATTGATGTTTATGCTTATGTCTAGTATTATACAAATGAAACAGATAAGAAAAGGTAATAAAACGGTAAGTTCATTATTGAAATGTGATATGATAAAAAAGGGATTGATGAGTTGAATGATGTATTTATATATATATGAGAAGTTACATATGTTAATGATAAACTTACCTTTGAGGTGGATAAATATACTAACTAGTGAATTGAAGTTGTTATTTAAGTTTATACTTAGTAAATGAAATGAAAAGTAAGTAAAATAAGTAATTCATAGTTTTATGAAAAAGTTAATGATGGTGTATAATGATTTATAAAATCATATGATGTTAGGAATGAAAAATATATATATGATGTTGATAGACTTACTCATTTATGAGTTGATGGTTATGTAGTTGATAAATCTTGAGGCATTGGTATAGGTTTATATTTAATCTATAAAGTTTATTGTTGAAATAGAATGTTATGTTTAAAGTTTATACAAGCTTACTAAACATTCATTGCTTATGTAGTTATTTTCCTTTACTTTACAGATTATCGGAAGTTGGATCGGGTTGGAAGCTTGTCAGAGATCTTTCACACTATCCAACAATTATATCGGTAAATTTGATATCTTGATCAAGGTTATAATGGCATGTATAGGTAAATTGTGTTTGATGAGATGTTGTTATGTTTGGCTTGTAAATGTGGTATTTTGGTTGGTGTGCTTTTGGCATTTGATGTCTTGATGGTTGGTGTTTTTATTGTCAAATTCATGCATGGGTTAAATGGCCAAAGTGGTATGTGTTGGCATGGTTGAAATGTGGTCAATTAGGTTATGTGTTGATATGAAAATTAGTTAAGGTTGTTTGGATGAAACATGATCATTTTGATGCAAATGTAAGTATGAATGCTTAGTTGTGATTGAGGTGTCTAAATGACATATTGGTTGAATGGACTTATGGTGTACTAAAATGATCTTATTATGCATATTTTGGCATGTTTTGGTGCCTTGATCATACGTTCATTTGGCGTGTTGGTACTTGTTGAAATTGGGTGAAAGAAAAGGCTTGATTTTGGCCTATTTCTTGACCACACGGCCTAAGACATAGGCGTGTGTCTCAGTCGTATGTGACACACAGCCAGGCGACACGGTCGTGTCTGACACACAGCCATGCGACACGGTCGTGTGTCCCCTGTAGGTTATTGATGGTTGCTTTTCGAAAGTTGCACGACCTAGCACATGGCCTGGCACATGGGCGTGTGAGGCTATTTTGAGAGTTACACAGCCTGGCACAAAGGCGTGTGGCTTGGCCGTGTAACACTAGTCAGTGAGTTACATGGGCACGGACACGGGCTGGGACATGGTTGTGTATCCCTATTTCAAATGTTTCACGGCTTGAGACTTGGACGTGTGTTTTAGCCGTGTGACCCCTGCAGTATAAATTTTTCTAACTTTTTCCTAAACTTTGTAAATGTTTTCGATTTAGTCCCAGACCGTTTTTATTGTATTTTTTTAAGGCTTCGAGGGCTCAATTAAGGGACATTATGAATGTATTTGAATAAAATTAGAACATGTATTGCATTGATATATGAATTGAATAGTTTACTATTCCGTTTGTTCGGTAATACTTTGTAATCCTATTCCGACGACGGATATGTATTAGGAGTGTAACACATAGTGTAAGTAATCATTAGCACCAAAATCAACATCAATTCAACAATATTACTCCCCTTACACTGCTCACCTGAATCACATTGCATCAAGTTGTTTAGAAGGGATAAGATGGATGTTACATCATCAATAATAGAAGTTGTAGTTCACAGAACAACAAGAGTCTTTTGGCACAGAAATTTCGATGAAGTATTTATGATGTTTGGTGTATCTTCAATATGATCTATATGAGTTACAACTTATGTTTCACTCAAGTATCAATATTTTATTGATCTTTATAATTAAAATATGGTTAATCTTTTCTCACCCAAATATGCTTTTGTCAAATCTTACCTGTCGAATTTATTTTTTCACATAAAGACTTAAACATAAGAATATGTCTTTATTTCACACACTGCTTAATATACGCTGTCTGTATGTTAGCAGATGCTTTTAGTAACAATTTTAGAAAAAAGGAAAGCTAATTTTAAGAATTGACAAATTTCTCTAACAAAATTGAAGAACCAACTCTATCTCCATTTTAAAATAAGTTAATTGAGCTATTTTTTTTGGTATCTTTCATTTACGTTTTATGTTTTACATTTGGAGTTTGTGACTATACCTTTCAATAATATTGTTTCCAAAATTTGAATTCATATTTTTTCTCATTTGAAATACAATATAACTTACCATTACATACAATACTTGTTTATTAATACTTAACTATTTTAGCACCGATATATACACACACAAAGGGAGCAGTGAAAGAAGACCCACTCCATGGAGACACATAGCCGTACGTCTCGATCAATTTTAAGCTTTTATTGGGTTCCAGAATTTATAACAACGTAAATGAACTTTGGTTTTGTCCTTTAGAAAACAAGACAATGTAACGAACCCACTCCCCAAGAGAATTCTTTGTTCCTTGGAGAGGGCTGCCTCGTACTTCCCATATATTATTTACAATAAATCCGTTAAGCTAAGTTTCAGAATCTAATTTGGTAGAAACCTCTAACGACTTGGAAGATTGATTTAAGACAAAATAATTAAAAGAAAAAAACCATATGAAAACTCCAAAGTTAACTCTAACTAACCCACTTAATTCTTCACCTAATTTCTAGCAGATTCTATTTTTACTCTTTCTTCCACTGTCTCTTTGGAAACATTACTAATATGAGAAGCTGAAACCATGTCCTAGTGAAACACGTTTGTCATTAGTTGGAGTGTTGGAGAACATGACTTTGAACAACAATATCAATGTTGGACAAGTATGTTAATTCTCTTAGTATTCAACGTTGAATGCAAAGGATTTGTACTTCTCTCTTTCATTCAACTACCACTGAAACCCCCCCTTTCCTAATAAATACTCACTCCAGACAGCATGGAAGGAGCACAGCAAAAGCCTATTTCACCACACTTGCATAAAAGGAAGAGAGAGGAGACGGAAATGTCAGCTGAGATTATGTTCCGATGCGTCTTCGAAGGAAGCATATCAATGCAAGACTGTTTGATCGAACGGAGGCCGTACCATCGCAACTGCCAATGTGCATTGCACAACCTCAAAGGGGTTTATTCATCTACTTGCAGTTCTCGAACAACCAATATATCATTCTCTAAAAAGTTACAGACATGGGGTGATTGTTCCTTGCCTTCGTCGGCTTCCAAATTCTCTTCTCCATCTCCTCCTCTTCCTAATGCCTCCTTCACCAAAACCTTAAAAAATATCGATGCAGCTCCCGTTTTGAGTGAAACAGAAGCTCAGCACATTAAAGTTTAGAAATTAAAATCAGGCTAGGAATATTTAATTAATCGAGATGTAACAAATTCATGTCGAGGGAAAAACGTACAGTACAGGGTTCTTCTAGATAACTACTTCCCTGTAAATTCTGTAGAGTTATAAACTTCATTGTAAAGAAATATTTCTAAGTATTTTGTCCTTTCTTTTTCTTTTTTCTAGGAATGTTGCATTTGCTTGAACTATATCACCAATTCAAGCTGAAAATTAATTGCCTGCCTTAGCATGCCCTATACATTTCTTTGGCTCTCATTGGAATACGGTCAAGCCAGCATCATCGATGTTGCCTACGAGATAATTTTTCTTCCTTTTCAGCGAAAGGACAATATCTTGGAATGTTTAGATATAAAATTAGGAAAAAGAAAATTAAGTTAAATATTGAACTTGTGTATGAATTGAAATAACTACTTCAATACGATCACAAATAAATGTATTAGGAATAAATAAGACATAATAAAATAATAATGTGAGAAAAAGAATAAATAAAGAGATACACAGCTTTATGTGGTTCAACTTTAAAGCCTATCTCTATTGACAGAGACGATAAGAAATTTTACTATAATAAAAAGTTAAAATTTACTAGTATTTTAACATTTAAAACACAACCCGAAAAGCTTAAAACTCTCACTTAAAAAATTACCCAAGAGCTATTATACAACTCACTAGGTAATTTACTCTGTAAGATGATATGTTTCATGACTTAGAACTAAAGTTTATTTATACTAGTTTGCGTGACTTTCAAGTTAATAGCCACATAATTGGAAGATCAGTGTAGCGACGTAAAAATTTTGCTTTCGGTCGCTAATTGTGGCGATTTAGTGAAAACTTGAAAACTGAAATTTAACTTTGAAATAAAGAGGGAGTCACCACCGATCTTTTTCTAGATGTGATCGGACACCTAATAAATCCTCTTTTTTGAAAAGAAAACTTATTCTTGAAAAAGTGAAGGCCAGATTTGGGGTCTACGTGAAAATCCAGAGAAAAATAGGGTTCGGGAGTCGGTTACGTGCGAGGAAGGTATTAGCACCCTCGCGACGCCCAAAATTGGTATATTGTTAAACACGTGTTGTCTTGATTTTCAAAAATACGAGTTCAATTGAACATTTAATCTTGATCCGATTGAAAAATAAGAATTTTTAGTTTTCGGTTTTTTAGAAGGGTGTCCCGTTTTTAACACGAGCCGACGAATTTCACCCAACATAGCGATGAAAAAATCGATGACTTGATATTAAATCGGTACATTGCCTTATGTATTGAAATTAATTAGAAAACGAGAATAAGATTTTCGAACTAATGCAAAGCAAATTGATAAAAATAAATAAATGACAGAGCTAGAAATATATTGAAGCGAATATAAGTACGACAAATATATTAAAAACAATAAAGATATATGCGATATTAAACGTAGTACTAGAATTAAACATGAAATGGAAACAATGAATATATATACATAATAATGATATTAAGAATATGTACGTAAAATATATATATGTAAATAGTAATAGTATTAGAAATATACTATATAATATTCGAAATATATACATGATATGTATAAAAATACAACATTTAAAATGTGTATATATATACATAATATATGAAAATGCATATACAATAAAATGTTAAAATACTTATATAATATATACATACATAATAATAATGTTGAAAACATCTATTAATAATAAACATATACCTATATGTATTAAAGATATATACATAAATAATAAGACATATACTAATATTCATAATAATAAGGATAAAATATATACGTGTAAGATAAATGTACAATAACAAAATAAGAAAATGGTACATTTTATAAGTACATGAAAATATCTATACATATATGTAAATAATAACAATAATATTAAAGGTAATAATAGTGAAAATAGTAAGAATAATATGGTATTAAGAGTATACATATAAAAATATCATATTGAGAGTATATACACATGAAAAAATATGCTAATATTAATACTAATAATAGGGATAACGTAGAAAAATATACATATGAAATAGTACAAGAATATATAACTAATGATATTAAAATATACAATTAATAATAATATTACAAAGGGTACACATAGCATAAAATATATACATGATATGGCATTGAAAAATACATGCATAATATAGTATTAAAATATTTACATAGCATTTACATATTAGAAATAATAATATTAAAGTGCTTATTAATTATATAAATATAATAATAATGAAATAATAACATAATAATAATACTGATCACAATAATAGTAAAAATACAAAAGAAAGTATGATATAATAATAAAGTAAGGAAAGTGAATAATAATATATTAAATATAATAAATAAAATAGTAAATATAATAATGTTAAAAAAATACCATTTATAAAGAGTATATATATACATACATGATAAAATATACACTAATATTTATAAATAATAATAGTAAATATAATAATAATAACAATAATATTAAGTATAGTATAATATATACATAACAAAAATAATAATAAATAACAATAATATAATAATAATATAGCAAAATTAACATTACAAATATTATTTAAGAACAAAAACAAAAAGAGGACGAAATTGAGACCAAAACAGAATTCTTGGGGTGAAATTAGAAATAAAATAGGAAATCGGGCCAGATTGTAACGCGAGCATGACCTAGAGGGACCAAAAGCGCAATATTCTCAACCATTAAAACACTGCGCTTGGCCAAGGACTAAACTGAAAAGCGCAACAAAGTCCAGGGCCAAATTAAAAGTAAAAAAAAATCTGATTGTAAATGCATGAAAAAGCGGAAGGGCTAAATGCGCAAATAACCCTTCCGTTTTAAAAAACACGCGGATCTAACTCGAGCGGGTCGGGTCGACCACCGGGGCCAACTGCAATTGCTTTGAGTTAAATGGGGACCAAAACGCACCGTTTTGGTCCTTATAAAAGATAAAATTTTTTTAAAAAATTCATTTGGAAAGGGGGGAAAAAAAAAGAAGAGAAAAGGGAGAGGGGGAGGAATTCTGGCCACGGGCTGGTCACCGGTCGACCGTCGGACCGTCGCCAGCGTCGGTGCTGGCCACCATGCACGGTGGCCGGAAAATAATTTTAATTATTTTTTTTAATTTTTTTTGTGTTATATTTTTATATGTTTTAGTATATATAGATGAGAAAATAGGCTAAAAAACGAAATTAAAATAGGAAAGAAAAAAAAAAGAAATCACCTTAGGTTTTGAACTTTCGATTTCGGTATCTTGGGGCTTCTGATTTGGTATTATGCTTGATTTGGTATCACTGGAATTGATATTCTGCTTTTGTGTTTTTAGAATCGAATGCTTTTTCTTTTTTATCAAAAATTTGCCGAATCCTTACATTTGTTGTTTTGATGGCTTTTTATAGCCTTTACATGCATATTTATTAATATTACTTTACTGTATTCTTCTTGAAGGAGCAGTTGAGTGGTGGAGGTGATCGGTGGTGCAGGGAATGGTGCTGGTGGCTGGTGCCAGGGACAAGTGGGGGGTAGGTGGTTCGGCTAAAGGTTGATTAGGGTTAGGGTGGTTAGGGTATTGTTTAGGTGTTGGGCTGTTAGTTTAGTGGGCTAGTGGGTCTTTAGTTGTAAATGGGTTTAGTAGGTTAGTGGGTTGCTGGGTTGTATTTGGGTTTTAGGAGGTTAGTGGGTTTATGTTGTAAAGTATTTGGGCCCGAGTAATTTATAAACGGCCCAAAATTGGCCTATAACAATCGGTAATAATAATTTTTGTAGTGACAAAATTTGGTGCATAAATTAGCTATCAATTTTAACATTTGCTAAGATTATGGCTTGTTAAATTTAAACCAAAATTTTGACACAATCGGTGCATTAATTGGCTTGGAAATTCAAGCCATCCTTAACATGCCTCAAAAACTTAATATTGGAAGAGTTAGGGGTTGGGTTTCTAGCTATTTTGCACATCATTTCACTATTGTGCTTGAAGACCAACAAATAATTTTTTATAGCTTTTCTTGTATTAAGAATTACCTTAGCATTTCGTTAATGATTTACTGAATTTAGTAATTAATATGTCAAATAGTATTACGATAGTGATTGAATCTAAATTTTTTAGAATTAGGTTATCAAAATAGAAACATGTTAATAATTGAAGAATTACTGTTGTAATTTACTTTAAATTAAAATTAATTACTCTATAATATATAAAGTGTTTGTATTAGGGATACAGGCAACATATTTTTTTCATTGTAAAAGCCACCTTAAAAAATTGATATGTGCCTTTTCTTTAAAATATTCATTTTCTTAATATATTAGTATACTCCTACAAAATACTTGTTAGCTCCTTGATTTTGCTTGTAGAATTTAAAAAATCTACTGATAGTATACCAAATATTTTTCCATATATAAATCTACGAAAGGTTAAATCTATTGGAATAGATTAAAAAATTATAATTTTGTTTATTTTCAAATTTTTAATATTAATATTATATCATTAATAACATTTTAATCTAAAATTATGATATTTTTATTGTTAATAATATTATTTAATTTAAGTTGAGGATAAGTAAAAATCAGCTATTTTTTGGATTAAAACCCATGTAAAAACTATAAAAAAAAAAAGTAAAAAATCATTTTATTATTTTCAAATCAATCACATTGAAAACGAAAATAAAATTTAGTTGTTTGTAAGATATTGAAGCCAAACAAAGTCAAAATATTTTTTTAGATTTTGAAATATATCAGCTTTTTTTTTTTCTAAAATTTTGTATCATATTTTAATAATTTCTCTTCACTTATTAATTTTATTTATCAATATAGAGATAATAGATATATTTTTTTCCTAAAGTGTTTAATGTGTTTGAAATTTTCTATCAGGATTCTAAGATATAAGTTGAAAATGCATATTTTATGAAAATAAAATAATATATGCTGTCGAAACCTCTTTAAAATTGGTTTTAAAAAAACGAAAACGGGAGTCGCCACCAATCTTTTAAAGTGTGATTGGATCACTTTATAAAACGTTTTGGCCTACGAAATTATGAGAAAATAGATTCGGGAGTCGGTTACGTAAGGATTAGCACCCTCGTAACGCCCAAAATTGGTACCAAATTGAATAATTTTGCCTTAGCGTCAGAAGTTTGAAAGAATTTAGAAATGAGATTTCCTTAAAACCGTAATGTTTTGAGAAAAGAATCAAGATTCATTCGTTTTAAAAGAGTACAAACATCATATCCAGCATGATTGGACATGATATTTTTAAACTTTCGTAACCAAAATCATCTCGTGATTTGTAAACTTGTTTAAAAGGATATTTTAGATATTTAGACAAACAAGAAATCGCAACCCAGCATGTGAGGGCACTATTTTCCGAATTCCTAAATATCAAAACATTGCCTCACTTTTTAAAAATTCCTTTTAAATTAAATGAGATATAGCTTTTGGTTTTAAAAGTAATAATATGTTTTCCATATTATAAGAAATTGAATAAACCTAATTACAATATATATGCTTTATCATTTCATGCAAGTATAGTATAGAAAATAATAATAATAGCATAAATTACACAATATACATTATCACTTTATGCATATATCATCATAAATAACATAAATGTTCATGCATTATTGTTACATGCAAAACATAATGTAATGCATAATGAATACAACAAATATAAATTGCAATATACATATATGATAATATCTTATGCAAATCACCATAAATAATTAATTTCATGCAAATATACAAAAATAAATGATATGTAAAATTTAACCTACTATATCAAAATAAGAGAAAACTAAAAAATAAATTAAAATGTATAAAATATAAATCAAATGAAAACAAGATATTTAGAAATATATTGAATAATATAAGAATGATAAAAGAGAACCCCTTTTTAAAAATGATATATATACATATATAGGTTATATTATAGGGCATAATAACTAAAAAAATATACTAAATATTGATATTATGCTTATACAAAAAAAATAATTTAAGAATGTATATAAGTAATAAAATAATGTATGCTTTATAATAAAATAAAGGTATGTAAGGAAATATGGTAAAATAGAGTGTATAATATAATTTACAAATAAAATATATAATAATATAATAATATAATAAATAATATATATAATAAAGTGTATAATATAAAATATATATTAGAAAGATAGATATTATAAAGAATAATATATAATAAAATATAGTATGTAATAAAAATACATAAATAAAATTAATGAAATATAATATAATAAAGAATATATAAAATAATAATAATATAATAAGTATTAAAATATAGTAAAATAAATAATATATAATAAAAATATATAACATATAGTAAAATATAAATATAACAGAATAAAAAAATATATAATAAAATTTATAAAAAATTTATATAATATTATAAATAATATAAATAAAATAATATATTATTATATATAACTAATGTTTTTAAAAAATATATATAAGGTATTTTAAATAAATTAAATTAAATATATAAAAGGATTAAAAATGAATTTAATTAAGGAATTTAGGGTTAATTGCAAAATAATAAAAATATTTGGACCTGATTAAAACACGCACTGAAAGTCGAGGGACTCATTGGGTAATTCGACCCTAATCCCAAAACGACGTCGTTCTCTAGAACTGATTTTAATGACCTTCCAGGACTAAATTGAATTAAATATGAGAAGTTAGGGCTAATTTAAAAATAAAATAAAATAAATTTGAAAATATAGAAACATGGAAGGATCGATTGGGTAATTATCCCATTTCACAAAAACATGCGGATCCTCCCCGGGTAATCGGGTCAACATGCGGATCCTCTGTTGAAACGGTGTCGTTTTAGTGCTTATTAAACTAAGCCAAAACGGCACCGTTTTTGTAATGCTATATAAGTCAAAACTTAAGCCCAAAATTCATTTTACACCAGTCTTTTAAAAAAGGTTTGAAACTCTCTGCAGAGGGGAAGAGAGGAGTCCCTAGCTCCGGCCTTCGGCCACCGAGCAGCGCACACCCATGCGCCACACGCGCCTCCACACACGGTGGTCGGAAGGCTAAAAGCCTTCATTCTTTCAGGCGAAAACTCAGGTAACCCCCTTTTTTAAATATCAACAATTTTTATTTTTAAATAAATGATTCGTATACTTGTTTAAAAAAATAACAGAATATAAATAAATCTCCTTTAAAGAAACTGCTAGAACTTTTTCTTGTGAATTTATATGTGTATCCTTTTTTATTATTGTCAAAAAAATCGGTGCCCCTTACAGATTTGTGAATAGGCTTTTATAGCCTTCTATGAATCATTTACATTTAGAAAGAAATCTTTGATTTCTTTTTCCCTATTTGATTTCCTTTTCTGCTGTGGTTTCTTCTTCTTTTGCAAATACCAGCGAGGAGGCCAGTGACGAACGGCACTGACGATGGCACCAGCGTTGATTCGAGCGTCGATCACGGCGTGATACGAGGCCGAAGTCACGACGTTGATTCGGGTCATTGCGAGATGAACGGACACGAGTCGAAGGGACGTAACGCTTGGCTTAACTTTTGGAACCTTCCGTTTGCGGCGCCTAAGGTTCCTAGAAACCCTAGGGTTTCCTAATCCAGTTTAGGCTTTTGGGCCTTCCTGGGCTTCGTTGCTTTGGGTCTACTTGGGTCGTCCATTTGTGGTTGGTTGTAACCGAGTTTTGGGTAGTTTAGATGGGTTACGGGTTAATGGGTTAGTGGGCTATAATATTGGGTTGTAACCGGTCTGCTGGGTCTTTGGCATTTGGGCTTATCAGGCCTTGAGGCCTGTTTATTGTAGATGGACTGTTTAAATAAATAAACATTTATATTTTTTATTTTTGATTTTATTTATTTAATTATGGGCCCGGGCAGAAACGGGTTATTACATATGCAATTTACTAGTTATAAATTAAAACAAATTCATAATTTACACTATAAGCATTATTTATATGAGTTTTTGAAAAGTATACTTAATTTAAGTCATTTTAGGTCTTAGGTCCATTTAAAGTTGGGTTTAGTTATGGATTTGGGTAAATTTTAGTTCGAATTAGACTAGTTTAAATAGTTTTTTTTTTCATGATAAAATCAAGTTAAATTGTGTTTTCTATTCGAATCAAAATTGATAAGTCTATATAGAAATAAAAATCAATTTATTTAATTAAAATATAATAGGGTAATTACTGTCGTGTAACGGGAATAGAGCAAAGATATAATGTAAGGCTAATTTTGTCTGGTCTTGCTGAGTCTTGACTTCATTGGTGCTCTTCTTGTTCAGATAGTCTCCTTCCAGTCCACTATATCTTTTAGCCTTGGTTCAATCCACTGTATCTTCTGACATATGCCTTGCAGCTTCGATCTTCTCCAATGTAACTTCAATTGTATGAGATTTTGTGGCTTCGATCTGCTTCACTTGTAGCTTCAGAAAGATAAGATCTACAGCTTCAATCTCCTCTTATAGCTTTAGTGAGATAAGGTTTGTGATCTTCTCTTCTGTAACTTCAGAAAGGCAAGATTTGATATTCTCGATCAGCTCCACTGCAACTTCAGGGAAACAAGACTTGCAACTTTGACCTGCTCCACTGCAACTTTGGGGATACAAAATCTAGTGTTTTCAATCAGCTCCCATCTTTATTCTTTACTCGGCATGGGATCTTGAGCTCAACTCATTTCTTGCAATATGAATTGACTCTTTAAAACAGCTATTAAAACAGAAATTGAAAATAGCTTAACACGTGATCCAAAGCTTAACTTAACTCTCGCAATATGAGTTGAGTTTTGAAAAGTATAAATTAAACAGAATTTGAAAATACCTCAGTGTATCCTGAGGCTCAACTCACCTCTCACAATATGATTTGATTTTGGCAAAGTAGAAATTAAAAACAGAGTTTGAACAACAGAATTTGGAAATACCTCGGCATGTGACCCGAGGCTCAACTCACCTCTCGCAATATGAGTTGATTTTTGAAAAGTATAAATTAAACAGAAGTTGAAAGACATAATTTGAAAATACCTTGGCATGTGGCCCAAGGGTCAACTCACCTCTCGCAATATGAGTTGATTTTTGAAAAATATAAATTGGAAAAACAGGAATTGAAAATACTTCAGCGTGTCCTGAGGCTCAACTCACCTCTCGCAATATGAGTTGATTTAAAACAGATATTAAAACAGAAATTGAAAATAGCTCAGCGCGTGAGCCAAGGCTCAACTCATCGCTCGTAATATGAGTTGGTCTTTTTGAAACTTAATTTGAAAAGCAGATTTTGAAAATACCTCGATGTGTGACCCGAGGCTCAACTCACCTCTCGCAATATGAGTTAATTTTTGAAAAGCATAAATTGAAAAAATAAAGAAATTAAAAAAACAAAAACTGAAAATACCTCAGCATGTGAGCCGAGGCTCAACTCACCTCTCGCAATATGAGTTGTTTTTTTTTGAAACATAAATTGGAAAACAGAAATTGAAAATACCACAGCGTGTGACCTGAGGCTCAACTCACCTCTCGCAATATGAGTTGATTTTGACGGACAGAAATTGAAATTACGTCAACGTGTCTTGAGGCTCAACTTACCTCTCACAATATGAGTTGATTTTTGAAACATAAATTAGAAAACAGAAATTGAAAATACCTCGATGTGTCCCGAGGATCAACTCACCTCTCGCAATATGAGTTGATTTTTGAAAAACAGAAATTAAAAGGCTCAACTCACCTCTCGCAATATGAGTTGATTCCTAAAAAACAGAAATTAAAAGACGGAAATTCAAAATACCTCAGCGTGTCCTGAGGCTCAACTCACTTCTCGCAATATGAGTTGATTTTTGAAAAATAGAAATTTGAAAAAAAATAGATTTTGAAAATACCTCGACATGTGACCCGAGGCTTAACTCACGTTTCGCACTATGAGTTGATTTTTTTGAAGAAAAGAAATTGAAAATACCTCAACGTGTCTTGAGGCTCAACTCACCTCTCGCAATATGAGTTGATTTTTTGAAACAGAAATAAAAACATCAAAATACCAAAAGATGTCATCTGGTGGAACTCAAGTGTCTCTTCCTTTGATCCAGTATAACTATCACCACATCCTCTTGCTCTACTGGAATACCTGTATATGTCATGTATGATGTTATCATGATATGCACATATTGGTCTTAAATGCCTTTATGCCTACATGATTATGCTACGCGCCTTGGGCTTGTTTGTCATATGTCTTTTTTCGTCATGATTTTTGATGATCTGCGTGCATTGCTTTGACTCTTAACTTTCTCTTCAGGCCCTGTACCTGTCTTCAAGCTTTATGAGTAATCTACATTTTTCAGATATCACTCTTTTGCCCCTGTTGAACTTTGTTCTTGATTTGAGGCTCTTGTACTTATCAAATTCTCATCCAGGTGATACTTAACATTTCTTTCGTTTGGAGCATGTCATTTCAAAATACTCTAGATCTTCAAGCATGAACTCTTCCACGTTTCTTAATCAAGAATCTTTGTGAGTATGTCTTCTTGCATAAAAATTTTCGAGCTGCTGAAAATGCTTCAAATACTGTAGTCTTGTTGTTTGACTCACTTCTTGAATCTTTTTACCCCTTGGGCCCAAATCTGCTCCTACTCATTAGGATGCCCTTTCGGGTTTTTATCCTAATTTTTGTTTATCAAGACGCCCTTTTCAGGTTTTCATCTTGATCTTCTTTTCTTTTTTTCCTTTTTTTTTTTAGGCGTCATCGCTCATTGCCCATCAGGGCTCTATTACTGATGTAGTACGCTGCCCTATTGCTCGGTTGGTATTTTGACCCAAAATATGAGGAAATAATCACGCTTTGCTCAACCAGCTTACCCCACCGTAACTTCAGGGTCCATTCCACTGTAATTTGAGGACACAAGGTTGGCACTATCTTTAAACCATTCCACTGCAATTCCTGGTTATAGGATCTATATCCTACTGTAACTCAAGGGTGTATGATCTGTAACTTATTCCATCGACTGATTTTTTTGATAGGAAATCCGAGGAGATAAACTCAATTTGAGCTCCAAATATCTCTAACCCTTATACTTGGTGAGCTCTTAAACAACCGGCTGGTTTCAGGTTCCTGTACTATTTAGAAGCTTTCAGAGTAATACGCGAAACTCCTTTTACGAAAGTATGATTAGTCCATTAATAATTATTTCAATGCGAAATTCTTGAAAAGAATTATACTAATGGACAAGAAGAAAATTGACTAAGAGCATAACTCGAAACAGACAAGTTAAACAAAAAGAGCAAATGTGAGTTTATTGGAAACGCATTTTGAAAAAAATAAGATAATCAAAGATAAATTCAGAAATGGGTAAAATGGAAAGCTAAGTGTCCCAAATATCGCAACCTGAGCTTCTCTGTACAAACTCCTTTGAGACCATTTTGAGTTCAACATGTGTTTAGGGGATACAGAGTACTTTGTCGATGCCCCAAGACGTAGAATACTTCTTTACTGTCAATTCAAGTATAACAAGACTACCATATGCCCCACCTTTGAACAAAATTTGAGCCGCCTTTTTCAGGTTTTCAACTCAAAACCCCTTTGGTCTCAAGGCGCCCTTTACGGGTTTTCACCTTGACCTCTCCATTTTCTTTTCTTTCTTTTTCTTTCTTTCTCTTTTTTTTTTTTTACTTTTGAATGAATGAAGGTCACAAAGAGCCCTTTGTGGGTTTTCACATTGGCCTCTCCTTTTTAAATATCTCTGGACTGAATCTAAATTTAGGATTGGATCAGTGTTCTTCCGGGGAAAGCCTCCTTTACCTCATAAAGTTCTTAAGCATTCATTTTCCTTTGAAATCCTTTTGTGTAGAAAGGGTCTTCTATAATACCAAGTTCCTATTATGAAATTCCTTTGGGTGAACCATTTCCGTCATAACCCAGCATCATACACGTTTGACTTTCAAGCCTTTTTCTGTAGTCAAGTTTACTGAAGACATTTTACTTCATCCAATTCTTGAGTCAATCAAAGCTTGGAGAAAAAGAATCTTAATTTCCATGGACAGAACCACCTCTAATGCCCAAGTGAAGGTCCTGGTCAACTTTAATAAGCACAAAGAGTAAAAGGTAGCTTCTTATGCCAATATTTACAAGTCTCGATCACCTTCTATAACTTTTCTTTATTTTTGTATTTTTCTTTTGGCAACCTTTATTGCATTGTGATATGACATTGTACAGTTACGCATTAAAACATGATTTTTTCTGGCATTTGATCTTTATTTTTTTTGTTTTTTTATTTTTTTCATAACTATCGACTTTATGATATTGGCATATGAAGCAACATTCACCTTCTTAGTGAAGCAATTGGCGGCCACGACGATGATGTCGACTAGAAGCTTTTGACGAGATCATCCCTAGAATATCTATGCCCCACGTATTGAAAAGTTTGTGAAGAGATGGAAGAAGCACGTGAGTCTTGACAACATAACTGATGCCATTCCCTTCCCATGGTGGACCAACAATATCCGATCCTCATTGATTAGCCTGGTTATTGCAGAACCATTGTCATGTGTTCTTTAGACACCCTTATGGACCTCTTTCAAGATGTTCCTAAGTGCGACTTAATATGATCGTGCGAAAACATCCTTGAATTCTTGGAAATAGCTCAATAGTCTTGCTTATTTCTGCAGTGAGCTAGGTTTCGATCTTCATCTCTTTCCCAAGCTCACAATGTCAGCTGACCCTTTGTAAGTTAGGGTCTGTCTTTCATCTCATTCTGTCATCCTTCACGAATCGAAAGATAGACACAATCTCTATCATCTTCGTAGTCCTGAGATCCCTCTAGACACATATCTTGCTCCAAAGGGAGTTAGTAACAGCATCGCTCGTGACATTGATATCAAGGGACCCACTGTAGGTACAGAGGCAAATTCCAGAGAATAAATGATTCTAAGGATAATTATTTGTATAGGATGATCATGAATGTAAAATAAAAGAATGAAAGTCCAAATAATAAAAGAATCTATAAATAGAAGAAAATTTACTCAAAAAGATGCATTTCATTGAAATAAAAATCTTGGACCAAAACCTATTTCTCAAAAGAAGTCTTATCACCTCTAGATCTTAAGGCAATAAGTATGTTTTGAATATTACTCTAGATTAGCTTTAAAAGTACATGGATCTCTTCCACTGTCCCATTGTTCAAAACATTCCCGAGTATGTCAAGTTCGGAGGTGGGTGATATCGAGGTCGTGGTTGAGTTGGGTACGAATTTGAAGTGTAGTGGCTTCCTGTTCCTACCACATGGGTTTTTGGCTTTTTTTCTTCATGGGTGCTGCCCTTTTGAGCTCTCGGGGCCTTCCATCCTTCCATTTTTGATGGCATTCTCTATAAGTTCCCCGGATATTACAATGTCCGCAAAGTCTTTCGTAGCACTTCCTACCAACTTGTCATAGAATGGTGCTCTCAAAGTATTGATAAAAAGGACTGTTATCTCAGTCTTAGTCAGTGGTTGTTCCACTTGAGCCGAGATATCTCCCCACCTTTGAGCATATTGCCTAAAGGTTTCTGTTGGTTTCTTTTCCATCATTTGTAGAGTCATTCGATCAGGCACCATATCCGATACATGCTTGTACTGCTCACAAAATGCTGATGCCAAGTCCTTCCAGGATCGGATCTTTTCCCTACTAAGTTGGTTATACCATCGAAGAGCTGATCCGACTAAGCTATCCTGAAAGCAGTGTATGAGTAGCTTATCTTCATTCACATAGCCGGTCATCTTCCGGCAAAACATGATGAGATGCGCTTTTGGGTATCTTGTCCCGTCGTACTTTTCAAAATCTGGTACTTTAAACTTTGGAGGCAAAACTAAATCGGGTACCAAACTGAGCTCTTTAGCGCTCAGTGTAGAGAAGACTTTAGTGCCTTCTATCGCCTTGAGCCTTTCCTCTAGGCTCCTATATTTCTCCTTTGCATCGTGATCATCTAATTTCAACCTGGCTATCTCTACTAGATCGTCCAAATCTGGAACGAGTGGATCAGCAGGGCTAGCCCCGGATTTGATGCAAACATTCCTTGCCCCAGATTAGCAGGTGGCGCTGGTCATTGCTCCAGGACAGTGGGTTCCCCCTAGGTGTACCCTCTTTGTGTTGCATGGGCGTGCGGTGGAGTAAATCCTGGAGGATGGGGCGGATCCTGATCGAGGTTAACCCTTGACTGTGGTTCCACAATGTCAGGGTTCATAGGTCCTTTTCCTTTTACCAGAGCAAACATCATTTCCATCATCCTGGCCATTTGGTCCCTTTGTTCGAGCGATTCTTCTCGAGATCTCACCATCAGATCTCTGGTTTCTTGTTGTGAATTTTCCAACTGTTCTTGTAATTCCCTTTGTATTCTTTCCATCCTCTCAATCCTTTCGCTAAATTCAGCCTCCATCACTCTAACTTGTCGGCGTGTCCTATACAAATGACGTGGTTCCAGTCTTGTGGTATTACAACTGCGAATTATATGTTTTAACCGCAGTGAACGATTATGGGATATGCGATGAATGAATGAATGCATAAATGTCAAATGAATGTTAGTCATGAAAGAAATGCAAGAAATTGGTGTTAATTTCAAGATAGCCCCTATTTAGGCATTTCCTTAATCAAAAGAGTCTATTACACAATGTTTCGATCACTCGTGTAATTGACTCCTCCATTAGAAACCCGTTTTTGGCAACCAATCTCTAATCAACACCTTCCTAACAAGATGTCTATGATGCATGATGAAAAATAGAAATACAGACAAACAACCTTGGTTAGCACAACATACATGATCAGAGAAAAACTGTGGAAAATCTAACAAATTAAGCTATTTGGTCCAATGGACTCGATTCCCTTGCATAGAAAGCGAAAGTGCAAAAGGTAAGAGGCGTTCCTCCCGTGCACTTATTTTGGTGACTACTAAACGGACGGAGGTTCAGCATGGCTCTAGTTGGATGGCTCGTATGGTTCACTATATGCAGTTTTGGTTCTAGATGGGTACTCGAATCGTCTGTATTGTCATCTACTAAGATTAGTACAGAGCCTCGGTCATGGCCCATCATAGGCTTACGAGATCAATTCGAGGGGTTACATTTACTTATGCCTATGTGGAGGGAGAAGTTAACTCACGAAAGCATAAGTCATATGTAACCCAGAAGTATTCACTAGCCTGTACGGAAGGACGAGTTAACTCACGAAGGCATAGCGTTTACTTCCACTTAAATAGACAGAGCCCAGGTAGAGAGCTCATGTTATGCAAAATGCAAGTGCACGGTGTGTGGGGAGAAACTCACAAACCTTTACGTCTTATTTAAAACTAAAAACTAGAATCGTAAAAACTTAGAGCTGAAAAACGGAAGATAAACAAGTTAGGAAAATATTTACAACACGATACAAATGATTTTTCGAAATTTAAAATTTTAAGGATCACGACTAAATATGTTTTTGAACAAAGAATTTTCGCAAATTTTGACAACACATGCTTAACTCGACTCGACTCTCAAAAAGCGTCCCTAGTGGAGTCGCTAGCTGTAGCGACGTAAAAATTTACTTTCGGTCGCTAATTGTGGCGATTTATTAAACATTTGAAAATCAACTTTCGATTTTATTAAAAAGGGGGAGTCGCCATCGATCCTTTTTCTAGGTGTGATCAGACACCTAATAAATCATCTTTTTTGAAAAGAAAATTTATTCTCGAACAAAAATGAAGGCCAAATGTGTGTCTACGCGAAAATTAGAGTAAAGTAGGGTTCGGGAGTCAGTTACGTGCGAGGAAG
Source organism: Gossypium anomalum (assembly GCA_025698475.1). NCBI lineage: Eukaryota > Viridiplantae > Streptophyta > Magnoliopsida > Malvales > Malvaceae > Gossypium > Gossypium anomalum. The sequence continues at coordinate 8,678,002 of CM046961.1, forward strand.
GTATTAGCACCCTCGCGACGCCCAAAATTGGTATCTTGTAAAACACATGTTGTCTTGATTTTCAAAAATACGAGTTCAATGTAAGATTTAATCGTGATCCGATTGAAAAGACAAGAAATTTTAGTTTTTCGATTTTTAAAAAGGTTGTTCCGTCTTTAACACGAAAGGTCTATGGCTTAATGTTAAATCGGTACATTGCCTTATTTATTAAAATTAATTAGAAAACAAGAATATGATTTTCGAAGTAATGCAAAGCAATATTGATAAAAATAAATAACTGAAAGAATATATTGAAGCAAATAATAAATGTGATAATAATTTAAAAAAACGATAAAAATGTATGCGATATTAAACGTAATAATAGTATCAAACACGAAATAAAAACAATGAATATATATAAACATAAAATAATAACAAATGAAGTAACGTAAACATAATATTAAAAATACTAATAGTGCTATATATATATATATCAAAGTATGTATAATGATAAGAGTGAAAAGTGTATACATAGTAATACTAAAATACATAAGTAATATATACCTACATAATATATAAAAATGAACATATGCAAGATACATTATAAATACTAGTAACATAAAATTATATACATTAACAATACTACACAAATATATACATATATTTAAAATAAATACATAATAATATTAGAATAAAATAATAAGTATAATAATAAATATAAGGTTATATAAAAATAATACTATTTATAAAAAATATATATATACATATAATAAAATACATATACTAATATTAATAATAAATATACTAGGAATAAAAATAAATAAAAATAAATGTAATAATAATATATATATGGAAGGGTACAAGAAATATAACTAATACATTAAAAAATATACCTATACTAGAAATTATAATAGTATATATAAATAAACTATTCATACACTACGCAAATATGTACATAGTTATAGTAATGATGATATTTAGGAATATACTATAATAGTATAAAGATTCATAACTAATAATACTAATACATGTACATAATAATATATAAAAGTATGATATTAAAAGCATTCATATAAGAGTATGAAAAATATATACATATATATAATATAATGTTAGGATATTTACGTAATATATACATAACATAAATACTAATAATGTTAAAAAACAACTTATTAATAATATTATATAAATATATTATAATAGGAAACTATGTACGTAATATATATATTAGAAATAGTAATAACAACTATAGTAATAATATAATAATAATAAATAATAAAAGGAATAAAAATAACCACAATAAAAATGATAATCATGAGAATAATATAAATAATATTAAAAATAAATAAAATAGCAAGGATAATATGAAAATAAACTTAAAAATAAAAAAAAGGACTAAAATTGAAACAAAAATGAAGTTTTGGGGCGATTTTAAAATAAAAAAAGAAAAAGGGCTAATTTGAACACGCGTGAAACAATGGGGGGCCAAAAAAGAAATTTTCCCAAGCCTTTAAAACGCTGCGCTTGGCCAGGGACTAATTTGTAAAGCGGGTCAAATTTCCGGGCCAAATTTAAAATAAAAAAACTTGATTGTACAAGAGTGAAAAAGAGGAAGGACTGCGCGCATAAATAACCCGTTAATAAAAAACACACGGATCCTCTAGCGGGTCGGGTCGGGCATAGGCCAAAACGACGTCGTTTTGGGGTTTAAAGGCCAACCCCAAAACGACGTCGTTTTGGGGGGCTATAAAAGGGCCAAAATTTGCAAAAAAAAAATCATTTGGTGAGGAGAGAAAGAAAAAAAAGAGAGAGAAGGAAGAGAGAAGGGAGGGGGAGGGAGATTTCCGGCCATGGGCCGATCACCGATCCGATCGCCGGACCGTCGCCAGCCGCCGCCGTCGGCCACCGTACATGTTGGTCGGAAAATAAAAAAAAGGTATTTTTTTATTTTTTTGTTTCTTTTTTTTTTGTTTAATAATATGTATGTATTTAAATATAGATTTGCAATATAAAAAGGGTACAAAAAAAATAAAAAATAAATAAGTAACAGATTCTAAAAAATGAATGACCTTTGGTTTTTAATCTCGATTTTTGGCACTTATATCCTCTGATTTGGTATTGTGCTTCTGATTTGGCGTTTTTCTAGTTACTGTTTTTGTGTTTGAAAATATAACATATGTATTGAAACTGTCCACCCCCATTACAATCTTTTGCTTGGCTTTTTATAGCCATTTTACATTAATTTTTTTTATATTTGCTGTCTTTTCTTTCTCTGACTTTGCAGGTGTAAATGGAGGAGCAGGTGGTGGCAGAGGGTAGGTGGCCGACGGTGGTGGCAGAGGCAAGTGGGGAGGCGTCGCAAGCTAGTGGTTAGGGTTTCCGTTTGATTTAGGGTATTGGGCTTAGTGGGCTATTCGGTTTTTGGGTTAGGATATATTTGGGGTAATGGTTGTAAATGGGTTTAGGGGTAGATTTAATTTAAGTGGGCTTTTGTAATGGTAGACAAAAATTGGCCTGCAACAATTACAATCATATCATTAAATTCTAAACTTTTAAATTTAATTTTTTTAAAAAGTTTAATTCAATAAACAACCTTTAAACTATACTGCCTTTTTTTTAATCAGGTGCTTTTTTTTTTGGCTGAACGAAATACCTAAACTATAACTCATAACCGTTGTGGGCATTAACTATTATATTTGTTGAAGAAAACCTTTCAACCAATCAAGAGTTGACACATAACGTAATATTTCTAACTAAAAATTAAGGAAAAATCCAACTTCATCCACTATGCTCCAAATTGAATTTCTTGCAAATCTAACCAACCCCACTTTTATTGTTTCCGTAATTACTAAGAGATTCTTTCTTCTTCTTTTGCTCTCTTTCTTCCCCTTCTCTTGGGAAATATAATTAATATGAAAAAACACTGTCCTAGTGAAACACGTTTGTCATTTGTTGGAGAACATGACTTTGAGCAACAAGATCAATGTTGGACAACTATGTTCCTTCTCTACTCTAGTATTTAACGTTTAATGCAAAGGGTTTGTGATTCTCTCTTTGATTCAACTACTTTTAAACACCTTCTCTCAATATGTACTCACTTCACTTCGAAAGCATGTAATTCACAGCAAAAGCCTTGAAACTGTTATACTTCACACACAATCTTTTTACTTACGTACATAGAAAATAGTTTGATTTAGAAGAAAGAGCAGAGGGAAATGGCAGCTGAGATGATGCTCCGGTGTGTTTTCGAAGGAAGCATATCAATGCAAGACTGTTTGATCGAACGGAGGCCCTACCATCGCAACTGCCAATGTGCATTGCACAACCTTAAAGAGGTTTGTTTATCTACTTGCATTTCTCGGACAACCAATATATCATTCCCTAAGAAACAGACATGGGGTGATTGTTCTTTGTCTTTGTCGGCTTCCAAGTTCTCTTCTCAATCTCCTCTTCTTCCTGATGCCTCCTTCACCAATACCATACAAAATATTGATGCAGCTCCCGTTTTGAGTGAAACAGAAGCTCAGCACAGTCAAGTTTATAAATTATAGAAAAGAAAAAAAAAAAAAAAAAAACAGGTTAGGAAATGAGAACAATTTTTCCTATTCTCTTTAGCTTGACATTTATGTTTAGTTTCCAAAGTACAGTAGGTGTAGATAAAGATGAAAAAAAAGGGTACAGATATTTCTGGCTAAACAACTTCCCTGTAAATCCTTCGAGGTGAACTTCATTGTAGAGAAAGCTTTATTCTAGCTACACTACTTCCCTGTAATTTCTTAGAGTTGAACTTCATCATGAAAAAGTTTCATACTCTGCACTATTGTCAGGGGAAAAATCAAGATAAAGAGAAAAATTACTTTTGTATAAGGTTTTACTGTACCTCCGCTACTGAACAAATTCATAAACATTTCAGTCAATCAAGAGTTCACATTTGGCATTAATATTTAATATAAAATTTAAAATTTTTTATATAATTAAATATTAATACCACGTGTCAATTCTCGATCACTATTTTATCAAATTAGACGATTTAATTCGGTTTATCTCTCAATCTCATCAAATTAACTCGGGACAATCAAATTGGTGTTCAATAGGATCTCCTCTCAGTCTCACCTATCTAAATGTTCACCTATAGGCATCAATTCTAAGTTTTAAGGTTCATTTGATTTAGTCCAGTTTTTTGCACTTTAGTCACTGTACCAAAAACTAACCAAATAACATTTCCATCAACCGACCACCATAAATATAGTTACCAATCATCATTTTCATGCAGACAACCACCATAAATAAGCACAAGAGTAGGATTAAGAAAAGTTTAGAAATTTTTTGATGGATGCTTGAAGAAAATGATGACAACAACAATAGTGGTAGAAAATACAAGTAAAATTCATATTTTTGGACTTTGGAAAGAAAACAAAATTGAAATATATTGAAGGATTTGGATAAAAATGAAAACAAAAAAGCAAAGTTAAAGTACAAAAGTGCAATTAATACTAGAGCTACAGTAAAAACTAACTAAACTCTAAAAAGCTATGAACTAAAACCTTAAAAATGAAGAAGAAGTAACTACTAAGCTTAAAAGATGAAAGAAAAGGTAACTCTTTTAAAGTTATCAGCCAAAAGTGCCTTTTAATAGCTGAATACAATTCCAAATTTTAAACAAAAATGCCCTTAAAAGTTGTGTTCTAGCTTGGGTTGATATTGGACAAAAGACTACCTCTGCAGTTATTTTCTCCCTATCAGGCAACGGTGCCATGACACCCTAAACAGTAGTGAACTTATGATTGTGGAGGGTCTCGGTGTCGCGACATCCTACCCCTGGTGTCACGACATCATTGGTGTTGGCTCTAATTTCTTCATTTCAACCCCTCTAGGGATACTATGACTTCAAAGGCTCGATATCGCGATGTTGACTCGTTGTCGTGACATCCTACCCTCATTGTCGCAACTCTCTCGGTAGTAGGCTCCATGTTGATTTCGCGTTGAAGTTGTGTATCCTTAAGGTGAAAGTATTCGGTGTCACGACATCACTGTTATTAGTATCGAGACACCCGCTCTAAATGATGTCTTCCTTGAGGTTGGGCCATTGTCGTCTTCCTACACCAACTCAAACACCTCATTAGGTCTCCCATGGAACCATGTTGCCAATTTGGGTCTTTAAAAGGGGCAAAACTCGGCCAAAAATATTTATTAATGATGAAAGCCAAAATTCAAGAAAAGACAGTTAATTTGCTTGAGAATAAACTGCTCAAGTGTATTGGAGAGTCTAATTTGACGTATTAAATTATGACAAATCAATAAAAAAAATAAATATTAATTTTAAAATATTGTTGATAAAAATCCTTGTTTTAAGTTAAGAATCAACAAAAGTTAAAATAAGTCATAAGTTGTACTATGCACAGATTTGAAATTTTTTCTTTGCATTTTTATTTTCAAGAATTTAGTTTATTTACTTTTTAGATTTCAAAATTCAGGTCCAGTTGTTAACATATTTATTTATATATTGTTAATGTGACATTTTGAAATTAAAATAAAAAACTCACTTGGTAATTATGTATAATTAAAAAATGACATTATAATAAACTTAAATTTAATATATTTATAGTGGGATTTGAATTTGAAATCTAAAATATAAAAAAAAAATACGAAAACTAAATTTATGAAAATTACATAAACTTATTATATATTTTAACCGCAAATTTAAAATGAAGAATGTAGTACTAGTTTTACATCAAAATTAGTTATGAGGTAAGTGAGAGTATTTAAGTAGTAAAATATAAAACTAGTTAGAAGCAACGTTGAGGAAGAAGAGCCATATGAGAAAACATAACCGTCGCAATCATTTTGCATCTTACAATGGCACTTTTTAAAGTAATTAGAACAACTTAACCAACAACAACCTACTAAACGCCAACCAAAATCCACCTTCTTGCTTCCATAGAAATGATCGCCTACTAAATCATAATAACAACAATCAATTCTAGTTAGTTTATAACCACTTAGTGATTTGGAGTATGACGTAAGAAAAATTCATTTTATATGAGTTTTCGAAAATTATATTTAATTTAATTAGTTTGTGTCACTTATAGTTATTCGTTCGAATCATTTTAAGTTTTAGGTCAATTTAAAATTTGGTTCAGTTATAAACTTGTTCGAATTGTTAATTTTTATAATCAAATCAAGTTAAATCGAGTTCGAGTCAAAATTGACAATTCTATATAGGAATAAATAGATAAACATTGCCCTGCAGCTCAGCACTTTCTTTAGGCGGAAAATAGATAAACATTTTTGTTTAAGGTTTTACACTACCTCCACGACTTAACAAATTCATAAACATTTCAAGAGAATACTGGCAAAATATGAAATTTTCTGTAATCACGGCAAATTTTTTTAGCGTAATTAAGTTTTCTGGAAGCAACTTTTTCTTTTTAAAGAGTTTTGATGTTACAAAACAACTATTATTTTACGTCAGATTAGATATTTAATAGTATTTTTCATTGCCTACGTCAACATATATTTAAAAATAAAAATACAAAAACAAATAAAAATGCTCAAAGAGTTAATAAATTTTATAGAATTATTTAAAATATAAAAATTAAAAAACCATAAAAAAATATAAAAAAATTATATATATAAAATATAAATTAAATAAAAAAAATACGTATCACTTGCTCTAACCTAAATCAATCAATAGAGTATCTAAATCGGAAGCATTTTTTTATTATCAAGGTATCATCAGACAAATATTATTCTATTATAATTTGATAAAATAATCAAATTTAATATCAACTAAAAATTAACATAAACACAGGAAAAAAATTTAAGAAAAAACAGATGAAGACCAAACTCCAAATGAAAGATTCTAAATTGAAAGGATATAGGGTAAAAAATTGAAATACGTATTGATTTATGACAAACATAGCTTTGGATTGATATGTAATTTAGTGATGAAATTTAATTTTGTGTATTATAAACATTAAAATTTAATTTTGATCTAAATATATAATATAATTTTTATTTTAATTCAATTGTTCACGCTTAATTTGTATATAGTAAAAATTAAAATTATTGTCAAACACCTGTTTCACATGGATTCAAGCCTTGTTACTCCCATTCCAAATTTAAGATGTAATATATCAACAATGATGTGCACGTTAAAATTCATATGTAATTTTGAGACAACTAGAATCATTTTACATGTTTTAATAGTATTTCTTTAAAGTAATTAGAACCAACCTAAATGAACATTATTTAGAAAGCTAGAAGACTTTTTGGTCCATAGAAATAATGTACTTCGAATTCACCAAATATAAACAATAAGAACCTTTAAGCTAAGAATAAATTCTATTAGTTTATAACGACTTAGTGAATTAAATCAAGACATAAAGGAAGACATAAGAGAACCCCGACTTCATTCAATAAGAAAACCCACTTGATTAATATGAGAAACAAAAACTATGACCTAGTGAACCACGTCTGTTTTAGTTGGGGTATCGGATAACATAACTTTCAACAACAAGATCAATGTTGCACAACTAAGTTACTTCTCTAGTATTCCACGTTGAACGCAAGGGCTTTCCTTTCTTCGACCCCTTCCTCTGTTTATATATATACTCACTTCAGAAAGCATGTCAACCCAAAGCAAAGCCTTTGAAAATATTATACTTCACACAGAAATATAATCGGTTGATTAAGAACTTCCTCCCTTTCTCTGCTTTTATTCTTTCCCAAGTTTCCTTCAGACGTTCTTTTTAAGATGAATCATTGTAATCTTCAGCAGAACGACGCGGTTTTGGCTTACGAAGAGATGAGAGGATTGATTGCAGTCACTGGTCATCAAAAGGGTGGGGCAGTCGTTTGCCCCAAGCCTCGGCGAATAGGGGTCTCCGCCATTAACCTGAACAAGCCATGGAGATTTCATACGAATCATCTAGCCGACGTGAGCGATTCGATATCTGGTGTGGACCTTCTTGATATCATCCTCGTTAATAAGGACTTAGGAACAGAACAAGAACAATCTATAGCCTCAACACCTCCATATTTTTGTGGGTCGCCTCCGAGTAGGTCTGCGAATCCACTAGTGCAAGATGTTCGATTTGGTGATGAAAGGCTTGGACATGCCCTTTGGACATTGCAAACTCCGTCTCTGTTGTCGTCATCATCGGCAGGTAAAGGAGAACGTATTAAGATGAAATTCGGCCTTACATCGGCCACAGTTAGAGTTGAAGGATTTGATTGCCTCAACAGGGATGGCCAAAATTCCAGAATCCCTGCTATGGCTTAGAACATAAATTAAAAGGCAGGTGTACATATAGAAGGAAGTTAAGCTCCCCTACCATCTGATCTAGGATTAACAAGGAAGTTTTGGATATATCTTTGGGGGGAGATCGTGAGATAATTTCTTTTTAGTACTGTACATATGGTTTAAGTTACTCGGTATAAATTTACTATGGTTTTATGATATTGTTCTTGATTATTTAAAAAGAGAGAGAGAGAGAGAGAGCGAGAGTTTGATTTAGAAGAAAGGGAAGAAAGAGGAGAGGGAAATGGCGACTGAAGCGGAGGAGATGACGTTGGGGGTGCGTTTTGGAAGGAAGCACAATTATACAAGATTGTTTGATCCAACACTAATTTAGCATAAAATTCAACTTAGCCGATTTCTTCATAGAGCCCAATTGAACCTAATGATTGTAGACCTTCCATACTAATGGAAACAACCCCTTTTGTATTTAGCGAACCATAATAAAAATATCAATTTTTATAAGAATATTTGCAATAACTCTTCATAGAGTAATCTTTGAATATAAAATATGGTGAAAGAAAAAAAAAGTTGTTTCTATGTTTTTTTAATAAAAATATCAATTTTTGTAAGAATTTCTCAAATAACTCTTCATAGAGTAATCTTTAAATATAAAAGATGGTGAAGGAAAAAAAAAAACTTTGTTTCTATGTTTTTTTTTGTAGTGTGTCATACAAATGAAATTTTACTCCTATTTATTGAACGTCTTATGTCTCTTCATACCCAAATAGATAGTCATATCTTTAATAATAAACATAATTATTCAATAGATATCTATTTAAACAATTATGATTATTTTTAATAATCAAATGACATAACTTTTGAATTTAAGATACATAACTTATAACTTATAACAATTATCATTTGGTTATTAACAATTAAGATACACAACTTTTGGTTAATAACCAAATGATATAACTTTTTGTTACTTATAACTTTTCATTTGCAACTATTAGAACACTATATATATTTTGAAAATGTTCCAACAATCTTCTCCCATTTTCAAAATATTCTAGATTTTGATAATCTTAAAAATCAATTGCATAAATGAAGGTATCTGATGATTGAATATTTACTTAGTGAAAACATATTAAAGTTAAATGAAATTGCATATACTCTGAACCAACTATTTTTTATTTGATTAACTGTGCACAACTCACACAATGATTTTAACACCAATCAATGCACAGTATCCAATGACATTATTATGGTCATGTGTCTGTAACATCTATTCATAAGTGTTATTAGAGCTAAACCCTTGAGCTTATAGAAGCGGTGATAAACCATAAAATAAACACATTTTAATCCCATGCTTAGCATGTTTTTGGATGTTTTATTATTTAATTTAGTGAATTTAATGCTCTTAATCCTTTGATTTCAAGTTTTATACTTAGGAAAGAATAAGGGAACAAAAGGAGCAGAAAACGGACCAAAAACAGACAAAACAGGCTGATTTAAAGATTCACACGGCCAAGACCATTTCCACACAAGCGAGCACACGCCCGTGTGAGCCACACGCCCATGTGGCAACCCGTATCGATATCACTCTCGGTTTCCCAAACACGCGGAAAAAACTATTTTTTAGGGTTTCTGAGCATTCTAAAGTCTATATAAACACACTAGAAGAAGACCTAAGGGGACACGCAGAGTAGAACACAGGAATTACTCGAAAAACACCAACGAATTCAGCTTGGAAGCAGGATTTCCTTAAAGACTGAAGATCTCCCTCCAATTTCTCTCGAAGTTTTTGGGTTTCTTTATGTTTTGTTGTTTTCCTATTTTTGAGATGTTTTCCTATTACATTATGAACTAAACTCCCTAAATACGTAGGGAGAATGAAACCTACGATGGATCTTATTATTTAATTATCTGAATTACACGATAAATACTTGTTCTTGTTCTTAATTATGTGTTCTTAATTCTTGCCTTAATATTTTCAGGATATTAATCCAACTTTGATGTGCTTATTTAGTGGAGCAAAAGTCCCTGTTTAAGAGTAGATCTAGCATAATTAAGCAGAGTTGCATGCAATCCTAAAGATAGGATGACATAAATCTGCCGGATTAAAGTCAAATCTAATAGGGGAATCAATAAATCGAGTTAATACAACAATAGGGGTTTTAATTAGAAAGAGATTTCAATTAATCAACCTAGAGTCAGTTGTTCTTAGTCTTGAAAGAGATATTAACATAATTTAGGGATTTCTATGGATCAAGACAAGTGAATAAATTGTTTGATTTAGAGTCAGAATAATAAGTGAAGTCTAGGTGGATTCTTCCTTGGGCATTGTCTTTATCATTGGTTTATTCGATTATTTTCTTCATTCTTTGTCGCGTTCATTAGTTAATTAGTTTAGTTAAATTTAGATTAAAATAAATCCCTTTTATTTTAGGCTAAATAATAGAAAGATAGTTAATACTAATACTTTTAATCCTTGTGGATACGATATTCTGGACTCACAATAGCTATACTACCATTCGATAGGTTTGCTTGCCTTTGTCGTGATCGTAGTCTAGTTTAGTGAATCATAAAATGATAATCAAGAGGCTACGCTTCACACTCACATAGGTAGATCCCATAAAGAGTGTTTCCGTAATTATAACATTCTAACATATTTATGTTATGGATTTATTAAAAGTATAATACCCATTATTCCCTTTATCATTATGGGTACCTAGCATTTTTTATCTTGGGATGGTAAATTATATATTATTTTATAGTATTAGCAGTCACATATTGATTATGTACTTTGTCTCATTGAACTCAAGACTTGACGTTATACCAAACGTCAACATCCCCACCATGTCTAATTATCGATTCACAATAATTACTTATTATCTTGTCTTTTTCACCAAGTTGTTGTAAAGAGACCTCAAATCCCTTGATGAAACAAGACAACATATTTGCTATTTTTCATAACTTCTTTTCATAGTCAACAGATGACCTTTAAAATTTATCATTTATACATTCTCAAATAACATTATTTCTCAACAAACCAAGGGTGTTTCATATATTTTCGTACATAGTTATATTAGAGGACATCATCTGCCCAGTCATTTGGCTATAATATCACACATTATACCTTTTATCATGGACATTACTAGTCATTTTGTGACCATCATCAAAACTATGCCCATCACCTAAATGGGTCAAATAGCACTCATATTGCTATTTCCATACTCATGAGATCTTTTTATTCATGGCTTCTCAAGTAAATTTTGCTAAATGGGTCAAATAGCACTCATATTGCTATTTCCATACTCATGAGATCTTTTTATTCATGGCTTCTCAAGTAAATTTCAAAATTTACATCTCAAAATTTTGTAGAACCATGAGATTATAGATCATATTCAAGCCATATATAAGTACCGTATGCACCATCATAAACATGCACAATATGATATATATATTATAGATGACATATTTTATTTCTAGTCAAAACCACTTCTAGTTCAACATTTATATCATAGACTAAAACATGTACAGTCATATATAAATCTCATTTAGCTTATGGTTATTTTAAATCAACCATGATAACTTAAATAATATCTCATAGATAACATCCAAATGCTAGTTACTAATATCATGATTTGAATAAAACAAATCATTAAATATCTCAAGTTAATGAGAGATTAAAAAAAAAAAAACTTTTGTAGTGAAAAAATCCACTCATAATTTGGAATGCATGAATTAAATTTAAATTCTCCAGATTTATTGTCTACTTACAATGCACCAATAGGTGTCAAAGTGACTTTTTAAAATAACATCACTTTTCAAGTTGTACTTTTTGGTTTTAAGAAACCATTTCAACCCAACCTTTTAAAAGTAACTATTGGATTCAATGGCACAACTTTTTGGTCAAGAAGACTCTCTTGAATGGTCATAATGCTTTTCTTGGTCGGGAAACTTGTTCAAATAATTTTAGAACAATCATCGCCATTCAAAACAAAATTATTATTTCAATCCATTAATAGATCATTTCTCAACCGTAAATTTCATTTCATCCATGCATTCCATCCATCTTCTTTCTTTCTTGCATGATATATAATATATATTATATAATTTATATCGGTAATAATTATGTATATGATAAACTAGCATTCGATTTCGATCAAATAAATAATCCATAAAATAATAATATTTTTTGCATTTTAATTTCTTCTAAATCAAAATTTGACAAGACTACTGAGCTCAATGTTGTCCCTTTGTTGATAGTCATATTCATAGTACAATGCTTGCAGTGTCATGTGAATGTATGGTAAATATACATGCCATCATTAAATTTTCATAATGTTGCAAAAATATATCTTAAAATTGTTGGTGCATGAGGATAGAATAAACTTATGAGAAATTAACAAAGGCTTCAAGGTGTGTATTAATGCCAATTTCTTTAAGGTTCTATTCACCCCACCTATATTTTGGTGTGCAAAAGAGTTACTGGCAAATGAACCTCAAGGATACAATAAAACCCAATGACTTTTAACATTTTACACTGATAGAAACAGTCTCCTGAACATTGAATAGAGCATATCAAGAATATCAATTTCTATAAAAAACTTTTGTGGTAATTCTTTATAGAGTAATCTTTGGATATGAAAAATGGTGGAAGGAAAAAAAAACTTTGTTTCTATGTTTTTTTGATGTGTCATACAAATGAAATTTCACTATTATTTATAGGAAGTCGCATGTCTCTTCATAGGAAAATAACTACCTAAATAAGTAGTCATATCTTTAGCAATAAACATAATTATTCAATAAATATCTACTTGGATAATTATAACTATTTGTTAATAATCAAGCGATATAACTTTTAAATTTAAAAGACATAACTCATCACTAAAATAGTGACAATTTTTTATTAATAATCAAGTGACATAACTTTTATTTACTTATAACTTTTCATTTACAATTATTGAAACACTATATATATTTTCAAAATGTTACAATGTATATATACATATATATACACACAAAGTAAGGAAAGAAGCCCCCTCCATTGAAAAAACATAGCCGTACGTCTCCATCATTGTGCATGGAGGACAAGCTTTCGAAGGCATTCTAGAATTTACAACAACGTAAATGAACTTTGTTTTTTTCCTTTAGAAAACAAGACAATGCAACGAACCCACCCCTCAAGAGAATTCTTTGTTCCTTGGAGAGGACTGCCTAGTGATTTCCATAAATTAATTATAAACAATAAAACCGTTAATCTAAGTTCGAGAATCTAATTTAGTCAAACCTCTAACGACTTTGGGAAATTGATTTAAGACCAAAAAAAAAAAAAAAAACCTTATATATATGTAAACTCCAATGTTAACTCCAACTAACCCACTTAAGTCTTCCCCTAATTTCTAAGAGATTCTTTTTTTGCTCTTGCTTTCCCTTTCTCTTTGGAAACATAACTAATACGAGAGAAGCTGAAACTTTGTCCTAGAGAAACACGTTGTTGGAGAACATGAGTTTGAACAACAATATCAATGTTGGACAACTATGTTCATTAATTCTCTAGTATTCAACGTTTAATGCAAAGGGTTTGTGATTCTCTCTTTGATTCAACTCTCCCTTCTATATATACTCACTTCAATAAGCATGGAAGGAACACATCAAACTTCAAACTTCACCACACTTACATTCAAAGATACTAGTTCAATTTAGAAGAAAGGAAGAGAGAAGAGACGGAAATGGGCAGTGGAGCAGCTGAGATGATGTTCCGGGGCGTCTTCGAAGGAAGCATTTCAATGCAAGACTGCTTGATCGAACGGAGGCCCTACCATCGTAACTGCCAATGTGCATTGCACAACCTCAAAGGGATTTGTTCATCTACTTGCGGTTCTCAGACAACCACTATATCATTCCCTAAGAAAGAGACATGGGGTGATTGTTCCTTGTCTTTATCGGCTCCCAAATTCTCTTCTCCATCTCCTCTTCTTCCTAATGCCTCCTTCACCAATACCATACAAAATATTGATTCAACTCCGGTTTTGTACGAAGCAGAAGCTCAGCGCAGTTAAGTATAGAATTAAAACAGGTTAGGAAATGACAACTATTTTTCTTTTTATCTTTTTCAATTTAGCTTCACCTGTAGATATAGAGAGGGTAAAAAGCGTACAGGTTTTTCTGTCTAAACTACTCCCTTGTAAATTATTTTAAAAATTTTGTCCAACAAAATTCAGAATATAATGTAAGGTAATTGAATTGCCTTCTCAACAACATGAATTAGCTAGTTGCCCTCGTCTTCCTTGTTCAATATATTATTTTTTTGAGAGATTTCCGATTCTTTCAAAAGAAATCTTTATGTATCGTCTATTTGGAGACAATGAGCTCCTCAACAGGTTCGGTATTAAGCATGATGTATCTTTACTCGATTTTATCTCGAATTTCGTCTTCTACCTCTATTAAAAATCGCACCGAAAAAGTCAGAAACCCTGTTGGAAAATGGGGTAGTCAAACGATATGCATTAAAGGGGCTATTTTACCAATCTAATCCAAATTTTTTTTGATATTTATAAAAATGACCCTGATTCAAAATTTTGATATGTAGTTTAATATATTTTAAATTAATTTTTAAATTTAATAATAATGTGAGTGATGCAATAATAATTAACAAATATGATAAGTAGTTCAATATTGTTTTTAAATATAAAATATGTAATTAAACTTGGGAAATAAAAAAGATGGGAAAACAAGGAGAGTTTATGTTGAATATTCCCAATTTTTTTTATTGGGTGATTTTGGCCCTTTGTTGGCAAGCACCACTATCCCAAAAAAAATATTTTTTAATCAGATAAAGGGGTGTCAGCCATCAGTGTGCTAGCACAAAAAAAATACATGATGCTGGCCATCTAGTGTCCAAAACCTCAAAATTTATTTTTTTAATTGATAAAAAAAGTGGTGCCAGCCATCTATTTCCCATAACCCAATTTTATTGTTCATTTTAGTGAATGTTTTTAAACCAGAGTAATTTTTGTAAATATCAAATTTTTTAGGTTAAATTGGTAAAATAGGCCGCTAAAGGAGATGAATGTTTTGCATATCATCGATAATTGTCCGAAGACCAACAAATAAATTTTATATAATTTGTTGTACCAAGAAATGGCATTTTCCCTTTTTCTCATCTACAAAGTGAGAAATGAAATTATAGAAAATAACAATGTCTTGTTTATACGTAAAATATCTTCTTGTTTTTTGGTTAATGTCAATCACTTCTGTCATTTCTAGATAACGATTTCACAAAGGTTAACTAACCAACAATTTAGCACTCATTATTGTTATTGCCTAAAACGAAAATTTAGCAAATTTTTTTCATAGAAAATAACTGTACGAAAACACTAAGAAAATAATGTCGAATTATACTAACACTATATAATTACGTATATTGATGAGAAAGAGGAAAATCATCTAACATTGAATAGTCAAGAGTTGATTATAGCTAAATGTAGTAAGGGTCGCTTTCCTCTTTGAAACGGTCTTTTCCTAAAAGACAACTTTACTCTTGAAGTTGATCGTGAATGCATTCCGATAGTCTTTAAATTAATAATGATGTCGTCTATCGAAACTCATTTTAGATCAAGCCCTTTGTAAATAACACACCTCACTGCTATCAAGGGGGCTAATGTTGAGAGGGAAATAAAACGACCATAATCAACTAGCCAAAGATTGGACTTTGGCTACTCACATTCTCCTCATCAGAACAATCAACAAACATATATTTAATGTAATTTTAGTTTATTCTCTTTTCTTCTAATAATTGAGTTCAAGTTGTTATTATTTTTGAAAAAAATATATTAGAATTACATATGATAAAGAGGTGTGAATTTAATCGATTCAATTTTTATGTTTAAAAAACCGAATAAAATGATTAAATCATTGAAATCAAATTAACCAACTTAAATTTTGGCTTAAAATTGAATAAACCGAATTGAAAAATTTTGGTTCAGTTCATCAATTTTTCGTTTTTTTTTAGATTTATTTATTTATAAAAGAAGAAAAAATACCATTGTAAACATTTAAAAAAAATTATTATTTTTTATCTCAAACAATTTATCGAAATGTTATACTTAGGTTAAATTTTATGTTGATTGAGCATTATTTCAGTTAGAATATTTTCCATTACAACATTGAGAAGGACGTGATTTTGAGCACGCTTAGGTGCGTTTTTCTCTTATTTAAGGGTGTTGAGGGAAGGTTATGCGTATAAGTAGGCATTGTATAAAAAAAACAATTTAGTTTTATATTTAAATATAATTAATTAATTGTGTTGAATTATTTTATATTTGGGTAATATTGAAAAAGGTAAACTACACTAGTAATCACCTAACTATTAGTAAATTTTATTTTTTATAACCCAATTATGAAAAGTTACAAAAATAATCATATAACTACTATGACTTTTTCCTTTTTGGACAACAAGTATTAAATTGCCAACAGAAATATAACTCGACAACTTTTAAAATTAAGATGATAGTAACTTTAATTCTCAACATTTATAAACTATATCAATTTATTCTTAATTTTAAAAAATATTAACTCTCGATAAATACACATTATATAAATTAACTTTTTTTTATAATTTTACTTTTGTTTGTACCCTTTCATCTAAACGTTAAAAGAAAAATTGTATGAAGGAGCAATGAAAGCAGAGAGCCTCCAAGGAATACATATATAACCGTCTCCATAATTTTGCATGGAAGACGAGCTTTCTAAGGCATTCTAGAATTTAGAACAACCTACAGGAACTTTGGTTTTGTCCTTTACAAAACAAGAGCATTCTTTGTTCCTTGGAGAGGACCGCCTAGTAATTCCCATAAATTAACTATAAACAAAAAACCGTTAAGCTATGTTTCAGAATCTAATTTGGTTACAACCTCTAACAACTTGGAAAATTGATTTAAGACAAAAAAAACCACATATATGAGAACTCCAAAGTGAACTCTAACTAACTCACTTACTAGGGGATTCTTTTTTTGTTTCTTTTACTCTCTCACTCTCTTTGGAAACATAATTAATATGAGAAACTTAAACACTGTCCTAGTGAAACACGTTTGTCATTTGTTGGAGAACATGACTTCGAGCAACAAGATCAATGTTGGACAACTATGTTCCTTCTCTACTCTAGTATTCAACGTTTAATGCAAAGGGTTTGTAATTCTCTCTTTAATTCATCTACCATTAAACCCCCTTCTTCTCTCTATATATACTCACTTCACTTCAGAAATCATGTAATTCACAGCAAAAGCCTTGAAACTGTTACACTTCACACACAATCTTTTTACTTACATGCATAGAAAATAGTTTGATTTAGAAGAAAGAGCAAAGGGAAATGGCAGCTGAGATGATATTCCGGTGTGTCTTTGAAGGAAGCATATCCATGCAAGACTGTCTGATCGAACGGAGGCCCTACCATCGTAACTGCGAATGTGCATTGCACAACCTCAAAGGGATTTGCTCATCTACTTGCACTTCTCGGACAGCTAATATATCATTCCCTACAAAACAACCATGGAATGATTGTTTCTTATCTTTCTCAGCTTCCAAGTTCACTTCTCGATCTCCTCTTCTTCCCAATGCCTCCTTCACTAAAACAATAGAAATTATTGATTCAGCTTCGGTTTTGTACGAAAGAGAAGCTGAGCACAGTTAAGTTTAGAAATTAAAACAGGTTAGGAAGATCACAACTATGTTTCTTGTCTTTTTCAATTTAATTTCACATTTACATATACTCTTCAACATTTGATTCCTCGAGATCTAACCAAATTATCAAGAGGAAGAAAAGTTGTACACTTTTCCTGTAAATTCTTCAAGTTTCAATGTAAAGAAAATTTCCACTTTTTTTTTCCTGTTTCTTTTAATAGATTTAATTGGCATGTTCTATTGTTATAAACTTTATTATCGACAAGAAAATAGAATGCTGTTTTTGAGTTTTCATTAAAAGTTTTTTTAATAATTTGGTTAGCAAAAAAAAAAAAAAAAAAGCACAAAAAGCAACTCCAACCTATTACATGAGTTGTAAGGCCTTGACCAATAGGCCAACAACTCTTTTAATAAAGGATGTAATTTTATATAAATTCTATTGAAAGCAACTACTTAATTATCTCTAATTATAATTATTGGATTAATTATAAAAATTATAGTCAAATTATTTTCGAAAATTAAAATAAAAAAGATTTTTTTTTATATGCAATAAAATAATACTATATATATACATATGTTTTAAATAATGGGGGATTAAATTCTTCATTGTTGTAAATTACTAACCTTCCAGCTTTTTTTGCATATCAATTGAATACTGTGCAGATAGCATTCTAAGATTAAGAAATAATATTTTCCTCTTGTTATTCTATACAAACTATATAATAGGGAATCGAAAACATACAAAATAACAACGTTAGAGGTGTCTTTTTTCTGGACCAGTGAGTTTACAAGGTTAACAGCAATCATTGTCATAACGATAGACACGAAGAAGGAATAAAGAATTAATGCTGGATTAGAGTAATAGAAAAACATAGCTTTAGGTACTCTATTTTCCGAAATCTTAGTAGCTGATGTTGGAGAGATTCTTTACCTATAAATAAAACTTATGCTCAAACCGAGACATTTCTCCATTATATTTATAGCACAAACAAACTACTTCCAATCACAGACAGCTACACCGGGTAGCATTATCGGATCCTTTTATCCAAGCAAAAAAATAACTCAGGGTAAGAAAACACCTTCCCTAGCAAGAAATTTGCCACCGATTTAGAGTCCCTAAATATATGGAAAAATTCCACTCGTTGGATGGTCAACACCATACCATCAATTTCCTTAAACGATCTCCAAAACTTTCTCTGAGTGGATGATTCCGATTCATTGATCAAATCCATCTTACCAAACCAAGGGATGATGGTCTAAACAAGTTTTTACCTTTTCAGGTTTTTCATGTAAAAATTGTGTCTTGTTTTCTTGCTTGCGATTATTGAGGTTGATATACTGTGTTATTAGATTTATCATAATTGCCGAATATTATTGGGAGTGAAAGAACATCGATCTACTTCTGTTGTGTTTCATTAGGTTTAATTTTATCTCAACAAACGGACATCAAGGCTTGAGCTTCGTAATCATGGAAATTAATACAAGTAATACGATTATTTCTGTACTTGAATTTTTATACTCACCTTGAATTAAATTAATTTCTATACTTCACTGCGCTGAGCTTCTGTTTCGTACAAAACCGGAGTTGAATCAATATTTTGTAGGGTATGGGAGAAGGAGGCATTAGGAAGAAGAGGAGATGGAGAAGAGAATTCGGGAGCCGATAAAGACAAGGAACAATGACCCATGTCTGTTTCTTAGGGAATGATATATTGGTTGTCGGAGAAGTACAAGTAGATGAACAAACCCCTTTGAGGTTGCGCAATGCACATTGGCAGTTACGATGGTACGGCCTCCGTTCGATCAGACAGTCTTGCATTGAAATGCTTCCTTCGAAGACGCATCGGAACATCAACTCAGCAGCTCCAGTCGCCATTTCCGTCGACCCTTTCTTTTGTATCAAACTATTGTCTTTGAATGTAAATGTGGAGACGTGTAATGTATATTTTCAAGGCTTTGGTTGAGTTCCTTCCTTGCAGGGGTTCAGTGTGAGATGAATCAAAAGAGAAAAAGGCATTGCAATCCACGTTGAAAACTAGAGTTATGGAGCATTGGTTTTGTTGTTCAAAGTAATGTTTCTCCAACACTTCCAACTAAAGACAAAAACGTGTTTCTCTTCCTCCTTAATGTGAATCCTTAGACTTCCAAGAAATTTTTATTTTGGAACTTATTGCATGAAGTTGGGATTTGCCTTGTGTTTTTGTTTTTAATTTCTATTTTTGTCTTAATTGGATCAACTAACTCCTTCTAACCTAACTAAATTGATTCCTAAAATTATATAGCTTAACGGTCTTTGTTCTAAGTTCATTAAAGTTGTTATAAAATCTAAATGTTGTCTTCCATGCAAAATGATTGGAATGGTAAATTAATTCTTTCAAGTTTATGATTCTTCAATATGGTTATTCTTTTGTTTTATTTTGGATTTAATTTGTTATTTATAAATATAAAATTATAAGTTATAAATAAAAAAACTATCATGTTATATTCATTATTTTTGTTAAAAAATTGATTTTTTTTTCTAATTTTTTAATTAAATTAATTTTTCATTAATTAATGAAATTAACTAAATTAAAAAATTTAAATATACCATTAAAGATTATATAAATACCAAGAAATAAAATAGTAAGGAGGCACAGAAAAAAAAAGAATCACTCTGAGGTAAACATAGCAGTCGCATAGTAATTCACCCAAAACAATTCGTTTTGTATTAAACAATTATTTTTTTTAAAAACAAATAATCAGATTGGGCTTATATATAAAAAAACAAACAAAGGTCCACTTTGAAACTAAGGCCAGACATAACCCTTGACCCAATAAACTTTGACTGAAAAAACAAAAAAAACTTACCTTAAACAAATAAAGAAGATTCTAGAACATCTATTAAAAGCTACCGTTCAATTTGCCCAATCAAAAAACTGACGCTTGCCATTTCCATCATTTCTTTCAATTCAGACTTAATGGCAATACCATTTTTCAAGGGAAGCTTTAAACCACCGATACTTTTAATCTGCCCATTTAGACTTCCCCCTTTCTTCCTTCTCCCCCCTTCTTCAGTCCAATTCTCTTTCACAGTCGATTTTCCTTTGAATTTCAGCATACATGGGAACACTTTCAACCAGGTACATTTCTTCTTTTCTTCTTAATGATTCTGTTGCTAGTGTGTGTGCTAGACCATTCACTGATCTTGGAGTAAATTCAAACCTTACTCTATTGGATCTGGACTGTAACTGTTGAATATCATGAATATAAACCCCTATTTGCGATT
Organism: Gossypium anomalum; assembly: GCA_025698475.1. NCBI lineage: Eukaryota > Viridiplantae > Streptophyta > Magnoliopsida > Malvales > Malvaceae > Gossypium > Gossypium anomalum. The sequence goes on from CM046961.1 coordinate 8,699,175, forward strand.
TATCTTCCCCTTTCACCTTGCATTTCTTTATTACCTATAAAGAGTCGCCTTCAATAATGATTTCCTTCTCTTGCATGTCGAGTGCTATCTGGGTCGCTTTTCTACAAGCGAGTGCTTCGACTGCGTAGGCTGAGGGAATTCTACGGTGAATCTTTGTGCATGACAGGTGTGATAGCCCAAATTTGACCAGGCTTTAAAAAGGGCAAAATAGATAAATAGATAAATAAATATTTATTTTAAAAGTCCATTTAAAGTCCTTTTACAGAACCCAAAATATAAACCCACTAACCACAGCCCAAAAGTTAAAACCCAACTAGCCTAAATCCAAACCCAAACAGACCGGTTACAACCCAATAGCCTAAACTACCCTATACCCGTTACACCCTAGCCCAAGACCTAATCGGCCCAATCAGTCTCCAGCTTCAGGGAACCCTAGTCGGGGCTTGCACCGCAGTCAACGCGTCTCTTCAGTCCCAAGTGACGTGACCTTTCGGCTCGTGACGTTCCATCTACCCCTATTAATGTTGTGATTCCAGACCATGATTCCATGCCTCAAATTTGGCTGTAGTTGAAGCTGAATCAACGCTGGTGCTGTCGAAAGAGTCCGTCCATCATTGATTTCCTCGCTAGATACCTGCAAAAAAAGAAGAAAGAACTAACAGCAACCAAGAGATAGATTTGGAAAGAAATCAAAGGATTTCTTTTCCTAAAATGTAAAAGGTTATAAAAACCCCTTCTATTTCTAATCTGTAACTACGATTTTTGATATATACAAAAATAAAAAAAAATCAAGGGAAAAACTGAAGAACAGAGGTGATATTTTAATTTTTTTTCTTTTCGATATTTATTATCTTTTGGTACAGCATATAGCAAAATACATTTTAAAAATAGTAAAAGCGGTTACCTTTTGATTCGCTGCAAAAAGAAGAGGGCTTGGAAAGCCCTAACCGCCGAGCACGGTGGCTCAGACGGTGGCGCGTGTGGCCGAAGGCGGTGGTGCTCCGGGACGAGCTAGGATGGCCACAGGCCGGAGCTCTGAGAGAATTTTAAACCTCTCTCTCTATTTTTTTTTTATGAATGTTTAAAATGAAGATTTTAAGTTTATTTTTTACTTTTATAACATCGGTAAAACGACGCCGTTTTAGCTTAATTCAATAAGCCTAGAAACGACGTCGTTTCGAAGCATTAGGATCCACGCGTTGACCAGTTTACCCGGGGAGGATCCGCGCATTTTTGATAAAAGGACTAATTGCCCAATCGACCCTTTTGTATTTTAGATATTTTTAATTTAATTTAATTTTTATTTTAATTTAGACCCAATCTTTTATATTTATTCCAATTTAATCCTAGCGTCCTTTTAAAAATCAATTCCAGGGAAACGACGTCGTTTTGAGATTAGAGTTTAATTACCAAATGAGTTCCTTGGATTTTAGTTTGTGTTTTAATTAAGTCCAAATTTTTTATTAGTTTGCAAATTAACCCCAGATCTTAATTAAATTCAACTTTAATCCTTTCTATCTTAAATACTTTATATATATATATATTAATATAGGTTACATAAAATAGTATATATTATTTATTATATTATTATTATACATTTTTAAAATATATTTATATTATATATTTTATTATAATATTTATTTTATTATTTTTTATATGTTATATATTATAGACTATTTATTTTACTATATTTTTATATGAAAAATACTTATTATATTATTATTATATCCCTTATCATATTATATTTCATCATATTCTATTTATATATTTTTATTACATATTATATTTTACTATATATCATAATATTTTTCTTTTATATATATTATATTATATTGTTATATTATATAATTTATATTATTATATACTTTTTTTTGCAAATTATATTATACACTATATATTATATTATATTTCCTTACATTACCTTTATTTTATTATAAAGTATATATTTTATTATTTTATTAGTTATATACATCTTTAAAATTTTATAAATAAATGTAATATTGAAACCTAGTACATTTCTATATATAGTTATTCTACTTTATAATATAACTTATATGTAGGTATCATTATTTTAAAAAAAGGGGTTCTCTTTTATCATTTTCATATTATACTTTTAAATGTCTTATTTCTATTTATTTTTTATTTTATACATTTTTTTACTTATTTATCTTTGTATTTCCCTTATTTGATATTGTTTAGTTGATTAAATCTTACATATCATTTATAATGTTATTTTATAATTATTGTTAAAAGTCGTATTTTAGAATTGACATGTATGTTGGTATTATTTTAGGCATGTTTATGTTAAATTGTATGCTATGCATCGTTTTTTTTGTCTATTGATTTATTAAAATGTATATAGAATTATACCTTATAAGTTTATATGCTTACTTATTCATTTTTAATGTATGTCGTATATTTTTTGTATATATGTTTTACATGTTTTAAATCTGCCATGTTCGTTGTTTAAAATTTGTTTAAATCCATGCTTTTACTTACCTATTATGATAATATGTTATCTTGTATGTTATTTTATAATGATAATATGGTACCTCATGCATTAATTAAAAACGAGACCTCAAAGTTTTCAAAAATAAAAAGGCAATGCTTGGTATTTGAAAACTTCGAGGAAGATAGTGCCCTAACTTATGGGTTGCGACCTTTCTCGTTGAGTTTAAATAGTCAAGCACCTTTCTAATTTTTTTAGATTTTCAAAATACGAACAACTGTCTTGGAATTTCAAAGCATTGTGTCCTAACTTACTGGATATGGCGTTTTGACATTTTGAGATAGGGATTTCAAAAGGGGTTAGCTTAGCTTCAAATGTCTTAAAAATATTGCTTCTTAATTTATTGGATGTAATATTATGATTCATTTGATACAAGTGAACCTTAATTTTCAAAATTAAAATATTCTAAGGAGGATTAACATTTTAGAAATTTCAAATTTCTGACATTAAAGACACTTGATAATCAATTAGGTACCAATTTTTAGGCGTTACGAAGGTGCTAACCTTTCCTCATACGTAACCGACTCCCGAATCCATTTTCTCGACTTTTGTAGACCAAAATTAATGTTTTAAAACAAAACATTTTATCAGGTGATCCAATCACACCTAAAAAGATTGGTGGCGACTCTCGTTTTTGTTTTTCTTAAAGTCGATTCCCATTTTCCAAAACTCGATTTTAAAAAATGGTTTTGACAGCTTGGCGACTCCACTGGGGACTAATAAGAGAGTCAAGCCGTATAATTGATTACCTTTTGTCTTAATGTCGAAAATTTGAAAAATTTTAAAATTCAATCCTCTTTGCATTACATGTGTTTGTATTATTGCATATGTTATATATTCTGATACGCATTGCATTTGCATTACCATTGTGGTCACACTCTTAAGTGGAGTGAGAAACTACACCTTCGTGAGGTTTTTGCCTCCGTGCAGGATAGTAGATCACTTTCGGGATACATTCGTACCTATGGTTTTGTGAGATTTTCATCTCCGTGTAGCCATAGGGAAATGTATTCCCCTGAACTGAACTCGATTCAAATGAACCTATAATGGGTGAGAATTGAGGAATCTGCTGGTTCAGGTACCTCAAGCTTTAGAAACAAACCACATATAGAAAAACCGTAAGAGCTCAATATAGATAGAATTATACTTAGGTTATCTTTGTGTTTATTAATATCATATGATACTGATTGTCTTCTTTCTTTTGTGCATGTCATTTTGCATTTAAAAGGTATCGATTCACGGTCAGTTTCTAAGTTAGAAAGTTTTATTATGGAGAACGGACTTCTTGATAGAGTGGAAGGCAACGCAAACGTCCATAGATGGTCTGAGCAAACTCAGCTAGAAAAAGGGGATAGCATAACTATGGGATATATGTCGGAGCTATCAGACTATACTCGCATTAGTGTCACACAGAATAATCTGCAGGAGCTTAAGGCGATTTGGGATCAGTGGGGCAATGAGACCAAGCAATCATTCTACGGTAAGTATGGAGATTTGCCCTATTTGTTTGATTTTCAGGTTGATGAGCACTTTTTTCGAGCTCTCGTTCAGTTTTGGAATCCAGCATACAGTTGTTTTACCTTTGGAGAGGTAGATTTAGTGCCTACTATGGAGGAGTACACAGCCTTACTTCGATGTCCTAGATTTCAGTATGATAGGATTTATTCTCTAGCTACTTGTGTCTCAACCTTTGGTAAGAAGTTAATGACCATTACGGGGATGAGTGAGCAGTGGATCATGGCTAGAATTAAGGATAAGGGTGAGCGTAAGTGCATTCCGTGGGGAGCTTTGAAAGATCTGATCCAGACACATCCAGACGAGGCAAAGAGGGTAGACATTTTTGCCTTAAGCGTATACGGATTGATGGTTTTCCCCAGGGCCTTAGGATATGTGGACGAGACGACCACAGATCTTTTCCATCGACTTAGCAAACGGGTCACTTCTGTTCCTGCGATTTTAGCAGAGACATTCAAGTCCTTGAATGCCTGTAGGAGAGCCAGTGCAGGCAAGTTTGTTGGTTGTGCTCAGTTACTTTTAGCTTGGTTCTACAGTCACTTTTGATTGATAGATAGGGTGGTTTGTCGGGTTTTCTTCGAGGATTACTCCCCGCTGAAAGACATAGTAGCTTCAACTAGGAGAGTTGATATTGTTGAGAAAAATTGGATAGCGCTACTTCAGAACCTGCAGTCGAAGGATGTGGAGTGGAGAGCTCCATGGATGATTCCTGGTGAGATTCTTTACCGATGTGGCAGTTTTGATTGGGTCCCTTTGTTAGGAATTTGGGGTGCCATTGGTTATGCCCCTTTACTGGTGTTGAGGCAACATGGATTGAGACAGTTCATACCGACAACTTACGGGTTGGTTCAAAATGAGTTCGTATATAGAGGAGTTGACTACAAGAAGAAAGTCAGTAAAATATCTAGTGCTTGGAACAAGACTTGTCGATTAAAGGGAGTAGTTATTAGCCCTGCTACAACTCTGGGGTACGTCGAGTGGAGAGGTAGAAGGATTAATGATAACATTCCTAGGCCAAGCGTGGAAGGAGCTCGACCGATGGAGGAATATTTGCAAGTGATGCCCTCCGAGTTAGAAATTATAAAGCGAGAGTTCGAGAGAAAGAACTTGGAGCTCGAGAAGAGGATAGCAAAGCTCGAGGAAGAAAAGGTATACTTGAGCCTAGACATTGACGTTCAAAAGAGGGAGGTTGAAAAAGAAAGGAAAGAGAAAAGGAAGATTGAAGAAGATTGAGATGATTTAAAGGAGCATTACAAAAGGGCACAGGTATCCTTGAAGAGAGCGAGAATAGGAGGGTCTTCAGATCAGTTGCAGAAAGAAGTCCGAGAGGAAAAGTCCAAAGCTGAATATTGGGAGAAGAAGTTCCAAGAAATGCAATTACAAAATTTGACCTTAGAAAAAGAAAATCAAAGGTTAAAAACTAAGGCAACTTAGCTTGGATGGTCCATTCATCTGCAACGAAGTCGGGATTCCACGGTAGAGGTAAAGAAGCTAAAAGGCAAAGTTGAGGTGTTGGAATCAGCATTACAAGATAGTAAGCTTTTTATCGAGCAGCTTGAGGCACGAGAGGATCATTGAAAAGGAGAACTGCGCCAGTCTAAAGAACAAGTCAGATATAGAGATTACCTTATTGGAGAAGCCATAATTCAGATCCGAGAGGTAGCTAAACACGTTCGAGACTTGGCAGTACGAGCTGACGTATTGAGTATGATGCATGAGTCATCGTCGGGTGTAGGTCGAGAGTTAGCCCTTTTATTAGATAGAGTTAAAACTTTGGGCATTAGAGCGAAAGCGTATGTGTAATCCATTTATATGTAAAGATATTCTTTTTCTAAATAAAGTTTTCTAAATGAGATTGAATCGAGATCGATACCTTTTGCATTCATTTGCATCTTATAGCATTCCATTGCATCATTTTTATTCAAAATTATAAAAGACCTAATTAGTTAAAGTTATTAAAAAGAGAAAGAAAAAGAGAGAGAGAGAGAGAAGAGGGTCACGGCTAAGTGAAAAAGAAGTTGAATGGGAATTAACGACGTTCCCTTACATATCCCCAACTTTTGTGTTAGGAGGGATAGCTTACCCGGAGAATGGGGTGTTTGGAAATGAAAATTATCCCATCAATGTCATACATGAGGAAGGGACTGAACAAAGAAACCTTGAGGGCATTCGCCCTTACGAACCGGGAAGTTCTTTAAACAATTGGAGTACAGAAAAACTTCCTGTAATCTTTAGGAATTTTACAGAGTAATATTCAGAACACTCTTGTTGCTTTAAAGCCTAGAAGTAATGAGATTTCTTTTGAGAAGTGGGCTCATGTTCAGACATCTTTATTTTCAATAAAACATACTTTTATTATTTATCCGAGTAAATATTCTTTCATTTTGATTCTTTTAACCTTTGACATTCTTTATAAATTTTCATTTCATGTAAATAGTCATTCTTGAATTCATTTATTCCTTGTATATTCTTTTATGTGCCTATTATAGATCCCTAGATATCAATGACACGGGCAACGATACTACAGATTCAGAGTTCTTTTTGAGTGCGATATGTGTTTAGAGGAATCTCAGTACTTTGAAAGTGACAGAAATTGTGACTTGTTTCTGAATTTGTTGAAAATGGTTTTTACCCCATGAAGTGGTGGTAGGAAATATAGCCTTAGAGGAATGAAAGATTGCGAAATTGGAATTAGCTGAGGAGACCAAATAAGACCTTGTTGAGACTATTATGGGAATTCAAAAATGTGGTCCAGTTGTACAATGAATGCCAAATTTAAAGGAGTCAAGACTTATGTGGCATGTATGTTATGGGCTCAAACTCGTCAAAAGTTTCAAGCTGGCAATGACTCATCTTTGTGGATGTCAACTACTCCATTAAGAGGGGGAGATAGCTTCATATGCCAATATTACAAAGTCAAAAGTCATCCATTTCAAAAAATAAAAAGAAGATTATATATAACTGCACAATGCTAAAAGTTTGCAGTCTTTTCAAAGATAATACGCCGTACCACAGTACAACAAAGGTTGCCAAAAGAAAAGAAAAATAAGAAAAAACTAAATTACAAAAGATGACCTAGACTGGTAAAAATTGGCATAAGAAACTACCACCTACTCTCTATGCTTACGCTGGGGCAAACACCTTCAATTCCAGTGGTGCATTGTTTGGCTTTCCTGAGCAATCTGATGTGCCGTCAATAGCTGCGATGGTTAGCTCTAGGCAGTGGCCATTGATTTCCAGCTATGGGGCATCAGGCTATACACAGTCTCTGAAGCTTAAAATGATAGATTTTTTCTTCAAAACCAGTTTCTGACAAAGTGGATGACGGTATCATGAAGGAAGCTCTCTTAGACTTCTATACAAGTTCAGGGAAGAGGAAACCTGATCAAATCATTATTTTCAGGGATGGGGTTAGCGAGTATCAATTTAATCAAGTTTTGATCAAGTTATTGAGGCTTACAAGTTCCTTGACGAGAAGTGGAACCCTAAAAATTGTGATTATTGTTGTACGAAAAACCATCATACCAAGTTTTTTCAGCAGGGATTTCCTGACAATGTGCTACATGGTACTGTCATTAATGCCATCCAAAGAACAATGATTTTTACCTTGGTACCCATGCTGGAATGATTGAAATCACAAGGCAGACCCACTATCATGTTCTCTTAGACCAGGCTGGGTTTTCGGGTGATGATCTGCAAGAGTTTGTTCATTCTCTATCCTATATGTATCAAAGGAGCACCACAGCCATATTTGTTGTGGCTCCTATTTGCTACACTCATTTGGCAGCTTCACAATTGGGGGCAATTTATGAAGATTAGGGATGCTTCAAAAACATCATCAAGTCATGGTGGGATGTATGCTCCAAGAGTAATCTCTGTACCTCAGCTTTCCAGGTTGAAGGATAAAGTCAGCAACCTCATTCTTGTCTGCTGAGAATCATTGAACCATCTTTTTGTAGGGTTTGACAAACAATAGCCAGGACTGCTGCTAGGGAAATCCCTTTCTCATGGGATTATGAATCAAGATTTTTCCTCCAAGCTTTGATGGAGTCAAGAATTGAATACCTCTAGTAAACTTAGCAAATGTACCAAGAATGGATGACACAGACTTATGACAAAGAAGGTTCGTTCAAAAGAATTTCATAAAGGAAACCTTGTACTGAAAGAGATCCTTCCCATGCAAAAGGATGCCGAATTGGGAAGAGCCATATGTTGCGAAGAGGGCTTTCTCTAGAGGTGCACTGATTTTGACAAGAAATGGATAGGAAGAATTTATCTGATCCAATGAATTCGGACTCGGTCAAGGAGTACTTTGTCTGAAGGAGAAGGGAAGCCAAGGTAAAAACCCGCAAAGGGCACTTTGGGACTTCTATTTCAAAAAAAAGGGGGAAAAAAGAAAAAAAAAGAGAAAAAAAAAGAAAAAAGAAAAAATGGAGAGGCCAAGGTGAAAACCCGCAAAGGGCGCCTTGAGACCAAAGGGGTTTTGAGTTGAAAACCCGAAAGGGTAGCTCAAATTTGGAAAGTCATGCAGTAACCTTGCTATACTGGATTCGACGAAAAGTGAAGTATGTTACATATCGAGGCATCAATAAATTAGTTTGGATCTTTAAAAACATATGTTGAACTCAGGAAAGTCTTCATGGAGCTAGTGTATAGACGCTCAAGCGGCGATATCTGGGGCATCTGATTTCTGTCCTATTTACTATCTTTGGATTCTTTTTCTTCGCAAAGATATGTTCTCAGGTTAATCTTTTTGCATTCCTTCCAATATTTGTCCAAATCTAATTATCCTCAGGATCAATTTATTTGTCTCACATTATTCATAAAGCGTGTTGCATTGAAATAATGATAGATGAACTAAGATATCTTCACAAATTAAGTTTTGCATATTACTCTAGAAATTTCTAGATAATTGAAGAAACTGAAACAAGACAATTGTTTAAGGAATCCTCATATGTATGGGTTAGAGATACTCGAGAGATTTTCTTATTCAGTCCAAAAGGTGGTTGGACGTTTTAAACAATATTAATCTTAAGAAAGGATCATTTCATAAACATCTTCAGTGGGTCGTAACATTTGGGGAATGGTACGGTAGACCAAATTGATGGAGAAGATTCGAGGCATACGAGCAGAGTATGATTGATATGTCGAGAAGAACGAGGTGGAAAGCTCGATAGATGAATGAGTGATGACGTTCAAAATAGGAGTTATTTTCATAAACATTTTGCATCATAATATGTCTAATTAGGAGTATTTGACTAATTTCGATCATGACTTCTTAATTATTTGGCATAAGCATAAATTCCAAGAAATCAATTCTACAGGTGGATTCCCCAGTGTACAATGTAGCAAGATTGATTGAAAATTACAAAATTTAGCTCCTTAATCCCCTAAGCAGTAGGGTAACAAGTTAAATTTGCAGATCTTATCTCCCTAAGCAGTAGTAGAGCAGATCGAAGACCCGCCTTAATCCCCTAAGCAGTAGGGTAACAGGTTAAATTTGCAGATCTTATCTCCCTAAGCAGTAGTGGAGCAGATCGAAGACTCGCCTTAATCCCCTAAGTAGTAGGGTACTAGGTTAAATTTGCAAATCTTATCTCCCTAAGCAGTAGTGGAGCAGATCGAAGACCCGCCTTAATCCCCTAAGCAATAGGGTAACAGGTTAAATTTGTAGATCTTATCCCTAAGCAGTAGGGTAACAGACCAAAGCATAGCAGATCTGACCTTCATTGAAGCAGATCCAAGAAGATCTGGCATCTCCGTATTCGACGGAGAGCAGATTCAAGATGATTTGGCATCCTTGCGTTTACAAGGAATAGATCGAAGACATAGCTGATTTGGCTTTCACGTGTTTACGTTGAAGTAAATCTAAGATGATTTGGGCATCTCTGTATTGTCAGAGAGCAAAATCAAAGATGGCAAATATGGTATCTCTGTATTCAGCGGAGAACAGATCGAAGACATAGCTGATTTGGCTTTCACGTGTTTACGTTGAAGCAAGTCTAAGATGATTTGGCGTCTCTGTATTGTCAGAGAGCAGATCGAAGATAGCAGATTTGCATCTCTGTATTGTCAGAGAGCAGATCGAAGATAGCAGATTTGACATCTCCGTATTCGATGGAGAGCAGATTCAAGATGATTTGGCATCCTTGCATTTACAACGAGCAGATCGAAGACATTGCTGATTTGGCTTTCGCGTGTTTATGTTGAAGCAAATCTAAGATGATTTGGCCTCTCTGTGTTTGACGGAGAGCAGATCGAAGACATAGCTGATTTGGCTTTCACGTGTTTATGTTGAAACAAATCTAAGATGATTTGGCGTCTCTGTGTTCGACGGAGAGCAGATCGAAGACATAGCTGATTTAGCTTTCACGTGTTTACGTTAAAGCAAATCTAAGATGATTTGGCATCTCTGTATTCGACGAGGAGCAAATCCAAGATAGCAGATTTGGCGTCTCTGTGTTCGACGGAGAGCAGATTGAAGACATAGCTGATTTGGCTTTCGCGTGTTTACGTTGAAGCAAATCTAAGATGATTTGGCATCCCTGTGTTTATAGGGAACGGATCGAAGATAGTAGATCGACACTCCTGCACTTTACAAATGCAAGTCGAAGATTTCAACATGGCATCCCTGTGTTTATAGGGAACAAGTTGAAGATAGCAGTTGGCATCCATGTGTTTATAGGGAATAGAACAAAGATAGCGAGATCGACACTCGCGTACTTACAATGACGAGCGGTCGAAGCTTTCAAAGATGGCATCCCCGTGTTTATAGGGAATAGATCGAAGATAGCAAATCGACATTCTGTGCTTACAAAGAAGTGCATCAAAGATTTCACATAGCATCCTGTGTTTATAGGGAACAAGTTGAAGATAGCGATTTGGCATCCCCGTGTTTATAAGAAACAGATCGAAGATAGCAGATCGACATTCTGCATTTACGATGAAAACAGATCAAAGATTTCACATGATATCCACTGTATTTATAGGGAACAAGTTGAAGATAGCGATTTGGCATCCCCGTGTTTATAGGAACAGTCGAAGATAGCGGATCGACATTCTGTGTGCTTATAGCGAAGCGGATCGAAGATTTCAAAGATGGCATCCCCTGTGTTTATAGGGAACAAGTTGAAGATAGCGATTTTTGCATCCCCGTGTTTATAGGGAACGGATCGAAGATAGCGGATCGACATTCCTGTGCTTTACGATTAAATGAGATCAAAGATTTTAACATGGCATCCCTGTGTTTATAGGGAACAAGTTGAAGATAGCAGATTTGGCATCCTTGTGTTTACAAGGAACAAATCGAAGACATAGCAGATTTGACTTTCGGATGTTCTTACACCAAAGTAGATCCAAGATAACAGTTCTGGCATCTCCATTTTGATGGAGAGCAGGTACATATAAGTCTAACCTTCAGATGTTTATACTGAAGCAGATCCAAGATGATTTGGCATCCTTGTGTTCACAATGAGCAAATTGAAGACACAGCAGATTTGGCTTTCACGTGTTTACGCTGAAACAGATCTAAGATGATTTGGCATCTCTATTGTCAAAAAACAAATCAAAAAAACAGATTTGGCGTCCCTGTGTTCGACGGAGAGCAGATCGAAGATATCAACATGACAGTCTTGAGTTTGCAATAAGTAGATTGAGGACCATGATCCAATATGGCCGGGCAAATTTGGTCTTTCTATGAGTCTTTGCTTAATTCCTGTTACACAGCAATGAGCAAAGAGGGGCAGCTATGATAGCCCGAATTTGACCGGGCTTTAAAAAGGGCAAAATAGATAAATAGATAAATAAAATTTATTTTAAAATAAAAGTCCATTTAAAGTCCTTTTACAGAACCCAAAATACAAAGCCACTAACCACAGCCCAAAAGTTAAAACCCAACTAGCCTAAACCCAAACCCAAACAGACCGGTTACAACCCAATAGCCTAAACTACCCTATACCCGTTACACCCTAGCCCAAGGCCTAATCGGTCCAATCAGTCTCCAGCTTCAGGGAACCCTAGTCGGGGCTTGCGCCACAGTCAACGCGTCTCTTCAGTCCTAAGTGACGTGACCTTTCGGCTCGTGACGTTCCATCTACCCCTATTAACGCCTTGATTCCAGACCATGATTCCAGGCCTCAAATCTGGCTGTAGTTGAAGCCGAATCAACGCCGGTGCTGCCGAAAGAGTCCGTCCATCACTGATTTCCTCGCTAGATACCTGCAAAAAAAGAAGAAAGAACTAACAGCAACCAAGAGATAAATTTGGAAAGAAATCAAAGGATTTCTTTTCCTAAAATGTAAAGGGTTATAAAAACCCCTTCTTTTTCTAATCTGTAACTACGATTTTTTATATATACAAAAATACAAAAAAATCAAGGGAAAAACTGAAGAACAGAGGTGATATTTTTAATTTTTTCTTTTCGATATTTATTATCTTTTGGTACAGCATATAGCAAAATACATTTTAAAAATAGTAAAAGGGGTTACCTTTTGATTCGCTGCAAAAAGAATAGGGCTTTGAAAGCCCTAACCGCCAGGCACGGTGGCTCAGACGGTGGCTCGTGAGGCGCGTGTGGCCGAAGGCGGTGGTGCTCCGAGACGAGCTAGGATGGCCACAGGCTGGAGCTCTGAGAGAATTTTAAACCTCCCTCTCTGCTTTTTTTTATGAATGTTTAAAATGAAGATTTTAAGTTTATTTTTTACTTTTATAACATCGGTAAAACGGCGCCGTTTTAGCTTAATTCAATAAGCCTAGAAACGACGTCATTTCGAAGCATTAGGATCCGCGCGTTGACCCGTTTACCCGGGGAGGATCCGCGCATTTTTGATAAAAGGACTAATTGCCCAATCAACCCTTTTGTATTTTAGATATTTTTAATTTCATTTTATTTTTATTTTAATTTAGCCCCAATCTTTTATATTTATTCCAATTTAATCCTAGCGCCCTTTTAAAAATCAATTCCAGGGAAACGACGTCGTTTTGGGATTAGGGTTTAATTACCCAATGAGTTCCTCGGATTTTAGTTTGTGTTTTAATTAAGTCCAAATTTTTTAGTAGTTTGCAAATTAACCCCAGATCTTAATTAAATTCAACTTTAATCCTTTCTATCTTAAATACTTTATATATATATATATATATATATATATATATTAATATAGGTTACATAAAATAGTATATATTATTTATTAGATTATTATTATACATTTTTAAAATATATTTATATTATATATTTTATTATAATATTTATTTTATTATTTTTTATATGTTATATATTATAGACTATTTATTTTACTATATTTTTATATGAAAAATACTTATTATATTATTATTATATCCCTTATCATATTATATTTCATCATATTCTATTTATATATTTTTTATTACATATTATATTTTACTATATATCATAATATTTTTCTTTTATATATATTATGTTATATTGTTATATTATATAATTTATATTATTATATACTTTTATTTGCAAATTATATTATACACTATATATTATATTATATTTCCTTACATTACCTTTATTTTATTATAAAGTATATATTATATTATTTTATTAGTTATATACATCTTTAAAATTTTATAAATAAATGTAATATTGAAACCTAGTACATTTCTATATATAGTTATTATACTTTATAATATAACTTATATGTAGGTATCATCATTTAAAAAAAAGGGGTTCTCTTTTATCATTTTCATATTATACTTTTAAATGTCTTATTTCTATTTATTTTTTATTTTATACATTTTTTTACTTATTTATCTTTGTATTTCCCTTATTTTGATATTGTTTAGTTGATTAAATCTTACATATCATTTATAATGTTATTTTATAATTATTGTTAAAAGTCGTATTTTAGAATTGACATGTATGTTGGTATTATTTTAGGCATGTTTATGTTAAATTGTATGCTATGCATCGTTTTTTTTGTCTATTGATTTATTAAAATGTATATAGAATTATACCTTATAAGTTTATATGCTTACTTATTCATTTTTAATGTATGTCGTATATTTTTTGTATGTATGTTTTACATGTTTTAAAGCTGCCATGTTCGTTGTTTAAAATTTGTTTAAATCCATGCTTTTACTTACCTATTATGATAATATGTTATCTTGTATGTTATTTTATAATGATAATATGTATTAATTAAAAACGAGACCTCAAAGTTTTCAAAAATAAAAAGGCAATGCTTGGTATTTGAAAACTTCGAGGAAGATAGTGCTCTAACTTATTGGGTTGCGACCTTTCTCGTTGAGTTAGAATAGTCAAGCACCCTTCTAATTTTTTTAGATTTTCAAAATACGAACAACTGTCTTGGAATTTCAAAGCATTGTGTCCTAACTTACTGGATATGACGTTTTGACATTTTGAGATAGGGATTTCAAAAGGGGTTAGCTTAGCTTCAAATGTCTTAAAAATATTGCTTCTTAATTTATTGGATGTAATATTATGATTCATTTGATACAAGTGAACCTTAATTTTCAAAATTAAAATATTCTAAGGAGGATTAACATTTTAGAAATTTCAAATTTCCGACATTAAAGACACTTGATAATCAATTAGGTACCAATTTTTGGGCGTTACGAGGGTGCTAACCTTTCCTCATACGTAACCGACTCCCAAATCCGTTTTCTCGACTTCCGGAGACCAAAATTAATGTTTTAAAACAAAAAATTTTATAAGGTGATCCAATCACACCTAAAATGATTGGTAGCGACTCCCGTTTTTGTTTTTCTTAAAGTAGATTCCCATTTTCCAAAACTCGATTTTAAAAAATGGTTTCGACAACAGGAGAACAAAACCTTCGCTATTTTTTACGACAATCCTAGAAGCCAATTGTCGGTTGCGCTCATTATATGCACCATCGAAGTTTATTTTCACTGATTGACCAGGTGGGTGTTTCCATTTAGTATTCTCCTTTGAATCTGTGGAAGTAGTGCTCTCCAAACCATCCACTTCTTTTAAGTAACTATGAACAAAGCATGCAATTTCCTGACCAGATTTGTTTGTTTTATCATGTATTCAAGCATTTTTGTTCCCCCATATGGCCCATAATGTGCAACAAAACAGTCTACAAAGGGAGGTTGGCTGGTCAACGAGGATCCTGGTAAGCCACTGTTCGAACTCCAAATAATTTTCCTGTAAAACATTAACAACTGATAATGATCCCCAAACTGCATTTGATACAGGAAAAACCCGAAATAGGTGGTCCATTGTTTCTGCTTCTTCACCACAACGAGGACATGTTGGACTGTTTACTAGTTTCCTACATAACATATTTACCCGAGTAGGCAAATAGTTTCAAGAAA
The DNA here is from genome assembly GCA_025698475.1 of Gossypium anomalum. NCBI lineage: Eukaryota > Viridiplantae > Streptophyta > Magnoliopsida > Malvales > Malvaceae > Gossypium > Gossypium anomalum. The sequence goes on from CM046961.1 coordinate 8,714,524, forward strand.
TTTTCTAGCATGTAATTATAATTTTTTTTTGGTAGATCAAGGCTCCATAGTTTCTTGTAAAAAGCTTTGTAGTCGGGATGTAAAGCATAACTTCTAGGTTCCATACTTTGTAATAGTTTATAGGCGCTTCAAACCGAGTATTCACCCGAGGGTTCACCGCTCTAAACCCTGAAATCAGCATGAGGTTCTTTCGCCAATGGGATGCAGAGAATCTTTTCAGCCGCCTCTTCTGGAAAGGTATTGACAATCACCTCTCTAATCCATTTCCTTTCGTCATTACAGATTAGCTCTGCAACTTTAAAATCACGCAAATTATCATTAATTAAAGATAATCTAAAATTTCTATAATCTGGGATCCACGTATCATTATAAACTGAAATGTTTGTACCGATACATACCTTCCAATAAAGTCCATCTGCCAATACACCTTTTGACACCCATAAACTTCACATACATAGGAGCTATTATTTCCTAAACTCGATTTAAGAAAATCAGCTTCCGAAAAATATTTCACTTTAAAAACTTGCGTTACTAATGAATTAGGGTTATCTAAGATCCTCCATCCTTGTTTAGCTAAGAGAGCTATATTGAACTAAGTTATGTTTCTGAACCCCATTCCGCCTTCTACTTTTGAACGACACAAATGCTTCCATTCACGCCAATGAATACCTCTTTTCCGAAAACCTTTTTGCCACCAAAATTTTGCTAAAACATTGTCTATTTCACCACATAATGAATTTGGTAGGAGAAACCAAGTCATAATATAAGTTGGGATTTCCTAGAGAACTGCTTTAATAAAGACCTCCTTTCCCCCTTGCGATAATAACCTAATACTCCAGCCTTCAATACGCATAAATACCTTTTCTTTTAAGTTCTGAAAAGACTCTTTTTTTCTTCTCCCAACCACATTAGGAAGCCCCAAATAATTTTCGGGATTAGTTGAGCTTCTGACTCCCAACAAGGACGAAATTACTTCTTTGTTATCTTCACTAGTGTTTGAGCTGTAAAAAATCGTTGATTTGTTGAAATTTACGCATTGGCCTGAACATCTTTCATATTTTTCGAGTATATCCTTTAATATCATTACTACCCTATTTGTTGCTTCCCCAAATAAAATGCAATCGTCTGCGAACAATAAATGAGAAATCTCAGGCCCTCTTCTACTTGCCTTCGCACCTTTTAACAATCCCACCCCCATAGCTATCCTCATCAGTGCTGAAAGTCTCTCACTACATATTAGAAAAAGGAATGGACTAAGTGGATCTCCTAGACGAAGTCCCCATGAAGGTTTAAAGATTTTTCCACTCATTCCATTTATATTAACTGTATAGGAAGCTGTAGAGATACATTTCATGATCAAACCCACCCAATCTCTTGATAATCCCATCTGGAGCATAACTTTCTCAATAAAAACCCATTCAACTCTATCATAAGCTTTACACATATCTAGTTTAATAACCATATAACCCTTTTTCCCGTGCGCTTTTGTCAAAACGTGTGTAAGATTTCATATGCTAAAAGTACATTGTCAGAAATAAGTCGCCCTGGGACAAAAGCGCTTTGTGCATTATCTATACAGCTGCCAATGACTTCTTGGAGGCGGTTTGCTATTACTTTTGCCATGATTTTTTAATGATCGTGCATAAGCTTATAGGCCTGAAACTAGCCAATTTAGTTGGGCTGGGCACTTTTGGGATGAGCACAATATTTGTCATATTTAGGGACCCAAAATTCTGATCACTATTTATTATATCAAGATAGAAAGATTCAACATCCTTACCAACTATATGCTAGTATTTTTGAAAAAATAGAGCTAGGAAGCTATCAGGACCTGGAGCTTTTATGGGCCCCATGCTTTTCAAAGCTCTGTGGATTTCTTCTGCTGTAAAAAGAGATGATAGAGCAATGTTTTGCTCATAGTTAATGTTATTAACAATGCCCTTTAAACAATGAGATGGGTCTTCAAGTCCACCTGACGTAAAAAGTCTCTCAAAAAATAAAGTAGCTTCCTCACAAATCTCTGAATTCTCAATAATTTCCTTTCCATCAACCGTTTCCAACCTTAAAATTTTATTGATTCGTCTTCGGTGTGAGGCACATTTATGAAAAAAGGCTGTATTTTTATCCCTGAGTCGAAGCCAATTTGCTCTTGCCCTTTGTTCCCAGTACATTTCATCTTTATCGATCTCTATATTCAGATTGACTTTTGTGTCAATGATCCTTGCCATTGTTTCGTCATCCCTTTCCCTCTCTAGAAGTAATTCAAGGTCCTTTTTAACTTTCTTTTTAGTCTTTCCCTCGTTTTCTTGATAGAACTCGCCCAATTCTTCAATCGTGATTGTAATCTTTCAAGTTTCTCTGCTAACGTGCCAGTATATGAATCCCATACGCCCTTAATTTATTTTTCAAGAGATTCCTCCATAGTCCACCATGCCTCAAATTTAAAATTAGGACCCCCTAACAATACGCCACCACTATTTGTGTTTAAAAGGAGAAGAAAATGATCTGACGTTGAAAATGGAAGATGTTGAATGCTGCCCAATGGGAACAAATTTATCCATTTTTCGTTCGCAACTCCTCTATCCAGTCTTTCCCTAATATTTGTTTCCTGCAAATTTCCCCTTTCCCATGTATACCAAACCCCCGAGTAGCCAATGTCAACAAGTTGGCATTCCTCTAAAGCCTCCCTGAATGCTTCCATTCTCCCTTGTTCCCTTAGGTTTCCACCATTTTTCTCAAAAGAAAACATAATTTCATTGAAGTCCCCACATACTATCCAATGGAGATTTTGATCTTGCCCTAACTTTTTGAGAATGTTCCATGAAATATTCTTATTATTCAAATAAGGTGAACCGTAAAACCCCGTGAACCTCCATTCATCTTTAACATCACCATCTTTTATCGTTACATCGATATGCCATTTGGAAAAACTTCTTAAAGTGACCGAAATATCTTCTTTCCAAGCTAAACACAGGCCACCCTTAGAACCCTCTGCTTCAAAATCGATTCCATTCGTAAAACCACAGCTCCTCCTAACTTTCTCCATACATTTTTTGTCGATTTTTGTCTCCATTAAGAAGACAATGTGGGGATTATACTGCTTTAACAACTATCGCAGTCTTTGTTTTGCTCGTAGACTCCCCAATCCATAGACATTCCAACTTATGGTTTTCATTGTACCCGATCAGCTTGCCTTTTGGCAGTCGCCGATCCATAATTGTTGGAGACGAAATTTGTTCCAAAGTTTCACTCCTTACCTCCATGTGAGCTTCTGTGTGATTTACTCTATCCTCCTGTTTTAACCTTTTTACTCCATCTTTATGTGATTCGCCTATGTTGATTTTTCCCTCCTCGATTTCTGGAAACTTCCTCTTTCCCATGATGCTGTCATTCTTTTGAAATTCTGACACGTTTACTAGAGCCATTCTTTTCCAGCTAAACTTCTTTTTTAGTGTAGAGCAGTTCCCCATCACGCTCTTACTTTCAATTGATACTGTTGTCTTCATCATTCTAAGATCTACTGCCTTATTTTTTAATAGTTCCTCCAAACCTAGCACTTGTAGTCTGTCTTGATGCTTTCCTAGCGTGTTATTCCCTTCCGCTGTATTTCCTCCAATCCCAGCAGCTATGTGCTATTCTATGTAACCAGTATAAGAACTTTGAGAACCCTTCTTTAATGAAAAATCATTTATTTTCATACTTTCTTTTCCAACCAGCTTTGATTCTGCTTTTAAAGCCAAAGAGAATGGTGGATCATCTTTGACTTTATTTTTTTCTGTAGGGTTTAACTCAATGCAATCATTAATACCATGCCCCATTCTTCCACAACCAAAGTAGAAAATCAGTAACTTCTCATACTTGAAGGAGATCCATGCTTTAAAATTGCTATCACTAGAAACAAAGATGCCTCTACGTAAGGGTTTTTGTACATCCACATTAATCCTTAATCGACATTCCTCTCTATTAATTTCAGATCTAATAACCCCTCCCAAAGTAACTCCAATAGGATGCAATAAGTCTTTTTTATTAAATTCTGGAAGGCACGAACCTAATATGATTGAGAACGGTGAAGAATTGAGTCGAATCTGACTTCTTTCAACCGGTTTACTTAATCGATCGAAAAGGATAAGGTGCTTTCAAAACAACCATGGTCGTCCCTCTATTACTGTCTCCAAATTTTCTTCTAGATAAAAAACAATTAGGAATAGATTTTGGCCTACCAACTGGATCCAAATCTTTTCCTTGTCTTCCATATGCTTTTCATCTGTGCTTTAAAACTCTCTGTATTGTAGGATTTTTTTGTCCAAACAGAGCATATGAGGGTAGGTTTAACATTCGGCTCCACCAATGAACTTTTAACTGATAATTGAATAAGCTCTTCCATCAACAAGGAGATCTCGTTGTTCCTCTCTCTGGTATTGCCACCACTCTCCTCCATCCCAAGCTACAACAGTTGTTGTTTTCTCTAGGACTCTATGGAAAGTACTTTTGGTTTTTCAGAGAGAAAAAAAAAATTGTATTAAACAATTTTGAAGTTTCAATGGCAGGTAAATTTTTTTGGAGATGATGCCGTACTAACATGCTTGTACTTGATATTTTTGGGTCTTAAACAAAATAATAAAATGGGATTTTAAGTTCCTTAAAATTAGAGAAAAGAAAATTTAGGTTCCTTAAAAGTTGTTAAAAAAGATTTTGGCCCTTAAAAGCTATAAATAAATAAAAATTTGGGACCTCTTAAAAGTGGGTAATTTTATTTTTTTACTTTTAAAAGCTAGAAAAAAAATTTTGAGCTCTTAAAAATTGAAAAATAAAATTTTAAACCCTTTTAGCCTTGAGCCCTGGACGACTGCACCTCTAAACAACCCCCAAGACTGGGCCTACCTACTAATTCACCAAATATAACAATAACACCGTTAAAGTAACTTTAGGAATCAATTCTAGTTAGTTTATAACGTTAAGATAAAATACAAAGAGTAAAATGCACCATAAAAACATGTCACATGTTTATTCGTTAAAATTGTATTTTTTATGTAAATGAGACAAAATTAATAATTTAGGCTTCACTTTTAATATAATAATAATAGTTAAGTGAAAAAAATAATATAGTTTAAGAGTCCGCTAATTTAAAATGACCCAAACTTAAAATTGATCCATTGTATTCATAATCTCAAATTTGCTCAAAAATTCAAAATCATCAATGTGCATAGATGATAAATTGTAGTATGTGTAGTTTCAATAACAACTAATATTGGTAATAAAAAAAATTTAAGGATTTCTCATTGAAAATGTTGTACAAAATATTGTTTGCATTAAAATGCAGAGCAATGAGTTTTAATCTAAATTGATTAGGCACAAGATGATCCAAACCAAAAAAATTTATCCAAATTACAGTTTGAAGTTGAAATTACTAAAATAGAAGAGCCAAATTATAAAAAAAAATTAAAACTTAAAAATACATAAATTCAATATGATTTCAACTTGAAATTATCAAATATACTTTTTTTTAAAGGTAAACTCATTAATTCATTCAATAAATTGAACTATACTCGTCGTAGATAGTAAAGGACAAGCTCCATGAACACAACAAATGCTTTAGCCTCAGCATCAATAGAACATTATAACATGTTGACAATTGACTTTGTCACAATTCAAACACGACATATCTAGAGCGATTGTAAACATTTAATATGATAATGAAATCAGCCCCGAACGGTCCAAAGTGGTGAACAAAAATCGACAAAAGAATTGAGCATTCACCAAACTAGTAAGGACAACAACAAAATCATCCCTAAAATCACTTGTAAAACTAAAATTACATACATAAGCAAGACTAAAAAATATGCTATAAGAGCAGACAAAAACTTTTAAAACTGAAGACTTATTAAACAATGGAAAAACAAACAAAAAAAATATAAAACTTAAGACAACACGGGTCCAAATTGACACGTGAAATTATTTATTATTCTGAAATACTCTCAAACCAGAAACAAAATAAGAAGTTGACGAAGAACCACCCACTTTCAAAGAAAAATTACTGGTGGCCGTTAGGGTTTGAGCGAACAACAGACACTGTCATCTGTCCATCACAACTTGTGAAGACAACAAAGATACCCACAAAATAGATCTGCAAACTGAAAAAAGAGAAGACATGTGTAGTGAATGAGAAAAAGAAAAAAAAGAAAGTATTGATGGGAGAGAAAAAAGGCAGACGATAGCCAACCCGGAGGCTGACACCACCGCTAAACAAAACCAACTGTAAGTGATACTAAATGTACTATTAGTGCTGATGAACAAAATTCTATGAAATATTCAATTAACTTAAAAATATATGAAAATAATTTACATAATTTTATTGTTATGTGATGCTGCAATTACCCCTTAAATTTTTTTCATCCAATATAAAAATAAATAAAAATAATATGAGGTTTAAGCTGATTCCTAGTAGTTTATAACGAATTGGTGAGTTGAATTAAAGACAAAAGGGGTATAAGAAATCCCCAACTTCATCTATTCAATCCCAAAATTTCTTACAATAAAATGAAGCCACTTCTTTCCCTAGATGGCTTCATTTTTTTCTCTCTTTCTTCATTTGTCTCTTTGGAAACATAATAGTTATAAGGAAAAGGGGTTAGAAACAGACAGATCAAAATTATAACATGCTTAGCATAGCAATGTCATACACAAGGTCCTACCCCTATCCGCCACATACCAACTTCGTTCAACCGATCACACCAAATAAGTCTACAAGAACCCATCCATCCATCACACCGTAATGTGGTCATATGCTACTTAAATAATATGCAGTTGTGCTGCCAAAAATATATTGCGGAAATACAGCCAGAACTATAGTGCAAATAAACTACTAAAATCAGACTTCTTCCTTCACATACTCATATTTCACCTCGATGCATATGCAAAATCATACTAAGTGTCCATGCCATACATATCCTCATACATAATAGATAACAGAACATAAGCATGATACTTTAGCTTACCCGAAGCTTTTTTGATCAAAGACATACTAAGACTGACATATGTATGCTCAAATTTATAGACTACATGATCTTGCATGCTTTATAGATTAATAGAAAATCAGATTTCAAAATTAAAAAATATGTACGAAAATGGCCCACAACCTAATTAAAATGGGCCCACATGCCTGTGTAACCTACACACCCTACCTAACTGGACTGTGTGTCTCATATGCCTGTGTGTCTCACACGGCCTGACATGGCCAACCACACCTATGTGACTTACACGGCCATGTGGCGTCATTTGCCTCCTTCAATTTTTCATGCAATTTTCTAGATTTCTGTGTTCTTTTTAGAATTTACGAGTTAAAACACACATTTACTACTTTTGGGTTGTCGACACTATAGCAGCAACCCAAGTTCCTGTACACAACATTCAAGGCTAAACCAGATTAGCAACTAACATCGAAATCGAAACTTGAATTTGGTACATCATTCACTCAACAAAAACAACCCCAAAAATAAATCATAAAATCACTAACCTAAGATAAAACAACAACTTATCAACACCTAAATCATTGGAAGGTTACCTGTTTCATGATTGTTACCTATCAAGAATACAAAAATAATCAGAACAACACCAATTGACTAACTACAAGCCTCTTACCCTCCAATCGAAGAACATCAAAACAGAAACATCAAAGCAAAAAGCAACCGCACCTATCGGAAATGTAACGGCAGCAAGACGAAAGTACAAAACAGAAAAAATAATAAGAAGGGGAACAAAAGGCCAACACTATAAGTTTACAAAAAACAGTAAAAAGAAGGAAAATCAAAAAGAGGGGCGACAAGAGAGGAAGAAAAATAGCAACAAGGGTGGAAAACAAAAGAAAAGAATGGAAGAAGTGGGAGGACAGAGAAAACTCAAAGTAGTAAAATGAGAAAAAAAAAAAGAGGGGGGAATAGAGAGAGTGGGGGAGAGAGGGACATATGATAAAATCCCACTTATTTGATTAGTTAACCACCTATCAGATTGCTTAGCAGTAAAGTTTGGCTGAAACTCTGACAAGCATGGGCAAAAATTAATACCGTTTTGGGCATGACAAAATTTGAACTTAGGGTTTAAGGATAAGCCAAAGCCTTATCACTGAACCAACATGTTTATTCTTATTAATAAGCTAACGAAAGTAAAAGATAATCTATCTGTGATCAACCAGGTATAGGAATAAAAACAATATAAATTCAAGTAAAGAGATTCAAACACAAAATTTCAAGCACATAAATAGAACACATATCCACTAGAACAGATTAATTTACTTGATACAAATACAAACCCTGAAATTAAAGAATTTTGGGACGTTACATACTTTGCTAGACATTTATGTTATTAGTATTAGTGTTTAGTCAAATTGTATGATCGATTCTTATACGACCTAGTAGTCATCAGATACATTGCTTCAGACAATTAATACATATCTTGTCCTTTTCCCGCAATCTTTAAAAATTTTGTTTAATATAATATAATATTTTTTAAAAAAATTAATACAGGCCGAGCCGGACTCGAGTTCGGCATCTATAATCCGGGCCAAGCTTAGGCAAAAAGTTAGGCCATTTTTTAGGTCAGGCTAAGCCCAAGCCTATCAATCATGCCTAAAATTCTGTTACGGTTCGACTCGGCCCATGATCACCTCTAAGCAGGACGAAGGTGGATGTTGCTAAATCCACCACCGCTTTGCAATTGCCTCCCTACTCCACTAAGGTTGTATAATATTTAAAGCCACTATCACGTCCATGGATGTTGGATGTATTCATTCCTACTCCGCTTCAATTTAATTTTTATTACTTATATTTAAAATTTTCAATCTTTTTAAATTCAAGTAAATATTTAAACATATTTTTTCAAAAAAAAGTAAACATTAAGCATATAAAAAAATTATAAAACATTATTACATTTTTACCCTTTCAATAATTATATATACAATGATAAAAAAAATAATTCAATATAATGAAGTGAGGCGAGATAGGACAAACAATTACCATGACCATTAAAAATCCACGCTACCCTGATCCATATCTACTTTTCAAAAGAAAAAATCTACTCCATTCGAATTGAATTGTTTTGAAATCCAGAAGGTGTTTAGGTTTTGCATTGGATGTCTGGCCTAAACCAGCAAAACCTTTCAGAGTAAGTGGTCTTCTTATAATGGACACATAGTGGAAACTTTCTCTTGCCTGAATCTCTCCTTGGTTTATCCCTCTTGTCAAGCCAAGGCTTCTTACCTTTCTGACTTGTGCTGGAACTTTCTTTGGCCTTTGCTTGGAAGGCTCCTTCTGGATGGTCTTCCTGTCTGTTGGCCCTTCTCTGCTCCAAAGCATAAAGAGAGTTTACCAACTCAGACAAAGAGATGGTTGCCAAGTCCCTTGAGTCCTCGAGTGATGAGATTTTAGACTCAAATCTCTCAGGACGAGTGGTGATGACATTCTCCACTACTCTGCTCTCACTGAAGTCTTCACCAAGCAGCCTTATGCTGTTGACAGTAGCCATAATCCTGTCTGAGTATTGTTTAATGCTCTCAGACTCCTTCATCTTCAAATTTTCAAAGTCTCTTCTTAAGTTAATCACTTGTTGCTAACTAGTTTTATCTGATCCCATGAACTCCTCCTTCAACCTTTCCCATGCTTTCTTAGGTATGCTGCAATCCATGATCCGAGTAAAGATTACATCTGTCACTCCATTTTGCAAGCAGACCAAGGCTTTGTGCTTCTTGGTGCTCTCCTCAGCATGCTGCCTCATTTGTGCAATCGTGGGATTGGCCCTCAATGGAGGTGGTTCGATGTCATTCTCAACTACGCTCCACAAATCTTGAGCTTGAAGATATGTCTTCATTTTAACTACCCAGATATGATAGTTTTCACCAGCAAATACTGGAGGTGGAGGTGTTGTAAAGCTCATCTTGCTGAAACAAACTTAACAGCCTCAATTTCTTCCTTCTCAAGCTTATATTTTCTCAACAAAGCAACCAACAAAACAGAGGCCCTCAAAGATTTAGGCTCTGAATACCATTTGTTGGAACATTTGACAGCAACAACATTCTCACACAAGCTTAAGAGATTAAAAAGATTGAAACAAATAAAACAAAGAGAACTTGAGCTCAAGAATGACTGAAAATCATCTCTTTCATTAAGAAAATAGTAGCTTATATAAATTACAAAGTCAATGGACAATTACCTAATGACTTAACTACTCCCACTAATACTTAACAATTTCAAAATGTGAACCACATACACAAGTAAGCTGATATGATCAGCCATTACATCCATTACATCAAAAATCTTACCAACTTTGATTACAAGTTACAAACTAACTAAGCAAGTTACATTTGAACAAAATAAACAAAAAGGGGACCATGTTGCTGCTGCTCTTAGTTCTGCTACATTGCAAGTCTGCTTGGTGAGCTGCTGGTCACATGTTGCATTGCAGGCCAATGCTCAACAGAAAGCCTTGAAACTATAACACTTCAAAACTCCACGCATATACATTGAAAGAAAATAGTTTGAGTTATCAGAAAGGGAAATGGGCATTGGAGCAACTGAGATAATGTTCCAGTGTGTTTTCCAAGGAAGCACATCAATGCAAGACTGTTTGATGGAACGGAGGCCTTACCATCGCAACTGCCAATGTGCACTGCACAACCTCAAAGGGATTTGTTTATCTAGTTGTACTTCTCGGACAATCAATATATCATTCCCTAAGAAACAGCCACGGGGGTATTGTTCCTTGTCTTTGTCAGCTTCTAGATTCTCTTCTCATCTTCCTAATCCTCGTTCCAGTAAAAAACCCAAGAAGACGTTAATGCAGCTTTGTATGTATAGATTTTCTACACTTATCAAAATCTCATTACTCCAATTAAGGTTTCATCTCGCTGAAATAAAGACTTTAACAAGAATTGCCTAGGAGATGTAAATAATTAAGAATAATATGTTATATAGCAAGAACTCATTGGCAATTCATATGATATAAATATGAACAATGGATCAGGATTACTACATATATTAACCCCAAAAGTATTCAGCTCTGGTTTTTCTTCATCTGTGAAACAGAAGCAGGAATGTGGAGGACTTCACATTTTAGTTTATTGTTTTCTGAAAATGGCCAAGTCCTTAATTAATATCGTCAATGAAATATAGATAGAAATATAAATTTATTGCCAGATTCAATGAAACGTGACAATAGCGGTACTCGAATTACAAACAGAAAAGACATGACAAACTTGCAATCTGATTATCTAAATCCTTGTTTCTTTTGTAATTGACAAATATATTAAGACGAGAAGAAGGGGATGATCATATTCCAAGGACTATTTCTCTTACCTATGTAAAGTAGAAATGTCTCCTATCATCCAAGATGCAAAAGCTATAGGTTCGTGCTTCTAGAAGATTGTTTTCTCACATGTGTGCAGAATTGGGAACTTGGCAGTCCCATGAATTAGCAAAATTTGAATTGAAGAACAAAGGATTTGCAATCTCCCACCTTATCCACCATGTCGCCAAAAAGCTAACAAAAACATGAGAGTATCCCTTTTTTTATTTTTAGTTTGAATCCATACCTTAATTGGTTATAGTATCTCAAGACAAACAATATCTAAAAGCTCTCCCTTTCTTTTCTATTGAAAAAGAAAATATGGATTCTCAAAGTATAACTAATTCGAAGTTAGTTTTATACATATGACCAGCAAGGAAAAAAAAATGCAATAGCTAAATGATGGTGTACAATATCAGTCAACTATAAACTTTGTGTTTGTGGATAGAATCCCCCGAAAAGGGTTAACATGGTAGTTCTTGATACTCGATAGGTACCAAATAAATGATTAGTGAATTGGGGTTTACTGGAAAAAAATGGCCCTAACATTTAGGGATGCGCTAAGACATCTAAGAAATTATTTCATTGAACATATTCTCTCAAGACCCACTAATAGTAACACAGGTTAAGTGCCCCATCCAAGCCAAGGAACTTACTCCGAATGATGTTGATAAATGACGATTGAGATGAGATTTGGTGTTTTTGACCCACGAAACACTTGTTTTCCATTTCAGTTGGTGGTGTAATTGTTGAGGCAAAATGAGCCGGTAGTTGTTGACTAGCACTCGGTAATATCAACTGTAGACTACCACTGAGGTAGTTTTAATATTTCCCTTATTTGATTTGACAATTTAATGAAAAATTCTTTGGACCTGGTTATCTGATGTTTTATTGAAGATACTTTGGTCCATTTATGGAAACTGGTCCTTGGTAATCTGAAGATTGGATAGATACAAGTGAATCCCTTAAAACATGGAGGATCGATAAAAACTATGTAGTTGTTTTGGAATTCAGATCTTCGATTGATTGATTGTACTTTGATTATTGTGATTTTAAGAGCTATTTTCAACATGTTACTTTGTATTCACTTAGATTCTGTGTTAGCAAGATGAATTGAATATGTTGTATGTGTAACAGTCCAATTTAGACCCTAATCGGAACGGTAGTTTCGGGACCACGAATTCGAGTCAAAAAATATTTAAATATTATTTTTCATGTTTATTATATGTGAATTTACATGTGTGAAAGTTTTGTATAAAAATTTGATTGTTTGTGTGCTTAATTAAATAAAAAGGGTTTAATCACATAAAATGAAAACTTGATAGTTTAATGTATAAGGGCTGAATTGTTATTGTCTTTTTAAATGGAAGTACTTATGTTGTAATTATGCCATTGGCTATATGAGTGGACGGTTGTAGGCATGATTTATATGGTTTTATAATTAAAATTTTAAGGTTAAAATTGTAAAATAATAAAAGACATGTATGATATATTATTACATAAAAAAAAAGAAGAAAGAAAGCCATGCATTTTAGCTCATATTGTGACCGAAACTAAAAAGAAAGAAAAAGAACTAAAGCTTGGTATATTCGACCATTGTTGGTTCAATTTTAAGGTATGTGTTGTTTCGGTTTTCGATAATTTTTACATTTTTGTGATCATTGCTTCGAATACTACCCAACCCATGCCCGAATTTTTGATTTTAGTGAATATTTTGTGTTATGACATTCATGAATATTTGTGTTTTGTGATGTTTGATGATGAAATATCAAAAATATGTTTTAGATTAACATGCTTTGTATTGGAGTTTTTGATGATTTTGAGTTATTAGGACTAAATTGCAAAAATAATAAATTGAGGGATTAAAATGTGAAATAGATGAAATATATGGACTAGTATGTTTATATGGAAAATTTGGCCCAACTATATTGTTGTGAGATTTTGTGTATTTTGTGTTTTATACAATTAGGACTAATTTATAAAAAGTATGAAATATCAGGGGTAAAATGGTAATTTGCCCATTTATGTGTTGTTGAATTAAATTGAATGAAATTGTGTTTAAATGAGTTTAATTTGAAATTATATAGATCAAGAACAAAGGAAATCAAACTTGGATCGGGGAAAAATAAAAATAGTCGAATAGCCGATTTGTAACATCCGTCAATATCCGAGGTAAGTCTTTAAGCAATTAAACATGGTTTATTTTGAACATAGAATGTTTTATTGTGATGATTCGAATTTTATAATCTATTAGTATAATAGTCGAATGTGATGTATCATTGAATTATTGTGGTTGAGTTTCATTTCAACTGATTTAAAACCTCTGAAAGTGTGTATGTGTTACCTGGAATTTATATGATTCGATATATGAAATGTCGTGGAATGATTCTATATTTGTGATATTCGGGCTTTGAGCCTAGCAAGCCTTGTGCTGGTGACTTTGATCGGGCTTTGTGCCTAGCAGGCTTAATGCCGGTGAATAAATATCAGACCTTGGGTCTAGCAGCCTTGTCTTGGGTGAGTGATTCGAGAGCTTATGCCTAGTAGGTTTTATACCTGATTTGTTTACAAGTCTGTGATTATAAGAGTTCAACTTATTGTGGATATTGAGCAAGTGAAATTGAGATAAATTACCTTGTTTATGTTCAGCCACATAGGTAAGTACATGTAAGCTTATATTGAACTTGTATAATCGGCTGCATGTGAGGTTATATTGAATTTGAATATTCGATTACATGTGAGTTTATATTGAATTTGTGCATTCGGTTATATGTGAAGTTGACTTGAATGTGCATATTCGGCTATATATGATGTTCTATTGAATTTGAACTATAGGTTACATATGATGTTTTATTTAACTTTTATATATTCGGCCATATGTGAGTCTATTAAGAATTTTGTCTATTCGGCCATACATGTAAGTGCTAATGTGATAACATATTTGTTCTTGAGCATTATATGCATTTTTGCAAAATTGATAATTATGTGTATGTATATACATGTACTTTGATTGTTAATTCGAATGATGGTTTGGGTATATAATGAAACTATATGCGTATGTTTATATTTGTTAATGAAAATGTGATTATTTGAAAGGTATAGATTCGGTTAAATTTTGAGGTATGATTCGTAAATGCAATATGATAAATAAAGCATGTTTAATATTTAATTAGCCATGTGCTTTATATATTTATGAGTATGAATTGTATGAATATGTGAATGTTTGGAATTTTATTTTTGCTCAGTAATGCCTCTTAACCCTAATCCAGCTACGGGTACGAGTTAGGGGTATTATAGTATGGGTTGTCTAGGTTTTGTAAGAAAGCTTCTTGGGAACACTTGAATCTACTCATTTAGGAACTGTTTTAGTGAGAGAGTGCAAAGGTTGTATTGTAAGCATTGTTAAGAGTGTTTACTGCCCAAGTTCTCAAGGAGAGGATAGTGGAATTTCTCACTAATCTAGGCTTTTGCAGACATAAGGAAACAGAACTGCGTAAAAAACCTTGGTGTTATTTTTGTTTTGTTGGCATATTTTATCGCAATGCCAAGTCGTAGTGGCCACTACAATCTAGCATTTCCACTGCACTTCTTGTGTTAAACAAATAAGCAACTTAAGGTAGCAACAATAACCAACTCAATATTAAGGATAAAGTAAAAGAAATAATAGAAAAAGGGCTCTAGTATAATGATTTTCATTAGTACGTAACCCAAATGTACACCACCATTGATAAAACACCAAAGTAAGTGATATCCATTGGTCTAGGAATAGCCCCTCTAGTAAAAGCTTCCACAGTTGATTAACCAAAATGAAGATCTCAAATTGCATAAGCAATTGGTCTTACATGTAGAGGATATTGTATCTATGCCTCAAAAATTCCTTGCTTAGTTGCTTGAAATAGATTTTCAGAAGTTCACACAAAATTAATGTTAATTACCTGAAGTGAGAAGCAAAAATATTCTAATAAGGACGCTCCTCCGTAATATCATCACACTCTCAAAGTCATGCATAATAGCAATTCCAAACTAAATACAACAAATATTAGGGAATATTAGGGTCCCAAGCTTAGCTTTAGAAATCTTAAGGCCATAATACATTTCAAATCCTCCTAGCTAATACCTTACTATGATAATTCTTGCAAGGAAGAATGCTCATGTTGTTACAATTTCACCCAAGAGGTAATGGGTTACCCCTACATCCTTGTACAATGCTCAAGGTTTTAGGTTGAATAGCAGAAAGACTTTTAATTTATTATGAACCTTGTAACAGGCCAATTCTGCTCGGCCCACTATGAATAAAAAAATAACAAAATAAATAAAAGTCCAAAGTCCAATTAAAATGATAGCCCATTTACAAAAAAAAAAAAATAGCAGGCCCAAAATTACGAACCCAAAGGACCCAAATTAGAGAAACTCTAATGGCCCAAATGGCCCAAAAACCTAAACAATGTTCAAAAATAGAAACCCTAATCTAGCCTGTGCGCCACCACTCCTCACGTCAGCGCCGCACCCTAGCCTCTACCACCGTCACCCCCTACAAGGACAGAAACGAAACAAACAACAGATAGAAACAGTGGCAAGAATAGTAGAAAAAATAGAAAAATAATAGTGTAATCTGGTTATTAAAAGCCTAAAAACAAATTGTAATGGGTTTTTTTTTTTTTGAAAAAAAATCGAACACTAAGAAATATACAAAATAAATAAATAAATATTTTGAAATAAAAATCATATACAAATATCAAAAGGTGATTCATTTTTTTATTTTTTATTTTTTATTTTTAAGTAAATAAATAAAAATAAAAAATCTCACCTGTTGTTCGGTCTTCCCACCACCGTCGTTATTTCCTCCAGCTTGAGAGGTCGTCAAATCCTTGGGGGTTCGGCCAAGGCCGCGGCAGAGGGCGCTAAGAACGGAAAGGTTTTATTCCTTTTGGGGAGTTTTGGCTTTAGTTTGAGATTTTTCAGCTCCGAATCGGGTTCTACACAAAAAATGGGTTAAAATAGGTTTTTTGGGTGATATTTTGGCCACCAGAGACGGTGGTCACCGTCGCTGGCGACCGACAGCAACGACGGACGGCCGACAGCCTCATGGCCGAATTCTAGGCTGTGCCCAGAGAGAAAACAAAGAAAAAGAAGGTTTTTTTTTTAAAATGGTTTAAAATGTTTTTTTTTTTAACATTTTAACTTATATAGCTAATGCAAAACGACGCAAAAACCAACCTGCCCGTCTCAGGATCCATGTGTTTTTTTAAAGGGGGTCTATTTGCCCATTTGGTCCTTCCACTTGTATGGCTTGTTTCAATTTAGGTTTTTTTTTTATTTCTACCCCATAATTTTGGTTTTGTTTCATTTGGTCCCTCGTGGAAAGGCGTGTTTAGGGAGTTTGGGATAATTTCTCATCTACTCCCTATTTCTTTTCGCGCATTTTATTTTGATCCTTATTTCTGTTTTATTAGTTATTTTTTTATTATTTACAATTTATACTCCTTAATTTCATTCTGATTTCAATTTGATCCTTGGTTTATTTAACTTCAATTTTTTTTTTACAAATTGTTTTATTTATTACTTTATTTATTATTTCTTCAACTTTTTTCAATAATTAAAATTCATTTATTTATATTTCTTTTATTTACTTTTATATTTTATTATTATTATTATTATTTTATTATTATTATTATTTAATTAGTATTAGAATAGTAATTGATGTGATTAATGTCATTGTTATTATTTGGTGTTGTGTTATTGTTATAATTATATTGTTATTATTATATCATTCATTTATTTATTATTTATCATTTTTAGTATCCTACTCTTATAGCCATTTAATTTTACTTTATCAATCCACTATATCATTTATTCATACATGCTACCCTATTTCATCCTTGTTATTATCATTATTTTACTTACTTATATTATTAATATAATAATAACCATGCTAGGATTAGTACCATTATTATTATAAAATCGATATTATTATTATAAAATTGATATTATTATTATAAAATTGATATTATTACTATCAAATTGGTATTCTCATTATTATTATAGTTGCATTACTATCATAATTTCATATATTATATCACAACATATTCATTAGTTTTTTGTTAAAAATATACGTATCATTCTAAAAAAAAAGGGTCATCTTCATTTTATATAACGTATAAAATATTCAAAACCGAGGTAATGTTCATTATTTTGGGGATTCGAAGAAGTTGTGCTCCTAACATACGGAGTATGACATTTTCCTAGAACTGAAATAATCGAATATCCTATTTGAAATAAAAAAACAAAACTTAAGTAATGATTAAATGGCTATTATTTTAGTTTTCGAAAACTAAAGGCGTCATGTCCTAACTCACGGGGCATGATCCTTCTTCTCGATTAATTCAGAATAAAATCTTTCATATTAAAATATCTTAATACAAAAAGGGATCGTATTTTAAATTCTCTTCAGATTTTCAATTCTCGATATGAAGACATCAAGTAATCAATTAGGTATCAATTTTGGGCATAATGAAGATGCTAATCCTTCTTTGTGCATAACCGACTCCCGAACCCATTTTCTAGATTTTGTAGACCGAAAAACATTGTTTAGTAAATCAAACATATTAAAATGATGAAATTACGAGGTGATCTGATCACACCTCATGAACGTGATTGGTGGCAACTCCATTTTTGTTTTTCAAATAAAAATTCGATTTCAAAAAAAAAGGTTTCGACAGCTTGGCGACTCCACTTGGGACAAAATAAGAGAGTCAAGCCACGAGTTGATTACTTTGGGTCTTTTTGTTGAAAATTGATAATTTGGTTTAAATTTACGATCCCTTCGTTGCATTTCATCCTTTATTTTTGTGGTCTTCATCATTTGGTTACATAATGATATGTTTGCTTTATTGGTTCTAGTCTCTTGGTATATTTCTACATATTGCATTGCATAATAGTTCGATTTTGCCCTTCTTAAGTGGGAGTGAAAAGTTATTCCTTCGTGAGGTCTTTACCTCCGTATAAGATAGTGGATCATTTTTGGGATACATTCGTCCTTATGTCTTCTGATATCTTTATCTCCGTATAGCCATAGGGAAATATATTCCCCTGAACTAAACTCGATCCGTATGAGCCTATAATAGGTGAGGATCGAGGAATCTGCTGGTTCAGGTATCCTTACTTTAGAACCAAACCGCATATAATGAGCCTTAAGAACCTACTCTAGGAAGAACCATACCGAACCTCTAGTGGTCACCTGAATAGGTGCTCTATTTATTATTTCTTGCTTGCTTTGAATTCTAGCTTTGTACGAAATGTACTAACTTGTTTAATTTTTTTTTGGCTGTGGTTGCATTGCATTTTCATCATAGAAAAAAGCATTGATTCACGTTCAGTTGCTAAATAGAGAGCTTTTCATGGAAAAAGGATTTCTTGATAAAGTGGAAAACAATACGGTTGTCCGGATATAGTCCGAGAGGACACAACAAGAGAAAGGTGACAGCCGAACGGAAGGATATATGTCAGAATTATGGGATTTCACTCGCATCAGTGTGACTCAGAATAATCTCTAAGAGTTGAAAGAGGTATGGGACCAATGGGATGACGAAACCAAGCAGTTATTCTACTGTAACTATGGTGATTTACCTTCTTTACTTGATTTTAAAGTGGATAAGCACTTATTCCGAGCTTTGGCCTAGTATTGGAATCTCACCTATACTTGCTTTACTTTTGGGAAAGTAGACTTGGTACCCACCGTAGAAGAGTACACAACTCTGCTCCGTTGCCCGAAGATCCAAGCCGACAAAGCCTACTCTAGATCCGCCAACGTCCCAACTTTCTTGAAGAGACTAATGAGCATAACGGGAATGAGTGTTTAATGACCCAAAATTCACAGGCATCGAAAAAGTTCATTAACGGGCCTCCGTCTTAGTAAATTGATTTCAAAAATAATTGTTAGAAATATTTATGAGTTTAGCGATGTGTTAAATTAAGTTTAAATTAGGTGAATTTAGCTTAATTTAGAGTAATTAGTAAAAAAAGACTAAATTGAATAAGGGGTAAAAGTCTAATTATAGATTAATAGGAAATAATAAGGACCAAATAGGCAATTAAGCCTATATGGGAAGATGAGGCGGCAAAGTGGAGTAAAAATTTAGGATTTTTATATGATAATAAAGTAAGATGTTGACAAGTGGGTGGTGAAAAGTAAAATAATAATAAATAAATTATTATAATATATTATTAGTAACTAAAACATATAAAAGAAATAGAATAAAGAAAAGAAACAAAAGAATAGAGAAAAGAGAACAGAAAGCATTCGAACAGGGAAGGAAAGAAGAGAAAAAAAAAGGAGAGAAAAGGGGAAATAGGGTTTTTGAAGCTTGGAGTTTAATTGGTAAGCTCAATCAAGTCCTTTTCTCTTAATTTTGATGTTTTAAAAGTATTAAAACAAGATTTTGATAGAATTCAGTTAGTAGTCTAGAAGTTTTTAGGTTTTTAAACAAAGTTCATGTTGAACAAAATGATGAAATAGGGGTTTAATTGAATGAAATTAAGTTAGAATAAAGATTGGAATGTAAAGTAATCTATAAGTTTTGTGTTTTAGGGACTAAATTGAGGAAAATTTAAAATTAGGAAAATATGTTGAAAATTTAATAGCTAAAATTGAGTTTGAATAGAAATAAAGTGTGAATTGGGGTTGTAAATTGGTTATTAACATTTTACACCAAAGCAGTTTTGGGCAATAGTAGTGTTTTGAATTTGAAAATTCACAAAAAATTGTAGAAATTGAAACAGAGAATGAAAAAAATATGGAATTAAAGCTTATTGAGTCTAGTTTCTCATAGAAGAAACGGTGTAAGCAATGGAATTGTAAATTATGAGATATTATAAGTTTTGTGAGACAAGGTCAGAATGAATTCGGGTTCCCCTGTTCTAACTTTGAAAAATCATTAAAAATTGTATAAAAATAATTATGGGTTGGAATCCATGTATCCGTGAAAGTCCGGGTTTGTTAATAGAGTGAACATTTAAAGTGAGAAATTTAAAATAAATTGATTGATTATATTATTGAAATATTGAAAGAAATGAGAAAGTTATGGATTGAAATTGAGATTGTAAATGGAAGGCATGAACTTAATGTACATGTAGTGATTGAAATTGTTACATGTGATATGTGATGGAAATTGAAGAATAGTCAAAAAAAATTGTATTGTTATTATTAATTAATGAAAGTTTAAGAATGAATTGATATTTGAGAAATTAAATAGTTACATGTTTGGTAATTATAATTCTTTATTGCTATTATAATTTGAATTATGGTAATACCACTGAGTATGAAATACTCAGCGTGCGGTTGTTTTCGTGCGCAGGTTAATAGGAGTCTAGTGTCCTGGTACAGCATCTGAACGATCTTGACTCCAACAAATTTTTGGTAACGTTTTCTCTCTTAATTGAAAGTGGCATGTACTAGGTGTTGTATAGGTTATATAGATATGCTTATAATGTTGGTTGTAAGAATGGTATACCATATTTTGTTACTAGTTTGATAAAATGGTAAATATTATATTATATAATTTGGTATTAAGTTGGAATGAAAAATGAATGAAGTTATTAGTTAATTTTGATTAATATCATGAATGTTTAGTTATTAAATGATTATGTTAATGAATTGGTTATGATTTATGTGTATTTAGGTTTAAATTGTTTTGATTATGTCATTGGTTTGGATTAGCTGGTTTCTGGTTTGAATTTGCAGGGGGTTTTATGTAAAAATAAGAGGAAATGCTGTCGAAATTTTTGAAAAAAAAAATTCAGAATATTCAAACAAGTCCCGTTCTGTTCTATTTTTAATACATGTGTTGGGCTTCGAGAGTCCAATATAGGGACTTAATTCTTAAATTATACTATGAATGTTATAATAATTGTGAATTATTCGTAAGTTGTCTGATATGTCCGGTAATGCATCGTAACCCTGTTCCGGCGAAGGTTTGGGGTTAGAGGGTGTTACAGAGTGAGCAATAGGTCACAGTCCGGATTAAAAAAAAGGGAGATAGTAAATGTATCCCTTTGAAAAGTTTGCGGAATTTGATCTTGGCATATCCAGATACGAAGAAAAAGGTCGATGTCTTTGCTTTGAGTATTTACGGGTTTATTATTTTCCCCAAAGTACTACTGCACATAGATGATGCAGTTTCAGGCCTATTCAACCGGCTTGACAAAAGGTCACATCCTTCCCAGCAATATTGGCCGAAACTTTCAGATCTTTAAATGCATGCCGAAGAGCGGGTGAAGGAAGACTTATACGGTGTGTACAACTTTTGTTAGCTTGGCTCCATAGCCACTTTTGGAGTACCAAAAGGTCTCTTATCGAGTATTCTCCAAGAAATACTCTACACTGAAAGAATTTGTGGCTACCCCAAGGCGAGACAACATTTATGAAGAAAAGTGGATGGCAATTCTCTAGAGTCTTTAAGACGAAGACGTTGAATGAAGGGCCCCTTACATGATCCCTGATGAAATTTTGTACCGATGTGGAGACTTTGATTGGATCCCTCTACTCAGGATATAAGGAGCTATTGGATATGCCCCTCTACTTGTATTAAGGTAATATAGGTCGAGACGGTTTATACTGGTAACATATGGGTTGGCTCAGTGTGAGTTTGCGTATAAAGGTGATAATTACAAGAAGCAAGTTTGTGAAATATCGAACGCTTGGAATTAAACTCACAGAATGAAAAGATTTGCCGCAAATCTAATGACAACCCCCGAATATGATTGGTGGTGGGGTAAAAGAGTTAATGATAATGTCCCTGTGTCAAGTCAAGAAAACACTCGGCCGATAGAATAGCACTTACAAGTGGTCCCGTCTGAGTTGGAAATCATAAAATAAGACTTTGTAAAAAGAAGTTCGAAGTTGGGGAAAAAGATAAAATAGTTAGAAGAGGAAAAGATGCAGCTAGGATTAGACGTCGGCTTCTAGAAGTTAGAAGCTGAGAAAATGAGAAAAGGAAAGAACAAGGCTGAAGAAGACTTGAACAGTCTAAAAATAGATTATAAGATGTTGCATTTGTTGATAAGGACTGTCGGGTTGGGTAAAACATCGGAACAATGGCAGCAAGATATTAAAGAAGAAAAGATTAGAGCTAATTAGTGGAAAAAGAAATTCCAAGATGCTCGAGTTCGAGAAGATGCTCTAGAAAGGGACTTGTTAGAAAACCAAAATGAAAAGGTTGGATTAAGAGCTTGGGTAGCAAAATTAGAAAGGTCATTGCATCAATATTGTAGTCACAACTCCGCAATTGAGTTGAAAGCAAGCCTAAATAAGATTCACGAGTTGAAGGGAAATATAGAAGAGCTCGAGACCGCGTTCCAAAATTGTGAACTTCGAGTTGAGCTTCTTGAAACGAATAATAAACATTGGAAAGTGCAACTCCAACACTCTCAAGGTCAAATTAGGGATAGAGATCACATCATGGGCGAAGTTGTGACTCAAATACGGGAAGTAGCTGACCATTTTCAAACCTTAGCAATTCAGGCCGACATGCTAAGCTTAAAATACGAATCAAAATAGAATCGGGGCCGAGAATTAGCTTGGCTTCTTAGGAAAGTCAAGGCTTTGAGTATTAGGGCAAAGGCCATATATGTAAAATGTATCTGTTTTATGTAAGGAGATTTGTTTTGTAGTAAATTTATTCTAATAGAATTGAATCAGAATCAACTTCTCTTTTTGCATTCATTTTTCATTTATCAACATTACATTTCATCATATTCATTAATTTTCAGAAAAAGACCCTAATTAATCAAAATTATTATAGTTACCTTAGAAACCAACAAGAATTTACCAACCGAATATCGTTACGGTACCGGCAGTAAAATCAGAGATATGGATCAAAAGTTAGAGAGATTGGAAAAAATTCAGAAAGACATGCAAGATCAGTTGCAAGCGCAGTTGCAGGAACAATTAGCTAAGGTACAGCAAGACCTGAGGGATCAAATATAAGAGTCCAATAAAGTATGATAAGCCAGTTGACCCAGTTGCTAGCCGGAAGGACTGAAAAAGGGAAAAGT
Organism: Gossypium anomalum; assembly: GCA_025698475.1. Lineage (NCBI taxonomy): Eukaryota > Viridiplantae > Streptophyta > Magnoliopsida > Malvales > Malvaceae > Gossypium > Gossypium anomalum. The sequence continues at coordinate 8,737,906 of CM046961.1, forward strand.
ACTGTGAATAACTCTGGGGATGATAATGAAAACCCTATATACACCCCAGACTTTACCCCAATAAATGTCCAAGTCCAACCAGATACATATCCACGAAAGGTACCCGTTATTATAAGACCTCATCAATATCAAGCTGGTACTTTAGCACCGTTGAACTGCCTTATGGGTTCAAGTTATAATCCCGAGGATAATCCAACTAACCCCATCATTCTAGATTTGGACGACATGGCAGAAATGGATAGAGCAAGAGTAGAATTACTGAAATGGCTAGAAGATCAGAGTAAGTGCTTGAAAGAGAAATTCAGAGCTATGGAGAGTGCTGACTACCTTTGCGAGGTTGATGCTAAGGAGCTGAGCTTAGTCCTAGATCTAATACTCCCACCAAAATTTAAAACTCCAGAATTGAAAAATATAATGAGACTAGTTTTCCTAAAGCCCATATATTCTACTGAAGAATGACAGGATACGTCAATAACGACAAATTGTTAATTCACTGCTTCCAGGATAGCTTGATCGTGTCGGCCGCCAAGTGGTACAACCGGCTAAGTCGTGTCAAAATCAACTCATGAAAAGACCTGGCACAGGCTTTCATGAAACAATACAGCCATGTGACCAACATGAAACCCGATAGAATTACGTTGCAAAACATGGAAAAGAAGCCAAGTAAAAGCTTTAGGCAATATGCTTAGAAATGGAGAGAGGTGGCAACATAAGTCCAACCACCTTTTCTGGAGAAGGAGACGACAATACTTTTCATAAACACTTTAAAAGCCCTGTTCATTAACCATATGTTGGGAAGTGCTACTAAGAGCTTCTCAGATATAGTAATGCCTAGAGAGATGATTGAAAATACGGTAAGGAGTGGAAAAATAGAAACAGGGAAAACACTAAAAGATCAGCCCCAAGAAAAAAGCAAAATGAGGTGAACACCACAAGCCTGTATAATAAAGGTTATTCAAAACCTGTTACTGTGGGCCAACTAAGGACTGTAACAACCAGCAATCAAGGCCCTTCAAGGCAAGAATTTAACTTAAGGTAAAACACGGAAAAACTCTAATTTACAACCATCCCGATGACATATAGAGAGTTATATTAGCATCTGTTCAATGCGCATGTGGTATCCTCTTTTTACTTGAAACCCATGCAACCTCCTTCCTAAAATGGTATGATGCAAATGCTCAATGCGAGCACCACGCAGGAATAATAGGGCACTCAATTGAGAACTGCACTGCATTCAAAAAGTCGATTGAAAGATTCATTAAGATGGGGATCGTAAGGTTCGATGATCCGTGGAGAACTAATGTGGTGGGAAATCCATTACCCAGTCATTCGGATCAAGGGGTAAATGCGATAATTGAGAGTGGAGGAAAGAGAACCAAAACTGATGTGGCAGAAGTAAAAACCCCACTAAAATGGGTTTGGCAAAAAATGATAAACGTGGGATTAATCGTTTAAGATTCGGAGGAGTTACCTAAAGAAGCGAGGAGCTACTGTGAGTTCCAAGCTGAATAAGGTCATGAGATCTGAGAGTGCACTGAATTTAGAGCTTTGATGCAAAATCTGATGGATAACAAGAAGTTGGAATTCTTTGAAGACGTCAAAGGCTCGGAAGGAGGCGACATCTGTGCCTTAGAGGAATGATCAACGAAGAAGGTCTCCAAGATCAATCACCCAGTGGTGATTATTTCACGATTGAGAAATAATGAAGTAGAAACACAAGCTGCGCCGAGAACCATAATTCAAAAACCTGTGGCTTTTCCCTATAAAGAGAGAAAAAGGGTTTCATGGTATTATGACTGCAACGTGATGATCCCAAGAGAAGAGAAATTAGTTAGCACTTTAGAAGACGGCCAGGATATCAGTTTTTACACGCGCAATGGGAGGCGCTATGATCCTACAAGTGCAAGATCCAAGCCCGTTAAAGGAAAAACTCTTGCAGTTGAGTACATGAAAGAAAAGATGGCTAGGCTTGAATCACCAATTAATTAAAAAGTCAAAAACTGAAAACGAGGCTAAAAAATTTCCATAAATTCTTAAAACGTAGCAAGTATAATGTTATAGAACAGCTACACAAATAACCAGCTCGTATATCAGTACTAGCTTTACTCTTGAGCTCAGAGACACATTGTAGTGCGCTGATGAAGGTGTTAAATAAAACTTATGTCGCTAACAATGTCTCTGTGAATAAGCTAGACCGTCTGGCTAGCAATATAAGTGCCGATAATTTCATCTTTTTCAATGATGATAAAATACCTCCAGGGGGCATGGGATCCACGAAGGCCCTACATATCACTACCTACAACAAAAGATATACATTGCTAGGGGTGTTAATCGACAATGGATCTGTGCTGAACGTCTTGCCTCTATCCACACTGAATAGATTGTTAGTAGATAGCTCTCACATGGAGATGTGTCAAAATATAGTGAAAGCATTCGATGGTACGGAAAGGAGGGTGATGAGAAGGATTGAAATACCTCTCTTAATTGGTCTGAACACATATAAGGTAGACTTTTTGGTGATGGATATCAAGCCCTCTTATAATTGCTTATTGGGTAGACCTTGGATTCACTCGGCTGGGGTAGTTCCATCATCACTACACCAAAAACTGAAGTTGGTAATGGAGGGTGGACAGGTGACAATAAACGCTGAAGAGGATATCATTGCATCCATAACTAGTGACGTATCATACATAGAAGCTGATGATGAGACAATAGAATGTTTCTTTCGGTTACTGGAATTTGCTAATGTAATTTTCATTGTCGAAGGAAACAAGATCCCAGTACCAAGAATATCAAAAACTACGAAGATGGGCCTATAGTTGACTGTTGGAAAAAGAGCCTTACCTGGAAAAAGACTCAGAGAATACCTTCAAAGGAGAGTCGAGGCACCAATGCTGATGGACAAACGAGATCGTTTTGGCTTAGGATACAAGCCAGATGTGAAGCAAAAGAAGAGGGAGTTGAAAAAGGAACAACAAAGAAGAAGAGCGCGACTAAGTGGAGGAGAAGTCAAATGGGAACCGATGACCTTTCCCCATATATCCAAAACGTTCGTGTCAGGAGAAATCATTTATCCTGAATGAAGAATGGCAGAAAAAGAAAGCTCAGAAGGAATGTTGGGAAACTTGAGCATCAGTGCTATATCCGAAGAATAAATTAGGGAAAACCTACTAGGCATTCGTCCTTATATCCCAGAAAGTATTTTGAACAATTGGATTACGGAAGAGATCCCTGTAATTTTTAGAACTAATTTAGAGTAATGTTCAAAACACACTTATTGTTCTAAGCTTAGGAGCAATAAGAATCCTTTTGTGAAAAAGGCATATATCCATTATTTTATTTCAATAAAATGCATTTTTGTGTCTCATTTTGGTAAATATTCTTTTATTTTTTCCATTTCATTCATACTCATAACACAAATAGTTATTCTTAGATTTATTTGTTCTTTGGGTCTTCCTTCGTTCCTATAATAAGTTTCCAGATATCAATGATATGAGCAATGCTGCTACTGACTCAAAATCTCCTTTTGAGCAAGATATGTGTCTAAAGGAACCTCAGGACTTTGAAGATGATCGAGATTGTAACCTATCTCCTAATTTGTTAAGGATGGTAGAACAATAAGAGAAACAGATTTTATCTCACAAAGAGTCAGTTGAAATTGTGAGCTTAGGAGACGGACAAGAAAAGAAAAAGGTGAAGATCAGAGTTTGCATCACCACAGAGACAAAGCGAGACCTTATTAAGTTACTCCAAGAATTCAAAAATGTCTTTGCATGGTCATATCAAGATTTGCCTAATTTGGTGGTACACTGGCTTCCTATAAAGGAAGAATGTAAGCCGGTTCAATAGAAACTTCGAAGGATGAGGCCCGATGTCTTGTTAAAAATTAAAAAAAAAAAGTCAAGAAGTAATTTGATACTGGTTTCCTACAAGCGGTTAAATACTCAAAGTAGGTAACTAATATAGTCCCCATTCCTAAGAAAGATGGGAAAGTACGAATGTGTGTAGACTATAGAGATTTAAACAAAGCCAGCTCGAAGGACAATTTCTTGTTGCCTCACATCAACACCTTAATGGATAACACGGCAGGTTATTCAATGTTCTCTTTCATGGATGGCTTCTCCAGATACAACCAGATTAAGATGCATCTTGAAGATATGGAAAAGACCACATTCATGACCGTGTGGGGAACATTTTGCTGTAAAGTGATGCCATTTGAACTGAAAAATGCGAGAGCGACGTATCAAAAAGACATGGTAACCCTGTTTCATGATATGATGCACAAGGAAATCGAGGTTTATGTTGATGATATGATAGCAAAATCCCAAACAGAAGAAGAGCATATACAAGTCCTGAGGAAATTGTTTTTGAGGTTGAGAAAATTCCAACTAAAGCTCAATCCAGCAAAATGTACCTCCAGGGCCAGTTTAGGAAAATTGTTAGGATTTGTAGTCAGCAAAAAGGTAATCAAGATTGACCAGACAAAGTCAAGACTATACAGCAGTTGCCTCCGTCGGGCACTCAAAAAGAGGTCTGGGGTTTCTTAGTGAGATTAAATTACATCGCCCGGTTCATTTCACAACTAACCAAGACATGTAACCCCATATTCAGTCACCTTAAGAAACATAATCTAGGTGTATGGGATGAAGAATGTCAAAAGACTTTCAACAAAGTCAAACATTACCTGTCCAAGGCCCTAGTGTTGATGCTACCTAGTCCAGATAAGCCACTAATATTGTACTTGACAGTATTTGAGAATTCTATGAGATACGTGCTGGGCCAACATGATGAGTTAGGGAGAAAAGAAATAGCGATATACTACCTTAGTAAGAAGTTCACTAAATATAAGACAAGATACTCATTGATTGAAAAGTTGTGTTGGGCTTTAATCTAGACAATTCAAAAACTAAGACAGTACATGTTGTACCACACAACTTGGCTCATCTCAAAAATGGACCTTCTAAAGTACATGATAGAGTCGACTACTCTGAATGGAAGAATGGTCCAATAGAAAATTTTACTTTCTAAATTTGATATAGTCTATGTGAACCAGAAGGCAATAAAAGGGAATGCAATAGCAGATTTTCTAGCCAGTAGAGCTCTAGACGATTACGAGCCTTTGAATTTCGATTTCTCAAATGAAGATATGATGTATGTTGCAACTACTGAAGAAGATACTCAAGATAGACATCCTTGAAAACTAAATTTTGACAGAGCTTCAAACGTTATGGGTAATGAAATCGAGGCAGTCCTGATAACAAAGATCATTATCTTTTTACTAGTAAATTGGATTTTGGTTGCATGAACAATATGGCAAAATACGAAGCATGCATTATGGGTATCAGTGCAGCCATAGAACATAACATCAAAATACTAGAGGTATATAAGGATTTTGCACTAGTGATTTATCAACTCAAAGGAGAATGAGAGACAAGAGATCCCAAGTTGATCGAGTATAGAAGGCTGGTCTTGGAGTTAATTAAAGAGTTTGATGACATCACCTTCTGCTACATTCCGCGAGATGAAAATTAAATGGCTGATGTCCTAGCTATTTTAGCTTCTATAGTCAAAATGAACAAACAAAAGAATGTAAAACCTATCCAGATGAGTATTTATAAGGCCTCGACTCATTATTACAACATCGAGGAAGAGGAAAATGATGATCACCCTTGGTACCACAATATACTGCGTATGTAAAGCATTGTGAATACCCTGATCAAATGACCGCGAATGATAAAAGGATGCTGAGGAGACTGGTTAATGACTATGTCTTAGATGGAGAGATCCTGTATAAAATAAGAAAAGATCAAGTGTTACTAAGATGTGTGGATGCCATTGAGGGCAAAAAGATTTTGGAAGAAGTCCATGGGGGCGTCTGCGGAACGCATGTTAATGGTTTTACAATTGCCAGTCAAATCATGATATTCAGGTATTATTGGTCCACCATGGAAGGGGATTGTATCAGTTATGCCAAGAGATGTCATAAGTGTCAAATTTATGGAGACGAAATTCATGTGCCTCCTTCACCTCTTCATGTTATGACTTCTCTATGGCCTTTCTCTATGTGGGGCATGGATGTCATTGGGCCAATCCCGCCAAAAGCTTCCAATGGGCATTGATTCATCTTCGTAGTCATTGATTACTTCACCAAGTGGGTAGAAGCCACTTCTTATGCCAATATTACAAAGGCTACAGTCAGCAAATTCTTGAAGAAAAAGATCATATATTAGTATGGAATGTCAAAAAAGATCATATCTGACAATGCATTGAATTTGAACAATAGCACAATATCATAAGTCTACAGTCAGTTCAAGATCAAACACCACAGCCTGTCACCATATCGCCCAAAAATGAATGGTGCAGTGGAGGCAACCAATAAGAACATTAAGAAGATTGTGAGGAAAATGACAGAGATTTATAAAGATTGGCATAAGAAGTTACCATTTGCCCTTTTTGCTTATCGAACATCTGTCAGGACCTTTACTGGGGCAACGCCTTTCTCATTTGTTTATAGAATAGAGGCAGTTTTGCCCATTAAAGTCGAGATTCTTTCTCTCCGTGTTTTGTTAGAGTTGAAGTTAGATGAAACAGAATGGATTCAATCTCGATATGATCAGTTGAACTTGATCGAAGAAAAGAGGCTAAAGGTTATCTGTCATAGTCAGATGTACCAAAAACGAATGATGAGAGTTTACGACAAAAAGGTTCGCCCTAGGAAATTCCATGAGGGAAACCTAGTATTGAGAAAGATCTTGCCCATATAAAAAGACTTTAGAGGAAAATAGATGTCGAACTAGGAAGGACCTTATATGGTAAATAATGTCTTTTCTAGAGAAGTGTTGATTCTGACCGAGATGGATGGAAAAAATTGCCTAATCCAGTGAATTTAGATTCGGTCAAGAAATACTTCACCTAAAAAAATGATGGAGAGGCCAAGGCGAAAACCCGCAAAATGTGCCTTGAGACGAAATGAGTTTTGAGTTGAAAACCCGAAAAAGGGTCGGGTCTTCTTAGAAAGAAGAACATTACATCTTGGGGAATCAATGAAGTACTCTGGATCTCTTAAACACATATCAGGCTCAAAAGGGTCTTTGAGAAGTTAGTGCAGAGAAGCTAATGCTACGATATCTAGGGCACTTGGTTTCATCTTATTCATTTTTTATTTTAGCAATGTTTGTTATTTTTATTATTCTATTCATTTCGAGCTTTGCTTCCAATAAATTTCAATCTTGTCCATTGTTATGATCTTTTTCGAGTATTTTTCATTGAAATAACGATTAATGGACTAACAATATTCAAGAAAATAATTTTTTTGCATATTGCTTTGGAAGGTTTTCTAAATAGTACAAGGACCTGAAACAAGACCACTAGTTAGAACTAACCAAATCTAAGAGTTAGAAATGTTTATGAATTAATAGTTTAAATTGTGATTATTTTTTTGGGTTTTCTATCAAAGATACCAGCTAAACAAGAAGGCAGGGAAATGCGTCAGTAATAGAACCTTGATGAACAATGAGCAATGTCAACCTAAGCATTAAAAGAGGATTATTCTTGAAAATGACATTCTGAATTCATGCAAATATCATTCATGCATATCTAGTTAGGAGCATTTGATTCATTCTGATCATAATATCCTAACCGCTTGGCATAAATATAGGCCGATGAAATAAATTCTACAAGTCATGTTCCCCAGAGAACGGTGTAACAGATCACTGAAACCAAAAATCCTATACCCCTGAAGTTGCAGTGGGACGAATTGAAGTCATTGTGGCAAATCTTATCTTCCTAAAGTTGCAGTGGAGCATATTAAAGCCACAAATCTTATCTCCCTGAAGTTACAGTAGAGCAGATTGAAGATAGTAAATCTTATCTCCCTGAAGTTGCAATAAAGCAGATTAAAGATAGCAAATCTTATCTTTCTGAAGTTGCAGAAGAACAGATTAAAACCATAAATCTTATCTCCCTGAAGTTGTAGTGGAGTAGATTAAAGCCATAAATCTTATCTCCCTGAAGTTGTAGTGGAATAGATTAAAACTACAAATCTTATCTCCTTAAAGTTGCAATGGAGCAGATTGAAGATAGTGAATCCTATCTCCCTGAAGTTGCAGTGGAACAAATTGAAAATAGCGAATCTTATTTCTCTGAAGTTGCAGTGGAATAGATTAAAGCTGCAAATCACAGATCTTATCTCCCTTAAGTTGTATTAGAGTAGATTGAAGATAATAAATCTTATCTCCCTAAAGTTGTAGTGGAATAGATTGAAGATATTGAATCTTATCTCCTTGAAGTTGCAGCGGAGCAGATTAAAGATACGGATCTCATCTCCCTGAGGTTGCAGCGGAGTAGATTAAAATTACAATTCCTTTATCTCTGAAGTTATAGTGGGTTGGAATGAGCCTACTTGAAGAAGAAAAGCACCAAAGAAGTCAAGATTTGGCAAGACCAGACAAAATTGGCCCTTTTTAAAGTCTTTGCTTCATTCTCGTTCCACGACAATGAGCAAAGAGGGGAAGCTGTAACAGGCCAATTCTGTCTGGCCCAGTATGAACAAAAAAATAAAACCAAATAAATAAGAGTCCAAAGTCCAATTACAATGATAGCCCATTTACAAAAAAATAGCAGGCCCAAAATTACAAACCCAAAGGACCCAAATAAGAGAAACCCTAATGGTCCAAAAACCTAAACAGTGTTCAGAAATAGAAACCCTAATCTAGCCTGAGCACCGCCGCTCCTCACATCAGCGTCGCACCCTAGCCTTTACCACCGTCAACACCCCCTACAAGGATAAAAACCAAACACGCAACAAATAGAAACAGTGGCAAGAGCAGTAGAAAAAATAAAAAATAATAGTATAACCTGGCTATAAAAAGCCTGAAAATATATTGTAATGGGGTTCTTTTTTTAGAAAAAAAGTCGAACACTGAGAAATATACAAAAAAAAAAAAAAACAAAGATTTTGAAATAGAAATCATATACAAATATCAAAAGGTGATTCATTTTTTTTTATTTTTTCTTTTTTAAGTAAATAAACAAAAATAAAAACTCTCACCTGTCGTTCGGTCTTCCCACCGCCGTTGTTATTTCCTCCAGCTCGAGAGGCCGTTGAATCCCTAAGGATTCGGCCAAGGCCGCGGCGAAAGACGCTAAGAACCAAAAGGTTTTCTTTCTTTTTGAGATTTTTGGCTTTAGTTTGAGATTTTTTGGCTCTGAATTTGGTTTTACACAAAAAATGGGTTAAAATAGGTTTTTTGGGTGATTTTTCGGCCACCAAAGATGGTGGTCACCGTCGCTAATACAAAATGACGTCATTTTTTTTAAAGAAAAGAAGGTTTTTTTTTTAAAAAATGGTTTAAAATGATTTTTTTGTTAACAATTTAACTTATATAGATAATGCAAAACAACGCCATTTCGAAGGAGTCCAGAATGCCCCAAAACGATGTCATTTTGGGGCCAACCCTAAAAACGACCCTCCCGTCTTAGGATTCGCGTGTTTTTTTAAAGAGGGACTATTTGTGCATTTGGTCCTTCTGCTTTTATGGCCTGTTTCAATTTAGTCTTTTTTTTAATTTCTACTCCGTAATTTTGGTTTTGTTTCATTTTGGTCCCTCGTGGAACGGCACGTTTAGGGAGTTTGGGATAATTTTCCATCTAGTCCCTATTTCTTTTTGCACATTTTATTTTGATCCTTATTTCTGTTTTATTAGTTATTTTTTTATTTACAATTTATACTCCTTAATTTCATTCTGATTTCAATTTGATCCTTGGTTTATTTAACTTCATTTTTTTTTTTACAAATTGTTTTATTTATTACTTTATTTATTATTTCTTCAATCTTTTTCAATAATTAAAATTCATTTATTTATATTTCTTTTATTTAATTTTATATTTTATTATTATTGTTATTATTATTATTATTTATTTTTCCTTTACTATTTAATTAGTATTAGAATAGTAATTGATGTGATTAATGTCATTGTTATTATTTGGTGTTGTGTTATTGTTATAATTATATTGTTATTATTATATCATTTCTTTATTTATTATTTATCATTTTTAGCATCCTACTCTTATACCATTTAATTTTACTTTATCAATCCACTATATCATTTATTCATACATGCTACCCTATTTCATCCTTGTTATTATCATTATTTTACTTACTTATATTATTAAAATATTAATAATCATGCTAGGATTAGTACCATTATTATTATAAAATCAATATTATTATTATAAAATTGATATTATTACTATAAAATTGGTATTCTCATTATTATTATAGTTGCATTACTATCATCATTTCATATACTATATCACAACATATTCATTCTGTAACACCCCAAACCGGGCCTAGACATTATGGTCGAATCCGGAAGTGTCACATGAAATGAGTTGAAAAAAAGCGTTGTCATTAAATTAAAAACCCTTTCCAGTTCATTTAGCTTTTTTCACTATTATTAATTTCAAAGCTCTCTTTCATTTAATCATTTAGAGATAAAACGTACTTGTAGCGGAAGCTTGTAAAATTGTTGTGTTTAGAAAATGTTCAAGATTTTAGAAACCCTTACTTTTGGTAAACTGTCATGGTTAATGGTAAATAAAACCAAAAACTCAAAACCAAAGTCAAACAGTTTAAAACAGTCCATACAGTCCTAGAAAATACAAACTCTCAAATTAAAAGCCAAAATTTAATTTAAACCATAAAGCAAAATAACAGTTTATGGCGAGTGGTCACCGTTGAGTCCTACGCTGCACCAATCTGCCTAACTCTGTGAATTACCTATACAGATTAAACAGAAAGGAGTGAGTTTACGTAAACTCAGTGTATAACCCCACAGAATTAAGCATGCACACAGAAAACAGAATTAGTCAAATACAGGTTTGGGCCTAAGCCCATTACAAATTCAGATGCAAATTTGGGCCTAAGCCCATTTCAGATACAACTACAGATATGCAGATCAGAATCAGAAATCAGATACCCTACCCCAATCCTGTACACATCATCTTCGACTATCCCTACACACTATGTGGGGTTTAAAACACCCACCCAGCCCTACACACAATGTTGTACCGATGCGGCACATACCAGATATAATGCAGCCGTGCTGCCAGATATTAAGCATAATCTGCCTTTCAGAACACTTCCTCCAATATACATCATCCCACCCCAATCAAAGTAACAGAACATGCATACAGAAATTAACAAATAAATCGTGCTTAACATGCTTTCATAAACGATAACAGATAAACAAATGTAGGCATGCTCATAACAGTACATCAGTCTAACAGAACACATAGGTTTAGGGTTTAGTAAGCCTTTACCGACCCTACGGTAGGCCCACAGTTAATTAGGACCACCGTGTGACCCTACAGAAAATTTCAGTATAATGGGTCCACATGCCCGTGTGGCCTGCCCATGTGGGCCCACACGCCCAAATTGGCCTTGACCGTGTGGATCACACGGCCTGACCCAGATATCACACGCCCGTGTGGGCCTACACACCCAATTTGACGTAGCCTATGTAGCCCACACGGTCACACTCTTGCCATCACACGGTCGTGTTTTACGCACGGCCTGGCCTTCATCGACCACACGACCGTGTCATCGCACACGACCTACTACAAGGCCTACCACACACTTTGTGGCGTTGACAGTGGGGTTTTCGGCATTAGCCAAACCTCATTTTTTTTTTGCGTTTCGGGTACACACCTGGTTCCGATTCGATGTAAAACCACTCTCGAGCCTTCCAAACCCTAACATCGACATAACAACACCTGAAATCAGACTAAAGCACAATTAATTCGTGACTATAAAATCGGCAACAATTCAATTCGCACGATTAGCATTTACCCTAACTCACCGAACGTTATCGACTATGATTCTGCCAGAGGAGAGCCATTCACTTCCTGATTTGCTGCTACCTAAAACAGAGAATAATGTTTCCAAATGGAAAGATTCAAAAACACAATAACCATATTTAAAGAAGAACCCCTAATTGAGCAAAACATTCCATCCTCACCTACCAACGCGTACGAACACCGCAAATTGTAAGTACCACAATTCCAGAAGAATCCCAAAGGGAAGCCGATTGAGAGAAAAATGACAGAAAATGAGAAACAAAGAAGTAGCAAGGTGAACAAATTTCTTTTGAAGGGAGGAGAGCCGAAATTTGGAAGAAAACAGAAGAAAAAAGAAAACTGATGGAGGAAAGAAAAGAAAATTCGGATAACCCTTCCCCCACATATCTCAACTCCCCAATATCCTCTCAATCAACTACCCACTCCTCAGAATTCGAATACAACTGAAACTCATCCACTAAAACCGGCAAAAAGAAAATAATACCTACACTCGTGCAGGGATTCGAACATAAAACCTCCACACAACGCTCAGACTCCTTTACCACTCGAACCAGCAACCTCATTTTGATGTGGTTTAACAACAATTAACTATAAGCCTACTAAACACAGATATGGCTTAATTCAAAAATATCAATTTTTTTCCAAACATAAGGCTTAAACTTGGGACCTCACACACACACCCAGAACACTTAACCACTGAAGCAGATACACAGCTTGTGTCAAGATTTCATAAAAATAAAGATAGAAACTTTGGGGCGTTACACATTTATTTTTGTTAAAAGTATACGTATCGTTCTAAAAAAAAAAAGGTCATCTTCGTTTTATATAACATATAAAATATTCAAAACCGAGATAATTTCATTATTTTTGGGATTCGAAGAAGTTGTGCTCCACTTAAGGAGTATGGCATTTTCCTAGAACTGAAATAATCGAATATCCTATTTGAAATAAAAAACAAAACTTAAGTAACTATTAAAATGGTGATTATTCTAGTTTTCAAAAACTAAAGGCGTCGTGTCCCAACTCACGGGGCATGATCCTTCTTCTCGATTAATTCAGAATAAAGCCTTTCCTATTAAAATGTCTTAATACAAAAAAGGGATCGTATTTTAAATTCTCTTCATATTTTCAATTCTCGATATTAAGACATCAAGTAATTAATTAGGTACCAATTTTGGGCGTAACGAGGGTGCTAATCCTTCCTCGTGCGTAACCGGCTCCCAAACCCATTTTCTGGATTTTGTAGACCGAGAAACATTGTTTTAGTAAATCAAACATCTTACTAAAACAATCAAATACGAAGTGATCCAATCACACATCATGAAAGTGATTGGTGGCGACTCCATTTTCGTTTTTCAAATAAAAAGTCGATGTAAAAAAAAAAGAGTTTCGACAAACCTAAATGATGGATTCAATAAGTTCTTGCCAATAATCACATTTACTAAATAGAAATATTAAACTAAAAGCTCGTACAAAATGAGCACCTAAGAAAAGAAGGCCATGTATAAATAATAATGAACCATAAGATTGAATCACATAGAATGTATGATCGTAAAGCCACCCATCAATAGCAATAAAACTCTTCACAAAATTCCCTCATATGATATAAGTTACCACATCTCAATCACTTATATTACCCCAAACATATTATTGCATTTTCCAAATGAAATGGAATATTACTACTAAAATTGAATCGTACATCCAGAATAGTCTTAAAAGAAATTATCTTAAATGGATACTTGAAATGTCCCCCTCTTTAAGGCTCGCCACAAGGGAAACAAAAACTAATATTTTCTTTAGTCAATATAAACGCAAATTACAAGAAAATAAAATGCCTTTCAGAAGCATCAATACTGTCGTATAAATTGTAAATGCATGAATTTTATGAACCAAAAAAATCTACAGTTCCTAATGAAATAGAAAAAAAAGCAACTTTGCCATCTATTGCCACTAAATCACTACCTCCCTAGGTAAAACTAGTATTTGCTATTACATAAGGAGTCATTGCATTAGGTGCTTAGATGTGGGTGTTTTGTATCCACTAAGCAAACTATGTGATAAGTTCATTGAAAAAAAAATATCAAAATCGTGGTATTTATTTCAGTCAAGATTGGGTTTTTATGCCAAATGTTATGCCCATAACTTTGAGGGGTATTCACATTTGACATATGCCTACTTTATTAGAGATCTTTAGATAAGATTTCGTACTACAATCCAGTGGAGGAGCTTTAGGACACCGTTGGGGAAATGCATCATACTAAAATTCAAGGTTCCTTTTAGCTTTTTATAAAGTTGTGATTTTAGCTCTTTATAGGACTTCATCGTGCCAGACTTCACCTCATAAAAAAAGTCTTTGGCGCTCTCCACTTGAGTCAGGACATCATAAACGATAGACTCAACATTGGCCATCTAGACCTCCATGGTCACCAACAAGTCTTTTAAGCTTCCTCTATAACACCTCTTACCTGCACCAATGTTTGATACGGGAGAGAGATGCCATTGAACCATACATAGCTAAAATCTCAAAATTTTGTAATAAATCAAACTTTGAAAACAATTTAATAAAATCATATAATTTAGATAAAAAATCATTTTGAAGGTTGTAAAATTATTTTAAAATCATTTAAAAACACTTCATGAGTGGTTGCAAATATCAATAACCAAATACGAGTTTTAGAAGGCTCAAAATAGTCAAAAACAAATCAATGGGCACTAAACATGGGCTATGTATTGATACATATTGCTTATCTACGTATAACCACATGTCATGCAATAGAAAATTCCTCAAATTCCTAAAATATAATGTAGGGGTTCTATTATTGGCTTGGTCCAAGAAATGGAAGATTAGGTAACCTTGTATTGACGATCCTTAAACTAGACATAACCCAATTTGTTTAAGGGTTTTTGGAGTTAAAAGTCACGTGATGTTCCAACATTATCACAAAAAATAGCAAATTCTTCGTTTTCAAACTCATGTCAATGGTCACCCCAAATTCGCGTGATTTTCTTACCATTTGTGAAGCCATATATGAGAGAGCTTGAACTATAGTTCTATGAAAATTTGCAGCTTTCGATCACTGATTCAAGGAGCAAATTGTAGCAGAAGGTATATGTAGACAATCAAAAGTAGATGAGTTACTACATGATTTAGAATTATATAAAAATGGTAGAAAAGAACTTTTTTTGGACAAAAAATTAAGAAATAAATTTATTTTTGAAGAAATATATATTAAGAATAATAAGGAAAAAAAAGTTAAAAGATAGAACATGTAAAACAAATTGAATTAATTAGTGAAACATTAAATTACAATACACAACAAAAGATCTATTTCATCCTTATTTAACTAAAAACTAAACCAACATTACATGCATAATTATTTATAATATATAAATTTATTTATTTTTTCAAAAATACTTAAATTCCCTCTATTAATTTTAGTGACTTCCATATGAGCTGATTTTATATTATATAGATAAGTTTAAATAGTTTAATTAACATAATACTGTTTAATATTCACAATAATCAATATAAAATATCAAAGTTTTAAACTGATGCAATTTCACCCTAATTTTTTTTGTCAAAACTATGTTCTTATATTTTTAAAAGAATTTAAAAATTAATCCAAAAGATTATTAACTTAATTAAAAATAAATAAACCCTATTTACTACTGTAAAAGACTCATGAGAGCTGAAAATATAATATATATACACTAATAAGATTTAAAAAAATTAATTCTAAAAGACAATTTCAACCTTATTTAATCTAAAAGGTTAAAAATTAAAATTAAAATTGGATATAAATAAAAATTAAGCTCACAATTAAAATAAAATTCATAAAATAATATTTAAAAGAAAATTTATTTAATTGGATACATAATAATGGAATCAATATAAAAAGTGAAAATACTTAATTATTTTAAGGAAAAGTAAAAACAGATACTAACTACTCTAGTTTGGAATTGGTTAAAAACAATAAATATATAGATAAATGAAAAAAATATATCATCATATGTTTTTTTTTTTGGTACAAAAATGGATTTAACCAAAATTAGATGAGGCGAACCCATTTCAGAATGGTGCAAAAACTTCATTTGATGGTTGCATGAATATAAATTTTTTCAAAAGTCTTGAGAACGCTAATGTTGCCAAACCATCAGTTAGCTTGTTGCCTTCTTTGATATGTGTAATCCCTACCATTCAAAAACATTGAAGTAGATCCTTAATGGCTTGTATCATAGCTAAATATTATTTAAATTTAATATACCTATTATTTATACAGTAAATATATTATATAGATGGGTAAACTATCAAAATAGTCACTTTTGTTTGAAATATTATATTTTAGTCACTTATGTTATCATGTCGTAACATTTTGTCACTTAGTCGTTAATTGTCATTAACGGTGTAACGGAAAGCTAACGTGACACGTTAAATCATCATTTTAAATAAAATTTTAAGTTAAATTATACAATTGGTCCCTATATTTTTTCATTTTGAGCAATCTAATATTTTTCTTTTATGTTCTTTTAACTTTTTTTTTCTTTTTTTTCTTTCTCTCCTGCTTCTCCCTCTGTTTTCTTCTCTTCTTTATTTCTTTTAACGTAATTTTTTTATGTTTTCTATTTGTTAAAATTAATCCACAAGCTCACCTCACTCGAAAAAAAATTAAATTGTTCAAAAAAATAAAAGTATAGGGACTAGTTTTAACAAATTAAAAACATAGAAAAACTATGTTAAAAGAAATAGAGAAGGGAGGAAAACAGAGGGGGAAGCAGAAGAGAATGAAAAAAAAGAAAAAAAAAGGAAAGTTAAAAAGAACATAAAAGAAAAAAATTAAATTGCTAAATAAATTAATCTAAAATTTTTATTTAAAATGATGATTTGATATGCCACGTTAGTTTATAGATATACCGTTAACGGCAATTAATGATTCAGTGACTAAAATATTACAACGTGATAACGTAAATGACCAAAACGTAATATTTCAAGATACATAAATAACTAAAATGTAACTTGAGGTAAATAAAAATAACTATTTTGATGGATACACTTTCCATATTATTTGTAATTTTTAATAACATTATATTTAAAATTGAAAAAGAAAAGAAAAACAATGAAACTAAAAAGAATAGTTGTGTAGGCCCCGCTCTCCCCCTAGCTTCCAAGTTCCAACCACTCCAATCTCCTTCTGCTCCTTTCACTACTCTCATGGCCTCCCCTCTATCACCAATCCATCCTCTACCCTTTCTCTCTTCTTCGCCCACCGCTACCACCCTCACTCGCCGCTCTCTTCTCCTCTCCTCCACCCTCACCACCACCCTCCCCACCACCCCTCTCTCATTACCACCTCAACTAGACACCAACATAACCGACCGGGTCTACCTTGACTTCTCCCTCTGCCCGACCTACTTCCGCAACGCTACTGCCGCCGACAGCACCCCTCTATGCTCCGACCCTTCTCCGTTAGGCCGCCTAGTCCTCGGCCTCTACGGCAACCTCCTTCCTCTAACTGTCTCCACTTTCAAGCGCATGTGCACCTCTTCCTCCTACAAAAACACCCTCGTCCATAAAATATTCCCTGGGCAGTTCTTCCAAGCTGGACGCCAAGGCCGCAGTAGAGAATACGGCGAAGTCCGTTTGCCGCCTGCCTTGGACTTGCCTCGGAACACTGAGACTGTCGACTCTAAGGCCTTTTTGCTTAAACATTCAAGGCCCGGTGTCGTTTCCCTTTGTTTGTCAGAGAACGACGACGATGATGAAGTTAAGCTTGATTCTGAGTATAGGAATGTTGAGTTCTTGATTACTATAGGGCCTGGCCCCTGTCCTCAACTCGATAACAACAACATTGTTTTTGGGACCGTGCTTGAAGGTAAGGTTTTGGTCTCTATTTTATGTCTGAAATTGTTGAAATTAGTTCCATTTTATGTGGTTTTTGGGTGTCTAGTCTTGTCGAATTCCATAACAGATCACGATTGTATATAATCTTGGAATAAATTAAGGAATAATTGAAGAAATATATCCAAATTTGGATTTGTTGAGATTAAATGTCATAGTTTTTATTTAGCAGAGGACTGGTTTTTATATATCATGACAGTAGTCTAATTTGTGGTCTCTTTGTGTTACGGTTTGCATGTCATCGTCTTTGAATGCCCTTGTCTTTATGAAAATATGACCTCCTCATTGCGATCTCATTGCAGTAGTTTAAAGTACTAGTATTCGACACTCATGTCCGATGCATATTCGGACAAAAGTATGTCCCTCCTCCAAATACATGAAAAAACCTTAGAAAAAGTTAAACATACCCTAGTCTGAGTAATATAGCATCTTAAGCTAGATGACATAGTAAAATGGACTGAGTAATCTTAAGATGCATGTTCGAGAACTTTCAGTGGAGAACTACAAGATCTCAATCAGTTATTGAACATAAGTCTGGATCCTTATACAAGCCTTGCTGCTTTGATGCATTTTGATTTCTAATGGTTTGCTTCTATTCTGGTTAGCATGTGCTTCTGCATTTATCTTGATGCAACAACTCTGATCAAAGCTTCAAACTCTTGTCAAAACTGGGGACATAGTTTTGCCGGAATTAGGATTTAGAATTTAGGAATGTATATCTTGGAAAACACTTATTTGGAACTGTACCAAGTTTAATTCTTATTTTTGGAGTGTATAGTTCCCACACGGTTATAAGCTTTAGGTGAACAGCATAAGAAAATAGAAATGCATTTGGATGGCATATCCATCAATGCTCAAGGGGTTATGTTACTCCAACTCTTTATTTTCTTTAAAGTATCTATATCCAACACTCGTGTTTGACATATATAGTCAGACAGGGGTACAGGTGTATGATTCTTTAAATATACAGAGAAAATAAAACTTTAAAAAATTAAGCGTCTTTGAATTGAATGCATGCTTATATCCAACATTCACATCTAAGCCTAAGTAATATAGGCTAGAGTGCATTGCTTTCAGTGCTTTGCTGTGGCTTTTGGTGCCTAATTTTGATTCATTAAGCTCAAATGCCCATAATTTTAGTAGGGCATCTCTCTATGTTTCATGGCAGTCAAGATCGTTTATAGAAAACCTACTTGTAATTTTAAAACATCCTAACACTGTAAGTAGAATTACAAGATTTCTCTCTATTATCAGATATAAACAAGTTTAGATTTCTTATACTGTTTCGATGATGCATATTCGCGTGTCTGTTTCCATTTGCCTTTCTAGCAAAATGCATACCATTCCTAACATGCTTGTACTTCTGAAACTCTGATATTTCTGTGAAACCTCATATGTATTTATAGTTCATTCTGAACTTCTTGAAGTATATGTCCTCATTCGAAATCGAAGAATTCTTGGAAGTATACTCTCTTGAATTGTCTAGGTTTCAAAGAAATAATGCCACCTTTGATTGTTGTTATTTCATTTCAGGGTTAGACGTTGTGACAGCAATCGCTTCCATCCCAACGTACAAACCATCAGAAAGAATTCGGCAACTAAATGACTTGGCTGAATTCTTCGGAGATGAAAGAGCACAAAAAGGGCGCACGTTATGGAACAGGCCACTTAAAACTGTTTATATCAGTGGCTGTGGCGAGCTCCAAGTTACCAAGCCTTCAATGTCACCTACTCTGCCTTAAAACATCTATTTATCAATTTATTATATATATATATATATATATATATATTCATTCTTTAGCCTCCCCTCATTTGCATGTACAAACTCCTTGTTTGTAATCTTGCATTTTTAGAAAGAGAACACAAACATATAACATCTATGCATTAAACAATTAAGAGGAACCCCATTCCAGCAATTCAAGGTTTTTCTTCTCCTATACAGAGAAAGCTTCAGTCTGGGCTGGGGGAATAGGGCTGCTGATGTTAAATTCGACTTACACTATATAATTGTATTTGTATGAATCAACTTAGTTAAATACCAAGTCTAGCAATTCACAGTTTTTAATTTGTTCGTCTACCTGTTTATAAATATGATCGAATTGATAGTAGTTTATAAATCTGCTGTGATTTGTGTAGAAGTAGAACTCATCAAACGGTTGCATTTTTTTGTTTTAATGAAATGCGATTAACGAAGAAAACAATCTGGGCAGGCTACGCTTAGCTTGAATAATGATAGTTGGATTTGGGTAAAATTTTGAGTTCATATTCTAGGTCAAAACTAAGTTTATGCAAATTCCTAGAATATAATGTAAAGGTTCTATTATTAGCTTGGGCCTATAAACGAAAGATCAGGTAACCTGTGAATTAAACGAGTTAATTTATATTTCATGAAGGAAATTATCATATTTCTACAAGATTCATTAAACGATTGCAATTTTTGTTGTTTAATGAAATGCAATCAAACAAAGAAAATAATTTGGACAAGTTTGGACAGGCTAAGTTAAGCTCGAATAATAATAGTTGGATTTAGACAAAATTTTGAGTTCATATTTTGGGTTAAAGCTAAGTTTATGCATATAAAATTTTTTTAAAAATATCTTGTCTAAACTTAATCTGGCATGACCTATGAATAGGTCTAATATCGGCCACAGCTTAGTGTGGAGGATTTGCCAATAATTACAAAGTCATCGAAATTAATTTAGTTAAAGGTCGATTAAAAGTTTTTTAAAATTTCGGTTAGCAATTAATTTGATTTGAAATAAGGGAGTTAATCGAATTATTATAGATTAATTGATAACTAAAATTAATAATATTTTATATACTATATCTATAAGCTCAAAATATATAATATATATAAACCCAATATATATTATATATTCAAAGCTTGATATATCTAAACCTTTGTATGTTCCCCATTTCCTGTAGGCCTAAGTGCCAAAGCCCAAATGAAATTATAATAATTAAAACGCCAACCAAATTAACAACCAGTAGACCAAGAAATTTTAACTCAAACATCATTGGCTGTTCCTCCTGCGTCATAGTAGATCTCCCTGTCTCTTTTATTTCACAATTCTCCAACAACCCTGCTCTGGTGTTTTTTCTCTCTTCATAGGTACATCTCTCTCTCCTTTGATCTTCTTCTTTACCAAAACTTAAACCTCTTCAAACATGGCTTTTGATGGTTTTGTCTCCCACCATAGTGAACACATGCAAACCCTTGCTTTTAACCAACCCTCTTCACCTCCCAACTTCGACCCAGCTAAATGCAAGGCCGAGATAATAGGGCATCCCATGTACCCCCAGTTGTTGGAAGGCCACGTGGCTTGTCTACGTGTTGCCACGCCTGTTGACCAGCTCCCTAAGATCGATGCTCAGTTGGCTAGGTCCCAAGATGTCTCGGCTAAGTACTCATCATCACCTGCTGCTGGGGCTGCTCACCATGAACTCGATCACTTCATGGTAAACCCTTTTTCTCTTCTTCTTTCCAGATTTGGGTAGTCACCCTTGACCCTTGGATTCGTAGTTTTATTTTCCCCTTATTCTTTGTTCCTTTGTTTATGATCTACTGACTTGTTCTGTTTTGATTTTCGTTTTGTTGTATTCAAGTTTTGATGGCTAATTATTTGCATTTAAGTAGATTTTATTTTACAGCAGTAGGCGACTGTTTAAAGGTAAAATTTTAATTTAACCCTGTTCAAGAAAATTATGGAACTCAACTGAGGGTAATTTTCTTATAAAACATGTGTATGTGATCACTAATGTCATCTTTTTCATTTGAGTATTCTCTCTTTCTTTTTCCCTTTAATGTAGGCAAATTATGTGCTATTGCTTGGTTTCTTTAAAGACCAATTGCAACAACATGTTCGTGTTCATGCAATGGAAGCGGTTATGTCTTGTTGGGATCTTGAGCAATCACTTCAAAGTTTAACAGGTAAATGATTCTCTGCACTGTAAATACTGTTTTGGAGTTGATAGAAGAAAGTGAAAGTAACATGTCAATGCATCTTTATATTGTGATGTAGCTATGTCATCCATAGGAGTTGGACTTTAAGTCTTTGAACTCTACAGATAGCTTTCCTTGTTATTCTCATTCATAATAATGAATTTGTCCTGTTTGGTATTACTGCATTAACTGTAGATTGAAGTGAAAAAACTTAGAGCTAAACTATGAAGCATGAACAGGTGTATCTCCAGGTGAAGGCACAGGTGCAACAATGTCTGATGATGAAGATGAAGTTGTAGATAATGATCACGGTTTGTTTGATGGAAGCTTCGATGGGATCGACAGCATGGGATTTGGCCCTCTTGTCCCATCAGAAACTGAGAGATCCTTAATGGAACATGTTAGGCAAGAACTTAAGCACGAATTGAAACAGGTAGGATTTCTTAAAAAGTTAAATAGTAAACTGGCTTGATCTGTATTCTGCAACTAAAAATTCGTGTCTTTTAAGGGTTACAAAGAGAAAATTGTGGACGTTAGAGAGGAAATTCTGCGCAAGAGAAGAGCTGGAAAGCTACCTGGTGACACCACCTCGATTTTAAAAGCATGGTGGCAGTCACATTCCAAATGGCCTTACCCAACAGTGAGTGTGATGTATTTCTCAGGTAGTTCTGATCCTCAAAATGTGTTCTTTTCAACAGTTTTCTGATCAAGTGTTGCTTCAGGAAGAAGACAAAGCAAGATTAGCACAGGAAACAGGATTACAGTTGAAGCAGATTAATAATTGGTTTATAAACCAAAGAAAAAGGAATTGGCATAATACCCCCTCCACTTCTCTGAAGAGCAAACGTGAGAAGTAGGCTGCTAATGGATGTATGTATATGTGTCTTGATGAAAATGAGCTTTTCACGAGAACATTTGTCGATTTTAATTTGGAAAAGAAGTATGCAGGTTAAACCAGTGATGAAGCCTTAATGTAAGCAAAAGAAAAGCCCTCTGCATAGCATTAATATAGCTTTGCTAGATGGTTCTGTAATCATTTGGCTCATGCTTTCCTATGTATGTACAAGAATGACTTCAATAAGTCGTGGGTTTATAATGTAATTATCTACTTGGTCATATATAACATGTTTTTACCAATTAATTGACATTATTATATACCCATTTCCGTGAAATCAAACATGAATCAAACAGGTTCCTAGGATTGCAAGAAACAAAAGAATATTACTGTACTTAAACATGGATTCTAAAAGAACATAGAATAACCGTAAAACAATGTGCAGACATGTTGAATCGTATAATTATTTTACAATCCTGAGGGGACTCGTTGCCTATCATGTTCAAATGGAGCAGTAAACCTGGAAGAGAAACCACGAAGCAAATCATCTGCTTCTTTATCATCGCCTTCATCGAAGTTGAGAGCATAGCTACAAGGATCATAGTGAAACCTGTTCTTTTGATCTTTCCGCTTATCGCAATATCCACCCATCTTTCTTATAAAGTTCTTCCACTTTGGCCCTGCTACTTTCTCCGAGAATTGTTTCAGTTTATTGAGTTTGCATTTCCACCATTCCTCCGTGTGTTGTTCACCTCTCTGGTGCAGTAAGGTGTCGGATTCATCGATGTGGTTGTATGATCGGCGCAGTTTGAGGCAGAAGAGATTAAAACAACAACACCCTTTACCCCAAACTCCTTCATCTTCAACTTCTGCTTGCATGAAGATTGGATTCTCTTGAGAATTTTTCATGGGAAAGGAAACCAAAACAGGAAAGAAAAGAAAGGATTTTGGAATTTGGATTGGGATAGGGATAGGGATAAAAAAGGATGATGCTTTTTCTTATATGGAGAATTTCTGGAAGATGAAGAGAAGGAAAAGAGAAGTGGGAAGGAAATGGTGGAAATTAAATAAAATAAATAAACAAATGTTAAATAGTAGGTAAGGCATGCCTTGAGTATGGATGGCGGCTCAGTGCTACGCGGTATCTTTATTCTTAATGTCATCGGAAAGTGGAAAAATCGCCTAAATGAAAAAGTATGGAGGAAGAAATTGGCGGAGTCAAAAATCGCGTGAGTACGGAGGAACAAAATTTAGAAATTAGTTTCTTCATTTTTCAATTTTTCAAATTTAAGTTTAATTTATTGATAAATTTTTAAAATAAAAAATCCTTACCTGATAATTATATAATTAATAAAATGATTATGCAATTAATTAAATTTAATTAAAAAAATTTAATAATAATTATATCTAAATTTTAAAATCTGAAGAATATTGAAAACCTAAAGAAGTTATTCGCACTGATAATGATATTTTTATTATTTTAAAGTGACAAAAAAAAATTTGAATATCTTTATAATTATATAATTTTATTTTAAAATTTGATTTATTTTTAGTTTTATTAAAGAAATTGGTGACGATAAATTCATTTAAGTTAGTATCCAATATATTAGAAGTCTTCATGGTTGAGTCGGGTGGAGTTTGAATTAAACTTAAGTATAATATTAACACATTTTATACTTACTTAAACTTAGTCCGACTCAAAATAGGACCTTAAAATTTTGCTCAAGACTCATATTTATAAAAAAAACTAATCCAACAGCAAAGGTCTGAAGCTTTAATTTCCCATGTTTCTGTTGTTCAAGATTCGTTGGAGGTTAGTGGGGTGGGCTCAGCTCATCTAAAAAATTTATCGCCGGCTACCAATGGGTATGCCAACCGACAGCAATGAAAATGCTATGCTGGAATGTTCGTGGATTGGGGAGTTCGCGAGCAGTTCATCGACTTCAACATATGTTGAAAATTTATCATCCCCAATTTGTCTTCTTTATGGAGACTAAGTTGTCAGCTAGTCGTATGGAAAATGTTAGGAGACGTTGCGGTTTTTTAAATGGTGTTGAAGTAGCTGCGAAAGGTTCTAAAGGGGGTTTAAGTGTCGGTTGGAATGGTAGTCGATTGGTTACTTTGAAGAGTTTCTCCAAAAACCATATAGATGTGGAATTTCAAGAAGAGGTAGATAGTCAAATATAGAGATTCACAGGCTTTTATGGGGCCCCAGATGTAAGAGAGAAAGCGAGGACTTGGGAGTTGCTACGCACATTGGGAAGAGACAATACGTTGCCTTGGCTGGTTGGAGGTGATTTTAACGATATACTTTTTTCTAATGAGAAGCAAGGTGGCATTTTGACAAAAGAGGCTAGAATGGAGGCGTTTCGTCAACCTTTGGAGTCATGCCAGTTGGTAGACATCGGGCACTCGGGTCCTCGGTTTACTTGAAAAAGGGGTCGACTTTTGGATAATAACATACGGGAACATCTTGATAGGGGGGTTGCTAACGATGTATGGTTTCAAATGTTTCCACCTTTTTCGCTGAGACACCTTCTGCATTCGTTCTCTTATCATTGTCCATTACTTATAGAAACGGAGGTTGGAGGAAGAGAGAATAGAATTGATCGTTTTCGCTTTGAGGCATAGTGGACCGTGGAAGATTCATGCGAGGCCGAGGTTAAAAAGTTATGGGAAAGCAGTTTGGGTTCTTTCCCAACTCGTATGCTGGCTCTTGCAAAGGGCTTGCAAAAATGGGCAAGACTGATTAAGCCTAAAAGAGGGCGTCACGTCAAGCGTTTAACTAGTAGGTTGGAGGTTTTAAATGGCAGTGAACGTTCTGAGGAGTCTTTGGCAGATCTGGTCGATGTTAAAATACAGTTAAATTTGGAAATGGATAAGGAAGAGCGATACTGGGAGCAACGAGCACGAGTGAACTGGTTAAAGATGGGGGATAGGAACACTTTATTCTTTCATAAAATGGCTTCTCAAAGGCGACACACAAATCGAATCCAGGGCTTACAAAGGGAGGATGGCTTTATGGCTTCTAATAGCACTGAATTTAGGAATATTGCACGGGACTATTTTGTTAAGCTTTTTGAGTCACATGGGACAGGCAATATGAATCACATACTTTTAGGGGTACCTTGTAGCATTTCAGAAAGTATGAATCAGTCTCTACTCGTTCCTTATACCGAGAAGGAAGTTGTTGAGGCGTTAAAGGGAATTGGCCCCACAAAAGCTTCAGGTTCAGATGGTTTTCCGGTAATTTTTTATCAGAAATATTAAAGCATTGTTGGAAAAGATACTAGAAAGTTCTGTTTGGAAATTTTGAATGATGGAAAGTCAATGGAGAAAAATAACAGGACGCAAATAGTGTTAATTCCAAACATCGCAAACCCAACCAATTTGAAAAATTTTAGACCAATCAGTCTTTGCACTGTTCTCTACAAAATTATCTCCAAAACTGTGGCCAATCGCCTTCAAAAAGTCTTGGATGGTTGTATTGAAGACTCTCAAAGTGCTTTTGTACCGGGTAGACTCATAACTGATAATGTGTTACTGGCATACGAGGTTCTTCATTATTTTAAGAACAAAAGGTCAGGAAGAAAGGGTCTTATGGCTCTAAAGTTTGATATGAGCAAAGCTTACGATCGTGTGGAGTGGCCTTTTATCAAAGGTATGATGCCTAAGCTGGGTTTTGCAAATTCTTTTATTGATTTCATAATCAAGTGTATTAGTTCGGTTCAGTATTCGATTTTACTTAATGGTGAGGAAGGGCAGAAGTTTAACCCATCACGAGGGCTTCGTCAGGGGGCCCTGTTGAGCCTATACTTATTCTTGTTTTGTGGAGAGGGTTTATCTGCACTGATGAGACTAGCTAGGCAGAAAAGGAAAATTTTGGGGGCTAAAGTTTGCATATCGACTCCACCAATCACACATCTCATGTTTGCTGACGATTGTATCCTTTTTGGCGAGGTTACTGATAGGGGGATTCAGGTGATTAAGGATATTTTAAGAGAATATGAATCGTGTTCGGGCCAATGTGTTAATTTCAATAAGTCTACGGCTTTCTTTAGCTCGAACGTGGTTGATCATAATAAGAATCTAGTGTTGCAGTCCCTAAATGTTCGGTGTTCAACAGAAGTTGAAAGATACTTGGGACTTCCGAACATGGTGGGTAGAAGGAAGAAAATGGCTTTTCAATCTTTGAAAGTTAGACTGAAACGGAATATTGACAGTTGGAGCACTCGACATCTCTCTCAAGGGGGCAAATAGGTAATTATAAAATCAGTATTACAGGCTATTCCCATTTATACAATGTCTTGTTTCCTTTTACCAAAATCCTTGTGCGTGGAATTAGAAAACATATTAGGGGGTTTTTGGTGGCAGAAAAGTTATGAGAAGCGAGGAATTCATTGGTGCAATTGGAAGTCGTTATGCGATCCGAAGGAGGAAGGGGGGATGGGGTTTCGTAATTTGAATTCTTTTAATATTGCGTTACTGGCCAAATAGGGTTGGAGTTTGTTACGTAATCCTACTTCATTACTAGCACGTACTTTGAAAGCCAAATACTTTAAAGAGTCTGATTTTTTAAATTCCAGGTTAGGAAATTTACTTTCCCTTACCTGGCAAAGCATATGGGCGGCTAAAGGGCTCCTTTTGAGTGGGATGAGATGGAGGATAGGTGATGGCACGAACGTCTCAATTTGGGGTGATCCTGGAAGCAGTGAATACAGAGTTCAAAATTTGAATGTCAATTCAAATTTGTTATTAGTGGCAGATTTAATTGATGATAATACAAGGAAGTGGAAAACTGAACTGATCCTTGATACATTTTCGGTCAGTGATGCGGAACGGATTTTATGTATTCCTCTTTCTATGAATAAACAAGCAGATCACATAATCTGGCGTAGGGAGTCAACCGGGGAGTACACAGTTCGCAGTGGACACAAAATGTTTTTACAAGAGAGACAGAATAATACACACTCTAATTATAGGCATTTTTACAAAAGAATTTGGAGTCTTGATCTTCCTCCTAAGATTAAAATTACAAATTGGAGGCTTTTTCACAACTTCTTGCCTACGTTTTGTAATCTTCACTACAGGAGACTAATGCGTTCTGCTATTTGCCGGAGGTGTAATAATGGATCGGAAACCAGAGAGCACGTATTCAAGGAGTGCCCTGTAGCACAAGAAACATGGTCAATGTTAGGATTTAACTGGCCTTCTCAAGAAGCTAACTCAGATTTCAGTGATTGGCTTAATAACATTTTTGAGCTGTTTTCTTTTAATCAGTGCAGGACGATTGCATGTGCTTTATGGGTGCTTTGGAATCCAAGAAACAGATTTATACATGAAGGCGAACTTAAGTCTGGATCTCAAATTGCTGACTTTATTATGAACTACATCAGAGAACTGGAGTGAGTGAGTTCGAACTTACCTACGGTACGGGTTCTTATTAGTAGATGGGATGCCCCGACGGACCCTTGGGTAAAGATCAACTTCGATGCTGCTTTCAAAAAGGAATTAAAGGAGTCTTGTTCGGGTATAGTAGCAAGGAACGCTAGATCTGAAGTCATTTTCGCCAAAACAGTGTTTCATAAGAACATACCTTCTGCCTTTGCTATTGAAGCGATGGCGTGTCTCCAGGCGATCCGTGTTGGGTTACTTCAAGGGTTGCGAAAGGTAGTAGTAGAAGGTGACTCCAGAACGGTGATTCGAAAACTGCAAGAGAAAGTTGAGGACAGATCAGAAATCGAAGTCTTTATACAAGATTCAAAATTCCTGAGTTCTGGATTTGAGTCCTGTGTTTTTCGATTTATAAATAGAGAGGCAAACAAAGTGGCTCATCTTATTGCTAAAGGGGGTTTACAGAAGAAGGAGACAACTTACCTGCAGAACGCGTTCACTTCTGAGGTGGAAGAAGCTCTAATTGATGATCGGTGGAGGGAGGAGTCCATGCGAGATTGATTTTGTGGCTTGCATCGAAGAGTCTGATGGAAGGTGTATTCTGGGAGGAGAGAAAGAGTTTTCTCTTTTCGGTTTATCTGGGGAAATGATGGCCACTGCTCATCATTTAATGGCGGGTTTCCCAAGTTGCTTTTTTACAGTTTTTGAGAGATGGGATAATTGGATAAGCTGGATCTCTTTTTCTTTTCATTTTATTGTTTTTTACTTTGGTCTGGTCTATTAGACCCGTGTTTTGTGGTTTCTGTTTTGTTTTGGTTTGGGGCCTTCAGGCCATTTGCTTTGTTTTGTTTTTTAAACTTGGTTTGTTAGTCTTTGGGCTTGTTTTGTTTTAATAAAGATCCAGTCATTTTGATTCAGAAAAAAAACTAATCCAAACCCCATTTTAAACCGTTTATGTTATTTTTAAATTTTTTTATATTATTTAAATTTTTATATAATTATCTTAATATATCATATATTTATTTATTTTATGTGTTATAAATAACATAATATATAAAAACCGAAAACCGAAAATACAAGCAAGTAAATTAAACATTGTTTGATTGAAGAATGATGTAAGATTTTACAATTAAAAAAAGGAAAACAATCTCCACTTATATGGAACTGTACTCACAGCGCAAAAAAGCTTTGTATGAAACCATCTATATAAGAAAACCAGTGGGGAAAAAGTCAGTTCCCTCGCAAACACATATATGACCTATGAGCAGATTGTTCAATTTCATTTTCAGACTGAGGATTATGGGTTTTATCCTTTAGGTGGTGGAATTTTAGCAGCCATTGACCATAACTCGTTCACGATCTCGATGAAATTTAGTCTCTCTATGGCTTTGATGACCAGCATCTCTCCATCAATGATCTCCAGTCGGGATCACATGATTCTGGAACCGCTAGCCGCAGTGAATTACTCACAATACCACCTGAAACAATGATGGTTGGATATAAACTGTGATCCGCCATAGCACAAAGAAAGGAACTCATGATTTACATCTATAAATAAAGGCAATTTACCAATGATAGCCCCATAGTGCAAGTCTGTATATGGTTCTTCTCTAGTGAGAAGCTCCCACATCACAATACCGAACGAGAACACATCAACCTAAATTCGAGGAAATATCAACGCTATTAACTAACTATATGTAGGGGGAAAAGAGCATTTACATGATAGAGGAGGGTACTAGACTATGTGGTAATCACAAACCTTTTCCGACACGAGACTGTTGCTACCATTCAGAAGTTCTGGCGCCATCTATGGAAGTGTTCCGCACACACCACCTGATATTAGAGTTTGACATTTCACCTTTGATAGCCCCAAATCCCCAACCTGGTAACGGAAACTAGGCATATGAGAACCGAACAATTGAATGAGTTCAGAATGAAATTTAGAAAATATTAAAACTAATGTAGGACTCAAGATATGGAATAGGAAATGAAACTCGGGCCTAAGTACGAACCTTGCATATTGGGCGGTGAGGATCTTGAAGATTGACAAGTAAATTATTCAAAGTGCACTATGTTCTTTCCATGCAAATACTCCATTCCAAAGGCCACATCCATGGCAATCAAAAGCCGCTTGCACTTGTCAAGGTTCCTGGCAACAGCAAGTCATCCAATTATTATTTATAGCCAAATAAATGTACAACTGAATCACAATTGTCTAGCATAGCAAACAAACTTTTAGTACCTCTCGCTCTTCTGTAAAGCATCTCTTAAAGAACCACTAACCATATATTCCATCACTGTTGCTACAGAACCACCAGGACCATCAAGTACAACACCATAGAAAGCCACAACATTGGGATGATGCAAGTCAGCAAGCTTAATTGCCTCATTCCAGAAATCTTCAATCTAATCATACGCGTTAACCACGGTACAAGTTGTTAGCCTGTGAAATTACAAAGATGGAACTAATTTGAGAAATTAGGAGCTTGCAAAGAGAAAAGGATAGAACCAAACCATGCGTTCTTGTTCAGAGGGTTTTCCGGCAAAACGTCTATCATTTATTCGTTTAATTACAACATCAGTACCCCGCCACTTCCCGTGATAAACGGTACCAAAAGTGCCAGAACCAAGCTCCCACAGCTCTTCAAGGTCACTGTCTTTTATAACCTGCCAAATAAATATATAGCTGATTTAATGGGCAATAGAAGTTAACAGTAGAAGCACAAACATCACATAAAACCAGTACTTAAAGTTCAACCTGCAAGCCACCAATGCCATCCGAAACTCGAAGACCAAAATTTGTTCTATCTGGCTGTTTAGTCTTTAATTCCTAAGTTAAGAAAAATAGTATGAAGGACAGCTCAATAAATGGATCTGGAGAAGGCAGTCACAGATAAAAGAAGGCAAGGGGAAGGTGGGGTGAGGAAATGAGCATATAAATGGAAATCGAAAAGATCTTATATTCCACACCTCAAATTTAGCTTTGTGTTGCAGTCCACTAGGTAAAACATCTGTGTCTTGATAGCCTTCATCACCAGATGCATTGGTCTCTGCTGGAACGTCAGGATTTGAATGAGTAGAGGATCGGAAAACAGAAGCAGCTACTCCTTCAGCAACAACTTGTAGTTCTTCCTTGATGAGTTCCTCACCTAAGCCTTTGGCAATGAAAGAAACAACAATGAACATTTACTCCAAACATGAAGTGATAAATGCCAAATTATATACAAACTAAAAAAAATCAAATATTTCACCTTTCATAGACTGTATGTGGTCTGAACTCAAATTCTCATTTAAATGGCTTAATGGCTGGTAAACTTTATCTTCCAATTCAATATTAGATTCCCCACCAATTACTGCCTGGTTCTCTCCAAAAGGGTCTCGGTCCTCTCGCAGAGCCAATAATTCTTTCTTTGTTTGAATTTTGTTAGGTTTAGGAGGAGGAAAGTAAGCATGTTGTTGTAGGTTCCAAGGATCTTGATTGCTAAAAAGTGAGTTGGAGGAATCCAAAACATCTCCACCTATATTGGATGGTGAAAAGTAAGCTTGGCTGTTAGCATTAGAAGGAACAGCTTCAGTGTTGCATTGTACAATCTTCTGCTGCATCAAAGAAACTTCATCGAATCCCAATGTATGTGCTGACTCAACACCAGAAAATGGAGGGTTCCCATACTGAACTTCAACACCAACTTTTGGATGTGCATGTGTTACTAGATTATCCAATAGCAACTCTTTCCCAGCTATATGTGGATATTTTTCATCCAAGATAGCTTCTTTTCTAATTTTATCAATAGGTAAACTATTCTGCTCATTGCTCATTTGAAGAGGCTCCATCATCCTATAAATTTGGATCAGATGGTTAGGGTCTACACTATCTTTTTTAGGTACAGCAGGAACCCTTGACATTTCGTGCACTGGCTGTTCTAAAGCAGGAATGCCAATTGCCTCAACATGTGGAACCTCCTTTTGGAATTGGTATTGAGTTGGCAAAACATATGGTGATTGAAACTCACTTGCCAAACCCATCAAACCTAGGCTTGCTGGAATCCTAGGGTGATTAGAATTATCTGTTATTGAGGAAATATTTCCTTCATGTCCATATGGTGCATCAAGATTTTGAGAGGATCTAAATGCCTTTAACTTCAATCCACCAACTTGATTATCAACATGGCCAAGTTGTCGCACCCCAGCTTGCTGGTGAGCAATGTCATCCCCTATCGGTGCAGTCACCACAACTTTGTTCACTGATGAAATTCTAATTGAGTCTTCTTGATGCAGACCATGATAACTAGAATCTGCATTCACCATAGGTGTTGTGCCACCATCTCTTTGGTCCTGCACCAAAGGATCAAAATGCACATGAGGCAATGCCTTTTGACATATTAGCAGTCCTCGATACTGTGGATCTTCGCTGGAGTAGTTACTTTGATCTGCTGCAATGATCCATCTGAGAAGACGACATGCCTAGTTTGTGGAGTATGATGGAAAGTATAACCTCCTGCAACCATTGCTGATGGAATCTCGGCCTGATAAATTTTGTGGCTCTGATAAACAGGATGCTGAATTATCCTTGTTCCAAATGCATTTTGATCAGGATAATACTCTAATGGAGTCTGTTGGTGTTGCAACAGCAGCTGAAACGGTGCTGGTCTAACAACAACATGAGAGATGGAGGGAGTCAAGTCATGTTAAAAGCAGGAATGTACTGATGAGGGGCATTTTCTTGAGGCTACTGTTGATT
Organism: Gossypium anomalum; assembly: GCA_025698475.1. Lineage (NCBI taxonomy): Eukaryota > Viridiplantae > Streptophyta > Magnoliopsida > Malvales > Malvaceae > Gossypium > Gossypium anomalum. The sequence goes on from CM046961.1 coordinate 8,770,571, forward strand.
GAACACAGAACCAGTATTTCCCACAAACTTAGGATTTGAGAACTCCATTTGAGGTGCAAACTGCATATATTCGGTATGGCTTGTAACTTCATGGCAAGGATCAACATGTGTAGATGCATAGTGTTGCTGCAGATCATATCCCAATTGCTGCTGTGTTGAAGCAAGCCGCACCGTCCTCCCAGACTCAAACTCAAGTTGAGACGAAAGTGTTTGAGGACCGATATTAACTACCGGGCTTCCTAAATGAACACCGAAAATAGGTGAATTCCCCCTAGGCGACAACAAGTTTGTTGATGGCGGTCCACCAACATCCCCTTGAACAGCACCTGAGCTATCAACAGCTTCACTCCCACTAATATCAGAGTTTGGTGTTGAAGTCGCACTTGCTATGCTCTCCTTACGTGCAGTGCCACCAGCAGCTCCATTCACAATTCCATTTATTGCCTCAACATATTTCTGCCCATTGACATGCAAATCCCCGAATTGAACCGTACCGAAAGGATCAAGTTTCGAAGCCGAAAACAAAAATACCCTTAGTTTAGCTGATCCATCTAAAGACCTTTCAATCACTTTCTCATACTCATCCATCATATTAACAAGATCATCGGAGCATGAAACGGAAACTAATGCATCAAGGTCCTCATCAAGAAGCTGGTACTTGATAACCACAGGTTGCCCATAAGTATCCATCATTTTTTTCACAAACTCATTAAAGCTCATATATCTTCTAACACTAATAATCATTGTCTGCCCCCTACATATCTCAACACCCTATCACTTGGCCTAGGCAATATCTTCCCCCCAAAACTACACAAAAACTTAACCTTTTTTCCCAGACACAGAATCATCCCCACCCTCATCATTAACCTGATCAGCACCATTGCCATTACTTCCAACTCCTGAATTTGATTTATAACCAACCCCACCTATTAATTCATTCCCATTACCACTAACCCTGTTTCCCATATTACAACTATGACCCAAGCCTACAGTCACCCTATCATTACTCAATTGATCACTCCTATTCCCATTAATCCTATTGCCCAGACTAGGACTATAACCATGCCCAGCTACCACATCATTACTAACCTGATGCACGGCATTAGCAGCCACCATATTGCCCAAATTCAGACTATAACCGAACTCGCCAACCAGGTTCATACTTGAATTCCCAACTGGCACAGGCATAGGCATGCGAGGCCTCCATGCAGGGACACCCGGTGTCAAGGGCACTACATTTCCATATCCTAAACTTGCAAAACCAGCATCAGTCACCGTTGCTGGATAAAGAACAGGTATGGCACCACCTTAAGTCTCAAGCTCCTGAGGCGAGTTGGGAAGAAACCCGTCAATGCTTGTACCGCGGGTATTATTAGTGGCAGCCACCACATCCGCAATTTGGGGCTCTTCAGTTATAATTCTAGCTACATTCAATGGTCTAAGATCTTCTTGTATGAAATTTTGATCAACTGCCATAATCTATAATACAGGGTTCAACTGAAATATAGTCTAAATCAAGTTTAGAGGAGAAAAAAAAAGGGGTATTTTCCAAAGGCAAGAAACAGAGCTAAAAACGCTTCCTAAAACTAAGAAAATTTAATAAGAAGAGATGTAAGCAGAGAGGGAGAAACAGTGAGTCGGTGGTGGAGCTGGGCCACCTTTGATCCATGACTTTCTTTTGAGATTCGATGAATCTCGTCTTTCAAACACACTTTTTATCAGTTTGTCTCCCTGTTATTTCTATCCCCCTCTCTCCGGAACTTTGCTCTTTTGGTTTTCTTTTTTCCATTTATGGGTGGTGGGTGATAATTTTGTTGAGTGGATTGAAAATGGCAGTGACTTCCATATGTAATTTTCTTTTCTTAAGTTGCAAGGAATTAATGGAGGACAAGTAAATGAGAAAAGATGAAGGGTGACGGCACGTGGATGGTTTCATGCAAAGTTTCAATCAAAATCTAATGAGTATGTTGTTTTTTTCTTTTCGATTTATAAGGAACTAATATTATTATTGTGTTCAGCATTATAAAATATAAAAATGTTATTTATATTCTAAAATTGAAAAATATGTCCAACGTATTTATTTACAAATCTAGAAACAACTTGAGATAAAATAATATTAATAAACTGCAGTCAGCAGAATTTTCAACCGTTAATTATGGTATGGAGGGTTGTTAGTGGAACATCTTTTAGGCATTATTATTTTATGAAGTTAGGTATTATTTGAAAGATTCTCATCAATTAACACATTTCATAAGCAAAGTAAAACCATTAAAGTAAGAAGAGAACAATCTCGTAATCTGCACCCAAAAGTTGCAGGGGAAATTTTCAATCCTAAAACCTTATTTTTCGTGGTGAAATCCCGTTTGTTGTATCTTCTCAAACAATAAAAATAAAGGCTAAGTAATAAATAAATGCAATGATAACAATCTATATGCAACTTGCACTTCCAATAGGATAAGCTTGCTTGACTTTTTTGGTAAAATAAAAAATCTAATCCAATCCTCTTTATCTTGGAAGTAAATTTAGTGATCTTCATATGTACCAATAGTTGCTCTTGTCATCTCTTAGAAGTTTTTTTTTTTTTATACTTGTTAATGTCTACTTGGAAGGAAGATGGGTTAATGTCTACTTTACACCTATAAGGTAAAAGAAATACTAAGATTATAGGATGTGACACTGATAATACTCTAAAATGACGTATTTTTATATATTAATCATGTGTTTATTTTGAGCTTGAGCCTACTAATTTGAGCTATTTATGTCTTTTTATCTTTTAGGGACTAAATTGGAGGCGAAAAGTAAATTCAAGGGAAAAAGCGTCAATTTGGAGATTAAATGGGCCAATATGCAACGTGGGACAAATATGGTGCCAAAAGTGCGAACATGGAAGGCAGAAGGACTTAAAAGCAAATAGAAGAGATTTTATTTTGGAAGACTCTATTTTCTTTTATTCTATTAGGATAATTAATATTAAGATAATTATTAGGATTATTCAAATTTAGGATTTTATTTTAATTATCTTTGTTTATCTTTAATTAAATGTATTTATCTTTTTAGAATTTAAGTTCAATTAGACTATCTCCCTAGCACTATAAATAGGGGGTGAAGTGACTCTATTTGGAGCATCTTTTTCTGTAAACACTCTTCCCCAAAAGTCTTTTGTTCTTTCATATTTCTTTTCAATAAAATTTCTTTTTCCATATTTTTATTTATTTTCTTTCCCACAATTATCATGAGCCACTAAAACCCTTCTAGCCAAAAGTTGTCAATATTTCCCCAAAAAGGTTCTTGAGGCCTAGAATCCGTACTTAGCCTTCTCGCCAAGTATTCATCGTTTCTCACTTTACTGGTGGACGCTTCATCCATGGCCCTTAAGAAGTAAGCTTTTCAGCGCCGCTTTGTATGTATTGGAAGGATTGCATAGTCGGTTCGTTAACTTATCGTACGAGGTTGGCGAGCCAAAGAGACAAAATGGCGTGGGATTCGCCATTGAGAAGCGTTGATCTAGCATAGATTATCGGCTGAGTCGGGTTCCCTAAAAATCGTAAGTCTAATCTTTGGAGCTGGTGGTCGTGGCGTCCTCTTCCACTATAATCGCTTACTCGAGTCGAGAAGGATCATCCAAAAGCCAAGGATTGAGCCCAGGCGGAATGAGACAACCTGGAGGCTGGAACTTTCCCATAAGAATTTCTTTTCTCTTAAAACTCTCTTTATTATTTTTATTATTTTCGTAATCATAATTTCAATAAACTTTAAATTCTGTTTTTATTTTATTTTCGCTTCCAAAATCAATTCTTAAATTCATCTTTTACTTTTTTTCCAGAACGCAGTTTTCTTGAGCACGATTCGCGAGATTTCGAGAGACTAGCATTCGTATAATCCGGTCCCGAGAGATTCGACCCTACTTCCCTTTACTATTTCTTTTTCATTATTTTACAGAGGAATAGGATATTTTTGGTGCTCTCAACGATCGCATCAAATTTTGGCGCCGTTGTGGGACCGACAACATACTAATCTTGTTTTTCTTTGTTTTCTATGACCGGATCTCGCTCCCAGTACTCTTGCGTTCGACTCGTAAATCGAAAAGATCATGCGAAAGCTAATCGAAAGGAAACAAAACTAAGGAAAAAAGTAGTCGCGGTGGTTGGAACTCAAAGCAATCCACCGCGTAAATTAGAATCGACGACGTAGTAGAGTCTAGGGTTAACGAAAACCCTACTCAAACGTTAGAAAGTAAAGAAGAAGAAGTCGATTCCCCGAAGAAGTCTTTGAACACTAGGGTTGACGAAAACCCTAATTTAACACCTCAACTTATGGCTCGGACAATTCGGCAATCGGCCAAGCGCCGGCGAACAACCGCCACTATGCATCGCGTATGCTACTATGGATACGATTTTTGAATTAAAGTCGGAGCTTGATTCAAACATCGCCAACTTTCCGTGGGTTACAAAATGAAAACCCCATAAGCATTTAAAAGAATTCCATATGGTTTGTTTGAGTATGAAACCTCGGGGTAATCGAGGATCAAATTAAATCATCTGCAGCAAAATTGACTTTTAGCGGCGTTTTTAAGGTCTTTAGCGCGCTTTTAGCGCCGCTAAAATATTAGCGCGCTTTTACAAGCGCCAGAAAAACGCCTCTATAGACGGCGCCACTAAAGTTTGCGGCGTTTATTTGAAAAAACGCCGCTAAAGATCACGACCTTTAGCGCGCTTTTCATACAAACGCCGCTAAAGATCACGACCTTTAGCGGCGCTTTTCCTACAAACGCCGCTAAAGATCACGACCTTTAGCGGCGCTTTTTCAAAAACGCCGCTAAAGATCATGACCTTTAGCGCGCTTTTCCTACAAACGCCACTAAAGATCACGACCTTTAGCGACGCTTTTCTCAAAAACGCCGCTAAAAGTCATGAAATTCAAAAAAAAAAAAATACAAAATATTATAAAGGTCATGAAAAATATAAAAAATTTAAAATTCATTATTTCAATTTAATTTTAATTTATTCAAATAAATTGATTTCAATTTGATTCACTGTTTGTAAGTTAGAAAACTATAATCATCTGAACCAAACTAAATTTAATTTTTTTATTTTATAACTAATTTCTTTTACAAATATAAAAATAAAAAAATTTATTTAAATTAGTAAAAAAATTAAAATACTTTATACAAATATATTTATATATTAAATGGTTGTGTAGCACAAGGAAACTTTGCTCGGGCACAATGTAAAGGAAACCTAGATCACTCTCCTTTTGACATAGGGTCCAATGCCCTGCATATGACCATCCACAAGGGATTTTCCTTCAATTCATATAGTTTTGAAAACTCAACAAAATAATTTTAAGTTGCAAGTCACATAATATTATTAGCATAAAGTTCTGAATATTTTATTACCTTGCCATTAAGTTGGAGAAGTTCGCCATCGACCCATCGCTTTGTCCGTATGAGCATTAGAGCATGCTTAATGGTTTCATCAAAACGTCCAATAGATAGATTGAATTAATCAAAAATTTTCTGGTAAGTAGCTTTTCATGGTCATAGAATGATAATCTATTTATTTCATTTCATGCGACTTTAAAGTTCCCATTAGTAAATTATTGATCTTCTCGGTTTTCAACATTTGTAAATTACTAAATGGGACTTCCAGTTAATAGGACATGCTCATTTCTACAATCATGAAATCACGGGTAATGTGCGATCGTAATGCCCTTAGATAGTAATCGAAGCATACAAACAGATAGAGACAAACGAGAGTAATTACCACTCCTAACTCATCCGGATACAACCCACGGTTTGAGAGCCGCTTTCCTTCCAATTTTGGCACGAAAAGTAACCTAAAGATGTAAAAGGCATACCGATTGCTCACATGCTAGAAATACAACTATCACTAGATTTATCTAAGATACAATAAAATGAAAAAACTCACCAGTGGAACATTGAGATCTCCTGTTAACTTCACAGCTTCAACATATTCAAAGAACTCAACATCTGAAGATTCATCATCTGCATCACTCCAGCGACCATATTTACGCCTTAGCTCTGCTGAGTTACAAACATTGTAGCAATAAACAGACAATGTAAAGAATTGACTCCATTAGGGGGAAAAAACATATCTCAAGAAATGTGTTCTTATGGAATCTATTTGACCATATAGCTTAAAAAGCATATTAAAATCCATACAACTTACCAAAGAAGATTTATAGGAGCTAAGCTTCAAATTTTAAGTTCCCTATCCTTTGAGGTAATAATTACCAAAAAGTGGGAATACTGAAACATTTTATAATTATGCAAGGTCCCTTGATAAAAAGAAACTCATAATTCCCTACTATTCATTTAAAATATCATCATCTAGTTATCGTTACATCATTCAGTCTTACAAATGTTAAATTTTCATTTCAAAGATTGCTTTAAATATTAAAGGGGAACATCTTTCCAACAGATTATACGATGCTAGCAAGTTACTATTATGTTCATTCATAAAATATTTTCTCAAGAACCTAAATATCTCTCGAGCTTTAGGTTCACAATCTATTGTTTGTCTTTATAAAAGCGATTGCACCAAAGGACAAGAAAGGAAGATTGCTGGAAAAAACAACGGTAGAACCCAAACCATGAGCTACTCAATACTAGAAAACCAGCAACTATGGTGCTGATGTGTTACTTGACTATTTTCAAAGTGAAGGCCATTTATTCACTATAAGGAAGTGAGAGCCCAAGAGTAAGTAGCAACCAAAGAAATTACCAGTCCACTTCCCGTAAGTCTAGACAACCGTGAAGCATCATGGTACCGCTCTTCATCTATGGCACTCTGCAGATAAACAACAGATTCCAATAAACGCCAAAGCATAACAAAGACTTTGTTTATTTGAGAGGCTTACAATCTCTTACCTTCAATTATAAAAATATAATTGATTTATAAATACAGTACTTGCATGATATATATAACAAACTCAAAAACCAAAAACCAGCAAAGAGGTGATTAAGAGAGTAACCATTTAAGGGAAACAACCAATTCAGAGTATTGAAGGTGAAGTGCAGAGAAGCCTCTCATAAAGCATTGGTTCCTATTTGGATGGGACAGTCAAAAGTGGGGGCTATTCCTTTCCAACTCTCTTTGCACACCTTATTTTGCTCCTTTTTGTCCTTTTTATTCCTCGCTATGACACGTGATTCAATTGATAATAATTCATTAAAAGATAATTACACCCTTCTTTTCATGTAATTAAGACGACCTTAAATCTTTTTAGGTTCAAGTAGTGACTTGAATTTAATTTTATAGTTTAAATTGCAAAAAATAATATTATTTTCTTACCTAAAGAAAATACTAAATTGCAAAAAAGAAAAATATAAAATGAAGTTCTAGCTTAAAACTTAATTTGTTTCAAACAAACTTGACTTAAAACGATACAATATTAATCACATAAACATAAACTGGAGATATTGTCTAAGAAATTGGATTGACACTGACAATTTGTGATTAAAGAAAAAAGACCTTTGTTGCCAAGTCCTAGTAGAGATTTCAACAAGCTTACTAATCATGTACCCTAATTGAATTCCACATCAACTATTATATAAGGAAATTGTTTAATATCGTAATAATATCTATATATAGATAATACACATCATCATCACTCAATGCATTGTAGTGTAACCTGTTGCTAGGTACTATCCATGTCTCTTTATTACATCATAAAACATTATGTATTGTTTTTAATTGGCAATCAAAATGTTCATTACAGTCTTTCATATATACTCTTTTTATGCTAATTATATATTTTTCCTTGTAATAAGTAGAAAATGGTTGCTTTCAAATCTGAGAATATGCTTTCCTTTTTTATCTTTTTGTGAACTTTTTGTGAACTAGATCAAGGAAAGCCACAACAATATAGATTCTACTTAACTAGATCAAGGAAAGGCTATTTCCTTTTTTATCTTTTGTGAACTTTGGCACAGTAGTAGTAGATAAAAAAGCTATTCAAGAATATACCTCAAACATTGACAGGGTACCACTTCGATATAAAAATCCAAAAGCAATTTTTTAAGGCAGCAATATCCTACATCTGTCAAACCAAGGTTACACAAAGGAAAAAAAATGGTCAGGTGTCACTTAACAAAACCAAAGGTCACTTAAATTACTTTCAACCAAAGCATGCAGAAGGAAAACATGTGGCAAGCAAAACTTATATTCATGACAAATGAAGCAAACTTGCATTATCCACTATTCATGAAAAATGAAGCAAACTTATATTCCTCTAGATCTTCTCTTTGAAGAAGAATAAAACTCTCTCTGAACAACTTGAATAGCGTGCAATATTTAAGAAAGAGAAAACTCTAATCAAGAGCTTCCTCTGAAATAAAGTAAGTTAATGTAAGTGGTTTTCCTAAGAGATGAACCAGCTTTTTTGTGACAATACTGTATATATAAAGCATGCTACTATTAGTACAAAAACTGCACTTATTTATTAACATATTCTCGATGAATTTCGAGGTGAGGACCTTTCCACCATAACATTATAGTCACTTGCTTTGAACTATCAATTTGAATACTTTCAAGCAAAAAGCAACATCATAGTTCGAGCAACTTTAATCGCTTTCAAGACTCTTCATCTAAAAGGAAGAAAGCATGACACAAACACCGTGCATCTTAAAAGGTAAACAAGTAAAAGACCAAAGTCCACAACAATAACAAGTAAACTGATTTTTTTCTGGTTTAGGATTAGAATTCACATGCAAACAACACTATTTCTTGTTACCAAAGATTAATGAAGCAACATTAAAGTCAATAAAAGAGTGAGGTTTGCATATGTATCGCAATTGTCGTCAGAAAAAGAAATAAAGACCCAATGGCCAAAAAGAAAACCCTTTGCGCTCTATGGCATTTGATCGAACACTTTGTGTGGCACAAAGAATGGATGAAGAAGCTGCTTACCCTATAAGTAGAAGGTTGCCGCATCGCCATTTTGGCTTCCCCAGGAGTGAAAATGAGCATAATTTGCATGCAACGATTTGAAGAAAGACATTATTGCTTTCAATTCTCTAAAAGAAATTGCTTTGTTTTTCAGCTATGGAAACACTCCATCTATTGCCGTGGATTGAAAGGTGGAGTGAGAGGGAAAAATAAGTGGATAATTACGAACCACTATTTTTATGGTACTCATTTTAGCTTTATAATCCTCTACTTGTTGCATGGTTATTTCAAATTCCTTTCACTTGTTTTTCTTCCTCTAGCTCCAAAGCTGCCCATGCTTTGTAAGATTCGATCTCGAAAAGCTTCATTAGGTCTTCCATGGCGGATGGATCGAAATTCTTGTTGCCTTGTAAAGCTTGATCTGAGAGGAAAGTGAATTGAGAGAGGTATGAAATTAAAACCCTTTTTTTTTTACATTACAAACAACTCAACAATAAGATTTCTAAGCAAAATAAACATCAAGAATAATAAAATCAGTAAACTTACCTAATCAATTAAACGGCTAATGCGAAATCCAAAATCCAAAATCCCGTTTGTTTACAGAGAGGAAAAAAAGTAATTTCTCGGTAATCAAACAGAGAAAGAAAAGAAACAGCTAGCTGAAAATTATATCAACCAAAGTAAATTAAAGAGAAGGAAAAGATTTTTTTTATTTTTCATTTTAAAAAAGAGGATTAGGAAAACGGGGAAAAAATTTTTGAGGGTACCGATTTTAGGGGGGAAATTTGGGGATAAAAGGGCGCCACTTTTTTTATTGTATTTTTTTGTGGCATTTTTATAAAAAAACGCCGCTATTGCATATTTTTTGCAGTTTTTTTCATAAAAACGCCATTAATCTCTATTTTATATTTTATATTTATTTTTGTATTTTATTTTTATTTGTTATTAATGTTGTTATTTATTTATCAATATTTTTTTAAATCTAATATTTAAATATATCAAATGGTTTAGATTAAATATTTTTTTAAATAAAAGTATTAATTGGTTGTATAAAATTTTATCATTTAACAAATATCAAGTAAACCTTAAATCCTAAATCATTTAATATATATAAAGTTTATCTATTATCTCTTAAATAATTTAAACTATAATCATAATTTTAAGATATTAAAATTAAAATTATCTCTTTTACAATCATATAAGAAATTATTTAATATATAAATTAAAAACACTAATTAATCTAAACCATTAATCCCTAAACTCTAAATTCTAAAATCCTAAAATATAAACCATTAACCCATAACCCATAACCCCTAACCCTTAAACTTTAAACCCCAACCCTTAAACTATAATACATAAACCTTAAAATAGTAACTCATAAACCTTAAACCCTTAATCATATACCCTAAATCGTAAAAACCCTAAATTATAATGATTAATTGATTCAATATTTTTAAATTAATATTATCTTTTTTACAATTATATAAGAAAATATTTATCATATAAATTAAAAACATTAATTAACTAAACCCTAAACTCTTAATCCCTAATCCCTAGACCCTAAATCCTAAATCTTAAAATATAAACTCTTAATCCTAGACCCCTAACCCTTAAACCATAATCCCCTAAACCTATAATCCATAAAACTTAAAATAGTAACTCGGTAAACCTTAAACCCTTAACCATATGCCTAAATCATAAACCTTAAACTATAATGATAATTAATTCAATATTTTAAAATTAATACTATCTCTTTTACAATTATATAAGAAAATATTTAACATATGATGTACATCAACATCCATGTGATGTTTTTTGGGGTTTAATATTTTAGGGGTTATAGTTTAGGGTTTAAGATTTTTTAAGGCTTAGAAGTTTAGTGTTTTAAGGATTATAGATTAGTGTTTATGATTTTTTTGGGGGTTTAGGGTTTTAGGGGTTATATGGCTTTTAGCGGCGTTTTGCCAAAAGCGCCGCTAATGCTCTGGCTTTTAGCGGCGTTTTGCCAAAAGCGCGCTAATGCTCAGCTTTAGCGGCGTTTTGCCAAAAGCGCGCTAATGCTCCCAACTTTTAGCGGCGTTTTGCCAAAAGCGCGCTAATGCTCCCAACTTTAGCGGCGCTTTTAACAAAAACGCCATATTGCTCGCTTTTTAGCGGCATTTTTGGTAAAACGCCGCTATTGCTCTATGTTTTACAATTTTTGTATGCGTTTTTGATAAAACGCCGCTAAAAACGCCGCTAAAGCCCTATTTTCCCGTAGTGAATTGCGCTTTTCCTTTTCCCCTATTGATTCAAATAGGGAATGGTTATTTTATTTACCTCCTAGATCCGTTTACAACTTGGGGATCTATCTCGCTTATTTCTTAACGTGTTTTTCCTGCATCACGAGCGGTGAGTTAATAAGAGAAATCGTGGGCATAAGGCAAAAAGACGCAGAGACTCTATACGACTATTGGGAGCGATTTAAGAAGTTGTGTGCAAGTTGCCCACAACATGGTATAACTCCAATCTTTTTGCTCCAAAGACTTTTATGAAGGCTTGAAACCCATAGAGATGAATATGGTAGATGCCATGAGTGGAGGAGCGTTAGTCAACATGACTCCACAACAAGCAAGAGACTTAATCTCCACAATGGTCACGAATTCCCGGCAATTTCGAGCCAATCCTCGAACCCCTAGAAGGGTTCACCACTAAAGTAATTCTACCATTGAAGATAGACTTGATAGACTTACTAATATTGTGAATTCCTTTGTTACGAGAAAAATCGAAACCACCAGTATGTGGAATACGTGCTACACACGAACATACGACCGATCGTGCGTGTCTAGTCTGTGGACGATTCTATGGCCCATTTAGATGTCAGTGGGAAATTTTCCGCCCACCACAAAGACGATACAACCCTTACGCCAATACCTACAACCCGGGATGGAAGGACCACCTAATTTTAGTTATGGGGCTAATCCACGATATAGCCACCATACCAAAATCGAGCCCCACAACAGTCGCAAGATTCAGGTAATTCTTTAGAAACTTTGGTCAATAAATTAGCAACTAATGTCCTTGATTTTCAACAGCAAACTCTCAATTTCCAAAGAGAAATGAAGGGTTTTCAGCAGAAAACTGAAGCATCCATAAGGGAGTTGACCACATCAATTGAGAAATTAAACTCTCAAGGGAAACTGCCATCACAAACAGAACCGAACCCGAGGCAAATGCAAATGCAGTAACGTTACGAAGCGGAAAGATCCTGGAACCAGTTCCTGGCAAGAATCTTGGTCAAGAAATCGCCCAGGAAACACCAGGAAACGACGAACAGATCCGAGCGAAACCCCCACTGTCGAAAATCCAACCTCCATTCCCAGGACGATTAAATCAGTGTCGAAAAAGTAAGGAAGACAAGGAGATCCTCGAAACATTCAGGAATGTTGAGATCAACTTACCACTGTTAGATGCCATTAGACAGATTCCGCGACATGCCAAGTTCCTCAAAGAACTTTGCACCAACAAACGAAAACTAACAGGTAATGAAAAGGTAAGTGTTGGTGAGAATGTTTCAGCTTCTACAAAAAAAATGCCGGTTAAATGCAAAGATAGGGGTATGTTCGCTATTCCATGCAAAATTGGCCATTTGGGAATTAAGAAGGCTATGTGTGATCTAGGGGCCTCAATAAATGTAATGCCTTATTCTATTTATGAATCACTTAACCCAGGTTTTTTGACAAAGACAGGTGTGACCATTCAGTTGGCAGACAGGTCCATTGTGCATCCCGAAGGAGTCCTCGAGGACGTATTAGTCAAAGTCAATGGGCTTATTTTCCCTGCAGATTTCTATGTGATAAAAATGGAGGAGGATAATGCTCTGGTCTTCGTGACATCTTGTTGGGGCGTCTTTCCTTAAAATGATGCGAATACTAAGATTGATGTACGAAGCGGAACCCTCACGATGGAGTTTGACGGGGAGATCGTGAAGTTTAACGTTTATGGCACTATTAGTCACCCAAGTGAAGTCTTGGATGTAAACCGTGTCGACATAATTGACTCATCGATGAGAAAAACTTTTGAGTCATCTTATGGAGATAAACCTAAAATGATGTTTGATGATTTTTCATTAATAAATTATTGGCTCCTATGGATACTAAATTTCTACCTTCTATTGTGCGGTATCAAATCTGGAAGATACACATAATATTTTCTTGGAGGAAAAAACGAAGCCAAAGAAAGAGGCACAAGGACGATTGAGCCCAAATATGGTGGATGTGATAGAAAATGAGAATTTCCAAGCCTATACAAATGAAAGAATTTATTTGGAACAATTCCAATTCTAGTTGAGGCGTCAAGCTAGCGACGTTAAACAAGCGCTTGTTGGGAGGCAACCCAATCTTTATTTTTCTTTTTATTTATTATTTTCCTTTCTTTTTATTTATTATTTATTATTTTATTTTATTTTTATTTTATTTTATTTTAGTTAAATATTAATAAATTTCTCTTCTTCCATCTAGATGAAATGAAGCGAAAATACGAAGAAAAAAAAAGATAGAAAGTGTGCACCAAAACAACCCTATCCATGCTGTCAAACAGTTCTATTCCAGCCCAGAATGCCATATCTCTGCAGCCAAACAGTCCTATTCCAGCCATAGAATCCCCAAAACCTGCAGCCAAACACCCCTTTTCAGCAAATAAAACCCCCAAACCTTACATTTTTTTTTTCTTTTTTTCTTTTTTTTCCAAATTTCTCCATAACCGCCGACTCCTTTCTCCTCCACCACCCACCGCCGATTTCTTAGCCACCACGGTGAGAACCCAAAGCCAAACAAACATTGCACACATCACTCACCCCGTCTCCACCTCTTGCCGCTTCGCCATCTTCTTCTCCACCGTGTGCTCCAACCGACGGTAACTACATGGGGAGTTTTTCTAAACTTTTTTTTTCTCTCCACCTATTTGTTTTCCTTTTACTTTCACATCGAGGACTATGTGTTTTAAGTGGGGGAGGCATTCTTCGTTATTCTTGTTATTATCCTGCTATTTTTTCTTTTGTCATATTGTTGTTTGACTTTCATGCATGATTCTTACCTTCTAAGGAAGTTATGATTTTTCCCATAATTGATGCCATCTCCACTGTTTTATTTTTATTAGGCTAAAAATAATTGTGATTAATAGGGTTAATTCTATCTTGCTTTTCGTAAAATTGATCAAGTTTAATATAAAGTGAACACTTAAAATGATTGCATGCTTAATTAATGTTCATGGCTATTAGGTGATTATTAAAACTTATTTTTGACACTTAAATTTTTTTCTTTCCTGAGTTCTCAAGAATTTTAAATATCGTTTAATTTTTAATAAATGTTTTCCATGGTTATGAGTACAGCTTAAATCGTGGATCGATCGAGTAACTGGGTAGGGTGCTTGGATTGTCATTCTACTTCGCGTCAAAAAGGTTGTGTGGCGTGACAAGTAAAACTCCACTAGCCGAGGTTATGAGTATGGCCCAAATCGTGGATCGATCGAGTAACCGGGTAGGGTGCTTGGGTTGTCATTCTACTTCGCACAAAAGGTTGTGTGACGTGTTGGGTAAAACTCCGCTAACCTAAATAAATAATTTTAGGAGTATGTTGGGTGAGTAACCTTGGGGGGGTGCTTGGGTTGTCATCTCTCTTCACAAAAGGTTTAATATATTCCTAAGTAAATAAATAATAATAAAATTTAAAAAAATCAAAAAAGAAAAAAAAAAAAAAAAAAGAAGAAAAAAATAAGTACTAATAAAGTTGCACTTCGGGGACTAAAGGAGGAAATAATTAAGGTGTCTTAGTAGGTTTGGTAATTTACCTAAATGGCATAACTCAAGTCGATCTTAATTTTTGTGTGAAATAATTGGAATACTTTTTCTGTTTTACTTAAAGCAAGCTTAGAGGTCTCTTTATTTTTCATATGCGTTTTTAACTAATTTTTATGAAACTTTGGAGTGGTATTTCTTTTATGGCGAATCTAGCTTTCACGATTGATAGGAACCATACTTGAGGGCAAGCATGGGCTAAGTAGGGGGAATTTGATAATACTCTAAAATGACGTATTTTTATATATTAATCATGTGTTTATTTTGAGCTTGAGCCTACTAATTTGAGCTATTTATGTCTTTTTATCTTTTAGGGACTAAATTGGAGGCGAAAAGTAAATTCAAGGAAAAAGCGTCAATTTGGAGATTAAATGGGCCAATATGCAACGTGGGACAAATATGGTGCCAAAAGTGCTAACATGGAAGGCGGTAGGACTTAAAAGCAAATAGAAGAGATTTTATTTTGGAAGACCCTATTTTCTTTTATTCTATTAGGATAATTAATATTAAGATAATTATTAGGATTATTCAAATTTAGGATTTTATTTTAATTATCTTTGTTTATCTTTAATTAAATGTATTTATCTTTTTAGAATTTAAGTTCAATTAGACTATCTCCCTAGCACTATAAATAGGGGGTGAAGTGACTCTATTTGGAGCATCTTTTTCTGTAAACACTCTCCCCAAAAGTCTTTTGTTCTTTCATATTTCTTTTCAATAAAATTTCTTTTCCATATTTTTATTTATTTTCTTTCCCACAATTATCATGAGCCACTAAAACCCTTCTAGCCAAAAGTTGTCAATATTTCCCCAAAAAAGGTTCTTGAGGCCTAGAATCCGTACTTAGCCTTCTCGCCAAGTATTCATCGTTTCTCTGCACTCACGGTGGACGCTTCATCCATGGCCCTTAAGAAGTAAGCTTTTCAGCGGCCGCTTTGTATGTATTGGAAGGATTGCATAGTCGGTTCGTTAACTTATCGTCGAGAGGTTGGCGAGCCAAAGAGACAAAATGGCGTGGGATTCGCCATTGAGAAGCGTTGATCTAGCATAGATTATCGCTGAGTCGGTTCCCTAAAAATCGTAAGTCTAATCTTTGGAGCTGGTGGTCGTGCGTCCTCTTCCACTATAACCGCTTACTCGAGTCGAGAAGGATCATCCAAAAGCCAAGGATTGAGCCCAAGGCGGAATGAGACAACCGGAGGCTGGAACTTTCCCATAAGAATTTCTTTTCTCTTAAAACTCTCTTTATTATTTTTATTATTTTCGTAATCATAATTTCAATAAACTTTAAATTCTGTTTTTATTTTATTTTCGCTTCCAAAATCAATTCTTAAATTCTGTCTTTTATTTTTTTTTCCAGGAACGCAGGTTTTCTTGAGCACGATTCTGCCCAGGATTTCGAGAGACAAGCATTCGTATAATCCGGTCCCTGAGGATTCGACCCTACTTCCCCTTTACTATTTCTTTTTCATTATTTTACAGGGAATAGGATATTTTTGGTGCTCTCAACGACCGCATCAGACACTTTTACTTTTGGATATTTTTTAATACTTAAAAGTCAATAAATAGAAGGTGATAAGAGCTTCAGGGATGTTTTGGTAAAGTAATGTAGTAATAGTAGTGATCACACTTCTGGAGATGAATATATATGAGTATTTATAGCGAGATCCCTTGGTGACCTAAGGTTGATGGGCATATGAGAGCGCGTGAAGGGTAAATCGTTTTGTGCTTGTAATTAGCTAGCGTTAGTGTCCTTGATCTAGCAAGGTTGTATATCTAAGCCCTTTATTGATCTTGCCTTCTAACCTTTGACAGATACTACTGTTAGGTTGATATTTACTTTGTTGCATACATGCTATGCATTAGTTGGTTGTTTTACAAGGTTTGGTCTTTTGGGGCTTACTAATTTCTTTGAGTTTGGAGCATATTCACTTGGGCACAAATCTTATTTCCTTGGGGTAGTATCTATAAGTGGATAAAAAAGACTCCTTTCAATAGTGTCATTGTTGGTGTCTCTTGAAAAGGTTTAAATTCTCTGGTTGATTGTATTCCTCTAAAAGTTAAGCTTTTATTAATTTATTGGGAAAAGAGTCTAGAGGGTTAATTTGTTTGAATTTATTGAATCTTTTATCCAATTGGGATTTATCAATTAAGTGAGAGAAAACTTGTGAAGTTATGCCTCGCATTTTACGGCTTTTCTTCTCCTAGTTAAACTTTATTTTTAGTTTCTCATTTAAACTCTGATTAGTGTAGGTTATTTTAATATTATTTGACCTACAAATTTAGCTTATAAATAGGTCTTTTTTTCCACCTTTGAAAAATAACTCATTACATATTTAGGTATTAACATTTATAAGCTATCAGAGAATTTTGTGTTTATGTTTTGAGGGTTCTTATTTTGAATTTTAGGGTTTAGTTTTATCTCCATCTTTATACTCTTCGTTTTTTCCATTTTAGTAAATTATTTTTGCCTGTGATTTTTTATCCACTTCGGAGGTGTTTTTCCATGTAAAATATTTGTATTCGATATTTTCTTTGTTATTTTACTTGTTCGTTGCTTAATCGAGTTTATCCCCAACAAAGTGGTATCAGAGCTAGTTCAATTTTTCCAATTAACCCTTTCAAAGATGACAGCAATAAGATTTGATATTGATAAGTTTGATGGTATCACAAATTTTAATACGTGACAAATTCGAATTATGACAATTTTGATTCAGAGTAATCTTGAGAAGGTCCTTATAGAGAAGAAATCTACAAACATAAATAAATCTGAATAGGATAGGTTAGATAAAAAAAGCTTTATCCATAATTTAATTATATCTAACAAACAATGTATTCCAAGAGGTTTTGATGGAGAAAACGACATTCACCTTATGGAAAATGTTAGAAATCCTCTACGCGACAAAGTCTTTGGCTAATCGATTAGTGTTGAAACAACATCTATACGCATTCCGTATGGATAAAAGTGAGCATCTTAAAGGTCACATCAATCAATTTATTACTCTTTTAAATTATTTAAAAAATATTGAGGTTCAGATTGACGATTAAGATCAGGTTATACTATTATTATTCTCTTTACCCACTTCATACAAGTCTTTCAAAGAGACCTTGATTTATAGCAAAATAATCTCTCATTGAGGATGTGAAGGGTCATCTATTAAGTAAAAACAAACTCAATAATAAGTTTTGTTAAGATAGCAAGTCAGATAGGCAAGCCTCTGTTTTGTAAAAAATTAAGTCACATCAAGATAGATTGTTACCTACTGCAAAATAAAAGAGTTGCGATTTTTATGAGATATAAAAAAGGGGAAACACCTAGGGGTGTGCAAAATTCGGGTAAAACCGAAAAAATTCGGTTAACAGACTGAATTCGGTTAATCGGTCGGTTAACCAAATTAATTCAATCGGGGTCGGTTAATAATTTTTTGAGTTTTCGGTTAACGGTTAATTCGGTTCGAAACCGGTCGGTTAACCGAATTTTTTCGGTTTAACCAAAAAAATAATAAATAAAATTATAATATATGAATAGCTCACTATTCACTCAAACCCAATTCAACATAAACCCAAATACCCAATCTAATATATATTAACCCAAGTACCCAACCCAATCATAAAAATTATAAATAATTTAATAAATAAAAATAAAAATTTAAAAATAAAAATAAAAATAAAAAAATATAATTTTATACAAATAATTTGGTTAATTCGGTTAATTTGGATAATTCGGGTAATTCGGTTAATTCGATTAATTCGGTTAATTCGGTTAATTGTATACTTATTTTAACCAAAAATAAAAAAATATATAATTTTCAGTTAATTCGGTTAACCGACCGAATTAACCGAAAAAAATTCAGTTCGGTTAACGGTTAAAAATTTTGAAGGGTCGATTAATTCGGTTAATGTTATTTTGGGTCGGTTAACCGATTGAACACCTCTAGAAATACCTAAACTCAAAGAGGAGTGTGGATAAAAAGAGGAGAAATCACCAAAGCCTTCGAGCATCGAGGATTGATGGAAATCATTGGGAAGACTCAATTTCTCCATCTATTTTTTTTTCTTATTTCTTTTTCTATAATTAGTTTCTTGTTTTTATTTTAAGATTGTTTTTCAATTTTTGGATGAACTAAGTTTTCATTTCTAGGATTGCAATGGATTCAATGTTTAGTTAATTGAATTTTTTTTTCTATTTCCATCTTTTGTTATTTTTAATAGAGAATTAATTATTTACTCATTCTTGTTCTTCATTGATAATAGTCTGATCAATTATTAATTTGATAAAACTTAAAGAAATTGGAAAAGGACTTTTCGTTTTAGGTCTAGAATAAATAACTCTTTGTCTATGTTAGATGGTCAATTTTTTATTCCTAATAGCCATAACTGAGATTTGTTCTTAATCAATTTGATCTAAATTATTGGCATATGAATATATCTCGATAATTAGATTTAATTAGTTCTTTAATTGCTTGGAAGAGAATTAAGAGAATTTTAGTACTTTAGGTCAGTAATCAATTTATTGTAATAAATTGGGTGGATATTGAACAATTAGCTAATGCATTACATCAAATTATAATTCTATGCTTTTATTATTGATTGATTGTTTCGTTTTAATTTACCTTGCTCATTTTTATTTGTTTGATTTAAATTAAAAATCTGTATTATTAATTTATTTGGATAGGTTTATAGAGTAAAACTCACAAGTGCGCTTTTTAAGAAATGGTAGAAGTGCACATCTGTAAAATGATGCGTGGGTACCTAAGGTTGGGTCATTGAAAGATTGGCTTCTTCAGCCAATTGATTCGCTAAAGGATTGAAGTTACTGATATGGTTGATGGATATGGAGATTGTAGGTGGTACTCATTTACACATTGGTTGGACCATTCAATAGTGATGCACATTGCAATAATGCCTTCATCGAGAGAACATTTAGGACTTGATATGTGCGTATGGAATCGGTCAAACTCGAGTAAATTTATAGTTTTTTGATGCATATAAACGGATGACTACAGATATGTTGGCACCAAAAGACTCCTTTTGTGTTAATGCTTGAAAGCTTAAGGCTCATCAATGAGAGACAGTTCCTATGGATAGTGATAAGGGAGAGATTATGCTCAAATAATGAGAGATGTCCGGGCAAGTTAACAGATGATGCCTTTTGTAAGACTTGTAGCGCATGCTAGGGACAACACTTCACGCTTTGTGGGCAGTTTAGGTGAGGATAATTCCCAATGCTATGCAACAAAGCTTCTTCACCTCTAATTTAAACAGCTGGCTACTTGATAACTTCGATAATAATCTTGCTTTACAGTTTGATGGTGTTGAATGGGAAAAGTTGTTCGGAATTACATGGTGGTGGATTTGGAAGCAATGTATTGCGGATATTTTTAAGGGAGAAAGTTGTAGTGCTAACAAGGTGGTGGTGTTGGGCGATGAATGTAGAGTATGTCGCTCGTTTGGCCAAGGGCCAACACATTGATAATACAAGCCATAGCAATTGCAGTCTCCCTCATGCTGGGTGTGTTAAATTAAATGTTGACGGGGCAGTAGAATCGGATTTTGCAGGGGCATCTACAGGTGGAGTCATAAGAGACATGTATTGGAATTGACTAGTTGGCTACAATAGAAGTATTTGCTTAGAATCAATATTTAAGGTTGAATTATGGGCAGCTCTAGATGGTTTAAATGTGGTATAGCAGTGGGGTTTTATGAAAGTCATGGTGGAAAGTGATAATGATATGGTTGTACAATTGCTAAATGAGGATATGGTTGACTCATACTTGCGCTCTTTAGTTCAAAACATCAAGGAGTTGTGTCGAAGACAACAGTAGATCATCGTATCGCATACCCCATAAAAGGCTAATTAAGTGGTTGATTATGCTGCCAAGTTCCCTACAAGAATAAAACTTACTAGGCAGTGCTTTGAGAATCATATACCTAAAGCATGGAAATTGCTTAGCAATCACGTAACGAGTGCTCAATAGATGTAATAAGTCTACATATTCTGAAAAAAAAAAATTATATATATATATATATTTTTTTCACAAGCACTGCTGAGAAATTGATATGTCTTTTTCCTTTTAATATTTTACTATAATGTTATTGAAGGTTTGTCAACCTGGGTCTAAAATTTTATTATCAGTGTAGAAAATATTTTCAGACACTACAATAATATGTGGTGAGTGAGGTGGGAGATCCTTGTACGCAATTGGCGGAGCTTCCGATGGGCGGCTGGTGGAAGTTACCATGAAACTTCCTCCCCTCTTTGCTCGTCCCTTCTCAATTTCCAATTAATAATTTCAGCAAATATTTCCTCTACGTTTCTTCAGTAAGGATGGCATGAACCCGATTTTGTCTCCCCCTATCCACAACCTTTATTAGCGTTTTCCTTCTTTTTTACAGATTCAATCGAACTCCCTTTCTTTTGCTTTTCAGATCATCTTCTCTTTCATCACCTCCTAGCTAGGTTCAAACAGGTAGACATTCAATCAAACAATGGCTGGTATGCTTCCTGGTATTGAATGTGCTAGAAGAAGACGGATCCACCCAACGGGAGCCTTATCTGATTCACCAATCCCTCCTCCTTATCGCTTCACAAGGAAATCCTCTTTTTGTTTGTATACCACCAACCAGGATACTCATTCTTGTTTACAGGTACTTCCTCTTTTCCTATATAGTTCCATCTATTGTGTTGTTATAGATTGCAGTTACTGTAATTGTGAAAAATTATTAACAGCAATTGGTCTGTAATCATATTTTCATCATGGCAGCAAAATAAGAGGAGATTATAACTGATATTGACTTGTGTTTTAATTTGGGATGTGAATATATTGAAGCAAAGGAGCATATTAGATGAGGCCTGTGAAGATGAGGAGCTGGGAGGGATAGCAAGAGAAGCTAAGAAAAGATTAGATGAGAGGTTGAGATCACAACCTAAGAGGTACTAGAATGGCAAATTATTTATTTATTTATTTATTATTTCAAGTCTCATTTCCCCTCACTTTGGGCATTGAAAATCAATCCATCAGGCAAAATAGCAATGAAAATGGGATGAAAGGGGAGTTGCAGTCAAAGAAGAAGAGTGTGAGTTGGCCCAAACTGAGTTGGAAGAAGTGTTAAACTCAACTTGTTGAATCAAATCCCAAAGGTATTCCAACAGGTTGTACAACTTTTCTTTAATGTTCTCAAGATTACTCTACTGCATCTACACCAGTTACTCAATTAAGTCTCTCATTTTGATTGTTGGGTTATGTTTTTGGAGATAGTTTCTATTATAGAGTTTGGAAATCCATGACTGGATGTTGTATTTTCTTTTTTGGCTAAATTGTGTAAATATGATATGAAATTAATATTTAAATATTAGTATTATCCCTAAATTTTATGTTCATCATGGTATGATTGTATATTATTTTATGTTGTCTAATTACTGTGATATATGTATATCTAAAATAGAAAATCATGAAAGATGTGTGAGTGTGTATTATTTAAGAAATATGCTAATCAATTATAGATATTATAAAAAAAATATTGTTTAAAATAAAAATATTTATAATAAAGATAAAATAAAATTTAAATAATGAAATTTACAATTATGTCTCAACTTGTAAAATATTCAAATCAAATTCAGGTTTAAATTTTAGAGATGGCATTGTTGAAATGGGAAACCGTAAATTTCAAAAAAATTAATTTTTATAAATCATAAAACAAACATAAAGAATACTTGAAAAAATATTTGGATTATAAAACGAATATGTATATTTTTGGAATCAATTTATTCTTCGTAACTAATTTTTTTTATAGATCATAAAAGGAAATCTTCATAACTAACTTTTTTAAGGGTCATAATTAACCTGTAACCTTCATTAATTAAAAAATTAAAAGTAAATGCGATTTAATAAATTTTAATTTATTAACTATTAAATAAATAAAAGAAATCATGCAGAAATTTTCAAACCTCATTATGGTGGGAGGTTTTAATATTAGTATTATATAAAAATATGCATATGATGAATGTCATGTTAGTAACATTAAAAACATTAAATTTTTCATTCATTTAGAGTGGTTTGACAAGCGATACAAATTTAAGAGTTAAGAAGAGAAAAAAAATTTAAATGAATGGTTAAAACATTTTTTTTTTATAAAATTGAAGGGTTAAATAAATCATTATACCTTATATAAAAGTATAATCAACACATAATTTTCAGAATTCATTAAAATAATAAATATATTAAATGCAAATGAAATTTAAAAAAATTAAAACTTTTTTAAACTGGTAACTATTAATGTTTAATTGGTGCTTGTTGAATCCTCAAGCTTGGTATAAATTGATTTCAATATATTTGAAACCTCGTCTTATTATAAGGATTGGATCAGATTGATCCTCCTATTATGAAATGGATCAACTTAGTTTTTATATTTGTAAAAATATCAAGTAAGGTCAAATTTCAAGGGAGTTAACATTTAATATTTAACGAGGTTATATTTTAAAAGCTTTTTATGATTTTTGTAGATGAAATATTTTCTTTAGAGTTGAACTATAAATAAATAAATAACTAATTTTCGTGTCATTTTTTAATCAATAAATATTAACGCTATCCTAGTTTGGCTTTATTTGATTCTTTTTAAAAGTATTTAAAAATAAAGGGACTATTTTGATTCAGTCCCTAGAATAGGGGACTTCACAGGTATGTTTACCATTATAAATTAGAAAAAGATGAAAAGAAGAGAAAACGACAGCGTTGAATACCAAATAATTGGGCATTGCGTTTCTTCCTTCTCTCTTTCATCTCTCAACGGCTAGTTTCAAGTTACCGTTTTAAGTTCTCCCCCAAGATTCAAAAATCCAATTAACAACCCCACCTTCTTTAGATTTCTACAACATTCCTCAAAAAGAAATTGTTTCTTTCAAAAATCAAAGCACTGGCAACTAAAATCATCAATCTAAAATCCAGATTCAACCCATTTTCAAGCTCTCATCAACAAATCAAAAGGTCAAAAATGGTATACAGTTATACCCCAACATACTACTCCACCATCCATGATTCCATCACTTCACTTTGCAAGACAATCCTCCCTTTCTCCTTCAAGAAAAAGAGATTGCCTGCTGCTGAACTCAGGCTTTCCAAGCTTCAATCTGATAATCTAAAATGGCAGCAGGATTCCTTTCACCAGATACTCAATCTCATGGGTCTGCATAAAGAAGGGATTTTGGGTGAAGCTGAGGTTACTGCTTTTAGAACTCATTTGCTTGACATGCTCATTGCTTCTCCACCTGAACTTGAACAGCCTGTTATCTTGAGAGATAAACTGCTCTTCTTGCAGGTAACTATAATCTCTCTCTCTCTTTTTTTTTTGTGCGTGTGTGTGAGTTGAGTGAGTGAAATTATTCTTCAAATTTGATTTCTTTTGTTGTAGGAACTGCTTTATGCAAAATGTATATCTGAGGAGGAGTACCATTCTTCAAAAAGGCCTTTGTTGCAGCGGTTAGCAGTACAAGGAGCTGAAATCGAGACCAGAGATTTAGTCGTTGCGAATCCAAAAGATTCGAAAGAGAATCAAGAAGAAGAATGGTCTGTGATTGACTTGAAGGATGATAGAGACAATGTGTTGCATTCCAATAATAAATCGAAGAACAACTCTGCCATGAATCAGATCAAAGGAGCAGCCTCGGTTTTCGGGTTCGGATCATCCCAGAAGCCAAGTAAAAACAGATCAGAAAAGAGCATTTTCGATGTGGATTCAAAACCATCATCATCAGCCTTTATGGAGGGTAAGGAAAGTGAAACAAAATCGATTCTAATGCAAGAAGAAGCATTCCCAACCGAGTCTGTGAAGGAGAATGGTAGTGCAAAGAGAAAACCATTTAAAACCCTGTTTCATAGAGAGCAAAGAGAGGGGCATAATAATGGCCCTGGTTCAGAGGAGAATGCATCAAAATCAGCAAAGAAACAATGGGGTTTTGATGGATTCAAGAAATGGAGGAGAAATGATTCAGAGGATGAGACAGCTCCTTTGCCTCTCAACGAAAGATCAGATAGTGAAGCATTCATGGGGTCATGCCAACCTGTTGCAACTCCCATCGGAGAGGGACCAGACACGAAACAGATTAAGAGGAAGCTGCTTGCAAATGGAGCTCCATCGGATTTCTTCATCGATAAGGTTCATATTAATGTTGAAGAAAAGAAAAGAAAAATGTTGTTCTACTTCTTGTATACTAGTGTTAGCTTATATCAAATATCCACTTGCAGGTAGTAGGAGACAAAATAAAGAAGGAGCTATCACGAATTCAATCAGAGCTCTCCACCACAAACCCCAATCTTAAATTTTCGTAAGCAAATTCTTTCCATTAAACCTTAAATCCTATTTTGCTTTGCATATTTGCCTAAGTTTTGTTGTGCTTCTTGTAATTCCACTAGGGATGATCAAATTGAAGCAATTTCCACAACCCTTCCTGTGGACAAGGCTGACCTCAAAAAGTTCTTTCCCAAGTAAGGATGCTAAAAAAATCATGATTTTCTTACACGGCCAAATGATGAACATTTCTGTTTCTTATTGTCTGTATTTTTTTTTTGCCAATGTTGAAGGTCGTGGTGTGATAGATATGGAGAGGTAGTTCTAGATGTGGTCAAGAAAGAATTCAGGGAGCATGTAGGAGAGATGGAAAACATGAGAAATGTTACCAGACAGAAGCTTAAAAACAACTCAAGGCGATGGACTACTTTTGATGATGATAATGAGAATTGTCACCCAAATCTCTTTGATAATAAAAACCCAAATCCTGAATCAGCTGTCTTCCAAGATCATAACCCCTTTTGGAACCAAAGGCGTGGCTCTCCTTCTTTCTTGGGTTAGAGGTGAAAAACCAACCATGCAACTGCTATTATTTGTGTTGTTAATTTCTCAAGTTATATATATTATGTATTTAAGATTGTACCAGTGCATGAACTGTTAAAGAAGAACTCTGTTCTTCTAAGTAATCATACTGCCTCTTCATCTTCATTTTAATGCCAAGGTTGATGCCATCCTTTCAAACTCATTTTTATTCCTCCTTGATTGATTATACATGCCAACATCCGTAAGCATCGATAATAACCCAGCAATGGTTTTTGATTGATTACATTAAAGATGTAGCCATCAATGAGTAAAGTGCAAGGCCAAAAAGATCCTATTTCCTCAATTTGCTAAACTTAATAATTCCACATAGGCCACATCTATGAGGAAAAAAAGATGCTACAACATGGTAAACAGGAAATAAATATAGATATAACATTTATACAAGAATCCACTACTATATTTACATGTATATGTACAGTTACATCAAAGAGATGGAATCTCAGAGTTTGAGACAGAAGACTCCCCACCACCATGACGAACATCGCCTCTGCAAAGTGGACACACTCTGCAAACCAAGAGTAAAAAAGAGAAAAAAAAAAAAAAGTGAGTTCCCGAAAGAGAGGGAAAAAGAAAAACAACGCATGGTGCAGGGAAAGTGTAGCAATACCCGTGTATCTCTTTGAGCCATTTATCCACACAAGACATGTGAAACTCATGCTGGCAAGGCAGAATTCTTATTTGGTCCCCTTCCTCATATTCACCCAAACATATATGACACCTATATATAACAGGGTCAATTGATGCAACGTGAACATAATTATTAAAAAGAAAGGCAAAACTGAGTATCATGCACCTTCAATCTACTAGTAGTAAGAAAGAAAGAACTTACTGTTCAACAGCATCCCCGTCCTCAGCTGCATTTGCTTTTTTGTGACTTCTGAGGGGGAAAGAATCAACTACAGATTCAGGAGCCGGCGGTGATACCATGGATAGGGACAGTGATACTGGTTGACGATGCAAAACCTACAAATTATTATATGGTAAGTTATGAAATACAAGATAACTTTTCATTGACTACAGGGACAGTAGACAAAATTATAGAAACAAGATGATTAGTTGCTAAAGGAAAACTACCTCAAATAGAGCCTCAGCAAGCATAACTATTCGAGATATGCTTACACGAGCACTAGGCTCATCAGTTATCAGGGAAGAATCACATGAGCAAGTGCCATCAGGGTGGATTCCAGATGGACAAAATGTAGTTCGCCGATGATTTTCATCATGTCCACCATGCAGCCTTAACCAATTCTGAAAAGAACCAAATGAGATAATTAATAAAAGTTACCTAAGGGAACTAGGCAGGGCAATGAGGTGGAGGGACAGATATTGCTTTATCTCTCCCACCCCACCTTTAGAGTACCCTGTCACATGATACCATCCCTGCCTCCATGGAAGTTGGTTACATCCATACCCACTCTACTCCACGCTTACCTCAATTCTTTAAAATTATAATTTAATTATGAATACCATATCTTAAATTAAACTATTAATATTACTCACTTTAAGCAAGACCAATTACTACAAGTTTCCACTTTTACATAAAATATGTATATGAACATTTAAGGATGTATATGAGAAAGTGTAAAATATATAAAAGGATAAAACAGTAATTCTATATGCAAGGCAGCATGGAACAAACTTGCCTGCTTTCAAACAAATTATAACCCAGCCACCCAGCCACCCCCCTCCCCGGGGTGCACTTTCAAATAAAAATTCATCCATTCAGTGCAGACCAGTGCAGAACCGATAGAGTAAAATTTTGCCATCCAAAAGGGATCAGACTGACAAAATATTCTGACATGATTACAATTAAGATTAGAATTAAAGCCTTCAAGGATGCATAACTGGATACAAAAGATGTCCTAATTTCTAACAAAAAATTGAACAAGGCTCAAAGAACAAAGGACCATAAACACCACCATCCAGGAATACTAGAGCCAAGATAATTTTCAAAAGAAAACTAGTTACTTAAAGCAAGATCTACTAAAAGCAAGTTGGATAACACATAAATCAAAGTGCTTAGTAAATAAATACCTCTAGTCTTGAGTGTCGTCTTCGTTCATTTAATCTATGAATTCTACTGCTGAGGTAACCAGAACCACCTGCAGCCCCATCATAAAAGAAATCACCATCGAAATCAAGGAGCCATCTGTTATCAAATCCTGGATCATTATTATCATCTGTTGAAAGAAAAATGGACTGGGAATTATTAACTCTTCTGGAACTGCGTCTCGAAAAAGCATCCGAAAACATTCTTCTGCTATTCCTCCTGGATTCACGACTACTTGTATCAGCGGTGCCACCCGATAAAATATTGGAAGAGAGACTCACTAGATCAACATGAAGAACACTTCCATCTCCCTGGCTCCTCTCCCTATTAGATAGGAGAAATCCTAAACCTGAAGGCATCACTTCTATAATGGATTCACCTCCGATGGAGTGAGAAGTCTCCAGTTCTGAGGCATGAGGAGCAGAAGCAAAACCAGAGTTACGTACTGTTGTTACTTCACCCAACTCATTCTCAACAGGTATCCTGTGCGAATTTGAATCTTCAAGCCCTCGAGGAGACAAAATACTTGGCTCAGGACAGACCTCAGACACACCCTTGTTTGCATTTTCAAATCTGACTGCACCCTCATTAGTCGAAAGATTTTCTGAGGCAGGATCTGAAGACTGTTGTTCTATAAAGGGAGTGCTAGCTGAAGTACTACTATCCTTATGAGATTCACCGCGATTATAACCAGCATCTACCTGAGAAGCAACTAACTCTGTATTTTCAGTCAAGCATTTCCTACAATGACTAGTTTCTACATCTCTAGAACCACCTTCAACAGAGGAATTCTGACTGGCTGCAGAACTGCTTTCAGCTAGAATTCCAGTTTCACTATCTATGCTGCTAAATCTTGTTCCCATACTGCATATCAAAGCAGATTCCTCCAAGGGACTTTGGACAATGTTGCTAATAGGGTCAGAGTGATCTGCCGACTTCACCAGAATTTCAGCTGGATAATCTTCCATCTACAACAAAAGAATGTATTGTATCATTCACTGCAGCATATTCTAGAGCTTCCATGTGAAATGATTAGATTACAACCTAAATACAAAGAAGAAAAGATAACTTCCAAGACATAAACTTGTTAAGGAACATGCAATGCACAAGAAATTTGCTGGTGCTAACACAATTATAATTCACTTGACTCTTGTATCCTCAATGACTTCATGGAGCTCTCATGGTGACCCAGGTTTGGAGCAACAATTATGAAATGCTCAACCACTGCCACAAAAAAGCTTCTCTTTCCGCCTCCTGTCTACATCTTGGAACCGAGAGGAAAGCTAAAAAGTTAAGCTACTTCATGGAATTTTAACTAAAAATGAACTTATTCAAGTGCAAAGTCGTATTGTTCGTTTTAAATAAATAAAGAAAAAAAAAAGAAAGGTAAAAACACCAACTGAAAACAATCTAACCAAGTAAACTTGCAAAATTAATACCAGCCTCCAAGAGTTTGTCTAGCATATTTAAGCTAGAGTGGTCTTAATCCAAAGACAAACTATTCAACATATTACACCGCAAAAAGAACATTGCAGTTCTATTTCAGTTCTTCCCTCCAAATAAATGACACACTGACAACTAATCCTAAAATAAAATGAAAATTTGCTTTTAAAAGAGTGAAATTCAGAGAAAAAGACACTTCAGAAATTTAAGCAATGCACTGATAGCTTATTCATGCAAGCGCAGTGGGCAAATTTTTTTTTCTTTGGGTCAAAAGGTGAAGGGGATAGTTGAATGTGCAAATTTAATGCAACACCAAGCCAACAACCAGACAAAGTTTATTCTTTGTGGCAAGGGGATTGCAAGAACCAGTCAATATTCTCCAATCAAAACTAAAGGCTGACACAGCACAAGAACCAAATCCTGCAAGGAACCAGATTCCTCATGTTCCCTTAAGAGCATTTTCCATTATGAAGCTATTGGTGAATACATAATTGAACCTACTACTGGGGGAAGAGCAGGTCCAAAATATCATATAAGAAAGGCTGGCACTCTCAGTATTTGCATCATTCAAACGCCCATGTATAAAACCTTCTCCCAGACCAATACAACATCAAGTAAAGCACTACTTCAAATGAAGCGACCATTAATTTTGGAATTTTTAAAGAGAAGGCGAGCAATTTCAGACAATAAAATAATAAAAATGATCAAAGGAAAAAAAAATCAATAGAGGAACCCTTGACATAGTTAATTGAGCAACATAAAAAATCAAAAATTTACAAATAGTATATATCTAAGCAGAAACCTTAATAGCTCTTATCTATCCCTTTTCGGACCAGAGGACTTAGGAACAAATAAATCAATTACCATGCAACTTCAAGCCTGAATTAAAGCCAACAAAAAAGGATAGGTTTCTATATGAATTACTAGAAAGAAGTGATATTTCATATGTATTAAGCCAAACCCAGATCACAAAAATGTTTATTGGACACTAAAAAGAATATAAAAATAAAAAGAACAGGGCCATTGACTTTATGATTAATAACTCCAAAATTAATAAAATTCCCATATAATTCAGCAGCCAAATAACCAATCTCAAATAGCCATTAAAAAAATCAAACTTGTGATAGATAATTACCTCAAGAGGAGCATGAGATGAAGAGGCACCACAGATGAAAAAAGAAGAGAGTCTGGAACGCCGTTTGGGTCGGCGGTTGAGTCTCCCCCATGATGGGTTCGAGCCTTGTCGGCTGCTACACGACCCCATCCCAGCCCCCTTCTTTCTAAACCTCCTCCTCCTCCTCCTCCTCCTCCTTCAAAGGCTTTCAAGAAAAATAAAATCTTTTCTATGACTGAGAGCTTTATTTTCTTCCTTTTGAAAGTGAAAGTCAATAAATGAAGATAGAAGGAGAAGACCCAATTCAATGTTTGAAAACTGACGGAGAGAGAGAGAGGGAGATGAATTATTTCTATGGGCTTACGTGTGAATGGGAAAAGAAGAAAAGGGGGTGCAGAGGAGCGTTTGTGCTTAGGATTTTTTCTTGGTTCATAAGCTTTGGGTTTTGTTTTATTATACCCCTTTGGATTTGCAATCCTCACAATTAGCCATCACCTTTAATTACTTTTAAATTTTTAAATTTATTTTTTTCATGCCAGTCGAGTTTTAGTTCGATTGGCATAAATATTGTTACTAATACAAGAGAACTCAGTGTTCGAGTGCATTAAAGTGTAATATCCTCTTATAAATAAATTGAATAATTGAATTTTATGAAAAAGAAAAAAAAACTTTATTTCTAGAATTTTCTAGAATTTTTATTTTAGATTGACAGTGTTTTTATTTTTATATAATATATATATATATATATATATGCTTAACAAAAAAAAAGTTATTTTATTCTTTTCACAAGCAAAAAACTACAAGGAAATTGAGTGGTTAATTTAAAAATAGTTAAGCATTGTAAGAGGATGGCTGGATGATTAGAATAATAACTTTCACTTTTATAACCAAAATAACCAATTTCTATAATTACAGGAATTTGTTTGATTTATTCCGACCGTATACAGTTAATAGGGGAAATTACATCATTAGTCATTCAATTGTTAGTGTATTTTTTTATTTTCATCACTAAATTATAAAATTAAAAAAGAAAAGCTTTTAATTTTATCACCAACATTTTTTATTGATTTTGTTTTGGTTACTCTCAATTAAATCACTAATAGAAATAATGATGTGGTCTTTTTAATTGTTATAATAACACATTTAGTCCTTAACATTTACGCATTCTATCCATTTGATCTTAATTTTAAATAATTTAATAAATTTAACTCTTTATTTTTATAAATTCTATCAATTTAATCCTTAAATACATCTTTTATCGTAAACACATAAAATTTTCATACCATCTTTCTAGATTTTTAAAAGAAAATTTTCCTATTTCAAAATAATTGACAATAAATTTTGGAAAGGAATTTAAAATGTAATCTTAAATTTGGCACCATTTGGCATCATCAATGTTAGAAAAATAATTGCGTTGATTTTTTTTTATAGCGATAAGTGTTTTCATCTATTTTATAATTTGAGCTTAGTCTTATCTGAACTGGTGTGGTACTCCGGTAAAACCCTCTCAACAATATTAACTTTAAGATATAAACTTGGCTGAAAACTTCAAATACTTGGAAAAAAAAATCCCCTCCACTTCTTCCAACTACTTGTTGGTAACTGCGTTGATTTTTAATTAAACTAGAAATATTTTATATGGTCTCATCTGACGTGATGCTAGGGATAAATAAATATTGTATGGAGAAAAAAATAAAACTCGTAATCAATTATATTTGGCATAATGAGTTTTTAGCCCTCAAACTTTAAAAAAAAAAATCATTTTATCCATCCATTTAATTTTTTGTCTCTTTTAGCCATTGAACTCGTATATTTTTGTCAAATCACCTAAAATGGATGGAAAAGTTAACGTTTGTTAACTTTGTTGGCGTAACGTACATGTGGATTACCATGTAGATGACATGTAAATATTTAATTAATTTTTAAAATTTTTAAAAATATTAAAAAATATTTTTTTAATTAATATATTTTTAATATTTTTTAATTTTTAAAATTATCTTTTATATTTTTTTTAAAAATTAATTTTAATTAAATGCTGACTTGTCATCCACGTTGCAATCTACACAACATCAACAATGTTAAAAAACTTTAATGTTTCCATTCATTTTGGATGATTTGACAAAAAGCACAAGTTTAAGGGCTAAAAATACAACAAATTAAATGGAGGGCTAAAATGACTTTTTTTTTTATAAAGTAGGAGGGTCAAAAAATTCATTATGTCATTATATTTTAAATTTTATTTTTTACTCTCATAAAATTATATATGCGTTAAGAAATAATATATAGATTTTTTAAAGAAGTGTTAAATAAAATTTTGAGTTTTTAGATATTATTATAATAAATCAAAATTTAATGACATCTTTAATATTATCAAATCTAGTTTTATATATATATATATTTTGGCATAATTGTAAAAAAAGCCCTCAACCTTTGGGGGCTTTTGGATATATGCCCCTAACCTCTTTTTTTTCTGAAATCAGCCCTTAACGTAACGGATTTTTCAGACATCAACCCAGTTGAAATAGTAACCGTCAGCTGACCGTTAGTCAACAGTCGGTCAAAAAATTTGGTCTATGTGGCGTTGCTGTTGACCGATGACGTGGCTCACATTAAAATAAATAAGCTGACATAGCAAAAATTAAACAAATTTAATAATCATAAAACCAAAAAAAAAAAAAACCCTAAATCCCCAAACCCTCAAAATCATTTTCCCAAATTCTAAAATTCCTAAATCGTGAAATTCCCTAAATCCCTAACCTCCGAAATCTTTCATTGAATCCCTAACAATCTTCAAGTCCTTAAATCTTCAAATACCTAAATCGATAGCATTCCGAAATCTTCTTGAAATCCCTAAAATTTTTACGAATCAAATCGTTGAGAACGAAAAACTTCAACAATCGTGAGAGTTTCCGCAACCCAAAATCGAAAGGTAGGTGCTTTCTTATTTGGTTTGGTGGGAAAATAAATTCCATTTTTGGTTTGGTTAGTTGGTTATTTGTGATTTACTATTGCAATTTGAGTGCGACAATGTAGGGTTTGTTTTGTCGATTTTTGATGCGATAGTGGTCCCAATGTTGTTGATAAAACTGTTGTAAAAATTGTAGATGGTTAATTGTGATTTATTATTGCAATTTCAGTGCCAGAATGTAGGGTTTGTTTTGTCGATTTGTGATGCGACAGTGGTCCCGATGATGTTGATTTCTATTACCCAAGCAAAAAAATGTTAAAATTGTAGACATGTGTCACTATTTTGTATTGTATTGAAAGAAGTGGTCCCGATATAGGTAGTGAGTTCTGTTTTATTATTTTTTAATGTTTTCTGCTTAGAAAAATGTTTGTTTATTCAAAGCAAATTGTTTTTACTCAAAAAAGATGTTAAACTTGTAGACTTCTGTTACTACTTTATTTGTTTTTTAAATGTTTTTTGCTTACAATGTGTTACTATTTTTTGTAAATGTCATCAGATGATGAATATTATATTATTTTGCATGTGGGTGGGCACTTTGTAAAGGATCCATATGCTAGATATGTAGGTGAGGAAGTGATTAGGCTTAAAGAGGACCCAGACACAATATCTTATTTTGAATTATGTAAAATAGTCAAAATTGGGTTAGGGTTTAACACTGTCATGTTAATCTATTTTCATGAGCCTGGTACAGTGGGGTTACAAATAATCTAAGGGTGATTTATGATGACACTTCAACCATAGCTATGTTGGACTTTTTGGTCAAGTTTAAGGAGATTGAGTTATATGTTGAACATGAGGTTGATAACCCAATAATTGTAGATGAATTTTTTTTGTTGACTACTGGGGAGGGTGATGTTGAAGGGGTGGAAGTTGATGGGGAGGATGATGATGAAGGGGTAGAATCTGATGGTGAAGGTGATCTAGAAAAGGTAGAATCTAGTGGGGAGGGTGATGTAGGAGAGGTACAAGCTGATGGGAAGGGTGTGTCTGCTACTGGTATTGAGGTAGATAAGGATATTGGTATGGAAAGTGGTGGACATATTAGTTTAGGGTCTATTGTTGGAGAGGATAATGATAGTGAAGTTGCTGGTAATGAATATGCTAGTGATTTTGCAACATCAGATGGAGTAGATAATGTTGCTGATGAATATTGTAATAACCCAAATTTGACCGGGTTGAAAAAAACCAAAATTAAAAATAAATAACAAATGTTTATTTAAACAGTCCAGGTTACAAAGCCCAAATCATGGGCCCAAAACCAAAACAATTCAATTAAGCCCGCTTTACATCTTACCCGGATACATTGAACTAGCCCAAATACACGGACCCAATACCCCTCGAACTAACCTGCACCTGCAATGGCCCAATTAACTCAAACTCTCAGAGGCCCAAAATTAGAAGCATTTGGCTAGGGTTAGAAACCCTAGCCCTCACCTCGCGCCGCAAGGGATTCTGGAAGTTTCAGGGAACAGCTGTCCGACTTGCTAAAATCGAGGCCATCAATGCGCTATTGACGCGCCTTCAATGCCCATTGGTGCCCTGATCATTGGTCGTCCCTCTATCTAGCTCCGAATCGCGCCACGAACACCAAGACCACCGCCGGGATCTTCGGGGAACCTGCAAGAAAAGGAAGCAAACAGCAGATACACGAAAACAGAGTAGGAAATGGCAGGAAAATCACTGCAGACACGAAATGGAAAGAAATCATGGATTTCTTTCCCAGAATATGTAAGGGACCAAGGCTATAAAGCCTTTCATTTCACTTGTAAATAGGAGGTTCAAAAAAAAAATACACAGATATAATCAATAAAAAATACAGTTTCAGCCAAAGATTTGTTCTCGCATATATATACACAGCAAGCATCTCAGTCGATTAAGTATACAAAGGTGAAATTTCTAATACATACACATATATGTAAACTGTAAACAATGAAAAAGGAAAAGGTCGAACCTTTATTTGCGCTAAAAATCGAAGTTTGGACCTCCGACCACCGTACGGGGAGGAGTTGGTGACGGCGCGTGGGCGCGTGAGGCCGAGGACCAAGGCTCGGCTCGACGGAGGCCGGAACCAAGCACACTCTCTCTCTCCTCTCATTTCAGAGAGAATTTTAAGTTTTTTTTTAAAAAAAACGGTGTAAAATGATTTTTGGGCTAAAGTCTTGGTTTATATAGCCCCTGTGAAACGTCGACGTTTTAGACCCCTAGGATCCGCGCGTTGACCCGATTACCCAGGGGGGATCCATGCATTTTTAGAATTGGGTTAATTACCCAATTGATCCTTCTGCCCATTTTTGTATTTACAATCAAACTTTATTTTATTTATGATTTGGCCCAATATTTTATTTTAGTTTTAATTTAGTCCCGATGGCTATTAAATTATATTCTGGAAAACGTCGCCGTTTTGGGAATAGGACAATTTGCCCAGTGAGTCCCTCTAGTTTTACGCGCGTTTTAAATTGGGCCTTAATCCAGTTTTGGTTTCTTTGAAATTCGCCCTGACATTTTACCGAACTTTAAATTTAATCCTATATTTATTTTTATTATTCTATTGATATATTTTTTTTTGTTTTTTTGTTACTTGTTTTATTTTTATATCACACGTTATAAGATTATTTTATTATAAGCATTATTTTTAATATATATATTACTATTAGTTGTTATACATTATTCTTTCAAAAATATTATTGCATATCATTTTTTTATATTATTATTATATTTTCATAAATATTATATATATTTATTAGTTATTTATATATTATTATTTTCATTATTTTATATTATATTTATTATATTCCTTATTTCCCATATATTTTATTATATAACATTTATTATGTTTTATTTTTATATTACTTATTATTTTTTATATATATTATATATCACATATTACCAATTATACTATTTATGTTTATATCACATATATATTATTTAGAATTTGTAAATTATTATTATTAAATCATATTTTAAACTCATATTATATACACATTTCATTATTATTTATTTATTTATTTATTATATATTATTTCATTTTAAATTAATACTATTATATTATGAATTCTCTTATATACTCTTAAACCAATATATTACCATATAATTATTATTCTTTTGTAAATATTCTTGTTATTATATTATATATTATATATTAAATACTATTTTAAAATTGTTATGAAATATCTTATCTTTAATTATGTATCTATTTTGTTAGTAATCAATCATTCTTTTTTAGTTCTTTAAGATATTTTTATATTATATGTATCAAGTATGTGTTAAATGTTATTTTTATTATTATTATTATATGTTATATTTTGTGAACATGCATTTCATCTATTTGTACATCATACATTATTTGGTTATTGCTTTTTTTTCATGCATCATTTAATTATCATTTTGTATGTTTGTATATTAGTTTATTCATTCTCGATACATGCTATATATATCTTTATATGTATATTGTTAATATTTGCTTTATATGTATTATGTTACATGTATATATCTAATGCACGATCTTTATATTGTTACCATTACTTTGTTTAAATATATGCATTACAATAATATGTTATTATGTATGATTTATAATGCAATATAATTCCCCACACATCACTTGAAAAAGAGGGGGCATCAAAGTCTTCAAAAATACAAAAAAGCAATGCTTGATGTTTGAAAACTTCGAGAAAGTAGTGCCCTAACTTATTGGGTTGCGGCTCTTCTCGTCGAGTTCGAATAATCAAGTACCCTTCTAAGTTTTTAAAGGTTTTCAAAATGTAAGCGACTGTCTTGGAATTTCAAAGCAATATGTCCTAACTTACTGGATGTGGCGTTTTTGTTTCGAGATAGGGATTTCCAAAGGCTAACTCAAAGTATCAATATTTTGATACTAGTGAACTCCAATTTTCAAAATAAAAATGTTTAAAAGAGGATTGCATCTTAAAATTTCTAATTTCCGACCTTAAAGACATTTGATAATTAATTAGGAACCAATTATTGGGCGATACGAGGGTGCTAATCCTTCCTCGTACGTAACCGACTCCCAAACCCGTTCTTTTTATTTCGTAGACCAAAACTAATGATTTTAAAACAAAATGTTTTAAAGGTGATCCAATCACACCTAAAAAGATTGGTGGCGACTCCCGTTTTCGTTTTTAAAGTTGATTCCCATTTTTTAAAACTCGATTTAAAAATGGTTTCGACAGCATGGCGACTCCGCTGGGGACGTTTAAGAGAGTCAAGCCGTGTAATTGATTATCTCTTGTCTTAATGTCGAAAATTAAAAATTTTAAAATTTAATCATCTTTGCATTACATGTGTTTGTATTATTACATGTGTTGCTATATTCTAATACGAATTACATTTGCATGACCGTTGTGGTCACACCCTTAAGTGGGAGTGTGAAGCTACGCCTTCGTGAGGTTTTCACCTCCGTGTAGGATAGTGGATCACTTTCGGGATACATCCGTACCTATGGTTTCGTGAGATTTTCTTCTCCGTGTAGCCATAAGGAAATGTATTCCCCTGAAATGAACTCGATTCAAATGAGCCTATAATGGGTGTGGATCGAGGAATCTGCTGGTTCAGGTACCTCAAACTTTAGAACCAACCTCATATAGAAAAAACCGTAAGAGCCCAACTTAGTTAGAGTTAAACTTTAGATACTACCCTTATAAATTATTGTTGAGATTTATTGATATCATGTGATACTGACTATTTCTTTTCTTTTGTTTGCATGACATTTTGCATTTACAAAGGTATCAATTCACGGTCAGTTTCTAAGTTAGAGAGTTTTATTATGGAGAACAGACTTCTTGATAGAGTGGAGGGCAACGCCAACGCGTCCATAGATGGTCCGAGCAAACTCGCTTAGAAAAGGGAGATAGTATAGTCATGGGATATATGTCGGAGCTGCCGGATATACTCGCATCGTTGTCACGCAGAATAATCTCCAAGAGCTTAAGGGATTTGGGATCAATGGGGCAATGAGACTAAACAGCTTATTCTACGGTAATTACGAGACTTACCTTACTTGCTCGATGTTCAAATAGATGAGCACTTGTTCCGAGCCCTCGCCGCTTTTGGAATCCAAATAGACAGCTTGTTTCACTTTTGGGAGGTAGACTTGGTGCCTACCGTAGAGGAGTACACCGCCTTGTTACGTTGTCCCAGTTCCAGTTTGATAGAATCTATTCTCGAGCCATTAATGTCCCTACCTTTTGGAAGAAATTGATGACTATTACAGGATGAGCGAGCGATGAGATTACTACCGAATTAAAGAGAAGAGCGAGTGCAAGTGCATTTCATGGGATGCTTTGAAGGGTCTGATTTTGACACACCCTGATGAAACAAAGAGGGTAGATATTTTTGCCTTAAGTTTGTACGGATTGATGGTGTTCCCTAGGGCTTTGGGATATGTGGATGAGGCAACCACGGATCTTTTCCATAGACTCGAT
This sequence comes from Gossypium anomalum, assembly GCA_025698475.1. NCBI lineage: Eukaryota > Viridiplantae > Streptophyta > Magnoliopsida > Malvales > Malvaceae > Gossypium > Gossypium anomalum. Next base: position 8,809,213 of record CM046961.1, read on the forward strand.
AAGAGGGTTCATACATCCCCTGTAATTTTGGCAGAAACATTCAGGTCCTTAGGCACATGTAGGAAAGCTGGTGCAGGCAGGTTTGTTGGTTGTGCACAATTGCTTCTAGCTTGGTTCTATAGTCATTTTTGGTTGATAGATAAGGTCATTTGTCGAGTTTTCTTCGAGGATTACTCACCGCTGAAGGACATAGTCGCTTCAACTAGGAGAGTTAATGTTCTAGAGGAGAATTGGATAGCACTACTTCAAAATCTTCAGTCGAAAGATGTTGAGTGGAGAGCTCCGTGGATGATTCCTGGTGAGATTCTTTACCGTTGTGGCAGTTTCGATTGGGTCCCTTTATTAGAAATTTGGGGTGCTATTGGTTATGACCCCTTGCTCGTGTTGAGGCAATTCGGTTTGAGGCAGTTCGTGCCAGCAACTCATGGGCTAACTCAAAGTGAGTTTGCATATAGAGGAGCCGATTACAAGAAAAGGGTCGGTAAGATCTCTAGCGCTTGGAACAAGACGTGTCGGTTGAAAGGAGTTGCTATTGGCCCTGCTACGACTCCAGAATATGTTGAATGGAGAGGTAGAAGGATCACTGATAATATTCCTGAGCCAAATGTGGAAGGAGCTCGACCGATGGAGGAATATCTGCAAGTGATGCCCTCGGAGTTGGAAATTATGAAACACGAATTTGAGAGGAAAAATTTGGAGCTTGAGAAAAAGATAGCAAAGCTCGAAGAATAAAAGATGTACTTGAGTTTAGATATCGATGTCTAGAAGATGGAGGTCGAAAAAGAAAGAAAGGAAAAGAGGAAAATTGAAGAGGATAGAGATGATTTGAAGGAACACTACAAAAAGGTACAGGTATCCTTGAGAAGAGCGAAAGTAGGAGGGTCTTCAGATCAGTTGCAGAAAGAGGTCCAAGAAGGAAAGGCTAGAGCTGAGTACTGGGAGAAAAAGTTTTAGGAGATGCAATCATGGAACTTGGCATTAGAAGAAGAGAATAAAGGGTTGAAGTCTAAAATAACTGAGCTTGGAAAATCCCTTCGTTGGCATCGCAACCATGATTCTACGGTCAAGTTAAAATAGCTAAAGAGTAAAGTTGAAAATTTGGAAGCAGCATTGCAGGAAGGTAAACTTCGGATCGAGCAACTTGAGACGTAAGGAGATTATCTAAAGGGAGAGCTTCATCAGTCTAGAGGGCAGGTTAGAGAAAGAGATCATGTCATGGGAGAAGCCATAGCCCAGATTCGAGAGGTTGCTGAATATGTGCAGGACTTGGCAGTATGAGCTGATGTATTGAGTCTGATATGTGGGTCGTCGTCAGACATAGGAAGAGAGTTAGCCCTTTTATTAGATAGAGTTAAAACTTTGGGCATTAGGGCGAAAGCGTACTTGTAATCCATTTATATGTAAAGATATTCTTTTTCTAAATAAAGTTTTCTAAATGAGATTGAATCGAGATTGATGTCTTTGTTGTATTCATACATTTGCATTACATCATATCATATGCATTTAAGGTTATAGAAAGACCCTAATTAGTTAAAGTTTCTTTATAAATGTAGAAAAGAAAATCTGGAAATCACACATCCTTACGGCACTCGCACTAAAACTAAGAACATGGATCAAAGGTTTGAGCAGTTGCAAAAGGATATGTAAGACCAGTTGCAAGAGCAGTCGGCTAAAATACAGAATGAGTGAGGGAGCAAATGATGGAAGCTCAGAGGAATATGATGGCCGAAATGGCTCAGTTACTGAGGGCCACTGATAAGGGAAAGGCTCCTATGGCCATCACTGAAGAGGAAAATGAGGGTCCTCCTCCAGGTTTTACACCGTCGCATGTACCATTGCAAAATGAGGCACCTCCTAGAAGGCCATCTACTACTGTGAGGCCTCAGCATGGGCCAATTGATACTGGTGTCCATATGAATTTCCCGGTTGGTCCAGGGTTTAATATGGGTGACAATCCTACTAATCCTCTTGTTCCCGATCTAGATATGGTAGAAAAGGGGGATTTGAAGGCCGAAGCTGCAAGGCAATTGGATGAACGCTGCAAATGGTTAGAAGAAAAGTTCAAGGCTTTGGAAGGCACTGGTAATAATCATGGGGTTGATGCCAAGGACTTAAGTCTGGTCCCAAACCTAGTATTACCTCATAAATTCAAAATGCCAGAATTTGAAAAGTACAATGGCACTACTTGCCCAGAGGCCCACATCACAATGTTTTACAGAAGGATGACGGGGTATGTAAACAATGATCAACTGTTGATCCATTATTTTCAAGAGAGTTTGATAGGAGCGGCAGCCAGATGGTACAATCAGTTGAGCCGGGCTAGAATAAGTTCATGGAGGGATCTTGCACAAGCCTTCATGCAACAAAGACAATCATGTAAATGTACATGACCCCTAACTGGATTACCCTGCAAAACATGGAGAAGAAGCCTAATAAGAATTTTAGGCAATATGCACAGAGGTGGAGAGAGGTAGCGATGCAGGTTCAACCACCACTGTTGGAGAAGGAGACCACTATGTTATTTATTAATACTCTAAAAGCCCCATTTATTACTCATATGATTGGAAGCACTACTAAAAGTTTTGCGGACATAGTTATGGCAGGAGAGATGATAGAGAATGCCATAAGAGGGGGAGAATTGAGGGGGAGGTAGCCAAAAGATCAGCCCCAAGAAGAAAAGACAATGAGGTAAACAATACAAGCGGTTTTAATTCAAAAGCAGTCACAGTTAGCCAACCCAAAGTAGCCACAGTTGGGCAACAAGGCTCTCAAAAGCAGAAATCCAACACTAGGCATGAGAGGATGCAATTTACACCTATACCTGTGACGTATAGGGAGCTCTATCAAAATCTATATGATGCACATGCTATAGCCCCTTTCCATTTAAAACCATTACAACCTCCGTACCCTAAATGGTATGATGCAAATACCAGATGTGAGTATCATGCTGGAATATCGGGGCACTCAATCAAGAATTGTACTGGATTCAAGAAAGCCGTAGAGAGGTTGATCAAGAATAGGGTTTTAAAATTTGAGAGTACCTCAAATACTGAGAATCCTTTTCCAAACCATGACAATCAGGGAGTAAATGCCATTGGTGAAGCGGATAAAAAAAGGGAAAAAAAAATGTTGATGAGATAATGATGCCTATGAGTGTAATCTGGGAAGAGATGATGAAGAGAGGTATGTTGACCTCTAAAAATACGAAAGAAAGAACATGGGACTACGATGAGTTCCGTGAAGATTACGAGGAATTCAAGGCCTTGGTGCAAGGCTTTATAGACAACAAAGAGCTATAGGTTTATGAAGGTAGCTCTAGTGAAAAGCAAGTATGTGTGCTGGAAAATGAACAGCAAAGAACCAGCAGACCAAGGATCATCATCTCCCTGCTAGGGAATAATAAAATGGGGATACCAGCAGCGCCCAAGGTTATTATCCATACACCTACTCCTTTCCCTTACAAGGATAACAAGAAAGTACCATGGAGTTATGACTGTAGCGTGACGGTGCCGGAAGAAGGAAATATAGCCAGTGCATCTAAAGATGTACGAGATGAAGGTTCCCATACGTGGAGTGGGAATCGTTATGATATGGGGGACATCAGAGTGGAGCCCACAAAACCCAAGAATGTTGAAATTGAGAAAAAGAGTGAAGTACCTATTAACGAGCCAGTGAGGGAGGAGGAAGCTAAGGAATTTCTAAAGTTCCTTAAGCATAGTGAGTACAGTGTGGTCGAGCAGTTGCGTAAGCAACCAGCACACATATCGATTTTAGCCTTACTGCTAAGCTCTGAAGTGCATCGAGAAGCGTTGTTGAAGGTACTCAACGAGACATATGTCACTCATGATATATCTGTCAATAAGTTGGACTGGTTGATAAATAACATCAGTGCTGATAATTTCATCTACTTCAATGATGATGAAATTCCACCTGGGGGCATAGGGTCAACTAAGACTTTACACATCACCACTTGTTGCAAAGGATACACGCTTCCAAGTGTACTCGTTAATAATGGGTCCGCTTTGAACGTCCTTCCATTATCTACGTTGAACAGATTACCCATCGACAGTTCGCACATGAAGACATGTCATAATGTGGTAAGAGCCTTTGACGGAACTGAAAGGAAAGTAATGGAATGAATTGACATCCCTCTGGAGATTGGACCAAATACGTATGAAGTTGACTTCCTGGTAATGGATATCAAGCCCTCCTATAATTGTTTGTTGGGGAGGCCATGGATACACTCGGTAGAGCGGTGCCTTCTTCAGTGCACCAAAAATTGAAGTTGGTGACAGATGGACGCTTGATAACCATCAATGCAAAGGAGGACATCATAGCAGCCGTCACTAGTAAACCTCTTTATGTGGAGACAAATGAGGAGGCTATCGAGTGTTCTTTTCGTTCCTTGGAAATTGTTAATGCTACCTTCATTTCGGAGGGAAGCGAGGTGCCCGTTCCCAAAATGTCTGGAGCTACAAGGATGGCCCTGCAAATGATGATGGGAAAGGGGGCATCACCGGGAAAAGGACTAGGAAAACAGTTGTAAGGAGGGATTCAAATCCCAAAACTGACGGAGAAGAAGGATCACTTTGGTTTGGGTTTCAAGCCAGACCATAAACACAAGAGACAGGAGATGGAAAAGCGTCAAGCAAGAAGAAAGGTGCGTTTGAACGGAGGAGAAGTAGAGTGGGAACCGATGACATTCCCACCTATATCCAAAACCTTTAAGTTAGGAGGGTTGCTGGTAGAAGAGAGTCATCAAATCAATGTTTTATATAATGAGTGTTGGGATAGGAAAACCTTGAGGGTATTCACCCTTACGAACTGGGGAGCTCTCTGAACAATTGGACTGCGGAGGATCTTCCTGTAGTCTTTAGAAATTTTTCAGAGTAATTCTCGAAACATGTTTATTACTCTAGGGCCTAGGAGTAGTAAGATTAAATTTGTGAAAATAAGCTTATGTTCATCTATTATTATTCAAATAAAACATAACTTTTACCAATTTAAAAGGGTATTGCCTTATTTTTATCAACCAATATTCCTTTAAATTCTAACAACTCTTATTCTTTTATTAATAGCACATAAACGATCATTCTTAAATTCATTCATTCTTTGTATATTCTTTCATACCCCTCATAGGTCTCTAGATATCAATGATATGAGCGCTAATACTGCCGCTCCTGATTTCTCTTATGAGCAAGACATGTGTTTAGAGGAGCCTCAGAATTTTGAAGATGTTCAAGATTGTGACGTATCTCTCAATCTATTAAGAATGGTAAAACAAGAGGAGAAACAAATCATGCCACATGAAAAAGAGGCAATAGAGAATATAGCCCTAGAGGAAGGGAAGGAGGTGAAAATTGGAACACTAATCACTAATGACACAAGGCGTAGCTTGATTGAGTTGCTTCAGGAATTCAAGGATATCTTTGCATGGTCTTATCAGGATATGCCCGGATTGAGTACTGACATTGTAGTACATCGTCTTCTGATAAGACAAGAATGTAAACCGGTCCAACAGAAGTTGCGAAGAATGCGGCCAGACATTGTCCTAAAAATAAAAGATGAGGTCAAGAAGCAGTTTGATGCAGGATTCTTGTAGGAAGTGAAGTACTCTGAATGGGTAGCTAATATTGTACCTGTCCCTAAGAAGGATGGGAAGGTACGAATGTGCGTTGATTACAGAGATCTAAACAAAGCAAGCCCAAAGGATAATTTTCCTCTGCCACGCATCGACACTTTAGTAGACAACACAGCGGGATATTCGTTGTTCTCCTTCATAGACGGCTTCTCAGGATACAATCAGATAAATATGCATCCAGAGGATATGGATAAAACTACTTTCATAACATTGTGGGGTACCTTTTGTTATAAAGTAATGCCATTTGGGCTGAAGAACGCAGGGGCAACATACCAACGAGCCATGATAAACTTTTTTCACGACATGATGCATAAGGATATTGAGGTATACGTTGATGATATGATTGCCAAGTCGCAAACAGAAAAAGAACACATTGAGGTCTTGAGAAAATTGTTCTTAAGGTTGAGAAAATTTCAGTTGAAGCTCAATCCAGGAAAGTGCACCTTTAGAGCCAGATCGGGGAAGTTATTAGGCTTCGTAGTCAGTGAAAAGGAAATTGAAGTTGACTCAGACAAGGTCAGAGCCATACGAGAGTTGCCTCCGCCACGTACTCAAAAAGAAGTTTGAGGATTCCTAGGAAGGTTGAATTACATTGCTCGGTTCATTTCACAATTGACTGAGAAATGTAATCTTATCTTTTGCCTCCTCAGAAAGCACAATCAAGGTACTTGGGATGAAGAATGCCAGAATGCTTTTGAGAAAGTCAAGCAGTATTTGTTGAATGCTCCAGTGTTATCTCTACCTAGTCCAGATAAACCGTTAATACTATACTTGTCAGTGTTCAGCAATTCTATGGGATGTGTACTTGGTCAGCATGACGAGTCAGGGAAAAGGGAAAAGGCAATTTATTATCTCAATAAGAAATTCACTAACTATGAAATGAGATATTCGCCAATCGAAAAGTTGTGCTGTGCGTTGATTTAGACCACACGAAGATTAAGACAATACATGCTATACCATACTACTTGGTTCATCGCAAAACTAGATCCATTAAAATACATGATGGAATCAACGGCTCTAAATGGAAGAATGGCGAGATGGCAAATTTTGCTTTCAGAGTTCGATATAGTCTATGTAAGTCAGAAGGCTATCAAAGAAAGTGCGGTGGCAGACTTCTTGGCCAGTAGAGCTTTGGAGAATTACGAGCCATTGAATTTTGATTTTTCAAATGAGGAGCTAATTTGTATAGCAGCAACTGAAGATTCTCCATGGAAGCTAAATTTTGATGGGGCTTCTAATGCAGTCAGAAATGGAATTAGGGCAGCCTTGGTATCCCCGAATGGCGACCATTACCCGTTCACGTGCAAGTTGGATTTTAACTATACAAATAATATGGCTGAATACGAAGCGTACATCATGGGGCTTCAAGCAGCCATAGAAAGAGGCATAAAAACCCTAGAAGTATATGGAGATTCTGCGTTGGTAATCTATCAGCTAAGAGGAGAATGGGAGACAAGAGACCCTAAATTGATCAATTATCGAATGGTAGTTTTGGGGTTACTAAGAGAGTTCGATGACATCACCTTCAACTATCTCCTATAAGATGAGAATCAGATGGCAGATGCTTTAGCAACCTTGGCTTCAATGATTAAGGCAAACAAAGAGGAAGAGATGAGACCAATTCAAATGAGTGTCTATGAGGCCCCAACTCATTGTTGCAACATTGAGGAGGAGGAAAAAGATGATAACCCTTGGTATCAAGATATATTGCGATATGTAAGGGATCGTAAATATCCAGAGCAGGCAACCGAAAATGACAAATGAACTTTGAGAAGGTTAGCTTGTGACTATGTTTTGGATGGGGAGGTTCTGTACAAGAGAAGGAAAGACCAAGTACTTTTGAGATGTGTCGATGCTGTGGAAGCCAAGCTAATTCTAGAAGAGGTTCATGAAGGTGTATGCGGTACGCATGCAAATGGGTTCATGATGGCAAGACAAATCATGAGGTTTGGCTATTACTGGGCCACTATGGAAGGAAACTACATCAGCTATGCCAAAAAATGCCATAAGTGTCAGATTTATGGGGACAAAATTCATGTGCCACCCTCACCGTTACATGTCATGACATCTCCATGGCCGTTTTCCATGTGGGGCATGGATGTCATCGTACCAATATCGCCGAAAGCTTCGAATGGACATCGGTTTATCTTCGTAGTGATTGACTACTTTACAAAATGGGTAGAGGCTGCTTCTTACGCAAATGTTACTAAGTCAGCTGTAAGTCGATTTTTGAATAAGGAAATCATTTGTCGGTATGGAATGCCTGAGAGGATCATATCCGACAATGCATTAAATTTGAACAACAAAACGATAATAGAGGTTTGCGACCAGTTCAAAATCAAGCATCACAACTCTTCACCCTATCATCCAAAGATGAATGGGGCAATGGAGGCTGCCAATAAGAACATTAAGAAAATAATGGGAAAGATGACTGAGACTTATAGGGATTGGCATTAAAAGCTACCGTTTGCACTATTGGCCTGTCGAACATCTGTTAGAACTTTTACTGGGGCAACTCCGTTCTCGTTAGTTTACGGGATGGAAGCAGTTTTACCTATTGAAGTGGAAATACCTTCTCTCCGAATTTTAACAGAGATAAGGTTAGATGAAGCGGAATGGGTTCAGTCCCGATATGACCAGCTAAACTTGATTGAGGAAAAGAGGCTGAAAGCTATCCGATATGGTCAGATGTACCAGAAGCGTATGATGCGAGCTTATGATAAAAAGGTTCATCCAAGGGAATTCCATGAGGGGGACCTTGTGCTAAAGAAAACCCTTCCTATTCAAAAGGACTTTAGAGGAAAATGGATGCCAAATTGGGAGGGGCCATACGTCGTGAAGAAGGATTTTTCTGGTGGTGCATTGATTTTGACAGAAATGGATAGAAAGAGCTTACCCAATCTGGTGAACTCAGACTCAGTCAAAAAGTACTTTGTCTAAAGGAGAAAAGAATCCAAGGTGAAAACCACAAAGGCGCTTGAATTTTGAAAAAAAAAATAAAATAAAAAATGGAGAGGCCAAGGTGAAAACCCACAAAGGGCGTCTTGTGACCAAAGGGATTTTGAGTTGAAAACCCGAAAGGGCAGCTCAAATTTTAAAGGGCACACAGCAACCTTGCTATATCTGACTTGGCAAAGAGTGAGGCACAGTGTACATTGGGGCATCAACAAAGCGCTTTGGATCTTTTAAACACACGTTGAACTCAAGAAAGGCTTCGGGGAACTAATGTATAGACGCTCAAGCGGCGATATTTAGAGCATCTAATTTTTATCCTGTTTGCTATCTTTAGATTCTATTTCTTCTTAAAGATATGCTATCAGACTTATTTCCTTTGTACTATTAACAATTCGAATCCAATTATTCTCAAAGATTTACTTATCTTCCGATATTTTTAAAGTATGTTGCATTGAAATAATGATAGATGAACTAAAATATTTTCACAAACGAAGTTTTGCACATTACTTTAGAATTTCTAGATAATACAAGAAACTAAAACAGGACAACTGTTCGAGAAATTCATGTAAGTGAGGGATGAAAGAACTCGAAGGATTTCTTTCTTCCAGTCTAAAAAGAAATGGATGATTCAATTCTTACAGACATCCTCAGTAGATCATAGCATTGGAGGAAGGCCTACAAGCTGAATAAGAATAAAATTTTGAGAAAAGAAAGACAAATGAAGGAATGAATGATAACACTTGAGATAGGGGTCATATTCACAGCACTTTGCATCATAACATGTTAAGGACATTTGACTAATTTCAATCATAGCATAGTTAGGCATAGGCACATACTCATTCTACAGGTCATGTCCTCTAGGGGACAATGAAGATCAAAGATTTCAACATGGCATCCCTGTACTTATGGGAAACAAATTAAAGATAGCAGATCTAGACTTCAGACATTTATGCTGAAGCAGATCCAAGATAATTTGGTATTCTTGTGTTTACAAGAAACAAATCGAGGACATAGCAGATTTGACTCTCAGACGTTCTCAAATATAGCAAATCTAACCTTCAGATGTTTATACTGAAGCAGATCCAAGATGATTTGGCATCCTTGTGCTTACAAGGGACAAATCGGGGACATTGTAGATATGACTCTCAAATGTTCTCAAGCAGACTCAAGATGGTTTGGCATTCTTGTGTTTAAAAGAAACAAATCGAGGACATAGTAGATTTGACTCTCAGACATTCCCAGATATAGCAGATCTAACCTTCAGATGTTTATACTGAAGCAGATCCAAGATGATTTGGTATTCTTGTGTTTATAAGAAACAAATCGAGGACATAGTAGATTTGACTCTCAGATGTTCTCAGTATAGCAGATCTAGGCTTCAGATGTTTATACTGAAGTAGATCCAAGATGATTTGACATCCTTGTGCTTACAAGGAACAAATCGAGGACATTGCAGATATGATTCTCAAATGTTCTCAAACAGACTCAAGATGATCTGGCATCCTTGTGCTTACAAGGAACAAATCGAGGACATTGCAGATATGACTCTCAAATATTCTCAAACAGACTCAAGATGATTTGGCATCCTTGTGCTTACAAGGAACAAATCGAGGACATTGCAGATATGACTCTCAAAATGCTCTTAAACAGACTCAAGATAATTTGGCATCATTGTGCTTACAAGGATCAAATCGAGGACATTGCAGATATGACTCTCAAATGTTCTCAAACATACACAAGATGGTTTGGCATCCTTGTGCTTACAAGGAACAAATCAAGGACGTAGCAGATATGGCTCTCGAATGTTCTCAAAACAGACTCAAGTTGATTTGGCATCCCCAAAAATCGAAGAAGCAGATTCGACATCTCTATGATTGGCGGGGAGCAGATCAAAGATATCAATATAGCAGTCATAAAATTGAATTCCATTATTTGATAAAGCCGGTCAAATTGGGTCTTTCTATGAGTCTTTGCTTGATTCCTGTTACACAGCAATAAGCAAAGAGGGGCAGCTGTAATAACCCAAATTTGACCGGGTTGAAAAAAACCAAAATTAAAAATAAATAACAAATGTTTATTTAAACAGTCCAGGTTACAAAGCCCAAATCATGGGCCCAAAACCAAAACAATTCAGCTAAGCCCGTTTACATCTTACCCAGATACATTGAACTAGCCCAAATACACGGACCCAATACCCCTGAACTAACCCAGACCCAGAATGGCCCAATTAACTCAAACTCTCAGAGAGGCCCAAAATTAGAAGCATTTGGCTAGGGTTTCATTTGGCTAGGGTTAGAAACCCTAGCCCTCTCCTCGCGCCGCAAGGGATTCTGGAAATTTCGGGGAACAGCTGTCCGACTTCCTAAAATCGAGGCCATCAATGCGCTATTGACGCGCCTTCAATGCCCATCAGTGCCCTGATCATCGGTCGTCCCTCTATCTGGCCCCGAATCGCGCCATGAACACCACGACCACCACCGGGATCTTCGGGGAACCTGCAAGAAAAGGAAGCAAACAGCAGATACACGAAAACAGAGCAGGAAATGGCAGGAAAATCACTGCAGACACGAAATGGAAAGAAATCATGGATTTCTTTCCCAGTATATGTAAGGGACCAAGGCTATAAAGCCTTTCATTTCACTTGTAAATAGGAGGTTCAAAAAAAAATACACAGATATAATCAATAAAAATACAGATTTAAATGCAAAGATTTGTTCTCGCATATATATACACAGCAAGCATCTCAGTCGATTAAGTATACAAAGGTGAAATTTCTAATACATACACATATATGTAAACTGTAAACAATGAAAAAGGAAAAGGTCGAACCTTTATTTGCGTTAAAAATCGAAGTTTGGACCTCCGACCACTGTACGGGGAGGAGTTGGTGACGGCAAGTGGGCGCATGAGGCCGGGACCAAGGCTCGGCTCGACGGAGGCCGGAGCCAAGCACTCTTTCTCTCTCCTCTCATTTCAGAGAGAATTTTAAGTTTTTTTTTAAAAAAAACGGTGTAAAATGATTTTTGGGCTAAAGTCTTGGTTTATATAGCCCTTGTGAAACGTCGACGTTTTAGACCCCTAGGATCTGCGCGTTGACCGGTTACATCTGGGAGGATCCACAGCATTTTTAGAATTGGGTTAATTACCCAATTGATCCTTCTGCCCATTTTTGTATTTACAATCAAACTTTATTTTATTTATGATTTGGCCCAATATTTTTTTTAGTTTTAATTTAGTCCCGATGGCTATTAAATTATATTTTGGAAAACGTCGCCATTTTGGGAATAGAACAATTTGCCCAGTGAGTCCCTCTAGTTTTACGCGCGTTTTAAATTGGGCCTTAATCCAGTTTTGGTTTCTTTGAAATTACCTACGACATTTTACTTGAACTTTAAATTTAATCCTATATTTATTTTTATTATTCTATTGATATATTTTTTTGTTTTTTTGTTACTTGTTTTATTTTTATATCACACGTTATAAGATTATTTTATTATAAGCATTATTTTTAATATATATATTACTATTAGTTGTTATACATTATTCTTTCAAAAATATTATTGCATATCATTTTTATATATTATTATTATATTTTCATAAATATTATATATATTTATTAGTTATTTATATATTATTATTTTCATTATTTTATATTATATTTATTATATTCCTTATTTCCCATATATTTTATTATATAACATTTATTATGTTTTATTTTTATATTACTTATTATTTTTATATATATTATATATCACATATTACCAATTATACTATTTATGTTTATATCACATATATATTATTTAGAATTTGTAAATTATTATTATTAAATCATATTTTAAACTCATATTATATACACATTTCATTATTATTTATTTATTTATTTATTATATATTATTTCATTTTAAATTAATACTATTATATTATGAATTCTCTTATATACTCTTAAACCAATATATTACCATATAATTATTATTCTTTTGTAAATATTCTTGTTATTATATTATATATTATATATTAAATACTATTTTAAAATTGTTATGAAATATCTTATCTTTAATTATGTATCTATTTTGTTAGTAATCAATCATTCTTTTTTAGTTCTTTAAGATATTTTTATATTATATGTATCAAGTATGTGTTAAATGTTATTATTATTATTATTATTATATGTTATATTTTGTGAACATGCATTTCATCTATTTGTACATCATACATTATTTGGTTATTGCTTTTTTTTCATGCATCATTTAATTATCATTTTGTATGTTTGTATATTAGTTTATTCATTCTCGATACATGCTATATATATCTTTATATGTATATTGTTAATATTTGCTTTATATGTATTATGTTATATGTATATATCTAATGCACGATCTTTATATTGTTACCATTACTTTGTTTAAATGTGTGCATTACAATAATATGTTATTATGTATAATTTATAATGCAATATAATTCCCCACACATCACTTTAAAAAGAGGGGGCATCAAAGTCTTCAAAAATACAAAAAGGCAATGCTTGATGTTTGGAAACTTTGAGAAAGTAGTGCCCTAACTTATTGGGCTGCGACTCTTCTCGTCGAGTTCGAATAATCAAGTACCCTTCTAAGTTTTTAAAGGTTTTCAAAATGTAAGCTACTGTCTTGGAATTTCAAAGCAATATGTCCTAACTTACTGGATGTGGCGTTTTGTTGTTTCGAGATAGGGATTTCCAAAGGCTAACTCAAAAGATCAATATTTTGATACTAGTGAACTCCAATTTTCAAAATCAAAAATGTTTAAAAGAGGATTGCATCTTAAAATTTCTAATTTCGACCTTAAAGACATTTGATAATTAATTAGGTACCAATTATTGGGCGATACGAGGTGCTAATCCTTCCTCAGATGAATCGACTCCGAACCCGTTCTTTTTATTTCGTAGACCAAAACTAATGATTTTAAAACAAAATGTTTTAAAGGTGATCCAATCACACCTAAAAAGATTGGTGGTGGCTCCCGTTTTTGTTTTTTAAGTTTATTCCCATTTTCTAAAACTCGATTTTAAAAATGGTTTCGACAAATATGTTGGTGATTTTGCAACATCAGATAGAGTGGATAATGTTGCTGATGAATATGCTGGTGACTTTGCAACATCAAATGGACTAGATAATGTTGCTGCTACACGTAGTGGAGAAGAGGAGGATGGAAATAGGACTGAGGTATGGGACTCAGATGAACATGGAAGCTTGGTTGAGTCCGATGAAGATGAAGAACATGAAGATGGTAAGAGAAGGAGGAGCAAGTTTCCCTTATACAATGATAAGTTAAAGTTTAGTCTGGGAATGTTGTTTAAGGATGGCAAACAGTTTAAGAGTGCAATTCGAAAGTACTCCAAAGAATGTAGAAGACAACTAAAGTTTATTAAGAATGAACTGAAAAGGGTTGTTGTGAGGTGCATTGCTTCCCCTAACTGTCCATGGAGAATTTGGGCTAGCTATAGTCCTGTTGTGAAATACTTGCAAATAAAGACGTTTCAGGATAAGCACTATTGTTCGGTTAGTTTTAAGAACAAAATGGTGACTGCTGCTATGATTGCCCAACATTTTGAAGTAACTATCAAGGATCATCCTAAGATGAAGCTGAGGGAAATTCAAAGAAGATGCGCTTCTGAGATGCATGTAAATGTGATCATTGACTGTTATTATAGAGCGAAGAAAATAGTGAATGAGAAAATGGCTGGGAATCATAAGGATGAATTTGGTTTGCTATGGGACTATGCTCTTGAGTTAAGGTCAAAGATGCCAGGAAGCACAATAAAAATGGTTGTTCAAAGGGTGACAGCAGACTCCCTTCCACATTTTAAGGGGTATTGTGTGTGCTTTGATGCACTAAAGAGAGGCTGAAAAGTCGAGTGTAGGCCACTCATTGGGTTAGATGGTTGCTTCCTAAAAGCCCCATTTAAGAGTGAATTTCTCACAGTTGTTGGAAGAGACGCAAACAACCAAATGTTCCCTATTGCATGGGCTGTGGTTAAAGTGGAGTGCACTGATTCATGGGGTTGGTTTCTCAGTCTTCTATCAACTGATTTGGGCTTGGAAGATGGGTATGGGTACACAATTATCAATGACCAACAAAAGGTTAGTAAATATGCAATTTTAAGCTTGATATTGTTTTTTTAAATCTGTTATTTGTATTTAACTAAAATTTTCTAACAATCTATCCCGTTCATTAATTTGAATTAGGGCCTTGAGATTGCAATTTCTGACATACTACCAAGGGTGGAGCATAGGAATTGTGCGAGGCACGTGTTTGCAAATTGGTCAGGGAGGAAGTTAGGGAAATCTTATAAGTGTGATTTCTGGCAGATTGCAAAGTGCACGACTGAGAGGGAGTGGGAGGATCTATGTTCAGCACTGGAGAAGAAAGATAAGGATGTTTACGATAATTTGATGAAAAAGTCTCCAAAGATGTAGACTAGGGCATTTTTGGGGACTACTTGTAAATCAGATATAGTTAACAATTTGTGTGAAGCATTCAATTCAAGTATTGTCGAAGCTAGGTTCAAAAGCATTATCAGAATGCTTAAGATATTAGGACAAAGATGATGACTAGGATAGTACAAAAAAGGAAGTTATGCCATGGATGGAAGCAAAATTATGGTCCATTGGTGAAAGCTAAGTTTGATGCCAACAAGAAGGACTGTGTAGAGTGGCAACTGATATGGAATGGTAAAAATGGATGTGAGTTGAGGAAAGGAAGTTATCAGTATACAGTAGACCTAAGTCAAAGAATATGTAGTTGTAGAAGTTGGCAAATAAGTGGGATTCCATGTTCCCATGCATGTGCTGCCATGTATCACTTAGGGCTTCAACCAGATGAATATTTGCTTGAATATTATCACATTGATACCTACAAGAAAGCTTACTCTTTTCCAATGCAGCCCATAAATAGGCCACATGATTGGGAAAAAACTGGTATTCAGCCTGTGTTACCTCCTATTGAAAGGAAGATGCCTGGGAGGCCCAAAAAGAATAGGAGGATGGCCAAAGATGAACCCAAAAAATTGAAGCCTGGTCATTTGAGTAGGAAAGGTCTACTCATGACATGTACTCAATATGGCCAACATGGCCATAACAAGCGGTCTTACACAAATTCGAAATAGGTACAGTATTGTTCTTTAGTTATAAATATTGAGTACATTTTTTATTTTTATTTTTTTTATTTTGTCTAACCAATGATATTGTTTAATTTTTTGCAGCAAGATGCCCAACCACCTAAACAAAAAGGGAAATCTTCCATTAAAAGGTCAACTACCTTAGATAAATCTAAGGGAAATCTTTTATTTTTTGCAGTAAGTTTCTTCCTTTTACTATTGATATGAGTTATTTTATACAATGTTAATATTAATATAAAATGCTCTTGTAGTCTAGTAGAACAACAAGGAGCATGACGATAGCTTCATGCCAAGATGGTATTGGACAAACTTCTTCAACACCCAAGTCGCGAAATAACAAGCGAAAGGCTCCTCTCGACCATCTGGGAACACAAGAATCAGTTGTAGGAAACACGAGTAAATCATCGTTTTTTTGTTTTGAATGAATTATGTTGTTTGTCTTGTGATTCACTATGATAACTTGCTTTTGAACTTGTGTTGTATCTATTTTCTATTTAACAGGACCATCTCGTGACAGCTCGTGATCTAAAAAGTACTGTGTAAGGTATTTTGCCTACAACATTTTGGCTTTGAAACAGAAGATGGTAGTTACATTTTGAGCCTACAACATTCTGGTTTTGGAATTTCCCATTGTTGAATGTTATTTTATTGTATTGAAAACCAATATGTTGGTTTTCATTTTGGTTTATGTATAGCTCACTCACATTTGGGTTTTTGGCTGGTATAGCGTTGATGGTGTACAGGGTGAATGTTGTATAGACTAATCATATGCTTTTGTAAAGTACATTTATCGAAATTGTAAAGTACATTTATCCAAATCATATGCTTAAATGATCAAATTTGTCCTTCTAGTCTTATGTTTATTGTCACTGCATTATTTATTAAGCTAAATTAAATTAGGCATAAACAACAAATATTGGTCATTACTTCCAAGCATAATGTTAAATTACATAAAAAAACAACCAATATTTTTCAATCAACATTTGCAACTGCTAGTTGCATATGCCTCTTACTAGTACTGCCAAAAAAGAAACCTATGGTGATGCATACAATACATAACATAGAGCAAGAAAATAACATCTTATACATTGACTTCTTTTTCTTGATAACTTTAATTTTTTGCTTCATGGTCAACATTTTCTTCCTTAATGTTACTTCTCCTTCAACACCACAAATTGATCTACCTCCATCAACCTCAATGTCAACAGCACTACTGCCACCATTATGGTTACCATCAAATGCAACCAAATCCATAGCATTCTAACTGCTAAATTATCCTTCAAGATTTTGTTTACTATCACGCAATAGACGCAATAAGTCAGTAGCACGGTCACACATTTTCCCATCGTACCACTTGAAGAAATCACAACCACCGTCCTACAAACAAATCCCAATTCAGCCAAATTGAAATAGTCCAAAATGAAAACAAAACAAATACTGAAATTTATGAAATCATCAAAATTGAGCTCAAGCACAATTTGCAAATAAAAATTCTTTACTTACCCGAAAATCTGAACAACCATAAAACCTCCTCCCCGGATTTAAATCGCTCCATGAAGTGTCTCTTAGAGCTAACTTATTGCAATGACATTTTACTGCTGGTCCATCGTAGGCATACTCCTTCCGCGATGAAGTAACAACATTTACATATGACGATTTTTTCTTTGAACCATTCGAACCATGCGTTACTAAACCTTTAGATTGACTATTCAAACTATGTGAATCCATGATTTTAGACGACAAGGAAGAAAAATAAAAATTTCTGGAACGATTAAGGATTTCACGATTTGGTTCTAAGGGATTTCACGATTTCGTTCATAATAGTTTTAGGGATTTCAATTTTTACAACAGTTTTATCAACAACATTGGGACCACTATCGCATCAAAAATCGACAAAACAAACCCTACATTGTCGCACTCAAATTGCAATACTAAATCACAAATAACCAACTAATCAAACCAAAAATGGAATTTATTTTCCCACCAAACCAAATAAGAAAGCATATACCTTTCGATTTTGGGTTGCGGAAACTCTCACGATTGTTGAAGCTTTTTCGTTCTCAACGATTTGATTCGTAAAAAATTTAGGGATTTCAAGAAGATTTCAGAATGCCATCGATTTAGGTATTTGAATATTTAGGGACTTGAAGATTGTTAGGGATTTAATGAAAGATTTCGGAGGTTAGGGATTTAGGGAATTTCACGATTTGGAGATTTTAGAATTTGGGAAAACAATTTTGGGGGTTTGAGGATTTAGGGTTTTTTTTTGGTTTTATGATTATTAAATTTGTTTAATTTTTTGCCACGTCAGCTTATTTATTTTAATGTGAGCCACGTCATCGGTCAACAGTAATGCCACGTAGACCAAATTTTTGACCATTGTTGATTAACAATCGATTGATTGATTACCGCTTTCAACCAAGTTAATGTCCAAAAATCCGTTACGTTAAGGGTTGATTTAAGAAAAAAAAAGGTTTGGGGCATATATCCAAAAGCCCCCAAATTTTGAGGGCTTTTTTTACAATTATGCCTTTTTTAAAGACCCTAAATTTAATGGTGTTAAAAATTACGGTTTTGAGATCTTGTTTCTGTAAATTGAATTCGTAAATATTAAATAGGTATATTTACGGAGTTAGTATATAGATAATTGAAATTTGATTAAGTAATTTAGCCGAATTTGTGGTTAATTAAGGCTCAAGGACTAAATTATAAAATTTTAATCGCTATAGATTTTTAATTAAGATAAGGCTTGGGGACTTAAATATCAATTATTAAAAAGACTAAAATGGTTAATAAACCAAATATTAACATGTTTTAGTGGATGATAATGATAATAGGCATTAGTTAAATTAATAAAAAATTAATTAAAAGTTAAATAATGAAAAAATAACAAATGAAGTGGGAAGAGAGATGAAGTATCATCTTCTTCTCCCATAAGCCATAGAAACCAAAGAAAAGAAAAGAAAAGAAAAAAATGAAAGCTTTAAGTTATTAAGCGTTCAACCATTCAATTTTAACTAAAGACAACGTCAAGTCGTCAAGAGTGAAAGGAAATGCGAGAATTGACGACGAGTGATGTGAGTTTTCGATTTGTATTTCTATGATTCATGATTAATATAATTATTGTATATTCATGTTAAATTGTATAACTTGGTAAAAAGGTGAGTATATAATGGTTGTACGAATTAATTTGTGGTGATTGATATGGTATATCGAGATAGAGGACTAAATTGAATAAAATAGAAAGTAGCAAGATTTAATTGATATGTGATAATTGGTATGAAATTGCATTGAAACATGTTATATGATGTGTTGGAATGGTGAACTGATGATGATTTGAAACATGTTATATGAATTGAACTATGTGATGAAATCGAAAAATTGGTTACCCTATTAATTGTTCGAGTAGAGTCGGATATAGTTAGCATGCTATAAGATTAGATTGTGTGTGGGTTTATACTTCGGTTTAACTGATGATGCACTTGTGTGCCAGTATATTTGCTTCAGTTTATCCAATGATACACTATATGTGTCTATATGATTGCTTTGGTTTATCCGATGATGCACTATGTGTGCCAGTATATTTCTTTCGATTTCTTCGATGATGCATTATGGTGCCAGATTGGTGTGTTGGTTGATTAATCTGAGTACCCATCTTTAGTTCAATTTCGGTTAATAGGGAATGTAAAATATGAATTGGATGAATAATATTGGTTAATTGAATTGATAATACAATTTGGTATTATAAAAGAAAAATTGATTGGCTATATGGTAATTGATATGAAATGTGATTGGATTTGGTATATTTAAATACATATGAGTTGTGATATACGACAGCATATGAATAATCATGCAAATCGGTATATATAAGCCTTAAAGGCCAGATTGAAATTGAACGAGAAAGATAATTGAATTGTAAAACGAATGACTAAATAACATGGGATGAAAAGTGAGATTGGATATCATATTAATGCTATATGAGTATATGTAAATGAAAATGGATTGGTTGCATCTTATTTTAGAATGCATGATATCACATGTTTAGTTTGATTATTCATTGGAATGGTGTATAAGAATGAAATTTGGGTATTCAATTTGCAAATTGATTTAGTTGAATTGTAGCATATTTGAATTAAATTCTTATATTGAATAGGTTCATTTTATGACTTGAATCATGGAAATACCACTGGTCTTTATTACTCAGCATTTAATTTGTTTTCTCCTTGAGCAGGTTTAGGTTAATCCCGAGGTCTTGGGAAGTGAATCCAACATCCAGCCAAAATTCCTTAGCTCAATAAAGTTTGCAAAATCTTGTTTTTGTTTAAAGTATGGCATGTATCTAAGTTCTATTTTTTGTTTAATAAGTGATCATGTTTATATTAAGCTTGAAATGGTAACTTGGAAATGGTCAAATGGTGGATTTGTATATGTGAATATGGTATTTGTTTTGGATTGTACAAAAGGTTGCAATATTAAAACTTATATATGTGAATGTATATGTTAACATGAAAAATCAATGGTAATTGTCATAAGTGTTTAAGTTAATATGTATGATTAGGTAATATTGTTATCTAAGTGAAGCTTATGGGTACCATTTTGTACCATTTAGAAATAGGCAGCTACGTACAAGACCAAATTAGTATGTTGCGTCGCGATGAGGAACCCCCAAAGTTGTGAAGTCAACTTGAGATTTTAAAAACATTACAATTTGGTCCTAATTCAATCTCGGGTTAGTAATAGAGCTTTCGTAAGCACGTATAAGACCGAAAATGATTGTATATCATATTATATACATGTATTGCTTGTAATTAAATGTATCATGATATAAATTGAATGTATTTGATCGTAGTTGCTTCAACAACGAATGTGACATCCTATAGCTCTGACCTAATGATCAGGTCGGGTACGAAGTGTTTCATTTTTAGGGCATGTTTGAATGAAAAATTTAGAGAAGAGATTTCATTTCCATTCATTTAAAAAATGAATTTGCTAATTTAGGTAAAAATAATAGAAAATTGTAAAATTTATATTTAAGCAAATACTAGTTAAGTGTTAAGGTACCCTATTTTGCATGAGATTCCTAATGATCCAAATTGTTTGATTGAGGTTATTGAATTGACATTGCAATAAACTCGATAAATGTTGTTATTAAGTTCAATACACTTGCAACATATTTAAAACTCGACAACTATGGGTGGTGATTTCAATTTTGTGGAAGTATGACTAATAGTTGTCAAGTTTGTGGTTTCAAAGTCTATAAATACTGTAGTGACGTAAAAATATTAGCTTGGCCGCTAATTGTGGCGATTTATTGAAAACTTGAAAACTGAAGTTTAATTTTGAAATAAACAGGGAGTCGCCACCGATCCTTTTTCCTAGGTGTGATTGGACATCTATTAGATTTCTTTTTAAAACAAAAAGAAGGCCGAGTTTAGATCTACGTCAAAAATCCAGAGAAAAATTAGGGCTTGGGAGTCAGTTACGCGCGAGGAAGATATTAGCACCGTCGCGACGCCCACAATTGGTATCTTATAAACATGTGTTGTCTTGATTTTTAAAAATACGAGTTCAATGATATATTTAGTCGTGATCCGATTGAAAAGACAAGAAATTTTAGTTTTTTTCGGTTTTTTGAGAAGGGTATACCGTTTTAACATGAGTCGACAAAATCCATCCAACATAGCGATGAAGTTTACGACTTAAGGTTAAATCGATATATTGCCTCGATTATTAATTAAAGCATAAAAAAATTTATGAAGTAAGAATTTAAAATAAATTAAAGATAAAAAAACGATATTTTTAATGAAAAATGTTAACATAGAATACTAGAGTATTAGAAAAACAATTACAATGATATTTACAAAAGAAATAAAAATAAAGACAAATCATGAGCAAATACAAAATACACTTACTCATAATAATATAAGATAATATGTACATAAGATAACATACAAAAATATAATATATGACATATATACATGATGTATGAAAATATAATGCCTAAAAGACATATATGTGTTATAATACTAAATATACATACTAAATATATATACATAGTATAAATGAACATATACAATATATATTAGAAATACTGATAACATAGAAAATATGTTTATATACTAATAATAATAATAATAAAAAGTATGTACATCCAATAATACATAATATTAAAATAATATAATAAGTGAAAATATGAAAAATAACAAGTATATTAATGAGTATAGTAATGTGAAAATAATGCTATATATATACACGTATAATAAAATATATGTACTAATATTAATAATAAATATGATAGGAATAAAATAAATGTAATAATAATATATAAAATATTAAAAGAAAACACATGTATATAACATATACGGAAAAAATATACATATACATACATAAAATATAATATGAACTAATGTTAATATTAATAATAATACTAGAAATCATGATGAAATATAAAATGTGAATATAATATAACAGTAATATTAAAACAAAGTAATTAAAATACTACATATATATATACATACATATATAATTAAACATACACTAATATTATATGTATAATAATACTAGAACTAATAATAACTACTAATAATAATACATTAAAAATAATAATATGTTAATAACCAGAATATTGATAATAATAATAACAATAATAGAAATAATAGTATTAATAATATTAGGAATGATAATAACCATATTTAAAAACGAAAATAAAATAAATAAACAAATAAAATGAAAAATGGCTAAAATTGAATTAAAATCAAAGTTTTGGGGCGAATTTAAAACAAAAACTAAAGAAAAGGGACGAAATTATAACACGCGCCTAACCTGGAGGGGCTAAAAACGCAATAAACCCCTGGGTCAAAACGCAGCGCAGCACGGGGGGACTAAATTGAAAATCGCTAAAAATAATAGGGCCAAATTGCAAAATCATAGGAACTTAATTGCGAAATCTCAGAAAAGCGGAAGGGCCAAACGCGCAAATTGCCCTTCCGTTCAAAAACACGCGGATTCTGACCTGGAGCGGGTCGGGTCTACCCAACCCGGGGCCAAAACGACGTCGTTTTGTGTTAAATGGGGGGGACCCAAAACGGTGCGTTTTGGGTCCCTATATAAGTTTAAAAAAATTCTAAAAATTCATTTGAAACCTGGAAAGGAAAAAAAAGAAAAAAAAGAGAGAAAAGAAGAGAGAAGAGAGGGGGGGGACTCGCGGCCGGCCGGGCCACCGATCGATCGTTTGGCCGTCTGTCGCCAGCGGCCACGCCACCGTGCACGATGGCCGGAAAAGGTAAAAGTTTTATTTTTTATTTTTTTATATTTTGATTTTTTATATTTTTTTGTATTGTATTCCTATATATTTAGTGTTTTCTTTTTTGATATGTGTTTATGCAAAAAAATAAACACGGTGGCCGGAAAAGGTAAAAGTTTTATTTTTTATTTTTTTATATTTTGATTTTTTATATTTTTTTGTATTGTATTCCTATATATTTAGTGTTTTCTTTTTTGATATGTGTTTATGCAAAAAAATAAACCTAAAACAGTATCTAAAATAAAACTAAATTACCTTAGGTTTTGATATCTGTGTTTGATTGCTTGGATATTATACTGGTATTTGAATACTGATCGGACTGCTATTTTTCTCTGGAATCGAATCTGTATTATTTTTTTTGTTTTTAAACTGCCGAATCTGAACCTTTTTTCATTTGTTTTCATGGCTTTTATAGCCTTTACAATTTTATTTTACATTACTTTCTGTCTCTTTGTTGTTGCTTGCAGGGGATGGGTGGTGTTGCAGAGCTGGTGGCAGACGTGACCAGTGGGGCGGTGCTGCAGGGCTGTCAGGGGTAAGTGGGTGAGTCGGTTGAACTTAGGGGTGATTAGGGTTAGGTTTTTTTGTTTCTGATTTAGGTCTTGGGGTTTTGGGCTTCTGGGTTTTGGGTTAGGTTGGGTTAGCTTAAGTGGGCTCGGGTAGGTTTAGTTATTGGGTTGTATTTGGGTCTTGGGTGTGTTGGGTTAGAGCATTAAGGGGGCTAGGTAGTTGGGCTCCAGGTATGGGTTTGAAAATGGGTTAAGGGAAATGGGCTGATGTATGTTGGGTTTTAAGGGCTTGGTGGGTATTGGGTTAAATTTGTAAATGGGTTAGTTTAATGATTGGGGTTTGGGGTTATTGTAATGTAAAAGGGCCAAAATTGGCCTATAACAAATACAACCTAAAATCATTCCTCCTCCCTTTTTCCAACAACCATGTTTGAATTCAAAACCTTAAAATCGTTTCCCTAATTCCTGAGTTCTTAATGTAAGTGTTACTTGTTGGCATTCAATGTCACACTTACCACCACAAATGTCCCACAAAAATATCATAATCATTTAGGGTTTGCTAGACTAAACCCTACTCGAAATTGTTTAATAGTTAAGGGAAAATTATTCAAATTTTATAGGGTTTAGGGAGATAGTTTATTTCTTGGTGTTACAATTTTTATATAGTGAATTTGCCATCTACCAATTTGATAGATTCTTTCATTTGGTATGTCAAATCTAGAAACATTATAACAACCTATACCCAACCCGAATCACCGGATCCAGACATCGGATGATACAACATATAAACACTTAGGAAAAAAAATTAATTTTACAAACAACGTAAAAGTATTCTAAAACATACTTCTTATTTCATCTTGTACTGTTCTAAAAATAAAAGAGGATGTTTAATAATACATTAGATCTTCAAAATCAGTATATGACATTACAATTTAAAACTTTGTTAAAGATGGACTTCTTATGGCGTAGTGTATTAAGTGTCATATTCCTAAGGTGTCCTCTGTATGCATAACATCGCAACTCGAACTGCTACATAGTTACAATTATGGATTGGTCCCTCCTAGCATACGCTATCTTAAAGCGAAACCTGCAACATAAACAAACACTTGTAAGTTCAAATGAAACATTTTTTTGTTAAATTCCTCATCTAGAAGATTATGGATTTCCTTTCTGCCTTTGGCGAATACTGTAATGTCCCTAGCCCTATACTGTTGCCGAAACAGGGTTATGAGACATTACCAGTCAATACAGTACAATATGGATATTAATTAAATATAAACATTCAGGCTCATCATAATTTTAAGATGTTGTCCCTTTAATGGGCTCTCACGGTCCAATATGAACAGTAAAATCAATTCGGGACTAATTTAGAATTACTATGAATTTTTCTTTCTAATTTCAAATTCATACTATATACCATTGCCAACCATAATTTATTTATTTTATCAATACTTTCACAACCTAAATGACTCTCATAAGACATCCTAGGTACATGCCATTACCAATACTCAACATACTTTACCTCATTGAATTCGGGATCGGCTTGGGATGCTGATTCAACGGTCTAGTTTTAACTCACACACTGAAACAAACCGTGCACACCGAGTATACACTCAATGGTATTTCTATAATCTGAACACTTAAACAATTATAAAACATATTAATTTATATATATTGAACTATTCAAACTCAATGAGTATTCAAACATTCACTTTCCAACCAATGTTTTGGACTTCTTTAAATTCAAAATCATTTATTATTTTCCAATAGCAATTAATCAGTCAGTAATATTCATTAACAATCAGCCAATCAGAACAATTATTTATTCAGTAACAGTCGGTAACAATCAATTATTCAATAATAATCAATTATTCAGTATCAATCAATTGACCTATTATCCAAAGAATATCAATTATTCAATAAAAATCAGATATGCAGTAACAATTAAATTATTCAGTAACAGTCGATCTTTTCAGTTCCTTTATTTACCCCTATTAACATGACTCGGACCTAGATGGATACACGGATCCAACCAATACACCAGTACGGCACATAGTGCCTCATCGTGGGCGGAATAGTAACAAAGAATAACGAGCAAAGATGCGGTACATAGAGTACCTCATCGGAACAAATCAAATAAAGAATAAAGACGGTACACACGAGTACCTCATCGAACAAATTCAAAACAATAATTGATGTGATACTGAATAATAAAGAATAACATCCGACACACAAAGTGCCGAATTGGTAACAGTAACAATAGTCGGCACATAAGTGCCTGATCAGTAAGCCGGCAAAAACCCGTACTCTTCTATATCCTATGGCATGCCAACTATATCCGACTAGCCCGACTAGTTAATAGGGTATTTAATTCACTTTTAAATTTTCAATTAATTCATATTTTAATTAATTAACTATATATTTTCAATTCAATATAATTCTATTCATTTTTCACTAATAAATATTCAATTTCACAATAGTCACATTTTTCTATCAATTTCATCACACTTCCAACTACATATATTTTCCAATATAACAAATATTTATTATTCAATTTCCACATCAATATTCATTTCAATTCAAACATTCACATATATTCATAAATCAATTCAATATAATCAATATTCAATCTAATTCAAATAATCATCTCAAAACACCTACTACATATATATTAAATAATAAATCCAACAATTTAATATTAAATTTGGATTATAAAAATACAAACCGTAATTTCCGAGTTAACTCCCGTTGTCTTTGTCTTTTTCCTTGCTTAGCCAAGATTTCCCGAGACAACATTAGCTACGGGAAGTAAAACAATTCATATTCGTTAATTCACTACTAATTTATATCTAATTAATACAATTTCTATTCAATTTCTACTTTAATTTCAATTTAATCTTGACTAAATTCACTTACTTTTTCTATCTCAATTCATACTTCATTTCTATTCAAATTTTGTCCAAACTCATACTTAACTATTAAATATCCAGCATATTTTCCTGATTTCAAAATTTCATCAATTTAGTCCCTACAACATAAAACTTATGAATTACTTTACAATTCAATCATTATTTCATTTCTAACTTGAATTCCTATCAATCTAACCCCTAATTCATCTTTTTATTCAACATGAACAATATTTAGAAATCTAGTAACTTTCAAAATATTCACTTAATTTCATCAAAACCTTGTGCCAAAGCTTCCAAAACATCAAAATTAAGTAAAAAGGGCTAAATTGACTTACCTATTAAAACTTCAAGATTCAAAAATCCCAATTTTCCTTTTATTTTTCTTTCCTTCCTTCCTTTCCCCTGTTTCGTCTCATATTGTGTTTCTTTTTCTTTGTTTCCTCCTTTTTTTTCTTTCTTTTTCTTTTGTTTTACTTTATATATATATAATATATAATAACAATAATAATAATAACTTTATTAAATATCTACTTATTATCAAATATTTATTTTACATTTGGGCACACATATATTATTACATTTGTATTTCATTCTCACCATACACTTGTCATTTTTCATTTATTTATCATATAAATATATTATAATATAATTACTTAATTAATAAATATCTTTTACTAAATAATAAATATCTATTTAATATCAAATACATATATTACAAATGTATGTATTTTTTATTAATACATTTGTACCAAATCATTACCATACACTTGTCTTTATTTAATCTATTCATCATATAATATCAATTTAATAATAATAAATACATTAATTATTTACTTAAAAAATAAGTAAATACATACATGTATTACAAATGTATGTACATTATTTATCACACATGTATTTTATTTTTATCACACACTTGGCACTCACTTTGGCTTATTTACTTATTTAATCCCCTCAATTTTCTTTATTCTATAATTAAACTTTCACACTTCATTCAATTTAATCCTTTTATCCAATTATCCTTAATTAAGCTAAATTCACTTAATTAAACTCTAATTAACCACTCAATTAACTTTTTTAAATATTTTTTATAAATATTTACGGATCCGTTTTTCAGTAACGGAGACTCGAAAATACACTTTTCTGTTAATCTTAAAATTCGGGTTGTTACAAATACTTTTTCTCGTATCGGCACATACATATACGCCAATCTTCATACTTGACCATCTACACAAAGATCTCACATTAGGCAAAATTTAAATTTCATCACTCAACACAGATATCATATTATTCTTGGAGAACGATTACATTCCTCATAAAGATATTTATACAAATCTACATTCAACAGGCTCTCACACAAACAGATGTTGAATACTTCCCTTAGACGATACACACAAATGTTGCTCTTGGCAGATTCTTATAATAACTGATCTTTTAAGGTGAACTTCTTGCAAATCCTATCTTGGCAAACTCTAATGCTGAATTTGGTAACTATCAGAATACTAGTCAAATCTTGATTCAACCTAGAACACAACTTATTTGGATGAATAATACATTCTAAGTCATCTCAGACAATCTAATTTCATATCATATGAACGCTTTGATTTGACAGACAACTTATACTTTAGATAACCTTTTTATATACAACGTGAAACATTAAGATTTGGTGAATACCATGGAACATAAATAACTTCCTTACATAGCGTAGGCAAACTCAAATCCGGCGAACACTTATACTACTTATACTTACGAATAAGCAAAATTTCCTGTACCGACGGAACACTATAGTGGATTCACCTTTTAGAAATATTGCTAAGAACTCTTTCAAGAAATGCCCTTAGGTCACATTCACATTTCACCACAAGACTATCCAAACAGAGATGTTTTCAAACTTATCTAGATCTCTACCACAAAGTCATCTAGTGAAGAAGTCTCCAAACTTACACTATTTCACCATAAAGGACGTTATCCAGATTTCACCTCAAGGGCGTTACAGAATACGCCACACAAGCATCACAAAATATGCCACAAAGGCTTTACAAAACATTACGTGTTTACTGTCACAACGGGCTATCTCAGAGGGTGCCTTGGGTTTCTCTCACATGGTCTTGTATATATTTTCATGCCGTGCTCTGTCAGTCTGGTTTACATTTTACTAGAGGCAACATTATGAGTATTCTCATTGTCGTATAATGCCATGGGTCTTTACCACATGGTCTTATACATATCTTCATATCATGATCTGTCAATCTAATTATCAATGTATTTGGCCTACCAAAGGTATCACAAATGGTTGTGTTACTCATTTAACACAGAAGACACTTATATAGATTTATTCACACACTCATGGCAACTCATACCACACATCATCTTATTTATGCAGCAACTCATACACCTCATTTATCATCATGTAATAACCTTACGATACTTCATGCATTTATCAGCTATTAGAGTGGAAATCAACATATGAATAACCAAGTATAAATTAATATCCACGACTCAGGTTAGAAACTCACCTGAAACTCACATTTACTATAGCTCGAAGTTCCAAATTTGATCGTCTTTCCCGAACCAGCAGCAACAACTACTTAAAAGAACATGAGATTACCATTAAAATCTCAGTTACAAATAGTTTACCAGTATAACAATTACATACAACCTTATGCAGGGCCTTCTATTCACTCCCTACTATATTTATGCTTCTTAACATCCTTACTCTTCCAGAATCATAACATACAGAACTGTCAAACTTATTAGGAGGTTGAAATATCCATCAATTACCCCCAAAACCCCAGCTTCCAATTTAATGAAAAAAAAATAATATTTTAGGTTTAAAAGGAAGAACCAGAGTGTAGAATAGAAGGAAGAAAACCTTTTGGATGTTCCATTCATACCATATATATATACTCAGTTCCCCTTAGTGGATCTTGACAAGTGTCGATTGTATACATAAATTTTCTTTTAAATGCCCTACAAAATTTAGGAAAAATATGAAAAGGAATATAATGTAGATGTTATTTGACCAGCCAATCCATTCAATGGACTCCTAGCCAATCACGTTATAAAACCCACATTGCACAACATTTGAGCAAACTAGGCGTACCATTCCTTTGGCGATAACTCTCATAAGGCATGTTGTTAAAGAAGATTTAATCTCTCAAAATTTTCTCATACATTTGGTAGGCGTTTCATACTCAGTCAAAAATCTAAGGTGTACTCTTCGTTTTCCGTACTCTTTCTTTAATTAAAGAATACCTAAAGATGAAATCCTTAGATACTTCTATGGGTAGGTACTTTATGCAC
The DNA here is from genome assembly GCA_025698475.1 of Gossypium anomalum. Lineage (NCBI taxonomy): Eukaryota > Viridiplantae > Streptophyta > Magnoliopsida > Malvales > Malvaceae > Gossypium > Gossypium anomalum. The sequence goes on from CM046961.1 coordinate 8,838,989, forward strand.
CAAAATTTAGTTTGTCGGGAGCCTATAAAATGGCGAACTATGTTACCATAGTGCACCAAAACATGTAACATTCACATCTATTCGCCTTCTTCTCAGATCCGCCAAATTTGGGGTGTGACAAACATGCTTCAACATCAAAACACCATTGTAGTCAACATTAAGAGAACATTTTGTAATAAATGGTATATGAAATGTGCACCATCTATTTTGATTCAACTCAGAGTCCACATCAAAGTGTTCGTGATGTTGAAGTTAACGATATTTTCGTATCGAATCTTTATTTAAGTGGAAAATTCCCAACCACCATCAAACCCTGTTGCTTTGACATGAAACTAACATTCAACTCATCTAACACTAAAGGAACATGTCATAAGAGGATGATGTACCAACCATTGAAACCTATTTTTTTTAAAAATATAAAGTGTGATGTTATAAGAAATATAAATGTGATGTTGTAAGAAACCATGAGATTTCTTACCTCTTTAGAATAATTTTTTCATACATAAAATATAGCTTTGTAATTAACATATTTTAAAAAATATCATCACATCGTTCAAATTTACATAAAGTTTTTCCAAATAATTAACAAAAAATATCATTAGTAGTTTCCATACAATGAATGAGTTTCACATCCGATTTTAAGTCAAATTTTGTCATGATAGAGGCGGAGCTTAAATTGAAGCTTGCTTGTCACCATCATAATCTGTTTCACATGTCAATGGAAAGAAATTGAACTATACACCTCGGTGGCTTGTTAAGAATAATGATGCAGTGAATGGAGAGCTGAGGTGTGCATGGATTCTTCAGATCAGATAGTTGTGTAAACTTTAAATTTGCTAGTGTCACTTCTATCCCTGATGTTATAAACGATGAATGATGTGCATTGTCATAAGTAAATCCTTCACCAACATTAAACGAGGAAAAAGAGAGGTTGGGTTAATATGACCTAGTTGGGAGCTTCGATGTGTGGCTCTAACTTTGGTTATGGTGGAGAGTTTGCTTAACCATGACCTTACCAATAAGCTTATCGATGGCTGAGTAGTACACCTTCCCTAACTACTGGATATTCTCCTTCCACATAGAACCGCGCTTGGCCTATCTACAAAAGCCATTGCATATATGCCTCAGAGACTTGGATATTACCGTTTTGGATAATTTCCTCATAGATGGAATAATGAGCTCATTAGTCCTAAAGGAGAGCCCATTATGCATGCTTGATTAGCCTATATTTATCCTACCCTCTTAAATCTATCCTGTGAAGCCTATAGATCACTCGAAATATCTTGCATCAACTCAAACTATCGTTTCTCCCGTTCAAGGTGTTCCCACTTTATAATGTGAAAACAAATGATGGGCACATGGGCCTTAAATAACATATAGTGCTTTTAGGCTGATCCAAGTAGAACGACAAAAATTGCGTTGTCTAAATATGATATCCAAAAAAACTACAAATATATGTACAATCAATACGGTTATATTCATTAGTACGGATAATCACTTACATTGGATGATAATACAAAATCAACATACCTCTTAATTGGCTCATCCATTGATTTCTTATCATATCCAAGTAAGTTTTTTATTTTTTATTTTTTTTTACAATAGGTATGATCCAAGTGACCTTTAAATCTATTCAAATATTCAATGCAGTGATAATTATAAATATTAGTCATTCAATACATTCTCAGATATTAAATATGACTATATTTTTACCTTAGGCTAAGAATGGATAGACACTAACCATGACATCCATATATATTATCATGTTTGCAAAAGTAGACAACATTTATTCATTTCATCATTTGGTTCTCAAGTCACCCTACAAAGCTCGTTGTACAAATATGCCAATGTTGCTAAACTCTAATTGAATGTATCAACCGCATGAAAAAAATCTAATAAAGGAAGATAGATCCAATGTATCTTGTTGCCAAACAACATTCCTCTTGCTATCCAAAGCATCCAGTTTTGGCATATCAATCCATCTCCTCCACATTTGCATGTGTTGGAGGGACAAGGACAAAAAGTCTTTCCAACTATATACATTTCACCTATTTCTCATCTAATTCCTTCTTCTTCATAGACAACACATGACCCAACAACCGATAACACTCTAATCATGCGTCGATGCTACTAGCTCCAATTACTACTTACCTATCGGTTTGACGATTGGTTATTAAAGTGACATCTTTTAACATTATAGTCGCTTCCCCATATGGAAAATGGAATGTAATAATTTCTTGTCTCCATCCTTCCAACAAGGCGGAAAGTAAATTTGGTATCATTTCAAACATTACTATTGTAGATATTGCATATAAACAACACTTTTCAAGCAATATTGAATACATCATCCAGCTATGGGAAGTTTAAACTATGTCGAGTACAAACAACTTGATTTCTTTGTTATTCAATTTATCACCAAAAAATAATAATTTTACTAAATCTTAAAAATATTTTTGCAAATATAACAAATTTTTTAAAATTGAGTTGAATTTTTTTTCATATTAATGACATGATTTGCTAGGTATTCTTCTTGAAAACTTAAAAGGACAACCCTTTTCTTGAAAAGAATAAAAAATGTGCGAGAGATTTAGAGTTTGATTTTCGATGGGAATAAAAAAGGATAAAAGGAGTGAGATATTTATAAGTCAAAGTCTTGGTATTAAATGAGTTTATTGATCCAATAAATAAATACCATAGTGAAAATTCACTAACTTGAACTTGATATTCATGAATGTCGAGATCCTACACACTATATTTTGCAGTACTTTTAGAAAATAACATTTGAGAATATGTTTTTGATAAATAATCAAAATTTTTACTATGGGTGAAAAGGTAAAAAAAAAAAAAATTAATTTTACAATTATATACCAACTAATATAAATTTAGTCACATCTATTACCTTGATGAAAAAGGAAAAAGCATAAAAACTTAGTTTGGATTTAAAATTATGTGAATGGGTGAATTAGGGTTACTTTTGAAGTTTAATCTTAAAAACTGTTTTAGAAAATAATTTAAAATTTTAAAGGATTAAATAATTTCTTCGAAATTTAACTGTAAATTAATTTCAGCTGCTGCATTGTCCCATTGTTTTTAAACTATTGCTTGCTGTAATTTATCAAAAAGTTAAATTGTGTTGTAAATTTTTATATTTTAACGAAATTTTAGATTTAGCCTTTATATTTACATATTTAAAATTTTAGAGATTATTTTTTTCTATTTTTTTAAATTTCAGTCTAGTCATTAAAATTACAAGTATTTTCTATCAAATTTAGTAACTTAAATTTTGATTAAGATGTCCTCATATGATATGTCATATGAATGACAGGATATAAACATGATAAGTTGATAAATTTCAACAGAAACTATTAACGACGTTAATAACTGAGCTAAGATTTTTAAATTAAAAAAATTAGGAAGATTGAATTTTAACTTTTAAAGTATATGGATTAAACCTTAAATTTTATATAAAAGAGGGACTAACAACAAATTTTAACCAAAAGAAAAAGAAGTAATTGCTATCTTTAAACAACAGGTGGAAGCACTGAGGAGATGACGTGTAAAATTGAGCAAGCGCAGATATTGGAGGGACGGTGGGTGGTTGATGACTATCCTTAAACCACAAATTACACTTTTTGGCATATTATTGACGCTGATGCCTGTTGCCTTAACCCTTTTCAATTTTCATTCACGATCTTACACATTTCTTTCACTTTCGCCTTAAATTTCATATTTTATGTATAATGTTTTATACCTTATAAAAACGACAGCTATGTCTTCATTAAATAATTAAAATGTTTTTACGACTTTGATAAAGAAATGCATGGGTTTCAACTTCACAATTATTTTAGTATTCAACTTTGAATTTTTTTTTGTTTTTATATTGTATTTTGAATTTTTTTTTTAAAGTTAATCTCTAAACTTCATAATTATTTTTACAGCTTGAATTTTTTTGTTTAAGTTAGTCCTTTATGTTTCTTTAAAAGAAAGTTTAACTCAAAAAAAGTTTAGACCCCAATGTGGGAACAATTGCAAGTTTAGGAACTAACTTAGACCCCCCAAAATGTTCAAACCTCAATGTGAGAACAATTGTCACGTTCAGGGACTAACTTGAATCAAAAGAAGTTCAAGCCCCAATGTAGGAACAATTACCTAATTCATGTCCCAAAAAATGCATTAACCCATTTTAATTTTAATAGACATCAATGTCCTAATAATAAAATACACTAAAATTTTTATTAATGTTGTTTTGTGATTCATAAAATAATCTTTTTGTGTTCACGACTACCCCTCCTGATAATGTCAATTTTAGAATTCCAACCTAAATTTGGTTCTTGAGAATGCAATGTAATGTACCCTAAAAATGTATCTAAAAACAAGATAATAAAATATTTATGGGTAAGCTACACCCAAGGTTACTAAACTATTAGTAAGTTTATGTTTTGATCACTCAACTTTAAAAAAGTTACAAAATAGTTGTTGAATTATTCGAACGTTTTCATTTAAGTCGCTGAATTGTTAGAATTGTTGTTATATGACATTCTTTGTTTGCACCGTTGCACCAATCAAAAGCTCTTCTACAGTATGAAACAATTTTAAACATCACAAATCTGCAAACCAAAATCTAAACAACTTTCTTCTCCGATCTTCAACATTGGTTGTCAGATCGACTTGCATTTAAAGTATGTTATTCTACTCATTGATGGGTACTGATCTACTATACTATACCAATCATCAAATCGTTGCTTGGAGCTCACTAGCTGGATCATTTTTTTAAAAAACTTAATAGCTCAGTGACTTAAATAAAGAAAACTTTTGAATAGTTCAGTGTCCATTTTGTAACTTTCTAAAGTTGAGTGGCTAAAACGGAAACTTGCTAATAATTCAGTGACCTTGGATAGAATTTACCCAATATTTATAACAATATATATCATCGTTTATTTCACTTGAAGTTGGAGGCACATCAAAACAAAAGACGACAGAGGAGAAAGAGGTAATTGATTAGGTGATAGCAGGAAGAAAGAGGTAATTGATTAGGTGATAGCAGGAAGATGCAGGGCCATGGTCATGATCAACCAATCCACCAAGCCCATCACTCACACGCAGCGCCACCTCATGTACCACACCCAGCGCCACCGCATGTATCAAATCACCCGCCCCCAGGGCCGCCACCTCCTCAGCCTTCATATGTACCAGCGGGTCCTGATCCACCTTCAGTGCCTGCATATGCACCACCAGGTCCTCCTCCTCCTCATCACCACCATGGTCCACCACCACCTTCTGTGCCCGCATATGCACCACCTGGTCCTCTTCCATCACGCCCCCAAGTCCCCCCTCGGCCACCTCAGGAGCAAGGCTGCTGTGTGATAATATAAGTAAGATTTGCAAATGTAGTTGATGTTGACATTAATTAAATAAAGTAGTGTTAATTTTACTAAGTTGGGATTCAAATATTATTTAGATAGAGTCGGGTTTGTTGTTCATATTTGTATGTATGGTAATGGTAATGGTAGCTTCATCAAGCCCATTTTTATGGTATCTTGGTCTTAATAAAATGAATTATAATTAGTATGGTATTGCTTCCATTTTATATTGCTTTATATCGATTCATCCGATTGTATTGTATTGATAACATTTTGATTTTTTTTTTTCATTTTTGCGTTTTGATTTTCAAACCAATTTCATATATATATATATATATATATATATTATCATTTTAATGTTGATTTATATAAACTTGAAATATACCTTCTTTTTGGTATGATAGCAAAAACAACAAGACAAAAACAAAAACATAATTGTTGAGAACCAAACCTATGTATGTAGGGCCAACTATAGGATGCATATGTTTGTGATGCCATTTTGGCCACTTGTTCCACTCAATATACACGTTAACGAGTGTGGAGCGGATGTTTTTGTAGTTTTTGAAAGTTTTAATTTTGAGTTCTTATGTTTTCTAAATTTTAAAAGTTTAGATAATATTGAATTTATTAAATTAAATTATGTTATTTCTAAAATTTAATGGGGTAAATATATTATTATATGTATAATATTATGTGAGTTTATTACTTTCATATATTATTCACTGGAAAAATAGTTAATAGATTAATGATTGTCATTTATATCAATACTAAAATTTCAAAAGTCGAAAAGAATATAGACTTAAAATAATCCAATTGAAGAATATGAGCAGACCCATAATTATATGTACAGTACAAAATTAGTAATTGGATTTCACCAAATGAACTTAACTAATACTATTCCGGTTATGGCTAAAATTTCAAACTTTAAAAAATATAAAATTAAAATTGATCACAGAGACTAAATTTAAAAACCTCACAAAATATAAGGATTAATAGTAAAATTTAATCTATATCCTCTATTAGAGGTTGAAGCTCCACGGCACTATGATTGAATAAGTTGCGCAGGTGTAGGAAAATATGACATTATTTCAACATGGAATTCCATATAGTCCAAAGAACACAACTGTCTCCCTTCTCAACCATTGTCGTGTCTATTGCACATTGTGACTGTGTTGCTAGCTGTTGTAGAAATCTAAATGGTGAGTGCACTCAAAATTTAGCATCATAATTAAGCTAACTTGCAAACAATTCTATTAGAAAAGCCCTTGGATAATATTAACTCATTAGTCATTATAGCCCATACTTCACCTTCTTATTGACTTATTCCAAGAGCCGTGTACAAGTTAGGATGCTCGTAATGTAGACCCTCTAAATCTTCAACTCCAAATATGTACAATCAAAGTTCAAAACAAAAACCATACAAATTTATATAAAAGAATTTTGATATAAAAATTGAATGTGATTTTGGTTGAAATAGTAAAATTGAGTTATTAAAAAAAAAAGCGATTTCATGGGTTTGAATTTCATGATTCTCATCATATGTATGTATTTTTTTAGATTCATTAGCATATATAAATACTATCAAAATAATATTTATTCATTTGTAAAAGAATGGGGTTTTGGTCATTTTACACATTAGCATGTGTTTTTTATTTTATTTCTCAAGGTATCTACCAGAGCGAACTCAGTAACTAATCATCCGCATTCTGTCTGGCCACGAGTTTTAATCTCACAAGTGGAATTAAAATACTTTGGTTAAATTCTATCATTAATCATTGTATTTTGTAAAAGTTGTGCATTTAATTCCTATACTTTGATAAACTTTAATCCTTATACTTTTCAAATTTTAAAATTATGAAACAATATTTATTAAATTTGTTAAGTCGTGATTTTGGTTTCAAATTTAGAGAAATTATGACTTTCTTTTTAAATAGGGGAAAATTACATAGATAGTCACCCAACTATAAATTTTTTTTATTTTAGGCACTCAAAATAAAAAGTTTGCAATTTAAACACCCACTTTACATAGTTCGGTCGTTTTGGTCACTTTTGTTAAAATCACCAATGGCAAACTGACATGACAGTTAAAAACCTAGTATAATAACAAATTTAGCCTTCAACTTTTACATACTAGATCAATTTAGTCATAATTTTAACAAATTAACTCTCAAAATTTACAAATGTTCTCAATTTGATCCTAATTCTAAAAAATTCAAAGAAATATATAAAAATCACGAATAATTTAAAATATATATATAGTAAATTAAAAATATATATTAACAATAAAAAATGCCTCTTCCTCTCCCCTCTTTTTAACTGCCACATCAGCTTGTGGTTTGTGATTTTAATGGAAGTGATTAAAATGACCGAACTATGTAACGTAGGTGCTTATATTACAAACTTTTTTTATTTTGTCTGCCTAAAATGAAAATATTTAATAGTTGGGTTACTACCTGTATATTTTAACCAATTATTTATCCAAATAATGTAAATGTGGAGGCCCATTTTGATAAGCTCACCCAAACTCATCCATTACGAAAGCGGATCTATTAGTTAGCTTAGGGTTTTCTCACAGCAAGCAAATCTCTTTCATTTGCCCGCTAGCAGCAGCAGCGCCACACTCTTCACAGTGCTGATCAACCATGGCGGAGCAGGTGCACCCGCCTATCTACTCTCTCTCCCTTTTTCACTCTTTTATCTTCTTTGCTTCTCATTTTTTTTCTTCTTTTGATTGCAGACCGAGAAGGCATTTCTAAAGCAACCCAAAGTGTTTTTAAGGTAATCTTAATACTAAACCAAGAAAAATCTCTCACCTTTATAATTTTTTCGGATTTGGGTTTTTTGGAGTTTAGGTGGGTTTTAATGATATTGTTTCTATTTCAGCTCCAAGAAATCTGGGAAAGGGAAGAGACCAGGAAAGGGAGGAAACCGCTTCTGGAAGAGCATTGGTTTGGGCTTCAAAACCCCTCGTGAAGCCACTGAAGGTAGGTTTGTATTTGTTCTTTTTAAATGTGTTTAGGGTGGTATGGATGGTCAATTTGTGCAAAATCTATTTAAGCTTTGAATGTTCTACCTAGAAACTAGTATCATGTTTATTTATAATTCCTTTATATATATTATGCACACTCAAATTATAGATATGTTTCAGTGTTCTTTATGGGAAATAAATATGATTTAATTGATTAACACCTAGAGGAGGACTATGTAGAATGTATTTCTATGCACTGAGAGTTCAGTCAAATAATGTTTTTGCATATTTGATTTCTAAAGGAACCTACATCGACAAGAAATGCCCATTCACCGGCACTGTCTCCATCAGGGGTCGCATTTTAGCCGGTACTTGTCATAGTGCCAAGATGATAAGGACAATCATTGTTCGACGGAATTACCTACATTATATCAAGAAATACCAAAGGCATGATCCAGCTTCATTCTGCTCTACTTTTCCATAAAGTTTCTTATGATTTTTATTGTTGGAAGAAACTTATTTTCCCTTTTTCAGGTACGAGAAGAGACATTCAAATATCCCTGCACATATTTCTCCATGCTTCCGTGTGAAGGAAGGAGATCATGTCATTATCGGGCAATGCAGGTTAAACCCCTAAACCGAATGACTTTATATGTCTAGTGTCTATGAATCTAATTGTTTTTACATCTAGTTTGTTGGTGATTTTGGTTGTTTGTAATTTGCGTGTATTTTCTAATTTCAGGCCGTTGTCAAAGACTGTGAGGTTCAATGTTTTGAAAGTGATTCCTGCTGGATCTTCTGGTGGAGGGAAGAAAGCTTTCACTGGAATGTAAGGTGTAAGTGTTTTCAATCATAGTTTGGGTTGGAGGAACATAAGGAGAAGACATTAAAATCCCTGAACTGCCTCTAGATATGAAGAACCTGGGACTATTAGATGTTTTTATGTTTTTGTTTTTCCTTTCCTATTACTTGTTATGTTTGGATTTGTCTAGTTATGACAACTGGAATTTTGAAGGTATCCCCTATTCTAGTATGATCCTGTTCTCTGAAGAATCACTCTGATCACTTAGATTATGTATGAAATTTCTGGTGTTCTCCATACACAAAAGAAGACATTCTGTAAATTGGCGAGGGGCATCCATTGTGCAAATGTATGGTGAAAGTATCACAAAACCCCCTGTACTATACTTTGGATTGCATTTTAGCCTGTCTACTAAAAACTGGGTGAATTAGCCTCGTTGATGAGTGCGCAAAACAGCTCTTCCATTAAATTTGGTGTTTATATATAAGGTATAATAACAAATTTATCTCTCAATCTTTACATATTTATTCAATTTGATCTTACTTTTTTTTATTGATAGTAGCTTAGAAAATTTTGAAACTAATAAGGTTAAAGGGTAAAAAGACTATTTTTTTAAAATTGGACCGGTGGTCAAACCGTTCAGGTCATACGTTTTCATGTCCAACTGTTTTGGTTTAAAAATTATTAAAAATTTTAAAATTTAAAATGATGAAGAAACAAAAACGATTCAACCAGTTCTATTGTCAATTTAATTGGTTTTTAGCTAGTTCAGTTGATTTTCTAGTCAGTTTAATTGGCTTGTATTGGTTCCTTGTTTAATCGGTTCAAAACTTTTTTTCAGATTGGTTCTTTGACTTGTTCTTTGTCCAATCAATTTAATTGGCTAGTTCGATATGATTTAAACAATATTACAAAAAAGTTTTAGTAATAAATAAAAAAAATTAAATAAATCATTTTAAAATTTTAAAATTATAATTTTTTATTAAAAAATAACAATACTAACCTTGGCAATAAAATGGTAGGGGTTAAATTTTTTTTTTAAAAATCTTATAACTATTAAATTTTAATAAATTTGAAATTGTTATTTTTGAATTGGTAGGTATGATAGAGTGAGGGGAATATGTTGATGGTGCTACCCAAAACAAGGAGGCGATTATGTAATTTTTATCATTTTTAGGAAGATTAAATTGTAATTTTATCTTTATTTTAAAATTTTAAAGAGTCGATATCTTGCCCCTAACTCTAGGTATTAATAAAAAAAATATAAAATACAAACCTACATTTAAAAGTTTAAGCACCATGAAATTCACATTTCTTTTATAAATAAACCACCATGGAGTCTCCCTTTTTAAGTACCTAACCTTCGCTTATTGAACATCTTTTAAAAGGAAAAAAAATAGGTACCTAACCTTTAGGGAGTGGAAAATTACAGATTATGTCCACTTTCTTCCCCCTTAGACTTTTACTGTTTTTCTTTTAAGATAATATTAAAAATGAGGGAAAATTAAAGGTTTTTATACTGTATTTGCCTATGATCCCTTTTCAATTCTTAAATTGGAGAAGGAATACGTTTAAAAGTATTCGAATTCATGTCTTCTCGATTGCTATAATAACAACGACACCAATTAAGTTAAAGACTCAACCATTTGAAAAATTAAAAATTATACCAACAGAAAAAGGAAAAATAAGTTCTATTCGCAAATTTAAAGGAGAATGAATTCCAAGTGTTTGAAATTTTTATTGGAAATTGATAGTATAGGTTAATTGAACACTAATTTAGTTATGAAATTACTAAAATATCTTTCCATATACAAATTAAATTATACTTTTATAAGAATATTTTTGTTATTTTGTATAAAAAATAAATAAAAATCTGATCATAATGAGATTTAAACTTAAAATAACATGTATAATAAACAATTAGCTTAACCATTGTAACTAAGCATCAATTAATTTTTATTTGAATTTTTAATAAATATATTTGTTCATTCACATCATTGGTTTGCCGTAAATCTAGTATATATGTATGAGTTTGTTTAATAAATAATATACAATTAAGGGATAAATTTCAAATTTGCACATAAATTTTGATCCATCATATAATGTGATGCACAAACTTTTGTTTGGCACAATTATGCCCATTCAAAGCTTAGTTTTGATCTAATTAAAAATTTAAAACTTTAATTTTAATTCAATTGTACACGTTTTGGAAAGAGAAATCTAAAAATTTTTCTATTAGTAAGCATAATTTTTTGTATAATGCAATAAGAAATTATAAAATAGTACGTCATTAAAAATATTAATAGTTTATAAAAATTGAATCAAAATTAAAATTATGTTGGATTGAAATTGTTTTATTATTATAAATTTGGGTTTGTTTAAATATTTAAATACTAATATAAAATTTCTTTTCACAGTTAACACATGTTTTTATTATATTAATTAATTTTATTAGGTTCATTGATTATATCCTTGTTCATATAAAGTATAATAAATATTTGAAATATAGAAGAAAAAGAAAACTTAACCACCATACCAACCAAACACAAGTAATTTTCAGCCACACTTTAGTATGAAATTATGAAATTGTTACTTTGTCAACATTATAATAACTGATTGATTATTATGTTACTTAATAAAATTATAGTTTTTTATATTTTTTAAAAATATAAATTTAAATTTTAAAGACAGTGAATATCGGAACTTAAACAATAAAATATACATTTAAATAAAAGAATAATAAACGCTGCGGAGTCATCAACATCAATGGTGGGAACTGAATTCGCACCTGTAAAATAATTATCGGCAATATAATAAGAAATATGTTATTAATGAAGGGGGGGGGGGGGGGGGGGGGGGAGGGGGCTCCTGGAACCAAATGCAATATATTGTAAAGAAATTCTGTCCAGTCCATTATTTTTCAGCGGATTCTTTCTCTCTCTTAGTTTTCTTGGTTAACCTGGAGACGCCTAACAACTTGCTCAGAAGCTGAAACAGGAAAAATACAAAACCAAAAAAGCTCTCACTCAGAGATTACCCTTTCTTTTGCTTATCAACCATCATGCGTGTTAACGATAAAGAGCAGGTCACCCCAGAAATAGACGACCTTGATGACAACTACTACACTAAAACGTCTTGCTCTTTGCTTTCTTGGGGTGATTTCTTGTGTACACAGATGGAGAATTGGTCTCTTAAACACTCTCCTCTACATGTAGACGTCGTCAGTGGCAGCAATAGAGTTAGTATCCTAACTTCCATTTCTTATAATCACTTGAAAAAGTAACAGTTGCTTTTGATGACAATTTCTTTTTTATAATTCTGGTTTTGGTGCTTTTTTTTTCTTTCTGAAGTTGAGAAATTTGTTGATTGAATTGTGTATGTGTTCTTGGTTTCTCAAAAGAATGTTGCTTTGATGACAGTTTCTTATTATTCTATTCTGGGTTCTGGTTCTTTCTGCTTTTAAGTTCAGAATTTTGTTGCTATTATTGTAATTGTGTTATAGCCAATTTCAATTCTTTGTGATATGGACCTTGGAGAATTACACCCCAAAAGCAAGCTATTGGACCGGAAGAAGCTAGGTGCATATAAACCCCACAAAGGAATCCCATACTCTCTATATGGAAATCAAGTCTCATACCTTGCAGTTAGGCACATAATAATCCATCATGCACCACAAGCCCTGTATGGCTTATTTTGCATTAACTTATCCGAGCCTTGGGCGAAAACTGCAATGCCAACAGCACCAGCTGTGCTACATGATTGACCCCAAAAAGTAGTTACTAGGGTGGAAGAGATAAACCCCACAAAGAATTCCATACTTGACTTATTGCAAGTAGGCATATAACATTTTCTTCCGTGTATATATGTACTTCGATCATCACTCATTAGTCATAATTTCATTTTTGATGGATTATCAAAGTTCCATCAGCTACTTATATTCAGTTTTGTGTCAGATTCATCAATCATGTATTCGTAGTTGCAAATTTTGTTATATTCAATTTTGATCAGAAGTGGATCTGATAATGTTAGGACAAAGAGGAAGTGACTTCTTTTGACACTCTAACCTATAAAATCATATAAGGTATGTTGTTTGTGTTTGGTTATGGTACCGATTCAACACACATGTAAATTAGATTTCTTGTTCTTTCTTTTATTAAAGGACTATTAATATTGATTTTATATGGCCAAAGATCTCTTTAGGGTAAAAAAAGTTCTTATTGGTTGTAGATACAAGGATGTAGCTAGATGTTGCATGAAGGGTACGCCCTTGCCAGCGTATGATTTGCCTTTGTTCCTAAAATTTTCGAATATTGAATATATACACACTGATATTTACTAGGAAGATAGTTGAAGTATGTTCAGAATTCAGCTTTATATTCTTTGGTCAATGGAATTGGTGAGCATGCTATTACACTATTATTATATGTTTACGACTTCTTTATCTTTTAACCTCATCCGTGGTGCATCCTGCTGGTTCAATCATTTTCAGAATTGTGTGCAAAGCAGTTATAATTTCTATAGTGCTGTCAAATTTTGTAGAATCAACACATTCATATCTTATGCAGTTGTATCCAGACAGGACTAAGTTCATTTATACATTATAGCTCCCTTGACAATGCTTCTTCATGTTTCTTTTATGGCATTTTTTTGATAGTCTCCTTATTTGTATTTCGTTCAGCTGGAAAGTATTTCTGAGGATTCAGTTACCACAGAAAGACAAACTGACCTGTTAACAAATTTTATCCCCACTCTTCGGTCAGGTGAGTGGTCTGACATTGGGGGTCGTCCCTATATGGAGGATACTCATATATGCATTGCAGACTTAGCTAAGAATTTTGGTTGTGATTTAGTGAGTGAAGAAGCTATTTCCTTCTACGGTGTAAGTGCATAAGCTATCCCTTTTTCTTCTATATATTGGCATGTTGAACTTTCCAATATCCCTGCCTCTAATGCTATTTTCTTCTTATGTATTTGTGGTTATTTTAGAATACGGAGATAAATTAAACATTCTTGTTCAACTCTTTGATCTAGGAATAAACATGAGTTACTTTCACGCAACTGATGTAATTGGAAAGACAAATATGCTTTTGTCATCTCTAACAAATGATTCGAACTTGAAAGTTACTGCAGCTTCTGTTCTTAACATTAGCTGTCTTAAAAGTTGCATTTGAATGAATCTGAAAATGATATAATCCTAAATTTAGTGTTCCTGAACACAATTATAACATCATTTCTTAGCATATAAACTTAGCATGAATCAAGTCAATGATCAGTTTAATCTTTTCAGCTTTGGAGCCATCAAACACTGGTGGTATTGTCTTCTTTATGGGTTCTGTTCTTAGTTTAGCTGTATAGTCTACACAAAGCAAGTACAGAAGTGATGCATGATGAATTTGATGCAGAATTGTTAAAAGGGAAAAAAAGAAGAAGATACAAGGCAGTATTTAACATTCTTGTTGGAGACCTTCTTTACTTATTTTCTATTTAAAAATGACCTCTTAACTGAATAGCTATCTGTTAGATTAGAACTCATTCTTGCAGCCAAAACTAGTGCACGGGAATCACATTAAATATACCATAAGAGGGAAATAGGCTCCCAAGAATTACATAAGCATTCTCTTTATTGACATAAAAGGAGCAGGTTTTTGATGGGCACGGAGGAAAGGATGCATCTCATTTTGTCCGTGATCATTTGCCTAGAGTTATTGTTGAGGATGTTGATTTTCCCTTGGAACTTGAGAAAGCGGTCACCAGGTCATTCATGGAGACTGATGCTGCATTTGCGAAGTCATGCTCTCTCGAGTCTTCACTGGCTTCTGGCACTACTGTTCTCACTGCAATGATATTTGGGAGGTAAGCACTTCCAAAGCTTTTTTGGCTGGAAAAAACAACTATAAAATGAAGATAGACATTGAGAGAGGTTACATTAGACAATTCAATGCATTTGAATTTGGCGAAGTGAATGCAGTTGAGATTTCTAGTGTGTATAATCTGGACACTTTCTAATTTGTTTCTAATATATGTTAGAATCAACTTTTATGGTTTTTGCTTTGCTTGAAAGGAATATCTTATCTTTTACAGGTCTTTACTTGTGGCAAATGCTGGGGATTCTAGGGCGGTACTGTCATGGCATGGAAGAGCTATAGAGATGTCAAAGGATCATAGGCCCTGTTGCATGAAAGAGAGAAGGCGAATCGAGGCTCTGGGTGGATTCGTTGATGATGGTTACCTGAATGGTCAACTAGGGGTCACCCGAGCATTAGGCGATTGGCATATTGAAGGTATGAAGGAAACCGGTGAGAGAATTGGCCCCCTAAGTGCTGAACCAGAACTCAAAATGATAACACTGACTAAGGAAGATGAGTTTTTGATCATCGGTAGTGATGGAATATGGGACGTTTTTACCAGCCAAAATGCCATAGATTTCACAAGGCGGCGACTCCAGGAGCACAATGATGTCAAATTATGTTGCAAAGAAATAGTTGAAGAAGCAATAAAAAGAGGAGCAACAGACAATTTGACCGTTGTTGTGGTGTGTTTTCACTTGGAGCCACCTCAACCTTCTGTCAGACAAAGGGGAAGAGTCAGGAGAAGCATTTCTGCTGAGGGGCTTCAGAGTCTTAAATGCCTCTTAGAAGGATAGAACTCTATTACATTTGTTTACACTCAATACATGGTAGGTACA
Source organism: Gossypium anomalum (assembly GCA_025698475.1). Classification (NCBI taxonomy): domain Eukaryota; kingdom Viridiplantae; phylum Streptophyta; class Magnoliopsida; order Malvales; family Malvaceae; genus Gossypium; species Gossypium anomalum. The sequence goes on from CM046961.1 coordinate 8,854,804, forward strand.
CAAAGGAGACAACTAGTTAATGATGAACATTCACCAATAGAACAAAAGAAAACTTGAAAGAATCAAATTATGGAATTAGGGTTCAGAATTTGGTAGATTTCTTTCCTGATCATTCTTATTGGCTTCAAATGAAGCTTTGGATAATTTGATGAACAGAACCGATTTGTCTGCTGGGCAGAGTTGACTATAAACAGAAATAAATCTGTTATTGTACTATTTTCTAAAGAAGATATATTCTTTGCAAACATTTGCCATCTTCTTGATTGTGCTAGCATTGAACTTTTGACAGTTTAATTGCCATCTGATAGGGGCTTTAATTGCAATAGGAGTTTTTAGTTTTATTTATTTATTATATCATGTTTTACTAAGAGTTTTAGTTTTACTTATTTTATCTATTATATTAGGTTTTTATTTCCTTCATAAACTTTAAGTTAGGAATTCTATTTTATGTCAATTAGGACTCTTTCCTTTGTTATTAACGGTCAATAAAAGGCTACCAATATGAAATAAAGAGGTAAGCAATTATTCTTTAAAACAGAAACGTTATTTTGAGAGGGGGTTCAGTCAAGGACGAATCTGCCTTTTGAGTAACCATAGGTCGAAGCAAGAATTCTTTCTCGTCTAGACTTGTGACTAGATCCTACGCGAAGGCGCATAACACCATCCTTTTGGGTATCCTCTGTTTCTTACCAAAGAAGTTGATAGTCTTACCTGTTTGAGCTAAAGATGGCTCCTGAATGAATCTTCCTGTAGCTTGTTGGGTATATCTGGGATGCAAGTAATAATTTTGGACCTATTTGTGTTGTTCTGCATATAATACTAATACGGAATATATACACACACATATATATAACAATACAACACAATTAATGAAGTAACATAAAATATGTCAAAATGTTATATAATATTTTAAATATAACTTGAAAAAATAGTTCAAACCTGATAAGAATACATAAATTACAAGTGGTCAGTGTAACTTGTAATCCAACTCCATACTACCATAACGGATTTGATAGACATGACAGTTTATACGCACGTTTGCATTAACACACACAGCAACATATCACAAGATTGCAAATAGAATTCCCTTTGTGCAAAAACGTAGAGATGAATGGTTCCATTGTTAATCTTCTTTACCAGGACAGAAGAAGCCAAAATCTCATTGAAGATTTAAGAACACGGCTTACAAACATTTCAAAGAGAACAAACTTTGATCTAATATAGGTAAAATGAGGAATGAACTGATACAAAAATTATTGTACATGTATATATGAATTGAAGATTTTCAGTATATAAAAGAATGAAATACAATTGAGATTGAGGTACAATGAAAAAAAACTTCGACAACATATTCTGTATGCCTATATCCTAATAAGATGCTTTTCGAGACAGTCAGGCCTAGAGAAACTGCATCAACTTGCAGTCACACTACTACCAAGCTCTTTCCCCTCACTTACCATCCTTCCAATCTCGGTTTTTGCAACACGAACCAAGAATATACTAGCAAAGAATATAGCAAAAATTAGCATAAGAAATACACTATTCCAACCCCTGGTGGATATATACCCAGCCAAAAGGGGCCCAAGAGCTGCTCCCACAGAGCCAGTGCCATCTATGATTGCTGTCACTGTAGCTAATGCACGGGAGTTTCCTTTAATCAAGTCCTGGGTACCAAGATCAGCAGCAACAGCTGTTGTAATTAGTGAATAAGGCCCATTCACTAGCAACCCAGAGAGAAACATCAATCCTATATTGGTAACCATAGAGACACTTCCATAAATCCGGTACAAAATGAGTGCAGGTATTGATAGTAATAAGAAAGTAACCGAAGTAACTGCACGAGCATCAATGACATCCGAAATGAAACCTGCTAGCACCCCACCTAAGACTCCTCCAATATCGAATATTGTAGAGAGGATCCCAGCAGTTTTATGGGACAAATGCACTCCTGCAACGGCTACAATGCCAACACAAATTTGCAAGAATAAATAAACATCCACCGTTTGAGCTAATCAAAGATCAGTAACAGATTCAAAACATCTAAAACATGCTCAGGCCCCACAGCATATAACTTCGTAGATAACCATCTGTGGTCGGGCTAATGTCGCCACACTTAAAATATATGAAATGCTTAACTTAAAATTAGCACCAACAATTATTGCCATGGCCATATTATTGAAATGCATTTCTGGAGAAATTTCCTTTGGATACACTAAAACAACTCAAGTTAACTCTTGAAATAATAATCGCACCAAGTGATAACAAGTACCTGTGTGTCTTATGTAGAAGGGCAACCAATACAAAAATGTATAAGCCACCAACTTGGAGAAGAAGAGGCAGAAAGAAAATGGTGCCACACCTGGCAACCTCCATGCCTCCAAGAATCCAATGGCAGCCAGGGAATCAGAATCCTTGTTCTCGAGCAACCCTGCTTCCTCTGATTCCGCTTTTTCTAAATTCGCCACATTTTCGCCCCCCAAACTCATCTCAATCTCTTTTCCAGACGCCATCATTTCAAACCCCAAATCATCAGGGCTCACCACTAAGAAACAAAAAACCAAAATCCCAACTACAATAATCAAAATCCCGGGCACCAAAAAAGACCAACCCCAACCAAACTCCAAAACCCCAGAAGCCACAACAGACCCAATAATGTTCCCAACTGATGTATGTGAAGTCCAAACCCCCATAATCAACCCTCTCTTCTCCTTCCCAAACCAATTCCCTACAACAGAAACCACACAAGGCCACCCTATAGATTGAAAAACCCCACAAATAACTTGAACTCCAATAAAATAACCCAACAAATGAACATCAAACCAATAGCCAAACCCAAAAATTATCGTCAAAATGCCACTACCCATCATTCCAAACACAAGAAAAAGCCTTAAATCAATCCTATCACCTACATGTCCTGCAAAATACATCCCTATAGCATATGATGTTAAAAATGCAAGATCAAGCTCACCCAGCCGATGGGTTCCTTCGGGGCCGTTGAACGGGGCCCATCCGGTGTCGTTAGAGGTAGAATTTGTTTGAACAGTGGGTCCTAAGACGCTTTTCACAATGCTGGGGGGTTTCCGGGAAGCATGGAAAGAGGCGTAGGCTAAGAAAGTGAGAATCAAGACGAAGATTTGGTGGAAGAAAAGGGTTGTGTGGGGAGGTTTTAGGGAAGGGAAAAGGGTGAATCCAGGAGCTAGGCTTGGAGTGTTAGATCGCATTATGAAAGGAAAAAGATTTCGAATTTTCGATCTTCGAAATCTGAAATTCTTTTAACAATAAAATCTTTCATGCGATGTGGGAATGGAATTAGAGGATAGAGCTAAAGAGAAAAAGGAGAAGAGAGTTTGGTTAGAGATGAAGAAACCTGGGTTTTAGGACAACAAATTAGATATCCAATGGAGTCTTTGAACTACCTCAAGGCTGAAACTGCCAAAGCTGTTAGCCATCTCAACATTTCGTTTCCCATCGTATTGAATTTTAGGTTGACTTCTGGACTGACCCTCAATTTTTGCAATTGGTACCTGAATTTTTTTAAATCACTTAGTTTAGTAACTCTGCATTAATATTGTTAGTTTATATTAACTTGGCATTAATAACTAATTTGTTAGTGACAAGTGGCAACTTCTCAATATACCGCATGACACATATAAATTTTAAAAATTAAAAATAAAAACTTTAAAAATAGATAAATTAATTAAAAATATTTTTTTTCACATCAAGCATGAAATCTAAGCAAAAAAATTGTTCTTTTCTATTAATTTATTTATTTTTAAATATTTTTTAAAAACTTTTTAATTTTATGCTCGTCACATTATATAATGAGAAGTTACCACATGTCACTACTTGGTTTGCTATCAATGCCATATTAATACAAACTAACAATGCCAAAATAGAGGTACCAACTTGGGTAATAGAATCTAAATTCAGATACCAACTAAGTATTTTTGAACAAGTTCAAGGAACAAACTACATATAATATAACCTTTTCAAATTTCCCAAGGCAAAGATGTAACTTGTAAAATCTCCTTAATTTTTTTTTTTACTAATATCACAAATAAGAGATATAAAACAAACAATAAATCATAGGTCTTGGTTTACAATATTAGGCACTTCAATTATAAATAAACACTTAACAAAAAAATAAAAATTCAACCCAACTCTTTAATGTTTGAGAATTTATTTCTTGTGTAGCAAGAACTTATTTATACCTTATTATTAATTTGTAATATGAGTTTGTTGGAGGGAGTTCCTAACTGTTAGAAGCACTAAATTCGCACATTTAATATAACTTGCAAGCAATGATATCGATGCCCATAAGGTGGTATTGATACCTCAAGCAAAATTTACCTCAAGGGTCAAAAACAAGTAGTGATACATGCCTTTCTAGATTGTGTTGTGGCTATTAATTTACCCATGTATCGATATCTTATTAAAAGTATTGATACTTGGGTCAGGTATTGATATTTGAGTATCGACACTTAACCCACCTAAAAAACATTATTTGAAACTGTTTGAAATAGGTATCAATACTTAACCTTAAAATGATTTGGAAAACAAACCATATTGGGATTAGTTAAAAGCACTTGTAATAAACAAAGACAGTTTTTTAAAACTTATTTTTAAGTATTTGTAACACTTGAAATTATTTTAAAGATTATCAAATTAATTTTTAATTATTTAATCAAGGGATTAAAATCTAATTTAATTAAGAATAATTATTATATCAAAATACTTTGAAAATTAATAGATGAAGAAATCAGCAATAGTACTAGATGTAGGCTACCGATTTTAACAAGATTCCCATTAATCGAAGACTCTTCTAAACACTCGGTATAACAGGCCACAACGATATTTTAAGACTTCTTCTTGTTGCAACAACAGAACACAATCAAATTAACCAACTTGTCCTAAAAATCAAGAAAAAATGAAACTAAACCTAGAAATAAGATTCTTAAAAGTCCCTATGCTTTTTTAAAAATTTAAAATTTAACCCCTGTAATTTTATTTCTAGAAATTTAACCTCTGCACTTTTTTTTTTCAATTTATTCATGTGATATTTTGAAATAAAGAAAAAAAAAAAAACACAAACATGGTAACCATGTAGTTAAAAAATTGGTATTATAATGAAATTGAATTTATCAAGAAAGTTTAACCGTGTTAATGGTGTTTGAAATTTGAAAAGACTAAATTCTCAAAAATAAATGTATAAAAGTTAAATTCTAAATATTCAAAAAGTACAAGAACTGATAACATATTTTAACCAAAGAGAAAACAGCATAGAATCAATTCTTTCTTCAAGATTTCAAAAGGAATGAGAATCTTCCAACCTCAAGAAACACAATTTTAGAATTGAGTTATTGATATTCCAAGTTTTATTTAAATTAAACTGACCAACACATGCTACTTGTATGCAAACTGGATGTACCAAAATATACAAGGAATGGAGAAGAGGGCGAAAGCCATTAATGCTCAAGTGAAGGTAGATGATAGATGGGACGAGACACAAGGTAAAGTGGCAGTTCAATAAAACAACATTACTACTATGTTATAAGTCAAAAACCAAAAAAAATTGTAACTACAAATTTCCCCTATAATATAAATTATAGAATGTCATCTCATTTTTGCAATAAAAAGGACCATGATATTACCACATTTTAACATATAAGTCATGCCGCTGTTCATATACCAAGAAAGTTCTCAAATCAGCAATTACGAATTTTCATAACCACGGGAAGCTTCGGTAAATCGTCCTCTTGATAAGTTAATCCGTCTGCAAAGAAAAAGAGTGATTTCCTTGGTATATGATTGACAAATTCTAAACATCTGGTATCAGACTAAAATGTGTCTCAAGACCTGTCACTACATCACAAATGCAACCAATGCACCCTTTTCCATAATGGAATAAAGTTTTCAAACAGTATTTTCTTAGGAACCATAAATTTAGACCAAGCTCAGATTCTAAGCACATACGTTCGGTACATCCTCTGACTCCTTGAAAGAAATAACTGAAATTCATCTAAAGACTAAACTAGTTCGCAGCAAATTTAGCATTAACCTTGAAAATTGTATGAATTCTTGAAAGCTAAGGCAGGTCTAGTCAAGCTAATCTTTCTTGCACAACTAGACCTGCCTTAACTAGCTTCTTATGTACCAATATGCAATACTATACACGTAATTTCATGGACCACAACCTCCATATATTATTACTAGGGTTTAGGGTTTTGTCAATAATTTTAAGTGAGACATGGAAAAAGTTTATCAGTAGCAGGGAATATGATAAAAGGAAAAAGATGGAATAGACATCAGAAGTAATTAAACCAGTACCTTCTGACGTTTCGAGTTCGGTGGATTTTGTTCAGTGTCATTTGGTCTGCGTGAATTCCCGGTACCAGAGAGGTCAGCCTGCAAATGCAGCAGTATTTGGCATCATGATTGTTCACTTTAACATTATGTTTTATCCCAATGGCTATACTTTCATTAACTTTTCATCCATATTTGAGCAAGGAAAGAATTAACAATACCTCAATCAAACAAGCAATCCATGGTTTAAACCAGACCCAAATCAACCACTAAAAAAATAACTGAGGACAAGAAGCATGCTTACCGGGGCAGAAGTAGTTGCTTCTTCGGGAGTACCTCGTTGTGAACCCGCATGCTGAGATATGTATGGCATGATCTGATGAAGCAAATTAGATAAAAACACCCCTTGATTAGTAATACTTGTCTCAGCTGCTGGAGCAACATTGGATGCTTCTGCTTGCCCTCGTACAGAATCTCTAGCTGTTCCTTGTGAACTTGCTTCCTCTACCTGAATTTCACCACCAGGGAAAATTGTCCTTAGAAACTGAAGAACATTACTAGGACTTTGTCTCTCTGAGTCTTGGTTGTTTTGAGTTCTGCCAGCAGCTAGAATGCTGATATTGACACTGCGTGTATTAGGACGCTCCTGTTGTCTTGAATTAGCATTTGGTAATGAACCTGCAGCAGGAAGCAGCTTGATGGTCAATTCTTGAAAGGTAAGCCTCCTGGTACACTTCACCTTTCCTTTTCCGTTGTCATTTTTCCCCTTTTGGCTTTTAACTTTTTGGTCAATTCACATGGAAATTTCCAAACTGCAGAAACTAACAAAAGATGAAGAGCAGCATAGAATGTGCATGCTAATATTAATGAAGTGTTTCCTAAAACGTGAAAAAAAAGCAGAAAGTGTTTCCCAAGTTAAAACGCTGCTAGAAGGTATATATTCTCAAAACAGCAGTTTTGCATACCTTAAAGGGAAATTTGGGAGGCAAATGAACACTTTTCCAAAGTAAGTGCTAGCTTTGATGTCTCAAGCTTTTGATATAACAATATTTAAGATAAAATTTATTACTAAGTTATTTAGTGAAAATATTATTGAAAATATCTTTAAACATTTTCAAAGCCTTAAAATATTAAAAAAGGTGATCTAAATCTAAATGTGTTTTATCTTATACCAAATGTTTTTGAGTTAATAACAAGTTGTTTTAAAGTGTTTTTAAAGCAACTTAGTGGCTAAGTATTGATACTAGGAGTGTGGGTATCAATACATGGCAAATCAGTAGCCATGGAACAAAATAGAAAGGTCAATACTTGTTCATGAGGTATAGATATATGCTCTAGAGGTACCAATACATGCCCAAAAAATATAGATACCTAGGGAGTTACAGCGGAAACTAACTGCTACTTTTTGAAGGAAATATCGATATCCTCTTAGGAGGTATAGACACTAAGTTGCAGTGGCACTTTTTCAACTCAAACTATTACATTGCAACAGCTAGAAAAGAGTTCTTTGATATAAATACTCTTCATCACTTCAAGACACAAGAGAACATCCAAGCATCCACATCAAGAGAATAGTATTTAATTCTTTATTTCTTCCTATTCTCTTGCACATAGTTCTAGCGAGCCAAATCTGTGAACACCTACTTTCTTAGAGGTTTATTTGTGAAGGTTCTATCTTACCTAAAAAAACAAATAGGGAATGTAAAGGTTTATACCTTTTCCTTGAAAGGTACAATTCAAAGTAATAAATTAGAAAGTCTTTAGTTGGGGTTACTAATGCAGTGGAGATAAGCAATTGGTGCCGAACCACTATAAATTGAATTGTCAAAGCTTTTCTTCCCTTCTCTTTTATTTTAAAAAAGGTTCTTAAAATCCTAATTCACCCCCTCTTGGACCTAATAGTAAGAAATTTAAAAACTATAAATGCAAGAAAAAGGGCAAAAAAAGGAATAACAAACAACCTGCTGACAGCACCAAGGAAACAGTAACACTATGAAAAAAGGGAAAAACCCAATTTCCACATGGGAATGGCAATTGGGTACAAGGGAGTGGCATTGAACAACAAATTCCAACAGCATCAATACCAATGAAAAATTCTACCATGTTTTGCAAAAAGTTCGTAACAGAGTTTTTATCCATACGAGAACATACAATGTCACTAGTATGGCAAAGTATTGGATTTATCATATTACCATCTCTTGCAGACTCTTCTGAACTTTGATGTTGCACTGCAGATTCAGGAATACGAAGCTGCTCAGGTTGAGCACCAGAAGATGGATGCTCATCAGATGCTTGAGGTCCCCGTTCACCACTTACGTGTCCAGGAGCTATGTTCTGTAATCTTCCAAGCAATGGGTAGTATACTCCCACAGAATTACCAGAAGACTCTGAAGGTAGGCGACCCAATGGAGCAGGTACAGCAGCAACCATGGTCCTAATAGGAACCACCCGCACTCCTGATTCTCCGGCAAAAGATGGCGTATCTGAGACCCTTGAAGTTGTTTGACTGCTACGATTCTCACTGTCAGAACCCATTGATTGGTTGCTTTGACCTGATTGGTTTGGGGGATGTTCCTCTCGAGTATTCGGTGTTGCCATTGATGAACCTTATGGTATACACCATCAGTCTCTGGTCCAATACATAATACACATCAAAACACAGAATATAGCTAGGTATTCCATACCTCTTCGTATTTGTATGTCAATGCGCCTAGGAACAAACCCTGTCCCAAGTCCATTAACCAAACCAGATCCAGGCTGGACAGTTCCCACAGGGATGGCACCAAAGCTAGTTCCTGGTTGAAAAGGAAGAGCCTAAAAACATACTGATCAATCAGCATAAACCAAAAAGCATTGACTTCAAATAAGAGGGTTTGGCTAAGCTGTTAGAACATTGCCTGAACCATGAGAGGGTTTGGACCAGAAGGGGATATGAAAACTGCAGGGCCAGCATTAACAACAGCTTCAGACTGAAAAAAGAAAAGAAAAAAGAAAGAAACAGGTGAGCAGTTATAACTATAAATAACACAAATTATGTCAAAAGGAGTTAAAATGTCATAGATGCAGAATGAAACTATCTTACTGGTGTTTGACCTAAGCGTAGTGTCATGGTTGTACGACCAAGCTCAAGTAAAAGTGAGCCTAGGTTGTGCACTAAAGCTCCGGTTCTCAATGCATTGGTCTGTGCAAACAGCCGTGCTGAGGGGTCAGTCACATTTACTTGATCCTCCAGTTGCCTTGCAAGTTGCTGTCCGTCAGCATAATAAAACAAAAAATTGAGAACTCATAAGAAAAAAATCAAGCCATGACAACTCCGCCTCCCCCCCCCCCCCCTTTTTCTATCTTTCTTTTCCACCAGCAGATGTATTCACATCTCCATCAACAAGACAAGTTGTTACATTAACATGCAGCTTTTAGAAAGAAACTAAAAAGGTAGTTAGGGACACACTTGTACACTTTCTCCAGCTTGTTCAATAAGCATTTGCCTGGTAGAGAGTAACACTTCCGCCAAAGATGCAGGTGTAGGAAGACCTTCCCGTACAGTTCCTGAATTTGATGCAGAATTAGAATCTCTAGATCCAGTCCTATTCATGGGACTAGTCTGGGAATCATTTCCGCCAGCCCTACCTGGCACTCAGATGAGTTGCAAATCATCAATAAACCATTATTCTTTATGGTAGCTGACAGAGATAATATAACTACTTCTTTATCAAAGAAAAACTAACCAAGGGCATCAAATTCGTTCCGTATATGACTAAGATATTGGGACAATGTAGCCAAAGAATCAGGAATTACCTACAAATATGAAGAAAATTAAGCATGTAACTTAAAGCCCAAAAATAGGTATTCCATAAGATTTATTTCACAAACAAATCCACTTGGGACATACAAGGAGACAGACAAATTAGCAAGAAAGTTAACGAATTCCAAACTCACAGGAGGCTGCATGGGCCCCAAGGAAACCGCCGCTGGAATTCCAAAAGCACTATGGGCTCTATCTGATTGACTTGTCATGCTGGCTTGCTCAGTTTGAGCCTGGGCTGAATCTGGCATGCCACTACCACCAGACGTTCTTTCCTGTCTTTGTGAACCATGATCCTTAGGTATCCATCAATTCCCAAGAAAATCATATGAATTTAAGAACAAATAAACAACGATACAGATATTAAAGCACATTAAAACCTTTGGATTATAGAAAAACAAAACTCAATATTTCCCATGATCTCTAGGAGATTGTCAACATTCCATCTTGTTAAGACATGACCTACAAATGGACCCTGAAAATTAAGCATTTTGAATATTTGACTGTTTTGGATCCCCTTTTTAAGTTACTTGTTGTGTGCCAAAGCATAGAAAGCTTACACAAATACCCTCATCATATTTCAGACAAGCATTAGTTCAAACGTCAAAATAACTGTCGTTACTTAATACTGAAAAATTAACTCACCCTGGCATCACTCCCAGTATTTCCACTTGCCATATTTGAGAATCCAAAAGAGCCAAGAACAGCAGAAACAATCTGCCGAGAAGGAAAGAAACAAATTAAAATTTAAGAAATTGTCATAAATATATATTTCCCTGTAGAAATATTCTCCATTTTACATCCAATTCCAAAATTACCCGACTGATTTCAGGAGGAACCCCATCCCCTTGATCAGGCACATTAAAAGTCTCTATTACAAAACTTGGGGCATGATTACTATGACCACGACTTGTACCTGACGCGGGATCATTTGCTGCAAAAAGTAATGCTAATTATTAATAACAATCTTAACCAACTTTTCTCCCTTTTCAGAAACATAAGCAATTCATATTAAACTAATATTACAAAACCAAATTATCATCTAATATCTATTACAAGTAGATCGAGGGTTTACACTGAACATAAAAGAAATAATGCTTGTGCAAGAATTGTTCTTTGGTAACTCAAATAATAAGAATGACACTGGCCACCATCTGGTATCATTCAACATCAGCTACCACAATTTAATCTCTGAACAGCATAACAGTTGGAAATGCATTCTTTATTGACTAACACTCTCAAGCCTCAAAACCTCAAAAAGATACACAAAAAAATGGCTTCATCTTATTTCATGGAACTTCATTGCTTCAGGGCAGAACTGTCGGAAATTGGATCAACATTATCTTCCAACCAGGTTATATGATTACATCTACCACAAAGGCAACATTTTCGGTTTAGATTCTACTTGTTTGACATTATCTCTTAAGGAAGCAAGATGGTGGGTAGGTGTCGTATACACATTTTCTTTTAATATTTGTCGAAGCACATCTCAAAATATTTTTGCATGAGGTCATGCACTTGTCAAATCAAGGTCAAAATGATCTAATTTTAGTTTTTGCAGCTACTAGTGTTAAAAGTCTTCATAAGAAAGGAAAATATGTTGGGGCTAGGCATGGAAGGAGGCATGCTCATTTGCAAAACCATATTTATACCAACAGACAATAATAATGAACATATAACCGTTTATTGGCCAATACTTCATTTCAAACATGTGGCAAACAATGAACCAAAACTAAATTTTCTAAGGCATTGCATGGTGAGTCGGGCACTTCACACCTATCAAGCATTAACTAGGGCCAATACCAGCAAATCATCAAATTTAAAGCTACTAGCAAATGACAAAAGGCTTTTCCTTATAAACTGGAGCCTAAAGCCCACACAAATTTTAATTTTCCTCTCCACCCCCCCAAATGAAAAACATGAGCTTATGCTATGTTTGTACAAAAAAAAAAAAAAAAAAAAAGGGTGATAATGGATCGTAAAGTGCAGCAAAACCTGAATGATATGGTGAGCCATCAGATGATGGTGGAACTGGCTGCCTGACCACCAGGTGCAAGGTGTGGCCATCCTCGACATCTATCTCAAGTTAAGAATCTTGACTCATATTCCAACTTTGAAACAGATAAAGATGAAAGAAAATTCCATAATGCAATCCAGTTTCTATTCAGCAACCAATAAATAGCAGGCATAAGAAAGTCATCCATATAAAAACCAATTAATATTTAGTTACATTGTAAGTATTAAGTACTGCAATTGAAGAAAATTTCCACCGTCAGATGACCCATTCCACCCTTCCCTATAGCCAGAAGGACCTAACATTAAAAGACACATCGCAATATTTGCACGAGATAATGGTTCAAAAGGAAGTGCTTTAGTTTGGGACCCCGCTGATCCCTTGAAATCATTAAAAGACACGTCACTGCATCTTCACTAAATTAAGGTTCAAGAGGAAGTGCTTCAGTTTGGTTTGGTTTTGGACTCCACTGATCCTTTGAAAAAATTAAAAGATACATCACATCTTCACTAGATAAAGGTTCATAAGGAAGCGCTTCAGTTTGGTTTTGTTTTGGACTCTGCTGATCCCTTGAAAGCATAAAAGGCGCATCGCAGTATCTTCACTAAATAGATCACGAGGAAGTGCTTCAACTTGGTTTTGTTTTGGACTCAATTGATACTTTGAAAGTACTAAAAAAACACATTTCAACATTTTCACTAGATAAAGATTCATGAGAAAGAGCAGAAAGGAGAACTGAACTTACAAAGTCACGCCATGTTCATACGAAGACATTTAGATCTTCCCCAGTTAGGTTCTTGGGAGACTCAGCCTCGATAGACAGTTCATGTTTGAAAGGTTCATGTTCGGAAGGACAACTAAGTGAAGAAAAGGCTGGTTTGAAGATCTAAGGTGGATTTGAAGAACTAAATGAAGAAAGGTTCATGTGACGAAAACTAGGAGAAGATGATCTCAATTAAGTTCGCCATTCCTCTTAAACTCAGCTTACCATCTTCTTCTTCAAACCTACCTCTTTCTTCACTTAGTTGTCCTTCATAAGCTTTCTAATGAGGCTGAGTCCCGCAAGAACACAACTAGGAGAAGATCTAAACGTCTTCATAAGTTCTTGTTGAACATGATGAGCTCACCATATGACTCTATAACTTCACTTCTCCTCTTTGCACTCCCTCTTCAACATTTATTTATATCTAGTGAAGATGCTGCAATCTGTCTTTTAATGCTTTCAAGGGATCAGTGGAGTCCAAAACAAAACTAAACTGAAGCCCTTCCTCATGAACCTTTATCTAGTGATGATGCTGCAATTTGTCATGCTTAAAAGAGATCAATGCAGTCCAAAACAAAACCGAACTGAAGGACTATCTCAAAAACCTTAATCTAGTGAAGATGTTACAATGTGTCTTTAATACTTTCAGAGGATAGCGGAGATGTTACAATGCGTCTTTAATACTTTCAGGAGATCAGCAGACTCCAAAACCAAACCAAATTCCTCTCTGGTAGAATTCTTCCACCCCCTATAGAATATTAATCAGTACTTCTTCCACCCCTTATCTGTGTAAGGCTGAAGTGAACTAGCATTTGGAAAATTTCTTTTAGGTCCCAACGAGAGGGACTTGCTGCACAAGAAAAAATAGCAGCAATAAATACAATGGAACAGCTTTACGCCTGAGAAAATCAATAAAATCTGGTAGCTACTTTACAAATCAGCATGAATATTGAAAAGAAAATGGATACGATATGCGGAAAGGAGCTGATCATCTTTTAGAACTTTTCCGCGACAGATTAGCCGTTGTTGCTCTGACAACACACCAGTTACAGAAGCAATCTGTTCTTTTAGTGCAGGAACTGGCATCTGTAAAGTATACAAAGACAATGAACAAAAACGCAAAGCACAACGGTTAAAGAATTCCCCGTATAAAATTTAGAACAAATATGCTAGTATAAGTGGCAAGTCAATCAGAAGGAAGTTAAAAGGTTAAAGATTAGAAAACCTCAACTACCCATGAAAAGTCATGGTAACCATAGGAAGCTATCATATCAAAGTTTTTGTGAACTGCTACTAGCAAAATTAGACAACATTTTTACATTAACAATTCCAATTCTTCAAGAAATGAAGAAAAGATTCTATGCAAAGTCCAAGATTTGTCACAAAAATTAAAAAAAAAAAAAAGGTGCTGGACAGAAAAACTGATAAGTAAATATGCATTAACCAATTGTAATTGGTGAACTGAACATCATCTTACAACAGCACAATATCAGACCTTGGGTTAATTCATGACAAAACAAACTGAGAGTAACTTACCTGTTTATCCACTCTCAAAGTATAAGTCTGAGAGTCCAATGTTTTTATTTTTATTTCTATTGTGGCCTCAGAACCTTCCATTTCTGTATCACTGGGAACTTTATCAGCACTGGTGCTTCCCATTTTCCTCTGACCACACAAAAACCTGTAATCGAGGAAAACAATGAACCTTCAAAGGAGGCAAAAAATAATGTTTTATTTTTAATTGAACAAAAGAAAATTTCATAAGTACTGATTAAGCATTCATTAGAAATAAAAGAAACAAATTAGCACGTCAAAAGTCAATCGCGCTACTAAATTTTCGCATTATTTTCCCCATGAATAACAAGCATATGACCTTCGTTACCCCGACTCGGCAATTTGGGGTGCAGTACCCGTGTCGATACGATCCGACACGGGATACAGGTCAGATCCGGCAGAAACCAGCGGACACGGCGGTGGGTGAGAACTGAGATGAGAAGAGAAGGAAAAAAAAACTGATTTGCAGAGACGAGAGAGAGAGAGAAAAGAGGGACGATGGTAGGAAGAAGATGATGATAGACGAAAGAGAAATAAATGAACAAAAAAATAAGGTGTATTAAAAGCTGAACCCTATATTTATATTTATATTATCTTAAATATTTAATTAAATAATCAAAATGTTGAATTTTATATAAATAAAAAATTAATTATATAATTTACCAATTTGATTTATCTTAAATATCTATTTATAGAGGGTAAATTACAAAAATAATAACTTATGGTTAAATCTTTTTCGATTGAATTATAAAAATTTATACACTAAAGGATATCGAATTATAACATTTTGATTATTCATCTCGTAGTCTTAAAAGAACATGACAAGTTAACTAAGAGTTAATATCTAATTTAACTCTTGAACTATAGTTAAATATTTAATTTAACACTTTTCCAAATTTTTAAGATATAATTATGAAAAAAAATTAAAAGATCTAAAAATATAAAAAATTCTTTAAAAATTCATAAAGTGTTGAGGAAAATCCTCTGTTATTTTTGGAAATTAACATTTTTATTTTACCATTTTGCCCTTCAGAAAACTGTATAAATAGGATGTTATTCTCCTCATTTTTCAAAGAACACAACAAAAGAAAAATTGCTTCTTTTTGTTCTCTAAATTTTGATGTTATGCGAAATTACACGAGAGGAAAATTTTGTCTAGGAGATTGGATTTTAAGCGGGACTGTTTGTAACCCCTTCAATCTTTCTTGGGAATTGAACTTAGTGTGATTTCGTCGGTTATTTTCCAATCAGATTTCTAACCAATTGCTTTTGTTTTTCGATTTTGATTCCTTTGAAGAAGAGTAATGCACACCTTCTTTATTTGGGTGTACGAATATTGAAGTACTATGTTAACCTTGGGGGCCGATGTCCACTACACTAACCTTGGAGGGATGGCTAATGTGTCTAAATTTCCCATGTTGAGAACTTTTATATTGGTGCCACAAGGGATGGTTGGCATAAACCACGTCCAGAAAGACACATCCAACGGGATGCCGCAAGTGTACGGCTGGTGCCTGTAACACCCCTAACCCATCTTTATCTCTAGATTAGGGTTATAGAGTATTATGACACATATAAACTCAAATAACATCATTAAACCATTCAAATATTAATTTAAATATCAATATTCAATCCACATATTAAACATAGCATAAATACACTTATAGGCCTTAAATCGAGCTTACGAGATCTTAAAAATAGTTTGAAAATAATCAGGGACTAATTTAAAATAAAGTAGAAAAATATGAAAAGATTTAAAAAATTTAGAAATAGGGGTCACACGACCATGTGATAGAGCCCAAACCGTGTGGCTCAGAAACATGGTCTTGTGGCCAAGCCGTGTATAATTCAAAATTTGGGTCACACGGTTATGTCGCAACTTGTGTACAAATCGAAATAATGTCACACGGTCGTGTCGCAAGCCGTGTGAGTATTCAAAATAAGGCCACACGGCCGTGTTTCAAGGCCGTGTAACAGCTTGATGTCATGTGGAAAATCTTGTTCTTAAAATCAAGATAACACACGATCGTGTGGTGTGACCATGTGTGGCACACAGCCGTGTGACAGCCCATGTCCCAAGCCGTGTACACCTTAAGTGACTTCCTAAACAAGGCAAAACTTTTCACTCAAACCTTAGGTACTAAGCCAAACCAAAAAGAATCATTTTCATACCTTTAAAACACATTCAGACATGCTTAAAACATACCAAAACATTCAACCTATGTGCCTAACCAATATACCCTCATTGGCACCACAATTCGGTTATTAAACCAAATCCACATTACAACCCAAACAACTTGCATTCAAATATCACAATTCCATACATTAAACATATGCTAAACCTGCCAATCCAATCAATCCATTCACATCCTAATTTACCATATTTCAAACACTCCCATGAGGCATGTACCAAATAACCAAAGACATATTTATAAAATCATGTACAAACCAAAACTAAAGGCATATACACAAGTAAGCTAAAATCCAACTTAAACAACATCACACAAGTACAATATGTACCACTTGTAATAAGTATCTCAATCATACACAAGACACACCTATTAGATGCCATATAACCCAAATATGAACATGTCAAAAACTATCAGTAAATATTTGGATAGTGTGATCTTGAGCTTGATCTGATTGCTCGACTCCATAAAACGTTATCTACAAAGAAATAGGAAAAAGTGACACGAGTAAGCTTCCATAGAGCTTAGTAAGTTCAATGGTTAAAATGATAAAACTTACCATATAAACAAAGCAATTACATTAACAAGATTAACAAACAATAAATACTGTCAACCATAATCATTCAAAAGGTGACTTTATACATTTATATATACGAGTTGCATAATATATTCAATCACATGAGATCATTCAATATCAAGTCACAATAATATCAGAAAACCATACAATCCATTACACAATTTAGTAATAAGTTATCTATCACTAGACATTTGCCTGATGAACAATATAACATATACGAGTACGCGGTTATCCACCCGAAACACGTCAGAAAGCTCAAAAAAGCCAATCCAACCGAGAACATGCCAAGGCACCAAGTGCCTAGCCTATAGGCTATCATCCCCCCGAAAACAAGCATGGGCACCAAGTGCCAAGCTCGAAGGCTTTACATCCGCCCCCTGTAACACACCAGAATCACTGTAAATATAACACGATAGTTTATAACAAATGCTGAACTTCAGTATATTAAGTGAATAATAACAAGTCAAAAATCATCTCATCACAAATAAATCATGTACAACGCGCCATATAACCTATTGGCATGCCAATTGTATTCTTTCCTCCGTTCATCTGGCTCAAAACATATCGTCATTTAACAACGTTCAAATCAATTACTTTCTTAGTTCACAACAGCTTATAACAATTAAAATATACCAAAAATATTCAGCAACCACAATTCAAAATTAATATAATATTTTGAATTATACTAATCTAAATTGAACGAACTTACCAAGGCTAGATTGCAGAGATAGTAAAAGTTCAGGGACTAGTTAACAACTTTCATTTTTCCCTGGTTATCTACTTATTCTTGATCTATAAGATAGTTTTTTTCAACTTATTAGCCTCAATTTCATATAATATTCAATTTAATGCATATGACTTCTTATTTTCAATTTTTCACATTTGCCCCAAACTTTTACATTTTATTCAATATGGTCCCTAAGACTAAAACAAGCATATTTTCACAATTACAGCTTAAACCCCTTGTGCCAAATTTACTAATGCTCCAAATCAGTCCTTACATGCTGGAATTTCATAAGAAAAACATGTTATGTTTACTTTATTTTTAATTTAATCCCTAAACTTGAAAACTATACAAAATCACTTAGCAAAATATTTCTATTTAACACCCAAGCATAATATTCTACCATTAAACTTCAAAAACATATAATATTCATCAATGACATCTTCCAAAATATTTAACAGATTAACAAATTAACCCCCGAGTTAGCTAGATTAAGCTAAAACGGTCTCAAAAACATAAAATTCATGAAAAACGGATGGAAAAATACATATCATACAACTAATTTAACTTGGCCAATTCTTTAAGCTCCCTCAACCATGAAGTTTTGATTTTTGGCAAGAGAAAACAAAGAAGATGACAACTTTCATCTTTTGTTTTTTGTTTATTTATTACCTAATTACCTTTATAACCTTTAAAATTAACAAAAAATTCATGATACACCAAACCAAACCGTCCACTACAATGAAATAAGGTTTAATTACCTTATAAAACCCTCACTTTATGTTTTAATATCCATTTAATTGACTTACTTTTGTAACTTTTACAATTTAGTCATTTTTACTAAATTAATTATCTAAATATTAAAATTTCTTAACCAAATTTTCATTGTGACACTAATACATACTCACAAATATTAAATAATTATTGACTTACTTGTCAAAATTGTGGTCTTGAAACCACTATTTCTAAACACCACTGGAAAATGGACTGTTATAGTGCCACATCCAGAAGGATGCTTTTTATAGTATCAAAGACATGGTAATATTCATTCAACAGAGGTTCAAACCATTAATGGTTCCCCAAGGTTGTAACTTGAAGATTATGTCTTGTGGCATTGAGTTCGAGTGTTTGGTGGAGGAATTGGCATAAACAAGACTACACTAACGATTGAGATAAAGCAAGTTCGAGTCTATGTTTGATGCGTGTTGAATGGATCATAACCTTAAGCATTAAAGGCCAAAGATGGTCTTGAGACTAAATGCCAACTTGATGCAACAATTTTGCTAAAAGTGTGGCTTCATTTCAATGAGGGCATCAACATAGTAAGTGGGGGAGTGTCATGCTCAGTAGTTTACTACGCTAGTTATTAAGGTTGAGCTTTCCCCAAATGGTCTTGAGTGAAATTAAAGTACAATACCTTAGAAGTTGGAATTTGTTAGATACCCTACAGCCCTAGAGGGATGCTGTGATACGAACTGAGTAACTGATAAAGTTAGTTTTACAAGTGGTACATCTTCACATTGGGTGGAGTAACTATTTCTTGGAAGTCTGTTCAATAAACGTGTATTGCTCACTCCATGATGGAACCAGAGTTTATAACTCTTGACTGAGTCGGCTCAGTCAAGAGGTCGAGTGGCTTAGGAATCTACTATTGGGAAATGTGCTCATATTGTAGTAAACATGTAATTGTTTTTCATGTATTTGAATAATGAATAAATAAATTCTACATTTCCCTATTATGTTTTTTATATTTCTGTCTTTCATATTTTTCATGCATAGCAAAATTGTGACGAACAAATATTAGCTCATTGATTTTCTAAATTCAAACTGATGATAAGTGGCATTGTAAGAACGTTTACATTGTGACAAAGACAACTTACTTCAGTAGATAATCTAAATGAGTCCGTAATCCCGTAAAAGAATCAAAGTGAGCATTTGATTCAAATAGTGAGAAGGTTTATTATGTCGTCTACAATTCCAATTGAGGAGATGACTAGTCTTGGCTATCGGAGCAATTGACTTATGGGTAGAGACATAGATGTATTCATTGGTAGAATGATACATTGGACTGGACCCAAGATGAATTAATTATGAATCCATTTGTAAATTAATTCACTTGTTACAGTCATGGCGTGATTTACCTAAAATTTGAGTTAATAACTGACCATGCGTATGTAACTCATGTGCTTTGATATAAGTTAAGGCTTATGCTCTAAAGATAGTCGAGCCAATAGCGGATACGTTGGGTACATGACTTGTGTATGGCATGGCTTTACTAGTAATAGTGAAATTCATAGCTCAATTAAAGAGTTAACTATATCCTCTCATTGGCATTGTGCGGATTGATAAATATGAAACGTGCCTATGAGTTGCTTGTTCTTGAACGAGCAATTTATCACAGTCATTTGTTGATAGTGATCACATTAATCATTAAAAAGACACAATGGTGCAATGAGATAAAATAGGATTGTATTTGTAACACTTATAACCCATCCCCGTCATCGGATTAGGGTTACGACGTATTACTATACAATCTAGAATAATCAATAACATATAACATCAAGTTGCCAATTTAATTAATAGAATTTCATAATAATTCAGATCGGAGTAATACATTCATTTATGGGCCTTAATCGAGCTTACGAGGACTTTAAAAAATTTTCTTCAAAGTGTTGGACAAAATTATCATTTTAAAGAGCCTTGAAATAATTTAATTTTTAACGAGTTTTTAAAGTCTGAAGGATTTCTACCGATACTTAGGTGGACAAGATCGGTAGAACTCAAAAATGGAAAAACCTTGAAAATGCTACAGAATTCTACTGATAGAACTAGGAGTTCTACTAATACAACTTTGGGTTCTACCAATACAACTTGGACTTCTATCGGTATAATGCACTCCAGTAAGCAAGGTAGTTTTGGCCTGAGATTTCTACTGATACCTTAAGGACTTCTACTGAAACAAGTCAAGACAGTAGCCAAAGTTCAACATTGTAACACCTTAAAACACATCAAGGGCAACCAAAACATGCCAATTATGCTCACCTAAACTTAACTAAGTTGGCTTTCAAATTCACATCGCATAGTACTTATAATATTCATATCTTAAATCAAACATACAAGCCACCATACACACACATTGAATTTGCTTACCTTGACCTCAAACACCATGCCTAGGTCCAAACCAATTAATACTATTCATGATCAAACATTGAGCATAACTTAAGAATTATCTTGGCATACTATAGGAATTTCTAAAGTTTATATCATCAAAAACATACCGACCAACCAACATATAGATATAAACTTATAACAATTTCATTAACCTTACTACATGTCATATAAGCCATACCAAATTAAAATCTCCTGATAGTGTGAATCTTCGAGCTGATTCGATCGCCTGATTATCCATAAAATGTTATCTACAAAAAAAAAACATAACAAACATGAGTAAGCTTTTATTAAGCTTAGAAAGTTTATCGATTAAACGATAAAGCTTATTGAATTAAACATTATAATTCAAATAACAAAATTAATGAACCGATTTCTTGTCAACAAGGTTCTTAACAAAATTCCTGTCAACCACATATCATAACAGATGAGTTTATATATAAACAAGTATGCGATCATTCATTATCAAGCCACAATGCTATCAGGAGATTCATGATTTATCGTTTAACAATTCTATAACAAGAGATTTGATGCAAGAATATTACTGATGAACAATATATAGATACGAGTACACGTTTAACCATCCGAGAACACGTCATACGCTCATATGAGCTAATCCAACCGATAACACACCTTGGCACTAAGTGCCTAGCCCGTAGGCTAACCTCAGTCCTCGATAACATGCCAGAAAACACTGTAATATAACACGATAGTCTGCAACAAATGCAGAACTTCGGTATATTTAGTGAATAGGAAAATATACAGGAGTCCTCATCACATCTCATATCAAGCCCGTACTGCGCGCAAAATAGCCTATTGGCATGCCAATTGTACTCTATCTTACATTTATCGGTTCAAGAGATATTAATAATAACCAGTATTTTATCAACCATTATTTTAGTTCTCGATTATCATATATCAACACATTAATCACGAATCAACAGATAAATTTCATTTAATATATAAATTTAAAACGTATAAAATTAACCGAATGAACTTACCTGACTAAATTGCAGCAATGACAAAGGTACAGAGACTATTCAATAATTTTCTCTTTTCCTTGGTTTTCCACTCGTTCTTAATCTAAAATAATATTTTCATTCAATTAACTAATTTCAATAGTAAGATTAACTCATTTTATGCAATTAAGTCATTTTTACATTTTTACATTTTTATGAATTTAACCCCAACATTTTATTTTTATGCAATTTAGTCCCTAGGTCCAAATCATGCAATTTAACCATTTTCTATTAAATATAAGCTTAGACGATCTATTAACCCCTTCATTATAGCCCATACTTGCAAGTCTTTGTATTTTTACTATTTTCACATTTTAGTCCTTGAACATTAAAATCAACAAAAACTACTTTACAAAATAGTTCTATCTAGCAACCAAACACAATAATCTTTCATAAAACTTCAAGAAAATATAAAGCTCATCAATGGTATAACTCATAACATTTGACAGTTTTGCAAATTAGTCCCCAAGTTAGCTAGATCAAGCTAATATGAGCTCAAAAACATAAAAATTATTAAAAACAAATAAGTTTTCACTTACCTATCGACGGGCCTAAGCTTGGCTGAAGCTTTCTAATCCCTAACTATGGTGTTTCGGCTTGGGGAATAAGAACATAAGAAATAAAAATGGTATTTCTTTCCTTCTTTTTTCATTTATTTTAACTTAACTTACTAATACTTTAAAATATAAAATTAATATTTTTTTTACACTAAAGACAAATTCCACCACTCACCATGTTTAATTATGGGTTAACTACCATTTTAATCCCCCACTCATGATTTCATAACTAATTAACTCAAATAAACTAATAGTAATTAAGTTTTACGACTTTTATAATTTAGCCATTTTTCTATAATTACTAATCAATAAGGATCTAATAGCAATTAGCCACAAACTAGAATTCCACATCATTCATACCATTTGACATTTAAGGTGGGTGCAATTGCACAATTGGTCTTTCAATTCTTTTTTAATTATTGATTAAACAAGCTTCATTTCAATTTAATCTTAAACTAATTAGGACTAAATGAGAAAATAGCCCTTTAGTGGATTTAATCATGCCACCACCTCTTGGACTTTTTGACCATGGTTTAATTACCATTTTGGTCCTTTTAATATATTAAATCTATAAAAATTTATTTTTACCTTTTTTACAATTTAATCCTTTTACAATTATTAAGCAATAAATCATCAAAATTACCAGACCAAACTTTAATTCACATATAATACGACTCTGTAAATATTTAATAAAAATATTTACAGCCTTAATTACAGAAACGAGGTCCTAATTCATTTTCAATAACCACTTGACTTTTTAACCAAACCACTCATACTAACTTTTAATTCAGTTGGTTAAAATTCCTCAAATTAGAATTCAATAAAAATTATTATTAACTCATATAATTTAAATACTAATTATACAAACTCACTTTTCAGATTTGTGGTCTCAAAACCACTATTTCTTACAATATTGAGTGAACGAGTTTAACTCAAAGGAATCAAGGATATCATATGAGGGTAACACACATAATGAGGTCATTGGATAAAGCAATTAGATGAATTACTTTCGTAAAGAGTATACAATAAGGAGTTTTCCACCATGATACTTCTTGTGAACTGACTCCATGATTAAGTAATTGTAAATTATCGGAACGATGCTTCTAGACATAATTGTAATTACTAGAGCTTAATTATATATGTTCGATTGGTCCCTCCACTAGCTTAACAAAAGCTCGATCGAACTGCATTTGAATTAGAAGAAAATTCTATGACTTTGGAAATAATTTACTTGAGTCGATTTATTCGATGTAGAATTAAATTTGGTAGTCATAAGAATTGTTCAACTAGAGAATTTGATTAAATAATTTTCTTGAAAATTTAATCTGGAAAATCTAATTGATTTTTGGGAAAATTAATTTTGATAAAGTAAAATTAAATTAATCAAATTAATTAAAATTAATATGATATTTTTGGAAATTAATTTTCAAGTTAGATAATTGGCCCAATGGGTAATTGAACTTGAAAATTGGACCTGATTTCGTAAATTGGGTCCGAAACTTAGACTAAGACCCAAAAACTGGTCGAATCGGGCCTGGTATGTGAAACCGGATCTACAGTCCAACCAATGGCTGGATGAGACTGGTTAGATCATCACTGGCCCAGACCGAACTGGTAGAAACTGAACCAACTCCGGGTGCCGACAACTGTGATGGTGGCATTCCGATGGTCGAGAAATGGTCGGCGACAGTGAGTCTTTGGTGGTTGAGCAGTGGAGGAATTACACTCCTACTGAGACTTTACCAAAAAATTTAATTTCAGATTAACTATGCCAAAAATAATGATATTTTAATAGATTTAATATTAAATTTAATGTAAACTCAACCTAGAAAAGAAAAACCCTAAAAAATTTTCTCCAAGATGTTTGCTTCTTATATTTTGTTTTGCCCAATGGCGGTGTCAGCCTCAAGTTGGTTACCGCCCACCTTTTTCTCCCTCCTACCAACCTTTTCTTTCTTTTTCATTCACTCCACATGTCTTTTATATTTTCAATTTGCAGATATATTTTGTAGGTATCTTTGTTGTCTTCACAAGTTGTGATGGACAAATGACGATGCCTGTTGTTTGCTAAAACTCCATTGGCCACCAGTAGTTTTCTTGGAAAGTGTGTGGTTATTCATCAGCTTCTTAATATGTTTCTGTTTTGAGAGTATTTTAGAATAATACTTGATTTCACGAGTCGGTTTGGATCTTTGATGTCTTAAGTTTTATATATTTTTTTGTTTGTTTTTTCATTGTTTAATAAGTCTTCGGTTTTAGAAGTTTTTGTTTGTTCTTATAACACGTTTGTTGGTCTTGCTTATGCATGTAATCTTAATTTTACAAGTGATTTTAGGGATGATTTTGTTGCCGTCCTCTCTAGTTTGGTGAATGCTAGATTCTTTTGTCGATTTTTGCTCGCCACTTTGATCCATCTGGGGCTAATTTTCTTATCGTATATAATGCTTACAATCACTCCAGATATGTTGTAATTGAGTTGCGACAAAGCCAATTGTTAACATGTCATAATATTCTATTGATGTTGAAGCTAAAGTCTTTGTTGTGTTGATGGAGCTTGCCTTTCATTATCTACGAAGAGTGTTTACTATTTTTTCCCCTGAATTGTATGGTTTCATTCATTGAATGAATTAATGAATTTACCTTTCAAAAAATATTAAATTAAATTTAATACTTATCTTAATAGTTGTAATAGGCCAATTTTGGCCTGGGCTCGAAAAAATAATAACCGAAGCCAAAGGATGCAATCGGTCGAAAACAAGCAAAAAAGGCCAAATTGAAAAACAATCATTAAATTGTGGCCAAATCAAAAAGATGGAGAAAGCCAAGGGGTTATCAAATTTTGTTGACTTGGTAAAAGGCTAAAAATAGGAAGATATTATTTTTAATTTAATTTAATTTATTATTAAATTAGTTAGGCTATTTTTAGTAAACCCCTTGTATATAAATAGAGGTATTTTGTTCTTTGAAATGGATAGATTTACTTTTGGTATTCCTACTCCAATTTAGAATTGAATTATTCTCTCTTTTCCTATTTTTATTGGAATTGAATTATTTTCTTTTCTCTTTCAATTACGTGAAAATTTTGTCCATTTCATTTCAATTTCTTTGTTTTTTTCTAAACTCGTCCAATTGCTTTTAGCCCTTCCTTTTTTTTATTGTTTTGCAATTAAGTTTTCATTATTTTTAATTTTGGCCCTAAAATTTGTTTTGACTACATTTTGGTCTTCCTTGAAGCTGTGTGTTTTGGAGGGTGAGGATTATTTCCCTTTTGGTCCCCCCTTGTTATTCGCACGTTCAAATTGGTCTATTTCCTTTTATTTATTTTTAATTTGCCCCAGAATTTTGCTTTAAGGTTCGATTTAATTTTTTTATTTTCGCTATTTTATTATCAAATTAACTAATTTAATATATTATTGCTATTATTATTATGTTTCTATTTATATTTATTTTGTTATTCTAATACTATTATTATTTATCTATTTATATTTCTACTATTATTATATTTCTATTTATTATATTTTTATTTCTATTTATATACTAATATTATTTTCATTATTATTTTTCTTATATATGTTTTTTACTCTTGTTATTAACATTCTATTTATTTATTTATTTTTTTACATTTTTTGTTATTATCTATTTTAACTTTTTATAACTCTCATTTCAAATTTTTATACATTATTTACTTTAATATTTTCATAGATTATGTATTTCAAACTCTTTTTTACACATTATATATTTTGAATTGTTTATATATTATATTTAAAGAGTTTTATATATTATCTTGAATGGATACTAATTTTTTTTAAAAATTATTTTATATACTTTAGATCGCTTTTATAACATCCATTTTAAATCCTTTTTATGTATTATTTGCTTACAATTGTTTTATATTTTATTTTAGATTTTCTTACTTTGTATTTATTTGTTATTTGTGATTCATTATTATAACATTTTGTTTATGAATTATTACTTTGCGTTGTACATTATTATTCCATCGCATTTTATTCGCTTAAAAGGTCGTGTTTTAATATCGTTTAAGTTTTAAAATCATTTTATTCAAAAGTTTTCAAAAAAAGGCAATACTCGGTATTTGGCATCTTCGAGAAGATTGTGCCCTAACTTACTGGGTTCTAATTTTTCTCGTTGAATCTAAGTAACCGAGTACCCTTTTTATTGTGTCCTAACTCACTGGATATGACATTTTGTATCTCGAGATAATGATTTCTAAAAAATAAAGGTAATATGCTATATTTGAAATTTTGAGAAATTGTGCCCTAACTTACTGGGTTCCGATTTTTCATTTGACCCAAATAATTTAATATCCTTTTTAAATTTCACTGCATGAGTTTTAAAAATCAAAAGACAAGCTCAGTTTCGAAAATGTGAAATGTCGTATCCTAACTCACTGGGTATGACATTTTATTTGTTCGAAATAAGAGGGTCTTAGCATCCAATTTAATTTATTCTAGTGTTCTTTTTAAATAAAAGGATCGTATTCTAAAATCTTTTCAAATTTTCGACATTAAGACATTAATTAATCAATTAGGTACCAATTTTGGGCGCTACGAGGGTGCTAACCCTTCCTCGTGCGTAACCGACTCCCGAACCCTTTTTCTTGAATTTCGTAAACACAAAACCATTGTTTTAATAAATCAAAATATTTTATTAAAATGATCAATCTTAAGGTGATCCGATCACACCTCTAAAAAAGATCGGTGGCGACTTCATTTTTGTTTTTAAATCGACTCTCGTTTTTCAAATAAAAAATGGTTTCGACAATAGTATTTTATTAATTTAATATTAAAGTGATTATTTTAATATTAAATTTAATTAATTATTTATCTTGTAGATAAATATTCTATTTATTTAATAAGATTCAATATTATATTTATTATAATATTTATCAAGATAAATATTATATTAATTAAATATTAAAGTGATTAAGTTTAATCATAGTTGAACTCTCTGAACTCTCCCTATATAAAGAGAGCCTTGAGTTATTATTTACACACACTTGCATTCAAGAGAAAGTTTTAGAGAGAAAATTCTCTGACGAAATTATTTCAGAAAATTTCTGAAGATATTATTCTTATTTACAACTTGGTCCAAAAGTTTAGAGAAATTGAGAAATTACCCCATTGGTAATTTTTGTGAAAAACTTTCTGATCCGAAGCGAGCCCACACTCAGCAAACGTGAGCTCGAGGATAGTGGAGAAGACTACTCGGTTGAAGTGTTCATCCTTGATGAATTGAAAATGTACAATTTTGATAAAGTGTTTATTGTTTTAGATATTAGAACCCAGTTCTTGTTTTGGAAAAAAAAGTAAAACTCCGATTTTTTTCCTAAATTTATTTTCGTTGCGTTTCCCAAACTCGATTGTTCAACATGCTTAACAGAACGCTCCAGCCAAAGATTAGATGGTTACTCTTATGGAATACTTTGCCGAGGCCTTGGACAATGAAACCAATTTGGACTAGAACACTTAAATTGAGATGGTGTTTAAGAACTTGTCGAAGGATTTTGCTAGCTTTCGGGCCACATATAGCCTTGAAAATAAACACCTGATGCTTACACAACTCATGAAGGAATCACAATCCTATTTGTTGATGTTGAATGGCGGTAAATTGGTCTGAAGAGCAAAAGCAAACATAGTTATCACAACTTCCTCAAAAGGAAAGGGAAAGTGTGCTAAGAAAGGTAATGTTAAGGTCTCTAGGTGAACATAAGTGGAAAGGAAAAGAACCAAAAAGCCTAAAGACTTATCTAAGTCTAAATACTTTTTTTATAGTAAGAAAAGACACTTCACGACAAACTGTAAAGAGTGGAAGGAATATCTGGCTACCAAAGGAAAATGTATGTAAATCTTGATGAGTGAAGCTTGTTTAGTGGAGGATTCAATAGAACACAAGACAAGTGTGGCAACTAAAGTAGTGAGAGATGTACATCTTTATTTTTATAATTTTAGAAAGATTATTTTAAGATACGTTTTCTATGTACCAAGTTTCAAAAGAAATTTAATTTCCGTTACATCTTTATATAAAGACAACTTGATCTCGACTTTTAATAATGGAATTGCAATATTTAGAAATCACAATCTTATCTGTAATGGATGGATGTCAAATAATCTCTATTTTATCATACCAAAGATGTACACACTGCTTAAGACTGAAATATCGAATAAAAGACTTAAAACTTCTCACTCTAATGAGGCGTATCTTTGACATTTGACACTTAGTCATATTAACCGAGAAAGAATCACTAGATTTGTGAAAGACAACATCTTAAATTCGATTATGTAACACCTTATATCTAGCCTGGTCACCGAGCTCGAGTAACAGGACGCTACACCAAACTCACAACTTCACACATTTTGCATAGTCTCATTTTCATATAATCATCGCCACACCTAAGCATTTATAGAATATTTAAGTTTAAAATACTCTAGGCGACATTAAAATTTACTAAACATACATTAAACGAACTTAATACAAGTTAAAAACATGCTTAAGGACCACTTAATAAAAAATTCCAAATAAGTCACGTAAGTATCGATACACACTCGCTGGTATCGGTATTTCTCAAAATGGGTATCAATACTGTTTGGAAAATCGATACCTTTTCAACATTTTGTTTTTCTTCAAAATTCAAAACCCAACAATATATCGATACAATTCAAAAGTATCTATATTTTTACCCCGAGTATCGATACTCGAGAACTAGTATCGATACCAAAATAAGCTATTGTTTCTTGCACAATCGTTGTAACATGGAGGTATCGATACTTATGCGTCGAATATCGATACCTCTGTACATTTCGTCCAAAATCACTGTAATACAGGGCATATAAAACATTCAAACATTTTCCACTTCAACATGCATCCACAATTCATTATTCCACATCCAAATGGCTATACTTGCAGTTCAAAACAACATCAATAACTTAAACCAAAACAAAACCAATAATATAATAACAACAACCATAAAATCAAAACAACCATTTAAGATATAATAATCAACCAAAAACTCTACCACATTACCTTTATTACCACAGTTTAAAGAATAAAAATAATATCACCTACTTAAATACTAAAGCTTAATTTGGATCACTTCCTTGGAATTTCGCACCGCCCACACCGGAAACACTAACTATCTGCAAAGGTTTAGGAAAGAGTGTGTGAGCTTAAACAAACTCAGTTAATAATTGGAAAAACTACCAATAAACATGATACCATACGTTAAATGAGAACATCTAAAGCACAATTCCGTACATATTTAACTAAAGTGAATGCTAAAATATTCATGCATCAACTATCAACTCATCTAACTTTGTAATCACATAAACAGACATATGTCACATTTCATAATATTTCATTTAATGATAAATTAGCACTTGAGGCCATGAAACATAAAAGTGGGCTCTATCACTACACATTGGATACACGAATCTCTAACACAGCATTAACTCGAAGAGTCGAATGTATCCCAAAAGCATAGCATTTAACTAACACTCTCTAACATACCAACATATCCCGGTGAATGGAGCTAAGCTCACATTCTCTTATCTCTCCTAAACTATCTTGGGCCTCAATGCCCCAAATCACAACACATGGGTGAGTACTTACAAATCCTATAGCATGCCAACTATATCCAATGGTCTCAAAATGTCACCAGGCCAAAATATCCACAATAAAACACATATATACTTACCGTTTTCTTCACACTTTCATTGCACATTTACATCACTAACACAACAATATCATTATCATGCCCACAACTAACACTTTTCACAATAGCTATCACAAACATATAACTCATATCACATTAACACATCATAATACTCAATCCACATTGCATAATCACATGTCTCGCAAAAGTAACGAGGGAAATAAGAAAGCTTACACTCAAAATTTAGGATAAGAGTTTAGGCTAATCCTAAGCTCACATTTAACACTATGAATTGTGTCTACAAGCAGCGATTCCAAAACTCACCGTTTGCTCTTTCGCCTAGTCACCGAAAGGTTAAACTAGCTTTTCCTTTCCTTTCGCCTTGCTCGTCGAAGGCTATAATAGTTCTGAATCTTCACCCAGAATAGATCACACAACAAACACAATTAATATGCAGCCATAGATTCACCTAAATCAACCAAAAACGCAAGCCTAAGCTAGCTCCTCTTAGAACTAAAATTTTCGACTAGCTTACTCAAAACGCAAAAATCTCAATTCCTACACGTCCCCTTTGCTTAAAACCAATTCCAATCATCAAATTACTTACCTAAGAATGATTCTCAACCTTCAAGCCACTCTAAACTACTCATAATCTTGGTTATAAAATTTCGATGTGCAATGACCATTTTTCATGAAAACTTAACAAAACCTTGAAATCTTTTAATGAAACTTTAAGGAGAGTTTAGAAACCTTCTAATAACATCAAAAAGAGTTGAAAAACACTTCGAAACATCGATTTCATTTAAAATCTCAAATTTAACGCCCCAAATTTCGACATTTACACAAATCTTTTGATTCAATAGATAAAAACTCGATTTAAATAGCTAGAGTTCATAACAAAATATTAGGAAAATGAAACATTACCTTGGTTAGGGAAACAAGAACGCTTGGCACAAATCCAAGAAAATCCGGAAGTTGAACGATATCAAAATTAATGGTGTTTTTGGTGCTCTTTATGGAATTCTAGAGAGGTTTAATGCTTAAAGGATGATGAAAATCAAAAGAATTGAAGTGATGAAGATCAAAATAGAGGAATGGTGCTTGGGGATTTTAAGGGATGGCAAAACAAGTAGGGGAGAAAAAAGTTTCGTGCTCCTGTAGATTGGGGAAAATAGAGCAATTTTTAAAATTTTGGTATATTTACCTTTGTGTGTTCTCAATTTTAACCCAATTTTCAAAACAGTCCATATTTTAAAATTAAAGGTCTTTTCTACATTATTTTCAAAAAAATTATTTAATTTCCAAAAAGCCATAGTCGAATATATTTTTGGGTTACCGTACTTTAAAAAATTTGAACTCATTCCTAGCCAAAATTTCAAGTTTACCCTCGAAACTTCTAGATCCAATTTTGGGGTGAAAAAAGTTAATCTTCCACAATGTGAATCTTGCTTGGAAGGTAAGATGACTAAGCAATCTTTTAATTCAAAAGAAACGAGGGCCGAATAACCCCTAGAACTTGTGCACACTAACATATGTGGCCCCATGAATGTTAGTGCAAGAGTGGTTACGAGTATTATGTAACATTTATTGATGACTATTCTAGATATGGGTATGTATATCTAATGCACTACAAGAGTGAAATCTTTGATAAATTTAAAGAGTTTCGTGTAGAAGTGGAGAAACAACTATGTTTACCTATAAAGATAGTTTGGTCAGACCGAGATATGGAATACTTATAATTTTGTGCACTTTTTTATATTTTCATAACTTTTTAACAATTTTCTATACTTTATATACAATTTTCATGATTTTTACATTTTTTTTAATTTATATAAATTTGAACCTTTTAAATATTTTATAATTCTTTATATATATTTTATGATTCTCTATAATTTTTAATATAAAATATTAGTTTTCACCATGTGGAACTATCCTGGTGTGCCACGCATCAAAAACACCCAAAAAATAAGTTGTTACTTTGTAACAATTGACCATTAACTTTAATGGTCAAAGGGGTTGATTTATTTTTTTGCTCGGTGTCAAAGGGATTGATTGATTGTAATTTTAATGTTCAATAACTTAATTGAGTGTAAAAAAGAGTATAAGGGCTTAACCAAATTTTTTTTTGAAAAGTTTATTGGCTTTTAAGACCTTTTAGCCTATTATCTATTTTAAAATTTGATTTTAACATAAAATTTTTTAAAAATTAATTATCAAGTTCTTAAAAGAAGTATTTTTAAAATTACTAATGTATCAATTAGTTAGATTTTGTCATTATTTTCAAATAACTTTAAAAAATAATTATTATATATTTATATTATCTTAAATAATATTATGAGAAAATAAATTTGAATAGTCAAATACTTAAACAAATCTATTTAAATTTACAACCAAATTTTTATTATCTATAATTAAATAATCAAATATATATTAGAATTTATTTAAAAATAAAATTATCTATTAGATTAGTTATTTCAAATAATCAAGTATATTTTCTCTCTCCCTTTTTTTATGCCATATCTATAATTTTTTCGTATTTAATTTTTCATTATCTATTAGATTAGATTTTTCAAATTTATTATGAATGTTGTTCTTAATTTGTTATCATCTGTTAGATTAGATATATTTTAAAAATATATATTAGATAAGGTCTTAACATTTATTATATTTAAGTTTTAAAAATCATAAATCTATTAAAATCATTATTATTTCTCAAAATAATAATTCAATATTTAAATTATAAATTTTTAAATTTAATTACCCACCCCTAACTCTATAAATACTATCTTTTAATTTTTTAATATGTTTATTTATATGGTTTTAATGTTCACTTAAGATATTTTTTTACAAATATTTTTATTATTTTTTAATGTTGTTTGTTTTTCCTAAATAAAGTAAGAGATAAATTCAAGGAAATTTTAAAATATGCATTTATAATCTAAATTTATTTTTAAATATTTTTATCATTATAATTAAAAATTTTATCAATACATTTATATACAAAATTTATAAAAAGACCTCTTTAATCTTTCTCAATTTTAAAATTGAGCAAATTAATCACTATAAAATATTTGAAATAATTTAGTCCCTGTCAATTTCGAAACTGAGCAACTAAGGATAATAATTAATAGTATTAACATTTTCTGTCTAAAAATTTGACGTGACAAATTAAAAAAAAGAAGAGAGAAATAAAAATAAAATGTACACATGTTGCGTTATCATTAGACCATTTAATCTAAAGTTTGCACATATATTTTTACATGGGTAAACTATCAAAATAGTCACTTTTATTTGTTTCAGGCTACATTTTAGTCACTTATGTTTGAAATGTTACGTTTTAGTCACTTACATTATCGTGTTGTAACATTTTAGTCACTAAGCGTTAATTGCCGTTAATGATGTAACTGTAAGCTGACATAGCATGTTAAATCATTATTGCAAATGAAAATTTTAGGTTAAATTATACAATTGGCCCCTATATTTTTTTTTTTGTTTTGAGCAATTTAATTTTTCTTTTATTTTACATTCTCTTATCCTCCCTCTATTTTCCTCCCTTCTCCATTTCTTTTACGTAGTTTTTCTATGCTTTCCATTTGTTAAAACTTGTCCCTATACTTTTAATTTTTTTTATTTCTTTTTTTCTTCCCTTTTATTTGTCTATCTTCTCATATTCTTCACTGCAGAAACATAATCTTTACTCACCAAATAAATCAAGTCTTTATTTCTTTCACATGATTCTTAAATTGAATTTCACTTAGAACCGAATATCAATCATTCTTAATCAAATCTGTAACAGCCTGATTTAGACCCTAACCAGAACGGTGGTTTCGGGATCATGAATCTGAGTCAGAAAAATATTTTTAAATTATTTTCTATGTTTATTTTGTGTGAATTTGTATATGTGAAAATTTCGTAATTTAATTTTGTCGTTTGGGTGTCCGATTAAATAATAGGACTTAATCGCGTAAATTGAAAATTTGATAGTTCAAAGCAAGAGGCCCAAATAGTTGGTGATTTTCTAAGTTGGAGTATTTATAATGTAACAATTCCATTAACATGTGGCTTGTACGGTAATGGACATAGGTTATATAATTTTATTATTATTTCATTAATGTTAGTTAGGTAAATTAATAATAAAATAATAAGCCACATTCATGTTATTTCCTTCATCTTTGCACCGAAACTAAAACAAAGAAAAAGAAAGAAAATAAAGTAGGGTTCGGCCTTGTCCAAGCTAGATTAAGATCAAGAACCAAAGAAATCGGATTTGGACTAGGGAAAAACGAAAGTTATCGACTAGCAGCTCCGTCCCGTTTTACGACGTCTGAGGTAAGTTTATAAGCAAATACACATGCCTAAATGTAGTTAAATGTTAAGTATATATGCTGGTATATAATATATGAATTTATACTTGTAAATGCCGAATGTGTATGAGTTTAAAAACTATGTTCGAGCTTTCGGTTCGACCGAGTAACGACGTTCGAAAGCCCTGTATGAACCTTAGGAATAGTTAGGATACATATGTCATGACACAGGATTCCGACATTTGTGTTCCTTGTGTATGATTATTGAACCGAAAGTTAAAGGGTAGGTGTACATTTTGTGCTTATATTCGAATGAAGCAATTGAATTGCTAATGTGATATGTTATGTGAAATGTGTTAACATGTGAATAAATAAGCAAGACACTGGAAATGTATCCGGGCTAAAGTCCCGCAGGCTTCGTGCTGGAAATGTATCCGGGCTAAAGTCCTGCAGGCTTCGTGCTGGTAATATAATTTCGGGTTTTATACCTAGCAGGCCAAGTGCCGATGAATTCGATAAAAGTATACAATTACAAGATCCTACACTAAGTTGACAAATTGAAAGTGCATTACATATTAAGTTGGCGTGCACGCGTATCATGTACTCGTATGCGATTTGATTTGAATTAAATTATAAATATATAAAGTGATGCATCTGTGAATAAGTGTTATGACTATAAATGTGATCATGATATATTCGGTAAATGTGTGAAGTTATGTGAACTGATTCTATGTTTATATTCAAATATAAACACTTGGTCCTTGTGGAAAGGTTTGTGGAAGTATATGATTTATTTTTAGGTGATTACGATCATGGAAAATTAAATGTGAATATGATATTGTATTTTATTCGTTTCAATTGAACTAAAGCTGTTAGTGAAGCATTTTAATGCTATGTTATATGAGTTCGATCTTGAATGACATGATATACATGTTTAGATAATTTGAATGCAAGGAATGTGTGAAAGAGCAAACTGTAATAAATCTGCTTGGGACAGCAACAGTAGCGTGATTTTGGAAAATCACCATAAATTGTGGAAATTGAATTAGAGGCTGAATAATTATGTAATTAAAGCTTAATGAGTCTAGTTTCTTATAAAAGAAACCTTGTAAGCAAAAGAATTATAGATAATGAGATATTTTAAGTGGCGTGAGATAGAGTCAAAATGACTTTGAAATCCCCTGTTCTGTTTTTAGAAAATCATTGTAAATTGTACAATGATGATTATAAGATAAAATTTATATAATTAGACTCCTTAATGAGTCTAGTTTCAAATGAAATAAACGATAACATAATTCGAATTCTGTATAATGAGAAAATTGATTCGTAGTGAAGAGTGGTCAGAATAGTCAAACAGTGAAACAGGGGAAACTTCAATAAAAATCTGGTATTTATTGGTCAAACCAAAAATTCTGAAAATTTGATGGATGGAAGATATATGAGTCTATTTTCAGGAAAAATTAACGGAACTTAATTTGGAGTTTCTTAGCTCCAGTTATAAATAATTTAGTGACTGTTGCTCAGGAAGACAGCTTGTAGTGAATTTGTGATTTTGTTGCAAACATGGTTAAAACTAGTTAATGAGATGCTTTTCGAGTTCTTATGATCTTATTTGTGATTTGAATATTTGGTTTAATTGAGTTCAGATTCAAGTGAGATGAATTTGCTAAATATGCATTATGTTCATGGATACTTGGCTAAAATGGCAATTACCTAAGAATGATTTCTTGAAAATTTGAAATAATCGATCTATAAGTAAATTAATTGTTTGCATTGCTCAAAACTTACTAAGCATTGAAGCTTACTCCGTGTTCTCTTTTCCATTTCTTATAGGTTTAT
The DNA here is from genome assembly GCA_025698475.1 of Gossypium anomalum. Lineage (NCBI taxonomy): Eukaryota > Viridiplantae > Streptophyta > Magnoliopsida > Malvales > Malvaceae > Gossypium > Gossypium anomalum. The sequence continues at coordinate 8,891,286 of CM046961.1, forward strand.
CCTTTAGTTCGAGTTGGAAGAGCCGGAGATATCATCACACTATCGAGTCATTATGTGAGTTGAGAAGATTGTATATCATCATGGTTTAAGGCATGTATAGGATAGACTATAGGTAGAATGATATTTCGACTTTGTATACATTATAGCCATGCGAAGATGGCTTGCTCATTTTGTTTAGAGAAGCCTTATAATTGAACTAATGTGTTGAAATGTTTTAGTTATAACTTGATAGTAGTTATTTTGTTATTAGATATTCGGTTATGTTTTGATAGTTAGTCATTTTGGAAATTTATAAGAGCTCTTATGGAAAAATCAATGAGACAGGTTTGCATTGTGGATAATTTATGTCTGGTAAGTATCTTTGACCTTATAGAAGTTTTGTTCAGTCAAGTAACACTTCATAACCTTATTCCGGCAATGGATACGGGTTAGGAGTGTTACAAAATCTCTATTTAAATATAACCTAATTTTGAAATTAAAATTGGATCTAACTAATCAATATAAAAAATTATATTCTTAATCAAATCTAAACATAAATTGAATTCTTTATATTCAAAACAATTTTTTTCTGTTTTCGAACTTTTATAGAATTGTATAGATTATTTATTTTCTTTTATTTTATTTTTTGACAAATAAAATTAGACAAACGATAAAATTGATCTAAACCTTCTTAGGTATTCCCAAGCAGCTTGATTGGAAGCCGAGCATGGATGAACTGAAGAGAGAAAGGGAACATGGAACCAAATTGGTTTGGGTAAAGTTGATGGTAAGTTTTATATGATGGTGATTTTAGTCATTGAGAGTGTAGAGCTCGTTTTAAGAATCCATGAAACAACGTACTTTCGAGAGGGCGAGAATGTTGTTGGTAAGATAGATAATGTGGTCATGGGGGTTGGTTAGGAGGTCAAGGGAACGGGCTTGAGAAACTTTGTTGAGGGGGGACTACCATAAGTCATGATTGGCGAGGACTTCGAGTGAGATGAGCTTGTGGGCTAGGTCATTGAGAGGTCCAAATTAGTTCGTTAAAACGATGATGGATGATGAGGGTTTGTAATTGTTGGGTGAGAATAAATGAAGCAAGTTTTATTTTGGTTTTAGCTTTCACCTTTTCTTTTTTCATCATAAAAATGTTTTAAGAAATGAAAAATATAGAAAAATTACATTAAAAGAGATGGAAAAAGGAGGAAAACAGAAGGAGAAGCAAAAGAGAATAAAAAAAAAGGAAAGTTAAAAGAATATAAAATAAAAAAATTAAATTACTCAAAATGAAAAAATATCGGGCTAATTGTATAATTTAACCTAAAATTTTCGTTTGAAATGATGATTTAACGTGCCACGTAAGCTTATCATTACACCGTTAACAACAATTAACGGCTTAGTAACTAAGATGTTACAACATGTTAACGTAAGTTACTAAAACGTAACATTTCAAACATAAATGACTAAAATGTAACACGAGGTAAATAAAAGTGACTATTTTGAAATAAACCCCTCCCTATGGTTGAGGTCTGATCAGAACTTGATTGCTTTTGTTTTGGTCTTTAAAGCCATGGTTTTGTCCTTCCCCATTTGTGGTTAAAACTCATCTTCGGGATATAAAGCAAATCAGTATCCTCCTGAAAATCGAAGGCAACGTGGTATAAAGCAATTCAAAATCACTACGCTTTTTCCTGGGTTGGTTCATTGGGTTTGGGTGATTTTTTTTTTTTTTTTTTTTTGTTTTTTTAAGGTTTTTTTATGTGTGAATGTGTAAACTTTGGGTTAAAAGGTCCAAGAACTCAACACGTGTACATTTTACTTTTTATATTCAATTTGTGACGTTAAATTTTTAGACGCAAATTATCAATTTCATTAATTATTATTTTTAGTTGTTGAATATCGAAATTTAAAGGGACTAAAAAAGTTTTTTTACCAGTCTTAATTATATAATTTGCTAACTTCACGTCCATCTTTTTTCAAATATTCTTTTTCAACCTCATACTTTTATTTTGAAAGGTATGTAATTTCTTTAACTTAGGGAAAGATTTATTATTATTTTTATTACTAATATATTTTTCTTTCAAAATTTTACTTGCAATAAAATGATTTGAATTCACTTATAATATCAATCATAAAATTAAATTTATATAAAACTTATTTAAATATGCACTAATTAAATTAAATTTTATTACTTGTTTCTTATCCCGTTGTTGAAGAGTTTAATTGTATATATTTAATTAAAAAATATATTTATATATATATTTTTAAAATAGTTAAAATTTCTGTAACGTTTAAAAAATGTTATAATTTGTAAAATATTTATAGTTTGTATTATAATCAATATAAATTAAGAATAAAAAAATTAATATTTAAAATAAACTTAAATTAATAAATAACATGATATTTAAAATTAGTTTTAAAACATGAATTAATTGTATATTTAAAAGTATTTATAAATTCTATTATTTTAATAATTCTTAAAAGTAATTAAAATCTGAATCCTTATAATCAATATTTACTTAATTTTAATTTTTAATCGATCTTCATATTATTTTAAAACGTTTTTAATCAACATTTACTTTATTTGATTTTTTTTTTCTAAAAAAACCGTTTTCTCAAAAAATATTGAATGTTTTTGCATAAATAAAAATTGAAGATTATTTCAAAATTTAATTTTTTTTACAACATAAACATAATTTTTAAAAGTGTTAAGAAAAAAGTTACAATTTTTTAGTTTAAGATAGTTACCCAAAAACATTTCTATAATAAATTATATTTAGATTTTTAAAGGAAACTAATTTTAATATATTTTTTAAAAATATTATCTATAATTTGAATTTTAAAACAGTTTTTAATATGTTTTAAAACAATTACTTTCTTGTATCGAAAAATAATTATTTTCTTAATTTTTTAATAAATAATATTTATAATTTTCGTGGAAAAATTAACTTATTTGAATTATTTTTTAAATAAGGAATTTATAATTAAAATAAAGACATTTAAAAACAATTTTCTAAAAAATTAATTAAAATTATTAAATTTTTTTGAATAAGTTCATTATAGGTTCAGATCATATCTTCTAATTTTGACACATTACTTAAAACTACCCATAACCCCTCCTCAACTCATAAATAGGAAGATAATACACTTCAGCACACTCGAATCCACGTCCTCTGAACAATATCATGCCAATCAAGTTAAGGCTTAATCAACATTTAAAATTATTAATTCAACAATTTCATAACTCAAATTATTTTTTCTAAAAAGAAAGTGCTTTACTATTTTCTTCTATTCTTTTATGCAAAACTTAAATCATGGTAACAAATATTTTTGAAGCAAATGATACTTACAGGTAAATAGCAGATGCAATCAGAACAGTGAAAGCACATAGGGTTAATATTCAATTTTGATACTATGTAGAAATAGAAAATTATCGCTATACCTCATTTTGATTGATGTTTGTCATTATCTTTATAAACTATAGATAAATTTACCACTATACTTTAATTTTATATTGAATTTCATTCATTACTTTTTATCTTACTGAATTTTTCCACTAAATTTAAATTTTTATTAAAATTTTCTATTCAATTTTAATTTAAAATAATTTGAAGACAAAATTTAATAAATTTTTTTATATTTTACTTTAATATTTAACAATAATAAATTAATTTTTTTGATATTAAAATTAAAAAAATGGTTATTTTATAAAAAATAACTTAATTTTTTTTTCTTTTATTTGTTATAGAAAAATTAATAAAACAACAATAATAAGTATAATGTGGATGAAAAATACGGGAGAATTTTCATTATTTAATTTTCACTTACAATGTGCTATTTATAAGCTCCTTTACATTCAATCAATAAATGTATTACATTCAATCAATAAATGTGAATTAAGTTTTCTTAATTACTCCATTTAATCATCTCATGGTTATAAATGAAGTAAAGATCTTTATCTCATTACTTTAATAAATGTTTAAAGGGGTTATAAACATCCATTTAATGTATTTATAATACCCCTTGGATGTCTTTTAAATAAAAATGTATCTCATTAAAATCTTTATTAGGAAAAACCTCGTGGGATAAAAACCTAATGAGAGAAAAAGAGTATACAATCTCCTATTACAAGTTGCCTCGTTAAAAATCTTTACTAGGAAAACCCAGTGGGACAAAACCTTGGTTAAAGGAAAAGAGTACAATGTGTTTTAGACTCCCCCTAATGGCAACATCACATTATATCTTTGAGTCGACGCATTCCAATTTTGTTTCATAGTTTTTCAAATGTTGAAGTTGGCAATGCCTTAGTAAAAAGATCCGATAAATTATCACTAGAACGAATTTATTGAACTTTTATGTCACCTTTCTTCTCAAGATCATGAGTGAAGAATAATTTTGGTGAAATATGTTTCGTTCTATCACCTTTGATGTAACCACCCTTCAATTGAACTATACATGCTACATTATCTTTGTATAAGATAGTTGACATCTTTTCCTATAAAGGGAAATTACATATCTTCTGAATATGTTGGGTTAATAACCTTAGCCAAACACACTTTCAGCTTACCTCATGCATTGCAATTATTTCAGCATAATTTGAAGAGGTAGCAGCTAATGTCTACTTTGTTGAACACCATGATATGGTAGTACTTTCACATGTAAATAAATATCCCGTTTGAGATCGACCTTTATGTGGATTCGATAAATATCCAACATCAACATAGCCGACTAATAGGGACTTTGAATCATTTGAATAAAATAACCCTATATCAATGGTCCCTCTAAGATATCTAAATACATATTTAATTCCATTTCAATGTCTACATGTTGGAGAAGAACTAAATCTTGCTAGAATGAACTTATTCAATAATTCTATGAACTTACCTAGAATATGCTAATGGCTGACTCGTAAGGACTAATCCAACATTTTCCATTTGTCCTCAGTTATCCTCCATAAGAATCAAATCTTGATCTATAATGATTAAATTCAATCTCATCAAATTTAAATACACATCCAAACTCAATTTTACGCATATGACCCTTAAATTTTTATTATTTACTCATTTTCCTTAAACTTTTCCTTTTCTCACAATTTAGTCCCTAATCCCAAAATTTTAAATTTAACAAAATTTCTCTAATACTTCTTTATTAAAAATTTGCAAAAATTTCATGTCAATTTTAACATATCATCAAATTAGTCTTTTAATTAAAACTATCACTTTACAAACTAATCCTAACTAACAACCAATACTTCAAATCCATAGTTTAACAAAAAAAATAACAAAGATTCATCAATAGCAAAATCTAAAATCCTTAACAGTTTTAAAAATGAAGGTATGAGTTAGCTTGACCTATTTGCAACGATCTCAAAAACATAAAAATTACTAAAAATGGGTAAAAAATTCTTACCATGCAAGAGTGATAAACCATTTCCGAAACTTAAGCTCCTTCAATGGAGGAAAATGGTGTTTTTTTTTTATCGGTAGAACTAAATTACGAAGATGATGATTTTATTTTATGTTTTATGTTTTATTATATTTTAATTAATTTAACATTTAAAACTAATGTATAAAATGTATAAATACACCCACTAACCGTCCCATTAAATAAAAATGGCATATTTGCCATATAAAACCTTCCACTTAAGTTAATTAAGCCATTTAATCATTATAATTCAATAGCGATTAAGTTTTGTAACTTTAACGATATAGTCCTTTTTAATTAATCAACTATCTAAACATTAAAATTTCTAAACCGAACTTTCACATAACAAAATAATATCTCAATATTTAGTAAAAATATTTACGGGCTCGGTTTTTAAAAATGAGGTCTCGATATCTAATTTTTCGAAACCACTTAATTTTCGGAACAACCATTTATACCTATCTATTTATTCAATTAACTAAAATTCACCAAGTCAAAACTCAATATCACATTATAATTGACTCATATGAATTAAATGATAATTATTAAGGATTTATTTGTCGGATTTGTAATTCTGAAACTATTGTTTTCAACACCACTAAACATAAGAAGTTGCATTGATGGTGCAAAGTTCAGAATGGATCCTCCTCTAGCCATGTTGAAGTTACAAAAACTTCTCTCCATTTGAAATGGATTCACCTTAGTCATGACAAATGTCGTCCGCCTAACCATATTGGTGTTAAAAAAATTTGAAATTGATCTCCGCCTCGTCGATGTTGAAAAAATCAGAGTTGATCTCCACCGCACCATGTTGTTGAGAAAAAAAAAAACGGAATAAATCTCTACTTTGCCACATCGGTGTTGAAAAAAAAATCATATGCCTTAGTCATCGCCAAAGTCTTGGTGATATGATATAGCACGTCCTTGGTCCACTCCCAAATATTTGTTGATGTTTCCAAAAATCTCGAAGTCAGCTTGAGCATCATATGCCTCAAACATCGCCAAAGTCTTGGCGGAATGATATAGCACGTCCTCGGTTCGCCCTTTAAGATTTGTCGAAGTCTCCAAAAAATCTTGATAGCTTTCCAACAAGCTCGCTCCCCCTTCTAAACGGTACACCTTTGACTTCAATGGTTGATCAATGCTCGCGCATCATATACCTCAATCATCGTCAAAGTTTTGGTAGAATAATATGGCACGTCTTCTGTCCACTCCTGATGTTTGTTGAAGTCTTCAAAAATCTTGAAGTCCGCTGGCGCTCCCCTCCTGACAGTACACCTTCGACTTCGATGCTTAACTTTGGATGGTTGATACTTCTCCTGATCTTTGAAGTGCACCATTATAAGTTGAAAAAAAAAGTACAAAAAATCCAAATAAAAAAGAAAAGAAGTTTGAATTGTGTGGCATGGAGGCAACAAATTTCCCCATAAAATCGACTTGTTGACATCGTCAATATCAAGACATGGCAAACTCAAAGACCTTATTTATAGTGATTGGAAGCAAAATCCCGATGGGAGTAAGAGTCAAAGTTGGTCCTTACCTTTCATTGCAGAGACTCGATAGGAAATTGATAATTGACTATCGTTATTAACACCCCTTTTCAGTTCCTCACACCATGGTCATGCTCGGTGAGTCAAATTGAAATTCCTTTTTGTTAGAATTAAGTGACCCTAATTCTTATTTAAATAAAATACGATGGAAAATAAAATAAAAGTAAAATCCATATAGAACTAGACTTCTTTTATTTTATTTTAGAATAAGGTTTTTTAAACCTTATTAAACTCCATCTATTTTATATTTACTAGGATAAGGTGTTTCAATCCTACTAGAATATGGCTTTACAAGCCTATAAATAGACATAGTCTATTCCTTTTGTATTGATTCAAATTTTCGACATAGTAAATTTTCTTCTCCTCTGCCCGTGGTTTTTTCCCGAAAGGGTTTCCACGTAAAATTTTGTGTTCTTTATTTTTATTTTATTTTATTTTTTTCACAATTGGTATCCGAGCTTCCGGGTTGTTCATCTCGATCACGGTAATGGCGTCTTTGAAATATGAAATTCCGTTGTTGGATCGCAACACCAGATTTGCGTTGTGGCAGATTAAGATGCAAGCAGTTCTTGCGCAGATGGATCTGGAGGATGCCCTGCTAGGGATAGATAAGATGCCTTCGACATTAACAGATGAAGAGAAGAAGCGTAAGGATCGAAAGGCATTAACACAATTGCATCTGCATTTGTCCAATGAAATTTTGCAAGATGTGATGAAAGAGAAGATCTATACAGCATTATGGAAGAGGCTAGAACAAATATGTATGTCGAAAACTCTAACAAGCAAGTTGCATATGAAGCGGCGTCTTTATGCTCATCGTTTGGAGGAAGGTGCGTGCTCAGACACGAACACTTAATGTTGTTTAAAGAAATTCTCTCAAACTTGGAGGCCATGGAGGTTCGGTGTATGATAAGGAAGATCTAGGGTTGATTCTACTTTGTTCGTTGCCTCCGTCTTATTCAACCTTTAGAGACACGATTTTATATAGCCATGAGTCTCTCACGGTTGATGAGGTTTATGATTCTTTAACCTCGTATGATAAGATGAAACATCTTGTGGTTAAACTCGACTCTCAAGGAGAGGGTCTCATTGTTCGTGGGAGACAAGATCGAATCTGATGATGATCGTGGTAGGACACAGGAAAGAAATCATCGTGGTAAATCTAAGGGTAGATCGAAGTCTTCAAATAGAGGTAAAACTTGTAACTTCTGTAAGAAGAAAGGGCACATTAAATCTGAGTGCTATAAGCTACAAAATAAGATTAAAAGGGAGGCTGCGAATCAAAAGGGAAAACAACCAGAAAATTCTGGTGAAGCTGATGTTGTAGAAGACTACAGCGATGGTGAACTTGTAGTCGCTTCTGTCAATGATTCTAAAGTAAGTGAGGAGTGGATACTTGATTCAGGCTGCACCTTCCATATGAGTCCCAATCGGGATTGGTTTACAACTTACGAAACAGTGTCTGAAGGTGTTGTTTTAATGGGAAATAATGCTTCGTGTAAGATCGCAGGTGTTGGAACAATTAAAGTTAAGATGTTTGATGGAGTTGTCAGAACACTTAGTGATGTACGGTATGTTCCAGAATTGAAAAGAAATTTAATTTCGTTGAGTACTCTTGATTCAAAAGGGTACAGATACACAGCTGAAAGTGGGGTTTTAAAGATTTCCAAAGGGTCCCTTGTTGTGATGAAAGGGCAAAGAAAAACTGCCAAGTTATATGTTTTGCAGGGTTCTACTGTTACTGGTGATGCAGCTGTCGCTTCCTCTTCCTTGTCAGATGATGATATTACTAAACTTTGGCATATGCGCCTAGGGCATATGAGTGAGAATGGCATGGTAGAATTGAGCAAAAGAGGACTTCTTGATGGGCAAGGAATTTGCAAACTGAATTTCTGTGAGCACTGTGTTTTTTGGGAAGCAAAAGAGAGTTCGATTCACTAGAGGAATCCATAACACGAAGGAAACGTTGGAGTATATTCATTCGATGCGTGGGGACCATCCAGAGTGCCTTCGAGAGGTGGAGCTAATTATATGCTAACCTTTATTGATGATTTTTCCGAAAAAGTTTGGGCGTTCTTCACGAAGCGAAAAGCGATGTGTTTTCGCATTTTTAGTCTTGGAAAATTATGATTGAAAAAGCAGACGGAAAACAGATAAAATACCTCCGCATGCATAATGGCTTAGAGTTCGCTCGATGAGTTTAATAGATTGTGCAAGTCGAAGGGATCGTGAGACACTTGACGATTCGTCATACTCCACAAAGAAAGCGACGTTGCGAACGAATGAACAGAACAATCATGGAGAAGGTTCGATTTATGTTGTCAAATGCCAACTTACCGTCGTTTTGGTGACGACCTCTCATGCATGTTTTTGATCAACCGATCTCCATCCGCTGCCATTGAGAAAAAGACTCCACAAGAGGTATGGTCCAGTAATCCTGCTAATTATTCGATTTAAAGATCTTTGGGTGTCTGCGTATGCTCATGTTAATAATGGAAAATTGGAACCGAGATCCATTAAATGTGTTTTTCTTGGTTATAAAGCTGGTGTAAAAGGGTATAAGTTATGGTGTCCTGAAAATAGGAAAGTTGTGATTAGCAGAGATGTTGTTTTTGATGAAACTGCTATGCTTCCTAACTTATCTCTTAAAGACTCTTCCAATAAAGAAAATCAAAAGCGGTGGAGCATCAGTTAATACAGAGTCGACTCCTCAAGTCGGTACAAAAATTGAGAATAGAGTTGCTTCTTCGCCTCAATACTCTATCGCCAAAAACAGAACTAAAAGAGAAATTAAACCTCCAAAGAAGTATCTTTGAGGTGATCTAGTTGCTTATGCTTTAAATGTGGCTGAAGATATAGATGCGAATCAAGAGCCATCAAATTATTCTGAGGCGATTAGTGTGAAGACTCGAGAAAATGGATGTTTGCTATGCAAGAGGAGATGGAATCACTCCACAAAAAAACAAAACATGGGATCTTGTGAAACTTCCTAAAGGTAAGAAGACTGCTCGTTGTAAATGGGTGTTTAAAAAGAAAGAAGGGACTCTAGGAGTTGAAGAACCTAAATATAAAGCAAGGCTTGTTGCAAAGGGTTACATCAAGTTCCAGAGTGGACTTCACGGATGTGTTCTCCCAGGTTGTGAAGCATAGTTCAATTCGAGCTTTGCTTGGTATTGTGGCCATGCATGATTTAGAGCTTGAGCGATTAGATGTAAAAACGCATTTTTGCATGGAGAACTTGAGGAAGATATTTACATGCAACAACCAGAGGGTTTCTGATTTGAGAAAAAGAGGATTATGTTTGCTTGCTTGAAAAAGTCCCTTTACGGTTTGAAACAAATACCAAGGCGATGGTACAAGAGGTTTGATTCCTTTATGACTTCTCACGATTTCAAAAGAAGTAGTTTTGACAGATTGTGTTTACTTTAAGAAAAACAATGATGGTTCTTTTGTGTATCTACTTCTTTACGTTGATGACATGTTGATAGCAAAGAAAAGACAAAGGAGAGATAAGAAAGGTCAAAGCCCAACTAAGTGAAGAATTTGAGATGAAAGATTTGGGACCAAAGCAAAGAAGATACTTGGTATGGAGATTCTTAGAGATAGAAAAACAAGTAAATTGTACCTAAGTCGGAAGGGTACATTGAGAAACTTCTTTGCGAGTTCAATATGCGAGTGCTAAGCTGTTAGTACTCCTTTAGCAAATTCATTTTAGACTTTCATCGACTTTGTCTCCACAATCGATGATGAGATTGAGTACATGTCACATGTTCCATACTCTAGTGCGATGGGATCTCTCATGTATGCTATGGTTTGTTCACGTCCGATTTATCATATGCACGATCGGTCTGCGATTAGCGGATATATGGCGAATCCGGTAAAGAACACTGAAAGCGATTCGATGGATTTTAAGATACTTACGAGTACTATCGATGTTTGCTTACAGTTTGGAAGAATCAAGATGGAGTTATTGGGTATGTTGATGCTGATTTTGGCTGGAGACCTTGATAGAAGAAGATCTTTCACGGTTATGTCTTTACAATCGGAGGTTGTGCAATAAGTTGGAAAGCCACTTTGCAAACTACTGATCGCTTTGTCTACCATCAAGCCGTACATGGCGATTACGAGGCTTGTAAAGAAGCTATTTGGTTGAAGGGACTCTTTAGTGAACTAAATGAAGACCTTCAAATCAAAGACATGATTTTGTGACAATGATCAGTGCCATCTTTCTTACAAAAGATCAAATGTTTCATGAGAGAACAAAACACATTGATGTTCGGTATCATTTTGTTCGTGATATTATTACTCGTGGTGATATTGTTGTGAGCAAAATCAGTACTCATGAAAATCCTGCGAGATATGATGACCAAGTCACTTCCTATAACCAAGTTTGAGCATTGCTTAGACTTGGTTGGTGTTCATTGTTGAAGTTAAACCCTTAAGGGGTTTTATGGAAGAGGTGAAGAACTTGTTCGCGATAAAGAACTTGTTCATTGAGAATTTGTGTCAAGGTGGAGATTGTTAGAATTAAGTGACCCTAATTCTTATTTAAATAAAATACGATGGAAAATAAAATAAAAGTAAAATCCATATAGAACTAGACTTCTTTTATTTTATTTTAGAATAAGGTTTTTTAAACCTTATTAAACTCCATCTATTTTATATTTACTAGGATAAGGTGTTTCAATCCTACTAGAATATGACTTTACAAGCCTATAAATAGACATAGTCTATTCCTTTTGTATTGATTCAAATTTTCGACATAGTAAATTTTCTTCTCCTCTGCCCGTGGTTTTTTCCCGAAAGGGTTTCCACGTAAAATTTTGTGTTCTTTATTTTTTATTTTATTTTATTTTTTTTTTCACACTTTTTGATTTTTTTTTCATGTTTTTCCGTAAGTGTAAAGCTAAAAAAGTATTTGATTTGCTTGTGTGGAAACAGGGAGGAAGTCGATTACAGGAAGTTTCACTGGGAGTATGGAGGAAATAGAGGAGAGGTTGGTATTTTTGTGAGGAGAAAAATTCGACCTCAATGATCGAAGTGGTGAAGATGGATTATATAAACACAGATATGGAGAGGCTGGAAAAAAAAAAGATGTTCGATATAGGTTTGTGGTGGATGTTGCAGGAAGCAAAATTAATTAACAATAGAGCAATAATATATATGTATCTTCAAATGTGACTCTATTTTTGGAAGAAAATAAGGTTTTTTTTTTTTTTTTGCCCTGAGACTTAACAATCTGGCATTACTTTCCATCGTAGTAAGATGTAAAACACCCTTTGTATAAGCACCCAGCTCCTGTCCCCCCTTCATCTTTATCTCCAAGAAAAAAGAACCCCATCAATTTCTCTGTTTTGTTTCATATTTCCTTTCGTTCATTTCCAACAATTCAAAGAAAATTTGAAACAGTGATCTCATTTCTTTGCAGCGAAAATCTTCTGTTTCTTCTTCTCTTATTATTTTCGCTGCTTCTGAACCCTTGTTCACCGATAAAAGAGAAGCCATGTACAGATTGGAGAAAACAGTGTACAGGCAGGGGAGAGATAACCCATCTTTTTCATCTACTCTGCTTGATAAAATCTACCGTTCCATCGATGGTGGTGACACCAGTCTAGAGGGAAACAATGTAAAAGAAACAAAGCAAAGCTAGCATGAAATGCAACGGAAGCAGAGTAGTAGAAGAGGAAGATGAAGAAATGTCAAGTTTCCGACGAGCTCGTTTGATGGAGAAATGGATGGAAAAGAAGGTCACTGAAAAGGCAAATGCAAGCAGGAAACTGGTTTCACATATGGATTAATTATAGAGAAGTACTTGGTTTTAATCAAAAGTAAATATGCCACGTTCAATTATGGGTATGTGGAGAGTTTGGTTGAATCCAAAATCCAAATGCAGTTTTATATGTTCTAACTAAACTTCAACTTCTGTGCATTCCCTCTATACAATCTTTTTCCTTGGACAATTCCAAACCTAATCAAACGATACTCTCTTTGACTTGTTGACCCCATCATTTGATTCTTAAAAACTATTAAATCTTTGTTTAGCATTGTGAAGAAGAATCTCCATTTAGTTAAACATTGATACTAAAGATCAATATGGAAGAGATGGTAGTGGAGTAAAGTCGATTCACCTCTGTAGGGTAGAGAGCGGTAAAAAATTATGGTTGAATGGGGAGATGACAAAAGGAATGAAAGACTTGATGTCATATCCTTGGTCCCTTTCCTTGCCCTTATATAGATAGATAACTTCTTGTCCTGTAATACCACATGACGAGTCATATTGGTGGGTCAAATATCAGTAGCCGAACTAATGTTGCAGGTGCAGGTAGGTTAGCGCCATAGTGTCCTACACGGTCCCATCTGATGCAGCAGTCCCTTGCTATGGCATCTATGAGTGAGCCTACTTGTCAAACCATTAACCGAATGATTCTACATTCTACGGAGGGGTTCCACAAAGAGTCTTACACATACTAAAGTCTTATTACAGACAGTGCTAGTATAACACATAACATTTTGGCTTTTAACATTAATCGTAAAATAAGCTATTTCCAGCCCTCAATTAGAAGCATATAAGGAGTTCACAGCAGTTAGCAGCAAATGAAGGATTTTTTTTGTGTGCAATTTTCCATTGGGACCAGAGACTGCTATGCAGTTATCCATCAAATACTTTCAGGTTGCAATGAACCAAAAACATTGTCCCCATCCCCAACAGACACCTACAGAGAGACCATACGTAGGTAGGAGCATTTGTTGAATTGCATGGTCCATGAAACCTTGGCACTTGTGACCACACCACAGCAAAGGTGACCCGACAGATGACATGTGAGTCCTCACCTGCAATCAATAAGTAAAACATGGTGGATCTAGCCCAAAATCTATGGTGGCCAACTAACATTATAATAGACAATGTTCAATGTATATAGGTCCATACCTACTTCCTTTAATACCAACTTCACCCATTCTGCCCTTTTCACCTTTTTTTTTTTTACAATTTTATTAAATTCTGTCCGCATTTCAATTAATTTTCATCTTTATCCAACCAATGCATGTCTTTGAGATATATTTATTTTTATAAACTTTTCTATACATATTACAAATTGAAGTGGAAACGTAACAATAGAATGCAAATCCTCACTTTTGAAATGCCAATAAAAAATCATATCCACTAAGCATACCACGGTTGATTAATTAATTTCTATAAAAAAAAAGTTGTATTATCATATAACTTACATTTTTTCTCATCTATCAATTTGGGTTATATATTTTATACTAACAACTAAATTCATTAAAAAAAATTGATTCTAGGTTACAAAACTTAAAGAACCAGAATCTCGTATGTTGACATAATAATTAGGGTGATAACCACCACAAGTATGATTTGGATTCGAGTCGTGCTAATCATATTGTTGTTAAAGCTTTGCCCTCCTACAATAATTTTAAAAAATAAATAAAATCTAAACAGCCCCCAAAAAGTAATGCATCATTACTCCATCATCAAAAGTGATGGTTTAATCTAACACTTGGTCCCGTATAATACTCATCTCTATTCCTTTTCCCTATATTGTAGCTTCCAAAAAAAAATGATGGTTTAACAAGTATATAAGAAAAAATAAAACTAATAACACTATTATGTCAAAATTTAAGTTCATTCATAACCCTAAAAAACCTGCAGCATTCCTGGAAGACTGTCCCTAAATTTCCTTCTCCGGAAAAACTTTTTCTTCTTTTTATGTTGGATTTCTTTTTTAATCCCCCCACTCTTAGTTGTGAATTGGAGGTTTTCTCCTAGCTGGAGAATAGTCCATTTCAACAATGTCCATAATGTTGACATAGTGGTGATAGACGTCCGGGTGTTGGGAAGTTGTCGGTGAACCAACAAGGAATTTCTCTGGCTTCCCACCATTTTCTCCCTCGACGGCTGGTTTGAGTGTTGAAATTGGTATAACTTTGTTTTCTCCCTTGTCTTCTCTCTGTTTACATAAGTCACATGTAAAGGGAAGGGAAGATCTAAACAGTAGCTATGGAAATGTACATGTTAAACTATTAACTATAAACCAACCTCTGAAATGGTGGAAGAGGTAGGAGTTATAGCATTAGTTGCAGTAAAAAGTTTCCTACCCTTTCCTGCAAAAAGGAATGTTAAAAAAATTAATCTGCTTTAGATTGAGATCTATATGTGTTGGATTTGTTGCACTACAAGACAACATGGACTTTGTCCATGGTTTTTGATTCATAAAACTTTGAATTCTTACACAAATTAAATGCCCCCATAATCCTATAATATGGTCCAGTGAAAGGGAAATTATTATTCATATATGGTTAGACGAGCTTCTTGGTGGACAAAAGGAATTTGTCAGATTACATGGCCTTGGTAACGGTTCTTATGAGGGCTTTAAAGAATAATGAAACAACTAGCTAAGCCTGGTAGTTAAAATATGGTAAAAAAAACTAATCCTAGGGAGGGAAATTTTAATGGTGCCTTGGCCTGTGCTTCCTAGGTCCATAGTAGTCTTCATGAATGCTTGGTAACCAGTGGTGTGATTTTCTCTTCTTGATACCTGTACAATGCCCTTGTTTGCAGAGAAGGATATCTCCCATAACTCCATTACTGCTTTTCATCAAAGCACCTTCCTGTATAGGATCATGTCCAGCCGGTTTGAAACTTTTGTCCAAGCGAATCCCTACAAAAGAAACAGGATTAGATGTCAGAATTTAATGATATATAAATATGTAATGGCAATGCAGTAAAGAAGAATTCTTGGCATACCTTGAACGCTAGAAAGGTAAATGATGAACAAGACCAGAAGGGAGACTGCTAAGCGGGAAGGCCTCATTTGTGAAGAGATATATGGGAGTTATGTGTTTAAGTGTTTGGTTTCTCTTTCACTGTCGGTACAAGAACTTGGATGTTAGTCCTTTTGAATTATCGATTACTATGGGAAGTTAACCCCCTTTAATATATGCTATTTGGCTTTTAGGACCCACATGGAAGTTTTTCCAATTTAAATTGGAAAAAGAAAAAAAAAAAGGACCAATCATTAGGGCACCCAATATACCCCCATTATTCAATAATGGACCGTGAGTTGGTCTTGCTTTAAGACCCTTTGCTATAGGGGACATAATGGGATACTCTCCACTATGGTGAACTTTTAAATGTCAAAATGAAACCCAACATATTTGTGAAAATTGCCTTAAAGAATGAAAAACAACAAGACTTTTGGGAGATAGCTTGAGGGTTTTCTGAAATCATGTTTTAGACTCTTATTTTAAAACCATGCAATAACAAAATAAATAAATAAATAAATAAATCTTATTCAAATTGGTTGTACACATGGTACAATCCATACTAGAAATTAAATATTAAAATAATATTAATAATAGACCATGTGATAAATTGGTTGCTCCCACTATAATAAAAATAATTTTACGTAACAGTTAAATTTGCAGTGTTTAAAAATATTGTCAGCTAAAGTATTAATAGTTCGCGAATATAGAAAGTGTTGCATTATATTAAATATTATGCAACAATTTTCAAGCAACAATTTATAAATGTTGGATTTTATTGTATTAAGCAACACACTAGCAATATTGTATTTATATTATTGCTTAAAACTATATTGATAACCAATATATAGAAAATGGTTGCATATTTTGAAAACCTAAAGTAATAGGATGAATTGTTGTTATATAAAATTTCTTATTTACACAATACTTCACTTTTTATGTTGTCATCATGTCAAGTCTTTTCTAATATCTCATAATCGTTGCCTTTAATATCATCATTTACAACATATATAATGTCGTATAAATTCTTTTTTATATAAGAATTATTAATTAATATGGACATAAAAGTTCATCTATATATTGATACATATATAAGCATACATATATATACATATACTGATGGGCGTCGAATCCACCAAAAGTAATTTCTACTAAATACTCTAAATAGTAGTAAGAGTGGTAGTAGGGTCGAGTCCACAGGGATTGGTACTCTAATCAACTTTCGTGTTCTTTGAGGCGTCATGTTGACTAATGCCCCTCCACTTGCAGCATCTATCATTTCATTTCCATAGGGAGAGTAATCCTTCATAGAAATACTGCAAGAGTGACTGTTCAGTCAGTCCATGCTGTGGGCAGCTTGCACACAACTTTTTGTATTGCTCCCAGTAATCGTAGAGCGATTCAGTGTCCTTTTGACGGATTCCTACAATGTCTCTCCTTAGTTCAGCTACTCGGGCTGCAGGGAAGAACCTATCAAGAAAAAAACGAGACATGTCAGACCATGTGTTGACAGATCCCGGAGGCAAATAAAATAGCCACTCTCTAGCAGAGTCAGCTAATGAGAACGGAAAAGCACGAAGTTTGATTTGGTCTTCTGTTACTCCCTGAGGCTTCATGCTTGTGCACACCATATGGAACTCCTTAAGGTGGGTGTGCAGATTTTCGTTTTGTAGTCCACGAAAAGTGGGCAGTAGGTGGATCAAACCCGACTTTAGCTCGAACAATGTTCATCCTACCGAATAGGTTATAAATAAGGGTTATTGTTCATCTGGTGCCGCTGCGAGCTGACGTATTGTCTGTTCGGCCATCTCATCTAATTCGTCAAAAATTTCCTCGGTGTAAGATATAGTTTCAAATCTGGGATTTGGCTGTTTACCACGTCGTATGGCTTCTCTTCGTAGTTGTCGGGCCAATTTCTCAATTTTTGGCTCAAACTCTAGATTTCCCGGTTCTGATTTGGTCATAAGGTAGACAAACAAAAGTTAGAAAATATCTCCAATCCCGGGCAACGGCGCCAAATTTTGATGGGCGTCGAATCCACTGAAAGTAATTCCTACTAAATACTCTAAATAGTAGTAAGAGTGGTAGTAGGGTCGAGTCCATAGGGATTGATACTCTAATAAACTTTCGCGTTTGACTTATGAACAGGATGTCGTGTCAAGGGTCGTGGCTAGAGTCGTGCCCACGACTCAAATAGTACCACCTGAAAAATAAGCAAATAAATAAGTAAAGCGGGGATTTTGAAATTGATTAGAAACTAAATAATTAAAATTGCTAAGATAAATAATTAAATAAATCAGAAATTAAATTGTGATTTGCAATCAAATGTGATAAGCCTTAGCATTAGACTCGGTAAATTCCGTGTTGAGAATCGATCCCCGAAAGTTGGTCTTCTCTTTCAAACGATAAGCTGGTTATAGTGATTAAGAACGTCCTAACCATCAATTCTTCCTCTCGTAGCTGGTCCCAGTATGACCTGCAAGCCAACCCTTACCGATAATCTAACCGAGATACACGTGTTCCCGTTTCAAGATTTCAGTAGCTTGCGTTCTGAATAACCTAACTCGAATTAACGACCTCAACAGCGTGGGTCGTTTAAACCCGATCACCTCTTTCTCGATTTGTTCTCGGAGATCCAAATACAGCACGGCCGATTCGTTTCTCCAACTGTCAGAAAACACGACTCCAACCCAACGAGCTCTTTTTGACTTGAAATCGAATTATCCTTAAGGGATGAGTTGTCAATCTTGATACTTAGGAAAAAGGTGAATACCGATTGGAAGGATTTTAGGCGCGAGTACGAATCTCACAATTCTCGACCAGAAAGAACACCGGCTTAAAGCTAAGATAGAATTTAGTTAAGCATGAAATTGTTCATGCTTTGTGAGCTTGGAAAGAAGTTTGATGATTATGGTGAAGAAATGAATGGAAAGGACTTGGAGAGCAATTGACCCAATTATGGAAAAGAAACAAAAATTGGAGACAAGGCTACAAAATGTAACGTCAAATTGAAGAGAAAAAAAAATGATATTCCAACTCCAAATTGAAAAAAGGAAATACAAGAGAGAGAGTAATTCCATTCCAAAATGAAATAGGAATGTAAAGACAAGGGATGATTTCCTAAGAACTAAAAGCCCCTATTTATATACATGGGGTTTACTAAAAATAGCCTAACCTAAATTAATAAATAAAAATAAAATAAAATAAATAATAAAATAAAATAATATCTTCCTATTTTTAGCTTTTTACAAAGTCAAAATATATGATAAATCCTAGGCTTTCTCCATCTTTTCGATTTGGCCTCAATTCAACGATTTGTCTTTCAATTTGGCCCCTTTTTGCTCGTTTTTGACCAATTGCATCCCTGACAAGATTAAATCATAGAAACACCAATTAAGCAGGGATTAATTCATAAATAAGCCAAATTAAACAAAAGAATCATGTAAATTAATATGTTTATCATATACATATACATAAATGTATTAATCATTAAGATGCCAAGTGTAATTTGTATTAGTGGTGTCTATTATGTGTTGAGGTCTATTTTAAATTTTTTTTGTAAATTATATATATATATATCTCTAACTTTACGTGTTTCTTGTTTGAATCTTCTTCAAATATTGTTTTACCTAATGGAATATCGGGTGATATCGGTATTGCCCCAGATGGAATATCGGATGGACATGCTTCGTCATTTTCAGTTATGCATAACTTTTTTCAAGTATTATTTTATTTAGTTTAGAACTTGAAAAATGAATTATGATTGTAATGTTTCATTTCTTTTCATTTTGACTTGTATAATAATTTTAATTATTTTTAAAAGAGACAATATTTGAAAGGAGAGCATCATTTATTTGATTTTGTGGAGGTAAATAGCCTTAAGTATTATTATTTTTTTGTTATTGGTAACATTTTATTAAATATATTATTGAAATTACTTGTTTAAATGTACTTATAGGATGATTGGAATGAAGGAAATGAGAACTTTGGGACTTAAAAATTTTCTAAACATGGGAGATGAGGAGAATTTCGATATTTAGAACTTATCTTCTTTATTTTGGAAAAACATAAAATGTTTCAGACATCATTTTTTTTTCTTTTGTTTCTTTTCTGTGGGTTTAGAATTTAAAATAATGTTTGTAAATATTAGTATGTCTTGTTGAATGTTTGGACATATTTGAGTTATTAATGTTTACTTGTAGTTGTTGCTTAAAGAAAAAAAATTATTGCTTACAATTTTAAAAAAAACGCTGCAAAATGATAGATAAGTGGTGTAGAAAGCGTTGATTTTTCAAATAAATGTTTCATTTAATTTATAAATGACTTACTTAAATTATCAATGTAAACATTAAAATAAATCATTATTTAAAAGAAAAAAAATGTTGCTTTTGAGTTTTGGTATCGATCTTATAACATTTTAATAGGTATAAAAAACTGTTGCAATAAGTGTTAAAAATTTTGCATTTTCTTTCGTATAAACGTTACATTTAACTATAAAATAATGTTACATAAAACACCAATAGTAACTGTTAAGTATGACTCCAATTTCAGTCAAATTTAAGAAATAATCTTCCAGTTAAACTCTATTTATTTGTTTTAATCAAATTCTGATTAGTCCACATTATTTTATTATTTGACCTATGAATTTAGCCTATAAATAGACTCTTTTACAACTTTAGAAAATACAATCATTAGAGATTAGAACTCATAACACATTTAGAGAATTTTGTGTTAACGTTTTGAGGGTTCCTTTTTTTGAGTTTTCGGGGTTTAGTTTTTTATCTCCATCTTTTGTACTCTTCGTTCTTTTGCCATTATAGTATAATTATCTTTGCCTGTGGTTTTTTATCCTCTTTGGAGGGGTTTTTTCACGTTAAATTTATGTGTTCATTTTCTCAATTTCTTCTGCTATTTTTACTTGTTTGTAGTTTAATCAGGTCAATCCCTAACAAGTGGTATCAGAGCTAGTTTAATTTTCATAGATCAGCTCGTTTAGAGATGACAGCAACCAGGTTTGAAATTGAAAAGTTCGATGGTGAGACAAATTTCAATCTGTGGCAAGTTTAGATGATGGAAATTTTAGTTCAATCCGGCTTGAAAAAGGTTGTTACCGAGAAAAAATCTGAGAATCTAAATAAAATAGAATGAGAAGAGCTTGATGAAAAGACTTTGTCTGTAATCCAGTTGTGCCTCACGAATACGGTATTGCAGGAGGTATTGATGGAAAAGATCTCATCCGTCTTGTGGAAAAGGTTAGAAACTCTTTATGCGACTAAGTCTCTGGCTAACCGTTTAGTGTTGAAACAATATCTATTTACATTTCGCATGAATGAAGGTGAGCTTCTTAGAGATCACATCGGTCAATTTATTACTCTTTTAAATGATTTAAAGAACATTGAGGTTCAGATTGACGATGAAGATCAGACTATGCTATTATTGTGCTCTTTACCCCCTTCCTACAAGTCTTTCAGAGACCCTTGTTTATGGCAGAGACAAACTCTAGTTCGAAGATGTGAAGGGTCATTTGTTGAGTAGAGACAAACTCAACAATGAGTTTGGTTTGGATAATAAGGCAGATAGGCAACCTTTCGTTTTGGTAGCATCAAAGAAGCGAGACAAAAGGTGTCGCTATTGTAAAAAGTTAGGTCACGTCAAAGTAGATAGTTATAAACTACCAAATAAAAGAACTGCTGAGAGTAACGAGAAAGATGTAGCTAATGCTAATTTAGCCGATGAAAGCAGTGATAATTTCTTATTAGTGTCAACGAGCGATAACTCCAAGCTTACATCCGAGTGGATCCTAGATTCAGGATTTTTTTCCACATGTGTCCTAATAGAGAATGGTTATCCACATACAATTCGGTTGAAGGTGGAGTTGTGCGCATGGGAAACGATTCATCCAGTAAGGTAATTGGTATTGGTACTATTAAAATTAGGATACACGATGGGACGATTAAGACACTCTCAGATGTTCGGTATGTACCTGATTTACAAAAGAATCTTATCTCCTTGAGTATTTTAGACTTCAAAGGATGTAGAACCAACATCGAGTCGAGCGGCATTAAGGTATCTCGTGGAGCTCTCATTTTGTTAAAAGGTAAAAAGTTTGACAGTGTTTATATTCTGGAAGGTTCTACAGTGATCGATGAAATCAGACATCTCTCATCCGTTATGGAGTCGAAGTCAACTTATTTGGAGCGGAGGCAACTTGGTCATATGAGGGAAAAATGTATGACCGTTTCATTGAAGAGAGGTTTTCTTTTGGATGTATGTTTTGAAAAGTTAGGGCACTATGTTCGTGAAAATTAGACTCGGGTTAATTTTGATTTGGAAGTGTACAAGTCGAAGGCAGTCTTTCAATTTCTAAGTATAGATTCGACTCAGTTAATTCCCTGCATAGTTCAAGATAAGTCCGTGGCGGGTTTTGGCAAAGATGGCGTTATGGAAATATGAGTCAAGGTGGAGATTTGTTAAGTATGACTACTATTTCAGTCAAATTTAAGAAATAATCTTCTAGTTAAACTCTATTTATTTGTTTCAATCAAACTCTGATTAGCCTATATTATTTTATTATTATTTGACTTATGAATTTAGCCTATAAATAGGCTTTTTTACAACCTTAGAAAATACATCCATTAGAGATTAGAACTCATAACACATTTAGAGAATTTTGTGTTTACGTTTTGAGGGTTTTTTTAGGGTTTATGGGGTTTAGTTTTTATTTCCATCTTTTGTACTCTTCATTCTTTTGCCATTATAGTATAATTATCTTTGCCTATGTTTTTTTATCCTCTTTAGAGGGATTTTCCATGTTAAATTTGTGTGTTCAATTTCTCAATTTCTTTTGGATGCATGTTTTGAAAAGTTAGGGCACTATGTTCTTAAAAATCAGACTCGGGTTAATTTTGATTTGGCAGTGTACAAATCGAAGGCTAGAAGTCTTCCAGTGTCTAAGTGTAGATTCGACTCAGTTAATTCCCTAAATAGTTCAAGATAGGTTCGTGGCGGGTTTTGGCAAAGATGGCGTTGTGGAAATATGAGTCAAGGTGGAGATTTGTTAAGTATGACTACTATTTCAGTCAAATTTAAGAAATAATATTCTAGTTAAACTCTATTTATTTGTTTCAATCAAACTCTAATTAGCCTATATTATTTTATTATTATTTGACCTATGAGTTTAGCCTATAAATAGGCTTTTTTTACAACCTTAGAAAATACATCCATTAGAGATTAGAACTCATAACACATTTAGAGGATTCTGTGTTTACGTTTTGAGGGTTTTTTTAGGGTTTATGGGGTTTAGTTTTTATTTCTATCTTTTGTACTCTTCGTTCTTTTGCCATTATAGTATAATTATCTTTGCCCGTGGTTTTTTATCCTCTTTGGTGGGATTTTTCCACATTAAATTTGTGTGTTTAGTTTCTCAATTTCTTTTGCTATTTTTACTTGTTCGTTATTTAATCAAGTCGATCCCAACAGTAACATTAGAATAAATCATTATTGAAAAAATAAATGTAACACTTCCTAACCCTAAATCGTCGCCAGAACAGGGTTACGGAGCATTATCGAACATATCAGACAATTTACTAATAATTCATAAATAAATTAACATACATAGTAAAATTTAATCATTAATTCCCTATAATGGACCCTTGAGGCCCAAAATACGGATTAGAAGTGGAACGAAACTTGTTCCAGTACTCCGAAAATTTTTCGTAAATATATATAATTTTGACCTCAATATAACCTCTTTATAAATATCTAACCTTCCCTGCAATTTCAAACCACAACCAATCTAAAACCAATGGCACAATCAAAACAATTTATACTTAAATACACCTAAATCATAACCAATTCATTAACACAATAATTTAATAATTAAACATTCATAAAATAATTCAAAGTTTACTAATAACTTCATTCATTTTCTATTCAAACTTAATACCAAATTTTATAGTATACTCTTTACCATTTCACTTAGACTAGGTACAAAACATTACAAATCATCCATACTTTATAACCAAAATCATATGACCCATGTATATAACCTAGGTACATGTCATATTTACCAAAAAAGAAAAGTACATCACCAAAGTTATGCCGAAGTCGGTATTGATTTGGATGTTAAACAAGAGACCTTTGTCTTGTACTGACCTGCGCACGGGAACGACCGTACGCTGAGTATGTCTATACCCAGTAGTATTACCATAATTCAAATTATATAACATTAATAAATTATAACATCAACTTATAATATAGAAAATCATAAGAAAAAATTTTACAATCAATTTAATATTTCATTTATAATAGTCTATGAACAGATATCATATATCAACAATTTGCATTTTTGATCAATTCATGAACCTTAAGTTCATGCTTTCAAATCTCATATCTCATTCTCACTTCACATATCAATTCATAATTTCACTATCTCCTTTCTTCTATCAACTCATTTAAATCAAGATTTATTCATTTTCTTATTTCATTAAATTACCTCTATTAACAACACTCGGACTTTGACGGATACACGGATTTCAACCAAACACACTAGAATAAATAATCCTCCCAAACACACCAGAATAAATAATCCTCCTAAACACACCAGAATAAATAATCCTCCCAAACACACCAGGATGGCATTAAATGCCTCTTCAGATAATCCGAAGAAATAAAGTAACATCAGTATCTCCTCGGCCAAGCCGAAAAGTCCTTTGAACTCTTCCAAATCCTATGGCATGTCAACTATATCGAACTCAACCCGACTAGTTAATAGGGTATTCAAATCATTTCTCAATTCAATCTTATTTCAATTCAAAGCACACCTTTCAATTTAATCACAATTCAATTTAATACATTTTCCACTTTTTAATCAATAAACAATTTAAATACTCAAACATATTCATACTTTATCTCAATTTCATTTATCTCAATAGTAATACTTACCTTATAATTTACTTACCATACATAAGAATTTAAATATAACATTAACTAAATAGTAGTTTGAATTATAGTAATACAAACCGTGATTCTCGTGTCTACTCCTCGTCCACTTTTTTTTTTTCCTTTCTTCGTGGATGCCTCATGTAACGCCCCAAATTTTGGGCGTAAAAGTTCTGGGTTTTTTAGTGTAGTGATAGTGAGAAGGTTGCACATATGTGTTTAGCTGTGCACTTTAGTCAGAATGAGCCTGCTGGTCTGGTGGTTGTGTGTGTGTTAGTTTGACTCTGGATCCCTGGTTCGAGTATCTGTGTGGGCGTTTTGGAAAATATTGTATTTATTTCTGTTTTAAGCTAAAATATTTATTTATTTTATGTGTTTATTATTATTATTATTATTTATTTTTACTTTTATTTTAAATTTTTATTTTTATTCTTCTTCCTTTTCATGTTCTTTTCTGTTCCTCTTCCCCTCTTCGTTTTTTTTCTTTTTGCTATTTTCTTTCTGTGAAAACGAGTTAATTGCGGATTCTAGAGTTTCGCTCCTCTGTTGTTTCCTTCGTCGTCGAAAACATGTGTGGATTCGAACTTTCTCTGCATTATTTTAGTTTTCCCAAATTCTGATTTGACCTATCATGTATGAGTGTTTTTAACGCTTTGGTTTTGGTTTTCTAGACGCTGAAAGTGAGAGAAATACTCTAATTGTTTATATGTTTTCGATATTACTTAAGTTGGGGATGGTTTGGTGGTTAAGGCAGTGCTTTTGGGACTGTTTTGGGGTGGTTTCGTGACCTCCCCGACAGCCACATAGGCGTGTGCCTTGGTACACGGCCGTGTGGATTTTGGAATTAGGGTTCTGGGCCAATTTTGGTGCCACACGGTCGTGTGACCGATTTGGAGATTTTGTCGTTTCTCACACGGCTATGTCCCTTGGTCCACACGAGCGTGGGAGTTTGGAGATTAGGGTTTTAGAAATTTGGGGTTACACGGCCGTGTGACTGATTTAGGAATTAGAGATTCCACACAGACATGTGTTTCAGAACACATGGCCGTGTCTAGTGGGCACACAGGCGTGTGAGACCCTCACACGGCCGTGTCTGCCCTGCATCTTATTTTAGCGAAATCAGACAGTGAGTTACACGGCCTGCTCACACGGCCGTGTCCCTTCTTCACACGGGCGTGTGTCCCTATTTCACACGGGCATGTACCTGTAACACCCCTTACCCGCGTCCGACACCGGGACAGGATACGAGGCATTACCGGACTTAAACATATGCACTCAACAAAAATCAGGCCATAAAATTTAGTTCTATTTAAAACTTTTCATTCACATGCACAACGTCCCTTAAACGAGCTTACGAGGCCCAAAACATACATCGAGGGTGGTTTGAGACTAAACTGGGAACTTTGGAAATGTTTGAGGACTTAGAAAATTTTCATCATGAAACAGGGCCATACGCCCATGTTGGTAGGCCGTGTGCTCTCACACGCCCGTGTAGCTTGGGACACGCCCGTGTCCCTTGCCCGTAGAGCTCTCTGTTTATGACGTCATCATCAATTTAGGGGCACACGGCCAAGGCACACACCCGTGTCTTCAGGCTGTGTGACGAATTAAATTCTCGAAATCAAGTGCAGACTTCACACGACCAGGGCACACACACATGCCTCCAGGCCATGTCCCTCACACGGCCGAGACACACGGCCGTGTCTCAGTTCGTGTGGCCAACACTTAGGCTATTTTCCAAGCCATTATGTTACCCTTAATCTTTCACATCTTTATACACACCAAGGACACATATCATGACACCATTTTAATGGTTTAGCATCTCATATTAAGACACATTCATAACATTAACACCAACCATATATGGCCAACAAGCATAATCACATCATCTCATCACAAGCATTGATAGATAGGTTTACAAACCATAATCAATATGAGAAACACCTCTTGGCAATATACCAATAACTCAATGTAGGCCAATACATTAGGCTAATCATAATAACACGTATCATAAAAACCTGTCCCTATACATGTCACTCACTTGAACACGCTTAGCAAATATCAATATTCCAAAGATGATAGCTTGATAATGTGATGCTGCCTCTGACGACCTTCAATCTCGAGCTAACCTGTTAACAGTAAAGAAAAGGAAAGGAAAGGAGTAAGCTTTATAGCTTAGTAAGACCGTATGAAAATAATAAGCAATTTATCAACTTGCTTTTCAAGGTAATACAACCATATTTGCACTTTTACTTATGTTCAGGTCAAGCTGTTTTCTTAAGTCACAGTCACTAAATTATTTATATCTTGAGCTAAAAAACTCCAAATTAAGATTTGCTAATTTTCCCTGAAACTAGATTCACATATGTTCTTGCCATAAAATTTTCAGAACTTTTGGTATAGCCAATCAGTACAGTTTATTCTTCAAAGTCACCCCTGTTCTGCTATTTGGCAGCTTCAACCTTTCTTTACTAAAAATTAAGTATCTTCTCACACGGGATTCGAATGATGTTCTCGTTTATTTCTTTTGAAAATAGATTCATTAAGGATCTTAATAATATAAATTGTAAACCATAATTTTTTTTTACAATTTCTAATTATTTTCCCAAATCAGGACAGGGGATTTCGAAATCATTTTGACTCTATCTCACAACAATTTAAATATTTCATAATATGAAACTCCTTTGCTTACACCGTTTCTTCTATTGAAACTAGACTCATTAACCTTTAATTTCATATTTTATTCATCCTCTATCTCAATTTCCATAATTTTTAGTGGATTAATGATACTAAGTTTATCACACCCTATTAATTCATTTTCACCACATTGGTAAAGATACACATTTATACATCATTAAGTATAGACCTATAATCACAAGGTCATCACAAAATCATTATCATAGGTATGAATTACCTATTTACATCTTCACCAAATGTGCATCGTAAACCGAAATCATTTCTCATGAGCTTGGCATACATACCTGAGTTACTCAACATGTTCATATTCATTCCTTACTAATCATACAACATGAATTGAATTCACATTTCATCAATTTCATGTAAGTACATGTACCATTCACAATATAGCCATAAGCTCTATCATTTAGACTTAAACCTTAAGTTTCCCGTTGAACCATTTGGAATACCATAGGATAATCACTAAGCCTCAAACATAAGGGTACAATGCCGATGCCATGTTCCAAACATGGTCTTACACTGGCTCACATATCTAAGTCGATGCCATGTCCCAGACAGGTCTTACACTGACTTTCATATATCGAGGCCGATGCCATGTCCCAGACAGGTCTTACACTAGCTCTCATCTATCGATATCGATGCCATGTCCCAGACAGGTCTTACACTGACACATGTCAAGCCGATGCCATGTCCCAGACATGTCTTACACTAGCTTGCATATTTCGAGGCCGATGCATGTCCCAGACATGTCTTACACTAGCTCTTGTCTCAATGCTGATGCATGTCCCAGATATGTCTTACACTGGCTCTCATAATATGACCGATGCATGTCCCAAACATGTCTTACACTAGCTCACATATCACCCAAATGTTTTTGGCATGAATATCCAATCTATTTCTAAGGTTCAATCGAGAGTTTATCATGATAATTCTCATCATTCCATTACTCATAGATGCATTCAAGCCTTATATGCGAAATTAAACATTCAATGCATAATAACGATAAAGTTGTAATATTTACACACAACTAACTTGTTTCAATGGAATGTTATATTCCATCAAATTTCCAACGTATTCAATCATCACAAAAAATGTTATTAACATTTGGCATCTCCTTCTCATACATAACCCAATCAACATATAATTAAATACAATCATAGAAAAATAGATTTCAAGTATGTTAACAATAATATGGATAACATGCTTATTTAGTCACATGGACTTACCTCGAATGCAATTTCGGCTAATTACTCCATTTTAGTCCATAACCTCGTACTTTTCGATTTAAGCTCAAATCTCGATTTTCTTGATCTAATATAATGAAATTCACTCATTTAATCATTACATTAATTAAAACATTCTATAATTCACAATTTGGCAAAATGACCCTTTTGCCCTTAGACTTTACAAAAATTATGATTTTCCTTAGACTTTACAAAAATTATGATTTTTCCCTTAGGCTCGTAAATAGATTTTAATCCCAAGCCTAGCTGAACCTTTATTACTCTTATAGCAACTCAAAATTCCAATTATTTCACACAATTCCTATCCATTTAACAAACTTTACAAAATGGTCCGTATTAGGTGTTTTCATGAAAATTCTTTCACAAAAGTTGTTTATTTAACAACAAGGATGCATTTTCCATCATCAAGCATCAAAATACACATATATTCATCAATGGAAAAATTTACAAACTTTAACAGTTTTGAAAACAAAGGTACGAGATAGCTAAATTAAGTTACCACGACTCCAAAAACACAGAAATAATTAAAAGCGGGACAAAAACCGTACCTAGATGAGCCATAGAAGCTTGGCCGAATGTTTGCTCATCCATGGCTGCCCATTTTCTTCATAAACGGTTGAAGAAGAAAGAAAAAAAAAAAGGATGATAGCTTTTAAATTTTTGTCTTATTATGCCTTTATTAACTTAATTACCAACATGACCTTTTCTTTTCAAACAAATTTCAAAAATACCAAACAAATATCTTCCACTAACTTATTAATGGGCTAATTATCACATAAGGACTTCTACTAAAAATTCTATAGCTATTTAATACCTCTAGCTTCTAGAACTCAAGTTTTGCACTTTTTACAATTTAGTCCCTTTTTTTTTTGAAATTAAGCATGCAACTGCTAAAATTAATTCACCAAAATTTTCAAATATCTATATAATCATGCTATAACACATAAAATAATATCAAAAACAATTTTTCCGACCTTTCGAAAGTACTATTCTGATTAGGCCCAAAATCGGGATGTTACAGTGCCTCTGTCACACGGCCGTGTGCTACCTTACACACGGGGGTTTGGACCCTCACACAGCCTGGTTTGTTCCACACGGCCAGGGAACATGGGCAGATGTAAGTGCGATAGGGACTTTGTGTGTTTAAACCGTTAATTAAGCTTTAGTAAGGGTGTTTACGACTCCGATCTGAGTCTGGATAATGCGTTATTTGTGATTGGTTGTGTAGCATGTTTGGTTCCGAACTTGGTTAGCTGGGTGAGTGTTTGTGCAACTAGATTGATCTGATTGTCTGACTACGTGTCATTGATATGCAAGGTTATTTTGTAATTGATACTGGACTCAAGTAATGAGTGTGTACATTTCTGATTCTGATTGACTGAATATGAGAGATTGTCTCTGATTGACTATTTGGAAATTGGTTCTAAGTTTTGTGCATCTGTCTGCATACATACATTTGCGTGAACTATTTTGGGCGGGATTTTGAAGAGAAGGGAGATTTACAAAACTAGCAGCTGATCTGATGTGACTGATAGCCCTATTACCCAGAGGGTCATGGGCAGTCCTAATACTTGAGGGTCGTGGACATTACTGATAACGGTATAGCGGATTACCGCTTTGTACTGTACCGCGGTTTACCGCATTACACAGTACAGCTTATACGCTAGCCTTGCTGCGTAATATATCTGATTTGGCAGTTCATACTGCATGTCTGTACCGTGGTCTTCCACATGGCACTGTACAGCTTCCTGATAGCCCTAATACCCAGAGGGTCGTGGCCAGTCCCAATTCCCTGAGGGTCAAGGACAATGCTGATGTCCATCGTTGCCGGGCAACCCAGGATGACATCATATGGAGTGTAGGGTTAGATGGATGGGTCGATTATATCCCCACATGGAGTGATTGGTTGGATGAGCTTACAGCTCTATTGAGGTGTGATGGGGGACGGAGAGGTGTGTTGGCTGGATGGGTGGGTTTCTTTAGCTCAACTGCATTCATATGCATTTTATCAACTGTTTGAGAATGCGACTGACTGTTATACCATTTGACCGAAAAGCATTTCTGACACTGTGTACTCTGATTGCGACTCTCTGGCTGAACCATTATAGCAACTGTGTGATTGAGTGTGTTTTAATATGTGCTAAATATTGTTATCTGCCGGTACGTCCGTTTAAAATGTACCAACTGGTTCCATAAAGTTCTGTAAGTATGTTTCGCTACTGAATTATTTTCTGGATTCTCTATTTTTGATTCTATAGTAGTTGGTTTTGATCTCACGCTGAGCTCGAGTAGCTCACCCCCTCTTCTGTTCCCCCTTTCAGGTACAGTTCTGGATTCTGTTGATGGGCTCAGTATGCGGAGGTTTCGGACAGTCTTAGAGGGAAATAAATTATTAGTTTTTGTTTTCAGTTTCAATTTGATATTCAGTTTTGAAATGTAAGGTTTTTAATACTGTGGTACATCCTCTGTTTTAAGACTTAAATGCTTTACTATTCCGGTTTTAAATACTTTGATATCAATGCTTTCAGAAATGGAACTAAGGTCGACTGGATTTAAAAAAATTTCTCAGGATCACTTCGGTGATCAATGTAGCATTCCGAATTTGATCTAAACTCCTAGGTCGGGTTTAGGGTGTTGCACCTTGAGTGCGATATTAGCTACTAAAAATTAAGATAATTTCATAATCATTAATACACTACTAATTTATATCTAATTAATTGAATTTCTATTCAATTTTCTACTTTAATTTCAATTTAATCTTAACTAAATTCACTTTCTTTTCTATCTCAATTCATACATTATTTCTACTTAAATTTCAACCAACCTTAGACATAACTATCTAAATTTCATCATAAAACCCTAATTTCAAAATTCTTGCAATTTAGTCCCTACTATGTAAAACTAATAGCTTCTTTTACAATTTAATCCTTTAATCAATTCTAACTAAAAATTCATTCAATTAAACCCCTAATTCAACAATTTGTTCAACATGAATCATGTTCAAAAATCTAAGAACTTCCAAAATTTCAACTTAAATTCAACAAAACTTTGTTCTAAAGCTTCTAAAATATCAAAATTAAAAGAAAAGGGCTTAATTAACTTACCTATTAAAGCTTCAAATCTTAAAACCCTAGTTTTTTCCTTTATTTTTCTTTCTTTTCTTTTTCTCCTTTCCCTGCTCTGTTTTGAAATGGCTTTTCTGTTTCTTCTTTTCTTTATTTGTTTCCTTTCTTTTATCTTATTTACTTTATATTCTATTTAATTTAATTAATAATTAATAATTATAAAATATCTTTATACTTAAATTATAAGTAAATTATGTATTTAAATTACAATTGTACAAAAATATGATTTTTACACCTGCATATTTTTATTACCATACATTTGTTACAATTCAATTTAATTTATAATATAATAATATAATATAATATAATATAATATAATTTATAATATACTTTTTATCTTATTAATATAATATTTTATTAATATAATAATTTAATATATAAAATATCTTTTACTTAAAATTTAAGAAAATATACAATTATATTACAAGTGTACAAATACATATATTACACATTTACAATTTTATCATCATACATTTGTCCTTATTTTAATTTATTTAATAATAATAGTAATAATAATAATATAATTAATCTAATAAATATCATGTAAAAATCTTAGATCTTTTAAACATATGTCGCCTCACCTATTAAAATGGGCATAATTCCCTATTTAGTCCCCTTTATTTTATTTTGATCTATAATTAGACTTTGACCCTTTATTCACTTTAGTCCTTTTTACTAATTACTCTTAATTAAGTTAAATTTACCTAATCAAAACCTAATTAGACACACCATTAGACTCTTAAATATTTCTAATAATTATTTATGAACTCGATTTACTAAGACAGAAGCCCGATAATTCACTTTTTCGATGCCCGTGAATTTTGGGTCATTACATTTCTCCCTATTAATAAATTTCGTCCTCGAAATTTACCTGAGAAGAGATGAGGATATTGCGCTCTCATTGTTCCTTCCGGTTCCCAAGTTGCTTCCTCAATACTGTGACTTCTCCATAACACTTTCACTAAAGGAACACGTTTGTTTCTCAACTCCTTTACTTCTCTAGCTAATATTTGCACTGGCTCTTCTTCATAAGACAAATCCAGTTGAATTTCGATGTCTTCAGTGGGAACAATATGAGAAAGATCCAATCTATATCTCCGAAGCATAGAAACATAAAAAAACATTGTGAATCTTCAGTCTGATTCTTTCTACTATTTCATACGGCCTGATATACCGATGACTTAATTCTCCTTTCCAGCCAAATCTCAAAACTTTCTTCCAAGGCAATGCTTTAAGGAATACCTTATCACCAACAAAATACTTTATATGTCGTCATTTTAAATCTGTATAAGATTTCTGTCTATCGAAGGCTGCTTTCAGTCTATATTTAATCTTTTTAACCGTTTCCTCTGTCTCCTGAATTAACTTCGGTCCAATTACTTTTCTTTCATTTAATTTTGTCCAACATACCGGCAATCTACACCTTCGACCATATAGAGCTTCATATGGAGCCATTTGAATACTAGATTGGAAACTATTATTATAAACGAATTCAGCTAATGGTAAATAATGTTCCCAACCTGATTCAAAGTCAATAATACAAGCTCTCAACATGTCTTCAAAATCTGAATTACCCGCTCAGACTGTCCGTCAGTTTGTGGATGAAATACAGTGCTGAAATTGAGCCGAGTACCTAGAGAATCATGTAATTGCCTTCAAAATCTCGATGTAAATCGTGGATCCTAGTCTGAAATAATAGATACAGGAATACCATGTTGTAACACCCCTAACCCGTATCTGTCGCTGGATTAGGGTTACAAGGCATTATCGAACAATACACAGCTTAGGAGAGTCATTCATTACTATTCACGTTTAAGGTAATATAAACTCAATTATACGAATCATATGTACATCTCCTTTATAGCATTCAAATAATCAAATTATAACATAGCTTAATACATGACAAATTCCACGTGCATACATTAAGACATTCAAACATATATCGAATACATGTCAATATATCTATTTAATTGGACAAATATCAAACATATCATTTCCTTAACTCTGCATGTGCGCATGTAAAAAAAACCAAACAAACTATTACACACCAATTATTGTCCAAACACATATACAACCTTAGTATCATTACCATATGGCCGAACATAAATTTAATGCAACATATATAATGCGCATTTTAGCCTATCACTATGAACCATTCTATGAGCACAAAATACAAACCATAGTACACCCCGTTCGTATGCTAATTATCATACATAAATTGCACTCACATGACCAATTCCCTTCTCACCTATTTCAGCTATCAAATTTAGGTTCAAAAGTAGCACAAAAAAAATTACCATTCAATATTAAACTAACTTTGCCGTTACAAATCATGATCATTATTAGCCATCACAAGCCGAATTTAAATAACCAACTACACATGATCATATCGTTGGCATGTACACTTATTTTACTTATGACTAGCTGATTATAAACATTAACTTAAAATTTTTAACTATCCAAATGGTCATAATTTCAATCATCAAATATATACACAATAATCATACCATTCCATCACATAAAAAATTGCATAAACACACTTCTAAAATAAATTAGTATCATGGCCGAATATACATTATGCTTATCATTATCCCTTTACCGAATCATATAACAAACATCACAAACGTATATACTCTGTATTAAGCTTACTACTAACTTGAACTAATTCATAATACAAATCAAACATTCTAAATAAGCCAATATTAAGCCATAACCGAAATATATATCCATCAACCATGTTTACTTCCATTGAGCAGAATCATAAAAATCAACAAATGCAAAACATACCAATATGTCAAGCTTACCATAATGAACAATCATAACCCATACATATCATTACTTTAAACCGTAAGCATATACCAAGTACACCACACATATATGACATGCATATTACTTAACTAATATATTACATACTATAACTCAACAAGCATCCATCATTTACCTCATTACCGAAACACATGACCAAGCACCACAACATATATACCATGAGATTACTTTCTATATAAGCTTAAACCATGACCGAATTTACACAACCATTAGCATTATAATCAAGCCATTTTCGCATGGCTAAATATACACATACTTCAAGATCAAACATATTATCTAACCTATACATGCCATAGGTTCAAAGTTCAAACTTATAAAATATCGAAAAAGCGATCGATAGTGTGACGAAGTTCCTTGACGATCCTCGAGCTCGTAACTAGCTTCCAAAATCTATAAAACAACTAACGAGCACACACATAGTAAGCTTAAATATAATAGTAAGTTATAAGCAAATAAAATTATTAAATGAACATTAGCATTATAATTTCAACTAGGCCGAATATGAACAATCTCATATACATATAAATCACTCTTTTAACATGCATAGTTTATATCATCATATCCAGTACTATGCTTACCTTATTTTCATGAACATTTAACTTTGCACGTACCTATACCATTTAGCTCAATTTCACATTCGATCTTATCTCAACATTGCCTGTTGAACCATTCGGAATAATAAGGATACTCGGATAGCTTGAAAAGCTTGTACAATGCCAACGTCCCAGAAGTGGTCTTATATGTAATCAACTATCGATGCCACTGTCCTAGACAGGGTCTTACACGTAAATCTCAAATCGATGCCAACGTCCCAGATGTCGATTTATATCCTAAGTATTC
Organism: Gossypium anomalum; assembly: GCA_025698475.1. NCBI lineage: Eukaryota > Viridiplantae > Streptophyta > Magnoliopsida > Malvales > Malvaceae > Gossypium > Gossypium anomalum. The sequence continues at coordinate 8,926,692 of CM046961.1, forward strand.
CTAAGGTTCGTACGGGGCTTTCGGACGCTATAATTCGATCGATTCATGCTCGTAATGAATCATTCCATGCTAAATTCAATTCAACAATGTAGTTATACATACATACGATTCAATTAGGCTATTTACATAATAAATACATTCAATTTAACATCATTTATTCACTTATGAACTTTCCTCGTACGGAGACGAACGGATCGGAACGACTAATCGACAACTTTTGATTTCCCCTGATCCAAATCCGATTTTCTCTTTTCTTGATCTAAATTAATACAAATTTGACTTGTTTAATCATATATTCATTCAAATTCATCCATAAACACATAAGTGGGCAAATTACACTTTTGCCCCTAACATTTCACATTTTTTACAATTTAGTCCCTATTTCACAAAACAAAAAAATTTAAAATTTCACCACACCCAAGCATAGCTGAATTTTACTAAGGTCCCTAGAAGCCCATTTCTTTCATTTATTTCACGTTTTGACCCCTAAATTTTCAAATTTAACAATTTAATCCTTAATACACATTTTTACGAAAAATCACTTAATTAAACACGATAATCTAACAACATATATTTATTTTTCATCATCAAACAACAAAAACCACAAGCTATCATCAATGGAAATTCATGAATACATTAACAAATTCAAAAATTCAAACATGGGCTAGCTAGTATTCGAAGCAACGATCTTAAAAACGTAACAATTATCAAAAATCGAGCAAAACACATACCCGAATCAAGCTCCCAAAGGTGCCGAATATTCAAAGCTTTCAAAGCTGTATTTTCTTCTTATGTTTTGGCCAAGAAAGATGAATGCATGGCCATTTTAGTTTTTGTTTTATTTTATTTCATGCTATTTTACTTTTTACTATTTTAACCTTAAGTATTTAATTAGAAACTATATGCAATGGTTGTCCATATTTGTCCACTCAAATATTTAATGGTCAATTTACAACATAAAGACTCCACATAATAAAAGCCATAACAATGTAGCACTTTAACAAATAGCTAGCCACTTTTGCATTTTACGCAATTAAGTTCTTTTGTAAAATCGAGCACACAAACGATAAAATTTTCACACGAAACTTTCACACATATTAATTCACATACTATAAACACCAAAAATAATATTAAAATATTTTTTTGTCTCAAAGTTTTTGGTCCCGAAACCACTGTTCCGACTAGGGTCTAAACCAGGCTGTTACACATGTAATCTCACAATGTCCCGAATATAAACCTCAGCAAGCTTCTGCAGTGACCAGTCGATTCTAACTGCTATAAAATAAGTTGATTTTGTGTGTCGATCAACGATTACCCAAATGACATTCTTTTTACTTCTTGGTAGTGGCAACCCCATAACAAAATCCATAGTAATGCAATCCCATTTCCACTCGGGAATACTGATATGCTGTAACAAACCTGTAGGTACCTGATGTTCTGCCTTTACTCGTTGACAAGTTAGGCATTTTCCAACAAATTCAACTATATCTTTCGTCATTCCTGGCCACCAGTATAACTCTTGTAAATTACGATACATCTTCGTTCCACTAGGATGTAAAGCAAAAGTACCATCATGTGCTTCTTGGAGAATCAACTCTTTTAATTTAGAAGTAGTTGGAATACAAAGCCGATTTTGGAACCTCAAACAATCGTGTTCATTAATACTAAAATTTTCTACTATGCCATTCTGTACCATCTCTTTTCTCTTCATCAACTTTTCATCTTCTAGCTGGGCTACTCTAATTTGGTCAAACATTATCGACTTAACCCTTAGTTCAACTAACAAGCTTCCATCATCATTAATATTAAGCCGAGTGAACATTGATCGTAATTCAATTGCTACTTTTCTGCTCAATGCATCTGCTACTACATTTGCTTTTCCTGGATGGTAGTTTATAACACAATCATAATCTTTTAGGAGCTCAATCCACCGTTTTTGTCTCAAGTTCAACTCTTTTTGCGACAGAAGATATGTAACACCCCTAACCCGTATCCATCGCCAGAACAGGGTTTCAGAGCATTACGAGAATTTACAGATCATAAAAATTTTACTTCAATACTTACCGATTCAATGCATCATATAAATAAATATATTACCATTAAATCAGTAATTTGGCTCTTGCCTAAACTTCAAGCAACAACATTGGTTAGTGTACTTTAATATTGACAAACTTATTTTCTCAACATGTCTCATTTGAATTTATTACTCGTCTTAATATACATAATTTTCCTTGTATCAATATATCAAAGATAGTCTTATATTTATATGTCATGATACATATCATTCTCTTGTTGTTTCTTCCTAAATATAAATCACTCAATTTATTATGACAATATTCCATGTACCATCATTTTCATGAGTTTAGTGTATATTTATTCCAGTAGCAGTTCATAATCTTGAATATGCATAATTATCAGACAAGTTACACATACATGTATTTTTCATGTCATATTTCAATATATCAAATAATTATCATTTCTATGTATTTCAAGTTTAATTTCGTGATTTCAAGTACTTACCACTTTCTATATTTATCCCGTTGGATTTTTCAAAATTTCGATGGATTTCCCGTAGTTCACTTATAGTGTACAATCTCATTAACCGTCAATTCGTACACATATATAGTCCTTTTTAGAGAGCACACTCCTATGAACCTAATTACTTACAGCGGGATTACCAGTCCAGGCTAAATCCCCTGCAATGACAAATACTTTATAGAGCTTTGTTTGGATTACCAGTCCAGGCTAAATATAGACTCACACATATTCTTCGGGAGGGCTTACATCAGGATCACCTGTCCGGGCGAGATCCTTTTCACACATTCTTCAGGAGGGCTCATACCAGGATCACCTGTCCAGGCTAGATCCTTTTTACCGTCAAATCTTTTTCAGTGATCCATCGAATTCCATTTCATCCAGCCGGGATTTATTTCTCTTTTTCTCAAGTATTATCAACATTTCATCTATTATCATACATTAAACATTCAATTCACATTTATGTCACATAAATATAAAATTCAAGCATTCAAGAATTCAATTCAAGTTGCACGAACTTACCTTGTTGCTTGTTCGTGTTTATAATTTTACTAATTCGATATCTTTTTTTTCCCACGTTCAAGTCTCGTATTTCAGTCATCTGGATATTTATAAATAAATTTGATCATCATTTTCATTCAGAAAAATAAATTCTGCCCCTAAACTTTAAATTAATGACGATTTCATCCTTAGGCTCAGAAAAATAAATTCTTGTAATTCAATCCTTATTTCAAGCCTAATTATTCTCATACATATTGATAACAGCCCATGGATTCTATGAAATATAAGAATTTTTTATAATTTCAACACTTTTTAATTTAATCCCTAAAACATGTTTTCACCCGATCTTGATCTAGATTAATAATTTCATTCAATTTTGTAATTTAAATAATAAAATAATCCATTTCATACAATTTGGTCATTTTTGACATTTTTACAAAATTGCCCATAAAATTTTACTTTTATTCAATTTAGTCCCTGAGCCTAAAATATGCAAATTAGTCATGCTAGCTGAATATACATATATATTTTCCTCCCCTTCCTCTCCATTCCACATTCTTAATTTATATAACATGCTTATACGTAACATTATCTATGATTTCACTATTTACTTATAAATTTATTCAAAGCTGTCCATTTGAGTTATAGTCACTAAATTATTTATATTTTGAGATAAAGAATTCCAATTTAAAATCCGCATAATGTTCTTGAAACTAGACTCAAATATATTTCTACCATAAAAATTTAAGAACTTATAATTTTCCCAATAAGTATAGTAAAATCTTCAAATTTATCCCTGTTTTGCTGTTTGACAGCTTTGACCTTTCTTTACTAAAAATTAATTATCTCTTAGTACGGGATTCAAATAATGTTCTCGTTTGTTTATCTTGAAAATAAACTCATTAAAGATTTAAAAATATGAATTTAAACCCCTAATTATTTTTATAAAATTTTTAATGATTTTCTAAAGTCAGAACCGGGCAAACCAAAATCATTCTGACCTTGTCTCGCTAAATTTATTATATCTCACAATTTACAGTTCCATTGCTTACACTGTTTCATCTATGAAAATCTAGACTCAATAAAATTTAATTCTCTTTTTTATGAAACCTCTAATTCGATTTTCATAATTTTTGGTGATTTTTCAAAATTAGACCACTGCTGCTGTCTAAAACTATTTTAGTACAAAATGTTGATTACCAAGTATATAACACCCTTATTTCCTTTCTCTACAATATTTTTCATCACTTTCTCTTATTTTCCTTCACTAACATATCAAGAACATAAAACTTTATATAATAAAACTCTACATTCACATTATTTCCATGCTTTTTCAATAATATTAAACTTAAAAATATATTGAAATCTTGATATTCTTACCTTGTTCTATTGATTTCAATTTTTAACTTGATTTTCTCTCTCCTCCAGCTTCTATTTCTTGAATCTAACTTGATATTCTAGCTCCCTATAGTTTCCTTGTCATCTTTCTCTCTTGATGGCTATGGAAATTCTTTTGATTTCTAAGTGAAAATGGTAGATTTTTTTATGAAAGGACCAAATTATAAAGAAAAAAAGTTTCTTTCTTTCTTTTCTCTTCATACGTTGGGTGCATGGGAAAACGATGATGATTATTCATCTTTCTTTCCTTATATATAATAATAAAATAATAAAATATCATTTAAAAATTAAATTAAAATATTAATAAACTAATATTTATTTATTTATTTAATCTAAAATATCTCCAACATCATCATTGCCTTCTAGATTTCTCTCTCCTTCCAATTGACCATTTTGCCCGTTATGATCTGTTAAAATTTCATCCTTGAGTCATCATTTAAATTTTGTAAAGTTGTAATTTAGTCCCTCATAATTCTTCACATATTCAATTTGGTCCTAATTCATCCATTTTCCTTAGTTTCTAGATCATTCCTCCCTTGAAATATTTGCCTTCTCGGTCCTTCATCTTTTCATATTTACACTTTAACCTCTCTATTTTTGAGTATTTACTCTTAGGCAACAAAACTTTTCTCACTTTTATAATTTAGTCCTTTCTTGAATTAATATATCATAATATACTTCCCAATGTTGTCATAACTCAAAATTTCATTTTTGTCACTTTATTTCCTTATTTTACTACATCAATGATAGTATTACTGTAGAAATTTTTGGGGTATTACAAGATATTTGAGACTTTTATGATCAGTGTAAATGTAACATTTTTCACCATATAGGTAATGCCTCTAAATCTTCAATGCAAAGATTACTGCAGCTAATTCCAAATCATGTGTCGGGTAGTTGCGCTCATGTGACTTTAACTGTCGAGATGCGTAAGCTATGACATTTCCATCTTGTATCAATACAGAACTCAAACCGCTCAGGGAAGCATCACTATACATAATAAAATCCTTTCCCAATTCTGGTAAGATTAAAACAGGTGCCCCGGTTAACATCTGCTTCAATATCTCAAAACCCCTCTGGCATTGATCGTCCCATATAAAAGGAACATTCTTTTGTAACAGCTTTGTCATCGGCAATGCTATTTTCGAAAATCCATTAACAAATCTCCTGTAGTATCCAACTAATCCCAGAAAACTATGTACCTCGGATACATTCTTTGATGCCTTCCATTGAACAATCGCCTCAATCTTCGTTGGATCAACTCTAATCCCTGTAGCATATACCACATGTCCCAAAAACATCACCTCTGACAACCATAATTCACATTTACTCAGCTTCCCGTACAATTGTTTTTCCCGCAGAATCTGTAGCACTATTCTGAGATGCTGATCATGTTCTAATTCTGCCTTCGAATAAACCAATATGTCATCAATGAAGACCACAACAAACTGATCTAAATACAACTAGGAAATGCGGTTCATCAGATCCATGAAAGCAGCTGGGGCATTAGTCAACCCGAACAGCATCACCAAAAACTCATAATGACCATATCGAGTACGGAATGCAGTCTTCGAGACATCACTTTCCTTTACCTTTAGCTGATAATACCCGGACCTCAAATCAATCTTTGAAAATATATTGCTCCCTTCAACTGATCAAACAGATCATCTATATAGAGCAATGGATACCGATTCTTGATTGTTACTTTGTTCAACTGCCGGTAATCGATACATAACCGCATTGATCCATCTTTCTTTTTAACAAATAGTACTGGAGCTCCCAAAGGTAAAATGCTCAGTCTAATGAATCCACGATCTAACAAATCCTAGAACTGTACCTTTAATTCTTTCAATTTTGTAGGCGACATACGATGCGGAGGTATAGAGTTTGGAGTTGTACCTGGATAAACCTCAATAGCAAATTCAACTTCTCTTTCAGGTGGTAAACCCCGTAGTTCTTTAGGGAATACATCTGGAAACAGTTTTGATTTTATTACACTGACTCCCAACCAAATCAGAATTAATAACATAAGCTGGATATGTTGTACAGCCCTGCTGAAGTAATTTATTAGCCTTTATTGCTGAGATGAGATGTGTCGATCCACTAGTACAGATACCATTCACCTTAATTCTGTCCCCATCTTTTGCCTGAATACTGAACCTCTTTTTATAGCAATCAGACCACTCCATGTTCAAATAACCAATCTATACCGAATATTACATCAAAGTCACCGAAAGGCATAATTAACAGATCAACAGGAAACATTTTATCCTGTATTATCAATGGGCATCTTCGACACACTCGGTCCACAGACACAATTTGTCCCAAAAGGCTAGACACTTCTATTAATATTCTAGACATCTCGAATTTTAATTTCTCCTTCTCAACTAATTTTGAATTAATATATGAATGTGATAATCCTGGGTCAATTAATGCATAAACAAGTTCAAAATACAGTAAAAATATACCTGTCACGACGTCATGTGCATCGCTTTCTTCCCGAGTCCGAACTACGTATGCCCTGGCTGGCGCTCTAGCCTCCGACTGCTGAGTAACTATGTCACTGCCTTTTCTTACGCCACCACCTTTAAAAATAGAACCGCCTCTACCCAAGTCTCTGCCTCGAGCAGTAGGCACTGACCTTTGTGATGCTGCTGGTGCAGTACCTTCGCCTTTTGGGCAATCTCTGATAAAATGATCAGTAGACCCATATCGAAAGCATCGTCTGGTTATTCTCCAACATTCACCTAGATACGTTTTCCCACAATGTTCACAGTCCGGCATGTCAATGTCTCGAGAAGGGCCTCTTACACTACCAGTAAAAACTGTGGTCTGCTTTCCCCGGCTTCTATCTCCTCGGTCCAATCTAAAACTCGGCCTCCAACCACCTCTCGATTCTTTGAATCTTTTTGGTAAAGGATTAGAACTAGTAGTTCCAGTTCGTTTCCCAATCGATGTAACTATTTCTGACTTTTTATCCAATCCAGAACTTGCTCTACAATTTTTGCTCGTTCGACCAAGTCTACAAATTTTGTGCTTCGATGGGATACCAACTGTACTCTGATTTCATCTCTTAAACCCCGTAGAAACCGCTTACAACTATCGACCTCTGTCGGTATAAACTCTGATGCATATCAGCTGAGTCCAGAAAATTCCCGTTCATAGTCTACCACTAACAAATCATTTGTTTCAACATAAAAAATTCTTGTTTTTTGTCTTCAATATATAATTCCCTGACATATTTCTTTTGGAATTCTTTCTAAAAAAGATCCCATGGTACCTGTTCTATTGGCAGATGTCGAATTACAAACTCCCACCACAAATAAGCTTCATCTTATAGTAGAGAAACAACACAAATCAGACATTCTCAGGGGGTACATTCCAGTTGTTGCAGAACTCTTTTAGTTGATTCCATCCAATTCTCTGCTGTGGATGGATCGACACCTTTCAGACCCAAGAATTCAGTGGCACCGTATTTTCTTAATTTTTTTATTGGGGCCCATCTTGGAATAGGTACGGATGTCGTAGCAGGAGTAGTTCCCGCAACTCTTTGTAAGGCATCAGCAATTGCTCTTAATAAATCAGAATCATTCCTATCTCTGACATTTCCCCTATCTACTCTAGGAGGTTGATTTCTCATCGGGTTTATACTAGGTGTTACTGATTCAGTTTCATCTAATTTGTATGATTCTTCATCTCCGGTATACATCTCTTGATCAGTATCGTCTATTCGTTCATCTGACATCTTTAATCTATAAAACAGAAATAAACAAATAGGTCAACATCTAAATCCCAACTCAATTTCGACTCAACAGTGGCATGTACCTCTAGACTCATTTTCGAGCTCGATTTAGCCTAAGAACTGGCTAAACCTGAATAGCTCTAATACCAACAACTGTAACACCCTTTAACCCTAAATCGTCACCAAAACAGGGTTACGGAGCATTACCAGACATATCAGACAATTTACTAATAATTCGTAAATAAATTAACATACATAATAAAATTTAATCATTAAATCCCTATAATGGACCCTCGAGGCCCAAAACATGTATAAGAAGTGGAACGGGACTTGTTTGAGTACTCCAAATTTTTTTCGTAAATATATATATATTTTTAACTCAATATAACCCCTTTATAAATATCTAACCTTCCTTGCAATTTCAAACCAAAACCAATCTAAAACCAATGGCACAACCAAAACAATTTATACTTAAATACACCTAAATCATAACCAATTCATTAACATAATAATTTAATAATTAAACATTCATAAAATAATTCAAAGTTTACTTATAACTTCATTCATTTTCCATTCAAACATAATACCAAATTTTATAGTATACTCTTTACCATTTCACATAGACTAAGTACAAAACATTACAAACCATCTATACTTTATAACCAAAATCATATGACCTATGTATATAACCTAGGTACATGTCATATTTACCAGAAAAGAAAAGTACATCACCAAAGTTGTGCTAAATTCGGGATTGATTTGGATGCTAAACCGGGACCTTTGACTTGTACTGACCTGCGCACGGGAACAACCGTACCTGTTGAGCATGATTATGCCATGCATATCTGTTTATTCTGATATCTGTACATAGCATGTTAAGCATGTTTAGTATGTATTATGTAACTATTTTGTATATGTTTATGGGGTGGGTTTTGTATCAATGGAGGAAGTGTTCTGTGCGGCGATCATCGCCTATTATTTGGCTGCTTGGCTACACTATATCTGATACGTATCGTAATGACACAATGTAGTGTGTAGGGACGGGTGAGTGTTTTTAAACCCACATGGGGTGTGATGGGATAGTCGGAGCTAGAGTGTAGAGGATGAGGGTAGGATTTTGCATATCTGATATATGATCTGCATATCTGTATCTGTAACCGTATTTGAGATGGGCATAAGACCGATTCTGTATCTGATTGTCTAAAATATTCTATATATTGCTTGTCTATTTCTGTTGGGTTACACACTGAGTTTACGTAAACTCACATCCTTTTGTCTGTTCTGTCAGGTAATCCACAGACATAGGCGGATAGGTGCGGCGGAGACATGACGGTGATCACTACATCGTAAATACTGATAAACTTAGTACTTTTGGTTTTTATTAAACTTTTGAAATTATTTGGGAGTTATAATTTTTTGGGGACTCTCTGAACTGTTTAGTTTTAACTATTTGTTTTTGGTTTGTTCATCTATTGGTTTGCTTTGGTAAAAATTAGTTATTAAAACAACGGTTTTATGCAAACGAAGGTTTTCCTAAAAACAGGACTATGTTTACAATTATAATGTTTTAAAGGCTTCTGTTTAAATAAGTTCTTGGTAAATGAACTAATAAATTAATGTTTTCAAAACCCTTAACTTGTGATGCTTCCGGATTGCCATAATGTCTAGGCCGGGTTTGAGGTGTTACACCAAACGAGTTATTTCAGCTGTCTTATTCATGGATATCGAACGTTGTAAACAAGCAGGAGCAATATTAACAATATTATACAGGTCTTTAAAGAAATGATGCACTTCAACCACTTCTCTAGCTGCTGCAACCAATGCTAACTAAAGACGATAAGCAAAACAATAAACATAATAAGCATATCGGCACTCATTCAAAATCAAAGATTGCAAGCCATTAAATTCCCCACACATATTACTTACTCCATCATAGTCTTGACCTCGGATATTTTGTATGTTAAAACTATGTTGCAAGAGAACATTAAAAATCTCATTCTTCAAAGTCAATGATGCAGGATCTTTAACATGGACTATATCAAAAAACTGATTTTTACCCGTCCTTGTTTATCAACAAATCTCAAGACAATTGCCATTTGCTCTTTTTTTAACTCGCCTCTCATTTCATCCACAATAATGTTGAACTTTTTGTCACCAATTTCTTCACGAATTACATTACGAACTCTACTGGCCTAAATTTGCAATATCCCTTTTTATAATGTCGAAGAAGTATAACTAGCATTTTGTAGAGCACTTTTCAAAACATCTTCAATTTTCTCATCATAAGATGCTAATAGTGATAACAATTAAAGAAAGTTCCCATGATTTTTTAATCTCGAGCTTTCATCATGACCTCTAAAAGCACATCCTTGAAATGCCAACCATCGAACAACATTTATACTATTTTTTAAACGTAAACAATTAGTTGCAATTTGTTGTGTTGTTTGTTTATCAAGTGATAGTTCAATATGTTGAGCTTGATTCATTAAATCTGCATAAGCTCGTTGTGTATTGTTATGCAGTGAATTCAGATCTTTTTTCCCGTATGTGTCAAAAAAGCACAATTGCATTCATCGTGTACTTTTTTCCAATTACTAAAGCCAGTATGAGTAAATACAATTGATCCAAAATGACTATTTGGATTGCTATTAAAAAGAAAACAAGGTAAAGAAAATATTGCATCTTTAGACGGTGAATATTCTAACCAGGAAAATTGTTTAAACCATGATGGCTGAAAATAACGAGAATACTTTTTTGAATTAGAAGCAGGATATTCTGAAAGAATAGGTTGATATGGTCTAGTCTTAATATAAGTTCTTTGAATTTTGTCATGCATATTAACCGGATACTCATATATTTGCTTATGTAACTGAGGTTTACATTTTAAGTTAGACAAATTAAATGCCTCATCTTCAACTCTATGAATTTTAGAAAGACGAGCATCAGAGTTTAAAGGAGCAAACGATTAAGGTGGTACCTCAATTTGTGACGCTTCTGAAGGTGATTGTGTTGTCTATGTACTTTTCTTTTTAAAAAATGAATCAATTATTTTCGACTTAATAACTACAATATCTTAAAAGATAAAAAAAAGTTAATAACTATAAAATAAAATTAAACTCGAAACTTTAAAACACAATAAAAACAATAGAAAAAATTTTAAAAATATGAAAAGAACCCTTAGAAGATGTACTCGATACTGCGTTTGAAGGACAAACGTTGATAATAGTAGTTGTTAATCATTAATAGTAGCAGGAAAAGGAACTTCTTTTTCACTAGTTAACAAATTGAAATTTAACCTAAATTCATATTTAATGTTATATTAAAAAGTGATCAACTATCATCTAAAACAAAAGTTGTAATATATTATATAAATATTTAAAGCTAAAAGTGAACATATATGATATGGAAAAAAATATTTTATTTTATTTTTTACTATTCAAAGTCGGAAGGGGCCAAACAACAAATTAAGGGAGTTAAACTTTCCAAAAGTTAAGGGACTAAAAATAATATTCAATTTTATAATTTTAGGGGGTCGGGGCCCATCACCCCCCCGATTCATCATTTTATATATATGTAATGCATAACTTTTATTTGGTTAAATCTTAAAATTGCATATTAATTTTAATTTAATTTGTAATATAATATATAAATTTTGATTTGATTTAATTGTACATATTAAAATTTAATTTTGAATTAATTATATAAATAAAATTTTGATTTTAATTCAATTATAAATCTTTAGAAAAACAAATAAGTTATGTTATTTAATAATTTTTTAATTTCGAATTAATTATACAAATAAAATTTTGATTTTGATTCAATTATAAACCATTATAAATATAAATAAGTTAAGTTATTTAATGACTTAGGAAGCCACAAATGCATTGGTAGAATTGTTGTTTCCTTAACATGATAGACCAGATTTTGAATTAGACTTGTTCGGGTGGCCCAGCTTGAAGGTCCGTTTGAAAAATGAGAGGGTTTGGGCAAAAATATAAGTCCGAAAAATGGGTTTGGAAAAAAAATAGGTCAGGTTTTAAGTAAGGCATTTTTGGCTTGAGCCTGGCCCGAATTCACAAAATGACAAAAAAATCTACTATTTTTTGTTGTTTTAATGATATTTTCTTGTTGTTTTCTCTTTATTTTACTACCATTTCACTATTATGTTGATACTATTTTGTTGTTATTGTTTGGATATTTTATAACACTTGTTTTATTGTTAATTTTGTTATTACTTTAGAGGTATTTGCTTGTTAAATTGCATCTATCTTAGTATACATATTTTTTAAAATTTATTTTCAATTTGTTGGGAAATATTTATTTTAATATTTTTCGTATTTTTGATGTATTATATATTTAAAAATTATATCAAAAATAATATGAAAAAATTAATGCCGGTGGGTTGGGCCCGAGTTTTAGCATGTTTACCCAGGCTGAGTTTGGACAAAATTTTAGGCCCATTTTTCAAGTCGGGCCGAGCTCGGACAGCAAAACGGGTCTAAAAATTTAGTTGGGCCCAAGCCATGAACACCTCTATTTTGAATCATGTTGCACCCATTTCTTTCTCCAAATTTATAATGATAAATTTTAAAAAAAATCCATACTTAACGTTTGAGTTAGATATTTATGAGTTGGGTTGGACCGAAGTTCAATTTTAAAAATTTTCAAGCTCATACTCGTTTTCGTGCAGGATCAGTCCGTTTAAAAGTTTATTTCACTATTTGAAAATAATAAAATAATAAAATAATATTTTTAATTGGTATTTTATACATTTTTATAATTAAATTTATATTTTAAAAATATTTTTTATTATTTAAATTGAATTTAGATTGAATTGGATCGACTCTATAAATGCCCAAATTTGACCGGGCCCAATAAACCAACATCAAACCCAAACCCAATACATCCCCATTACATCCAAAACCAAACTAAACCAACTAAACCCCAAACAAACCCAAACAACCATCAGCCCACAATTTTAAACCCATTTACAAACTCAAAAGTTAAGAAACCCTAAAGCCCAACTAGCCTAACACCTAAACTAAACATAGAGAACCCTAGCCCCCTAACCCCTATGTGCGCCGCTCCTCATGTGGTGTCAGCGTGTCCCGCGCCCGAACAGACGCCCCGTCCCATCGCCTCTGCCCACCTACTCCGACGTTACCTGCAAAACGAGAGAGAAGCACGCAAAGCAAAAGCGAAACAGAGCAGAAACAGTAGAAAGCAAATAGTAACAAGGACTTTTTGTAATCGGCTATCAAGCCGAAAAGAAACCAATGTAAAGGGGGTTTTTTTTTGGAATACAAGAAAAACATTGTATTACACGCACGGAAGAAAATCAAAAGAGGTTGAAATTAAAAGGTGTTCTTGGTTCTTTTCTCTTTTATTTTTGTCTACTGTATTTTCTTTTTTTTCTTTCTCTTCGCAAATCTGTTTAAACAAACACTAAAAAGGAAAAGAAAATCGCTCACCTGAATCCCTTCGATCTCGCCGTCAGAGTGATTTCTCCGTCGTTGTAATCGGGTTCGACAAAGGGACAGAAAACTCTTTTTCTCCTCGTTCTTTGGTTGCTAAAGGTTTAGCCCCGAAAAGGGCTTTGAAGACAGAGCATAAAAGCTCGTTCTCCGCAACGTCGGCCACTGGCCACGCAGCGGTTGAGTGAGCAGGCAATGGCCTTTTCGGCTGAAAAGAAAGGGAAGAGATAGGGGAGTTTGAGAGTATTAGGGTTTTTTTTCTTTAAAAAAATAAAGGTTAAAATGGTTTTAAAATAAAAGTTTAATTTGAATAGTATAGTGGAAACGTCGCCGTTTAGAAGGGAGTTCGCAGAGGCCAAAACGACACCGTTTTGAGCCTCTGACCCGTGACCCGAACCATCTCCCTTAGGATCCGCGCTTTTTTGCGGTGAAGGTATATTTTCACAATCGATCCCTCCCTTTTGCGCCGACATTCAATTGGGCCTTGTTTACATTTTCTTTCTTTCTTTTTTAAATTATCCCTGCACTTTGCGCTTAAACTCAACTTGATCCGCGCCTAAATGACGCGTTTTACATTTTGGAATGTTTACGGTTTTAATCGTCGTATGTTTACACGCTGTTTCAAATTGGTCCGCACATAAACATTTTGTTTTGGGGTTGGGTTTATTTGTATTTTTACTCCTTGTATGTTGGCGCGCATTGCATTTTAGTCCCTATTTCAGTCTCAATGGTTTATTTTATTTATTAATTATCCCTTTAAGTTTGATTTTATTTCAATTTTTTCTTTCATTTCAATATGTAATTCCTTTATTTTTTATTTTCTTAGTATTCATTTCTTTTAAAAAACTTATTTAAATATACATTTTGAATTACTTTAATCATTTTTACCTCATTTCAACTTGGTATTTTAACTGTATTTATTTTTATTTGTTATAGTTATTATTTTAAGACATTATTTATTATCATTCTGTTTTAAATTTTTGTATGATATTAAATTTAATTACTCTTATACATTAATTAATATATATATAGTGTAGCAACGTAAAAATTTAGCTTGGTCGCTAATTGTGGCGATTTAGTGAAAATTTGAAAATGAAGTTTCGGTTTTATAAAAAAAGGGAGTCGCCACCGATCTTTTTCTGGATGTGATCGGACACCTAATAAATTTATTTTTTAAACAAAAGAAGGCTGAGTTTAGGTCTACATGAAAATCCAGAGAAAAATTAGGGTTCGGGAGTCGGTTACGCGCAAGGAAGGTATTAGCACCCTCGCGACGCCCAAAATTGGTATCTTATAAACATGTGTTGTCTTGATTTTCAAAAATACGAGTTCAATGAAACATTTAGTCGTGATTCGATCAAAAATGATAATTTTTAGTTTTTGGTTTTCTTTTAAAAGGGTGTTCCGCTTTTAACACGAGCCGACAAATCTCACCCAACATAGCGATGAAATCGATGGCTTAATGTTAAATCGGTACATTGCCTTATTTATTGAAATTAATTAGAAAACAAGAATAAAAAATATTTCCAGATAGAACAAATAAAACTACTATTGATATTGCACTATGGTATGAACTACTATGCTAAATTCGAGACAGACAAATAATAATAAAAAAATTAAAAATATACTGAAAAATGTATAATATATAAAACATTAACAATACACATGCGATAGTAATAGTATAAAACACGAAATAAAATCATGAATATATATAAACATATAATAATATTTAGAGTATGTACGTAATACATATATGTATATATAAAAAAAGTGATAGTGTTAGAACTATACTATATATAGTATTTGAAATATATACATAAAATAGTAATATATATATATATATATATATATATATATATATATATATAACTTAGTAATGTTAAAGTATAAAAAAATAAATATTAAAAAAATGTATGTACATAACATAAATAAAAATGTATATATATACATGATGTAAGATGTAAAAATATAACATAATATTCGAAATATATGCATGACATAAAAAATATATATAAGTATGGTATTAAAAGCATATATACATAATAGTATGAAGAATATATATACATATATAACAAAATAAATACTTAAGATTAATAATAAGGCTAATATAAAATATATACATGAAATATTATAAAAAATATGTAACTAATAAGGAAAATATTAATAAATAAGAAAAATATATGATATACAAACACATACGATATATATATTAGAAGTGATAAAATATTCATACGATACATAAATACGTACGTATATATATAATGATGTTAGAAACATATAGTAATATTAGAAATATACATATGATAGTACAAAAGATATATGATTAATAATATTAAAATATATACATAATAGTATATAAAAACATAATACTAAAAAACATATACACATGATATATATATAAAAGCAATACATACAATATAGTATAAAAAATGTACATAATATATGCATGTTAGAAATAAAACAACTGATAATAATTCTACCTAATATATACGTACATAATAAAACATATACTAATAATAATAATAATAATAATAATAATATTGGAATGCAAAAATAAATAAAGAAACCAAAAACAAATAAGAAAGGACTAAAATTGAACTAATAACAAAGTTTTGGGCGAATTTAAAATAAAAGATAAACAAGAGGATCTATTTGAATGCGCGTTCAAATATAGAGGGTCAAAAATGCAATACCCCCACTTTCCCCAAAAAACGCAGCATCAAGCGGACTAAATCAGAAAGCGCTGAAAATCCCAGGGCCGAATTAAAAAATGAAGAAACTTGATTGCAGAATCCCAGAAAAGCGGAAGGGCTAAAAGCGCAATTAGCCCTTCCGTTTTAAAAAACACGCGGATCCTGTTCGGAGCGGGTTGGGTCGACCCGACCCGGGGCTAAAACGGCGCCGTTTTATGTTAAAGGGGGGGCCAAAACGGTGCGTTTTGGTCCCCTATAAAAGATAAAAAATTTTGAAAAAAATTCATTTGAGAGAGGAAAGGGAAAAAAAAGAAGAGTGAAGGGAAGGAGAAGGAGCTCCGGCCAGGGGGACACCGGTCCGATCGTCGGCCCGTCGTCGGCGCCGGCCACTGTGCATTGTGGCCGGAGAAGGATAAAATCTCGTTTTTTTATTTCTTTCTTTTTTATGTTTTATAATATTGTTTTTTTATTTATTTATATGTTAGAAAAAGATTCGAAAATATAACTAAAAAATAAATAATAGAATATTCATCTTAGGATTTCTATTTGATTCAATGCTTATTCTACTGCCTTGTTGTTTTGAATTGTTTTTGTATTTTATTCTCTAGTAAAAACCAAGAGGAATTCTCTGTATTGAAAGAAAAAATCCCACTCTTTTACATTTGTTTTCAATGGCTTTTATAGCCTTTACAAATCTGTTTCTTTGTATTTTCTGTCTCTTCATTGCTGCTTGCAGGGGATGGGTGGTGCTGCAGAGATGGTGGCAGACGTGACCAGTGGCAGAAGCAAGTGGGGGTGACAGAGGGTCGGTGATGGCAGAGGGTAGGTGGGGAACTAGGGTTTCGGTGGGTTTTGGGCTGTTAGTTGATGGCTTTGGGCTACTGTAATTGGGTTGAATGGGTAGTTAGGTTAGTAGTATTTGGGTTTGGGTTGTAAATGTATTTGGGTTTAATAATTTGTTGGGTTTTGGGTTAGGGATATTGGGTAGGGATTTAATGGGTCAACCGGGTTTTGTAATGGGTTTAATTATTGGGCTCCGAGTTATTTTAAAAAAATGGCCCAAAATGGGCCTATAACATATAGTTTATATTAAAATCAATTTTATTCTATGTACATTATTAATTTCATGATGTTTACATTATCTTTTAAATCCATTTATATATATAATTTATTCTTGTCAAATATCTTATTTACTATATATTTTGTTTTTTTAAATAATACTCTCATCCATTAGTATTTTTATATATGTATTATTTACATTAAGTATTTCACTTTATGTATATGATTAGTTGTTGATTAATAAACCTCGTTTCAAATTATTTTGTGTGACTATTGGTTTCATATTATATAGATTGTTACTCATATATATATATATATATATATATATATATATATATATATTCTTTGTATATTATTCATTCATGTCAAAATTTTCTAATATGTACATTGTAATGACCAATTTTGACCTGGGCCCAGACCACAAGAATAAAACCAAAATAAAAAATTTTAAAAGTTCATGTACAATGTTTAGTAACCCAAATTACAACGGCCCAATATAGGCCCAAAATCATTAAAACCTTAAAGACCCAATTGGCCTATAACTTTAACTAATTTTCAGTAAAAACAAAGAAGAGCAAAACCCTAGTCGCATGCCTTCAGCCACCAGCCTCCTCACGCGCACCACCACTGCTCGGGGCACCAACCACCGGCCTTCCACGCGTCTGACACTACCTGCAAATCAAGATCCACACGCAATAGCAATAGGACAAGGAAGAAACGACAAAAAATATGATTTGATTCATCTTGTAAACGGCTTTTAAAGCCGAAACCTTCCCTTTGTTGTTTTTTTACAAACACTAGCAATCAAAAAGCAAAAACACATAAAAAAGGTTGATCTCCAATTTTATTTTCTTTGTTTTTATTTCGTTTTTTTAATTTCGTTTTTTTTTTTACTACAAATCTATTAAACGAAAGGGGGGTTTTTTTACCTATTTCGCTGCCGTTAGAGGAATAGAAGCCGAAGGGTTTTCTTCCCTTTCAGAAATTTCCGGCAAGATTTCGGCGATTCCAACTCCAGATCGGAGTTCTATGCGGAAAAAGGTCCCCCTTTGAAATTTTGGCGATTTTCGGCCACCGGAGGCGACGATTTTTGGCGCCGGTGACCGGCGATCCATGACAGCGCCGATGGCCGGATGGTTGCCCGGACCTGAGAGGGTGAGAGAGTTTGAGAGAGGGGGTTTCAATTTTTTTTTATGAAGTGGGAAAATAATTTTTTTTTATAAAAATTTGACTTATATAGCCTATCCAAATGATGTCGTTTTGGGCTTAAGTCACTAATGCCAAAACGGCGTCGTTTTGCTATAACCCGATTTCGACCCAACCCAAAGCCTAGGATCCGCGTGTTTTTGGGTGTTGGGCTATTTACGCCCGCAGTCCTTCCGCATTTTTGACTCTTTTAATTTAATCATTTTTATTTTCTTTTATTTTTAAAATTTACCCAAGTATTTCTCGCATGTTTTGATTTGGTCCCTTGGCACGCTGAACTCTTGGAAACGGACACGTGTCTGAAATTTAGTTTATTTTTCCATCAGGTCCCCGATTGTTTTAGTCAGTCTCATTTTGGTCCTCATTAGCTTTATTTTATTTTATAATTTGTATCTTATTTTTTAAATTCGATTACGCCTGGTCCTTTGTTTAATTAATTAATTTATTGATTCATTCATTTATTTATTTATTAAAAAAGAAAAGAAAAAAACTGTTAATGTTATTCTTTTTAGGTTTTTTATATATATCATTTATTATTTATTTTATTATTACTTCTTCTAATCCTTTTTATGTATAATGTATGTTAAATTATTATCAATTTTAAATATGTTATATGTATTATTTGTTCTAAACTATTATACATATTACTTATTTTGAATTTTTTTTCTTATATCTTTTTATTTTAAACCTCTATACGTGTATATTATTTATCTTAAAAAAAATTTATATGTTATTTTGTTATACTATTTTAGATATAAACTATTTTAAATTCTTTTATTATTTGTTGTAAACCCCTGATTATTATTTATCTTAAGATCTCATACATTACTTATATTAAACTTTTTTTTACATGGTTTTTATATATATTATTTATTTTAGGCTTTCTATGTGTTCTTTTAGATTGTCATATATATTATTTATTTTAAGATTGCATTGTTTTATTTTTAAATTACCTTATGTATTAATTATTTTGGATCGAATTATGCTATTAACTTTAAATTGTTTTTTTATAATATCCATTTTAAACTCATTTTTATGTACTACTTATTTAAAATTGTTTCATTATTTATTTTAAATAGTTTTATGTTATTTATTTTATTCTTTTGATTATTATTGTTGGTATTTAGGTGACATATGTCATGTGATTATTGCCATTGTGTGCTATAATTCGTTCATCCGTATTTTCATATCATTGTTATTCATTTATATAATATCGTATCCATGCATTATTATTCTATGCGCATTTATTATATTTTTACTTCACATCATCACCTCATGAATCAAGCCTCGCTACATTTATCGTTTTATTTTAATCCAAAAAATAATACACGTTGTTTAAATATCGTACTTGCTATTGTTCAAAAAACAAAATTTTCTAAAATAAGGCAATGTTTTGCGTTTTGGAACATCGAGGGATTGTGCCCTAACTTACGGGGTTTCTATTTTCTTGATTGATTCTAAATAGCCAAATATCCTTTTGAATTTTAAAATACATGGAATTCCAATTAAAATTAAAGATAAACTTGCGCTCGGGAGTTCATGGTATTATGTCCTGACTTACGAGATGTGATACCCCTATATCTCGAGACGAGGAAATCTTTAGCAATTGTTTTGAGCTAATTCAAGCATTTTAAAATCGATGTTAATAAAAAAGGATCGTATTTCAAATCCATTCTCGATTTTCAACTTTCGACATTAAGACACTAACTAATCAATTCGGTACCAATTTTTGGGCGTGTCAAGGGTGCTAATCCTTCCTCGCACGTAACCAACTCCCGAACTTGTTCTCTTGAATTTCGTAGACCAAAAATGTTGTTTTAGTAAACTAAAATTGTTCTATTAAAACCAAGGTGATCCGATCACACCTAATAAAGATCGGTGGCGGCTCCCTTTTTTTCGTTTTCATTTTAAAACCAAAGTCGATTCCGGTTTTCAAAAAAAATGGTTTCGGCATACATAATTTGCTTCAAAATTTCGATATCAGCATACATTATTATTTTTATGTGCATAATGTATATTATATTTGTAAATTTTGGTTTTAAATTGTTTTGTATAGCACTAATTCAAATTTCTTACTTGTTTGAAATTTGTTTATATGTTAAACTTTATATTTTAAGTATTATTTATTCTTTTTTTTATAACTTATTTCAAATTTTTGCATGTATCATTTGTTTATATACATATAATTTAATTACTTTTGAATTGTTTGTTTTATATTGTCTATTTCAAGTTTATTTGTTTTAACATTGCTTATTACCTTTTAAAAGTTTTTCTTAAAATAGATTTTTATTTAATCATTATTTAGAAACGTTAAATAGTGTATGTGGTAAGATTATTATCATTGGGCGTGTTTTGATTTTCATGTTTGTATTTCTCAATAATTTGTATAATATGTTATTCATGTATGTTTTCCATATTTGTTACTTTGTTTTGCATTTCCATGTATTGTATTATGATTGAGGTTGCCAACTTATTTACCTGAAATTATTCATTTCATTTTATTTGCTTCAAACGAATCGAATAAATATATTCCAAGTCTGTTTTTATAATCGCTCCTTTTTAAAAAAAAAATCGCAAAGCTAGGTAATATTTTGTGTTTGATAATTCGAGAAATCATGCCCTAACGTGTTGGGTTTCAATTTTCTGTTTGGCCAAATAACTAAATATTCTCCCTAGATTTGGTCCATGTTTTCTTAAATTAAAAATAAGGTAATATTTCGAATTTAGGAAATTCGAGAAAATCGTACCCTAACTTACTGAGTTTCGATTTTTCTTGTTTAACCTAAATAACCAAATATCCTTTTAAAATTTAAATACATGATTTTTGAAATTTAAAAGACAAGCTTATTCTCGATGTTTTAAAATATTGTGTCCTAACGTGTTGGATGTGACATTTTATTACTTCGGGACAAGAAGGTCTTTAACATCCGTTTCGATTTACGCAAACAAATTCTTCGTAAAAAAAATAAAAAAAGAGAGGATCGTATTTTTAATTCTTTTCGAGTTTTTAAATTTCGACATCAAGACATTAATTAATCAATTAGGTAACAATTTTGGGCGTTACGAGAGTGCTAATCCTTCCTCGTACGTAACCGACTCTCGAACCTGTTTTCTCAAATTTCGTAGACCAAAATCGTTGTTTTAGTAAATCGAAATATTTTATTAAAATGACCAAATGTCTAGGTGATCCGATCACACCTAAATAAAAAAGATTGGTGACGACTCCCATGTTCGTTTTCACTTTCAAAACCAAAGTCAATTCCCCTTTTTTTCCAAAAAAAAAATGGTTTCAACAGACTCAAGATGCGAAAATTTTTATCCAAACTTAATCCTAGTCGAATTGGGTTTATCAAGTCAGACGGACTACTCAATCTCGTATGTTATGTTAATATGCTCCTTCATGCATCGATTTTTAAAAAAACAAGACTTCAAAATCTTCAAAAATAAAAAGGCAATGCTTGGTATTTGGAAACTTCGAGAAAAGTAGTGCCCTAACTTATTGGGTTGCAATTTTTCTCGTTGAGTTCGAATAGTCAAGTACCCTTCTAAGTTTTTAAACTTTTCAAAATACGAGTAACTGTCTTGGAATTTCAAAGTGTTGTGTCCTAACTTACTAGATGTGACATTTTGTCATTTTGAGATAGGGATTTTCAAAAAGGCTAACTTAGTGTCAATATTTTGATACAAGTGAACCCCAATTTTCAAAATCAAAATATTTTAAAGAGGATTGCATCTTAAAATTTTTTAGATTTCCGACCTTAAAGACATTTGATAATTAATTAGGTACCAATTTTTGGGCGTTACGAGGGTGCTAATCCTTCCTCGTGATGTGTGAGACTCCCAGACCTCGTTCTTTTATTTCGTGGATCAAAACTAATGATTTTAAAATAAAATGTTTTAAAGGTGATCCAATCACACCTAAAAAGATTGGTGGCGACTCTCGTTTTCGTTTTTCTTAAAGTCGATTCCTATTTTCAAAAAATCGATTTAAAGATGGTTTCGACAGCTTGGCGACTCCGCTGGGGACTAATAAGAGAGTCAAGCCATGTAATTGATTATCTCTGGTCTCAATATTAGAAATTAAAAATTTTAAAATTTAATCCTCTTTCCATTACATGTGTTTGTATTATTGCATGTGTTGCTACATTCTAATACGCATTGCATTTGCATGACTGTTGTGGTCACACCCTTAAGTGGGAGTGAGAAGCTACGCCTTCGTGAGGTTTTTGCCTCCGTGCAGGATAATGGATCACTTTCGGGATACATCCGTACCTATGGTTTCGTGAGATTTTCATCTCCGTGTAGCTATAGGGAAATGCATTCCCCTGAACTGAACTCGATTCAGATGAACCTATAATGGGCGAGGATCAAGGAATCTGCTGGTTCAGGTACCTCAAACTTTAGAACCAACCTCATATAGAAAAAACAGTAAGAGCCCAACTTAGTTAGGGTTAAACTTTAGATATTACCCTTATAAATTATTGTTGAGATTTATTGATATCATGTGATACTGACTATTTCTTTTCTTTTGTTTGCATGACATTTTGCATTTAAAAGGTATCGATTCACGGTCAGTTTCTAATTTAGAGAGTTTTATTATGGAGAACGGACTTCTTGATAGAGTGGAGGGCAACGCTAACGTCCATAGATGGTATGAGCAAACTCAACTAGAAAAAGGAGATAGTATAGCTGTGGGATATATGTCGGAGCTATCAGATTATACTCGTATTAGTGTCACACAGAATAATCTCCAAGAACTTAAGGAAATTTGGGATCAGTGGGGCAATGAGACAAAGCAGTTATTTTACGATAATTACGGAGATTTTCCTTACTTGCTTGATATTCAGGTAAATGAGCACTTGTTCTGAGCCCTTGCTCAGTTTTGGAACCCGGCGTACAGTTGTTTCACTTTTGGGGAAGTAGACTTGGTACCTACCGTAGAGGAGTACACTGCCTTACTTCGTTGTCCCAGGTTTCAGAATGACAGGATCTATTCTCGAGCTACTTGTGTCCCTACCTTTTGGAAGAAATTAATGACCATTACAGGGATGAGCGAGCAGTGGATCACAGCCAGAATTAAAGAAAAGGGTGAGTGCAAGTACATTTCGTGGGATGCTTTGAAGGATCTGATTTTGACACACCCTGATGAGACGAAGAAGGTAGATGTTTCTGCTTTAGGTTTGTATGGACTGATGGTTTTCCCTAGGGCTTTGGGATATGTGGACGAGGCGACCACGGATCTTTTTCATCGACTTAGCAAAAGGGTCACTTTTATCCCTGCGATCTTGGTGAAGACGTTCAGATCCTTAGGCGCGTGTAGGAAGGCTGGGGCAGGCAGATTTATAGGGTGTGCTCAGTTACTTTTGGCTTGGTTCTACAAAAATTTTCGATTGATAGATAAGGTGGTTTGTCGGGTTTTCTTCGAGGATTATTCACCGATAAAGGACATAGTAGCTTCAACTAAGAGAGTTGATGTTCCAGAAGAGAATTGGATGGCACTACTTCAGAACCTTCAGTCGAAAGATGTTGAGTGAAGGGCTCCGTGGATGATTCCTGGTGAGATTCTATAACGATGCGGCAGTTTCGATTGGGTCCCTCTGTTGGGAATTTGGGGTGCCATTGGTTATGCCCCTTTGCCCGTGGTAAGGCAGCATGGATTGAGACAGTTCGTACCAGTGACTCATGGATTGGCTCAAAGTGAGTTTATATACAAGGGAGCCGATTATAAGAGGAAGGTTAGCAAAGTTTCTAGTGCTTAGAACAAGACTTGTCGATTGAAAGGGGTAGTTCTTAACCCTGCTACAACACTGGAATATATCGAATGGAGTGGCAGAAGGATTAATGATAACATCCCTAAGCCAAACGTGGAAGGAGCTCGACCGATAAAGGAATATTTACGAGTGATGCCCTCAGAGTTAGGAATCATGAAGTAAGAGTTTGAGAGAAAGAACTTGGAGCTCGAGAAAAGGATAGCAAAATTAGAAGAAGAAAAGATGTACTTGAGATTAGATGTTGATGTTCAAAAGATGGAGGTCGAGAAAGAAAGGAAAGAAAAGAGGAAGGTTGAGGAGGATAGAGATGATTTGAAAGAACGTTACAAAAAGGCACAAGTATCCTTAAGGAGAGCGAGAGTAGGAGGGTCTTCAGATCAATTGCAGAAGGAGGTCCAAAAGGAAAAAGCTAGGGCCAAGTATTGGGAGAAAAGGTTCCAAGAAATGCAGTCGCAGAATTTGGCATTAGAGGAAGAAAATAAAGGGTTGAAGACCAAGGTAACTGAGCTTGGAAGATCTCTTCGTTGGCATCGAAACCGTGACTCTACGGTCGAGTTAAAAGAGCTAAAAAGTAAGGTTGAAGGTTTGGAAGTGGCACTGCATGATGTTAAACTTCGGATTGAGCAGCTTGAGGCGCGAGAAGATTATCTGAAGGAAGAACTTCATCGGTCTAGAGGACAGGTCAAAGAAAGGGATCACGTCATGGGTGAAGCCATAGCCCAGATTCAAGAGGTCGCGAAATATGTGCAAGACTTGGCAATATGAGCTGATGTATTGAGTCTGATATATGGATCGTCATCGGATATAGGACGAGAGTTAGCCCTTTTATTAGATAGAGTTAAAGCTTTGGGAATTAGAGCAAAAGCGTACTTGTAATCCATTTATATGTAAAGATATTCTTTTTTTAAATAAAGTTTTCTAAATGAGATTGAATCGAGATCGATGCCTTTTTGCATTCATGCATTTGCATTACATCATATCATATGCATTCAAGGCTATAGAAAGACCCTAATTAGTTAAAGTTTACTTCAGAAGGTAGAAAAGAAAATCTGGAAATCACACATCCTTACGGCACCCGTACTAAAACTAAGAGTATGGATCAAAGGTTCGAGCAGTTGCAAAAGAATATGCAAGACCAATTGCAA
Source organism: Gossypium anomalum (assembly GCA_025698475.1). Taxonomy (NCBI): domain Eukaryota; kingdom Viridiplantae; phylum Streptophyta; class Magnoliopsida; order Malvales; family Malvaceae; genus Gossypium; species Gossypium anomalum. The sequence goes on from CM046961.1 coordinate 8,952,216, forward strand.
GAGCAGTTGGCCAAGATACAGAATGACATGAGGGAGCAGATGCTGGAGGCTCAGAGGAATATGATGGCTGAAATGGCTCAGCTTTTAAGGGCCACTGATAAAGGGAAGGCCCCCATGGCTATCGCTAGTAAGAAGGGTGAGGATCATCCTTCAGGTTTTATTCCGCTTCATGTGCCATTGAAAAACTGAAGTACCTCTTAGAAGACCATCTGTCACTGTGAGGCCTCAACATGGGCCAGTTGATGCTGGGATCCATATGAATTACCCAAGTGGCTTGGGATTCAATTTAGGTGATAACTCTACCAATCCTCTCGTCCCTGATCTAGATATGGTGGAAAAGGAGGACTTGAAAGCTGAAGCTGTAAGACAATTAGATGAACGCTGCAGATGGCTGGAAAAAAAATTCAAGACTTTGGAAGGCACCGGCAATCATCATGGGATTGATGCCAAAGATTTAAGTCTAGTCCCAGACCTAGTGCTGCCTCAAAAATTTAAGATGCCGGAGTTTGAGAAGTACAATGGTACTACTTGCCCGGAGGCCCACATCACAATGTTCTGTAGAACGATGACCGAGTACGTAAACAATGATCAGCTGTTAATCTATTGTTTTCAAGATAGTTTAGTGGGAGCGGCAGCCAGGTGGTACAATCAGTTGAGCCGGGCCAGAATAAATTCATAGAAGGATCTTGCTCAAGCCTTCATGCAGCAGTACAATCATGTGACTGACATGACCCCCGATAGGATTACTCTGCAAAACATGGAGAAGAAGCCTAATGAGAGTTTTAGGCAATACGCGCAACGTTGGAGGGAGGTGGCAATGCAGGTTCAACCACCATTGTTGGAGAAAGAAACTACCATGTTGTTCATCAATACTCTGAAGGCTCCATTCATCACTCACATGATTGGAAGCACTACCAAAAGTTTTACGGACATAGTTATGGCAGGAAAGATGATAGAAAATGCCATAAGGGGTGGAAAAATTGAGGGGGAAGCAGCTAAAAGATCGGCCCCAAGAAGGAAAGACAATGACGTGAACAATATAAGTAGCTTCAACTCGAAAGCAGTCATGGTTAGGCAACCCAAAGTAGCCACAGTTGGGCAATAGGGCTCTCAAAGGCAAGAATCTGGCACCAGGCATGAGAGGATGCAATTTACGCCTATACCTGTGACGTATCGGGAGCTTTATTAAAGCTTATATGATACGCATGCTATAGCCCCTTTCCACTTGAAACCATTACAGCCTCCATATCCTAAATGGTATGACACAAATGCCAGATGCGAGTACCATGCTGGAATATCGGGGCACTCAATTGAGAACTGTACCAGATTCAAGAAAGCCATAGAGAGGTTGATCAAGAACGGGGTTTTGAAATTTGATAGTACCCCAAATACTGAGAACCCTTTGCCAAACCATGACAATCAAGGAGTGAATGCCATTGGTGAAGTTAGTGAAAAAAGAATGAAGGGAAATGTTGCGGAGGTAAAGATGCCTTTGAGGATAGTTTGGAAAGAAATGGTGAAGAGAGGGATGATAACCTCTAAGAAAGAAAAAGAAGAAATGGGGAACTACTGTAAGTTCCATGGGATAGAGGGTCATAAGACCCAAAATTGTGAAGAATTCAAAGCTTTAGTGCAAGGTTTCATTGATAATAAAGAGCTACAAATTTTTGAAGGTAGCTCTTATAAAAGAGAAATAAATGCGCTGGAAGGTGAACAACAAGGAACCAGCCGATCAAGAATTATTATTTCCTTGCCAGGAAATAATGAAGTAGGGACGCCAGCAATGCCCAAGGTCATTATCCATAAACCCACTCCTTTCTCCTATAAGGATGATAAGAGGGTGCCATGGAGCTATGACTGTAGTGTAACAGTTCCTCAGGGAGAAAGTGTAGCCAATGCGTCTAAAGGCATGCAAAACGAAGGTTCCCATACACGAAGTGGGAAGCATTATAATGGGAGGCATTAGAGTAGAGCCCGCCAAAACAAAGGATGTTGAGATTGAGAAAAAGACCAAAGTACCCATCAATGAGCTGGTAAGAGAGGAGGAGGCTAAGGAATTTCTAAAGTTCCTTAAGCATAGTGAATATAGCGTGGTCGAGCAATTGTGAAAGCAACTAGTGTGCATATCAGTATTAGCTTTACTTCTGAGTTCCTAGGTGCATCGGGATGCATTGTTGAAGGTACTTAACGAGACGTATGTTACCCATGACATATCTGTCAATAAGTTAGACCGGTTGATAAATAACATTAGTGCTGACAATTTCATCTATTTCAATGATGATGAAATTTCACCTGGGGGCATAGGGTCAACCAAGGCCTTGAACATCACTACTCGGTACAAAGGATACACGCTCTCAAGTGTACTCGTTGATAACGGGTCGGCTTTCAACGTCCTTCTATTATCCACATTGAACAGACTACCCATTGACAGCTCGCACATGAAAACATGCCACAATGTGGTAAGAACCTTCGATGGAACCGAAAGGAAGGTGATGGGACGAATTGGCATCCTCTTGGAAATTGGGCCAAATACATATGAAGTCGATTTCTTGGTGATGGATATCAAACCCTCCTATAATTGCTTATTGGGGAGACCCTAGATACACTCGACAGGAGCGGTGCCCTCCTCGTTACACCAAAAATTGAAGTTAGTGACAGATGGACGGTTAATAACTATCAATGCGGAGGAGGATATCATAGCAACAGTCACTAGCAAGGCCCCTTACGTCGAGGCAAGTGAAGAGGCTATTAAGTGTTCTTTTCGCTCTCTAGAAATTATCAACACAACCTTCATTCTGGAAGGAAGTGAGGTGCCAGTACCTAAAATGTCTAGAGTTACAAGGATGGCCCTGCAAATGATGATGAGAGGGGGAGCATCGCCAGGAAAAGGACTAGGAAGACAGTTACAAGGAGAGATTCAAATCCCAAAGTTGATTGAGAAGAAAGATCGCTGTAGTTTGGGCTTCAAGCCAGACCATAGGCACAAGAGGCAAGAAATTGAGAAGCGTCAAGCGAAAAGAAAGGCGCGTTTGAATGGAGGAGAAGTGGAGTGAGAACTGATGACATTCCCATCTATATCCTAATCCTTTAGGTTAGGAGGGTTACTGGTAGAAGAAAGTCATCAAATTAATGTTGTACACGAGGAGGGATTGGAGCAAAGAAGCCTCGAGGGCATTCGCCCTTACGAACCGGGGAGCTCTCTGAATAATTGGACTGCGGAGGACCTTCCTGTAGTCTTTAGGAATTTTTCAGAGTAATGCTCGAAACATGTCTATTACTCTAAAGCCTAGGAGTAGTAAGATTACATTTGTGAAAATAGGCTTATGTTCATCTATTATTATTTAAATAAAACATAACTTTCATCAATTTAAACGAGTATTGTTTCACTTTTTATCAACCAATATTCCTTTAAATTTTGGCAATTCTTATTCTTTTATTCATAGCACATAAACAATCATTCTTAGATTCATTCATTCTTTGTATATTCTTTCATACCCCCGCAGGTCCCTAGATATCAATGATATGAGCACTGATATTACCGCTCCTGATTTCTCTTGCGAGCAAGACATGTGTTTAGAGGAACCTCAGGATTTTGAGGATGTTCAAGATTGTGACGTATCTCTCGATCTTTTAAGAATGGTGAAACAGGAGGAAAAACAAATCATGCCACATGAGAAAGAGGCAACAGAGAATATAGCCCTAGAGGAAAGGAAGGAGTTGAAAATTGGAACACTGATTACCAAGGACACAAGGCATACTCTGGTTGAGTTACTTCGAGAGCTCAAAGATATTTTCGCCTGGTCGTATCAGGATATGCTTGGATTGAGTATCGACATTGTAGTACATCGTCTTTTGATAAGACAAGATTGTAAGCTAGTCCAACAAAAGTTGCAGAGAATACAGCCGGATATTGTTCTGAAAATAAAGGATAAAGTCAAGAAGCAGTTTGACGCAGGATTCTTGCAAGAAGTGAAGTATTCTGAATGGGTAGCTAACATTGTGCCTGTTCCTAAAAAGGATGGAAAGGTATGAATGTGTGTTGATTACAGAGATCTGAACAAAGCAAGCCCAAAGGATAATTTTCCTTTGCCACACATTAACACTTTAGTAGACACCATAGCGGGATATTCGTTGTTCTCCTTCATGGATGGCTTCTCGGGATACAATCAGATAAAGATGCATCTAGAGGACATAGATAAAACTACCTTCATAACCTTGTGGGGCACCTTTTGTTACAAAGTAATGCCGTTTGGACTGAAGAACGCAGGGGCAACATACCAACGAGCCATGGTGAATTTGTTTTACGACATGATGCATAAGGATATTAAGGTGTATGTTGATGATATGATTCCCAAGTCGTGTACAGAAAAAGAGCACATTGAGGTCTTAAGAAGACTGTTCTTGAGGTTGAGAAAATTTCAGTTGAAGCTCAATCCAGCAAAGTGTACCTTTGGAGCCAGATCGGGAAAGTTATTAGGCTTCGTAGTCAGTGAAAAGAGAATTGAAGTCAACTCAGACAAGGTCAAAGCCATATGAGAGTTACCTCCACCACGTACTCAGAAGGAAGTTTGAGGATTCCTAGGAAGATTGAATTACATCTGTAATATCCCGAATTAGGGCCTTATCGGAATAGTGATTTCGTGACCACAAATCTGAGATAGAGATAATTATTTTATAATTATTTTGATGTTTATGATATGATTGCATGATTGTGTGAAAATTTCGTGCTGAAATCCTGTGCCTAAAGTGCTTAGATTGAAATTAGGGACTAAATCGAATAATTTGTAAAACTTGCATTCTAGAAGTTTTTAGTATGAAATTGTTTTGGAATATTAATGAGGAGGTCTTAAATAGAAATTTGACCAATTTCTAAGTCTATGGACAAAAATTGGACATGGATGGAATTTTTGGAAAGTTTAGTAGTAAGGGCATTTTGGTCATTTAGTTATTAAAATGAATTAAAAACAAAATTAAAAGCCAATTTTTGTCCATCTTCTTCATTAGGCCGAAATTTCAAGGGTTCTCCATAGCTAGGGTTTGTTTCAAGCTACCAAGCTCCATAGTAAGTGATTCCAAGCCCTGTTTTTAATGTTCTTTACGTTTTTGGAATCCCAGTAGCTCGATTAAGCTTATGCTAGCAATAATTCAACCTAGGGTTCATATTTGGAAAAATACCCATAGGTGAAATTTGTGTATTTTGGTGTTTTATGATATAAAATGAGGTTTTAAATTATGTTAGACAACTTGTACTACTCGGTTTTAAGCGAAAACGAGTAAAAGGGCTTAATCGGTAAAAATACCTAATAGTGATAAGTACATGTTAGAGTGTGAATTTGATGTTTTCATAGAAGGGAAAAATGATCAGCATGTCATAAAACATAAGAATAAGAGATAAAGTTTAATTCCCGAGCCTAGGGGCAAAGGTGTAAATTTGCAAAAGTTTAGGGGTAAAATTGTAATTTTGTTAAAATTTGAATTAAAGACTAATTTGATAATGTGAGTATTAAATAAGATAAATGTGTTATTTTAGATCAAGAAAAACGTGAAATCGACCCCAATCGAGGAAAAGAAAAGATTGTGGACTAAATTGATATTTTGGTACCAAGGTAAGTTCATGTGTAAATAATGTAGTATAATTGTTATTTTTAAATTATTGATGTTAATTATATGATATGCTGATTTTTATCATGAAATATATGCTTTGTGGTTATTTTCGAATAAAATACAAATTATTTGTATTATTTGTTAAATATAAAGTGCTACTAGAGTATTGGTTTGGTATTTTACTACGGAAGATGGCAAGGATATGTGTTAGAGGAAAATCCCGTTTGAACCTTAGGAATAGATTAGGATACAAGTGACATGTCACTAGGATGGTTGAGCATCCGAACTCGTTGAGTTGAGTCCGAGTTCACTTATGGATGCAAATGTCCAAACTCGTTGAGTTGAGTCTGAATTCGTGAGATGTAACTAGGCATCCAAGCTCGTTGAGTTGAGTCCGAGTTCACTTAAGGATGCGAACGCCCGAGCTCGTTGAGTTGAGTCTAAGTTCGCTTATGGGCGGGTTACATGATTGATTGATTACATATGTTATGTGGCACTTATGTGCAAATTATCCATGTATCTGAGTTATATTCTGATGTGTTCAACGGGAAAAATTTCTAGTGAAATGGAAGAACACATAGATGCAAGTTACGTTTTGGTAAGTGTTGCGAAATGGACACTATGGACAGGTATGTACTTAACCCTCGGGTTGAAGTTAGATACAACAACGATAAGATGATAAGATGATGAATGATGTTTGGAAATGTGAAATATGTTTTGGTGATACCATGCTAAGGTTGTTTGTTATAATTGTATTGTTATGTTACTTGTTATTTGCATATGAACTTACTAAGCATTTATGCTTACTCCCTCCTTTTCATTCATTGTAGTTTTGACAAGCCGGCTTGAGAATCAGGATAGGTCGAAGACTCGTTCACACTACTCGAAGGCCTAAATTGGTAAAATGGATTGTGTGTTTTGAATGTGGCATGTATAGCAAAATACTCACTTTGTGTAAAATGATATTTAGTCCATGAAACTCCTTAGTAAAGTGAAATTTGCCATAAAACAGAATCTAGCAGCAGCAGTGATGTAAATTTGAAAAATCACTAAAAATAGTAGAAATGGAATTAAATGATGAGTAAGTTATTAAATTGAAGATTAATGAGTCTATTTTCATATGGATTGAACAAAACAGGTATATGAATTATATTTTATGAGATATTTAAATTTTTGTGAAACAGGGCCAGAGTAATTTCTGGATCCCCTATTCTAACTTTAAAAATTTATAATAAATTGTAAAACAATAATTAGAAGTCATGCTTTATATGTACAGATTTCTTAATGAGTCTAGTTTTAAGAGAAACAAACTTCATAGACATTAAAATTCTGTACAAAGAGATATCTGATTTGTAATACACAGAGGTTGGAGCAGTCAAACCCTGAAATAGGGGAGAATTTAACTAATAAATTGTACTAATTGGCTTGACCAAAAATTATAGAAAAAAAATTAGTAAATATATATATGAGTCTAGTTTTAGGTAAAATTTACAGAATTGGATTTCGAGTTTCGAAACTCGAGATATGAATTTTTACGCGACTGTGACTCAGATTGCTAGCTTGACTGGAAATTTTTAAAAAAATAAATCGTTTGAGCGGTTTAAGTAATGAATTAAGTCTGTTAACACCTCGTGTTCGAATCCGGTGACGGTCTCGGGTACGGGACGTTACAACATTGCTCGGTTCATTTCACAACTGACCTAAAAATGCGATCCTATCTTTCGTCTCCTCAGAAAGCACAATCAAGGTGCTTGGGATGAAGAATGCCAGAATGCTTTTGAAAAGGTCAAGCAGTATTTGTTGATTGCTCCGGTATTATCCCTACCTAGCCCAGATAAATCGTTAATACTGTATTTGTCAGTGTTCAGTAATTCTATGGGATGTGTGCTTGGTCAACATGACGAGTCGGGGAAAAAGGAGAAGGCAATTTATTATCTCAGTAAAAAATTCACTGACTGTGAAATGAGATATTCGCCAATTGAAAAGTTGTGTTGTGCACTGATTTGGACCACTCGGAGATTAAGACAGTACATGCTATACGATACCACTTGGCTCATCTCAAAGCTGGATCCATTGAAATACATGATGGAGTCAACGGCTCTAAATGGGAGAATGGCGAGATGGCAAATTCTGCTTTTAGAGTTTGATATAGTCTACATAAGTCAGAAGGCTATGAAAGGAAGTGCGGTAGCTGACTTCTTGGCCAGTAGAGCTCTAGAAGATTATAAGCCATTGAACTTTAATTTTCCAAATGAGGAGTTAATGTGTATAGTAATGACCGAAGATTCTCTATGGAGGCTTAATTTTGATGGGGCTTCTAATGCAGTTGGAAATGGAATTGGGGCAGTCTTGGTATCCCCCAAAGGCGATCATTACCCATTTACATGTAAGTTGGACTTTGATTGCACGAATAATATCACTGAGTATGAGGCATGCATCATGGGACTTCAAGCAGCCATAGAGCGAGGTATAAAAACCTAGAAGTATATCGGGATTCTGCGTTGGTAATTTATCAGCTTAAAGGCGAATGGGAGACAAGGGACTCTAAATTGATCAATTACCGAAAGGTAGTTTTGGGGTTACTTGAGGAGTTTGATGACATTACCTTCAATTATCTCCCACGAGACGAAAATCAGATGGCAGATGCTTTAACAACCTTGGCCTCAATGATTAAGGCAAATAAAGAGGAAGAGGTGAGACCAATTCAAATGAGTGTCTATGAGGCTCCAGCTAGCTGTTGTAACATTGAAGAGGAAGAAAAGGATGATAATTCCTGGTACCAGGATATATTGCGATATGTAAGAGATCGTAAATATCCAAAACAGGCTACTGAAAGTGACAAGCAAACTTTGAGAAGGTTAGCTTGCGACTATGTCATAGATGGGGATATCCTGTACAAGAGAAGGAAAGACCAAGTACTTTTGAGATGTGTCGATACTGTGGAAGCTAAGCTAATTTTAAAAGAGGTTCATGAAGGTATATGTGGAACGCATGCAAATGGGTTCACGATGGCAAGGCAAGTCATGAGATTTGGCTATTATTGGGCCACTATGGAAGGTGACTGTATCAACTATGCCATGAAATGCCATAAGTGTCAGATTTATGGGGACAAAATTCATATACCACCTTCACCTTTACATGTTATGACTTCTCCATGGCCCTTCTCCATGTGGGGCATGGATGTCATTGGACCTATATCGCCGAAAGCTTCGAAATGGACATCGATTTATCTTCGTGGTAATTGACTATTTCACAAAATGGGTAGAGGCCGCTTCTTATGCGAATGTTACTAAGTCAGCTGTAAGTCGATTTTTGAATAAAGAGATCATTTGTCAGTATGGAATGCCTGAGAAGATCATATCCGACAATGCATTGAATTTGAATAACAAAACGATAGCAGAGGTTTGCGATCAGTTCAAGATCAAGTATCGCAATTCTTCTCCCTATCGTCAAAAAATGAATGGGGCAGTGGAGGCCGCCAACAAGAACATTAAGAAAATAGTTGGAAAGATGACTGAGACTTATAGAGATTGGCATGAGAAGCTACCATTTGCACTCCTGGCCTATCGAACATCTGTCAGAACCTCTACTGGGGCAACCCCATTCTCGTTAGTTTATGGGATGGAAGCAGTGTTACCTATTGAAGTAGAAATACCTTCTCTCCGAATTTTGACAGAGATAAGGTTAGATGAAGCTGAATGGGTTCAATCCCGGTATGATCACTTAAACTTGATTGAGGAAAAGAGGCTGAGAGCCATCCGATATGGTCAGATGTATCAGAAGCGTATGATGCGAGCCTATGATAAAAAGGTTCGTCCAAGGGAATTCCATAAGGGGGACCTCGTGCTGAAAAAGATCCTTCCTATTCAAAAAGACTTTAGGGGAAAATGGATGCCGAATTGGGAGGGGCCGTATGTTGTGAAGAAAGCTTTCTCTGGCGGTGCATTGATTTTGACAGAAATGGATGGGAAGAGCCTACCCAATCTAGTGAACTCAGACTCAGTCACAAAGTACTTTGTCTAAAGGAGAAGAGAATCCAAGGTAAAAACCTGTAAAGGACGCCTTGAATTTTCAAAAAAAAAAAATAGAGAGACCAAGGTGAAAACCCGCAAAGGGCGCATTGTGACCAAAGGGATTTTGAGTTGAAAACCCGAAAGGGCAGCTCAAATTTTGAAGGGCATACAGCAATCTGGCTATATCTGACTCCACCAAAGAGTGAAGCATGTCACATATTGGGGCATCAACAAAGTACTTTAGATCCTTTAAACACATGTCGAATTCAAGAAAGATTTCATGGAGCTGGTGTATAGACGCTCAAGCGGCGATATCTGGAGTTGTCCTGATTGCTATCTTTAGATTCTATTTTTTCTCAAAGATATGCTATCAGATTTATCTCCTTTGTATTTTGACAATTCATTCAAATTCGATTATTCTTAAAGATTTATTCATTTTCCATCATTTTTTAAGTATGTTACATTGAAATAATGATAGATGAACTAAATATCTTCACAAACGAAGTTTTGTGTATTACTCTAGAATTTCTAGATAATACAAGAAACTAAAAAAGGACAATTATTCGAGAAATTCACGTAAGTAAGGGATGAAGGAATTCGAGGAATTTCTTACGTCCAGTCTAAAAGGAAAATGGAGAAAACCAATGATCCAATTCTTATAGACATCCTAAATGGATCATAGCATTGGAAGAAGGCCTACAGGCTGAGCAAGAATGAAACTTTGAGAAAAGAAAAGACAAATGAAGGAATGAATGGTGACGCCTAGGATAGGGGTCATATTCACAACATTTTGCATCATAACATGTCCAATTAGGAACATTCGACTCACTTCGAGCATAGCATCCTAATTATCAGGCATAATCATTCTACAGGTTATCAAAGACGGTGTGCTTTAATCCCTTAAACAATAGGGTAATAGGCCACAACATAGCAGATCTGACCGTCAGATGATTAGACTGGAGTAGATCCAAGATGATTTGGCATTCTTATGTTTACAAGAAACAAATTGATGACATAGCAGATTTGACTCTCAGATGTTCTCAAACAGATCTAAGATGATTTGGCATCCTTGTGCTTACAAGGAACAAATCAAAAACATAGCTGATTTGGCTTTCACGTATTTACGATGAAGCAAATCTAAGATAATTTGTCGTCTCTGTATTGTCAGAGAACAAATCGAAGTCTGGTATCTCCACTTCGATGGGGAGTAGATACATAGCAGATCTTACCTTCAGACGATTAGACTGGAGCAGATCCAAGATGATTTGGCATCTTTGTGCTTACAAGGAGCAAATTGATTACATAGATGATTTGACTTTCACGTGTTTACGATGAAGCAAATCTAAGATGATTTGTCGTCTCTATATTGTCAGAGAACAAATTGAAGTCTGGCATCTCCATTTCGACAGAGAGCAGACACATAGCAGATCTAACTTTCAGATGTTTATACTGAAGCAAGATCCAAGATGATTTGGCATTCTTGTGTTTACAAGAAACAAATCGAGGACATAGCAGATTTGACTCTCAGATGTTCTCAAACAGACTCAAGATGGTTTGGCATCCTTGTGCTTACAAGGAACAAATCGAAGACATAGCTGATTTGGCTTTCACGTTACGATAAAGCAAATTTAAGATGATTTGTCGTCTCTGTATTGTCAGAGAACAAATCGAAGTCAGGCATTTCCACTTCAACGGGGAGCAGATACATAACAGGTCACACTTTTAGATAATTTCACTGAAGCTAGATCCAAGATGACCTGGCATCTCTACAAATCGAAGGAGCAGATTTGGCGTCTCTGTGTTCGGCGGAGAGCAGATCAAAGATATCAACATGGCAGTGATAAAGAAGATTGAATACCATGATTTGATAGGGCCGGTCAAATTTGGTCTTTCTATGAGTCTTTGCTCGATTCCTGTTACACAGAATGAGCAAAGAGGGGCAGCTGTAATACCTCAATTTTACCCGGCCCATTAGAAGCCAAGACATAGTCCAAAACATCAAAAATAATAATAAAAGTTTTCTTAAAAATAGTCCTTTTACAATTAGCCAAAACCAATAAACCATCCCTACCCAGCAGACCCATTGTTGCTACTCAAAACCCAAAGCAGTCCCGAAGCCCAAGTCTAAAACAGCCCAAAAGGCCCAAGTAACTTTAGAGAAACAGGAAACCCTAGGGTTTCCTGAAGACTGCAGCACCGCAGCATCTTCTGGAAGCCTCGGGGAGCATCTGTTCAACTCCCCAAATCGAGGCCATCAATGCACACTAACGCACCATTAATACGTTGTCCAGAGGCTTGTCCTTTTCACGACCGTCCAGCTCCCGAATGAGCACCGTGATCTCAGGCCTCACCAATGACCTTTGTGCCTCTATCGGTGCTGAAATCTTCGCAGCAGAGTTCGTTTAGTGGGCACCAGACATGATTTGCATCTACAGCGCAATCTTAGCCGGATTTTTGGCACCTGCAAAACAAAAAAGGAGAGAAACCAACAGACACGGGAAAGAAAATGGAGCAGAATAGACAAATAGGGCAAGAAATAGTAGTAGATAAACTGGAACAAACAAAGATTTCTTTCCTTAAACATGCATAGTCTAAAGGCTATAAAGCCTTTCATCAGATTTGTAAACGAGGTACAGAGATTCAATAAAAAAGCAGAATACAAATTTTCACACTAAAATCAACAGTCAAAAGAAAAAATATCGAGGTGATTATTTTTTTTTTCATTTCTCTCTTTTTAAATACGTGCTAATATGGTAGAAAAATAAAAGAAAAAGGACGAACCTTTTATTTGCGTTGAAAATCGAGATTTTGGACGACCGACCACCGTACGGGGAGGAGTCGGCGACGGCGCGTAGGCGCGTGAGGTCGACGATCGGGGCTTGGCTCGACGGAGACCTGAGCCTAAATCTCTCTCTCTCTCCCCTCTCATTTCAGAGAGAATTTTAGTTTTTTTTTTTTTAAAAAAACTCGGGTGCAAATGATTTTTAAAACTGAAAGTTTGACTTATATAGCATAATTGAAATGGTGCCGTTTTGGCTTAGTCTGATAAGCATAAAACGAAGTCGTTTCTTGGCATAGGATCCGCGCGTTGACCCGATTACCCGGGGAGGATCCGTGTGTTTTTAAAGATTGGGTTAATTACCCAATTGGTCCTTCCACCTTTTTTGGTGTTTTCAATTACGTTTTATTTTATTTATGATTTGGCCCTATTATTTTGTTTTAGTTTTAATTTAGTCCCTGCAGTAGCTGTTTTGAGACCTGGATTAAAACGCTGCCATTTTGGGAATAGGGCGATTTGCCCAATGAGTCCCTTTCGCTTTACGCATGTTTTAATTAGGACCTTAATTCAGCTTTATTTTTTTAAATTACTTTGTAATTTTATTGAACTTCAAATCTAACCCTATATATATTTATTTCTATTATTATTATATATATAAAATTTTGATATTGTTATTTGATCTATTTTCAACCTTATTTTTATATTATATTGTGTAAATATCATTTATATTATTATTACTTATTGTTTAATATTTTTCACAAATTATTATTATCTTACATTATCATTTATATCATTATTATATTTTTACTTGTATTATATATTAATTATATATATATTATTTTTACATATATACTTTCATATTATTATTTTACTAAATATAAATTCTTTTACATATTTGATATTTTATATATTATTTTTTTTAAAAACCAATATATTTTATATATTTTATAATTATTATTTCTTATAAATATATTTATTATATATTATAGATCTATTATTAAATATCACATTTTATATGTGCTCATTCTATTGTTTATATTACACATATATTTCTAAAACTTATGTTTTTTTATTATTATGCAATATTTGCTTTTACTTTAGAATTAATGTATTATTGTTATGTTATGTAATATCTTAGACTTTTATAGTTTATTTTCAAATGCATATTTTTTATATATATGTATATCATGCATCATTTATATGTTTAAATATATGTTGAATTACATGCTTATGGGTTTTTACCTGTTCTTCTTAAATATATGTTGCGTTTTATATATTTTTCTTTTTTACAAATTTTGTCATGTTTCTTAAATATGTTGGTTAGTATATAATATTTATGCTGTTGTGCTTTTATTTACCTACTATTATAACATGTTATCTCGTATGTTATGTTAATATGCTCCTTCATGCATCGGTTTTAAAAAAAACGAGACTTCAAAATCTTCAAAAATAAAAAGGCAATGCTTGGTATTTGGAAAAGTAGTGCCCTAACTTATTGGGTTACAATTTTTCTCGTTGAGTTCGAATAGTCAAGTACCCTTCTAAGTTTTTAAACTTTTCAAAATACGAGTAACTGTCTTGGAATTTCAAAGCGTTGTGTCCTAACTTACTAGATGTGGCATTTTTTCGTTTTGAGATAGGGATTTTCAAAAAGGCTAACTTAGTGTCAATATTTTGATACAAGTGAACCCCAATTTTTAAAATCAAAATATTTTAAAGAGGATTGCATCTTAAAAATTTTTAGATTTCCGACCTTAAAGACATTTGATAATTAATTAGGTACCAATTTTTGGGCGTTACGAGGGTGCTAATCCTTCCTCGTACGTAACCGACTCCCGAACCCGTTTTTTTATTTCGTGGATCAAAACTAATGATTTTAAAACAAAATGTTTTAAAGGTGATCCAATCACACCTAAAAAGATTGGTGGCGACTCCCATTTTCGTTTTTCTTAAAGTCGATTCCCATTTTTAAAAACTCAATTTAAAGATGGTTTCGACACAAGTCTTTATATTTATTTTGTAATTAAATAAACCCTTAATTTATGATTTTTACCCATTAAAACCCTTAAAATGTCATAATTTTATTAGTCACAAAGGATTAATCTAAATTTATTACTAAATACTAGATTAAAACCCATTTTATTGACCAAATTGATTTTAAAATAGCATCAGGTAGGAAAATAAGCATGGAATGAAAACACTGAAATGTAGTCTGTCAATTTTATTAGTATCTAATAGTATCAATATTTCATACCGCACCAAATCTAAACAACCAGGAGGCTTTTTAATACTGTCTACTAAGAACCGACCACGAATAGATCTGGTTTGTCTTAGATGTCACGTTTATACTGTGAGTGCAGTAAATGAATATGATGTTGCCACATCAGCATTTCTTAGAGACAAGATGGGCTAAATTCCACGTGATGCAAGAAAACAATTTTGACATACACCACTGGAAGGACATGGCAGTTGTGCCTTTACTCATCGTGGGTCATAAAGGATGACGTGGCTGGTAATATGTCCACGTAGACACCGTCTTTTCATATTACATGTTCTGACTTTAGTCTAGTCAGAGGCTAACTTCATATTATAAAATTTTATTTTAACATTAAAATAATTGATGTCGCGATCTTACCTAATCTGTTGGGTACGAATTATCTCACCAATCTTCTAAAGTATGATAACAAGAGTCTTTGCATAAAAAAATTGAGTCGAAATTATGATATAAAAAAATGCAAAATGATATAAAGTAAATTATTTATAAACTTCAAGTTATAATTTAAACATAAATACTTTACTCTTTTTTTAATAAAGTTCCAATCCAAAAAATTTATATTAGACGAGTTTGAAGAGATACTTGAAAACTTGATTTGATTTGTATTTAAGGGTTTTGAGACTTGATCTTAAATCAATAAAATTTGTTTCAACGATTGTCAAGTTATGCGTCGCGAAACTAACTAAAAGTTTAACTAAGGTAAGTGCACCTATCAATTAATAGTATAGCTATGATGAGCACATATATCGTTCCCACGAAGACTAAAAGTATAAGTAATTGTCATCTTTCTATTATTTAACTGATAAATTCAAGTGATTGATTAAAAATTAAAATTAACTAATTTAATTAACTAACGAACACGGTAAAGAACAAAACAAGCAAATAAACTATTAAAAACCAAGAATCGAAATAATACCCAAGAAATAATTCACCTACATTTCATCTATCATTATTAATCTAAATTACGCAATTTCTTTACTTAGTAACTTTATCCATAGAAATCCTTAAATTATGCTAATATCTCTTTCGAGAGTAAGAGCAACCGACTCTAGGTTGATTAATAAAAAATTATTTTTAATTAAAACCCCTATTATCGCATTAACTCGATTTATGAATTCCCCTATTAGATTTGACTCTAATCTGGTAGATTTATGTCGTCCTATCTTTAGGATTGCATGCAAATTCACTCAAATCTACTATTAAATAGGGTCTATTTCTCCTCTGATTTAAGCACACCAAACATAGATCGATAGTCTAAAAATACTGAACCAAGAATTAAGTACACATAATTAAGAACAAGAAACTAAGTATTTTTTTGCGTAAAATAAAAATCAAATAACAGAGTCTATCGTAGGGTTCATCTGCCTAGATATTTAGAAAAGTAGTTCATGCTTGAAAATAAAAACATCCAAGATACAATATAACCGAAAGAAATAAAGAAACTCATGATAATCTCCTAAGAAATCAAATACAAATCTTCAATCTTGACGGAAATCTGTTCAGAATCGGCTTCATTGGTGATTTTAAATATTCTATGACGAGTCTCTCATATCTTCTTATTTTTGTCATATATATGTCTTAGAATGCTCGAAAAACCTAAAAAATACGATTTCTCGCAACTTAGGGTGCAAATTTACGAAAACGACACGGCCTACCACATGGTCATGTGGTAGCCTGTGTGGGTCACAAGACCGTGTGGAATGAGTCAACCCGTGTGGCTCATGTAGCTTTCTTCGATTTTTTTATTTTCACTATTTTTGCTCCTAAATGCTCTATTAGAGGCATAAAATTCACAATTAACAACTAAAAATCACCCAAAAATGCATTAAGAATTAGGTTAAAATATGTTACTTTTAGCACTTATCATCGAAATTTGATCTTGTAAACAAGTTTGAATCCAAGAGTCTTTGAAACTTGTTCTTGGATGGATGATTCCACTTCAAGAGCTTCCAAATTTGATATTAAAAGATGTGCTTTATCTTCTTTGTGTTGATGCATCAGATTAAGGAGAGCTTTGGTCCAAGTGTTTTTGAGACTTGATATTGGATGAATGATTCCACTTTAAGAGCCTTCTAGATTTGATCTTAAAAATAAGTTTAGTCTCTTTTATGTTGTTGAATAAGATGAGAGCAACTCTTTTTAGAACCAATGACTCTTCATAATTTCTTCATTTTTTTTTTTTATTTCTTTGAGATTCAATTGGTATTTTCAAGAAAACTTCTATATTCAAAATCTTCTCTTTGAGATTCCATTTCTAAACTTCTGAAGTTATGTTGAACGACTTAAAGTGACTCCTTTTATAATGTAAGTCAATTAAGTAAAAGAAAGTAATGGATTAGAATTTAGTACACTGGAAATGTACCTTTTTTTATTCCACAAGTAGCCTTAAAAATTGTCATGCGTCTTTTTTTTGTAAATATGTTATTATGCCCCTATTGGACACTTATTAATCTTTTGACCCTACTTATAGATTTTAAAAGCTCCACTAATAATGTACTAAATATTTTTCTCAAAAAGATGAGGCTAATTTAGGGTTTAGTCTACTCATATTATTTATAGGATCATACAATATATATACAAGAAAATTAAAGAAAACCTAAGCGAACTTCTAAAAATTGTAAAACTAATTACAATCAAATCATAATAAAATAAAAATTGTGAAAATAGAAAGGTTTACTTATAATGTTAGTACATGAAATGATAGGAAGATGAGTGTGTTGCCATTGGAAGCCCATTACTACCAAAGTCTAGACATGCTACTATATACTGTTTCTTTTTCTCCTCAGACAAATTGGAATCATATTAATCGTAGGAAAGAGGTGTAATTAAAACCAATATTTTATCTAATCTCCTAAAACAACATTTCTACAAATTTTAGTAAATTAAAACATGACTCATCTATAAACGGTTTTAAACCCAGACAAAACATAGCACTTGTGACATTCCGAATTTTTATTGTTAACTTTGCATAATTGTTGTAACGCCCCAAGAATTTCATATTTATGTTCTGTTGAAATATGATACAAAATATGTATCTGCTTCAGTGGTTAAGTTTTCTGGGTGTGTGTAAGAGGTCTTTAGTTCAAGCTCTAGCTTGGGCAAAATTTTTGTTTTAAGTGAATAAACCCCTATCTCTAATCTGCAGGCTTATAGATAAATGTTGGTAAAATATGTCAGAATGGGTTTGCTAGTCTAGTGGTTAAGTGGAGTGTTAATATGTAAAGGCCTTGCGTTCGAATCCCTGTGCGAGCATGAGTAATGTTTTTGCTCTAAATTTTCGGTTAAGAGTTGGGCAAAACTGGGTTTCTAAGTAGTTGTAATGTAGTGGGGTAAGTGGAGTGATTTAGGGGAAATTGGCAGTTATCAAAAATATTCCGATTTCCCTCTTCTTTCCAAAAATCTTTCTCTACCGTTTTTCCCCTCTCCCTTTCTCTTCTTGCTGTCGTTTTCTTCATACTCTCCTATTGCTTTTTATTTTTATTTTCTTTTTTAATCTTTGCCTTTTACCTATTATCGTTATCCCACGACTCTTTACTCTGGTGTTCTGCCTGCGTAATCGGTAAGTTTAGAGGTGTGTTTTTGTTTTGGTTTATTGAATGAATTGATACGAGTTCGTTATGTGATTAGGAGTCAATCAAAGATCAATAGGCTATTAATCGGCACTTTGGTAGTGGGAAATCGTCGTTGCTTCGTGGAAGGTAAGGTTTAGTTGCTTTTGGGTTAAAACCTCGATACGAGTTCGATTTGGAATCACGTTAAAATCGATTAAATTAGTGTTATTTGTTCAATTATAGGTCTTGGAGTGCTCGGAGACTATTTAGCATCAAACAAAACCAGGTGTGTACTCGAAACGCAAAAAACAAGGTTTACCAAAAAGCCAAAAAAGCTTACAGCCGATGCCACACGGGCGTATGGTTGTCCGTGTGGTAGGCCGTGTGACGGAACACGGGTGTGTGATCGACGAGCTAGGTCATGCATGCATGACACAACCGTGTGATGGCTGGATGAGGTCGTGTGTGACACACGAGCTCGGCCAATTAGGCAGTGTGGGCCACACAGGCGTGTGGGATTCTAGGCCAAGTCGTGTGATCCACACGGGCGTGTGGCCCCACACGGGCAGACAACATTGGCGTGTGAGCCCATTTTCACTGGTTTGTTGCTAAGGTTTCATGGGTCGCCCGAGACGGCTGTGAACCTACTGTAGGGTCGGTAAGTTTACCTAGACCCCTAATTGTATGAAACGACTAAATGACTGTTACACGTATATAAGTGTTTGAGCATGATAATATTTCCCTGAACTGATATATATGAATTGTTATTATGAGATAACATGACATAATTGTATTTTTCATTGCATCGGGTTAGGGTTTGATATTGATAAGAGAAAGTATACTGAAAGGCTTCGAGCCTAACTTGCTGGCAGCACAGCTGCAAATCACTGTCTAGTGCTGCATTTGGTACTAATTGGAATGTAGGGATGGGTGGGTTGATTATATCCCCACATGGAGTGTAGGGCTGAACGGAGATAGAGTATAGAGGCTAATTGGGTAGGATTTTTGTATCTACATGTCTGTTACTGAGATGGGCTAAGGCCCTAATACTTACTGTTACTGGAATGGGCTAAGGCCAAACTGATACTGATATTGATATTGTAAAGGGCTTAGGCTCAGACTGTGATTATCTGTTTACTGTATGTTTGTTTGTATAGGGATTACACACTGAGTTTATGTAAACTCACCCCTTCTGTTTAATCTGTACAGGTAATCCACACGTACTTAAACTATTTTGACTTCAACTTTGGGTATTTAATTCTTAATTATTTCTGGGATAATTTATGTTGTAAATTGCGGACTTTCTGGGACTTTTACTTAATTTGGATTATTATTTATTTTTATGGATTTATAACTATTAAGAAGTTTAAAGAGGCGGTTTTTAAAAAAGGCAAAGTTTTCTCTAAACACGCAATTTACTCAAAACGACTTTTAAAAGCTTCCGCAACAAAAATGTGTAAAAACGATTGACTAGATAAGTAATGATTTTGTGTCAACAAGTGTAAACAAATGAAAATTATTTTATCGTAACAACTTAGTTTCTAACGCTATCATGTGACATCGCCAGATTCGGCCATAACATCTAGGCCAAGTTTGGGATGTTACAATTGTAGTAAGATTCTCCTTCATAACTTTGCATATTTGGCTAGATGGTTAAAAGTTGGTGAAATTATCCTTGAGGCCCAAGTTTGATTCTCCTCTTTAGCAAAATATTTTTTTCAATATTTTGGCCCAAAACCCTAGCTGTGTCATCTTATGTGGTAAATCCTAGTGTATATATATTAAATTCTTATTTTTCAATCACTCTTTTGATCACTTTTCTGCTTCTTGTTGTCGCCTCCTCTTCTCTTTTTTCTTATCTTTCCCAATTTTCTTTTCCTCTCTTTTTCATTGTGTCGCCCCTAAGCCCTAATTTTATTCTATATTATTCTTCTTTATTCCATTGTTGTTGTCGCCCTAGTAAACAACCACCATTTTTGTCGCTGTCCATTGGAAACTTCCTACCCTCTCTTTTTATTTTTCTTCTTTATTGTGGTATGATTTATTTTTAGTCGATTATTGCTACCATTTTTCACACCATTTCTGCCCCTTGAAGCCCCTCAATCTCACTTCTTTTCTTCTTTATTTGCTATCGATTTTGCACTTTTTTCATCACAGATCTAAATCTGGAGTGTAAGTTGAAGTTTGAATTAGATCCAGTATTGTTTTTCCCTCTTCCTTTACTCTCTTTAAGGGTCGAATCTATCAGAGTTCATGGTCGAATCTCACATTTGTTTTTTTTTGTCTTTATTTTTATGAAGGTTCAATCCGGATCACTTGGATCAGCAGTAGCTCCAGAAGTTGCTTGCTCCACCTTTTAATGTCAAAATAGAGTAAGTATTAATCTCTAAAATCATATCTATAAAGCTAATCTTTTTCTCTGATTTGGCTAACCCTTTAGGGTGATTAAGGGTTGATTTCTAACAACTTTTCTTGTGTTAGGTACAGATCTGAACTAGATTTAGCTAGATTTGAAACTTAGGACTTGTAGATTAGCGATAGTGCTTCTATTTCACGTTAACCAGGTGTGGGTCCTAACTTGTTGTGTGTTAATGATTGTCGTAAGCATGTCTAAGTGTTACTTTGGTGATTGGCCGATTATATATGTGGTTTAAGTGCTATGGTCGAATGTTCTAGGAACTTAAAATGTGTCTATCCAAATGTGTAAGTTCTATAAAGATTTAAGTTGATTCTATGATTGCTAAAATTGGTTGAATTGTACTGTTATTACTTGTATTGTAGCATGTTGATTGTTATTATTAAATTGATTGCATGTAAAGCATGCCATTGACTATTATCGTATATTGTTTGCATGTAAGTGTTGAAACCTTTTTTTGAAATCGACTTTTTATTTTAAAACGAAAATGAAGTCGCCACTAATCCTTTTTGTTAGGTGTGATTGGATCACCTCAAAACTTAATCATTTTAATAAAAAAAGGGTTAAATTTACTAAAATGACAATTTTCAGTGTACAAAATCCCAGAAGTGGGTTCGGAAGTCGATTACGTATGAGGAAGAATTAGCACCCTCATAACACCCAAAATTGATACCTAGTTGATTACTTGATGTCTTAGTGTAGAGAATTGAGAATTCAAAGAAAATTTAAAATACAATCCCCTTCTTGTATTTGATTAAAATACCACTAGCTAAATTAAATTTTATGGAAAGAGCCTGCTTAGTTCGAGTTAATTGAGAAAAAATGATCATGTCCCGTAAGTTAGGGCACGATATCTCGAATCCTCGAAAATAAGAATACTCGTCATTTGATTATTACGTTAGTCCTATGTGTCTTGAATTTTAAATAGGATGTTTAGTTATTTCGGTTCTAGGAAGAGGCCATACTCCGTTAGTTAGGAGCACGAGTCCTCGAATCCCAAAAATAATGAACATTGCCTTGATTTTAATTACTTCTTATACGTCGTGTAAAAACGAATGCACCATTTAATATGATATGCAATTAAGCGTAGTGCGGAAATAAATAAATGTATCTAAGCATAATAGATAATATGGTAAAAAAAATAAATGAAATAACTACACTAGTAAAAAAATAAAAATAAGAAATAAAATAAAATTTTTTTCGAAATGACCATAGTAAAATAATAATATAAGAACAAAAATAGCGGTGATCACTATAATCAAATAATAATAATAGCAACACAAATCGATGATAATAACAATAATAATAACAATTATGACGTGGTTAATACCATATTTAATAATAATAAATAATAAATCAAAGATAAAAGTAAAAATTGCTTAATTTAAAGGGAAAAAATGTAAATAATAAAATTAAAAATGCTAAAAACAAAAATACACTAAAAATAAATTAGTTAAATTAAATAAAGGACCTAATCAAAATTGTGGTAAAATTTAAAGGATAAATTACGAAGAATTCAAAAATAAAGGATTAAAGTAAATAAAATAGAAAAATACAAGGACTCAGATTGCAATTATCCCAACCACTGCACACGTGACACATTTAAAGAAGTTGTTAGTGAGTTAGGGGGACCAAATTGAAAATATAATAAAATTTAAAGTATAAAATTAAAAAAAACAAAAATAGAACATAAAGGGTCAAATTAAAATAAAATGGAAAAATACAGGGACTATTTAAATTTAAAAAATCTAAAAAAATTCATTTTAAACCTCTGTTAAAAAAAAAAAAACTCTCTTTCACTCTTCTTTTTTCACTCAAATCCTTCCCTTTGCCTGATCATAAAGACGGCAAACCTCCACCGTGGCCATCGATCATCGGCATCGGCAATCACCGCCTCTGTTGGCCAGAAAATTAAAAAAAAACCCCTTTTTTTAGCCCTTTTCGCATAGAATGCAAATCTGGGGTTCAAATCCCTAGAAAATCAGTCAAAGTCTAACTGAGGGCAGAGAAACCTTTCAGTTTCTCGTTTTTCTGACGAGGCCCTCGAAGGAACCTAGGGGTTTCGAGGCTTCTCGAGTTGAAGAAAGGGGAAATCCATGACGGCGCTCAACAGAAGAAATTAAACCTTTTGTTATTCTTTTTTATGCTTGCTTCGAAAATAAAAATATAAACCAAACTACCTTTTTTTAAGCTTTGTTTTTTTTTCTTCTATTTCATTCCGTGTCAAAAGTTACAAAGGATTCGGGCTTTAAAGCCGAATATTACAAATATTTTTGTTTTCCATTTTTTTTCTTTAATTGCTTCTACTTTTGCTCTATGTTTCTGTCCTCTTTTGTTTTTTGCAGGTAGCATGGTGGTGGTAGCAAGGGGTCAAAGTCAATGGCAGTAGGGAGCCACACACCCTTACCATTTTGGTGCAATGGTGGCAGAGAATGTGTTAGGCCTCAAATGGCACTCCTGTTGATGTGGTGTGGGGAGTGACAACTAAAAACTTTAGGGGGGAGCCAGCGTTTCTGAAAAATTTAGATTTTTGGGCTTTTGGGCTTAGGTAATTTGGGCTTTAGGGTTTTGTATTTGGGCTTGTAATATGGACTTGACTTTTAATTAATGGATTTTTTTGTTTATTTGTTTTTTATTATTTTTGTTTAGGATGGATAAAAATGGGCCTCTACAGTAAGCATGCCACTATTTATTACTAATCCTACTTATTGCATGCAAAGTATGCCACCGATACTGTATTACTGAATGCATGTTAAGCATGCCACCGTTACTGAAATCGATATTGATGAGCATGATTTGCTACATTATTGATATAACATGTCACATTGCATAGGGATTGGGATTGATGGGTGGTGGAGGAGTTCTATGGAGAACTGGTGGTTTATTCACAATATTATTGTATTGGCAATATGTTTGCAACCCTAGAGTATTGTTCGGAGTACTGGCAGTTTATCCGCAACCCACTGGCAGCTTGTCTACAAAATTATTGGCAGTTTAACTGCAAATTGTTACTAGTGGTTTATCCACATTGAGCTACAACTCTTACTATTTTGGTGTTTAGAAGATGGGTTTTGGGAAACTCATGGTGTGTAGTGGATGGATGGATAGGAAATTTTACATCGTTTTATATGAACATGCTCACACATATAAAATTGTATTTTTATGATACCATGTTCTAATGTGATATCAGAAATGTTGTTGGCTAAACGCTTTCTTGTAATTTGACTATTAGTATGTATATACATTGTTTATTTATTAAGACTCACATTGAGTTTTTAAAAGCTCACCCCCTTAATTTTATCCTTATAGATAATCCTCGAGTTTAGGATCGAGTGTGGTGTTTGGAGGTCTTGTTTTAGATATTCATTTTATGGAGTATTTTTAAATTTTACTTTTTTTTATTATGGTTTTGGGACTGTAATTTTGTTAATTTTAGACTGTGACATGAGTTTGTTTTAATTTGGGATTTTGCATGCATAGAATTTTGTTAAAAATCAAACAATTCTAATAACTGGCTTAATATGGCATAAAACATGATTTTTCGTATAAAATTAAAGGCATCACTTTTTCCGCTGTGTAATTGTGAATTAAGTTTTAAAAAGTAAAATGACAAAATTAATTATTAAGTTTTCAAAAAATGACATGATTTTTAATAAATTGGACTCTAAGTTTTTAGCTTAATAAACTGACATTTTGGGAATCCTAAGACAACTACTCAAAATTTTTCTAAAAATCAAACAAATAAATGTTCCGGAAACTAAAAGAAATTATACATTATCAACCTTTGAGCCATCTGTAATTTTAATAACAACAATAAAGAAGTACTTTTGACTTACTGTAATTTTCCTCTCACAATAACCCATCGAAGCAAAACTTAGTATCGTTTTGATTTCAAATATTATTTTATGTTTCTATTTTTATTTTAACAAATAAATTTCATTTCTATTTTTTGAAAATTGAAAATTTTGATAGATAAAAATCTATTTTCAATAATGAAAATATTTTTGATACCTATTGTCCTATAATAGAAATATAAGAAATAAAATAAAAATTTCTTACATTTAAATAGATTCTTTTTTCTCAACATAGTCAAGTCGTTTGTCAGGTTTTTCTACCAAATACAAGACATATAAAATTAAAATATTTTGATGTGGATAAAGAAATTTAGAAGAAGAGAATATGTATAGAGCATACTATAATTGATCTTATGACAAAATGTTTATAATCAAAAATATTTAAAGAATACGTAGATAGAATAAGCATTGGTTATGAAGACATTATATTGAATTGTAATATTATAGTATATAGAAGGAAATATGTATCATAACCTATATACAACTGTGATTACTCAAATTTACAATTTTCTACTTAATGTTTGTGTTATTAAGGGTAGGAAAATATAATATTTTAACTCTCATTATTGACTAATCTTAAGTGGCCCAAGTTAAGGTTATTGCAATAATTAAATTATTTATTTTAATAATAATTTAAATCTTACCTATTTATTTGATTACTTGACAAATACCTAATTAAAAGTTTATTTTTTTAGAAAAGAAAAGTATAAAGCGAGAATTATGAAAGCTCCTTTTATCAGGTAATAGAAGTCTTCGAACTGGAATTGGAGGTTTTTCAAAAATAACTAAATTTGGAGGACCAAATATCGCAAGCCTTACCCTATGATCAGCAATCATGTTTTGGGATCTAGGAACATGGTGAATGCACACCACGATTAATGATACCATGAATCAAACGTCGCTCCACCTTTCTGTTATTGACAGACCCACCAACCAACAATGATTCCAGTAGAAGTACATTATCACATTCGACCTCAACCTGTCGCAACCCTTTCCCCCATACAACATGCAAACCCTCTAGCACATCTCTTGCTTCCACCTCGAAAATATTATCATTGCCCATTCCCATAAAAAAAAAAAAAACCACATACCCATTTCGCATATGCATATTCATTAGCAAAGATCGGAGTTGACAAACCAGCCTTGCATTTTCTTTGGTTTTATTTTGTATGGTTGTTATTGTTTTGGGATGATTATTTTGTTGTGTGTTTTTTTTTCATAATTAATGCATCTATCATCGATAATGGTGGTTAATTCTTTTATTGTAGGTGCTTTTTGAAAAAAAATAAATAATTGGTTATAAAATATATTTCATTCTTATAAGTAGAATGTAACCTTAACTACACAATTAAAAGATGAAATGAACAACTATCGTACAAGACCTCGTAATTAATATTTTGCTGTGTTGGATCAGACTCCTCAAGACTTTTTTGAAGTGGGATGTGAAATTCTTTTTGAATGAAAAAGAAAAGAAAGAAATGAATGATTATGGTGATGATGGCATTGCCCATACTTTGAAACACTAAATTAAGCCTTAGATAATCACTCTCACTCACCTGAGAGCAACCAAAAGAATAGAGATCCAGTGCCTGGAAAAAGGCAGTGCACGTGAGCTAGGATTTGGCAACAAAGGCAAAGGCAATAGGCATAAGGCCTAATGCAGAAAATATATAATAAAAAAACAAGGCAGAGCCGCTCAAGGCCAATAAATAAAACCCAATTTCTGACACACAAGAAAGTGGTTATGAGTCACTCACACATGCTGTCTGAGACAGATCCCCTCGTGCGGCTCACCCGCTGACCCACTCTCCCCTTTCTTATTCTTCCCTGCCACTCTTTTATCTGCATTATTTTTATCTCCCCATGGCTCTCCTGCTCCTTTGACCTTTGACCACCCCTTTTTTATTCTGCCAAACTCAAAAGGAAATCAAGAATATTTTGCAAGTTGAAGAACCCCTACAACACAACCATCGGCTTTCAAAGTTGAGCTCCGTTGGATCCCCTTTAAACCTACCATTATTCACATATCATATTTTCTTCATCTTATTTTCATATAATATACTTTTTATATAAATTTTAAGAGATTAATAACTCATATTGTGTAACATATTTTTATCTTACTTTTGTATTCTATTTTTTTTATTTTTCTGTCATAATGTTTAAAATTATCAAATTTATACATGAATTTTTATTCAATTGTAATTTAAAACATGAACTTTGATCTGGTGTAATTTGATAAATTAAACTTGAATTGTAGTTCATATGTATACATTAAACTTTGATTTTAATTAAACTTTACACATTTAAATAAACGAATACGTATATTTATTTTCATATTGGATTATATATACTATATATCAACTTAAAATAGTGCTAACTCAATAATGATATCAGTGATTTATGAACTTTGAATCAAATCAAATTTGTATGTGCAAAATTGCACAAAATCAAAGCTCATATACTATATTGCACATTGGATAAAAATTCATGTATAATTTTTATATTTATCCCCCTCCCATTTCGCATATCCATATACACTCGAATTCATTTTCTTGAGTGAGAATTTAGATTTTGTAAAAATAATTAAATCATTTTTCTAGATAATTAAATGATTAAATTGAAATTTAGAAATAAAATTGGGTTTTTAGTTGACTTTGAATGATTATTAGTAGTGATAGTTTTTTTTTATAAAAATTTAAAAGCCTTAAATATTTATATTAAAATTTTATTATTGTAATTTTTATTTTTTGTTAACTTATTAATTGAGCTGGCGTAAAACCAATATGTAAATAAGTAATTTATATTTATAAAAAATAATAATTGAAATAAGAAAAAATGAAAAATTGGAGAAATCTAAAGTAACTTCATTAGATTTTTTAGAAATAGTGAAAATAGGAAGAATGATTTAATAAGAGAAAATTTTATTTTTGGTTTAAAAATTAAATTATTAATATATCTTCGTAAATTGTAAATATATATTTTTATAATATATTTGGTCTTTTTCCAAACTTAATTAGTGTTATGAAACTGATGAGTAAACAATACAAATGGTAACTCAATTATGCAAGCGTTCTTGTTCTGATCACCCAACTTTAAAAATTTTTAATTTAGGTTCCATTTGTTCAACATAAAAGCTTTTACGAAAAATATTGTCAGTCATTTCCGATGTTTCTTTCATGTAAAATAGGATGATCAACGTAAAATATTCTCCAGTCAACGTAAGTAAAATGTCTTATCAATTTTTTTTCCATAAGACATTTTTCAAACTAATAAGGCTCTGTTCATTGTAACACCCCATACACGACTCGAACATTAGATCAAAATACCAGGATGCTACATTCTCTACTACATTCTTCGCTTATCAAATATTTTCTTATAAAATTTCATAATTTTTCAATTTAATCTCTTTTGTCATAAAAGTTCAATATTCACTAATTAATCATATTAAATCAATTTGCTTTCTTGTTACACTTTAATCACATAATTTATCTCAATATCTTGTTTCACATATCAAATTTTTATGTATTTCACTTCTATTATTCCATCCACATATTTTCTCAAGTTTAACAATTTAATTCTTATAATCATAAAAATTCCATACTTTTCAACAATTTCGCTTTTACAATACTTTATGCATATTTCATCATCTCATAACACATTCATTAAACTTTTATCATAATTTTCTTATTGACATATTAAATTGTTTCACACTTAAACTTTTGTACATTTTCAATTTAGTCCCTATTTCCATGTAATTTATTTTTCACCATATAAGCACTTTACTCAAATAATTCATTATAATATTTTATTTCACATAACAAATTTTCATGCATATCACTTCTCTTGTTTCAAATATAAATTTCAAAAAACTTACAATTTAATCCTTAACATCATAACGATTCATTATTTACTATAATTTCAACTTACCATCACTTTGTAATCAATTCACTATTTCATTTAAACTCTTTATCATAAATCTCAAATGTATGTTTGTTTCATTGAAAACAACTTTTATGAAATATTTTTAGGAATCTGCTAAACAACAGAAAAATATTTTACACAGATTCATCCAAACACCAGGAAATATTAGTTTTTTCAAAAAATATTAGTTTTTTATAAAAATAAGTTTTTTTTTCAGAAATCATTTTTCAAAAGCCATTTTCAGTTAAACAAACAGAGCCTTAAGCACTAACGTTTGAGTTTGATCTTGTTTTGGTCATTCGTTGTTAAATTGATATCGGAAAGCCGTTTTCTAATTGGTATAATAACACATTTAGTCCTCAATACTTACATATTCTATCAATTTGATCCTAATTCCAAAAAAAATCAATAAATTTAACTATTCACATTTACAAATTCTAGAAATTTGATCTTTAAACTTCCTAACCAAAACTTTCAGCTTTTAAAATAGAAATATTATACATCAATAAATTTGTAAAATACAAAAAAAAAAAAAAAAAAAAACATTTTTCAACTAACGAGCTATTTCCCGAACTAATTCCTTTATTGGTAAGTTTTCGGAACTACACATCCAAAACTAACAACTTTTTGATTATTGATTTAGTCATGAAAGAATGCATTTGAATGTTAAAAGGAGACTTGTTGAGAAGTGTTATGGTCCTATAATTTATTTTTTTTTTAAATAAAGCAATGGACGCAGTTAAACCCGGAAGAAATGTAGCTTTAAATAATTAATTCTAAAGCATACAACTGATGGTCTCCCTATTCAATGAAATTGCATTTAAGTAAAAAAGGTTTTTCTTTTCTTTGGATTACCCTTGTGTTGCTTACAAATCATATATTTACTGAGTTAAGTGATAAAAAATTTAGTATGATAAATTAGAACAAAAAAGTTTTATTGGGTTACTTTGATACTAATATAGAGCATCTTATCATTTTTTTATTGGAGAAGGGTTTTTTTGGGGGGGGGTTACAAATTTATAGATGTGAAATGTCCTTATTTTAAAAATTGAAAGATTTAGCTAGGAAGCTTGAGAATCAAATTGATAGAATTTGAAAATGTGAAGAGTTAGATTTATTGAATTTTTTGGAACTAGGATCAAATTGATAAAATATATAAGTATTGAGGACTAAATGTGTTATTGTATAAGTTAGAAAAAAGCTTTCCATTGTCAATTTAACATTGGGTGACCAAAATAGAAACAAACTCAAATGTTAGTGTCTAAATTGAAATTTTTTAAAGTTAGGTGACCAAAACAGGAATACAAGCATAGTTGGGTGACCATTTGTACAGTTTACCTTACATTGATTGACACCGCTAATAAATGTTGGGTATAATAGTAAGGTATATTATACCCCAATGAAATAATGCGAGTTCAAACATTAAAAACAACATTTTTACATTTTTAAAATAGGTAACTATGAACTCTAAAAAAATTTAAGCGTAATAAATATTAAGCTATTACAGCACAAATAGACTAAAAACTGATACAATTTAAACTAAA
Source organism: Gossypium anomalum (assembly GCA_025698475.1). Lineage (NCBI taxonomy): Eukaryota > Viridiplantae > Streptophyta > Magnoliopsida > Malvales > Malvaceae > Gossypium > Gossypium anomalum. Next base: position 8,982,173 of record CM046961.1, read on the forward strand.
GCTAAGAAACTTAAACTAATTGGATTAAAACTCCTATACATCATGTAACAAAAAAACCTATACATATAATTGCGGATGATAGGTCTCAAGCTTGGGTGCTTAGAACCCAAGACCTTCATCCTTACTAATTGAGCCAATATTGATAACTTTAAAAATAAGTCTTGGAACAAATATAGAAAAAATGAAAAAATGAAAAGCCTAAACTTAGTGAGTAATGTACATAATATTTGAATTTGATTATTAAAGAGTGCACGTGAGTTGTTTCAAACTTTGAATTGGCCGGTTCTGATGATTAAACCACTCTTTACCACTTCCCAACCGAAAGTTAACTGATTCCTTACATTTTTTTCTTTCACGGACACAAAATATTTTAAAATAACACATTTCCGGTTTATTGCCTTTAATACATAATTCTTTTTCCGGTTTATTGCCTTTGTGTAGGTGAAAGAATGTATATAGCCCATTGTCCCCGAGGGTTAGCTAATTAACTACATAGATTTCCCTCTTCCCAAGGAAATTTAAGTGTCATGTTACAGTGTAGAATTACGAAGAATGTTAAAGTTTTAACTCAATTGATATATGTATTATTGTTAATGTAGGAGAACGTAGGTTCGAATGCGCTCCTCCTATTTATGGGTTAAGGAGAGGTTATGGGTAGTTCCAAACATTGCTTCAAAAAAATAAATATGATCAAAACCTATAATAAAATTGTTTAAAAAAAATTACATCGCGATATAATTACATACATAATTACATAATTTATATTTAAAAAATATTAAATACTATAAAAATTTATTAACACAATAAAAAATTTCTAAACAAGTAACAAAAAATCGTATGTATTATGTTAGTCCAAAAAAGTAGTTGATAATATAATTACTAATAAAAATAATAAGAAAAATAAACATCATATGCAATTTTATCTAATTGTTCTAGTGTTCCATATTTGTTGGGTTATTCCCTCTTTAATATCTAACATAACTTTCTTTTCATCAAATGTTGGTCCTTCATTGAGTTTATCATTCTCTGAATCTGAATCTATATCATTAAAATTATCGAGATCGCTTTCTTCCATGTACTCTATGAAGTACGGATCATCTCAAATCCACCTATGAATGAAGCTATGAAGTATGCAACATGCTAGTAAGATCCAACTATTTTTTATGCTATACTAAAGTGATGTTGTTAACACAAGAAATATTTTTTGAGGACAACAAATGTTCTCTCAACCACATTTTGAAACATTTAATATCTCAAATTAAAGAGTTTGCGAGTTGTCTTTGGTGCTTGCATGTTTGACTCTATTTTTTCAAATGGTATCATACCTCACAATATGGTATAAGAAAATATTTTGTATTTACATAATTAACATCTACCATATAATATTTGAGTTCATGGTGCAAATAATATATAACTTTAATTATAAAAACTTATATAAACTTAATTTGGAGAAAGGATTATGCTAGGTTATAACACTTTTTATAATGTAAATTAAATAAAAAATAATGTAAAATTTATAATATATAACTTTTATAAAAAAAAGTTTTTATAAAGTGTCCAATAACTTTTATAACACTTCTTATAAATAAAATATTTTTTTTTTACCATAACTTTAGAAAGTTATTTCTTTTTTACAAATAAGTTATGATAATAAAAAAAAAAAAACTATAACACTTTTCTTATGAATAAGCATATAATATATATATATATATATATAGCTTGGACACATAAATAAGTTATGTCTATACTTTTGGCTATAACTTTTTATAAATAAATTTATTATAACACTTTTATAACATGTAAATTTTTCTTATAATAAGCTTTTAGGTCATAACTTTGAAAAAATAGGATTTAAATAATATTTTTTTTTGTTATAACTTTATAAAATATACATAAATTAGTTTTATAATATATATTTTTAGAATTTATAATATAATAAATTTTTTACAATTACCATCCCAAACACTCATGGTGTTCATGCTTATAATATAAAATTTTATAACTTAAACATGTATAAAAAATATTTTTTTTCTAAAAATTAAATTTGAGTGCAATTATCTGCGTAATTACTTCAATTCTCACCATCCTCTAAGAATTAAAAAGTGTAATCGGGGAATTTCTATTACATCCAATTTAACAAGACCCACCAATTACAATAGCTACTCAAACATGTCACTCCTATGTAATTATAAGCAATTACACTCAAATTCAGTTACTAAATGACTTTTCAAACACTACTTTAAGTGTAATTAAGATAGTTCAACATATTAAATTTAGTGGAGTCCACTAATTAAAATTGTTACCTAAATATATGACACATATATAATTACAACAAATATACTCAAATTCAATTATCAAGTGACTTTTTAAATACACTTATAGATATTACTACCCTAAATTTGTATTACTTATACTAATGATAGATTTAAAAATATATGATAGTCTTGTAATAAAAATTGATAAATTAATCAACATAATTAATTAAATAACTCTAATGATATATATATTTTTATTTTATTATATATAAAAACATCTTATATCAAAATATTAATTGAATAAATATTATCTAAGTTCGTTTTTATACATATAATTTCTAAATTATTCATAAAAATATAGTAAATATGCTCAAAATTCGCATTTTTTTTATTGTTATAATAACAATAATGGCAACATTATTTAATTTTATTTTATTTTATAAGTTTTATTTTATTCTCGTAGTTATTATTTTAGTACATAGCACTTGGTTATTAATACTGACTTTGAATTTCTTTTTTAATTTTTATTTATCAAATTCGGACATTTAACTTTAAATTATATTTAATTTGACCACCGATAATAATACTTATATAAATAATAAACAAATATAAAGATTCAAATTCAAATATTAAAAATATATATTTGACCCTATGCAGTTCCTAATTAAAACTAGTGAAATTGAAGGGCATAAGAGGAACTGGGAACAATAATTTGCAAAACCCAAGATTAGAGTTAGGATGGAGCTTGAAGGCACAACAAACTAGGTGTAGGTTACCTTAAATTACTAAAATTAAAAGGGTAAATTTATTGTTAGTCATTTTAAATAGGGATCATTTCTAGTTCGGTCATATCAATTTTTTTTTTGTTAATTTGATCATCTAAAAAAAGAAATTGATCAATTTTATCACTCCACCGTTAAATAGTCATGTGAAGACTAACAATGCATTTGCACAAAATAATTTTAGGGTGACAAAAATAGAAATGACCCCTATTTTAGAGTGCCTAATAGATAGTTTACCCTAATTTTAGAGTGACTAATGTGGGAATGTACCGTTAGTCTTTCATTACCACTTAAAAAAGAAGCCTCCAATTTGATGAATTTCTATTTTGGTTGACCAAATTAACAAAAAAAAAAAAAATTAAGGTGACTGTAATAGGAATATCACATATGAAGAGTTACTAACGGGGTGATTTACCCAAAGCAGTAAACCTTCAAAAAAAAATGAAGGGTAAGAGGCACTGAGTGAGTCTTAACAAATTAGTGCTTTGGTGAGTTGTTATTTGTCTATTAAATGTTTGCTAGAAATTAAACCCCATTAGCTGATACTGATTAGTGGAGTAGTTGGAATGTTGCCATGTTTTAATCCCCCAAAACCGGCTTTCCTCCTATTTGTTTCTGTTTTTCCCTACCTTTATATTTGTATGTATATATATATATTGAGTTTCTTTTTCTACTTATATAGAGAGTTTTAATTTGCCTTAAAATATTTTTATTTGTTTTAAAATATGAGTAAACTACAAAAATAATCACTTTTATTTGACTTAGATTACATTTTAGTTATTTATGTTTGAAATGTTACGTTTTAGTTACTTACGTTATCATTTTGTTATAAAGTGGCCACTCTACTGTTAAGCTCCGTTATCTCCTTAAAGGCAATCCTACGTAGCAGTCCAAATGGGTTTTAAGTGCCAACTTGAATGTCCAACTGGGACGAGAATAGGTTTTTAATTAAATAAATTTAATTGATTAAAAAATTTAAATTAATTACACATTGAATAGGAAAAGAAAAACTGTTCATCTCCTTTTTCTTTTAATTCTCTCTTCCATTTTGACTGAAAAAACTATTCTTATTCCACTTGAACATCCAAGTTAGCATTTAAAACTCATTTGGACTGCTATGTAGGATTGTCGTTAGGGAGGTAATGGAGCTTAACAGTAGAGTGACTACTTTGTAACAGAACAATAACGTAAGTGACTAAAACGTAACATTTCAAATATAAGTGATTAAAATATAATCCGAGGTAAACAAAAATGACCATTTTTATAGTTTACCCTTAAAATATTTACAATTAGTGTTTTCACTTTTTTTAATCTTAATTTCCATGTGAATAATTTATTATTTCAAAAAAAAAAAATTCCCCTTCGTGAAAATGGAAAAGAAATCCTTTAAGACTATATTAACTATTTTTATGACTTAATATTTTTATATACTTTTTAAACATAAGTTTCGTTATATGTTTTTATCATATTTAATTTTTTTATATAATGTTTAAAATTATTCATAATCCTTTTCAATCTTTAAACTCAAATTTATGTCCCTTTCAGTAATAACAAAACCGATACCAATCGAGGTAAGACTCAATCGATATATTGATATATTTATACATTCAAATTCTCAAGCTGTGCAATTGTTACTTAGCTTTGAAGTCCAGCCAGGGATGATAATTAAAAAATATATATGACACCTTTAAGACAAAAAAAAAAAAAGAAAGTGTGTTTTTAATAGTAAATTAATGGCTGTTATTATGAATTTATTCTTAAGATTTGCAACAGTATGAATTCCATGTTTAGTAAACTGATTTTTTTTTACTTACGGTATAAAGTTCAAACAATCAACGTGATTCGAATTCAAATCACATTTGAAGCGGTGAATATCTTTAATTATTAAACTATCACATGAGATTCTAATAAACTGAATTTTAAAATATAATTTTATATTTGAGTAAGCTTTAAATTACTAGATAAATGGTTAAAAGATTGACGAGAGAAATAATAATGAAAACCAAAATCCCAAAACCCAACTTAACATTAATGTTAGAAGTGTGTTTATTGTTTAATTCAAAATTCCCAGAAAGGAGGATAGCGCCAACCAATTTCCAACCAAGAAATCATGAATTTCAAAGGAAAAGAAAAAAAATTAAAAATAAAACAGAGGGCAGCCAAAAAAACAAATGGTAAAATGCAGCTGCTTCAAGAAGAGGTGAGGTTAGTTTAGCAATAAGTAGCTCTTAAGCCAAGGCGATAGTAGAAAAACAATTTGTTTAAAGGAGTGATCTAGAATGGCAGACATGGAAACAGCACCCACGTTCTCCTCATATCTTACTTAATTAACTTTTTTTCTATTTTTATATAATTCGTGATGAAGGCTTAATTTTAATTTTAATTATAAGATTAAATTTTAAGGTTTTAAGTGTTCAAGTGATGTATTTGAATTATTTTGACCTATATATTATTTTTATAAGAGTTATTTGTCTATATCTTTAAATAATCGATGTTATATTAATCTATTGTTAATTTAACTATTAAACGATATGTAAAATCTCATGAACATGTAAAATGTTGTTGCATAACTTTTAAAATTAAAAATTAAAAATAAGGTAAAAAGAGAGAGAGAGTAAATGATATTTCCTTGAAAAAAATATTTTTTTATTTAAAATTTTTATTTTAAATTATGTCGAATACGATTTGACGTCTCATTTAATAGTTAAATTAACGATTTAATCAGAGAAAGATATTATTGATACAGCTTTGATAATTTAAAGATATAATTAGAATCACGCTTGGTGGAATTAAACTTTTTATAATTATCAATTATATATAAAATTAACCCACCAATTGACAAAATGTTGTGTATCTCCCCAAGGAATAAATATATACCCTTTCTTTTCTTGTGAACCTCCATAAATACTCATATCACTATCTCTCTCTCTCCTCTGAACTCCACTGTCTTGATAAGTACTGCTCAAGGAGAGGCCTGCTTTAAAGTGTTTATGGTGATAATGGTTTGTCTTCTTTTTTTCCTTTTTCTCTTTCTCTCTATCAAAATTCTTGCTTGTTTTTAGGGTTTATAGAATTTCATGGCTTAATTGGGTATTGGTTTTTTATTTTATTTTATTTGTGGTGGTGCTTAGGGAATTCAAAAGCCTGCATGGTTAGAAGCTCTCTACACCCAGAAATTCTTTGTTGGGTGTTGTTACCATGAAACTGCAAAGAAGAACGAAAAGAACGTGTATTGTTTGGATTGTTGCGTCAGTATTTGCCCTCACTGCATACCCTCACATCGTTTCCACAGGCTTCTTCAGGTTCGTCGCTACGTATATCATGATGTTGTCAGATTGGAAGATCTTCAGAAGCTTATAGATTGCTCTAATGTCCAGGTTTGTCATTTATTTCACACAAGAACTAAATGAAGTTCAAATTTTGCTTCTTCTTCTTTTTTTCCACAGTTTCTTTTAATTTCTTGAAAATTCAGTTCATATGAGTTGCTCATTGATAATGATGACCTTAATTGGATTAGGCCTATACTATAAACAGTGCTAAGGTGGTATTTATCAAAAAGAGACCTCAAAACAGGCAATTCAAAGGAGCTGTAAACTATTGTACTTCTTGTGACAGAAGTCTCCAAGAACCATTTATCCATTGCTCCCTGGGGTGCAAGGTATATAGGACTCACTTGAATTAGCTTAAATCATTTGAATTGTGTGTTTGAAAATGATGGAGTTCTTATGTTATAATCAGGTGGATTTTTTGCTGAAACACTACAAAGATTTGTCGCCATTCTTAAGGAAATGTAAAACTTTAACACTGAGCCCAGATTTCCTAATTCCCCAAGAGACTGGGGAGGAAGAAATGGCAAACGAGACAGCACAGTCAACAATAGTGGACAGTGATGAGCCAATGAGCTGGTCGTCGTCAGGGTCGGAGAGCATGAGCATGAGCATGAGCATGGCATACAGTTCTGATCAGATTGTTAGGAAGAAAAGAAGTGGGCTATATTTGTGGAGATCATCAGCTAATAGGGTTTCAGATGAGGATATTGCTTCAAGCATGAGTAGAAGGAAAGGCATTCCTCATAGATCTCCTCTATGTTAGAATAAATATTAAAATAGAATAAAAATCAAAATCAAATAGTTTAGTTTTGATATTTTTGACTGAAGCTGAACCATTATTAATTTCAAAATGCTTTAAGCTGTCTGTCTCTCTCTTTCTATATATGTTTTTAAATTAATTTAGTCACTTGGTCGGAGGGTTTTGTCTTAATGGCATCACGTGATTCCAAGTTCCAAGTTAAGTGTTTGTACAATATTTTTACCTTTTTTATTTATTTATTTCATTTCATTTCTCATTACGATATGTATGATTAGTTTTTGTTTAATTGGATAAATGGGACAACTCTCTATTCTTCTGCTATTAAGCCTCTCTCACGTATATATATAGCACATTTTTCATGCTTCAACTATTACCTAGCCATACGAATGTCAAGGGCTAGATTCATAAATATTCCAAGATATCGCAACAAAAGGAAATGATAATTCCCTATGTAAGTGATTGAGTATTAGGTTGTGGGTTTTAACTGGTTTTGAAATATAATATTTTGATCAAATTTTGTTTTTAGTGTTTATCTTACGTGCAAGTTGAAGTTGTGGATTTAGTTCATGTGTTTTAATTTGATTAATGCTACTATTTTATTATATGAATATATTAAATTTAATTCTTGTATTTTTAAATTTCGAAATTTTAATCTTAACTCAAATAGTATGAATTAAATAAATTATGCTAGTTTACAAATTAGTTTTCAAAATAATTAATTAATTGGCTAAATGAATGATAAATACGGTAGTTACATATTTTTATTTTTGTATATAGGCATAATTGTTTTCAAAGCTAAAATAAAATTTTAAAGAAAAATATTGAACATAATGGAAGGGAAAATTTACTTGTTATTATGAATATGTTAATATTTTGAAATTAATTATTATATAACAACTATAAAATTATTGTAAATGCAAATTTATCTAAATATGGAAATTTATATATTAATGAAATGGTCATTCATATTAATGCATTGGAACCAACAATACAATTAATTTTAAAATAAAATCGTTGCATATGAAACTCTAGAATGATTATTTTAAATTTAAAAAAATACTCTTAGGTAAAAAACAACAACATTGTTACATTGTTATTTTTATTGCATTATGGGAAGAAATAAAAAATAAATATTATATTTGTGATAATTTAATCCGACAATTTGGAGGTTATTAAAGTTATATATGGAAGTGTTTCAAAGATTTTAAATGCTACTCTGATTAGAAGATTACACCGAATAATGTCTTAAGAAGGACAATGGATACTACACTACATTCCTAAGGAACATAATCAAAGTGCAGATCATTTAGCCAAACTGGCCTTTGCAAAAAAAGAGGATCTACAATTGGTTGACACCCCTCCAAGCAAGGGCGAATCTAGGGGGCTGGCAGGGGCTTCGGAATTTTCATTTTGTCCCTTTAAAATTTTTAAATTTTTAAATTAATAAAGGTAAAATTGCATTTTGTCCCTCCTAAAAATGAAAAAATTTTGATTTAATCTTTTAAAAAGTCCATTTTTACTATAGTAAAAATTACAATTTAATTTCAACTTCCTAACAAAATTTTCTGACTTCGCCCCTGCCTCCAAGAGAAATACTTAAGTTTTTTGAAGTAGATAAGGAAAGGAGTATTCATATTCCTTAGTCTTTTTATGTAATTTAGCTTAGTTGTGTTTTTAAATTCACCAAAAAAACTAAAATATTCGAGTATTTATGTGTTTCGTTTTTATATGAGGATTCATCATGCGAATAGTTGTTTAATTGAATCAATTGTACAAAATAATTATAGAATTAAAATTACTTACATCCGTGAGGCCTTACTCAGAAAGTAATCCACTATAAATTATTTATATAAAACATGATTTAAGTTTAACTCATTACAATGTTGTAACCTCACTACTAGGTATTAATTAGATAAGTTTTTCCATAAGACTTTTCCTTTAAAAACCTAATTATAGATTGAATAATAAGAACAATTTGTTTACAACAATTTGCACTAAAATAAGTCCCTTACACGAATAAGATAAATCCTTGCAATCTAATCTTTGTCTCCTTGAATGCAGCTCAAAAAAGGGTTCAATATGGAATAGAATTAGTAGAGATATTCTTAATGTGTAATCTTTTTTGAATTAAACAAAATCCATAACATTTAAGGTCTTTAAAATATACTGGCATGACTGATTTTTTGCATGTTTTGACTTCAATAAAGTGCTACTAAAAATTCTCAAAGATTTGTTTAAAGAGTCCAAGTTTTTCAATGAAAAGATGTCAATTAAGTAAGGCAAGTTACATGGTCTTCAAGATGTAAGTTAAGTTGTAATTGGAGTTGTATTCGGACAATATAACTAGTCTTTTATTAAAAAAATACAATCTTAGATAATAAATGTAAAAAGTTACTCTATATTCGTTGCAGATCTAGAAATTATATTATCCAACATCATCATCACAGTGATTAACGTTAATTTAAAAAATTTACTATGAAAAAGGGGTTATGGATATACAATAAATTCTACAAAATATCCGAAGGTAATCACAGCTCCCATGAAAATTGTGTGTGTGGGGAAAGGAAGCACATGAAGTTTTTATTGTTAATTACATCTCAAGTTGATGATAAATATTAAAATCATTGTCTGAAATGTGAATAGGATGGATGGAATGGGAGAGCGAGGGCTACTATTTCTCGAAGAGATAGAGAGACAGTGGGAGTTTTAAAATTAAACTTTTGACGGGTCAAACCCTACCACACTTATCAAGCTTTAAAATTTGTTAGGGTATAAAATATAAATTACTTGTACTAGTACTTGAGAAAAACAAACTTAAATTATTAGTAGGGAGCAGTGCAATCCTTTTTTAACTGAATCAACATGGTTAACTCATAATCAAAATAGATTAATTGATTGGAGTGGAATAATATAGGTTAATATATAATACATGCTTGAAACGCAATTTTGGAAGGCAATTTTCATTTTTCTTCAGTCTTTTCATCTTTCATTCATTGTTAGGACAACACTTCAGACTGTGAGTTTGTTGGTATTTTTTTACTTGGTTAGTTTTCTATTAACAAATGCAATCAATATCTCTTTGGTGGATTGAATTTTAAATGGAAGGGTTGATTGGATGTAAACCTTATCCTTATCCATTAAGGCTTAAATCGTTTTATTTTCCTTAAAGATAAGGCTGATCATATTTGCATGGAGAGGAAGCATTTTCGAAATTTAAAAGAGAATATTTTGTGGATATTTATCTCAGATTAATATGTTGAATTATCTCATCAAAATAACTTGGAGAAGCTGTCAATTTTTAGCCTGCAAAAAGGCTGAATTGCTGCACATTTGTGTGTGAATCTTGAGTGCTTTTTATTGATATTTTTGTTTTGTATTTTTGCATGTTAGGCGTTTATTGGAGAGTAAGCCTTGTAGTAAGTGAGGTTGTTTGGGGTGAGTGATTGTAACAATTGAGTTCATTGTTGGGGTTGCAATTACCATTGTTGTAAGGGTAAATTGGGTTTTAGCAAATAGGTAATTCAGATGATTATTGAATAAAATCATTCACTGAGTGATTTACCAACTAAATGATTCATTGAGGGAAGAAGTTATCATTCTCAAAGGAGAAAGAAAATGACTCGAAACCATGGTTCAAGAAAAGGATGATGCTTTTAAAAACTATCAAAAACAAGTTAGCTTATTCGAATACAGTTTTGAAGAAATTTCGAGGCCAAAATGAGAAACTTGATGAAATTTTGGCTTCAAGGAGATTGGACCTAGACCATAGAGGACTTGGTTACATCAATAAGGGTAAATTTAACACCCCTTACCCAGTTTGGTCGCCGGACCTGAGCTACAAAATGCTACAGTCATTATCGAAGTAAATATGAACAATTAACATTCAAATTAAACATAAACCATACAATCATAGCAAATTCAATTCATAATCACCCAATACAACCTTTCTTGAGCCTTATATGAGCCTAAGTATGCTCTAAAATCAACCCTGAATTGGACAATGACTAATTTGTAACATTTTTAAAATTACAGATCAATTATATCATAAATAAATCCCTCAAATAATCAATCATGTCATAAACACTCAAATATTATGATATACAATTAAATTCGAGTCTTAACTGGGCTTACAAAAGCTCTTTTGTTGACCTGAACATGAAATAGGACTAAATTGTAAAGTTTTAAAAATATAGGGCCGACGTTGTAACACCACTTACCCATCTTCGTCACTGGATTTGGGTTACAGGAAGTTACAATCATTAATAGAATAAACATATATAATTTCAATTAAAATTTTTTCTTAAATCAACCATTAATAAAATCATTCAATCAACATGTCATTCAAAATAAAACAGAACTTAAATCGAACCTACACAACATTAAAAGTGATTGAGAAACAACCAATGATCAAATTGAATCGAAGTATGAAAATGGGGTAAAAACTGAAAATAGGGGTCACACGGCCGTGTAGTCAAGTCGTATGACAAGGCTCAGCCCGTGTGGAACAAAGACATGATCGTGTGGCCAAACCATGTAATAACCTATGCCCATGTAACTCAAGGTCACATGGCTGTGTTGCTAGGCCGTGTAACTCTTTGAACCCTTCTCACCACATCATTCATGGTCCATTTCTAATTATTTAATAACATTTCAACAATTTTTTTCCATGTCATTGACACATAATTTTGGTAATTTTTTTACCTAGAACCCTAATCCCCGAACTTTGAACCTCGAACCATGGATCCAAAATCCTAAACTTTAAACTCCAAACTCAACCTCGAACCTCAAATCCTGAACTTGAACCTTGAATCTTGAACTCAGGATTCGAGATTTGAAGTTTGGGGTTCAGGGTAAAAAAATTACCAAAATTATGTGTCAATGACATGGAAAATTTTGTTGAAATGTCATTAAATAATTGAAAAGGAATCATGGATGATGTGGTGGCAAGGGACCATGAAATAATTTCTCAGCTCTCATTGGATTTATTAACTATCGTAATTCTATTAAGGCTTAATTATAACAACTTCCTAGGCGAAATCTCACCACAAGCCCCCTTTAATTCATAAATGATTAATTCCTTTCTCACATATAGCTTGTCACTTTGCTCTCTTTTACAATTTAGCTCAAAGCTCATTTAACTATTCATATTTCAAGTCAATTTCCATGATGTTCCGGTGTCGCATTTAATTAATATATACAATTAACTTGGTGCTCAATCTCTGGAATTTAATTAAATTAATCCATGATCCTGTACATTTTAAAATTTAAAATTTTAGTCATCATCAAACAATAACTGTTAAATTTATTAAGTTTTATTATTTTCAAAATTTGATGCGCCAACCATATCATCATATATGTAATTTCATGTTATGTTAACTTGTTATTTTCACATATTACTCACAAAAAATCTATTTAATGGATTAATGATTTTCATTCGCATCAAGATTAAAATTTCAAAATTCAAAAAGTTTAAGAAATAAGAATGATTATATTGGAGAATATGGATGAAATCTACAATTGTATGCATAGTCCAAGACTAGTAATTGAATTAAACCAAAAGGATTTAACTGTTACTGTTTGGGTTAGGACTAAAATTGACCAAATTGAAAAATATAAGGATTAAAATTGATCAAATTAAAGAACAGAGACTAAATCCATAATTTTCAAAAAGTAAATGGACTGATAGCAGAATTGAACTTTTTTCCCTTATCCCTAAACTGCTTTCAGTAACAAGCAGGAGCTAAAAAGATTTGTTTAGGCCCAGACAAGATTGAAAAAGTGGACTCGAGATTTTGGGCTTGGATAAAAAAATTGTCGGCTTGCCCATCAACAAATTAAAGCCTAAGAGTTGTCCAGCAAGGAGTTTCTTGAATGTTTGAATTATTTTATGTAAAATATTTTCTATTATTTAATATTTTTTTCTGAAATAAATTTTTTGAAAATTGTTTTTAGTGAAACAGATAAAACATAATTATATTTGTTATAAAATATTGTGAAAGTATTATCATTTGACAACAGAATTTTATTTTTATAATAATTATATTATTTTATATAAACTTAATAAAAACTAATGACAAATTAAAATATAAATTTGAAGTTATGGATTAAAGTGGATATGACATGATCAAGGACCGAGTAATTTATCCAAGTTCAAAGGCCTATTCAAAATTTGAGAGGTTTTGGATAAAAATATTAGGCTCGGAAAATGAGCTTGAGTAAAAAATTAGACATGTTAAAAATACAAGTCAAGTTTAGTTTTAAACATTTAAGGCCTGAGTTTGACCCATTTTCTAAATTAGTTATATATTATGTAATTTATAACACACACAAAAATTAAATCTATAGTAATATAAAACAAGATAATATATTTTTTGATACCTATATTTAGCTTTAATGTACATTTTGATACCTATGTTTTTTTTTGTTTGTTTAAAATGGTACCTATGTCAGGCTCCTTGTGCATAAAATAGTATTTAGGACTAGCATTGTTAATTTTTTCTATGTGATCCAATGAACATTTGAAACTTGGTGATGATAATATTATTACGAAGTCATCATCTGAAAATTAAAAAAATATTTAAGAATCTAAAAAAAATCTAAACTTATAAAATATTTTTATTTTCAATAAATTTATTAAAAATTAAATAGAATTTAATTCTGATAAAAATATTTTTTAATATACTTTTTCATGATTTTGATTTAAATTTTTTAAAAAATTTATAAAAATTTGATTTTCTATAAAAATAAAATCTAGTTTTTATAATTTTTTTTATGAAAATTATAAAAAAAATATTGATTTTTATTTTTTTAAAAAGTATTTTAATTTCTTGGTTTAAATATATTTAATTATTTTTAGACTTTTTAATTAATTTTTGGAAGATTATGTCATTGTGATGTCATCACTACTACCATGTGCCCATTGTAGTCTAAGCCACCTTTTCAGAACTATTGACTTCTGAATAAAAGGTTGGACCTATTGACTTGTGAATTGATTGATTTAATCAATCGAACCAATGGTTGAATAAGTTTTTTTTATTTTTTAAATAGTTTTTAAATTTTTAATAATTTATTCAACTCAATCGATCAGACCAGTTAAATCGAGAACCAATGGTCTAACCAATTCAACCACTAGTCTGCTTTTAAAAAGTTTGCTCCAAGCAAGTACTTATGTCACGGGCAGTGAATCAAAGTCCATGACGAATGCCCATAAAATGTCTCATAGAGGTCAACTGATTAAATGAGGCTCATTTATCCCACTTGAAATGGCCCGGTTGTGGATCACATAGAGAAACCCATCTATTTGAAGCCTTGGTGGCCCAATGAAATACTTTAGTAAAATTGAAGTTACCATGATGAATATTGTAAATCTTAATGTATAAGATTCTATTGAGTTTAAATCCTTTAGGACTCTCATCTTGTAGATAAGTTTTAATCTTGACCGTCGATGTAATTTAAAATATACCGTTGGATTTAGGAGAGCCCAACTATAATTAGAGGCATTCCGTCTCATTTATAATCATGTCATTCATAGTTATTGAATATATATTTAGAGCATTTACTCAAAACACATTGTGTGCATTGCTTGTGGGTTTTTTGTTCAATTCGACCTTCTTTATCTTTTGTGTTTGCTTTCACTTTACTTCGATGTCTTAGAGAACTTCCTTCGTGAATTCTTATTTTTAAAAGTTAGGTTGACTTAGACGGATTTGAAGTAAAGAAATCATCTAAGGATGCGAGGTTTGCGAGGCTTAAGTACTAGCCCCATGACACTTATATATACGCTAGATTTTGTCACACTCAAGATATGAGTGAAAAATGTAAGTAAAATTTTTTAAAGAATGATATAATAATAAAAAAATAGTTTTGATTGAAATGATTAAGTTAAAAGTTAAATATCATAAGGTTTTTAGTTCATATCCCATTCCGCATAAATATTTTTCTAGATTTTATACGAAAAAACAAAAGTACCATCAAAATAAAATTTATTATTTATTAAAAGTAAGAAAACTTTAATAAATTTGATACTAAGTTAGTGACCTGATTGAAATTACATGTTGATATTAACCTCTTATCTAGGTACATCCTTTGCATCAAATATCATAGGGTCTAATTTTTAAGCATCCGTACAATATAAAGGTCGTTAAGTAAGACTAATTTCACAATAACTCTTGGGGTTCAAGGGAAGGGAAAGGCTTCAGTGACTCAACAAGCTTCTAACGGTTTGAACACCAAAGTATGTTGTTACAAAAATAGACGGCAACAAATCATGCTTAAGAGTCATGTTAATTACATCTCATTGATTTAAGCATAGGAATTCTTTTTTTTTTAAAGGTAAATTTATTAATTTATTCAATGAATGGAATCATACAATTCATAGAAGAACAAGTTTCATTAACACAATAAAAGTTTTAGCTTTAGCATCAATAGAACATCATGACACGTTGACAATTGGCTTTGTTACAGCTCAAGCACGACATATCTAGAGTAATTTCAAACATTTAGTACGATAAAAAAAATTAGAGAAGACGACAAGAAAACAATCCTTAAAATTACTTGTAAAACTAAGACTTGAATCATAGATGAATAATAAATGTAAGATGATGATGATAAACAACAGCCATGAAATATGTTATTGAAAGTCATAATCCAATCAACATGCTGCATAAGCATAAATTAGCAATTCCAACACAACTAGACCATGGCTAAGCATGTCATGCAAATTTGGTAACCTTTACCTTTAAGGACGATTCTTTGGAATTTAATTTGGAACACGAAATAGTTTGAATTAACCATATTTTAAGAAACTAAAATTTGTCTTAAATAACTTTTTGCTTCAAGAAACGAAACATAATTATGTAATTAACAGTCTTTTTAATTTAATTTCCATGACGGTTAAAAAATGATTAAAACGCAAAGAAATCAACCCAAAAATTCATCATTTTAGAAAGAAACATTGCAGACGGCCTAGATTCAATATCAGCAGTTATGTGAGGTTTGATGAAGGAAATTGTATACACAAAAATATGATCATTATAAAATGAACATGTGGGAAATCTAATATGACAGCTTACAAAGGGCCAGTTCTTCATTGCTTTTCAAAAACACTTCTGGCTTCAAAAGCACTTCTGGAAGAAAAGCTGTGCAGAACAAGCTGCTTTTGGCTTTGCAGAACATGTGGGAAATCTAACATGACAGCTTACAAAATGACAATCAAAATCAGCTTCTTCTTCTTCTTCTTCTTTTATTAGAAGGAAAAAACCCATTTTTAATTATTAATGTGTATTATCTTGGGACAGCTCATCATGTATTGTGTCAAAGCTGTTTGCCCACAAAACTAAGGTGGTGCTCCATTTTGATAAAATTGTAATATTATATTAAAAACACAAACTAATATTTTTATTTATTAAGTATCATTATTATATTTTATAACTTTATGAAAATACATTTTTATATATGAAAATATGAGGTAAATATCAAATCATCGTATATTTGATTTTTAAGAAAACTCATATATTTAAGTACAGAAATATAAAGGTTATAGGGTTTACTTTATTTTAAAAATTCAAATTTTAAATTTTAAATCCATATCATGTCCCCAAAACCATAAAATAAAGAAAAAAGGTGGACTTCCTTCCTTTGTTCTTTTTATAAAAGTTTTATGAAAATAGAAATATTAGTCCCTCAATTTTAATTTTTCACAATCTAATCTTCGTATTTTAGAAAAATAAATTAAAAATTAGTTCATTTATTGTTATTAAACACATGAATTTAAATTAGTAAGTTTTATTAAACTGTTGATTTTTAAGTTGTACTTAATAAAATTTTCAATTTTCAGGATGAATTTTAACAAAATAAAAAAGAAAACCCAGTTTTTGGATTTTGTAAAATAAAAGGGATGAAATTCAAAATGAAATCTTTTGCTCTCAACAGCTGTCGGTTTTGTAATGTGTATGGATGGTGAAGCATGAAGTGGGCCACGTTCTTGTTTAAATCAATAATTAATTTACTATATTAAGTGAAGAGATTTTGTTGTATTAGGTGTAAAACTCATTAGTAAACCATCATATTAAAATAATTTTGTAGCCCAAATTAAATTAAAATTTCTCTTTTCCAACCCTAGTTTTTAATTTTTATTTCTCTTATTCCTTGACCTTTGACCAATCAAATTTAAGGCCAAAAGAACTCCTGAAATTAAGAACAATTCATGCATAATCTGCTTTGTTTTTGTTTTAATGGTAATACTATCTTTTTCAAGATTAGATGATATAATGCATCGTGGCCCAAATCACTCCATGATTTTTGTGTGTGTCAATGGTAATGGGAAATTTTTTCCAACTTTTATTCATTAAATGTAATGGATAGTGAATCATAATTGAGAAAAAAAAAATTGAAAGTTTTATTCTCATTAGCAATAGAATACAATTTTTAATTTAATGTTAAGTACAAATTTATTTTGACCAATGGTTTTAAAATAGTTTTAAAATGTCGAGGAATTAGTTTGGACAGTTTAGCTTAGGCGAGAGTGATTATGTATTCTTTTGCATATTTGAACTAAATGTCCACAGGTGGGATGGTTTAAACTTAACACGAATGATAGAGTTTATGTGAATTCCGAAAATGCAACGACGGGTGGCCTAATAAGGTGCTCGAATGGCAGTTGGGTTTTAGGATATGGTCGGAACATGAGAATTAATTCGGTTTTAGATGCTGAATTGCAAGTGATTATTGATGGGATGAACATGACTTAAAATGCAAGAATTCGTCTTTTGATAGTTGAATGTGATAATAAACAAGCAGTTGATTTAATAATGGGATCCGAAAACATGAAGTTACCTAACTAGTAATTTCTTTCCAAACAAATTTTATAATAAAAAAAAAGTATTTCAATTAAAAGTTTAAGGTTATAATTAAATCACGTTAATTTGTGAATATAAATTCATAGGAAAAACAAATGTTTGAGTACAAATAAAAAATTCAAATTCTACTAATCAATTTTAGTATTAATAGTTTTTGAATTTTAAAATTTTAATCCCAGATCAAATGATAGTAATTAAAATCATCTTTATCAAATTCTATTATTAATTTTTTTAAAGTAAAATGACTAAAATACTATTAAATAATATAACTTTTTAAAAAAATTTCTCTAACCGAAATAGTATCCAATTGATTTGTAACACCAACTCAATTATTAATAATAAAAAAAATTGAGATGGTAGCTATACATCAATAGATAACAAAAGCAAACATGCTAATCACAACTTCATCACCAATATCTTGCTCCACCTTGATTTACGCTGGTGATGATTTTTCTTTTTCGTTTTAGACTTGTTTTCCCTAATAAATGTATCATGAGACATTGCAATATTAAATAACATTTTTTTATAATTTTATAATTTTATAATTTTTAAAATTAATTAATTATTAACTTAACATACAGATATAATTCGACAAACATTACCACTTATAATCATTTTCCCTTTTAATCAACACTAAAATATTTTTTTTAAATTGAGAGGAGAATAAGAGAATAAGATTCTTTTATTAATTTATTGTACTAAGAAAAAAATAAAAATGTAAGATTCAGGTCATCTTCATGGGCATTATGGTAAAAGAAAAGCTTACAGACGAGAAAGAAAGGGCTCCCTCTAATGGTAAAGCAAGCACGTTGTAATAAATTTGCATCAACCTCTATAATTGCAATTTAACCCTCTGCCTCTCTCTCAAAAAAAAAAAAAAAAAAATCTGAGGAACAGAGGCACTGAAAAAACAGCAACACTAACGTCATAATGTTATGTTTCAGAGCAAACCCTCCTACATTGTTTCTTCTTTTTCTTCTCTCTTTGTTTCTTTTCCGACCTGAAGTAGTTCCTGAAGCCTCAATAGGTGTTATTTTCTTTTAAAGGAAAGTTTTGAGTTTTTATTTCTGGGTTTTTTTTGTGGTTTTAACCGTTTCTTTTTAAATTCTTTGATAGGGTATCATAAAAGTTTAGTTTTTGGGGAGAAAGAGCAGAGTGAAGTGTTGCCATGGAGAAAGATAGAAAGGAGGAACCTTGTAGAGGGAAATGAAGGAGCCAACAACTCTTCTTTGATTTTGGCTGAAAAGAGGACACAGAGGAAAGACCCTCTTAATGATTTTAAGAAGTACACTGGTGGCTGGAACATCAGCAATCAACACTATTGGGCTGTCAGTTTCTTCATCTCTTCTTCACCTTTTAATTTCATTTTTCTTCTAATCATTCATTTTGGCCATTTTTTTTTTATTTCATTTTGGTACTCTTTGAAAAATTGAGAGATTTAACCAGGATTCCTGAATTTTGCACAACCTTGAATTGTACAGTTTTATATGATCTTTTTTTTTTCATAGAATTTTTAATGTTTTATGTCATTGTGATAGGTTGGTTATGATTTTTGAGAATATAATTAATTGTATTTCTAGCCATTGAGTCCTGTAATCCAGTTCTTCCCCTAAGTTCTTGTAATACATATTATAAATTAGATTCTATCTATTTTTTGTTTAATATCATTTTTATGGTTTATATTTGCAGTCTGTGGGTTTTACAGCGGCTCCGTTCTTTGTCATTGCTGGAATATGGTTTGTGTTATTCGCGCTATGCTTGTTCGTCATATGCATCCGTCATTGTTGTTGTCAACTAGATTCTTATGGCTACTCTCGAATAGCTTATGCTCTATCTCTTATTTTCCTCATACTCTTCACCATTGCTGCAATGTAACTCTACTCCCTCTCTCTTTATGAACTTTCAATATATATGTGTTTAAAGAACCACATTAACAGTAGCTTGAGTTTTAACTTCATTTTACAGTGTCGGCTGTATTGTGCTGTACATTGGTCAAGGAAAATTTCATGCCAGTACAACGAACACACTGGATTATGCTGTTCATAAGGCAGATGTTACAGCAGAAAACCTTAGGAATGTGTCGGATTATCTTTCTGCTGCTAAAACAATTAGTGTGGATTCAACTATTCTATCACCTGATATCCAAAAAAGCATTGATGATGTTGACAAAAAGATCAACGCTTCTGCTTCGACACTTTCCACTCAAACAGATGATAATAAAGACAGAATTCAACACGGCTTGGACCGCATGTAAGTTAAAGCACGTAGAATCTTGAAATTAGAATAATCTTGGAGTGCAGATCACCAAACTGATATTATGGTAAATGATGCAGGAGATTGGCTCTTGTCATTGTCGCAGCTGTGATGCTTTTTTTGGCATTTCTTGGATTCTGTAAGTTACTATTGCTTCTCTAACTATTCCTCCTAGATTCGTACTAATTTGAGTATTACAATATCATCTAAACTTTATGCTGTTATTTTGATGACTTTGCTGCAGTATTCTCCATTCTTGGATTGCAGTTTCTGGTCTACACGTAAGCGAATTATCATTAATGTATTTTTGGTTGTACGCTTCAAAATATATGGTATAGATCTTATGAACATGTGTTACTTATCAAACACTTCGGTTATTAACAAATGCAGACTGGTGATCTTTGGATGGATTCTTGTTGCTGGCACATTTATTTTATGTGGTGTATTTAATCTCCTCCACAAGTATGTTCGTCTCCTCCCCTCTAGTTTGCTAATTCAAACCTGAATGCACATGCATATCTTTGATATAATTACCAGGTTTTCTGCGTACTCGGATTTATGAACATGCTAATGGTGATATAGCTTACGGTTTAATTTCTTGGCCAAAAGATAAAAGACCTTTCTTAGACACTTCATTAATATGATATGTTTACTAAATTGAAATTGTTTCCCTTGCTTCACAGTGTTGCAGGAGATGCATGTGTTGCCATGGACCAGTGGGTCCAGAATCCCACTGCACATACTGCGCTAGATGACATTCTGCCATGTGTGGACAATGCAACGGCCCAAGAGACCTTGTTACAAACCAAGAATGTCACTCACCAACTTGTAACTGTCGTGAATGGCATCATCAATACTGTTGCCAACCGTAATTTCCCACCACAATTGGCACCTTTATATTACAATCAATCCGGTCCATTGGTGCCTGTTCTCTGCAATCCATTCCATTCAAATCTCTCGGAGCGTATGTGTGCATCTGGTGAAGTTAGCTTGCACAATTCTTCAGAGGCAACGAAACTAGCCTTTCTTATAAGTGGAAATTACTTGACCATGAATAAATAGGGATAAATCTAATGCACGATGCACACACATGTAGCATACATGCCGAGTCAGAGCATACACTTAATACCCTAAACCCCAAAGGCCATGGTGATTATGTTAATAAACAAGTTCTGAACACCATGGTCAATCTTATGTTTCAATAAAAAGTCCTAAAAAAAAAGGTTTCAAAATCTGCATTAGAGCTTCTCAGCCCATCTTCAGGCTTCCACTTATTCGAAACTTTTTACCACATCTCATGAGTGGCTATGTTTGTTTTTAAACAGGTTTGGAAGAAATATACCTGTAACATATCTACACCTTCCGGGATTTGTACTACACCTGGGCGGCTGACCCCTCAATTCTATAGTCAGATGTCAGCTGCGGTGAATATTAGTTACGGTCTATATCGCTACGGTCCATTCCTGGTTAATTTGCAAGACTGCACTTTCGTGCGTGATACATTCACAGATATCAGTCATGATCATTGCCCAGGTCTGCGCCGCTATAGTCAATGGATCTACATCGGATTAGTAATTGTATCTGCAGCTGTGATGCTGTCATTGATGTTTTGGGTGATTTATGCAAGAGAGAGAAGGCATCGCGTTTATACTAAACAGCACGATGCTAGAGTGGAAGGCGTAAACAAGGGTCACTAGAACATCACAAACCGCACTTGTTTATTTCCGAGTAACTTTCGTTGCATTACTTTGTATATTATGCTTGTTTTCCTCAGGTTTGAATCCTTGTGAAATACAGTAGATGTGCTTAATCTTGTGCCTGCTAATTGTTCATCAATGAAATGTATTTTTCCTATTAATCTAAAAGCATAAGCAGAAATAAGACTTTTGTCATCATCAATAAATTAAAGTTCTATGAACAGTTATACTGTTTTCTCTGCACAAAACGTGACACTAGAAGACATCATAGCAAGAAAAAGTGCTTTCCCAGATCCAACATTTCCCATGTAAATTGTCACCAAGCCAAAAGTTGGCGACATGTCTTTATCAGTGTGCTTAATGCATCTCCAACTGTGGATTTGAATATGCCAAATCCAGTACGTGTCACCATTTTTTGTCAGACTTAGAACATAAGGGGATGCTCAACGCCAATGCATGTTCGTGCTTGTCCTAAGTTTTAAGCAACCCACCTCCAAGATGGGTAAGCAAATCCAAGTTTAACTCAATTTTCAAAGTTGCTACTCTGCTAAACAATATATATCCAAATATCTATAATCACGGTTAAGTTAATAATTACTATATATTTAGATCTAAATCAAAATAAATTTAAATACAACTGTATATACAAGACTTAAACCAAACCATACATAATATTATCTCACAGTCTACAACCTCAACTTTGTCAGACTGAGCCAGAAAATTAATACATAATATTATCTCGATTTTCCTTTCTCTATTAAATTCGTTTTGCGTTCCTTCCATCAATCTTTCTTATTTTTTCATCTCATCAATCACAATTTAACTGCTTTTATTAAAATTTGAACTCAAATTTCTTGACCGGAACTGGCACGCATGCAACCAGGCAGTCACCATTGACTAAACCCATTGATTACTATAATGGCCCTTATGCCCCTTCAAAATTACATGGGAATTGAAGCACCTAATAATGCTCAATATCATCCAAAATAACCATAACACAATACTGCCGTCAATTAAAAATCCATGAAAGCAAAGCTTAATTAAGGCACTATAAAAGCCCCACCATTATTCTCCCATCTTTCCGGCAATGTCTTTTTCATCAAACTCCAATTCCGGGCGCCTCACATGCCTGTGTTCACCAACCTCTCACCCAGGGTCCTTTAGGTGCACCCTGCATCGGAGTTTCAATAAACTCTAAGCCCAACCGGGGTGATTCCTGACTCACCAAACTATCAGGCTAAAGTGAAACCCATCAAGCCTGCCAGCCATTGCATTCAAACGAAAAGGAATTTCCAGCCTAAGCCCTCTAGGTTTTGTTTATTAAATTGGACATAGAAACAGTGTTGTGGTTGCAGTTTCTTGATCCTATATTGCCGGTTTAGTTGCAAGAATTTGGCCTAACTGCTATCTTTTTTAGGAGCTTTAATTTTTTAAGTTGAGGGATTTAATTCCCACCAAAATGAATCATTTTCATTAATTCAAAATTTTAATTAAATTTAGAGTTACCTAGGGGTAAGGCCGTTTGGTCCGGACTGAAGGTCCGCTTAAAAAGTAGGAAGGTTTGGACAAAAATATATGTTTAAAAAAAGAAGTTTGCAAAAAAAATAAAATAAAACAAAGCCCGTTTACGAGCTTGGCCTCATATAAGGTTTTTTTTGCCCAGCCCAACTTGGATTTTCAATAAAAAACTATTGTTTTTGTTGCTGCTTTTTCATGTTTTGCTGTTGTTTCCCACTTTTTGCTATTATTTTGTTATAAATTCACTATTATGTTGCTACTATTTTATTGTTATTATTTGGATATTGTGTAATACTTGTTTTATTGTTAATTTTGTTAATATTTTAAAAGCATTTACTTGTTAAGTTGCATTTATCTATAAAGACTTTTTTTTAATTTATTTTCAATTTGTTGAGAAACATTTATTTTAATATTTTTAGTGTATTTGGTGTATTATATTTTTTAAATTATTTAATTTTAAGATTGTATTTTTAATATAAATATACCATTTCAGTTAAATTTTATAAAGTTAATGATATTTGTAAAAAGGATGATTATTTAGTACAAACTTTTAACTCTACCAGCGGAGTTTGAGATTCTATCATGTGTCTTTATGTAATATTTAAAAATAAATAAATAGGACATGAGACAAAATCTCGATCTCACTTATGAATTTAAAATCCTGCTTGTGGATTTATTAAAAATTTGCACTGCCTAACTACAAAATAATTACTCTTATAAAAATGCGTTAGTATTTGGTACTTTTTTTATTCCACAAACACCTTTAAAAAATTGTCTCTCTTTTTTAAATATTTTTTTATACCCTATAGGATACCTGTCAAATTGTTAACATTGCTTGTGAAGTTTACAAATTACATTGACAATGTACTAAATAATTTCTTTACAAAAATATATAAATATTTTTTTACTTAATAAGTTATATACAAATTTTTTATTATTATAATTATAAATTTTAGGCTAAAATACATAAATAGTCATCCAACTATAAAAAAAAATAAAATCATTTCAGGTATCAAAAATAAAAGTTCGCAATTTAAGCACTCACATTACATAATTCGGTTATTTTGACTACTCCTTTTAAAATAAAAAACGATATAATATCAAATCGTTATAATATCAAATTTAGCCTTTAACTTTTACATGTTATATCAATTTAGTCATAATTTTAAAAAATTAACCTCAAAATTTACAAATTGTCTCAATTTGATCTTAATTCTAAAAAATTCAAAGAAATATATAAAAATACACAAATATTTTCAAGAAAATATAATAATAAATTAAAAATATATAAAAATAAAGAATATCGTTAACAAGAAATAATAATATATATTGAAAATACTATTACAGATCTATCCCACTCCATTCAATTAAACAATTGAATTACTGATTACAGCTCTATTCCTTCACAGCAAACCAAACGTGATGTAAAAATTTAAAATATATATTGAAAATACTCTAGAATGACATATTTTTATGTATTAATTATATGTTTATTTTGAGTATGATCCTACTAATTTGAGCTATTTATGACTTTTTATCTTATAGGGACTAATTTGAAGGCAAAAGGAAATTTGGGGGCTAAAAGCATAAATTTAAATATAAAATGGGCCAGCATGCAAGAGGTGGTGCCGAAAATAAAAATTGTGGAAGATTTGCGGCAAAAGTGCAAAGAAGAGATTTTATAGCACAAGACTCTATTTAAATTCCAATTATATTAGGATAATTATTAAGGATTATTATTTAGATTTAATTTTAGTTTTTATTTTTATTTATCTTTAATTATCTTTAATTATTTGTGTTTATCTTTTAGAATTTAAGTAGGAATAGACTAAGTTTCCTAGTACTATAAATAGGGGTTGGAGTGACACAAATTTACTCATTTTTTCTATAAATACTCTCTCCCCAAAAAGCTTAGCCTTATTTTCCTTCATATTATTCAATAAAAATTCTATTTCTATTACATTTATTTCTTTTTCCCCAAAAATCATGAGCCAGTAAACTTATCTAGCCTAAGGTTGTCGAAATTCCCCAAAAGGGTTCATGAGGTTTAGAATCCACGTTTAGCCTTCTTAACGAGTATTCATCGTTTTTCCACATTACGGGGCTAACGCTTCCGTCCATTTCCCTTAAAATGTGATCTTTTCAACTTGTGCAAGGAACGACCGCTTTGTATGTTTTGGGAAGGTTGCACAATCGATTCATTAGCTTACTGCGTTAGAGCTTAGTTAGCCCAAGAGACAAAATGGTGTGGCACTCGCCATTGAGAAGTGATGATCTAGCATAAGATGGTCTCACAAAAGCGATTGTTGGCTAGAGTCAAGTTCCTCTAAATCATAAATCTAAAGTGTTGGAGCTAGTGGTTGTAGGCGTCCTCTTCCACTATAACTAACTTATTCTGTTTAAGAAAGATCACTTAAAAGCCAAGAATTGAACCCAAGGTGGATCGAGACAACCGGAGACTGGAATCTCTCCATAAGAACTTTTTTCCTCAACTCTATTATCTCTACTATTTTAATTTTAATTTTTGTAATTTTAATTCAATCAAAACTTTTAATTCTATTTTTTTTCCAGGTACGCAGGTTTTCTTGGACATGATTCTGTCTGGGATTTCGAGGAACAAGCACTTGTGCAAATCCAGTCCTTGAGGATTTGACCCTACTTCCCTTATACTATTCTTTTTCATTATTTTATAGAAATAGGATATTTTTGGTGCTCTCAACGACCGCATCATATATATCAATGATGTAATAAGGGATATTAAATGATTTATGGTAAACATGATAATCAATAGTTGTTTGTATCAAAATAAATATGTAACACCCTGAATTTTAGGGTTAGAAGTTTTGAGTTTTATGGTTAAGGTTAGTAAGAAGATTGCGTTACTATGTTTAGTTGCGCATTTAAGTGTCAGAATAGGCCTACTGGTCTGGTGGTTAGTTGTGTGCTAGGTTGTCTCTGGGTCCCTGGTTCGAATCCCAGAGTATACGACAGGGAAACATTTTCTATATAATTTTGTTTTGTTAAATAGTAGTTTTGTTTTAAGTTAAAAAACCATTTATTTATATTATATTTTAAATTTATTTATTTTATTTAAGTATTTATTTTTGATATACTATTTTTTTAATTGGCTGGACGTTCTTTTTTTTTTTGGGGAGATTATTTTGTTTCTTTCTCTTTTCTTTGAAAACGGTTTGGTTGGCGAGTTTCGAGGAATTTCGCTCCTTTGTCGTTGAATTAGGTGTGGGTTATGAACTTTTCTTTTTAGTTTTGAATACTGAATTGATTCTGGGTAAGTCGACATAATGAGTGTGTTCTGTGCCTTAAAATTCGGTACTGAATCGCTTTGAAATTCGGCAACTCTTTTTGTGTGATTTGGTAGTGTGCAATTGAGGTTTGTATTAGCTTTATATGGCATAAAATCAGCTTAATATGGTGTGATTCAAAAATACTTGATTAGGGGTCGTTTTACTGATCGGAAAATGAGACTTCCAGTCAATTTTCGGAGTGGTTTCGTGACCACACGGGTGGCCACAAGGGTTTGTGCCCCCACACACGGTCGTGTGCTTTTGGGATTTAGGGTTTCTAGGCAAATTTGGGTGCCACATGGCTGTGTGGCCAATTTGGGGATTTTTTTTTATTTTCACACTGCCGTGTCCCCTGGGTACACGGGCTTTTATGATTGGGAATTAGAGATTTAGTAATTTGATGCCACACGACTGTGTGGCTAATTTGGGGATTTAGGGATCTCACACGGGCGTGTGTTTTGGACACACGGCTGTGTCTGCCTTGTACTCTATTTTAGCATATTTTGGACAGCAAGTTACACGACCATGTGCCTCCCTCCACATGGGCATTTTGACCCCCACACGGCCTAGGTTTTTTCACACGGTTGGAGCACACGACCGTGTGGCTCTAAGTAACTTATTTTGGTTTTGTGTGTGTTTTTTATCTGAGAATATGTCTATGTGTTTCGGCTTTGGCTGATCTTTAGTTAGGGTGGCTATGAATTCTGATCTGGACTTCGGCTTATGTGTTATTTGTAATGAGATGTTTGATTCTGAATCTGATCTGTTGGGTGTATGTGCATATCTGCTTCTGTCTAATTGTCAATTGACGTATTCATTATTTCTGTGGGATTGAATGCATTCATACACTTGCATAAAGTATTTTGGGTTTGGTTGTGAAGAGAAGGAAGACTGATTTTGTTTTGATCTGGCAGTTTAACTGCAAGCTTATTCGTACAGCGGTTTATCGCACTATACCGTACATACATCAGTTTTGCTACATACCATTATCTGATCTGGTAGTTTAAACTGCAACATGGCTGTACAGTGGACTACCGCATTGCACTGTATTACATATACGCTAGCTCTGCTACATATTAATATCTGAGTGGCTTAGTCCACATACATGGTGTGTAGGATTGGATGGGCCTTTCGAGGTCCTATGTGGTGTGTTTTGGTTGGATGAGCTTAATCAGCTCCTATGGGGTGTGATCGGGGGACGGAGAGGTGTGTTGGCTGGATAGGTGGGTTTTATTACTTGATTGCATTTCATACGCATCTGTTTGGACATTCTGGGTGAAAGATTATCTGACTGTATTCTGTCTAACTGTGTGTGACTTAGTGTGCTTCAGTTGTTACGTACTGTTGGGACGTTGGTTCCAATTATATTTTCTGACTCTGTGAGTTTCTGTAAGTCTGTTGCGCTCTGGAATTGAGTTCTGTAATTTTGTTCTAAGTCTTATTTTAAACTCACACTGAACTCGTGTACCTCACCCCCTTAGTGTTTCCCCTTGCAGGTACGCTCGATTTCAGTAGCTGGACTCGGTATGCGGAGGTCTCGGACTGTCTCGGTTGAAAATAATTTATCAGTAATCTTTCCAATTTTGATTTACCGTTTTAATTTCTAGGGTTTTATAAAACTGTGGTACAAGTTCTGTTTTAAATTTTCAATGGTACATTTTGTTTTGTACATTTATTAAACTTAACTATAACTTTTTTGATTGAAAGCTAACGTTTAATTGTTTTTGGTTTGTTAAACTTTAAAATGTTGTAGTGAAATTTGAGACAATTTGTTTTGGGTAAAATTTTCCTACGATCACTTCGGTGATTAATGTAACCTCTGAGATTCATTCTAAACTTCTAGGCAGGGTTTTAGGGTGTTACAAAATATATAAATACTTAAAGTTATCTAATTATTAGCATTAGAACTTATTATAGGTTGAGCTATTTATTCAGGTTCGAAGGTTCGCTCGAAAAGTAAAAGGGTTTTGAAAAAAATAAAGGCTTGAAAAATGAGATTGGACAAAAAATAAGGCATGTTTTCTTGATGGGAAAACAGGTCAGGCCTCGGGTAGGATTTTTTCCCTAGGTCCAACCCGACCCAAATCAACCTAAACCTTTTTTTTGTTGTTTTATTGTCACTTCGCTATTTTTTTTGTCATTTCGCTATTATATTGCTACTATTTTATTGTTATTGTTTGGATGTTGTATAGTTTTTGTTTTATTGTTAATTTTGATACTATTTTAGGGGCATTTATGTAACCTTTCCAACTCGGCCTAGACGTTATACTTGAATCCAAGAGATTACATCAGCCACTGGAATGAGCTAGTAGCAATCGGGGCTTATAAAATAGTCATTTTAAAACATTTTTTTTGGTAGAAAACTTTAGTCTATTTTCAAAAAAGTTTACAAGTTTATCAAAAACTGATTTAGCTTAACTTTCCTACGTAATGATGACTACTTTGAAAACTTAATTAATTTATGGTTTATTTAATACTTAAAAATTTATGAACTAACAATGGATAAATTGATACCTAACTTAGTTTTAATAGAAGTTGTATTCCATGCATAAATAATTAAATTCCCTAATTTTAATAACCTAATCAAAATTAAAGGTAATGCATGCTGAATAATCCCTAAAAAAAACTTAAGTTTCATGCCATAGTTTAAATAAAACATTACAATTTCTGAATAACGAAAAATTTCAAATAATTAATCCAAAATATTATAATAGTTGAAACCAAGCCGAGTCCCTCCGAATGTCGTGTCCGCATCCTAACCTGGCAGGTTGTCTGTAATGATAGAGAATAAATGGGAGTGAGCTATGAAGTTCAGTGTGAGTTCAACCAGAAGAAGATCAGTGCAAATAGTCGATATGTCATATTAAATAATAATGCATAATATAATCACAATCAAATAGAAAATCAGAGTTTTAGTTTTTTAATTAACCATCAATACTATCACAGAATTCACAAGAGTAATTTCAGAATATCGATTTTTTAGCTCATCTCATCGTTGCAATATCTCAATGTTCACCACTATAACGCCCCAAAATTTTGAATTTCTAATGTGTTAAAATTTGTCATAATTAAGTGCCTGCTTTGGTGGGTAAGAGCCTTGAATGTGTCTTTGAGGTCATGGTTCAAATTTCACTTTTGGAAAAATTTAGTTATTTTTGTCCTTATCCCTATATCTGTTTATTTGACTTGAATACTATTTTCACTCAGCTTGTGTCAAGAATGAGCCTATTAGTTCGGTGGTAAGAAGTCAACTTGCTTTTTGGTCTTGCAAATCCCCCACGTTTTTCATTCCTGTTTCACGTTCTTTTTGTTTTGTTTTGTTTTTTCTTTCTTTCCCTTTCTTTCACCCACGCCTACTGTTTCATTATGTTCTTGATTCTTTTGCTATTTTGTTTCAATTTCTTCCCTATGTTTGGTGTGTGGTTCAACCTTTGCCCCCTTTCACAATTTTAATTTTTCAAGTATTTCAGAGTAAGTGTTTTCTAATGATTTTTATAAGGTTTTTTTCCAATTCTTTTTAAGGGAAGTGACTTTGATTTTTGGTTATATGTTTGGATGCAATTAGGAGAAGATCGTGAGAAAGCAGAACCTCCAGTGAATTAAGTTCTCGTTTTAATTCATTGTTACGGTTGAGGGTAAGTATTTTCATCGTGTAGGAGTTATTTTTGTTATATTATTAAAGGTTATTTTAATGTTGGTGGTATCAATTCAATCAATCGGGGTTAGCAAAAATCGTGTTGATTAACATGTATGAGTTGTCGGATTAGGTATGGGACTACTAGTTCGTGAATCTACATCATAAATTATTAAGGTGTGTATTTCTAACTCGAAACCACCATGAAAAATTGGAAAAAAAATCTAGAAAATCTCATGGAAAATTTGATACTGTTGTGCGTCACACGGCCGTGTAAGTGCACACAGGTGTGTGCGATTACAGAGGTAAATCAAGTAGACCGTATGGGACATACGGGTTGGCCATTTGAGGCGAGGGGCCAAATTCTGAAAATTTTCATCCAGGGCCATTAAAATCTGTAATTCATAATTAGACCCTCCATGAGGTCCATACTAATTAGGTAAGATTCGAAACGTGGTGTTTGTTATGTTTTTGGTATGTGAGTATACATGTATGTTTTATGTGTTGATAATTTCGAAAGCATGCATGATATTTGTATTCTGTATTTATGCTAATTTAACTATATACGCTGTGGTAGGATCTAATATGATGGAGGAAGTGTTGGCAGTTTAACTTATCTGCCTTATCTGGTGGCCACACATTGCATCTGGTAGCTTGATTGCACTGATTCTGTAATGTGACACATGATCACATATCGGTGTGTGGGGTTGGATGGGAACTTGATACCTTAATCTGCTTTTGAAAGTAATAATACGTCTGATCTGTTTTTGAACAATATCTGAAATATGTAACTGAGAATGGTCTGATATGTATATCTTTTGGTATTTACGTATCTAGTTTACTGTTTGAATTATTATGCACACTAAGCTCACAAGCTCACGCTTTTGTATGTATCCTTTCAGTTAATTAGCAACCTTAAGGCAGGTTGACGTGGCGGGAGCTTGGTTATTAGATTTCATTTTCTTTAGTATTGCTAAGTAATGATTTATTGTCATGTGGATTGTTTATTTGGACTTGTTGGGACTATTTTAAATTTTGGAGTTTATTTTCCGTTTTAAACTGTTTTAAATGTTTTTTTAAAATTATATTAACTCTGTCTACAAAATGTGGATTTTCAATAACAAACTGCATTTTCCAAAATTGAGTTTACCTAGGAAATTCCGCTGCAAACTTAAGTGTTTTATAAATGTATAACAGAAAAAACTTAATGAATTGGTTAAGAGAAGCATTTTCTCAAATAAAATTGGAATTTTAAATTATCAAAAGCTAGCGTTATTTTTACAAGTTTCAAATGATTTTTGAATTCTCAGAATGAATCGTATTAATTTCTCCAGATCTGGCCATAACGTGTAGGCTAAGTTTAGGGTGTTACAACCACTATGCATATGCTTATGAATGTAATGCAATTTCAATTATTAGAAAAGTGTCCTACCCCACAGCTACACACTACAATAGGAGTTCCCCAAAACTCCTTTACCTTTACACCACATTGTGGATAAACCACTCATCGTTGTGGACGAACCACTCGTTGTGGATAAACCATTAGTAATAAAAAGGGTGGATGAACCATTGTGGTTTTTGATAAAAAGTTTTTACAAAGAAATTGTCAGTAAGTTGTGAATACACAACATGTTTGCAGATTAAAATTGCCAGTACGATATGGTTAAACCACTCATTGTTGCACATAAAAGTTGTTAATACAGTGTGGATAAACCACTCAAACGGTGTAGATAAAAGCTACTCAAACAGTGTCGATAAACCACTCAACGGTGCAGATAAATTGTTCAACTTCCTTCGTTCATATCGTCCCACCCCATGCAATGCAATATGACATGCTCAAAACAGATAAATACAGTAACATTTAATATGCTTTTAACAAAACCTTACGGTAGCAATCATTATGCTTATAACAGTTTGATTCAATGACAAATACTATGCCTATAACAAATTGATTCAGTAGCAAAAGACATGCTTATCATGTGTTTGATTTAACGATAACATAAGGTAGGATGTACGTATGATCACAAATACAGATACAATAGACATATATATCATTTTCAATTCATGCAATTAATTCAACCAACTAGGTCATTGGTTCTAAAATTATTCACATTCTTACTTAATTAAATAAAATAAAACACTAAAATAGTTTGGGGATCATTTAAGGACTAAACTAAATAAAATATAAAATTATGGGTCAAAATTATAAAATTTAATAAATAAAGGACACACGATCGTGTGGGATGCTGTAGACCGTGTAGAGGGGTTACACGATCATGTGGCTAGGCCGTGTAACAAATTGAGGCCATGTGATAATTGCAATAGTAGGGTACAGGGGAGACACAGCCGTGTAGAAGGTCCTAGGCCATGTGAGAATAAAAATCCTAGGGTTTGAGGGGGAACATGACTGCGTGAAAGGCCGTGTGGTCCACATGCCCGTGTGATAGATTGTGTGGCCTTAATCCTAAGCACAATTTACCCTGATTCGCTTATAAAAAAAATACACACCTGTCACTGGTATCTCGAACGACATTCCTCACGCTCAAATCTGGTTTAATGTACCTAAAATTGATCCTTCAAAAGATAATTTCACACGAGTTAACGTTTGTTTTCTAAGATTTATCAATATTTTTTTAAAAATTTGGCAAGAATCGTAAAAGATTGATTATATTGAATGAAGAATTAGCTTCGGATAAGAGTATTACGTAAATTCGAGATCTATTCTTTGAAACGAGATGTATTTACTGTTTCTTGGCAAGGATTAAGGATGCTATTTGACGAAAATTATGAAACTGATAGAGAGAACGATTGTATGGAGGATTATTTGATTTGAGAAAGCAAAATAATTATCAAGAATTAGGATGAAAATATGGTGTAAAGAAAAGAGAAAGAAAATAAAAAGAGAATAAATAGAAAGATGGAGGACAAATTCTATTAGGATTTGGAAATGAGCAAATTGAAATTCTAATTAGGAAAAGAAGATAAAAAGATGGTAGAATTCTAGTTAGGAAATAATTGGGTCAATTCTTAAGGGTTGTGAACCTTAAGAGCTGCACTTGCAATTTTTTCAATATTTTGTCGAAATTTGAAATTAAAATTAAAGGGGAAAAATGCTCAATCCTTATTCACTTAAAGAAAGTTAACGCCTTAACCATTGGGCTATTGTCCATTACTTGTTTATTTTTTACGCTTAATCATATTGATATATTTTTGAGACGTTTTTGGTGAAATTATGAAATAAAAAAGAAAAAAGGGGGATCAAACTTCAGTAAACAATGGGAAGAGTGACATGTTAACTACTAGGCTATTACCCTTTCTTGTTAAGTTCTATCCCAAATAATATTTATTTAGTGTGACTTTTATATTAGGTTGCTGAAAATTAAAAGGAAAAGAAATGAGAAAAGGGTTACTTGATTCTTAGCTTCTAAGGAGGAGGCACCAATGCCTAACCACTCAATTTATATCTTATTTCTTACTTAACTTAGTCACTCAATTGTATATATTTATTTCGAGCTCAACTTAAAAATATTTTATTAACTTACACATTACTCAATTTTTACCTTATTAACTTATTTAACTTTATAGTTTTTAACACATTCCTATTTTAGTTTATATACAATAATTAATACTCATAGTCAAGTCTCATTATTAACAGTTTAATTCATTTTACTCCTTTTCCAATTAGGTCCTAACTCAATTAAAGTACACTATTTTCAAATTAAATCTCGTAATCAAGTTTTGTTTTAAATTAATTAATACAGTAATACCGGATTATATTATTTTAATACTTTAATTAATTATTAATTACCTTAATTTCGGTATTCGTTTCAAACTCTTGATTTATAAATGCTCAAAGATAATTTTATAAATCGGGGCGTGACCACTTTTGGTTTTCACAAACCCAATTCTTCTAACACAGTTTTTGAGGTGTGACAAATTGTATGCTAAGTTATAACTATTTTAGTGTTATTTAAGCATAAAGAATTTTTTTAATGTATTTCAATTTATTGAAAAAGATTTCTTTTAATGTTTCTAGTGTAGTTGATGTATTATATATTTTTTAATTTTTTTATATAAAAAATAATCCAAAAAAGTTTAATACGGATGGGTTGGATTGAGCTCGGATTTAGTATTTTTAATCTGGACCGAACTTATATAAAATTTTAGATCTATTTTTTACTCGAACCTTAAAAAAATCTAAAATTTTGCATCAATTGACTTCGCGGATGATCAAATCTAATCAGCACCTTCAAATTTAATTAGTTAATACGGAGTAGTAATATTATTCATTGATACGATACAAATAAATATTATTCATTCATAGGAATACATAGTATATCCCTACATTGGCATACAATTTTCCAATTATTTACAACTTTTAATAGCTCCTTGATTGTTTGATTGTATAATTTTACCTTATAAGCTAAGGTCCCATTCAACTTTGCTCGACAGCTCAAATTTTATTTTATTTTAAAGAAAAAAATTTAACTCTTGAGGTTTGATAAAAGAAATATTTATTTTTTATGCTTTGAAAAGTATTCTATCATTTCTTTAAGGTTTGATGAAAATTATACTAAATTTAGACACAGGGTGATAAAATAGTCTTCTAGGTAGGGTTGAACTTGATTGAATTAGGTAAATTCTCAACTCTATATTTATCTAGATGAGATAGACTGAAAAAAATTTCATATGTTGAATATTTTGTGCGTTAATAAAGATTATGATTAACAAGATACTATAACGGATACCCGATTTTGAGTCTACAAGTATGAGCAGCATTCTTATTTTTGAAATTAAAAATATTTTACATTGAAGTATATTTTTTAAAATTATGATATTTGGATTGTTGAAATGGTGGAGCCACCCAAATTTTAGTTGGCCTTTGGAGAGCGTTGAAAGATGTTAACTGAGAAGTGCGTTAAGAAAAATGAGTCCAGCTTTTAGCTAGCTACTTGGGTATTGTGGCCTCATTCGTTGTTTTTCCTTACCATCTTATTTATTTTTCGGTAAAAGTATTATAGGGGTTTGGTATTAGGAATTAAATTGCATTTTATTTTCTATTAAAAAATTATAAATTAGTCTCTATACTTTAAATAAAAAAGTAAATTGATCCTTTTGTTAAAATTTTCATACATTTGTAATATTAAAAACTGAAGTGATTGAAATAATCAAACAGTGACACGTGATTGAAATAATGATTTATAGGAACCTGCTTTTAATAGTAAAATTGGATGAACTTTTTACAGAATGATTAATTTGCTCTTTGATCTAATGTATAGAGACTAATTTGTCTATTTTTTAATGAAGAAGGAAAAATGTAATCCGACTTCTAATATAAGAGCCTCTTTGACAATTTTATCAATCGACTACTTTGAAATTAAAAGTTCTCTTTTAAAAGTTGAATTCATGAATGTTTTTTTTTTTTTTTGATACTTTATTATTCTTGTTGATAATAATTCAAAAGAAAATATTATTATTGTTGATAAGTATGGCAATAATTATTTTCATAATTATGTAATAAAATGATTGCCATGTAAATATAAAAGTATTTATTAAACATATTTTTCTTAAAATATTCAAACTACCCAAAAAAGAAATCCTTATTTTTAAAATTATTTTTAGTTTCAGAAAAATTAATATATATACTAAAATAAAAGGCTAATCTTTTTCAATGGTGTTGAGAAATATTGCATTTAAATCTTGAGCCAGCCACCAATAAAATAAGGAAAACTTTACAAAAAAAATATCTCTTCTTGCAACCATAAACAAATAATTAAAATAAAAAAAGATCATTTCAACATTAGGATCTTTCTTCAACCGCACGTTCACTCTATATAAAAAGAAGCTACTGAAACCTTCCACAATAGACACCTTTTCCCTTCTTCTTTTTTACATAAAAATATTATGGGTAAATGTCAATTCTAATCCCTCCACTTTTAGATTGTAAGAATGATTAAATTTCAATTTAATCTCCATATTTCGTTTAAATTTGAGATTAATATATATACTTTAATTTTAACATAATTTGATACCTCAATTTTTATAATGTTATTAATTAGCCTAAATATTTTATTCTAATTAAAATAATGATGTGAAATTTTAAAAATCTTTAGCACCGTTAAAATTCTTTATTATATTCAGGTCTATTACAATATTATTTTTTTTTGTTATGTGGATATCAAGTTTTTTTTTTTCAAAATGGCACACCAACATAAAAGAATTCTAACCGTGCTAAAAAATGGACCTAAATTTTTAAATCCGATAAGTACAGAGACTAATTTTTAAAAAATAAAAATATAGAGATTAAATTTTAAATATACAAAGATTACAAAAAGTTTGAATAAATTGTAACCTTTAAAATTTTTATGCTATAACTTAATCAAGAAATAAATAATTAACCCAATAGAAAGCATGAGTGAAAAGTATACTAGTTATAAATAACCTAACAGTGCTAAAAAAAATTAAAATACTATTTCAAGAAGAAGAAGAAAAGTAAAATAAAAATAGTTGACTCATTCTTCTTCTTCTTTTTTAACTTTTAATAATAATATTAGTTTTTTCTTTTATTAATTCAAGACGTTTGGA
This sequence comes from Gossypium anomalum, assembly GCA_025698475.1. Taxonomy (NCBI): domain Eukaryota; kingdom Viridiplantae; phylum Streptophyta; class Magnoliopsida; order Malvales; family Malvaceae; genus Gossypium; species Gossypium anomalum. Next base: position 9,019,147 of record CM046961.1, read on the forward strand.
TTTTTGAAGAGTCATTTACCTTCCAATTTGGCTATTCCTTGTACCAAAAAATTGATTCTCTTTCTCTTTTATAAAGGAAAATGCTGAAACTTTATACAAAAATAACAGAGCAAACAAAACAAAGGAGGCGAGACAAAGCTAAATCTAAGTCAATAGGTTTATGGTATGCATTCGGTCCTATGTATTTCATCTTCTAAGGAGAAGTATTAACACTGAAAATAAGTAACAAAATATTCACTTGAAACTCAAACTCATAATAAGATGAATAAAATAAAACCATGATAAATCGCTTTATTTACATCTCTCTTCATTTAAAAGAAGGACAAATTAATAAAGAGTGATCGAAGATAACTACAATCTTAAATAAGTAACGCAAATTTAGAGAAATCGACACTCTTTCTTGTCAAAACATTGGCTACAAGAAAACAATCTGATTCAACGATTAAGGAGTCCAAACTCTGCCTATGAAACCAAATTAAAGCTTCTCGAATAACCTAAATTTCAGCAAGGTGAAGATACCACACACTAAATGCATGGCCTGAGAAACCTTTCACAAATCTACCATTATGGTCCCGTACCAAGGCAGCAAAACTCATGCGCCCCTCAATCGAAAATGACGCAGCATCAACATTACACTTGCTCCACGATATTTTTTTTAAACAAAATAGTTGTTGATATTAAATCTAAGCTATTTAAATATTAATTATAAAGTTAGAAATACCTTTATTTTTCGCGATATAGGCAAAGTGATAAAAAAATTTTGTTCAATATTTGGATACCAATTTTAAGTGCAAATTTGAACAATCCCTCCCTTATGTATCATAAAAAAAAAAAAAAAAACAGTTGTTTTCAATTTTCAAATCAATACTATTACTATTATTATTTTAAAGTTTTAATTATTATATATTAAAAATCTATATCATTATATAAAAGCTATCCCCTTCTAAAAGATTAGTATAAACAAAAATTTCAAGTGAAAAATTCATATTAACATTTTAAAATTGTTGAAGCAATTTTTGAGCACTGCTTAGACCAATGCCAACTAGTTGTGGCATCGCCTACTTAGAAAATTTGTCATGTTTAAGTTGACAAATTTTGGCAACAAAAATTGTTGGTCTTTGATTCGGTGTTACTTTGGATAATTACCAACCTATTTTTTATATCCAAACTACACATGGCAACATATCTTGGAGATTGGTTTAAGTTAGGATCGAAGTAATCAACTTCCCAAGTTTGGTGGATCCAGTCGAATTGGATGAAACTTGGAAGTATATCCCGGAGAATCAAGACTTATCCTGAGCTGATTGAAGATATTTTTATGTTTATTATCTTGCATGTTTCAAAGGAAGATTGATTGTAATTGATATAGTATGTTGGCAAGTGTAGATTCCTCATGAATTGAGGAGACTTGTATAGGTGATGTATTGAATTGAGAGCACTTATTTTTGTTCATTGCGAAATGTTTCTTTTGAGTGTATTGAGTGAAAAATCATGTGTGTTACTTAGTTAATATCCTAAGTTTTCATGTCGAAAAGTTAGAGGAGAGTTGTCTAGATCTTAAGAACAAAAGCGAGGAATCTAATTTGGTGAGTGTTAGAAGTTGTAATCACTTGTTGTATGAGTTTCTAAGATAGTAGATTAGGGCCCCGCAAATGTAGGGAAACCAAACTACATAAACATATTGTGTGTTCTTTGTTTTTTGCCTTGTTCTTCAACTGTGCCTAAGGCAATTGGCGTTAGTCGTAGCACTGCTTCTGGCATTGCTTGGTTTCTACTTGCAAATATTAATTTTGGACCTAACATGAGACAGATTTTATTTATCAACGTTGAAAAGAGTTACAGTCTTAGGATGTTTCTTGATTACAAATAAAATTCATTTGATTCTTATCTTTGGTGAAGCTTCGATTCAAGGGTTATCTAGAGTTGATCTTGAAACGATGTGATTTGCTTTTAGTGTTATTGTGGCTTGCCCCTGAAACGAATTTTCACCTCTTTTCTTCAATTGAATAAGATCAAAATATGGCTTTATTCATAACAAGATTTGACCTTTTTTCTTCGATTGAACAAAATCAAAAGTCTGCTCTTTTTAGAACGGATATGGTGTTTTTCAAGATTTTTTCATAAATTTCTTAAGAGTTTGGAGAGAGCTTCAAGTCTGTAAAATTTTCACTTTAGAGAACTTCTGGATTTCTTCATAAATTTGACATATTCTTCATAAAATTTTCAATTATAATATAAGAGAAACAAAGAATATTACTACGGTGTAAACAAAGAGTTTAAGAGTAAGCATTACACAATCTCCAAGAGCTTTTTTTTGGAAAAATAATAGATTAGATTCTCCATTTTTATACCACATATCCTATTTTGTTTTGATTTTGACACTAATAAATAAAGTAATTTTTAGAATTTCTAGAAATTGAAAAGAATTTTCAGAAATTCACTTGTAATAAGAATTGAGTTCTTCATTACAAAAAAAAAAAAAAAAAAATTCTTTCATACCAACAATTATATATTGTGGCGGACTCTAATCTAAATAAGCTTCTTCGGCGAAAGGGTCAGAATGAGGAAATGGAATTATCCAAATTTATCAAGGCTATTCAAGAATTTCAATCTTTGAATTGAGGTGTTCGTTCATAGTGTAATACCTATTTGATCTTCTCAATTGTTAGAATTTTTTTTCTTGAATCACACATGAATTTTTCTAGAACAATATCAAAGATCTCATCGAAAACTTACAGTAGCTTGCCAAACAAAGGCTAAGAGAAGAAAAAATGAAAAAGAATAGGTATTCCTAGCATAAAATCTACGATTGGATTAAAAAAAAGCATAGGCCTCAGGCAATTTGGCGAATAAAAAACTATTCGAAAAAATGGCAAAATTAAAACAGATATAGATCAAATTAAAGATATTAAGCATAACAAAATTTTGTTCTTGAAGATAATTTTGATTGAGTTATTAATATATTTTTTGATATAAGAGAAAAAATAAAGAAAGTAAAATAAGGCATACTAAACAATACTTATTTGAATTCACCCAATCAAAAAGCCTTCAATTCTTACAAGAGAATAGAAGAAATCATACTTTCATAAAATATCTTAACTGAATTCTATGTAATGATCAATAAATTGGATTTAATTTTCTATCCATACGTGCAAAAATCGTAGCAAGAATCTAATCTATTCCATAGCTATAGCTATTTGGAATTGGAATTGAAGAACAAGGAATACCCATATTAGCGTTTAGTAGTTTCAAATAGCTATATCTTCTTGAATTATCTAAAAAAAAAAAAAAGCCTTTTAAATCAAGTAAAATCAACAGATAAATCGCCAAATAAATAGTTTAACAAAAAAGGATAAGCCTTATGGGATAAGACATGTCTATCTCATAGTTCTTTTATTCACCCAAATTCGACCACCATTGTGTGGGACGAAATAACACACATTCCAAGACTCATTTGCTTGTAGAGAAAACAGTTGTGAAAGCCCAAGTCAAAAGGCCATCATCTCACATAGGTTGTCCCAAGGTCTTAACTGGTCGAGTGTTTAAACAATTGACTGATCAGACATTGAGTCTTCATTGCTGAACATCCTTAGTCCTAACAATCTCCCCCTTTGACTTTTTGACAAAACATAAGCAAATGGTCTATGCTCCCCCTATCAACATGCCATCAGTAAACATGAGATGCCAAAGATAAATTGAATTAGCTCTCATGAAATATGTTTTAATACATCAATAGTATCTTGCTCACATGAGCCAATATTGTAGCAAATAACCATCAAGCGATCATCAAAAACAAAATGTAAGCAAATCACAAAAATCAATAGCAATCAAACTATCAACATCTCTCTCTTTTTGTCAAAAAGGCCAAAATACCCCTTATAAGTTACATTATGTTCCAATTGTTGTTCAAATAGAAGTTTGAACATCCATGTTTGTTTCAGTTTAACCTCTTCTTCCGAAAAATAATAAACCTCAATCCAACCTTCAAATTAAGATAAAATCACCTACAAGTACTTCAAACACTAAATTTGAATGCTTGCAAAAACAACCACCAAGTTAAATAATTTCAAATGCATAAAACGACAATCGACATAAACACAAACCACACTAAACCAAAATCAACAAACTTACTCACCCTCACTCTATGATCCCCTTGTTTATTTGCCTAAAGTTTGTTTAAGGGGATGGAATGCAACTGTTTCAATAATAAGGGTTGTAGCTCGTGGAACAAAAATTATCTTTTCCACAAAATTATGTATGTTTGACCTTCGAAATATCCTTAGTATGACCAACATTAGTCGCAACCTCATGTGTTACTCAAGCATTAACAACTTGATGATCTTTAAAACTCAAATATGGTAGACCCTTTCTCACCTAAACTTGCTTCACACCAAACTGTCTTGTCTTTCTATCAATTTGAACAACCGATGCACCAGTTTTAACTTTCTACGAGTCATTTTGTAACTTGAAACAGTAATGCCTAATATGACTAGCCTTTCGATAGTAATGGCAAATCATTCTCCTTGTTTTGTTCTTCCCTTTTGTCTTGTTGCAAACATGTTACTATCTAAGTGATGTTTTGTTCAGTGTCGCAACATTAGATTGAACAAGCCTTGTTTTTCTCCACTTTTGATCTTTTATCAGCTTGTAACAATGAGATTTAATATGTCTGAACTTTCCATAATAGAAACAAAAATATTCTTTATTTTCACTTATTTTAAAAGAAAAAGTAACAACTATCTCTTTAGATATAACAAAATTCATATGAAATATAAGTTTCTTACCAAGTTCATCATGACCAGGTTTGGATCTTCCGACAGCAAATATCTTATAACTTTCTTTGATAGTTTCATCAAGCATTTCGTTAGTTTTTTTTAGATCAACAATCATATCATCTTTCAGTTGGACTTCCATTTTGAGCTTCCCATTTTTTTTCCTTCAAAATGCACACATCTTCTATCAAATCATCATTCATCTTACACACAATTTCCATTTTTTTGACCATTTGGAAATATGCATATTCAAGAGTACTAATGTCATAGTTTGATTCTTCAGAAGTTTCACAAGTTATTTGAACATGGTTTTGAACAGCTGCAGTAAATGCTACATAATTACTTATCTCCTCAATAGAGTTTGAAAATTCACATTTATCTTTATCATCATTTGAGGTAATAACTAAAGACTTTTGCCTTTTCCTAGTATTAGCACATTCTAACTGACCATACCCTTTGCATTCAAAACACTGAGTAACCTTTTTCTTTGGCTAAGAATTCTCTTTATTCATATTAGTCTTCATTGTCCCACTAGAACATGTTTTTGTTCCCTTCTTAAAGGATCTCTTCATCCTTTTTGTGAGCAAGGCTAATTTCTTCTTGATCTCATCATGGCTTATTCAGTATGCTTTCATGTATGAATAATAGGTTGAACATTGAAGGTAATGTTCTTTTTAGGTCTCAATTTATCACACATTCCTTGTTCTAGATTTAACTCAAAAGTTCTAAGAGAACCTATCAGCTCATTCAATCTGAGAGTGGTGATATCCTTGGCTTCTTCTATTGTTGTTTTTTTGATAGGAAAATGTTTTAGAAGTGACATTAGAACTTTTCTCACCAACTTTACCTAAAAAAACCACTCCCCAAGACAAAATGTCTTATTAGGCATGTCACATAATCTAGTATAAAAATTTGAAATAGTTTCATCTTCATTCATTTATTTTCAAACCTAGTGGTCAAGATTTGTAATTTAGACATTCTAACTACAACATTCCCTTCATGTTGATTCTACAAAATAAACCATGCTTCTTTTGCTGACTCACAAGTCAAAATCATCTTAAATTATTCCATGTCAACTCCATTGAATATAGCATTTAAAGCTTGTGAGTTTTCATGAGCAACCTTTCTTTCTTTAGTAGTGTATTGCTTTTATATTTGGGATGTGTGGTGTCATCAGTAGTAGTCATAATGGGCTGAGTCCACCCTTCTTCAATAGCTTCCCAAGTAGCTTCATTACTAGACATGATGAATGCTCTCATACGAGTATTCTAATATGCATAAATTTCTATACCAAGTAGTAACGGGAGTCAAGCAATCAAACTACCTTCCCTCATGGATTCCACAGTTGCAAATTGAACACAAGATCACCTTCAAATAACTCTTGAAACTCACTCTGATACCAATTGTTACAAATCACTCTTCCCAAAAACCTCACTTACATCAAATATAAACTTTCCAATAAAAGCCTAACACAAGAATACAAAAATACCAAGTAAAAGATACACAAATAACCAGCCAAAGGCAACCAAATGTTCGACACAACAACTTATTTATAGGCTAAATTCAACATCTTCTCCAAGTAGTCTTGATAGAGTAAAACTCTTAATTATAATTTGAATATATCTTCTTGAATTATCTCTAATAATTGTCCCAAAATAAAGCTTTTTAAACCAAGTAAAATCAATAGATAAACCATCAAACAAATAGCTTAACAAATAAGGATAAAGACAAGCCTTACAAGATAAGGCATGTCAATCTCATAGTTCCTTCATCCATCCAAATTTGACCACCATTGTTTGGGAAGAAATAAAACACGTTTTAAGACTCGTTTTTTTATGAAGAAAACACTTGTGAAGGCCCAAGTAAAAATGCCAACATCTCACATAGGTTGTCCCAAGGTCTTGACTAATTAGATGTTTAAACAGTTGAATGATCAGGTCTTAACTGATCAAGTGATTGATCAAGCATTGAGTCTTCAGTGCTAGACAACCTTGGTCCTAACATACATTATGTGATGTTATCATTTTAACACGTGATAATTTCAGCTTGACATTTGATACTTTATAATTGGTCCGAAATTTTTCATCTACACTTAGCCAAATTGAAAATTGAAGTCATCAAATTTTAGCATGCCATAAACCATAGTTGAAGGGTTATTTTGGGCATAATATTATAATATTTAGAATAAATTGGATTTAAATATAATATTTAGGTTGATTAGGATGTTTAGTTATAATATTGTAGATGGTTTATACTTTTAATTAATTCTATAAACAAATATATCTTTGGTTCGTGCTATTTTAAATGGTTCAAGTTCAACACGATGATTTAAGGTTGAAACAATTTAAGTTTAATATTCAAATTATTATGTTCTAATATATTAATTTTAAAATCAAATAAGACCAAATTTAAACAAATTATTTCATTAAATAATATTGCTTAGAATTTTTTAAATATAAAAATTAATATTTAAACACATATATCGTCGACATATTTTTGTGCTTAATTTATAGAAAAAATCGTATTCATGTCGTATTTGCATTATATAAAATTTATTCACTAATAATTTATTAATTTTATCAATAATTGTCATTTGCCTTTCCCTATTTGTGATTTGCAGCAAAATATATACATATATATATATATATATATATTGATTTTGGCATATATTTATATTATTGTCATGTTCATGTTATTTTCGATAATATTTTTTAATGTCTTGTTTGAATCATTTCATAATTTGTTTAATCTATCATACTAATTCAATTTCAACTTTAGATTTATTTTCTTAAAATTTATATAATTGCATTTTTATATCATATTTAAAATTTTAATAAAATTATTACATGAAGCATAGCATTTTCTACTAATAAAGAAAAAATAAAAGTATCTAGCTGCTAGACTAAAGGTCCCTTTGGATCCCCTGATAGCTCTATGGTGTGATTTAAACGGTAAAACAATTTGATTTGAGAGTCTTTTTGTTTATATGTAAAATATTTTACGAATTTTTTCTGTATTTTCTTATGTTTGTTTTACAGAAAATAACTTTTTCAACGGAAAATGACTTACAGGTCAACAGAAAATATGCCATTTTTCCTGCAAAATGACTTACTCTTTTTAAAAACGTAAGTCATTTTCCGAAAAAGAACTCCTTTATAGGTAATTTTATTTTTATATGAAAATTAACTTAAACCAAGCTTAATATTATTATATTGATAATAATTTTTATTTTTAAAAATATTTTAAATATTAATATAAAATATTTTATTTTTTAATATTATTAAACATACATATTTAATTATTTATATTTAGTCATATAATAAATTATTAATATAATTAATATAACTTATTATTTTGATAAATTATTTAATATTTCAATTTTATTTTCATAATAAATTTTAAAAACAATAATTTTAAATAATATTTGTTACAGGCCAATTTTTGGGCCGTTTTACAAAGCCCAATTACCTAAAATTAAACCCAATACATAGCCCAAACACCTAACCCTAAACAGAAACCCTAGCCCCTAAACTACCTCAGCGCCGCAACCCTCCCCACTTGCATCTGACCAGCGCCGCCAACTGCTCCACCGCCACTGTACTGCCGTCACGCCGATCACATCCACCGTCTTCGTTGACTCAGCACCTGCAAACAATAAATAGGAAAGGGAAAGCAAGTTGTAAAAGGGTTATAAAACCCGATTCAAAAACATTGTAGAGCATTCGGCAGTTTTGAAAAACACAAAGAAATAAGAACAAACCATTTCAAATATAGAGCAATAATAGCAATTTCATCAGTATTTTAGACACAAGCATAACATCAAAGTGAATCGGGTGTCAAATGTTGCGGAATCAAAAAGAAAACCTAAGGTAATTCTTCATTTCGATTACTGTTTTAGGCCCCATTTTTTACACACAAATACATAAAAAATTTACAAATAAACATAAAAATAAAAAGCAAAAAAAAAAAAAAAAAAATTTTACCTTTTGGTTTGCGCACGCGATAGTCCAGTCACCACCAAGACCCCCCTGGCCGACAACCTCCCTCTCTCCTTTCCCCTCTCCCTCTTTTCTCTCCCTCTCCTTTCTTTTTTTTTTTTTTCTTTCCCCTCTCCAAATGCTTTTTTTTTCAGATTTTTCGGCTATTTATAGCCTACTAAAACAGCATCGTTTTGGTGCCCAAACATAGGCTAAAAAACGACGCCGTTTTGAGTATGGGTCGGGTCGACCCGACCCTACCCGCTGGGATCCGCGTGTTTTTTCGTTGGAGGGGCTAATTGCGCTTTCAGCCCCTCCGCTTTTTTATGGTTTTACAATCAGATTTATTGTTTTTTTAATCTAGCCCTTAAATTTGTTGCGTTTTCCAATATAGTCCCGTTCAATGCTGTGCGTTTTTGAATTCGGGGAAAATTGCCCTTTTGACCCCTCCAAGTTATGCGCGTGTTGCAATTTCGTCATTTTCTTAAATTTTTATCTCAAATTGGCCCCACAACTTGGTTTTTAATTTAATTTTAGTCCTTTTTCGTTGATCTTTATTTCTTTATTAACTATTCTTGTTATTTTTGTATTAATAGTATTATTATTATTACTACTATTATTATTATTATTATTAGTGTATGTTTTATTATATATGTATGTATATACATTTTTATATACAACATTGCTTTAATTACTTTATTCTATTATTATTATTATTATTATTATTAATATTAACATGATTTTAACATTGTAAGTATGTGTGTATAGTTTACGTAAATGTCTTAATATTGTATTATATATATGCTTTACGTATTATGTACATATGATTTTAATATTATATCTTATGTATCATTATGTATGTTTTAATATGTATATATTTGTGAAGTATTATTATTATTAATTTTGAAATGTATATATTATATTATATTTTAATACTACGTTATATATGTATTTTTAATACCGTATTATATATATTCATTTTTATCCTCAAAACATTTATAAGTAATATTAGTACATATATTTTATTATGTGTATATATATACTTTTTATATAGTACCATTCCCATATATCATTATATTTATTATACCTATTATATTTTCCATATTGTCACTTATGATCTTAGTATTATTATGTGTATTATTATATGTTTTTAATGTATACATGTTTACGTATATAGCTCTACTAATTTTATTTTTATTTTTATTTTCCCTTGTACATATTGTCATTTATATGTTCTTATTATTACTATATCTATTACTTATTAGTACTTCACTATCACTATTATTAGTATTTATTATTTTTACTCGATACTTTTATGTATACATTTTTAAATACTACATTTTTAATACCATATATATATATTGTGTATATTTTTAATACTATACATATGTATATATTCTTTAATAACTCTATATTACGTATGTATTTTTAATATTATACCATGTATATACTTTGTAATACTATTATCATGTTTATATTTAAAATATGTATATGTATGTATATAGATAACATCATTAGTGTTTTTAATATTATGTTTCCATCATTTTACTTATTATTATTATAAGTTTATATACATGTTCGTCCCTATTTCTTGTTTAATACTATTGTTATCGTGTTTAATATCACATATATTGTCATTGTTTTAATATTTTTGTCATATTTATGCTTCGATGTATTTCCGACTCTTTTATTTTTTTGTTTCCCACCCATTTTATATCATTTTGTTGTTCACTACTTTAAATATTTTTATTCATGTTTTTTACTAATTTCAATAATCAAGGCAATGTGCCGATTTAACATTAAGTCATTAAAATTCATCGCTATGTTGGTGAATATTAATTGACTCATGTTAAAACGGTATATCCTTCTCAAAAATTAAAAATTAAAAATTTCTCGTATTCTTTTAATTGGATCACGACTAAATGTTACATTAAACTCGTATTTTTAAAAATCAAGACAACACATGTTTATGAGATACCAATTTTTAGGCGTCGTGAGGGTGCTAATACCTTCCTCGCGCGTAACCGACTCCCGAACCCTATTTTTCTTTGGACTTTCGACGTAGACCTAAACTCAGCCTTCTTTTTGTTTTAAAAAATGAATCTAATAGGTGTTTGATCACACCTAGAAAAAAGGATCGGTGGCGACTCCCTCTTTATTTTAAAATCAAACTTCAAGTTTTTAAGTTTTCAATAAATCGCCACAATTAGCGACCGAAAGCAAAATTTTTTACGTCGCTACAGCTGGCGACTCCACTGGGGATCCTTTTTGAGAGTCGTGTCCGGAATTAAACTCGCGTTGTCAAAATTTCCAAAGTTCTTTGTTCAAGTCAACATTTAGTCGTGATTCTTAAATTTTTATTTTCAAAAAAAATCATCACGCATTTTTATCATGTTGTATATATTCTTCTAAACTTATTTATGGTTTTAGTTTTGGTTTAATTTTTAAAATAAAACGTAAAGGTTTGTGAGTTTCTCCCTAAACACCGTGCACTTGCATTTTCACATAACATGAGCTCTCTACCCGGGCTCCGTCCGTTTAAGTGAAAGTAAACGCTACGCCTTCGTGAGTTAACTCGTCCCTCCGCACAGGCTAGTAAATACTTTCGGGTTACATATGACTTATGCTTTTGTGAGTTAACTTGCCCCTCCGCATAGGCATAAGTAAATGTAGTCGCTCGAATTGAACTCGTGAGCCTGTGATGGGCTATGACCGAGGCTTCGTACTAATCTTAGCAGATGATAGTACGGGCAATTCGAGTACCTATCTAGAACCAGAACCGCATATAATGAACCATACGAGCCACCTAATTAGAACCATGTCGAACCTCCGTCTGTTTAGTAGTCACAAAAATAAGTGCACGGGAGGAACGCCTCTTGCCTTTCGTATTTTCACTTTCTATACAAGGGGATTGGGTCTGTTTAATAAACTAGATCGGGTAGTTCGATTTGTTGAAATTCTCTATGTTTTTCTGCCTGTATTAAATTACTAATCAAGGTTGTTTGTCTTTACCTTCTTGTTTTTCATCATGCATTATAGGCATCATATTATGCAGGTGTTGACTAAAGATCGGTTGCCAAAAAACGGGTTTCTAATGGAAGAGTCAATTATACAAACAACCGAGAAAAATGCCGTGGTCCGAGATTGGTCTCTAAAAACTCAGAAAGAAAAAGGGGATAGTCTAATGGAAGAATGTATTGTCAATCTGCCCGAGCACGTAACTGTGAATGTTCGCCAAAACAACCTTGAAGATTTGGTTTGGATTTGGAATCAATGGGACTCGGACACTGGGGGTATCTGCACTGAGAGGTATGGAGATATAGCTCATTTGATCACTATCAACATTGACGAGCGTATGATTCAAGCCATGATCAGATTTTGGGATCCGGCCTATCAATGTTTTACTTTCAACCAGAAAGACATGACCCCGACTATAGAAGAGTACGCTGCTCTGCTTCGTGTCAATAATGTACAACCCTATAAGATATATGTGAAGGAACCTAAGTCGTTGACCTTTAAGAAAAAGTTAGTGAGATTGACGGACATGGCTGACGCGTGGGCTGAGAAACAGATAAAGAAGAAGAATGAAACCATTTGCATTCCATGGTCTTCCCTACAGGATTTGGTTCTGAACCATCCTGACATGCTGAAAAGGGTGAATCTATTCGCTTTGGCCATTTACGGTTTGATCATTTTCTCGAAAGTTCTCGGACATCTTGAAGTTGCAGTAGTTGATTTCTTTGAAAGGTTAAAACAAAGAATCAACCCTGTCCCGACTATCCTAGCCGAGACCTTCAGATCCCTGAGTAGCTATAGGAGGAAAGGGGAAGGTCGTTTCATTGGATGCGCGCAGTTACTCAATGTTTGGATTTTGAGCCACTTTTGGAAAAATAGAGCGCACACCGTTCCATATGTTTTCTAAAACATTCGCCCCGTTAGAAGCTTATCTTAAGAAAGAATGGCTAAAGGAGGTCACCGAACAGCATTGGGTTTCAGTTTTTCAGAATCTTCGTGCTGAAGATATAACCTGGAGAGCACCGTGGATACGCCCTTCGGTTCTACTATACAGGGTCAGAGATCAAGACTGGGTGCCACTACTCGGATTATGGGGAGGAATTGGATATGCTCTGCTTTTAGTCTAAAGGTAATTTTCTTCACGATAACTCATACCCGCCACCGGAGGATTAGCGCAGTCCGAGTTTGCTTTTGCGGGTGAAGGATATATGAAGAGGGTCCGAGACACTGCAAAATCTTGGAAGAAAATTTATCTGATGGAATTGACCCTATATGCTGATACCCTAACCCAAGATTACGACATATGGAGGAAGCAACAGGTAAATAGTCAGCAAATCTCGTCAACAAACTACACTGGTCCGAATCCTTTCTGAGGAAATGCCGTCTCGAGCTAGAAATGGCAAGACAAGAATTTGAACGAGAAAAGGCCAAGATGTCTCGGGACCTTAGTGCCCTTCAAGAAGAAAACTACCAATTGAAGATCGACATCCAGATTGAAAGATCCAGAACCGAAAAAGTGCAAAAGATGTTGAAGTCATAAAAAATGACTTAAGAGATCTTCATCCGGAAAATAAGAAGTTAAGAGGCACAATAAAGAACAAATTTTGGGTAAGTCGTCGTGAGAATGGAAAGAAGAAATAAGCAACATTAAAGGCGGAATGGAATTTTGGAAAGGAAAAGCGAAGAAAGAGGAGGGCAAAGTCACAACGGGCTATGATAGAACTAAAGAAGAAGAATACCGAATATGAAGATATGTCTGCCGAGGTAATGACTAGTCAAGCTAAACGTCAGGAACTAAAAGAGAGGATACGAGATTTAGAAGGTATGCTGCAAGATTGTCAGCAACAGCTAGATACTCTCTTGAAGGCTTTGGAAGAAAAGAATAGTCAATATGATAGAGACGTTCGTGCCTATGAAGAGGGCCTCCAAGAAAAAGAAATGCAACTTAACTGTTTGATCAATAAAATTCGTGGGGTAGCCATGCACGTGGTACAATTATCGGATGAAGCAGAGAATCTCAGTTGCCAATTCCCGCCAAGCCAACGATCGAGCATATCAGAATTCTTAGAGCGAGTAAAGAAATATGGCAATATAGCTAGGAAGTTTGTGTAATAGCTAAATAAAAAACGGCGAAATTTTTTGTAATGAACTCTTTTGATGAATGAAATGCCTAAATAGGGGCTATCTTGAAATCAACACCAATCTTTTGCATTTCCTTCATGACTAACGTTCATTTGACATTTATGCATTCATTCATGCATTCATTCATCCATTGCAAATCCCATACTCGTTCGCTAAGGCTAGAATCATATAATTCGCAGTTGCAATACTTCAAATCTGGAATTACGCCATTCATATAAAATGCGCCGACAAGCTAGAATAATGGAGGCTAAATTCAATGAGAGAATTGAAAGGATGGAAATGTCTCAAAGGGAATTACAAGATCAGTTGGCCAAGTCGCAAGAAGAGACAAGAGACCTAATGGTGAGATCTCGAGAGGAATCATTCGAGCAAAGAGATCAGATGGCCAAAATGATGGAGATGATGACAACTTTGGTCAAAGGAAAATGGCCCATGCAGAACCCCGATGTTATGGAACCTCAGTCAAGAATTCACCACGATCAAGATCCACTCTATCCCCCGGGATTCACTCCACTGCACGCCCATACAACACAAAGAGGGTATACTCAAGGGGAACCCACAGGCTTGGAACAACGACCTATGCCACCTGCCCCACCTGCTAATCTGGGGCAAGAAATGTTCGTATCAAACCTAGGGGCTAGTCTTGCTGATCCACTAGTTCCAGATTTGGACGACCCAGCAGAGGTAGCCAAGTTGAAATTGGATAATTATGACACGAAATATAAGAGTCTAGAGGAAAGACTCAAAGCGATAAAAGGCACTGAAGTCTTCTCCGCACTAGGTGCCAAAGAACTCAGTTTGGTACCCGATCTAATTTTGCCTCCGAAGTTCAAGGTGCCTGATTTTGAAAATTATGATGGGACAAGGTGCCCAAAAGCACATCTCATCATGTTCTGCCGGAAGATGACCGGCTATGTGAACAAAGATAAGCTACTCATACATTGTTTTCAAGATAGTCTTGCAGGATCGGCTCTTCGGTGGTACAACCAGCTTAGTAGGGAAAAGATCCGATCTTGGAAGGATTTGGCATCAGCATTCTGTGAGCAGTACAAGTATGTATCGGATATGGTGCCAGACTGGATGACCTTGCAAATGATGGAGAAAAAGCCGTCAGAGACCTTTAGATAGTACGCGCAGAGATGGAGAGACGTCTCGGCCCAAGTGGAACCCCCACTAACAAAAACGGAGATAACCATTCTCTTTATCAACACCTTAAAGGCGCCGTTTTATGACAAACGAGTGGGAAGTGCCACGAAGGATTTTACGGATATTGTAATATCTGGTGAACTTATAGAGAATGCCGTCAAGAGCGGTAGAATGAAAGGTTCAGAAGGTTCAAAAAGGGCAGCGCCTATGAAGAAAGAAAGAACCAGAAGCCCACATGATGGGAATGGGAAACTGTTATGCCTCTGATCCATATCCAAACCAACCCGACCTCGAAATTATCCACCTCCAAATTTCTATTATCCCCCTCAAACCCCTTACTACCAAGTACCACTTCCTTCCTACCCCGTTTACGCCACGAACAACCAAAGACCCGTCACCATATTCCCACAAAACATGGTACCCGCTCAAAGCCAGCCCAGAAACGAACCAAGACCAGCAAGGCCTAATCCCGAGAGATCGCAGTTTACTCCCATCCCTGTGTCGTATGGGGAATTGTACCCAAAAATTTTGGAGAAACAACTGATTTCTCCCCATTATATGGCACCCCTTAAACCTCCATACCCAAAGTGGTATGATCCAAACGCTAGTTGTGCATACCACGCGGGGAACCAAGGGCATTCCACGGAGAATTGCCTAGCCTTTAAGAGGAGAGTTCAAGGACTTATTGACGCGGGTATCCTACGATTCGATAGCGCCAGTAACGCAACCGGGAATCCGTTCCCTAACTATACCGAAGGGAATGTGAGTACAGTAGGGAAAGAGGACGAATGGAAAGTCAAGAGATCTGTCTCGGAAATAAGGGCACCTCTGCAGAAAGTCTGGGAGGTACTGGTTAAGAAAGGATTGCTTTGTCATCCCGATAGAATTCTTGGAGAAGAAGGTCAAAGTTTTTGCAATTTTCATGGAATTGTAGGACATGACATTCAGTCATGTAAGGATTTTAAAAGGTTTCTTCAAAACCGGATGGATAATAAGGAGATCAATGTCCTTAACAAGAAGGAAAAGGCCAACAAAAGAGAAATATGCGCCTCTGATAGTCGGTCATCGGGTCCCCCTTATAGCGTTAATCGACCGTTAGTAATTTATTACAACGCGACGAAAGAGCCGGTGAAACCAAAAATGATAATCGAAGTACCGTCTCCTTTCCTGTACAAGGAGGACAAAGCCGTCCATGAAAATATGACATCAATATCGTCACACCGGAAGGCGAAAAGTCCGAAGTCATAACTGGAGATGTTGGAGAGGTAGGTCATTTTACCCGAAGTGGAAGATGTTATTCGAAAAAGGTCGAACCAGTAAAGAAGAACAGTAACTGGAAGCAAAAAGGGAAAGCAGTAATGTATGAGGCCGAAGTCGAGCAAGAAACTCCACCCGTGCAAGAAACTAAAAAGCCTGTGGATGAGGAAGAAGCTCAGGAATTCTTGAAATTTATCAAGCACAGTGAATACAGTGTGGTAGAACAATTGAATAAACAACCAAAGACAAATCTCGCTTTATCTTTATCATAAATTCGAGCCACACCGGAACGCTTTGTTGAAGGTGTTAAATCAAGCTTATGTAGCAAACAACATATCTGTTGAGAAGCTTGATAGGTGGATGAACAATCTGAACGCGGATAATTTCATCTCTTTTAGTGATGATGAGATACCGCCTAACGGTAGAGGCTCAGTGAAAGCATTGTATATTACGACTTGCTGTAAGGGCTACATAATACCAAATGTGCTCATCGACAATGGGTCAGCACTCAACGTCATGCCTTTGGCCATGCTTTCTAGGATTCCGATGGATCTGTCCTATTTGAGGCCCTGTCATTCTATGGTAAAGGCATTCGATGGGATAAGGCGTGAAGTCATGAGAAAGATTGAGATCCCTCTGGAAGTGGGTCCTTATATTTATGATGTCGAGTTCCAAGTCATGGACATTACACCCTCGTATAACTGCCTTTTGGGAAGACCCTGGATCCATTCCGCTGGAGCGATCCCATCATCCCTCCATCAAAAGGTAAAATTCATCATGGATGGCTGTTTGGTCACTGTCGAGGGAGAAAAAGACACTGTCGCATCTATCTCTGCTGATGTGCCATACCTTGAAGTAAGCAAGGACGCAGTGGAATACTCCTTTCGATCCCTTGAATTTGTCAATGCCACTTTTGTCGCTGAGGGAAACAGAATTTCGGTGCCAAAACTATCAAGAAATACCAGAATGGGTGTCAAGTTGACTATAGGAAGAGGAGCTCGAGCAATAAGAGGTTTAGGGAGATATCTGTAAGGAATAGTTAGGGCTCTAAAGCCAGCGTACCACAAGGCCCGATACGGTTTGAGGTTCCAACCTGACATGCGTCAAAGAAGAAGACAGTGGAAGACAAATCAGGAAAGAAGGATTGCAAGAACTTTGGGCCGAGAACTGGAATGGGAACCCATAGAGTACCCTCCTTTGTCAAGAACATTTACATCTGCAGGAGTGATATACCCTGGGCATGATAATGCACAAAGCACAATGCTAATGATCGAAAAGGGTTTTCAGAACATCAGTGTAAATGTCATTGACAAAGGATCTGACGCGAGTAAGGACGTCTCAAGGATAGGCCCTTGTCCCTCGGGTTTCATATTGAACAATTGGACTACCGAGGACCTTCTTGTAGTTTATAAATCTTCAGAGTAATGCTCAAACATTAACATTTTATTGTATCCTTAGATATAATAGAATTCTTTTGTAAGAGCTTGCATTTGCTCTTTATCATTTAAATGGATATCAATGAAGATGCATTTTGTCACGATCTTTTGCATTATCACTAATTTCATAATTATTTTCTCATTTCATAGCCTATCCTTACATTTGCCACATGCCATGCCATAACATTTTATTTCTTGGTTCCAATACTTGGATGCTCCTCTATAGTTTCCTTTTCCATCTAACTTTGTGTGCTCGGATATCGAATGACATGAATAAACCTCATTACTGAGTCTTGAAATTGATTTTGAGAAGGTTTGTTTGTTTAGGAGAATTCGAAGCCGAAGAAAATGCTGAAGACTATGTCTCATCTCCTGACTTGTTAAGAATGGTGGAACAAGAGGATAAACAGATTTTGCCTCATGAAGAATCTGTTGAAACAATAAATTTGGGCACTGAAGAAAAGAAGCAAGAAGTGAAGATTGGGACTTCTATTTCAGAGAGCACCAGGCATAATTTGATTGCTTTGCTCCACGAGTACAATGATGTATTCGCATGGTCATATCAGGACATGCCAGGATTAGATGAAGAAGTAGTGGTCCATAAGCTCCCATTAAAGCCAGAATGCAAAACAATCCAGCAAAAGTTAAGACGGATGAGACCCGAAATGCTGTTGAAAATAAAAAAGGAAGTCAAGAAGCAATTTGATGCTGGCTTCCTACAAGCCTCCAAATATCCAGAATGGGTGGCTAACATAGTCCTGGTACCAAAGAAAGATGGCAAAGTACGAATGTGTGTGGATTACCGTGACCTGAATCGGGCAAGCCCAAAAGATAATTTTCGTTTACCACATATTGATACGTTGGTGGACAACACAGCAAAACATTCATTGTTTTCTTTCATGGATGGATTCTCGGGGTATAATCAGATCAAGATGGCCCCTGAGGATATGGAGAAAACTACCTTCGTAACAATGTGGGGAACATTCTGCTACAAGGAAATGCCATTCGGATTAAAGAATACTGGGGCAACATATCAGAGGGCTATGGTGACGTTATTCCATGACATGATGCATAAAGAAATAGAGGTCTACGTCGACGATATGATTGCTAAATCCCGAGGAGAAGAAGAGCATGTAGTGAACCTCAAGAAGTTGTTCGAAAGGCTGAGAAAGTTTCAGCTAAAGCTTAATCCAGCCAAATGTACGTTTGGGGCTACCTCAGGAAAGTTGCTAGGCTTCATTGTCAGTGAAAGAGGTATCGAGGTTGATTCAGATAAAATAAAAGTCATTCTAGAGTTACCACCTCCGCACACGTAAAAGGAAGTCAGAGGATTTTTAGGGAGGTTAAATTACATCGCCCGATTCATCGCTCAACTTACCAACCAATGCGACCCAATCTTTCGGCTTCTTCGAAAACATAACCCAGGAAAATGGAATGAGGAATGCCAAGTGGCCTTTGATAAGATAAAACAATATTTGTCTAGTCCTCCAGTACTAGTACCGCCGACTTCGGGAAGACCATTGATATTATATTTGACTGTGTTCAAAAATTTAATGGGTTGCGTATTGGGGCAACACGACGAGTCAGGAAAGAAAGAAAAGGCGATCTACTACCTCACAAAAAGTTCACTGAATATGAGGCAAAGTATTCGTCCATTGAAAAATTTTGTTGCGCTCTGGTTTGGGTAGCTCGGAGACTCAAACAATATATATTGTACCATACGACATGGTTGATTTCAAAGCTGGACCCAATAAAATACATGATGAAATCGCCAGCACTATCAGGAAGAATGGCACGATGGCAGATCCTCCTTTCGGAATATGACATTACCTATGTAAGTCAGAAGTCGATAAAAGGGAGAGTAATAGCTGATTTCCTAGCGACTCGAACGATAGAGGAATATGAGCCTTTAAGATTCGATTTCCCAAACGAAGACTTAATGTGCATCATAGAAATGGAATCTGAGTCATCAAAAGGGAAGTCATAGAAGATGTGCTTTGATGGTACGTCGAATGCTTTAGGGCATGGAATCGGAGCAATCCTGGTATCACCAGACGGGAATCATTATCCGTTCACTGCAAGACTGAACTTTTTCTGTACCAATAATATCACAGAATATGAGGCTTGTGTCATGGGGCTTCGTGCAGCTATTGAACGAAATATCGAAATCTTAGAGGTGTATGGGGACTCAGCCCTAGTGGTTTATCAAATCCGTGGAGATTGGGAAGTGAGGGACCCAAAATTGATTAAGTACAGTGATTTAGTGGCTGAATTGATTAAAGAGTTCAAAGAAATAACTTTTCACTACTTCCCGCGAGAAGAAAACCAATTGGCTGATGCCCTGGCCACTTTGGCTTCAATGTTCAAAGCAAGTAAAGAAGCAGAAATAATGCCCCTCAAAATGAGCATATACGAGGTCCCTACACACTGTTGTAGCGTTGAGAAAGAGGCAGACGAACGGCCATGGTTCCATTATATCTTAGAATATGTCAAGAATCAAAGGTATCCCGAACAAGCAAATGAAAATGACAAAAGAACAATCAGAAGAATGGCAGCTGGATTTGTTCTTGATGGGGACATCCTGTACAAAAGAGGAAAAGATCAAGTGCTCTTGAGATGCGTGGATGATGTTGAAGCCAGAAAAATACTTGAAGATGTCCATGAGGGAATTTGTGGGACACATACCAATGGTTTCACTATGGCCAGGAAGATTATGAGACTCGGTTATTACTGGATGACGATGAAAAGTGACTGCATTAGTTTTGCACGGAAATGCCACAAGTGTCAAATTTATGGTGATAAAATTCATGTAGCCCCTTTACCCCTTCATGTCATGACTTCTCCGTGGCCCTTTTCTATGTGGGGCATGGATGTTATAGGGCCAATTTCCCCAAAAGCTTCTAATGGACACCGGTTTATTTTTGTGGTTATTGATTACTTCACAAAATGGATAGAAATCGCCTCGTTTGCCAATGTGACGAAGACTGCTGTTTGCAGATTTTTGAAAAAGGAAATCATTTGTCGATATGGTTTGCCTGAAAGAATCATTTCAGATAACGCCCTGAATTTGAATAACAAGATGATGAAAGAAGTGTGTGAGCAATCTCAAATAAAGTATCACAACTCCTCGCCCTATCGCCCAAAGATGAACGGAGCTGTTAAAGCAGCCAACAAAAATATTAAGAAGATTATTGGGAAAATGACCAAGACCTATAAAGACTGGCACGAGAAGCTACCGTTCGCTTTGTATGCATATCGCACATCTGTGCGGACGTTCACGGGAGCAACTCTTTTTTCTTTGGTCTATGGAATGGAAGCTGTATTACCCATTGAAGTTGAGATCCCTTCTCTACGAGTCTTAATGGAGTCGAAATTAGAGGAAGCAGAATGGGTTCGAGCTCGATATGACCAGTTAAACCTCATCGAAGAAAAACGTTTAAAGGCAATATGTCATAGACAGATGTACCAGAAGAGAATGATCGCGGCCCATGACAAGAAGGTACGACCAAGAGAATTCCACGAAGGAGAGCTCGTACTGAGAAAGATTCTCCCAATACAAAAAGTCCTGCGAAGAAAATGGGCACCGAATTGGGAAGGACCATATGTCGTAAAGAAGGCTTTCTCGGGTGGAGCTTTGATTCTTACTGAGATGGATGGGAAGGAGTTACCGAATCCAGTGAACTCAGATGCTGTAAAGAAATATTATGCCTAAAAAAAAGAAAATCAAGATGAAAACCCGAAAAAGGGCATCTAAAAAAAAAAGATCAAGGTGAAAACCCGAAAAGGGCGTCTTGATTAACACTAAAGATTAGGATGAAAACTCGAAAGGGCGTCCTAATGAAGCAAACACTCGGCTTAGAGGGCAAGGCGATTTGAATGGTGGGTCGAACAGCGAGACTACAGTATTTGAAGCATCTCTGAAAGTTTGAAATCTTCTATGCAAGAAGCTATACTTGAAAAGATTCTTGATTGAGAAACGTGAAAGAGTTCATGCGTTGAATATCTAGAGCATTTGTACCCGTTGAATGTGATCCCTTCTCTTTTTATGACATTTTTACTATCATGGGTTAACTTTATTTGTTTGTTACATTTGAAATAAATAAATGTGAGGTATCCCCTTTTGTCCCTACCTGACCATTTTCATGCATCTCTTTGTGTGGTTTATTTACATGATAAATAGTGAAATGACATACTCTAAACAAAAGAAATGTTAAGTATTACCTGGATGAAAATTTGATAAGCACAAGAGCCTCAAAGCGAGAACAAGGTTTAACCAGGGGCAAAAGAGTGATATCTGAGAAACGTCGATTACTCGTGAAGCTTGAAGACGGGTACGAGGCCTGAAGAGAAAGTCGAGAATCAAAGCAATGAACATAGATCCTCAACAATCGTGGCTAAATGGACATACGACAAACATGCTTAAGGAGCACTGCATAATCATGTAGGCATAAAGGCATTTAAGACAAACATGTGCATATCATGATAACATCATGCATGGCATATACAGGTAATCCAGTAGAGCAAGAGGTCGTGATGATAGCTGTATTGAATCAAAGGAAAAGACTCCTGAGTTCTACCAAATGACGGGTTTTGGTATTTTGATGTTTTTATTGCTGCTTTCAGAAATCAACTCATATTGCGAGAGGTGAGTTGAGCCTCAGGCCACACGCTGAGGTATTTTTTGTTTATGTTTCAAAAATTGACTCATATTGCGAGAGGTGAGTCAAGCCTCAGGTTACGCTGAGGTATTCTTAATTTCTGTTTCAAAAATCAACTCATATTGCGAGAGGTGAGTTGAGCTTCGGCTCACATGCTGAGGTATTTTTCAATTTTCGTTTTTAATTTCTGTTTTTCAAAAATCAACTCATATTGCGAGAGGTGAGTTGAGCCTTTTAATTTCTGTCTTTCAAAAATCAACTCATATTGCGAGAAGTGAGTTGAGCCTCAGCTCACATGCTGAGGTATTTCCAATTTCTGTTTTAATTTCTGCTTTTCAAAAATCAACTCATATTGCGAGAGGTGAGTTGAGCCCTTTAAGTTCTGTTTTTCAAAATCTACTTTTCAAATTAAGTTTTAAAGAGTCAATTCATATTGCGGGAAATTAGTTGAGCTCAAGATCACATGCTGAATAAAGAACAAAGATTGAAGCTGATGGAAGATACCAGACTCGATATCCCCGAAGTTGCAGTAAAGCTGATCAAGGATATCAAATCTTGCCTTTCTAGAGTTACAGAAGAGAAGACCACAAACCTTATCTCACTGAAGCAATAGAAGAGCAGATTGAAGCCATAGATCTTATCTTTCTAAAGTTACAAGTAAAGCAGATCGAAGCCACAAATTTCCTATCCTTGAAGTTACATTTGAATAGATTGAAACTACAAGGTATATGTCAGAAGATACAGTGGATTGAACCAAAGCTACAAGATACGGTGGATTAAAAGGAGGCTATCTGAACAAGAAGAGCACCAAAGCAGTCAAGACTCAGCAAGACGGGGCAAAATTGGCCTTTCATTTTGTCTTTGCTCTATTTTCGTTACACGACAATGGGCAAAGAGAGGCAGCTGTTACAGGCCAATTTTTGGGTCGTTTTACAAAGCCCAATTACCTAAAATTAAACCCAATACATAGCCCAAACACCTAACCCTAAACAGAAACCCTAGCCCCTAAACTACCTCAGCATCGCAACCCTCCCCACTTGCATCTGACCAGCGCCGCCAACTGCTCCACCGCCACTGTACTGCCGTCACGCCGATCACATCCACCGTCTTCGTTGACTCAACACCTGCAAACAATAAATAGGAAAGGACAGCAAGAATAGTGAAAGCAAGTTGTAAAAGGGTTATAAAACCCGATTCAAAAACATTGTAGAGCATTCGGTAGTTTTGAAAAACACAAAGAAATAAGAACAAACCATTTCAAATATAGAGCAATAATAGCAATTTCATCAGTATTTTAGACACAAGCATAACATCAAAGTGAATCGGGTGTCAAACGTTGGGGAATCAAAAAGAAAAACCTAAGGTCATTCTTCATTTCGATTACTGTTTTAGGCCCCATTTTTTACACACAAATACATAAAAAATTTACAAATAAACATAAAAATAAAAAGCAAAAAAAAAAAGAAATTTTTTACCTTTCGGCCGGCGCCGGCGACGGTCCGGCGACCGGCCGATGACCCCCCTGGCCGGCAACCCCCCTCTCTCCTTTCCCCTCTCCCTCTTTTCTCTCCCTCTCCTTTCTTTTTCTTTTTTTTTCTTTCCCCTCTCCAAATGCTTTTTTTTTTCAGATTTTTCGGCTATTTATAGCCTACTAAAACGGCACCGTTTTGGTGCCCAAACTTAGGCTAAAAAATGACGTCGTTTTGAGTATGGGTCGGGTCGACCCGACCTTACCTGCTGGGATCCGCGTGTTTTTTCGTTGGAGGGGCTAATTGCGCTTTCAGCCCCTCCGCTTTTTTATGGTTTTACAATCAAATTTATTGTTTTTTTAATCTAGCCCTTAAATTTGTTGCGTTTTCCAATCTAGTCCCGTTCAATGCTGTGCGTTTTTGAATTCGGGGAAAATTGCCCTTTTGACCCCTCCAAGTTATGCGCATGTTGCAATTTCGTCCTTTTCTTAAATTTTTATCTCAAATTGGCCCCACAACTTGGTTTTTAATTTAATTTTAGTCCTTTTTCGTTGATCTTTATTTCTTTATTAAATATTCTTGTTATTTTTGTATTAATAGTATTATTATTATTACTATTATTATTATTATTATTAGTGTATGTTTTATTATATATGTATGTATATACATTTTTATATACAACATTGCTTTAATTACTTTATTCTATTATTATTATTATTATTATTATTATTATTATTATTATTATTATTATTATTATTAATATCAACATGATTTTAACATTGTAAGTATGTGTGTATAGTTTACGTAAATGTCTTAATATTGTATTATATATATGCTTTACGTATTATGTACATATGATTTTAATATTATATCTTATGTATCATTATGTATGTTTTAATATGTATATATTTGTGAAGTATTATTATTATTAATTTTGAAATGTATATATTATATTATATTTTAATACTACATTATATATGTATTTTTAATACCGTATTATATATATTCATTTTTATCCTCAAAACATTTATAGGTAATATTAGTACATATATTTTATTATGTGTATATATATACTTTTTATATAGTACCATTCCCATATATCATTATATTTATTATACCTATTATATTTTCCATATTGTCACTTATGATCTTAGTATTATTATGTGTATTATTATATGTTTTCAATGTATACATGTTTACGTATATAGCTCTACTAATTTTATTTTTATTTTTATTTTCCCTTGTACATATTGTCATTTATATGTTCTTATTATTACTATATCTATTACTTATTAGTACTTCACTATCACTATTATTAGTATTTATTATTTTTACTCGATACTTTTATGTATACATTTTTAAATACTACATTTTTAATACCATATATATATATATTGTGTATATTTTTAATACTATACATATGTATATATTCTTTAATAACTCTATATTACGTATGTATTTTTAATATTATACCATGTATATACTTTGTAATACTATTATCATGTTTATATTTAAAATATGTATATGTATGTATATAGATAACATCATTAGTGTTTTTAATATTATGTTTCCATCATTTTACTTATTATTATTATAAGTTTATACACATGTTCGTCCCTATTTCTTGTTTAATACTATTGTTATCGTGTTTAATATCACATATATTGTCATTGTTTTAATATTTTTGTCATATTTATGCTTCGATGTATTTCCGACTCTTTTATTTTTTTGTTTCCCACCCATTTTATATCATTTTGTTGTTCACTACTTTAAATATTTTTATTCATGTTTTTTTACTAATTTCAATAATCAATGCAACGTGCCGATTTAACATTAAGTCATTAAAATTCATCGCTATGTTGGGTGAATATTAATTGACTCATGTTAAAACGGTATATCCTTCTCAAAAATTAAAAATTAAAAATTTCTCGTATTCTTTTAATTGGATCACGACTAAATGTTACATTAAGCTCGTATTTTTAAAAATCAAGACAACACGTGTTTATGAGATACCAATTTTTGGGCGTCGTGAGGGTGCTAATACCTTCCTCGCGCGTAACTGACTCCCGAACCCTATTTTTCTTTGGACTTTCGACGTAGACCTAAACTCAGCCTTCTTTTTGTTTTAAAAAATGAATCTAATAGGTGTCCGATCACACCTAGAAAAAAGGATCAGTGGCGACTCCCTCTTTATTTTAAAATCAAACTTCAAGTTTTCAATAAATCGCCACAATTAGCGACCGAAAGCAAAAATTTTTACGTCGCTACAATATTCTTCACATATTATTGAAAATATTCAATATTAATATTTTAATAATAAATATTTATTACAATTATAAATATATTAATAAGAAATGTTTTGTAGTATAAAGGTTAAAATATGCAATCTTCACAATTTTACAATTTAGTCTTTATACTTTTATTTTCAAGAATTTAGTCCCTCTACTTTTCAGATTTGAAAATCAAGTCTAATTTGTTAATATTGTTAAATTTTTTTGTCAATTTTGCTGATGTCACATTTTTAAATAAAAAAATACTCACTTGGTAGTCATGTAACTAAAAAATGACGTTGTAATGAACTTGAATTTAACAAAATATTTTTAATATATGAAAAACAGTGTAAATATAAATTTATAGATATAAAATAAAGTCAATTAAACAATAAAAAGATAAGAAAATCTCAAATATATGTTTGTTTCATTGAAAACAATTTTTATGAAATATTTTAAGAAACTTGTCAAACAATAGAAAATATTTTATATAAATTCATTCAAACATAAAAAAAAATATTAACTTTTTCAGAAAAATAAGTTATTTTTTAGAAATCATTTTCCAGAAACTATTTTCAATTAAACAAATAGACCTTAAAACGCAGTTCCAGTTGAGGTGTTTGGCAGCACACCAATGAGCATTTCTCATCTCACAATAACCCAAAATATTCATTGGAGTTAAAAGCTCCAGTGGACTGATTTGGAAGTCCAAAAACAATGGTAATTATTATTTTACCGCTCCAATTCTTCCTTTATTATTTATTTTATTTGATACGCATAACATAAATTTAATATGTCATTATTTAATATAATTTAATTTTCAATAAAAATATTTTTTATAATTTTTATTTATAAATTTAGCATAAATACAATTTAATTTATATTTTATTATTTTATTTAAATAAAATTTGTAAAACATTTTGATATTTTATTATATATCATTTTTAATCTAATATCTTTAATAGTCATTTCTTATTCTCACCTCACCTCTATAGTTGCGTTTAAATCTAAACACACACCTCACCGCTGGTTTTAATCTCACATTATTACAATAATTAATCTCACCGGAAATAAACGCGTACTTTTCATTCAAACTAAGCTTAAGTGTCATTTAACTTTTTTGTGAATGTTGGGGATTAATGAAGGTTATAGCATGGGGAGCAAAGATTAATAATGAAATATGATGAGTCATTGTAAGAGGGAGACAAGGCTTCCATTAACATACAGAGAACCTAAGCTTAATTATTGTCCCTCTAACATTAAAAATAACATGCTGCACCTTTCTTCGACATCAATTCTGCCTTTTCCCTTTCCCTTCTGCTTCACTCAAATAGCTTTGATTGCCCAACTAATATATATGGGAAAAAGTCAATTACCTTTTTTAGGTTCAATATAAAACACAGTTACATTCTTATGGTTTGAAGTAGGGACTAAACTAGAAATTTTATATTAAGAGATGGAGATAAAATTTTTTTTAAATAGAGGTAAAAGGATTTTGTGTTATAATGGTCTAAATTGATTAATTAATTCCTTGGAGAGGCCAAAAATATAATTTTCTTCATTTGACCAAAGCTAAAAAAGATTAAAACTCAACTTTTAATTTTTAAAAGGGACTAAAAGGGAAATTATATAATTTAACTAAAGGGCAAGATCTTATAAATTTCATTGGGATCTATTTATTAAACAAATTTTAAATAAAAATATAATTATCCCTTCTTATTATTTATATATGCATTTTTATTTATTTAATCCATTTCTCAAGTTTTAATTAAAAATAATGGATTTTTAGTTATATATTGAAGTATTATACAATTATATATATATATATTACTTTTTTCATAAAAAAATATATTTCACTTCAATTAAAATTAAATATTTTAAATTTATATTTATTTTAATTATATATTAATTTTGAGAAGAATTTATTAAATTATATTTATGTAAAATTAATTAATCACCATTATTTAAAAGGTTGTAATGGAAAAAAATTAAAACATAAAAGTAAATAAATAAAGGAAGAAAGAAAAAAAAAAGAAATCAATTAATCTCAAAATTAATGTTGTTGGCTTAGTGACAATGTTGAAACCCTGTGAATATTAAGATCTCATATTCGAGTATCACTTTTTGTAAACTATGTGTGGTTTTTTATCTATATTTATTTTTATTTATGTCCAATCATATACAGACCTTTGTATATATTTATTTTGATCTAAGTCTAGAGATATTTTAGTTATCAATTGAATTATGCTTTAGAATAATTAAATACGGTTATAGTTATTCAAATACATTTTTTGTATTATAATAAAGAGATTGTAAGCTAAAACCTGAAATAATGAGTAGGCACCTATCGAGGAAAATGCCTAATAAATTACTCTCGACAGAAAATACATTATATTGTTATGAGAGAATATTTGATAAAATGTAGGTTTATAAGTTTCATCCATCATCGGGGAATAATAACATGGCACATCATCATTAAATTAAATAAAAATAATGGAGGATTTATAGATAAACACTAATAAATTTATTTAAATACAATGAAATAATAATTAGTTATAAATAAATGTTAAAACTCGAGACCCTAGACTCTATACATAAGACCTTAGACCTTAAGCACTAGACTCAAGACCCGAGACCCTAGATCATAAAACCCTAAATCCAAAATCTTAAATTCGAGAGTTAATAATATTTATTTATAATAATTATGTTTAAATATTTTTTTATTTTTTATTTAATTTAATAATAATTATAATATTATTATTTATTAATGATATATAAAATGTATGCACCGATAACTTATCAAATATTGTTGAAATTATTATTTATGTAAATTATATGTTTCCTACCTAAATCGTAAAGAATGAGAGTAGACCATTTGAAATCATTTTGTTAGTGCTTTCCAATAATTGTAGCTTATTAGGTGTGGGTTGGAAGATTTGGTCTTGGTTTAGCGCAACCAAGAAAAATATAAGATTCTTTTTTTAAAGAAAGAAAGATATGGCAATCTCCAATTGTCAATAAATTATTTTATATCTTGTGTACCATAATTCTTCGAATTCTGTGGGATAATAATAATAAGGATGGTTACTCAAAAGCTAGATTTGATAATGGGTTGAGTTATTCGTCTAGACTCGAAGGCTTATCTGAAAAGTGGGAGAGTTTGAGTTAAAATATAAGCTTAAAAAATAGAATTGGACAAAAAATAATGCTCATTTTCTGAACAGGTCAGAGCCTCAAGTAGAATTTTATTGGCTTAGTGCAAACCAACCTAAACTTCCTTTTTTGCTTCTATTTAACTATCATTTCGTTATTTTATTGTTATTATTTGGATATTGTATAACTCTTGTTTTATTGTTAATTTTGTTACTATATTAGAGGTATTTGCTTGTTAAGTTATAACTATTTTAGTGTTATTTAAGTATAAAGATTTTTTCTATTTTCAATTTGTTGAAAAACATTTATTTTATTGTTTTTAGTGCATTTGATGTATTATATTTTTAAAATTTATTTTTATATAAAAAATAATATAAAAAAATTAATATGGGCGGGTTGGACCCAAATTTAACGTTTTTAATTTGAATAAGGCTTGGACAAAATTTTTTGAGTCGGACCTTAACTTAAAAATCGAGCCTAAATTTTATATCAACTCGATCCATGATCAGATCTACTTAAAACCAACTAATTTGTGATCAAGAGGAGTTTAAAAGAAAATTAAGAAATAAAGGATGGCGAATAACTATATAATTATAGTTATGTAATTATAAATATTTTAATTAATTACTTATTTATTTTGTAGGATTGTGTTAGAAAATACTTTGACATAAGGTTATTATTGTAACTAGAAAAGTTAAGGATTCAATCTCACCTCACAGGTATTATTCCAAACACTACAAAATCAGGTAATTATAATTACTTTCATATAAAAAGCTAGCCTCAAAGTCAACTCATTCATTTAAACTACATAAAACTTAATATAATTATGCCGTGATTGGTGTTGAAGTCAAACATAAAAATATGTGTTGAGGACTTGAGTGATTGGCAAGTAATTTCCAATTTCAATTTATAACGATTATATATGCATAATGTTATGCAGAGATCCATTGAAATGCTATCAATTATTTATTTATTTTTTGTCTAACTTATAAATAAGCATAAATAAACTCTTTTAGATTTTACTTGTTATAAAAATATGGTTGTTATACATTTATATCAATATATTGTTATAAAAAGATAATTATTGTAAGTTTACCATAAAATTTATATAGTGAATTTTCGTCTAATAACAAGAGTGAGAATTATGTTCAAAAAAGAAAAAATGAGAATCAAATCAACAAAATTAATAAACGTAGAGTAGGTGCATGCATTGTTGCTCTTTTTTTCTTTTTTTGAAACAAAAGCACGACATCTTTATTAAATCGATGTGACAACGTTTTACAAATGGAAATAAAAATAAAAAACAACCAAATAAAATACAAACACTAGGACTTAAAAAGAAAACATCAAAAGAAAAGTATAGATTCCAACCGCACTTGAGCTTTCCTCGTCCAAAAACCAAAATATCAAGAAACTGAAAAACTCCCAAATTCACCTTTGTCACATCCGTTGCTAGTTGCAGACGGTGGCAGAAGTATCCGACAGTAAACAAGCCGATGGTAAGCACCCTATCCGTTGAGATCCATTCTAATCCTCTGTCTCTTGCCATCATCACCCTTAGGCCTGACCCATCCACCACATCACCTCCGTGGACACTTTTCATCGTTTGTCTTCTACAAGAAGATAACGACCAGGGTCCCCTTTGCTGAATAGCATCATGTCAAAGGGAGGATTCATGCGCATCTAGCCGTTGTTTGAGTTGCCCTTCGTGCAAACTGACATTTTCACATTGATACATATAGAGCTCTCTTGATGCCACACATCTCTCATGATAAATGAATGATGAGAGACCCTAACTTTGGCAAGATCCCCCACCATCTGTTCACCCCCAATCTACCCTCGTTTCGCTCCAATACGAAAGCATCCAATCTGTGTCCACTCTTCAATCTAGTGGAAACGTCTTCGGCGATTTGAAGTCCACTAGATCCACCATGGCGCTTAACAACAAGGCTTTTCCTGTAACCCATCCTTTTGTCGTCTGACGCTACCTCTCGCATACTTGCCCCTCACTCGATTTCCTCCTCCCCTTTGATGGAATTGATATGCCACTCGTCAACTTCCCCATCCTCTATGGACAGTGCCGCCAAAACCACCACCATAACCACTCAACAAATCGTCGAACCACGACATTACCCTCTTTCTCCTAGATGCTTGGAAAACTGAAAAAACTGAACAGAAACCCAAACTACCCTGCTATAGAAGCAGACATAAGTAGACAAAATCGTGCCGTAAAAGCAGACAAAACCGTTGTAAGAAAACTTTAATGGAGAAATGTTTCTTCCATGGGCAAAAAGTTCATGAAAGCCTAAAAAATTTTAATTATGTTTTGACTCTCCTGCTCAATATCTTCATCCACAATTTGTCTCTCTCTATTATTCAAGTTCAAAACTCCAAAAACAGAAATGGAAGGAACAAATTCTTCATTTGAAAACGCATAAAGGAACTATAAGCAAAAAGTGACTAACAGCATCGGCAAAGACACTTACGCTCTCCTCTGTGGTGATTAACTCCCCTATTTCTTGTACATTCTTTTATATGATTAATTATAAAGTTCATAAATGTAACAAGTTCAATTAAGCAATGAGTTATCAAATTAAATTAATTAATTTCTCATGAGTTACTAAATTCAAGTAATCAATTTATAAGTTCATAATATTCCAAATTCATAATGAATATTTAATTAGAGAATTTAATAGTTTATTGAATTGATATCTTTAATTTCTTTTCACAAGAAAGTTAATCATTTTAATTAAAATCATTATCAATTAATAAATGATAATTAATAGACTTATATGAAATAACTATAATTTTACTTAAACGTTTAAACCATATGATGTTATAGAGAACTAATTTAATAAATAATATATTTCATAATTATCGATATAATTAATAGACTTACTTATATGAAATAACTATAATTTTACTTAAACGTTTAAACCATATAATGTTATAGAGAACTAATTTGATAAATAACATATTTCATAATTATCGATATTATTGTTATAAGTGAAAATATATTAAAAGAGGGTTAAAAAAAATTGATTCTTCTAAAAATTTGACTGTTATAACAAGTGATTATTATAAAGAAGAATATCTATATTTATACGATAATGTAATTTCATTTTTAGAGTATGTTATGACAAAATAAGTTGAGTGTTTTTTTACTTCTTATTGTTTAAAAATAAATAAAAGAAAATGAGAAGAAGAGCATGAATGATGAAACCCCATGTCATGTGCCACCATCAATATGGAGATGAAGACATGATGCAACATCATGTCGCTTATGAATGAAGGCAGGCTAAGGAGGACTGCAAAGGCCCGGAAGGGGCCAAGAAATGGTAAAGAATAATATCATATAAGCTTTATTTTTTTATTCTAAAATTAAAATTATTGTTTACATCGAATTTTAATTTTTTTAAATTTTTATAAGGTGGGCCATGGATTTTAAAAAGAGCGGGTCAGTGAAATCATAAAAGCTGGACACATACGTGGCAGCAAAGCAGAAAAGCTTTTCATTGTTCCAATAGCTGTCAGATTTAACAAATAACCGGCATTAACTGATCCCGTCTAGAAGTGTGCATGGGCCGGGCGGCCTGGTTCGGCCCGAAGGCCTGCCGGAAAAATGAGAAGGTTTGGGTAAAAATATAGGTCCAAAAAATAGATTTGGGCAAAAAAAGAGGCCCATTTAGAAAACGGGCCGGGCCTCGGCAAGATTTTTTTAGCCCGGGCCCGGCCTGATTTTAATATTAAATTATTTTTAAGTTTTTTTTATTTTAAATTTTAAGTAACTTTAGTTTTTTTTATTGTTTTTAATTTTTTTTGATATTGTAAAATTTTTGTTATTAATATAATTTAGTTCTAATTTATTTCAATTTTTAATTTTAATATAATTATTTTTATTATATTTTTAATTTATATATTATTTTAAGAATTATTTTAGTCCCATTTTTTAATATTTATTTTTATGTTTTAAATGCATTTGATTTATTATATTTTAAAGTTTTTATTTAATAAAAAAGTAAAAAAATTTAATATGGCCGGGCCGGCTCGGCTTATCATTTTTTCTCGGGCGGGCTTGGACAAAATTCTAGGCCCATATTTCGGGCGGGCGGGCCGGGCCCGACCTTAAAAACGGGCCAAAATTTTTTATGGGCCCGGCCCGGTCCGGCCCATGCACACCTCTAATCCCGCCCACCTGTCGTCTTTTAACAATTATTTTTATTTTTTAGAAGTTTTATAAATCATTAAAAAGAAAAAGAAAATTTTTAATATTTAATAATTACTTTAACTTTTAGTAAAAAATATTAACTTGATTTCATTTTATTGAAAATTTAAATAAAATATTTTTTATAAAGAAATTACATATTTATCTTTAATCTAAAGTTATTTATTTTGATAAAATAATATAATTATATTCGGTACTTATATTTATTAATTTACCAATTTTTAACGTAAATTCAACACTTATAAATTTTAATAGTAAAAATTTAATATTTAATTTTTCAACACTTAAATTTGAACTTAATCAAACACTCCTTTTAACTGTGAAATTACTAAAATTTTAGTATTTAAATATTATTTTAAGAGCATTTTAATTTTTTTATATTAAATTTAAAATAAATTAATATGATGATATTTGAAACCAAAACATCGAAGTTTCCACTAATTCAAATTTATCAATTTAACTAAAGTTTTGTTTGGTTTTTATATAATTTTAAATAAAATTGTTACATAGAATTTTTATATATTAAACTTATGATTAAGTTTGTGTTATTAGTCGAACTGGTTATCAATTGAATATTGGGAAACAAACTCAATTTGATAATGACTAAAAAATATTTTTTTACAAAATAAATTATATTATTATGAGCATTATATATATTTATAAAATAATAATAAAAAACTCATAAATGATGAGATTTGAGCCTAAAATATTATGGTTTCTAAACCTTTAATTTTTATCATTTCAATGCTTTTTTTAATTTTTATACAGCCTTTTTAAAAATATATAGTTTACATAAATTGTTTTCATGCATAAGTTTATTTTTTAACTAAGTTGATGTTATGAGTTAACCAAAAACTTAGTTAGAAAATAATTAAAGTGTTCATCATTTACTCTGATATTATATTATTTAGCGGATTCAGATTTTTGTATATTTAAATATCCAATAGATGATTGAAAATGTTAATTTTACAGTTTTTGCATACTCAAATATCTAGCGGATAATGATGTTTAATTCAAATTTAAATTTGTATCAATCCTTATATAATTTATAGATTTGAATTTTTAAATACGGATTCAGATTTGGATAATCTAAATATGTAGATATTCAACATGTTGTCATCCCTAGATAATGAAAAAAAGAAGAAGAAGTACGCTGCAAAATATATTAATTTTCGGGAAATAGTGATATTTTCTTGTGGTTGAACTATTTTATGTTCTTTGTCAAAACTTTTTGAAACCATTTTTTTAAAAGTATTCTTATTAAAACAAACACATCATAAATATATTTGATATAAAATATTATAATAGCATTTCTTTCAGAAAATCAAAATTTATTTTATAAAAATTATTATTATATATAAACTCATTAATAAATAATGCCTAATTAAAACTTAATTTAAATTTTATATATTATATTTATGGTAGTGGATAGTGGCACATTAAAATTTGAATAGATAAATGAAGCAAAACATGATTTAAAAAAATTATCATATTTATATAATTAAATGTTCATATTTTATACTATAAAATATTTATAAATTTTAATATATATTTATTATTAAAAATTTTAATATAAATATAAATATGTTTCAATAATATATTAACAATATTTGGAAATTATTGTTAAAATTTATGATTAAAATAAAATTGTAATATTAAATAATTTAATAATATTTTATTATATAAATAAATATAATTAATTAAATATGTTTGTTTAATAATATTGAATGTTATAATATTTGATATTAATATTTTTAAAAAATAAAAATAAAAATGATTAATAATATAATAATATTAAATTTAATTGAAATCAAAAGTAAAACTATTTATGAGTGAATTTTTTTTCAAAAAATAATTTATGTAAATTAGTTTATAAAAATAAAACATATTTGTTATTAATCTGTAAATCAATTTCCATTTTTCTTAATAAAAAACATAAAAGTTAAAAATATGTATATATGTTTCGTAAAATAGACGTAGATTAGTTTAAATTTCAAACTTTTAAGAATTCTATCGCTTTCCCTTTTTCGCTGTTGAGTCAGCTTTTTTTTTTCTTTTCTTCTAACCGTTGTATGATTTTATGGTTATACCCTAACAAAGAAAAAAACCATGTAAATGCTAATCAATATATTTCTAAAAGAAACAAAAATTTTAACACTTAGTTTTTTTATTAAATTATTTAGAGTGGTATTTTGAAATCAAAAAATTCGTTTAATAATTATATAAAAAATAATATTTTAATAGATCTAAATTTATTAAAATTTTTTAATAGTATAAACAAATAAATTTTTTAAAAATAAAAGTAGGAGCTTAAATTTCAAATGCACAAAAAATTATAAGGATTTAAAGTATACTTTACGGTTTTTTTTTTTAAATTTAAGATTTATATTTATAATTTCAATTGCGAATAATATATCTTTATAACAAAATCAATTATGACAAAGTACAACGCGACATGAGAATTAAAATAAAATAAAATATTTAAAAAATACACGTGATTTATTTATATTAAGTATTTCATGGTTAATGTATATTCATTTAATTTTCTTAAATTTTTTAGATTTTTTTTAAATTAAGAAAAACTATGGGTAATTTTAAATTTTATATATATAAAAAACAGTGACGTGTAGAGCAGCAAAGAATAACAAATGAAAACGGCATCGAAAAATAAATAACAGAAAGTTCATGGGTACAACTGCAAAACCGAAGAACTAAAATCCCTACTTTTGAAAATCTCGCGAAATTTCCAAGCCCCCTCACCCTATAAATACATAGCTCGAGTAAAGCTAGGTTTGCCCAACTAAACAGCCAAACACGGCTTTTTAGAAATAATAAAAAAAGTTCTCATTTCTTTTTCTGCACGCTTTCTCTCCCTTCTGCAAACCCCATAAAAAAATGGCGACATCTTCTAGACGAACGAGCGGTCCGGTTCTCCGATCCCTCTCCCCATCCGGCCGTTTCTGTTCTCACTACGCTTCTCAGTCTTCATCTTCTTCCTCTCCCTCTGCTTTTGCCTTTTCGAGTTCAAGCTTTTCTTCACGCTCTTCAACTTTCTTTAATCAACACAGATCTATCTCTCCGCCACGTGTCAATATGTACAATCACTCTTCATCGGCGCCATCTGTGCGTTTCTCGCTGGATAACCGCCCGATCTCGCCGAACCGTTCGTTAGCCACCATCCGTAGAAACACCGATGCGGTGCAGAATTTAGAGAAGCGACAGCAGAAGCGGACTTGTATGTGTTCCCCAACGACGCATCCGGGATCCTTCCGTTGCAGTCTTCATAAAGGTTTCAATAATTCGAACGCGGTGTCGAGTTACGCGCCAAGCAATCGGCTCAACGCGCGTAGATCTGCGATGACAAACTCGCTGGTGAGGATTGGTGGAGTCGAAGGAGATCTGGTTAAGAGAGCTTTGTCGGCTTTGATTAGGCCTTCCTCTCACCAGCAGCGTCGCCGAGCAGCTTTCCAGCCGAGGCCGAGCCGGCTTTCCGTGATGTCTAAAGCGGAGGATTTATGAAGATTCCTTTTGCGGTATGTGTAATCTTCTAATGCTTTTTGGTTTAGTCTCCAAGATTTCCGGTGATAGGGGATCGAGCTTCGGAGTAACGCCGGATGGTAGCGTTGCAGTCAGATTCCGGCGAAGAGGTAGGAGATCTGGACGAAGGATTCGGGACGGATATGATTTTTAGTGTACTCCGGGTGACCGAAACCGTAAAATCCGAGGAACAAATTATCATATAGTTTGTTGGTGTAAATACATATATTTGCAGGCAATGGTAAATTTGAGGAGCTTTTGGACAGAAAAAGAACCCTAAATTCCCTTAAAATCTAATCTAATTCAATCTAACCAGACTGTAACTCTAATCTAAAAAGCCCAGGCCGGTTCTCAAATTTGACTGGTTTATCATCTCTCTTAATTGGTTTGATAACCAAACACCATTCCATTCCATTCCATTCCAGCGCAGTTGTTTTCTTTTCCGTGATCCATTTCTGTTGACGTTTTCCGTTTTCCGTTTGCCGTTTCTCCATTTTCCATTTTCCATTTTCCATTTTCCATTTTCCATTTTAGCAGTTTGTTCCGTTTGATCTTTTCCTCTGTTGACTCGTCTCGTTCATCCGTTTCGTATGTCTCTTTTTTTTTTTTTTTTTCCTTAGTATTTTTTTTAATGGTGTTTTAAAATGATTTTATTTGATTGTTTTGCAGGTATCTGAAATGGCAACTCCTAATCATGAGTGGTTGGGTTTTAGTTGGAGGCACGCAAGGGAGAAT
Source organism: Gossypium anomalum (assembly GCA_025698475.1). Lineage (NCBI taxonomy): Eukaryota > Viridiplantae > Streptophyta > Magnoliopsida > Malvales > Malvaceae > Gossypium > Gossypium anomalum. The sequence continues at coordinate 9,056,939 of CM046961.1, forward strand.
TGAACTGAATGATTTATTAGACCTTGAACTCTAAGATAACCCTTACCCGTTTGCTAAATTTGATGGAAATTGAGGGAAAGATATGGAAACCATAAATATGATGGGATTAAAGAACAAACCGAAATAAAAGAAAACAGAAATGACAAAAAATAAATGAATTTCATTAGACAATAATAAATTAGAAACCTAATTTACTACTCAAAAGATGTTTATATCCCACAGAAGAGTTGAGTTGATATTGGTGTTGGTAACATGATGAAATTTGATTGATTTTGTAGAAACAAAAAGTAGGATTAAAACGATTTTAAGATTCTCATGTGAAGTTGTTTTAGTGAAGACTAAAACATAAATTAGATATTCGATTAAATACATCAATCGAATCCATAATCTCATCAATAGAAGCATCACTTTAATTGTACACATTAAAGACAACAAGATGAACCTCTCCAGGGATATCTCTCAACAACTAATCTTCAGTCCTGCCCTGTTCTCTTATTTTATTTAACTTTATGGTAAACCAAACATTTAATATTTTAAATGTATTTGATAATTATTTTATATTTTATATTTTCAATAAAAAAATGTTGAATAAGATAAATAGATACGTGCTTATCATATAACGTCAAAAATATTAAGTTGAATTTTTAATTAAAAATTAAAATAAATTATTTAAAAAAAAATGAGATATTCAAATTACATATTTATCTTTCATCTAAAATTGTCTAAAAAATATAAAATATTATACTGATAGATTAAAATTAAAAAGAAATAGTCTTTTAAAAATTAATATTTTCTTTTATTAGACAACATAATTATATTCCATACTTATATTTATTAATTTATTAAACTTTTTTAAGAAAAATTTAACTTTTATAAAATTTGGGTATGCTTGGTAAACTGGAAATTTAAGTGCTAAATTTTTAATACTAAATTTTATAAGTGCTGAATTTATATTAAAAATTTGTTTAGTCAATTAGTAAATGTAAGTATTGAATATAATTTATTGTTCGATAAAATTAAATACTTATTTTTAAAAAATTATTTATTTTTAAAATTTTAGTCTTATTAATCTAATATTTTATATAATTTTAGATAAAAAAATAAATATGATAAATATCTATATGATTAAAAAATGATAATTTTATTTTAATTTTGTAATAAAATAAAATCAAGACTTTTTTATTTCAAGAGAAGTTGGCAAAGAAGGCGGCATAGGCGACGAGTGTTATTATTATATTAATTGGTTGGAAAATTAAAATTTTATCATTCATTTTAACAAATGCTTGGAATGAATTTGTTTTAAGTGATTTGTAATGAAAGTTGATTTCGTCTTTAGCGTTATTATTCAATTAATTGTCTTTCAAATTCTAAAAATTCATAAATCCTCTTTGTTATTATTTTGATTTGAAAAAATAATTCAATTTGACAAAAAAAATTTAAATTAAACATAATCCATTTTTACAATGGAAAGTTAAATTCAAACTTATATAAGCTTAAAATGATAAGCATAGGAAACATTTGAGAGAATGAGGAAGAAAAATAGCGCTGATTGAGAAACATGAGAAGGAAAAGTGTGGACTTTTGAGAAAAGGAAGTAGTGAAAATATATTAAATTTTAACAAATTTTAAATATATAATTTTTGAGTATTTTATATATTTTATAAACTTTAATATTTTTTTTATTTTAGTTTATATTTTCTTAATTTTAAGAATCACGACCAATTTTGTATAATGTGTAAATATTAAGGGTTAAATTTATTTTTTTCAAAAGAAAGATTAAATTAACAAAATGGGTAAATATTGAAGGCTACTTTTGTTATTATACCAGGCCATATCAACATTTTGTTTGGTGATGAAACCCATTTTAATGGTAAAGTGACTAAAATTGATAACTTATCTAATAGAAGTGACTAAAATAACAAAATTTTGAAATGAGTGACCAAAATAGAAACTTGAGTAAACTCGGATGACTAAATAGGTAGTTTGCCCTTGATATTACTGTTGAGATTGACATGATAAAATGACATGGCAAAATTTTACTTATTTAGGCACACTCTAATGAATTTCATTTTTTTTTTTGTTTTACTTTGACACATTTATAATTTTATTGGTTTTAAAAAAAATACAAAAAAAATCCAACTTAATCTCTAAGCATACAAGTTTACATGATTAAAATTATTTTGATTATTTTTTATATAACAATAATATTATACAAGTAGTTGGGACAGACAATGGTGGTAACTCATATTGTGGATGGTGTAAAGAGTCATTAAAGATAGTAGTTTATCTGAGTTGGGATGATGTTTGAGTTAAAAGTAAGTTGCAGAGTTGATCTTGTCCCCTTCAAATATGGGAAAAGAGGGTATTTTTAGATGAAGAAGGATCTGAAGCGAGTCCCTTATTGTATGATAGCCGAAGAGTCCTATTTAGACTTAGGTCAGAGTTTATTCTAAATGTATCCCATTGTGACCATTTTCGAGTTTGGGAAGTTAGAAGCACTAATGCGATTGGATCAGATGTGACAATGGTCCTTGATGGCATCGCAACGATGCTTACTTTGGTAATACTCTTTTCATGGCATAAGTTGTTCACGCATGGAAGGCATAAGGGGTATCCAGGTGTAGGGTATAACAATTAGCCCTCAGTTAAAGATAATTTTATAAAGTGAGCTTATTTGAAACTGTGATTTTGGGGTGATAGGGTGTCAATTTTTAGCGAAGGAGAAGCATTTATTTCTTGGACTGTCTATAGTGGGATTAATAATTACTCATGTTTTTTTCAAGATTTTAAAATAGCGGTATTAATGGGTGTAATTGTTGACTTTTGATGTGGCATCATTTTGTTGGCCAATAGTTACGTCGCTTTAAGACCCTTTTCTTTTCATTTTTCTTTCACTTCCCAAGTCCAAATCTTTTTCTATTAAAGTGTGTTTTAGATGCTCATGGGTTACTCCAGCCATAAAAGCTTGGATCTCCCAATAATTTGTTTAACCCTTAATTCTTTTTGTGGCAAGGTTAAACTGTTGGATATGCTCTTACAAACCTTTCTCCTTTCTTGGTGTTGAACAACATAGACAGTTTTTATACAACAATATTAGCCGAGTGCTAACCTTCAGCTGGTGATCCAATTCATTTAATTTGCTTATGGACCTTGCTGGGAGCGTTAAGTACCAGCTTTTAGCATGCTTTCATAATGTTAAGGAAAATGTCTTCAACTTAAGAGCATCGGAGGCTCCTACATTCCTCATATAACTTTTATTTTGATGCAAATGATCCTTTACATATTTCATTCCCTTGTATGTCTCTTACAAATGTCACTTTCAAGGGTTTCAAGGAAATTGGGACTAGCTTTATAACAACAAGGGTAATTAGTGGACTATTAGCATATTGGATTTATGAAGCCTCTCTTGGCTTTGTCAATATTTTTAGCATTTCCATTTCTCTCCCTAATGCCTCCATTTGTTGTTTGATAGGGGAGCCTACTAGTGCTATGCCCACCCTTTCTAGACCATATTATACATCTTTTATCCTGGTTGGATGGTTTGTTTGCTCAACAACTAATAAAGTTGCATCTTTATGCCCTAGTGCCATATTCTTTTTTTTGGATTGCCTGTTATGCCCTAAAATATAGGAGATTAATTGAAATAATTAACTAAGTAATGATCTAAACTTGATGGTTAAGTAGATAGTGTATACCCTAGAGGTTTTAGGTTCTATCCACTCTTCTCCCATTTCTTTGCTTTTTATTTTCAACAAACTAGGATGAAAAATCACACTATAATAAATATTATTCGGAGTAAGCCTATTAAAAAATGGGCAGTAACCCAATGGTTAAACTCTTGCTCTTTTCTCTTACTGACCCAGGTTTGAACTACCCCATCCCAAGGCTTTTCAATTACACTAGAAGAAATTTCCATGCAACCCCTCAAAGTTTAAAAACCTAGCTATTTAGTCCCTTTTCCGTAATTACACTAAAATTATTTTTATTTTTCCATTCCACTTAGAATTTCTCTTCTCTCTCCTTATTTCTTCTATATTTCTTTTCCATCCTCTTATTTACATCAAATTTTCTCTACATTGCCAAAATTATTTATGCTTTCAATATCAAATCAATCCCCAATAAATTGATTCTTTATCGATTGTTGAATTCATCATTAATAGCCTCTGTAATTCCATCAAGTTCAGACCCATTTCAAGTGCATTGGACCATATTTGAATGCAAGGAATGTCGTTCGAGATCTCAATGACAACTGTATATTCTTTTACAAGCAAATCGGGGCAAACCGTGCCTCAGAATAGGGCCACATAGTCTCCTACATGGCCATGTGCCCTAGAAACCCTAAGCTAGTTCATAAACCACACGACCAAGACCCTTCCACACGACCGTGTCCCTTTTGTAGGTTAATTTTGCATTTGCCACACGACCGTTCCTTCCACACAGCCTATAGCACCCACATGGCTTGGCCATACGACCATATGCCCCCTATTTTACAATTTTGCTTAGAAATTTATGTTATGTTCACTTTAGTCCCTGCTTGATCCCTAAATTATTCCTAGAAGTTTTTGTGCATTTAATTGATCTTTGCATTAGTTTTTATATAGAAATCCATGGTTTATATGCCTGAATTGTTACTGTTATAATGTGTTTATTGATATTGGTTAACTGAATCATTATAGTGCTATGAATAAATATGTGATATTAACCATGCCTATTGCTAAGTGTTATTAGTAAATTATAAGTGCGCCCGAATGAATACATGATGAACATGCCCATTGCTAGTGTTGAATGGAATAAGTCTTAAGCATGCCTACGAATTTTTGCATTATTATGTTATAAGGTATGCCATATTGGATTGCATGGGGCGAGATGATTTATATAGAGGAAGAGTGGCAGTTTAATTTGCAAACAAGTGGTGGCTTGTCCACAAACTTAGTGACAATTTGTTTAATCTGCATATATATTGTGCACTCAAAACAAGTGGCAGTAACTGCAAATTGTGGCTTGATCTCAAACCAAGTGGTAGCTTAGCTGCAAATGTTTTTATCTAAAAATATCGGTGGTTTACTCACAATTTTTACAAACCTAATGGTAACTTTTATCTACGATTACATTGTGTATCCACAACAAGTGGCAATTATCTTCAAATCAATGGTGGTTCATCCATAACACAGAGTGATATGGTAAATGAGTTCTAGGGAACTCATAAGTGAGGTGTGTAGCAAAGTTGGGCAAGTCTTTTTTGAGAAATTGAACTTGCATTGTCATATATTAGCATGTATATTTGAAATTGTTTTTTCTGAAGTAGTGTAATGAAGTGATGACACGATAAACCGTTAATCTAAAGTGCTATATGATTGTGATTGTTATAAGAATTGCTATCCCATGTGCTTGGCCTATGGTTTTGTTTTGAGGTTAGGAAATGGAATCGATAAATCAGAGGGCTCAGCTCGGATTGAAGTTTTATTAATATTTTTATTTTTACCCATTATTATTTATTGTTCCAATTATTTAAGGACTGTAATGTCTTATTTAAATTGTGGCACAGGACTTAGTTCTGGGTTATTTAGGGCATGCATGGTATATTTTGGCTATTAGCACTTGATTTTTATTTTATTTTATAATGCATGAAACATGGTTTTCATTAAAACTATGCTAGTATCACTTTTTCTCCTGCATTGATGAAAAAAGAGCTTTTAAACGAGCAGATAATTTATAAATCAACTAGTTTTGAATTAATTATATTATTTCGTAAGAAGGGTGGTAAAACACTAAGTTTTTTCCAAAAATACACTAAGTTTTCCTCTAAGATAAACAAATGTTTTAATATGACCGTTTAAAAAACTCAGATAGCTTACTGGGCCATTTCGGTGGCTAATATAATTTTTCGAATTCAGTTCTAACGTCTAGGCGAGGTTAGGGAGGTTACATTGCCTTATTTCGCCCTTAACTCACAAATGATTCAAGCATTCTATTATACTATCTCCTATTGATAGTTGTATTTTTATGATAAGAGCCTAAGCTATTCATGAAGCTTAGTGTATTGATATGCAGTGGGAGTATTGTTTTTTGTACGGTAAGGTTCTTAGCCCTTTGGTGCCATGGTTGTTGGTTGGTTTCAACCAAAAATGGTTTATATGTATAATTTTTATAATACCTAGGTTGTTGGTCTTACTGAGGTTGCAAGTAGTAATCTTGTCGGCCACTTGGTTGGCCATCATAACCTTGATACTTGCTTCTAGTTATTGCTAATAATATAATTCTCAATTATAATTATACTAATAGTATTCCCCTTGACAATACCGATTGTCTCTATACTCATATTTATTGTATTAGTTCTAGTAATATTGATCACATTGCTTGTAGTTGACCTCGTTTGCTTGTATCTTTAGGACGTTCTAGGTTGGTTAAGTCATAGCTTCTTGTCCAAGTTCCTAAAGACATCGCCAATTGTTACAAGATGTTGGGGTGGACAATAGTGATAGTTAACACTATGTGCGGTGTGAAGAGCCACTAATGATGGATTTTTAGAGTTGCGATAATGTTTGAACTAAAGGTGGGATGTAGAGTCGATCCCACTCCCTTTTGATCTTGCAAGAATTAGTATTTATAGGTGAATGGGGACTTAGAATGGATCCCTCATTGCATGATTGCCTCCTTTATAAAGTTTAATTTTGAACTAGGTTAGGGTATTGTTGTTGGAAAACAGATTTGGAAAATGCAGCGGGATAAAAAATTTAAGGAAAAACTATAGTTTTAAAATTTTTTTCAAAACAAGATTTTGGTTGTGATATCTAAAGTAATAAATACTTAATCAAAATTATACTATTTGAATTCGTATAAGATGAGCGCTTCGACCGAGTAGTCTTCTCCGCTATCCTCAAGCTTATGTTTGCCAAATGTGGGCTCGCTTCGAATCAAAAAAGTTTTTCACAAAAATTACTAGTGGGGCAATTTTATAATTTCTTTAAACTTTTGGGTTAAGTTGTAAATTAAAAAAATATCTCTAAATTTTTTTTAAAATAATCTCTTCAGAGAATTTTCTCTGTACAACTTTCTCTAAGTGGGTGTAAAATAATAACCCAAGGTTCTCTTTATATATTAGATTAAATTTAATATTATCTTGATAAATATTTGATTAAATTAAATATTAAATCTTATAAAATAATAGAATGTTTATCTCCAAGATAAACATTAAATTAAATTTAATATTAAGATAATCACTTTAATATTACATTAATAAAACACTATTAAGATAAGTATTAAATTAAATTTAATATTAAACTATTAAAATAATATTAATTTTGGAATAGTTAATCTAAAATCAAATTCTCCGGTAGAGTTCAGTAAGAGTGTAACTCTTCCACTGCTCAACCACCAAAGACTAACCACCGCCAGCATCTGGTGGTGCGGGTGCGACACTCTTATGGCACCCTAAGCCGGTTTGGCTACTGTTGGTTTGGTCTGGGTCTATGACAACCCGGCCGTTCCGGTCTAGCCATCGGTTGGACTGTTGGCCTGATTTTACATATTGGGTCCAGTTTAACCAATTTTTGGGTTTTGGTCTTGGTTTTGGGCTCTCAGACCCAATTTACGATCTCAGGTCTAATTTTCATGTTTAATTACCCATTGGGCCAATTGTCTGACTTAAAAAATTAATTTTTAAAAATATCATATTAATTTTAATTAATTTGATTAATTTAAGTTTACTTGATCAAAATTAATTTTTCCAAAAATCACTTAGACTTTCCAAATTAAATTTTTAAGAGAATTATTTAATCAAATTATCTAGTTGAACAATTCTCACGACCACCTAATTTAATTCTATATTGAATAAATAAACTCAATTAAACTATTTCCAAAGTCATAGAATTTCCTTCTAATTCAAATGCAGTCCGATCAAGCTTTTGTTGAGCTAGCAGAAGGACTAATCCAACATATACAATTAGGCTCTAGTAATTGTAATTATGTCCAAAAGCATCGTTCTGATAATTCATAATTACTTAATCATGGAGTCAATTCACAAAAAATATCATGATTGAAAGCTCCTTATTGTATACTCTTTACGAAAGCAATTCAACCAACTGTTTTGTTCAACGATCTCGTCATGTGTGTGTTACCCTCATATGATATCCTTGATTCCTTTGAGTTAAATTCATTCACTCAATACAATCCTATTTTATCTCATTGTCACCATTGTGTCTTCTTAATGATTAATATGATCATTGTCAACAAATGACTGTGATAAATTGCTAGTTTGAGAACAAGCAACCCGTGGTCACGTTCTATATTTATCAATTCATACAATGTCAATAGATGATATCATTAACTCTTTAATTGAGCTATGAATTCCATTGTTGCTAGTAGAGCCATGCCATACACAAGTCATGTACCCAACATATCGGCTATGGGCTCGATCATCTTTAGAGCATAAGCCTCCACTTATATCAAAACACATAAGTTGCATATGCATGGTCAGTGACTAACTTAGGATTTAGGTAAATCACGCAATGAACATCATAAGTGAATTAATTCACAAATGGATTCAGAATTAATTCATCCTGGGTCCAATCCAATGTATCATTCTACCAATGAATACATCTTTGTCTCTACCCGTGGAGTTAACTGCTCCTATAGCCAAGATTAGCCATCTCCCCAATTGGAATTGTAGACGACATAATAATCCTTCTTAGTGTTTGAATCAAATGCCCACTTCGATTCTTTTATAGGATTACAGACTTATATTTTAGATTATTTACTGAAATAAGTTGTCTTTCTCGCAATGTAAACGTTTTTACAATGCAACTTATCTTTAGTTTGAGCTTAGACAATCAATAAGTTAATATTTACTTGCATAATTTTGCTATGCATGCAAAAGTGAAATATAAAATTAACTTTATTATTTATTCATCATTTAAATAAATAGAAAACAGTTACATATTTACTATAATATCTAACACGTTTCTCAACAATTGTCTTGATGTATTCTTATATCATCATTTTCAAAATTGTTGAAAACATTGATGAGATTTGAATTTAATGTGACGATTGTTTCATTTATGAGAGCTATAAAAGGTATAAAAATTTTAATCTATTAAATTTGAAAAAGAAATATCATACTCAATAGTCGAGAGCCTTTCACTTCCATATCTCAAATCTCAACCAAACAACACTGTTCTAAACAATTACTTTTGAACATTAGCTTCTAAAGGTTGATAACAAATATTTTAGCAGGTTGATCTTTATTATTATTATTTTTGATATGTATTTCAATTTGATAGATTAAACAAGCACTTTGAATTCTTAGCTAGAGATTTAAATTAAATATTTTGTAGTTAATAACATTTTTGTTTGTATTAAAGTAAAAGATAAAAGTATTTTTTAAATGTGTTTGTCTAAATAAGCAAAATTTCATTATATTATTTTTTCACGTCAACATAAAATTATTTAGTTAAAAATTTAGAAATACTATCGATTAAGTCTTAACTCGACTAGCATGAATATTGTTACCAATATAGGAGGACGTAGGTTCGGATGCATTGAAGCGCATTATCCTCCTATTTATGAGTTGAAGAAGAGCTATGAGTAGTTTTAAATATTGTATCACAAATAATAGATATGATCAAAATCTATAATTAAATTTTAAAAAAATATATATATTCTTAATTTCATGAATAACTATCGGTGAATAATCTTTCAAAAAAAAAAAAAAAGTATCTAAGAATAAATGCTTTTAAATTTTATATTGTTTAAGATATACACTAGGTTTCTTTGAAGTCAATAATAGGAGGGAGTTTTAATCTTAAACAAATTAATGATAAAGTCTATATCAATGATGATATTGATATTTTTATTTAATAAGTAAACTATCTATTTAATTATTAGATTATCCCTATCAACAAATAAATGCTAAATTCTAGTACCTATCCACATTATCATATTCAATCTCCAAAAACCTCAAGAATCTCATATTTTATTTTTTGATGCGAAATATTTAATCCATTGGTACAATGTTTTTAGACATCTATAACTGTATCATAAAAAATGTTTAGATGTAATGATAAATTAAAGAAAACTAAAAAAATTTAATTTCAAACATTAAAAATAACCTTATGGATTATTATTTGATTCGATGAAATTCCTTAACCCTTCAACTTAAACAAGTAATCATGTGCTTTATTTATTTAATTTTTTACTTTTTCTAAATATCAATTAAAATCCAAGTACAAATTTTAAAACTACATTACTAATATATCAAATAATAACCTAACATTATTGGTAACCATAATAATAAACACCTTGGATATTAGTCTTCATAAATACATGAAATATACCCACAAAATCAATATCAAGTAGGAACAACTAAAGAAATACCCACAAAGTGTTAATTTAGTTTATGAAAAAAGTTTTCTTATTATTTTGGTCTACAGTTTACGATTCATTTAATCATTTGAAAGGTAAAACTCAAAATTAATTAATCAGATGTAAGCTGATGTGAGACAATTCAGTAAAAAAAGAAAGAAATTTTTTAAAAAAATACCATAGAAATGGACAAATAAATCAATAAAATTAGGAAAACACTTTTTTTTTTACTTGAGATAAAATACAATTTTTTATGTTTCTTTTTTATTTTTATTTTATTTATCTTGACTCTTGGTAGAATTTTCAAATTAAAAGTACGATTGATTATATCACATCATGTAAAAATTTAAAATAAATTAATTTTTTCTAATTTTTATATTTTGTATTTTTTATATTTTTAAAATTTTTAAGTGATGATATGATACAATTTTAGAGTACCATATTATCAAACTTTAAAAAAAATCCAAGTTCAAGGATCAAATTAAAAAAAAAATTTGTCAAGTTTTAAAACTAATATAAAAAAAATTAAATTCAAGAATTAAATATTATTTTAATTTTTAAATTTTTTTGATAGTTCAGAAAATAGAAAACTTCAGAAAAGACTAACCAAGGTAAGAGCCCAGACCTAGTCATTTATTTATTTTTAAAGAAATTTTTGCAAGTATATACAAAATATAATCAAATTGAAATATAAAATATATTCTAATAAAGCTTGCATATGATAAATTTAAGTTGATATAAATTCGGAGAAATCTCAAGTATGATACAACTTAAATTTGAATGTTGAAAGATACAGAATTTTAATAGTAATTTATATTAAAATTTAAAAATATATAAGAATTGAATATAAGTTAAAGTTTTAAAATTATATTATTTAAATTATTAATATATTAAAATGCTTGTAAAAATATTTACGTATAATATGAATATTATAATAATATATAAATACACCAATATATTCAGATCTGGCAAGTGGCAGCCCATGTGATGAAAGCAAAGTAGAAAAAATTGGTTTAAATATGGGACCATTTGTATTGTATAATATATTACAAGGTAAATTATATCGAAGTGATGACAATTTAATGTCAAAAACATTATCTGTTATCCATCTTTGGGAAGTGGAGCAGGTCCACATTCCCTGTCAGATTGTCACCCAAATCCAAAAAGAAAGATAAAATTTCCCTGTGATGTAAGCACCAATTTCACCAAAGATATATATTATTTGTTTCCATCTAAGTGGGGGAATATGTATAGGCATCAATCATCACATATGTGGCACACATCTGATGTGCATATATCAGGAAGTACAGAGTTTGCTTACACCTTCTGTTTAAACTTGGAAACTAATATATGCATTGGATTTTGATAAAAGTATGATTGAAGTTTTTTTAATTAGAAATTTAATTGTATTTTGTCTTATTTATTTAGAAATGAAAAATTAATCGCTTTACATTATACTAAAGAGTAAATTGGTCTTTTGTTAAAAATTTTATTGTTTTCTACTGTTAAAAATTGGTCCATGTATGTATGTCAATATGAGTTGCACGTGGTACCCTTGTGTAACTGTCTGTATATTTTATCAATCATACTAGTTTTAACATTAAAAATTGATAAAATTTTTAATATAAAAGACTAGTTTATTATTTAATCTAATGTATAAAAATTAATTTACCATTTCTTGAGTATAAAAAATAAAATATAATCCAACCCTTAATACAGGCATGCCCATGTGCATAGACAAATCCACATGTGGGCTGTTTGTTTGTTCCTTCTCTTTCTTCATAGGATAAGGATTGATGTATTAGAGTTTCTGACATATTTCCTTTCTTAATCTTCCTTGCCCCACGTCTTGTTTGTTGCATGCTTCTTAGAAGGCAATAATGCGAAATGAGTTGGCAAGTAGAGTCAAGGAATTCAACAATGTTGCTTGTCTCTTTGTGGAGAAACTGGGTTTTCTTTAGCTATCCCTATCTACTTCATTTATACCTCAAAAATTAGAAACGGCAACATGGGGATGCCATGCCCATGGCTTGTCGTTATTGCAAATGGATAAAGTTGCCTAATCCAAGAAAAAGTGAAAACAATGATGTTTCTTTTACTTGCCATGTTGGGTGAATTTGTATGTATATTTCTTCTTCTTGTTTCATAGGCGGCCAAGGTGATTGCGTGTGGCGATTGGTCTCATTAGAATTTCAGAGTGCATATTTGTGTGAGCAAGAGCAACTCACATTTTCCATGCCTACGGTTACCATATGGCACCATAATATTATTATTATATTTACTTCAGGAAATTAAAATGTTTTAGTATTTATTCTTCATTTTATTGTGAGAACATGCTCTACTTTTGGGTCCCAATGATCCTACACCCTGAAGAAAAATTACCAAGGAACTGTCATTAACATTCTCTGCTTTGCTTAAAATAAATTACAATGATACTTAGTTCTATAATCTGTATCCAACCGCTTGAGTTAAATCTTATTAGCATATTGAATTTTTAATAATATATACTGGTTACTGGTATTAATGGGTTGTATTATGTTGAATTGGGTTGTATTTATATATAACATTAACATCATATTTATGTGTTGAATTTTGGAGACGATAATGTTGAGAGAGACAACTACGAATTTCGATCATATACCGTAAAACGAACATGAAATATTTAAAAAAAAATATGAGTATTGAATTTTATCAAGCATACTCATATTTATAAATATTTAACACAAATTTATTTATACCGGTCTATATTATTATGTTATTTTTATTTTATATTTGGATTTATATTCAAATAATTGACAAACTAAAATTTCACATACAACTAATTGACCTAATAATAACATGTCACTAAAAAATGAAATCACATGAATTTATTTTAAAAACTTTCGATAATGTATCATAATCCAAGTCATTGTCGTTATATAGAATTATACAATATCAATAAATTAAACGCTCTAAGTATTAAGTGTCACAATCAAATTTCAATTCAAATTAAAAACCCTATTGGCATTAGGGGGTCAAAAATAGAAGAGTTATTTCGATGTTTAAGGCATAGTTATCACTGTTCTTAAAGATATTTAACAGCTTGCGTATCTTTCAAGATTCAGCAAATACTTCCGTTTTTAAAGGGAACAAGGCGTAGGAAGAACTACTTAACTATATGGAAGAGGAAGGGAGAAATGAGAGAATTTCGAGAAAGGAGAGGAATGCACTCTTGATTGATGATTTGAAGACCGACAATGCATGGTATTTATAGGCCTATGCATGCCAAAATTTAGAAAAATATGCATGTTAGAAAATTTGGATGTTAGTTACTGAGAAAATCATGGAATTTTAGATAACCTTGTTTAACAAAAAATAAAAATAAAAATAAAAAGGTAAAAAAAAAAAAAAAAAACCAGCTCAGGCCTCGTATTGCACGCAAGGGGGATATTTGACCAATTTACATTGGATTGAGCTTTCGGGCTCAGTTTTCGTGCACATATGCCCAGTCTCTTATTTTGGTTCTTATAAACCCAATTCTAAGTAATGTTATATAAGTAAAACTCAAGGGGCTTCATTAAAGGATACAAGATTGTAACCTCTCCAACTTGACCTAAACGTTAAGCCTGAATCCAACAAATTGCATTGGCCACTGAAAAGACCCAAAAAGTTATCAACGTTTATAAAACACTCAATTTAAAATATTTGTTTATCTTAAAAGAAAACTTAACCTACTTTTAGAAACCTCACGAGTGAACAAAAACTCGATTAAGTAAAATATTCTCCTTGTAGCGATGACTTACTTTTGGAAACTTAGTTAATCTTCAATTTATTTATTCTTCAAAATTTAAATGAAAAACTAGCAGCGGAAAAGTGATATTCAACTTAGTTTTAATCAAATAAAATCAGAATAATTTTATGCAAAATTAATTCTAAATCCGAGTTTCATCATCCTAAATTCAAATTAAATACCACGCATCACTACAGCAAAACAGGTTTTTAGCGGCGTTTTTAGCGGCGTTTGAATGAAAAACGCCACTAAAGAACGAGCATTAGCGGCGCTTTCTAAAAACGCCGTTAAAGATCGAGTATTAGCGGCGCTTTTTTAAAAACGCCGCTATATGTACACCTTAGCGGCGTTTTCAAAAAAACGCCGCAAAAAAATTACCAAAACGTCGTCGTTTTGTGTTGAGCCTTTGGTGGCTTTAGCGGCGCTTTATAAAAACGCCGTTAAAGATCGAGTATTAGTGGCGCTTTTTTAAAAACGCCGCTATATGTACACCTTTAGTGGCGCTTTTAAGAAAACGCCGCTAATGCTTTATCTTTAGCGGCGTTTTAAAAAAAATGCCGCAATATAATTTTGTAAAACGCCATCGTTTTGTATTGAGATTTAAGTGGCTTTAGCGGCGCTTTTTTAAGAAACGCCGCTATAAATACACTTTTAGCTGCGCTTTTTTAAGAAACGCCGCTATAAGTACACTTTTAGCGGCGCTTTTTAAAAAAACGCCGCTAATGCTCGATATTTAGCGGCGTTTTTTAAAAAACGCCACAAAAATAGAAAAAATTAAAATACTATTATTTAAAATAATTTTAAAGATTTTTGGCTTATGACTAATTGTTTTTTAATTTATATGTTAAATACTTTCTTATATAATTGTAAAAGAGATAGCATTAATTTTAAAATATTGAATTAATTATCATTATATTTTAAAGTTTACAGTATATGGTTAAGGGTTTAATGTTTATGAGTTACTATTGTAAGGTTTATGGATTATGAGTTTAGGGATTATGGTTCATGGGTTATGGGTTAAAGGTTAGGGTTTAAGTTTTAAGGGGTTGAGGTTTAAAGTTTAGGGGTTCAGGGTTAAGGATTTATGTTTTATTGTTTAAGGTTTAAGGGTTAAGTATTTTTAACTTATATATTAAATAATATATTATATATATAGTTGTAAAAGAGATAATATAGACCTTAAATTTGATTAATTTTGATTTTATTTTGATCATATCTGAAACTGACTTTATAAACAATATAAATTAACTACACCATGTTTTAAACCCTAACCCACTAAACCCTTAAATTACTAAATCCTAAACTCTTAAACCCTAAGTCTCAACCCATAAACCCTTAAAACTCTAAACACTGTCGTAACCATAAATCCTAACACATTAACCGTGACTCCCAACCCTTAACCCCTAAACCCATAAACTATAGACCTTAAATTTGAAACCCTAAACTATAAACCCTAAATGAAGGACATGTAAAAAAAATTGAAAATAAAAACATATAAAAATATATGTTAAAAATAAAAATTTTATATAGGATATATTATTTAAAATAATTTTAAAGTTTTTTGGATATATGACTGATTGTTTGTCAATTTATATATTAAATAAATTCTTATATAATCATAAAAGAGATGATATTAACTTTAAAATATTTAATTAATTATCATTATTATAGTTTAAGTTTTATGCATGGTTTAGGGTATATATGGTTTATGGTTTATGGATTATGACAAGTTAATATTTTAATTAAGGTTTATGGATTATGCATGTGGGTCTAGGGATTATGGGTTTAGGGGTTTATGGTTAATTTATGGGTCAATATTATTTTAAGGTTTATGGATTATTGATTGTGGATTTAGGGATTATGGTTTATGGTTCAAGGGCTAAAGGTTTAGGGATTTAGGGGTTAATATTTAAAGGTTGAGGGTGTAGGGGTCAAAGGTTAGGAGTTAAGGGGTTGAGGGGATATAGTTTAGGGTTTAGTGTTTAAAGTCCAGGGATTAAGGGTTTAGGGTTTATGGGCTTGGGGGTTAAGGGGACATTGTTTAAGGTTCAATGTTTAAATTTTAGGGATTAAGGGTTAATGGTTTAGGGTTTAGGGGTTTAAGGGTTAATGGGATATAGGGGTTAAGGGTTTAGGATAATTAGTGTTAAAAAATTTAATTAAAATTTAAAATACTATTATTTAAAATAATTAATTTTAAAGTTTTTTTGGGTATATGACTGATTTTTTTTAATTTATATATATTAAATAATTTCAAATTTTAATGATTTCAAATTGTCAATAATTTTCAAGATTTTAAATTTTATGAAGTTCTTTTAAATATTAGATAAATTTAAAAAATTATTTATTTAAATGAAAAAATTAAAATACTATTATTTAAAATAAAATTAAAGTTTTTGGCTATATAACTTATTGTTTTTAATTTATATTGTTTTTTATTTATATATTAAATAATTTAAATTTTTAAAGGCATTAGCGCGCGTTTTCATAAACGCCGCAAAAGTATGCAATATGCAATAAGCGGCGTTTTGGAAAAACGCCGGAAAAGATCATCATGTTTTAAAACTAAATGGTGCCGCTTTATAGATTTGTTAGTGGCGTTTGTGCAAAACGCCGAATAGGTTCGGATTTAGCGGCGATAGTTCATAAACGCCACTAAAGTTGATTTTAAAACGTCGTCGCGTTTTATTTGTTTATTAGTGGCGTTTTGGTAAAACGCCGCAATAGCTCTCCTTTTTAGTGGCGCTACGTGGAAACGCCATAAATGTCACTTATTTTTACCCGCACAATAACACTTAACATTTTCCCCGTTATCCCCTTCATTTCCCTCTTTTCCTTAGTCCCAAATCCCTAAAGTTTTATCGTCTCTTCTTCCCCAATTCGACATCGAGAAAAATCTATCTTTTCCCCAAATTGAAATCCCTAAAACTCACCCTTCCCATCGCCCATTGATTTCCCATTTATGGAAAATCGGATTAACAAAGGTAAGGATTTGAAAATCGGCTTTCGGGTTGAAGAAAATAGTTCAAGGTAAGAACTAGGGTATTCATTATTTTGTTATTGATTTAGCTAGTTTTTGTAATGAACAAGAGTTATTTTGGTGGTAAACCATTTACTAATGAACCTAGACCTTGGCAGTCGATTGATTTGATTAGGTAAATTCGTTTCGGTTTCATTTAGGCTTTAAAATATTCTGATTCATTAGCGTTTTCAGTGGGTCATCTCATATCTGTGTCATTTTAGGGTTCGTGATATTCATTTGGGTTATTTTGATTTTCGGTAGTTTTGGGTTGAATTGTTTTTGGTTTGGGTCATTTTAGGATTCAGTGTTCAAGTTTTTAGTGTTAAGCACTCGTCTCTTGCCTTACTTCAAGGGTTTTTCTTGGAAAGATCAAAACAGAGAACCCAGTGTTTACCTTGCTTCCTTTTTGGCCCTTAACTGTGGAGCTGTGGTTCTAAAGGTACTCTCATCTATGAACTAAAACTCATTATGAACTGAAATCGTGAGGTAAGAATGGTGCAACATTGCGGGGTATTCGATTATTTTGTTATGAATCAAACTCTTATCTCCACCTGCGTGTTACAAATAAAAATGCTATAAGTTTTAGGTTTAATGTAATTTGTTTATCATGAGTTGTTCCTCTAAACGTTGGTCATGTTAACATCAATTGTCAAACTGTTGGTAATTATCTTGCCAAGTAATGAATTTAATTCTGTTATTGGTGACTCAATTTTGGCTTTGTTGAACTCCTCCTCGCATGCAAATACATCCTCCATGTTGTGGCTTAGCTCCATGCTCAGCTCGTTAGCATCACCCATAGAGATTGCATTAAGGATTCTTTGTTTGCTTTCTAGAATGGCATTGTGGTTATTAATACAACTTTTAAGACATAAAGGGAGGAGTCTTGAGGTAGGGGGATTCATTGAAAGCTCGTAAGTCTTGTCTAACGCTTCCTTGGTCTTGTTATGAATTGCATCAATCTCAACTTTGAGAATAGACATAGAGATCATGGCAACATTTTCATTTAGGAATGGAATAATTGATGTTAAACATTTTCATTTAGGAATTGGCAGCAACTGATTAATATTACAGTAACCAAACAAGCAGAAACAAAGAAATTATCCAAAGGATTTATTAATTTATTTATGTATTTCATAATGCATAAACAATAATATAAATTTGGTTTTTATCCTTAATTTAAATAATTTATAGCTTTTTGCTTTGGAAAATTTGTTAATGGATCATGTTTTTAATTCTTATTTAATTCTTGTTTATCCTTAGATTATTTTTTTATTTCATGGCTGTTCATTGTTTGCAGGTGTAATTTAATTTGCTAGAATTGACTCTTCCATCCAATTTATACTTTCTAAGAGGTATGTATATTT
This sequence comes from Gossypium anomalum, assembly GCA_025698475.1. Classification (NCBI taxonomy): domain Eukaryota; kingdom Viridiplantae; phylum Streptophyta; class Magnoliopsida; order Malvales; family Malvaceae; genus Gossypium; species Gossypium anomalum. Next base: position 9,075,453 of record CM046961.1, read on the forward strand.
AATTTGCTAAATCTTTATTTCTAGGTAAAATATCATGGTGTCATGGGGTTGCAAATGCTAGTCCTCATCCATTGTTCAAAGTTCATAAAGTTAGAAACATCTAATGAAAATTTATTGGCCAATCAGTTCCATTGGCTAGATGGTTTGACCCATATTATCGATCTGTTTGTTTTTAGCCTATTGTCCAGTAATGTCCACAATGAGTTTCTTCTTATAAACTTCTTTTGATTCTTAGGCTTAGATGTGAATGACTAAAACATTTGCTTCCCCCATTTTCTTTTTCCTTTTATATGATTTTTTTTAACACTTAACTTAGGTTGGAAACTTCTCTTATCACATTACTTGTTAAGGCTAGAGGCCAAAGTTTACTTCTTGCTAATATCAACAAACTTTTACAGCAAGATTTTGATGTGCTGCAACAATCTGTTGACCAATATTTTCATGATTAGCTTTTGCAAACACTGCAGCTTGTAAACTTTTACTTATGTCTAAATATGGATGTCATTTCTATCCCTTTTTCTATATCTAGGAAAACTGACATGAAGTTTATTTTGACTGGATTATAAATATATGTAATGTAAAAACATTTGCAACAACTGCTGCATATTTTTGGGCTGAGAAGTTTATTTTGACTGAATTATATCACAAAACTGACATGAAGTTTTACTAAGGATTACTCACATTATGCCTTATATCAATTTTCAATTTAGATGGTTGTAGTTTGAAGATGATCTATTTTGGTACAAATCAATTGGATTTTGTTGACATTTAATTTTTAAACTTTTTCAGGGTCATTCTTCTGTATCTGTTTCTGAGACGCAAGTAAGTTCTATTATTAATTAATTTTACATTTATGTTCTGTGTATTGAATCTAATTTGATAAATCAATGCATTCCAGGGAGCAAATGAAAAAATGATCAGCCATTCAGATTGATAATTTTTGTATCAGTTTGTTAGCATCCTTATCAAGTATCAAATGCCTATCTGTTACTTCTTGTACACTGCAGGTTGGTTATATAATTCCTTCTTGTTTGGGTTATTCTGTCAAGATTTACTTAGTATTTGAATTAATTTTGTACAAAAATATTTTTTTGACTGCTTTTAACCAACACCTAATTTTTTCTTCCCTATTTTTGTACTATGACGATTGTAAATAAATTTAATTATTACCATAATAATTATATGAAGTAATATATATGAAGTAAAATTATATTGTATACTAAATATGGTACATATACTTTAATTCCTTGTGTTTTGACTTTTAGGATATAGTTCCATGTGGCTATATTAGTGAATTAATGTTGTATATGTTTCATTCTTTATCTTCTCGCTCCTCCTGCAACTATTGGTTCAACTGAAGCTGCCATTTAATCTTCGAATTAATATTTGGTACTGATATAGATAAAGTTTTTATATTTGCTTAAACTGAAATATATTTGGTGCTACTCTTATAATCTTACATCTGTTCTAGGTACTATCGAGCACGTGAATTAATATTTGGTGCAACTAAATACACCACAGCCATTGACATTTGTTCCAGGTACGTATAGGTTTCGTTGCTAAATTTTTTTCCTTATTTCTATGCATTTTCACTTTAAATTACTTAACAAATATTACTTTTTTGACTCCAGCCTCTGTTTGCTGGTGAGAGTGGAGTAGACCAGGTACGTTTTATTAAGGTACGTTTTATTTCAAAATTCTAATCAATAATAGTTTTATCATGATGATTTTGGAAAAATTAATATTTTGGGGTTGCGATTTTGTAAAGATTTAATTGCTGGTTCTGTTTGGAGCAGAACTATTTTGTTACCAAATTAATTTTAAATATTTGGTTCAACTTAATTATTATTTGATTCAGCTTAAGTATGAATAAGTATGAATTAATTTTATTACCGTGTAGCTTGCTTGTCCATTAAAATTACAACAATGGATGACCTTCTCTCCAACCTTATTTTAAAAATTTTAAAGATTCAAAGTATATAGGCTGGAAACCTGACGGGTTGCCTTATATCGAGCTGCAAGATATAATGGATCCTCCCTAGGTGTAACAACGCCACGTACGATGAATCTTAAATAAATTAAAAAAGACTTGAAAAAAATTCTATCGAGCTCATCTACTATCCAATATTTATATAACCTTAATTTATTTCCAATTGACTTATCAAAATTAAACTACGATTTTTTATATTATTATATTCATATTACTATTTTTATATTAATAATGTTTGATTTTAATATTTAATATTTTTAAATGTCTTTGAAAGTTATAACTAATTTTTATCAAAATGGCAACAATTTTATCAAAATTACAAAGTTTAAAAATTTTAAAGATTCAAAGTATATAGGTTTGAAACTTTGACGGGTTGCCTTATATCGAGTCGCAAGATATAATGGATCCTCCTAGGTGTAACAACGCCACGTCGATGAATCTTAAATAAATTAAAAAGACTTGAAAAAAATTCTATCGAGCTCATCTACTATCCAATATTTATATAACCTTAATTTATTTCCAATTGACTTATCAAAATTAAACTACGATTTTTTATATTATTATATTCATATTACTATTTTTTTATATTAATAATGTTTGATTTTAATATTTAATATTTTTAAATGTCTTTGAAAGTTATAACTAATTTTTATCAAAATGGCAACAATTTTATCAAAATTACAAAGTTTAAAAATTTTAAAGATTCAAAGTATATAGGCTGGAAACCTGACGGGTTGCCTTATATCGAGCTGCAAGATATAATGGATCCTCCCTAGGTGTAACAACGCCACGTATGATGAATCTTAAATAAATTAAAAAAGACTTGAAAAAAATTCTATCGAGCTCATCTACTATCCAATATTTATATAACCTTAATTTATTTCCAATTGACTTATCAAAATTAAACTACGATTTTTTTATATTATTATATTCATATTACTATTTTTTTATATTAATAATGTTTGATTTTAATATTTAATATTTTTAAATGTCTTTGAAAGTTATAACTAATTTTTATCAAAATGGCAACAATTTTATCAAAATTACAAAGTTTAAAAATTTTAAAGATTCAAAGTATATAAATTTGAAACTTTGACGGGTTGCCTTATATCGAGCTGCAAGATATAATGGATCCTCCCTAGGTGTAACAACGCCACGTACGATGAATCTTAAATAATGGATCGTCCGTTTTACCATTTAAGTTAAACTTTTATTCAAACTAAATCATAGCTTTTAAGCTAAATACGGATGTCCACACAGTGCTTTAATATGTACTTAAGAAAAGATGACTTGTAAAACATAAATTAAATTAAGTGTGGACTATTTTAACTGCACATGTGATTTGTCAAATAAAAACGAACGAACATGTATATTACTTAATTAAAATAATTTTTATAAATATTATTTAATTAAATATTATTTAATCCCGCTACTTACCTGTAGATACTTCATACTTGATATGTATTATCCATGTGATTTTCCACATCGTGATATAAAAAACTTACATAATACATAAATATATTTGATATCATAATTTATATAACTTACAAAACGTACATAACTTATATAACTTAGATAAATATATAACTTATATAACATAATAACTTATATAACATACATAACTTACATAACTTATATAACATACATAACTTATATAACTTAGATAACTTAGATAAATATATAACTTACATAACTTACATAATACTTAAATATATTTTATATCATAATTTACATAACTTACATAACTTATATAACTTAGATAAATATATAATTTACATAAATATATATCATATATATCATAACTTACATAACTTACATAATACTTAGATATATATCATATCATACATAACTAGTTTACTTTAAATTTACTTAACTTACATAATACATAAATCTATAGTTGAAAATCTCTCATAACTTGCCTGAATTAGTTTATACCCATTAGAGACTTGATATTTAGTATAATGATATGATTTAAATCAATTGAGAACATTTAAGTAATCTGTAATATGTTGTCAACTTTAGATTTCAAGAACTACAAAATGGATAGAAGTTGGATGAAATTGTCAAGGGTAAGCAATGCCTATCAAAATGGAGTACAAACTTTTCTAAATTTTGCATTTCAAAATGCAAGCCAAGAGAATATGATTCTTTGCCCGTGTAAGAAGTGTGGCAACATCTACTGGCATTCTCGTGAAGTTGTCTACTGAACATCTAATTGTTGATGGCTTTATTCGGGGTATAAAAATGGATTTTCCATGGAGAGTGTACATCTAGTGGAACTTCTTCAACGATTAATCCGACTTATCCGATCATCGATTACCATCGAATGTTAGACAAGATGACATGGAAGATATGTTGCGGGATGCATTTAATATGCGTAGTCATGGTGAGCAATCGTTTCCACCGACTTTATTATATCCGAGGATTGTAATATTACTGAAATGTTTTTTATGCGAAAGCGGAACAAGTGCACCTAATGAGGAGCCAAATGAAGAAGCGGCTAAGTTCTACAATTTACTTAATGAAATGAATGAAGAACTTTACGAGGATCAAAATATTCAAATTGTCCTTCGCATTCGTCTATTTCACTTAAAATGTTTGGGAGGGTGGACCGGAAACTCTTTTACAATGTTTGCTAAAGTTTCTAAGAGAGATGTTTCCGCTTGCAAAAATTCCCAGATCTTGTCAAGATATGAAGAGACTAATAAAAGATTTGGGCCTTGGGTATGATAAAATTCATAGTTGCCCAAATGATCGCATGTTGTCTTGGGTGATCGAAAAAACCAACAATCTTGTCATGTTTGCGGTAAGTCTCGTTGGATGAATAGTAATACGTAAGATGTGAATACGGATGAAGGTGGGGCACGATTAAGAAAGAAGCTACCAAGGTCTTACGATATTTTCCCCGATACCAAGACTTCAAAGGCTTTTCATGTCCTCAAAGACAGTAGAATCTATGACGTGGCATAATGATCAACGGACCGATGATGGATTATTAAGGCATCCTGCATGGATTCTTTAGCTTGGAAATCATTTGATAAAAATTTCCAAGCTTTGCAAGCGATCCTCGGAATGTGAGGCTTGGGCTAGCGGTGATGGCTTTAATCCATTTAAAATCATGAGTACTTCAGATAATGATTTCTGGCACGTAGTACTTGTTCTCACAATTTGCCTCCATGGATTTGCATGAAGCAATCTTCATTTATTTTATCAATGATTATCCACGGAGAGAAAGGTCCCGGAAATGATATTGACATCTATTTGCAGCCACTTATTAAAGAGTTAAAACAATTATGGTCAGGTGTTGATACATATGATGTATTGAGAAAGGAGAACTTTAATTTACGTGCAGCTTTATTGTGGACAATTAATGATTTCCCGCTTATGCCAATTTATCGGGTTAGAGTACTAAAGGACGTTATGCTCCTTGTTGTCTTTGCGCAAACTTGTTCAAGTGGTTGTATAATGGGAAGAAGTTCTCTTACATGGGCCACCATTGGTGGTTAGATGAAAATCATAAATTTAGATTTCAGAGGACTCTATTCGACGGTACTGAAGAGTACAGAGGAGCTCCTGAGCAGACCGTTGGATCTGAAATCTTGTTTATGTTAAAAGATATCAACTTTAGTTACGAGAAGATAAATCAACCACCTATCACGCAAACAAGGAGAAGATCGAGGATGAATCGATGATGAATCGACGAAGAGGATGATCCTAATGAGGCGAGTTGTGAAAGAAAAGGAGTATTTTTTTGAGTTGCCTTATTGGGAGCACAACATTTTACGCCACAATCTTGATGTCATGCATATTGAGAAGAATGTCTGCGAGAACGTTATTGGGACAATTTTAAATGTCGATGGAAAATCAAAAGACAATCTTGAGTGACTTGATTTAGTTGACATGAGAATCCGGCGTCTCTTCATCCTCAAGTACTTCGAATGGGAAATATCGGTTGCCGCTTTCTATTTTTTCAATGTCAAAGAAAGAGAAAGAAGTTTTCTGCATGGTGTTGAAGGATATAAAGGTCCCAGATGCATGCGTATCGTCAAATATATCTCAATGTGTCGATTTCAAAGATCGAAGATTATATTCATTAAAATCGCATGATTACCACATCTTGATGCAAGATTTACTCCCAATTGCTTTACTGTGCTTTTGTATGTCAAAAATGTAACGTCTGTATAATTGAACTATCCAATATAATGAAAGCTATTTGTGGCAAAGTTTTGAATGTCGAAGAACTTGAGAAAGTACAGGATCGAGCGGCTTTGACTTTATGCAATTTAGAGAAGATCTTTCCACCTTCCTTCTTCACTATTATGGTGCACTTGGTAATCCATCTCCCTCACGAAGCAATCCTTGGTGGATGTGTTTTTATCGATGGATGTATCCTATTGAAAGGTGCTAATTTATTTCTCAAGTATTCACTCATTCACCTCTATACATTTAGTTCTGACTTTTGATAAATATTGTATATCGTGTTTAGGTTCCTAAGCAAATTGAAGTCATATTGTCGCAATAAGCGTTATCCGTAAGGATCAATTGTTTGAAGGCTACTTGGCGTAAGAGTGCATGACCTTCTGTTCTAGATATTTAGAAGATGTTTGAAACGCGATTGAATAGACCAAGTAGAAATCTTTGGGCTCAATGATCATCACTTGGTCGAAACTTATTTATTTCAAAGTTATGGAGAACCAATTGGCAAAGTTGAAATTGTAGAATTAGATGATATATCGTGGATACAGTACATCGATATGTACTTTTTCACCACGATTCAATGGAACCGTTATGCAAGTAAGTTATAAAATTGTCTTACATATTCGTCGTTTTGATTTGTTTATCTTCTAACCAATTAAACTTGTTTTTAACATAGTGAGTACAAACAAATTTTGAGATCTCGTGCACGCTCTCGAAGATTACAACATCGAGAGATTAATAAGTTATTCACAGAAACTTTTCATGAATGGTTAAGTCAAACGGTATGTAACTAAAGTTAATAAGTTACATATAATCGCGAAATTTAGTTAATCAAATAAGAATGTTTTTACATAATACATTTATAATTATTTAATTTACTTTCGATTCAATAGGTTTGGAGTGGGAAGGACGTCAATGACGAAATTAAATGGCTTTCCCAAGGTCCGAACAGAGTAATAAAAAGATATAGTGCCTTCCTCATCAATGGATACAGATTTCATACAAAGTATCGCGAGAGAATGAGGAGAACTCAAAATTGTGGAGTTGTTGTTAATTCTTCAATTACAAGTTATGCTAGTGCTAGGATATAGTAATCCGGTTGAGGGTAATGTGGAGTATTACGGACTTCTTACCGATATTATTGAGTTGGATTACTATGGCAGATGGAAAGTTATCTTATTTCGGTGTGATTGGGCTGATGTTAATACTGCTCGAGGAATTAAAAAAGATCAATTTGGTTTTACAATGGTGAATTTCTCTCGCTTGATTCACACTGGACAACAATTGATGGACGAGCCATATGTATTTTCCTCTCAAGTGAAACAAGTTTTTATTCAAAAGATCCAATCGATGAGGGTTGGTATGTTGTACTCCGGAACACCCCTAGAGACTTGTTTGACATGGGTAATGGAAGTAGAGATGACATTGTCGAAAGATCAGAAACATTACCTTTTCCAGAACAAAACTTAGATGAAAATATCCCTAGTACTAGTACACAATATCAATGGGTTCGAGATGAGGTGAATGAAGATATTTACGAATAATGATGTAGTAAGATTTTACGTTTTTTTAATTATATGTAATATTATAATTTTAATCTTGGTCATGTTATATAATTTGACTATTTTATATGTACTATTATTGTTGTAATTTGTTACTAAACTTTAACTATTTTATGTGTATTATGCGGAAAAATGCGTAGAAAGAAGATTACGTGGTTTAAGTATTGTCCAGAATACTCCAAATTCGGAAGAAGAAAAATAGTGAACAATGAGGCAGATACCGTTGGATCTTCGAATGTGCCGAGAGACACTTGACGAGCACAAGAATTTCAAAGTAATGTTACGTTTATTTTACATGTGTTGACTTTTATTATTAATTTATTTGTAAATTTTAATATAATAATAGTATATCATTTTTCAAATGAAAATGGTGGGACGCGCAGAGTTCGAGGACGTACATCGCTTAGTGATTTATACGACTTAGATCCCGCCAACCGTGTCAAAGTAAGTAGAAATACTTATGGCCAGCCTGTTGGATCTGAAGCTCGACTTTTAGCAGGCTATATTGGCATTTTTGCACGAAATGCCAATATGTTGCCCATCAACTACGAATCATGGCATCACATGCCTGATAGCAACAAAAATCGAGCTCTCGCTAATATTAAGGTAACAAAATGTGAATGTAATTTATAATATTTTGGTTTAAGTTTCATTCATATTTACATTCTAAACTTGTGTTTTTTTAGGATAGATTTGCTTTGGAGGTCTCCGATGATTATATCAAGAAGACATTGGGTAAAAAATGGAGAGACAATAAAAGCACTTTAAAAAAATAATATTTTAAGAAAGACATAAGCCTCGAGGAAAAATTAAGAAATGTCCCGCCGGGAATGCTGAGGTACCAATGGGAAGATGCGGTTAGATTCTGGAATTCAAAGAAAGGAGAGGTATTACGTATTTCCAAACTCTTATATATAGTGTTTACTATATACGTAATAATAATTTCATTATGTAGGACCGTGAGCGAGTTGGAATAAGCAGCAGGCAAAAACAAAAATTCACGCACACGGCAGGGTCGAGAAGTTTTGCTTCTGTAGCTGAGGCCGAGGTATCAAAATTTTATTAATTCTTTCAAATATTAATAACTTTCTAATATTAAATAATATTTTTACTACTATATTGTAGGAAGTTAAATCTGGACAAAAAGTTGGGCGCCTTCAGCTTTTTGAGATTACGCATAGGAAGAAAGATGGATCTCCTATGACATCCAAAATTTGGAGAAATTATGGTATATTTACTTAATACTATTTGATTTATTCTAAATATTTATAATGTTTAATTATAATTGTTTAATTCAATTCATCGTTAGTAGTTTTAAATAATGCTATGTTGCATTCCTTTTTATTATATATTTCGTTTCTAACTTTTTAATTGATTTTTTAGGAGAAACTAAAGGATAAGAAGGCGGAATATGAAGCGATCGCCAGATCGATAGTTCTGTAATCTTGAGAACATTGATAATGAAATTATCACCGAAGTTTTGGGTCCCGAAAGGTGCGGTCGGGTTCGATTTCAAGGATCCGTATTACCCCGACTCAATATTTTGATCCGCTCGGCAGAATACATGCCTTCCTAAGTCAAGCTAAAGTCAAGTTCGAGGTTAAGAGATCGAGATGGCTCGGATGCAAGCGAACACAGTTGAGCAAATTGCCGAGGTTCAACGAAAATATGAAGAACTCCAAAGAACAACTTAGAGCGCGGAGGCGGCGAGAGAGGGCGGCAGCAGCGAGCGAGCGAGGGAGGCAGCGGCAGCAGCGAGGAGAGGCAGAGCATAGGAAAAAGTACGATGACCTCCAACTCTGACTTCAATAGATGATGCAAATGTTTCAATCAATGCAAAAAGCCGCCATCTTAAACATTAGTTTTCGTTGTAAGAATATTTTTAACTTTGTCACGTTTAACATTATTCTAAGAATATTTTAAATCATACTTTATTAATTACATCATATATTTTTTGTTAAATTTGAAGTATTATTTAGATTTAATATTTTTGGTTGTATTTTCTTATGCTAAATTTGCTATTTTGGCTGCATTTTATGCTATATTTGTTGTATTTGGTTGGATTTTAATGCAGGAAAGGCTGAATATAGGTGTAAAAACTGTATTGCAAATCTGCCAAAATTAGTGGCGTTTGTGGAAAAAGCGCCGCTAAAGGCCTTGACTTTTAGCGGCGCTTTCTAATAAACGCCGCTAAAGTCAATGGCTTTTAGCGGCGCTTTTATTTCAAACGCCGCTAAAGGCCTTGACTTTTAGCGGCGCTTTTATTTCAAACGCCGCTAAAGGCCCTGACTTTTAGCGGCGCTTTTAATTCAAACGCCGCTAAAGGCCCTGACTTTTAGCGGCGCTTTTAATTCAAACACCGCTAAAGGCCCTGACTTTTAGCGGCGCTTTTATTTCAAACGCCGCTAAAGGCCCTGACTTTTAGCGGCACTTTTAATTCAAACGCCGCTAAAGGCCCTGACTTTTAGCGGCACTTTTAATTCAAACGCCGCTAAAGGCCCTGACTTTTAGCGGCGCTTTTATTTCAAACGCCGCTAAAGGCCCTGACTTTTAGCGGCACTTTTATTTCAAACGTCGCTAAAGGCCCTGACTTTTAGCGGCGCTTTTTTCCAATAAACGCCACCAATTTTTTGCGCGCTTTATATACGGTGTTTTTGCGCGTTTTTCAGCACCGCAAAAAGTTTTAGTGGCGCTTAGAAGCGCCGCTAAAGGCTAAAAAAAGCGCCGCTAAAAGTCTGTTTTGCTGTAGTGCATGCTAAATAATCCCAAAACCGAAGTCTTATGCCACAATTCAAATAAAGCGATACAGTTCCCAAAATAATAGAAATTACAAATAGTAAATTTAAAATACTTCTTAATAGAAATTAATTTGAGCCGAGCCCTCCGTATGCTAAGTTTGCATCCTAATCTGGTTATTTATCTGTAAAAATGAAGATAATGGCAGAGTAAGCTTATGAAGCTCAATGTGAGTTCAATCACAATAAAATCAGTGCAAACAGTAGACAAATCATACATAATAACGACTCATAGAATAAATCACAATTGAATAGTAATTCAAAATATCGATATTTTAGATAAGCTCATCAATATAATGTCTCGATATTCACAGCCATGTAAATGCGTATGAATGCAATGCAATTTCAATTTATCAAAAAATGTCCTACCCAACACCGCTACACATCACAGTAAGAGTTCCCCACAACTCCTATACCTTTACACCACTTTATGGATGAACCACTGACCGTTGCAGATGAACTACTAACGATAAAAATATTGGTGGATGAACTATCTATCAGTGCAGATAAAAGCTGCTAGTAAGTTGTGGATGAACCATTGGTTATTGCAGATAAACTGCTAACGATAAGAATATTGGTAGATGAACCATTCATCGGTGCAGATAAAGGCTGCTAATATGTTGTGGATGGACCATTGATCATTGCAGATGAACTATTAACGCTAAGAATATTGGTGGATGAACTATCCATCAGTGCAGATAAAAGCTGCTAGTACATTGTGGATGAACCACTGGCCATTGCAGATAAACTACCAACAATAAGAATATTGGTGGATGAACCATTCCTCGGTGCAGATAAAAGATATTTGTACGTTGTGGATAAATCACTAGTCATGCAGATAAACTACTAATGATGAGAATATTGGTGGATGAACCATTCGTCGATGCAGATAAAAGATATTAGTACGTTGTGGATAAATCACTAGTCATGCAGATAAACTGCTTACTAAAATACATTGTGAATGAACTATTGGGAAATGTGCCAATATTGTAGTAAACATGTAAATGTCTATTTGATGATAAATAAATCAATAAATTTAATTTCGCATTTCACTATTATGTCCTTTGTATTTCTGTCTTTCATATTTTGCATGCATAGCGAAATTGTGACAAACAAATATTAGCTCATTGATTGTCTAAGTTCAAACTGATGATAAGTGGCACTGTAAAAATGTTTACATTGCAAGAAAGACAACTTACTTCAATAGATAATCTAAACGAGTCTGTAATCTCGTAAAAGAATCAAAGTGAGCATTTGATTCAAATACTGAGAAGAATTATTATGTCATCTACAATTCTAATTAACGAGATGGCTAGTCTTGTCTAACGGGGAGTTGATTCCACGGGTAGAGACATAGATGTATTCATTGGTAGAACGATACATTGGATTGGACCCAAGATGAATTAATTCTAAATCCGTTTGTAAATTAATTCACTTGTGATGTTCATGGTGTGATTTACCTAAATCCTGAGTTAGTCACTGGCCATGCGTATGTAACGCATGTGCTTTGATATAAATGGAGGTTTATGCTCTAACGATGATCGATTTGATAGCTAATATGTTAGGTATATAACTTGTGTATGGCATGACTTTACTAGTAACAGTGGAATTCATAACTCAATTAAAGAGTTAACGGTATCCTCTCATTCGCATTGTATGGATTGATAAATATGGAATGTGGCCACGAGTTGCTTGTTCTCAAACGATGAATTTATCACAGTCATTTGTTGACAGTAATCATATTAATCATTAAGAAGACATAATGGTGACAATGAGATGGAATATGATTGTAATGAGTGAACGAATTTAACTCAAAGGAATCAAGGATATCATATAAAGGTAACACACAGATGACGAGGTCATTGGACAAAGCAGTTGGATGAATTGCTTTCGTAAAGAGTATATGATAAAGAGTTTTCAATCATGATACTTCTTGTAGACTTGCTTCATGATTAAGTAATTGCGAATTATTGGAACAATACTTATAGATATAATTGCAATTACTAGAGCCTAATTGTATATGTCCGATTGGCCCCTCCGCTAGCTCAACAAAAACTCGATCGAATTGTAGTTGAATCAAAAGAAAATTCTATTACTTTGGAAATAATTTAATTGAGTCAATTTGTTCGATGTGGAATTAAATTGGGCGGCGGCAAGAATTGTTCAACTACAAAATTTGATTAAAAAATTTTCTTGAAAATTTAATTTAGAAAATCTAAGTGATTTTTGAGAAAATTAATTTTCATCAAGTAAATTTAAATTAATAAAATTAATTAAAACTAATATGATATTTTTGGAAATTAATTTTCAAGTCAAACAATTGGCCCAATGGGTAATTGAACTTGAAAATTGGACTTGAGATCGTAAATTGGGCTTGGGAGCCCAAAATCGAGATCAAGACCCAAAAATCGATCGAATTGGGCTTGGTATGTGAAATCGGGCCGATGGTCCAACACAAAAAAGAGGTTTTGCCAAAAACCTACCTGACAAATGACTGTTTGCCAATAAAAAATCAAAAGATAGTATGCCATATTTCTTGCATATACTCTACACACCATGACTACTCGTATCTAGTCATATCTGCCATGTCAGTTCACCATAAACGCTCGTACAAAGTACTGTTTGCAATTTTGATTATATTAACATTATCCGATTAACATACCTCATTTATAAATCCGCCATGTAACTAAAATTAACTTAACACATTTAGAACATGCGTTTGTTTCCAATCAAGCAAACTATTTATCTTTGTTATACACATAAGCAAACATCATTTATATATATTTTTACGTGTAAGTACCATCATCTATTCCCATTCACTTTTCAAAATAAAATTGTGTACTATTCAACTTATATACATGCCACTTGACCGAGTGTAAAATTTAAAATAAATCTATCAAAATAGGAGCTAGATAGTGTAGGTCGTAGCTTTATTCGCCTGCCGAGTTCCGTAAAATATTAACTACAAGGAACAAGTAATGAAATAGAGTAAACATTAAATATGCTTAGTAAGTTCATAGGTTTTTAAACATAAAACTCACCTTGCAAAACATTAATATAAACAACTTAACTAATATACATTTCACATGTACAAGGTGAGTGCATCACATTTAATCATGTAACATTTTCCATTTATTTTGTACCATTAAATCACAAGTCATTCCGTTGAGCATTCATACCTTTTTCCAATATATATATCACCATAAAATCAATAACACATTCACTTTAACTATTTAGCCCGATGAATTTTCATGGATAGAAATGGATACGTGAGTAACCAACCACAACATGCCAGTTTGCTCATAAGAGTTATTCCATCCAATAACACACTAGTTTGCTTAGAAGATCTATTCCATCTGATAACACGCGAGTTTCTCTGTAGAGATAAAATTGGAAATCCGCAACAAATATTGGATTCCTATAACATCAGTGAACTTCCTTCATCTTCTTCACATCTTTTGTACAACCCGTGCTATGTGTAATAGCCCTATTGGCATGCCAATTTTATCCTTTATTCATTCAAGCTCCATATACATATCTGAACATTATTTTGTACCATTTAATACTTTTCTTTTCTTATGTGCCAATTTGCTAACATTTTCTATATACATTCAAACTCAAACATTTTATAATTAAACATAACAATACCATATGAACTTACCTGGTACAACAACAAAAGTAGAATATCATATATTAATCCATGTTTTTTTCCTTTTCCTATATTATCTACTGGTTGATTTGGATCTTGATCTATATGTTAATACTTTCAATTCATCAATGACAACCCTTCAAATTTTAACAGTTTTGAAATTAGGCATACAAATTAGCTAAATCATGATGCAATGATCTCAAAAACATAAAATTCATGAAGAATGGGCTTTGAAAATAATTATATGCAAACTCGATTATTCAAGAATACCTAGAACTTTTCTTTCTTCTCTAATGGAGATGTTTTTGGTGGAGGAAGATGAGAATGAAACTCTCTTTCCATCCACTAAAGATTTCTACTTAAATAGTCAATACTAATCATTCATTACTAGGCAAATGTGGCTAATTACCACATAACACTTTGTAGTAGGCCAATTTTGGCCCACTAATACTAAACCTAAATACATTTTCTAACCTACCCAAATCCCTTGACCCAATTAAATAACCCAACCCATTACAAAACCCAGAAGCCCAAAATCTCTAATGGCCCACTAAACCTAAACCCTAATCAGCCCCCACTTGCCTCCCCACGTCAACCGAACCTACCCTCCCTCTCTGCCATCAGTCCCATCCAAACCCCACTTGCGCCCATACTTCTGCCACCACCTGCTCCACCGCCCCACTGGCCACCACACCCTGCACAAGCAATCAGACACGCAAGCAGTAGGCTAAGATATCGTAAAAGGCTATAAAAGGCCAAGTTAAAACAAATGTAAGCTCTCTGGGCAGTTTTATAAAAAAGGGAACAAAAGAAAAATTCAATTCTGGAACAAAAATTAACAACTCAGTCGATATTGAACGCAAGAATAGCATCGAATCAAGAGGCAATATCAGAGATCAAAGAATCAAAAGGTGTGAAAAAACCCTAAGGTGATTTTGTTTCTATTTTTAGTTACTGTTTTAGGCTTATTCTCATACACACATATATAAAAAAAAAACACTAAATACATAACAATATAATACGAAATTTTAAAAAAAAAATTAAAATTAAAATTACCTTTCCGGTGACCGGCCCCCCTGCCGGAGCTCCCTCCTCTCCCCCCTCTCTTTCCTTCCCTCTCCCTCTCTTCTTTTTTTTTTCTTTCTCCAGCTACACAAATGAAAAAAAACAAAATTTTTTGGCTTTTATAGGGGACCAAAACGCACCGTTTTGGTCCCCCCCCAAAATAAGTAAAACGACGTCGTTTTGGGACGCGGGTCGGGTCGACCCGACCCGCACCGGAAGGATCCGCGTGTTTTTTGAAGCGGAAGGGCTATTTGCGCAACCAGCCCTTCCGCTTTTCTGAGGCTTTATAATTAAACCTTTCATATTTTGCGATTTTGCCCTAAAAGTTTACGTTGTCTTCAATCTGGTCCTCTTGCATGCGCACCGTTTTAAAGGCGACGGAAAATTGTTCTTTTAGTCCCTGCTGAATTCACGCGTGTTCAAATAGGCCCTCTATTTTTATTTTCTTTTTAAATTCGCCCCAAAACTTCATTTTTAATTCAAATTTAGTCCTGTTCTTAAAATTTAAGTTGTATTTCCTTTATATTATCTTTGTTGTTTTATTATATTTTAAATATTATTTATAGTATATTTATTACTATTATATTTTATTAATATCACTATTATATCTATCATCAATATTTTGTTATTATTATATTATATTTATTTATATATATGTATATTTATTTTAATATGTCTTTTTTTACTATTGTATATATATAGGTATTTATTATTATTATATTATTTACTTTCACTACTATCTTTCTTTTTATTATTATTATACATATATGTGCATAGATATTTTCATGTACTTAGCATAAAAATATTATCTTCTTATTATATTATTATGTATATTATTTTTTATTCATTTCTTTATTACCCTTTCTTTTATTATTTTAATGTTCTTATCTTATGTATATTTTTTATGTTATATTTTTATGCATTATGTATGCATATTTTAAAAGATCATATTAGTCATATACTTTATTATATAGGTGTATATCTTTAATACATATAGATATATCTTCATGTAATCTTAGTGTTAATATATATTTTATTACATATGTACATATTTATGTAGTATGTTAATAGTTTTTATTATTATCATTTCTAATATATATATATATATATATATATATATATACCGTGTATGTTCCTATATACTTTATGTGTATGTGTCTTTAAACATTGTATTTTTTTTATAAGCTATGTATAAACCCTTAATACCATATTATTCTTAAATATCATTATATTTATAAAATTCCTTTAAATGCCACATCATATATACATTATGTCATGTTTTAATGCTATATTTTAAATACCATATATGTCGTGTTTATTCATTATACTATATGTTGTATGTATTTTTATATGTAATTATATTATACATATATGTGTATATTTTATGTATATATTGTTATTTTCTATCATCATTATGAATATGTTATTTTTTTTCTTATCATATTGGTAGTACATCATTTCTATTTTATTTGTAAATATTAATATCATTTTTCTAATATTCTCAATTTTAATATTTCATTATTAATCGCGTCGTTGTTTTGTATTATTTACGAATTCTCATTTTAAATAATGTTCTACTCATAATTTTTAATTTCAATAACCAAAGCAATATATTGATTTAACATTAAGTCATCGAGTTCATCGCTATGTTGGGTGAATGTCAATTGACTCGTGTTAAAGTGATATACCCTTCTCAAAAATCGAAATAAAATTTAAAATTTCTCGTCTTTTTCGGATCACAACCAAATTTTAAATTAAACGCGTATTTTTGAAAGTCAAGACAACACGTGTTTATAAGATACCAATTTTGGGCGTCGCGAGGGTGCTAATACCTTCCTCGCGCGTAATCGACTCCCGAACCCTAATTTTTCTCTGGATTTTAACGTAAACCTAGCCTTTTATTTGTTTTTAAAGAAAGATCTAATAGGTGTCCGATCACACCTAGAAAAAAAGATCGGTGGCGACTCCCGATTTATTTTTAAAACCAAATTTCAATTTCCAATTTTCTAATAAATCGCCACAATTTAGCGACCCGAAACCAAAATTTTTACGTCGCTACAGCTGGCGACTCCACTGGGGAGCCAGTTTTGAGAGCCAAGTCGAATAAACACATTTTGTCAAAATTTTCAAATTTCCTTGTTCAAGTAAATATTTGGTCGTGATCCGAAATCTCGTCTTCAAAAATCCATACATTTGCATCATGTTGTAAATATTCCTTCAAACTTGTTATTTGTTTGTTTTTCTGTCTTCAGTTTTTATGGTTTTAATTCTGGCTTATTTCTTTAAATAAAACATAAAAGTTTGTGAGTTTCTCCCCACACACCGTGCACTTGCATTTTTGCATAACATGAGCTCTTTACCCGGGTTCCGTCCCTTTTAAGTGAAAGTAAACGCTACGCCTTCGTGAGTTAACTCGTTCCTCCGCACAGGCTAGTGAATACTTTCGGGTTACATATGACTTATGCTTTCGTGAGTTAACTTGTCCCTCCGCATAGGCATAAGTAAATGTAATCCCTCGAATTGTACTCGTGAGCTTGTGAAAGGCTATGATCGAGGCTTCGTACTAATCTTAGCAGATGATAGTACGGGCAATTCGAGTACCTATCTAGAACCAAACCCGCATATAATGAACCATACGAGCTATCCAATTAGAGCCATGCCGAACCTCTGTCTGCTTACAGCCACCAAAATAAGTACACGGGGAAATGCCTTTTGCCTTTCATTTACACTATTTATGGGTTGAGTAGTTTAATTTGTCTCTCAAATTATATTTGTGTTGTGTTTACTAACCAAGTTTGTTTGTTTTTATTTTTACTTTCATCATGCATCATAGGCATCACATTAGGAAGGTGTTAATTAAAGGATAGTTGCCAAAGAACGGGTTTCTGATGGAGGAGTCAATTACACAAATAACCGAGAAGAATGCCGTGGTTCGAGATTGGTCTTTAAAAATTCAGAGAGAAAAGGGGGACAGCCTAGTGGAAGGGAGTGTTGCCAATTTGCCCGAACATACAACTGTGAATGTCCGCCAAAATAACCTTGAGGATTTGGTGCGAGTTTGGAACCAATGGGATTCAGACACTAGGGGCATTTTCACCGAGAGGTATGGAGATATAGCTCACTTGATCACCATTCGTGTAGACGAACAGTTGATTCAAGCCATGGTTCGATTCTGGGACCCAGCTTATCAGTGCTTTACATTCAATCAAGAGGACATGACTCCAACTATAGAAGAGTATGCTGCTTTACTCAGCATCGATAATGTGCAATTCGGCAAGATATACGTGAAGGAGCCTAAGCCCTTGACCTTTAGAAAAAAGTTAGTAAGACTGACAGACATGACTGATGCCTGGGCTGAAAAACAAATAAAAAAGAAGAATGAAACCGTTTGCATTCCATGGTCTAGCCTACGAGAATCGATTCTGAGTCATCCGGACATATTGAAGAGAGTTAATCTATTCGCCTTGGCCATTTACGGTTTGGTCATTTTCCCGAGAGTTCTCGGACATATTGAGGTCGCAGTGTTTGATTTCTTGAAAGGCTAAAACAAGGAGTCAACCCCCTGTCCCGACTATCTTAGCCGAGACATTCAGGTCCTTGAGTACCTGTCGAAGGGTTGGAAAGGGACGATTTATCGGATGTGCACAGCTGCTCAACGTTTGGATTTTGAGTCATTTTTGGAAAGTAGAGCGCACTCCATTCCACATGTTTTCAAAAACATTCGCCCCGCTAGAAGCTTACCTCAAGAAAGAGTGGCGAAAAGAAATCACCGAGCAACATTGGGTATCGGTGTTTCAGAATCTTCACGCCGAGGATATAACGTGGAGAGCACCCTGGATCCGTCCTTCAGTTTTGCTATACAAATGTGGAAGCCAAGATTGGGTACCTTTACTCGGATTATGGGGAGGAGTTGGATACGCTCCGCTATTGGTTCAAAGGCAATTTTCTTCGCGACAATTTATACCCGCAACCGGAGGGCTAGTGCGATCGAGTTCGCTTTCTTTCGGGTGAAGGATATATGAAGAAAATCCGAGACATTGCAAGGTCTTGGAATGAAATTCATTTCATGGAATTAGCCTTGTATCTTTGATACTCTCACCCAAGACTATGACCTATGGAGAAAGCAACGGAGAAGTAGCCAGCAGATCTCATCAACAAATTGCACTGCCCAGAATCCTTTTTTGGAAGAAATGCCATCAGAGTTGGAAATAGCTAGACAGGAATTCGAGCATGAAAAAGCCAGGATGTCCAGAGACCTCAGCACCCTTCAAGAAGAGAACTACCAGCTGAAGATTGAAGTTCAGGTTGAAAAGTCCAGGACTGAAAAAGTACAAAGGGAGGCCGAGATCGTGAGAAACGACTTAAGGGACCTTCATTTGGAAAACAAGAAATTAAGAAACACTATAAAGAATAGTGGATTGGGCAAGTCAACAGCTGAGTGGAAAGAAGAAATTGGTAACATCAAAGGAGGAATGAAATTTTGGAAGGGAAAAGTAAAGAAAGAAGAGGAAAAGGCCGCGCGCGCTGCAATAGAGTTAAGAAGGAAGAATGCCGAGTATGAAATGGTGACCACAGAATTTGCGAATAGTCAGTCTGAATATCAAGAATTAAAAAGGAGAGTACGAGATTTAGAAAATATGCTACAATCTCGTCAACAACAATTAGATGACCTCCTAAAGGCTCTAGAAGAAAAGAACGATCAATACGATAGGGACATGCACGCGT
Source organism: Gossypium anomalum (assembly GCA_025698475.1). NCBI lineage: Eukaryota > Viridiplantae > Streptophyta > Magnoliopsida > Malvales > Malvaceae > Gossypium > Gossypium anomalum. Next base: position 9,095,436 of record CM046961.1, read on the forward strand.
ATGAAGGAACTCTCCAAGAAAGAGAAATGCAACTCAACTTCCTGATCAATGAAATTCGCCAAGCGGCTATGCAAGTTGTTCAATTATCGATGAAGCCAAAGTTCTCGATTGCCAATTCCTCCGAGCCAAAGATCGAGTATATCGAGTTTTTTAGAGCAAGTGAATAAACAAGGCAATGTGGCTAGGAAATTTGTGTAACTGTTGGAAAAAAATGAAAACTTTTTGTAACGTACTCTTCTGATAAATGAAATGCCTACATATGGGGCTATCTTGAAATCAACACCAAATTCTTGCATATTTATTCATAACTAACATTTATGCATCATTTATTCTTTGGACATTCATTCATTCATATACCCATTCATTCATTCATCGCATGTACATATCACCATCCACCGGAACTAAAAGAGCCATATAATCCGCAGCTTGCAAGACTTCAAGATCGAATCACGATATTCATACGAGCAGCGTGCGACGACAAACCAGGGCAATGGAAGCTGAGTTCAATGAGAGAATCGAAAGGATGGAAAGGGCTCAAAAAGAATTACAAGAGCAACTGGCTAAATCGCAACAAGAGACGAGAGATCTAATGGTAAGATCTCGAGAGGATTCACTCGAGCAAAGAGATCAGATGACCAAAATTATGGAGATGATGACAACTTTGGTCAAGGGAAAGGGACCTATGCAGAACCCCGATGTTATGGAACCTCAATCGAGAATTCACCACGATCAGGATCCACTCTATCCTCCGGATTCACTCCACCACCCGTATGTACAACACAGAGAGGGTATGCCCAAGGAGAACCCGCAGGCTTGGAACATCGACCTATGCCACCTGCTCCACCCACTAATTTGGGGCCAGGAATATTCGCGTCAAACCCAGGGGCCAGTCCTGCTGATCCCCTAGTTCCAGATCTGGATGACCCCGCAGAAGTAGCCAAATTGAAATTGGATAACCATGACGCAAAATATAGGAGTCTGGAGGAAAGACTCAAAGCAATAGAAGGCACTGAGGTCTTCTCCGCCCTAGGTGCCAAGGAACTCAGCCTCGTACCTGATCTAATTTTGCCTCCGAAGTTCAAGGCGCCTGATTTTGAGAAGTATGATGGGACTAGGTGCCCAAAAGCACATCTCATCATGTTCACGTCGAAAAATGATCGGTTACGTGAATGATGATAAGTTACTTATACATTGCTTCCAAGATAGTCTAACAGGGTCAGCCCTCCGTTGGTACAACCAACTCAGCAGGGAAAAGATTAGATCCTGGAAAGACTTGGCATCTGCATTCTGCGAACAATACAAGCATGTATCAGACATGGTGCGGCCGGATGACCTTACGGATGATGGAGAAAAAGCCGTCGAGACCTTTAGAGCGGTATGCGCAGAGATGGAGAGACGTTTTGACCCAAGTGGAACCCCACTAACAAAAACGGAGATAACCGTTCTCTTTATCAACACCTTAAAGCGCCGTTTTATGACAAATTAGTGGGAAGTGCCACGAAGGAGTTTGCAGATATTGTAATATCTGGTGAGCTCATAGAGAACGCTGTTAAGAGCGGTAGAATGGAAGGTTGAGAGGGTTCGAAAGGGCGTGCCTATGAAAAGAAGGAACCGAGAAACCCACATGGTCGGGATGGGAAACCGCTATTCCTCTAATTCATATCCTAACCAACCTCTACCTCGACATTATCCACCTTCAAACTTCCATTATCCTCCTCAAACCCCTTACTACCAAACACCACCTCCCTCCTACCCCAGTATATGCGCCATGAACAACCAAAGACCCGTCACCACCTTTTCACAAAACACTGCACCTGCTCAAGACCAACCTGTAAATGAATCAAGACCAACAAGGCCTAATCCCGAGACCTCAATTTACTCCTATCCTCGTGTCATATATGGGGAATTGTACCCAAAACTTTTGGAGAAACAACCGATTTCTCCCCATTACATGGCACCCTTAAAAACCTCCATACCCAAAAATGGTATGATCCAAATGCTAGTTGTGCATATCATGCCGGGAATCAAGGGCATTCTACAGAGAACTGTCTTGCTTTCAAAAGGAGAGTTCAAGGGCTCATCGACGCGGGCATTTTGCGATTTGATGGTACTGGCGGTACGGCTGGGAATCCATTCCCAAATCACACCGAAGGGAATGTGAGCGCAGTAGGGGAGGAGGATAAACGACGAAGTAAAAGATGGGTTTCTGAAGTAAGAACACCTCTGCAGAGAATCTGGGAGGTGCTAGTTGAAAATGGGTTGCTTTGTCGTTTTAATGGAGTATTCGAAGGAAGGGATGCAAAGGGTCACAATTTTTGCGAGTTCCACGGCATCGAAGGGCACGGCATTCAGTCCTGTGATGAATTCAGAGGATTATTGCAAAGTATGATGGATAACAAGGAGATCGAGATTTTTTGTCAAGCCGAAGAGGCCGATAGTGGAGAAATATGTGCCTCCGACAATCAACCATCAGTCCCCTTATAGCTACTGATCGACCATTGGTGATCTATTATGACGCCAAGAAAGAACCGTGAAACCAAAAATGATAATCGAAATACCATCTCCTTTCCCTTATAAGGACAACAAAAAAATGACTGTGGAGATATGATGTCGCAACATCGTCCACACCGGAAGTTGGAAAGTCCAAAGCCGTAATTGAAGATGTTGGGGAGTAGGTCATTTTACCCGAAGTGGGCGGTGCTATTTTAAAGAAGTTGAACCGGTAAAGAAAAAAGTAGCGACTTGAAGCAAAAAGGGAAAGCGATGATGCACGAAGTCGAAGTCGAGCAAGAAATTCCACCCGCAAGAAACTAAAAGGCACTGTGAATGAGGAAGAAGCTCAAGAATTCTTGAAATTTATCAAGCACAGATGAATATAGTGTGGTGGAACAATTGAGCAAGCGACCAACAGCGAATCTCGATTCTATCTCTCTCATTAAATTGAGAGCCACACCGGAATGCTTTATTGAAGGTGTTAAATCAAGCTTATGTGGCCAATAACATATCCGTTGAAAAGCTTGATAGGTGGGTAAACAATTTGAATACGGACAATTTCATCTCTTTTAGTGATGATGAGATACCGCCAAACGGTAGAGGCTCGGTAAAAGCGTTGCATATCACGACTCGCTGCAAGGGCTACATAATACCAAACGTGCTTATCGATAATGGGTCAGCATTAAATGTTATGCCATTGGCCACACTTTCCAGAATACCGATGGATTTGTCCTACTTAAGGCCCTGTCATTCCACAGTAAGGGCATTTGATGGGACAAGGCGTGAAGTCATGGGAAAGATTGAGATCCCTTTAGAAGTGAGCCCTTACATTTATGATGTTGAGTTCCAAGTCATGGACATTACGCCATCATACAACTGCCTTTTGGGGAGACCCTGGATCCATTCTGCTGGAGCGGTCCCGTCATCCCTCCACCAAAAAATAAAATTTATCATGGACGGCTGTCTGGTCACAGTCGAAGGAGAAGAAGATATTGTCGCATCTGCTTTTCGTTGATGCACCGTGCTTGGAAGTGAACAAAGAAGCGATGGAGTGTTCTTTCCGATCCCTTGAATTTGTGAATGCCACTTTCGTTCTTTGAGGGAAACAGAATTCCAGTGCCGAAACTGTCGAGAAATACCAGAATGGGTGTCAAGTTGACCGTAGGAAGAGGAGCTCGAGCAAGAAGAGGTTTAGGCGGACATCCGCAAGGAATAGTTAGGGCTTTAAAGCCGATGCAAAGACAAGGCTCGATACGGTTTGGGATTCCAAATGACATGCGTCAAAGAAGAAGACAATGGAAGAAAGATCGGAAAGGAGGATTGCAAGAACTTTCGTACCGAGAACCGAGAATGGGAACCAATAGAATACCCTCCTTTGTCAAAAACATTTAAATCTCTGGGGAATGATATACCTGGACAAGACGATCCACAAAACATGCCGAGGATAATTGAAAGGGGTTTTAGAATGTCGAGATAAATGTCATTGACAAAGGGGCTGTACAAGTAAAGATGTCTCGAGGATACGCCCTTGCCCTCCTGGTTTCATGTTGAACAATTGGACTTCCGAGAGCTTCTTGTAGTTTATAAGTCTTGAGTAATGCCAAACATTAACCTTCTATTGTGTCTTTAGATATAATAGAATTCTTTTGTAAGAGCGTGCATTCGCTCTTTATCATTTAAATGAATATCAATGAAGATGCATTTTGTCATGATTTTTTCGCATTATCGCTAATTTCATAGTCATTTTCTCATTTCATAGCCCATATTCACATTTGCCACATTCCATGCCATAATATTCCTTTGTTGATTCCAATACTTGGATGCCCTCTATAGTTTCTTTTTCCATTCAACTTTCAGTGCTCGGATATCGATGACATGAACAAACCCATTCTGAGTCTTGAAATCGATTTTGAGAAGGTCATTTGTTTAGGAGAATTTGAAGTGAAGAAAATGTTTGAAGATTACGTCTCGCCTCCGAATTGTTAAGAATGGTGGAACAAGAGGATAAACAGATTTTGCCTCATGAAGAATCAGTGGAAACAATAAACTTGGGCAATCAAGAAAGGAAACAAGAAGTGAAGATTGGGACTTCTATTTCAGAGAGCACCAGGCATAATTTGATCGCTCTACTCTGCGAATACAAAGATGTTTTTGCATGGTCATACCAGGACATGCCAGGGCTAGATGAAGATTTAGTGGTCCACAAGCTCCCATTAAAGCCAGAATGCAAGCCCATCCAGCAAAAATTAAGACGGATGAGACCCGAAATATTGCTAAAAATAAAAGAGGAAGTCAAGAAGCAATTTGACGCTGGTTTCCTACAAGCCTTTAAATATCCAGAATGGGTGGCTAATATAGTCCCAGTACCAAAGAAAGATGGCAAGGTACGAATGTGTGTGGACTACCGTGACTTGAATCGAGCCAGCCCAAAGGATAATTTTCCCTTACCACATATTGATACGTTGGTGGACAACACAGCAAAGCATTCATTGTTTTCTTTCATGGATGGATTCTCGGGGTATAATCAGATCAAGATGGCCCCTGAAGACATGGAGAAAACCACCTTCATAACAATGTGGGGAACGTTCTGCTACAAGGTGATGCCATTCGGGTTAAAGAATGCCGGGGCAACATATCAGAGGGCCATGGTGACGTTATTCCATGACATGATGCATAAAGAAATAGAGGTCTACGTCGACGATATGATTGCTAAATCCCGAGGGGAAGAAGAGCATATAGTGAACTTGAAAAAGTTGTTCGACCGGCTGAGAAAGTTCCAGTTAAAGCTCAATCCAGCCAAATGTACGTTTGGAGCTACCTCAGGGAAGTTGCTAGGCTTCATTGTCAGTAAAAGAGGTATCGAGGTTGATCCAGATAAAATAAAAGCCATTCAAGAGTTACCACCCCCGCACACGCAAAAGGAAGTTAGAGGATTTTTAGGGAGATTAAACTATATCGCCCGATTCATCGCTCAACTTACCAACCAATGCGACCCAATTTTTCGGCTTCTGCGAAAACATAACCCGGGAGAATGGAATGAGGAATGCCAGATAGCCTTTGATAAGATAAAGCAATATTTGTCTAGTCCTCCAGTGCTGGTACCGCCAACTCCGGGAAGACCGTTAATTTTGTATTTGACTGTGTTCGAAAATTCAATGGGTTGTGTACAGGGGCAACACGACGAGTCAGGAAAGAAAGAAAAGGTGATCTACTACCTCAGTAAAAAGTTCACTGAATATGAAGCAAAGTATTCGTCCATTGAAAAATTTTGTTGCGCTCTGGTTTGGGTAGCTCGGAGACTCAGACAATACATGTTGTACCATACGACATGGTTGATTTCAAAGCTGGACCCAATAAAATACATGATGGAATCATCGGCACTATCAGGAAGAATGGCCCGATGGCAGATCCTCCTTTCGGAATATGACATTGCCTATGTAAGTCAGAAGTCAATAAAAGGAAGCGCAATAGCCGACTTTCTAGCAACTCGGACAACAAAAGAATATGAGCCTTTAAGATTTGATTTCCCAGACGAAGACTTAATGTGCATCACAGAAATGGAACCAGAGTCATCAAACGAGAAGTCATGGAAGATGTGCTTTGATGGTGCGTCGAATGCTTTGGGGCATGGAATCGGAGCCATCCTGGTATCACCAGAGGGGAATCATTATCCGTTCACTGCAAGACTGAACTTCTTTTGTACCAATAATATCGCAGAATATGAGGCTTGTATCATGGGGCTTCGTGCAGCTATTGATCGAGACATCAAAATCCTAGAGGTATACGGAGACTCAGCTCTAGTGGTTTACCAGATCCGTGGAGAATGGGAAGTGAGGGATCCAAAATTGATTAAGTATAGCGATTTAGTGGCCGAATTGATCAAGGAATTCAAGGAAATAACTTTTCATTACTTCCCACGAGAAGAAAAAAAATTAGCTGATGCCCTGGCCACTTTGGCTTCAATGTTCAAAGCAAGTAAAGAAGCAGAAATAATGCCCCTCAAAATGAGCATATACGAGGTTCCTGCACACTGTTGTAGCATTGAAAAAGAGGTAGACGGACATCCATGGTTCCACGATATATTAGAATATGTCAAAAATCAAAAGTATCCTGAACAAGCGAACGAGAATGACAAAAGAACGATCAGAAGAATGGCAGCGGGATTTGTTCTTGATGGGGATATCTTGTACAAGAGAGGAAAAGATCAAATGCTCTTGAGATGTGTGGATGATGTTGAAGCCAAAAAAATACTTGAAGAGGTCCATGAGGGAATTTGCGGAACACATGCCAATGGTTTCAATATGGCCAGGAAGATCATGAGACTTGGTTATTATTGGCTGACAATGGAAAGTGACTGCATCAATTTTGCCAGAAAATGTCACAAATGCCAAATCTACGGCGATAAAATTCATGTGGCCCCTTCTCCTCTTCATGTCATGACCTCTCCGTGGCCTTTTGCTATGTGGGGCATGGACGTTATAGGGCCAATCTCTCCAAAGGCATCAAATGGACATCGATTCATTTTTGTGGTTATCGATTACTTCACAAAATGGATAGAAGCTGCCTCGTTTGCCAATGTGACGAGGACCGCAGTTTGCAGGTTTTTGAAAAAGGAAATCATTTGCCGGTACGGCTTGCCTGAAAGAATCATTTCAGATAATGCCACGAATCTGAACAATAAGATGATAAAAGAAGTGTGCGAGCAATTCCAAATAAAGCATCATAACTCCTCGCCCTATCGCCCAAAGATGAACAGAAATCATTGAAGCGACTAACAAGAACATTAAAAGGATCATTGGGAAAATGACTGAGACGTATAAAGATTGGCACGAGAAACTTCCATTTGCTTTATTTGCATATCGCACATCTGTGCGAACATCTACGGGAGCAACTCCTTTCTCTCTAGTCTATGGAATGGAAGCTGTGTTACCCATCGAGGTTGAAATCCCTTCGCTGCGAGTCTTGATGGAATCAAAGTTAGAAGAAGCAGAATGGGTTCGAGCTCGATATGATCAGTTGAACCTCATCAAAGAAAAACGTCTAAGAGCAATTTGTCACGGGCAGATGTACCAAAAGAGAATGATCGCCGCCCATGACAAGAAAGTACGGCCAAGAGAATTCCATGAAGGAGAACTCGTGCTGAGAAAGATCCTCCCAATACAAAAAGACCTGCGAGAAAAATGGGCACCAAACTGGGAAGGGCCATATGTTGTAAAGAAGGCATTTTCAGGTGGAGCTTTGATCCTTACTGAGATGGACGGCAAAGAGCTACCGAATCCAGTGAACTCAGATGCAGTGAAGAAGTACTATGCTTGAAAGAAGAAAGTCAAGATGAAAACCCGAAAAGGGCATCTTGAAAAAAAAAAAAAAGAAGGATCAGAGCGAAAACCCGAAAAAGGGCGTTTTGATTAAACACAAAAGATTAGGATGAAAACCCGAAAGGGCGTTCTAATAAAGCAAACATTCGGCTTACAAGGCAAGGTGTTTTAAACTGTACGACAAACAGTGAGACTACAATATTTGAAGCATCTCTGAAAGCTCAAAATCTTCTACGCAAGGAGCCAGACTCGAAAAGATTCTTGATTGAGGAACGTGGAAGAGTTCATGTGTTGAATATCTAGAGCATTTGTATCCGTTGAATACGACCCTTTCTTTCTTTTTGACGTTTTTACTCTCATTGGTTAACTTCCTTTGTTGGCTACACTTGAAATAAATGAATATGAGATATCATTTTTGTCCCTACTTGACCCTTTTTTTCATGCATCTCATTATGTGTTTATTTACATGATAAATGGTGAAATGACATGCTCTAAACAAAAGAAATGTTAAGCATTACCTGGATGAAAATTTGATAAGTACAAGAACTTCAAGGCAAGAATAAAGTTCAACCAGGGGTTAAAGAGTGATATCTGAGAAACGTTGATTACTTGTAAAGCCTGAAGGCGGGTACATGGCTTAAAGAGAAAGTCAAGAGCCAAAGTAATGAATGCAGATCCTCAACAATCGTGGCTAAATGGACATATGACAAACATGCTTAAGGAGCACTGCATAATCATGTAGGCATAAAAGCATTTAAGACAAACATGTGCATATCATGATAACAACATGCATAGCATATACAGGTACTCCAGCAAAGCAAGAAATCTTGAATGATGGCTGTACTGAACCAAAGGAAAAGACACATGAGTTCCACCAGATGATATGTTTTGGGTACTCTGAGGTATCTTTAATTTATGTTTTCAAAAATCAACTCATATTGCGAGAGGTGAGTTGAGCCTCGGCTCACATGCTGAGGTATTTTCAATTTTCGTTTTTTATTTCTGTTTTTCAAGAAAATCGACTCATAATGCGAGAGGTGAGTTGAGCCTCAAGACACGTTGAGGTAATTTTAATTTATGTTTTCCAAAAAAAAAAAAAATCAACTCATATTGCGAGAAGTGAGTTGAGCCTCAAGACATGTTGAGGTAATTTCGATCTATGTTTCAAAAATCAACTCATATTGCGAGAAGTGAGTTGAGCCTCGGGGCACGCCGAGGTATTTTCAACTTTTATGTTAATTTCAACTCATATTGCGAGAGGTGAGTTGAGCCTCAGTTAGTACGTTGAGGTATCTTCAATTTCTGCTTTTCAAATTCTGCTTTTCAAAAATCAACTCATATTGCGAGAGATGAGTTGAGCCTTAGGCCACACACTGAGGTATTTTTAGTTTATGTTTCAAAACAAATTGGCTCATATTGCGAGAGGTGAGTCAAGCCTCGGGGCACGCTGAGGTATTTTCAATTTTTGTGTTTTAATTTCAACTCATATTGCGAGAAGTGAGTTGAGCCTCGAGAACAGCGTCGAGGTATTTTAAATTTCTGTCTTCAATTTATGTTTTTCAAGGATCAACTCATATTGCGAGAGGTGAGTTGGGCCTTTTAATTTCTGCTTTTAAATTTCTTTTGTCAAAAATCAACTCATATGGCGAGAAGTGATTTGAGTCTTTTAAATTTCTGTTTTCAATTTATGTTTTTCAAAGATCAACTCATATTGCGAGAGGCGAGTCGAGCCTTTAATTCCTGTTTTTCGAAATCTACTTTTCAAAAATCAACTCATAATGCGAGAGGTGAGTTGAGCCTCAAGACACGTTGAGGTAATTTCAATTTATGCTTTACAAAAAGTCAACTCATATTGCGAGAGGTGAGTTGAGCTTTTAATTCATAGTTTTCAGAAATCAACTCATATTGCGAGAAGTGAGTTGAGCCTTGGGGCACGCCGAGGTATTTTGTGTTTTAATTTCTGTTTTTAATTTATGTTTCAAAAATCAACTCATATTGCGAGAGGTGAGTTGAGCCTTTTAATTTCTACTTTTAAATTTCTATGTTTCAAAAATCAACTCATATTGCGAGAGGTGAGTTGAGCCTCGGGGCACTCTGAGGTATTTTCAATTTTTGTGTTTTAATATCAACTCATATTGCGAGAAGTGAGTTGAGCCTCAGGGCAAGCTGAGGTATTTTAAATTTCTGTCTTCAATTTATGTTTTTCCAAAGACCAACTCATATTGCGAGAGGATCACATGCCAAGCAAAGACTAAAAGATTGAAGCTGATTGAAGACATCAGTCTTGTTCCCTGAAGTTGTAGTAAAGCAGGTCAAAGTTGCAAGTCTCATCCCCCTGAAGTCGCAGTGGAGCTGATCGAAGACATCAAAGTTTGCCTTGCTAAAGTGACGGAAGAGAAGACCACAAATCTTATCTCACTGAAGCGGTAGAGGAGTAGATCGAAACCACAAACTTCATAGCCTCGAAGTGACATTGGAGAAGCTCGAAGCTGCAAGGCATATGTCAGAAGATACTGTGGATTGAACCAGAGCTACAAGACACAGTGGATTGGGTAGAGTCTACCTGAACGAGAGGAGCACCAATAAAGTCAAGACTCGCAAGACAGAGCAAAATTGGCCTTTCATTTAGTCTTTGCTCTATTCTCGTTACGCGACAATGAGCAAAGAGGGGCAGCTGTAGTAGGCCAATTTTGGCCCACTAATACTAAACCTAAATACATTTTCTAACCTACCCAAATCCCTTGACCCAATTAAATAACCCAACCCATTACAAAACCCAGAAGCCCAAAATCTCTAATGGCCCACTAAACCTAAACCCTAATCAGCCCCCACTTGCCTCCCCACGTCAACCGAACCTACCCTCCCTCTCTGCCATCAGTCCCATCCAAACCCCACTTGCGCCCATACTTCTGCCACCACCTGCTCCACCGCCCCACTGGCCACCACACCCTGCACAAGCAATCAGACACGCAAGCAGTAGGCTAAGATATCGTAAAAGGCTATAAAAGGCCAAGTTAAAACAAATGTAAGCTCTCTGGGCAGTTTTATAAAAAAGGGAACAAAAGAAAATTCAATTACTGGAACAAAATTAACAACTCGATCGATATTGAACATAAGAATAGCATCGAATCAAGAGGCAATATCGAGATCGAAGAATCAAAAGGTGTGAAAAAACCTAAGGTGATTTTGTTTCTATTTTTAGTTACTGTTTTAGGCTTATTCTCATACACACATATATAAAAAAAAAAAACTAAATACATAACAATATAATACGAAATTTTAAAAAAAAAATTAAAATTAAAATTACCTTTCCTATGATGGCCCCTGCGAGAGCTCCCTCCTCTCTTTCCTTCCCTCTCCCTCTCTTCTTTTTTTTTTCTTTCTCCAGCTACACAAATGAAAAAAAACAAAATTTTTTGGCTTTTATAGGGGACCAAAACGCACCGTTTTGGTCCCCCCCCAAAATAAGTAAAACGACGTCGTTTTGGGACGCGGTCGGTCGACCACGACCGCACCTGGCGGATCCGCGTGTTTTTTGAAGCGGAAGGGCTATTTGCGCAACCAGCCCTTCCGCTTTTCTGAGGCTTTATAATTAAACCTTTCATATTTTGCGATTTTGCCCTAAAAGTTTACGTTGTCTTCAATCTGGTCCTCTTGCATGCGCACCGTTTTAAAGGCGACGGAAAATTGTTCTTTTAGTCCCTGCTGAATTCACGCGTGTTCAAATAGGCCCTCTATTTTTATTTTCTTTTTAAATTCGCCCCAAAACTTCATTTTTAATTCAAATTTAGTCCTGTTCTTAAAATTTAAGTTGTATTTCCTTTATATTATCTTTGTTGTTTTATTATATTTTAAATATTATTTATAGTATATTTATTACTATTATATTTTATTAATATCACTATTATATCTATCATCAATATTTTGTTATTATTATATTATATTTATTTATATATATATGTATATTTATTTTAATATGTCTTTTTTTACTATTGTATATATATAGGTATTTATTATTATTATATTATTTACTTTCACTACTATCTTTCTTTTTATTATTATTATACATATACGTGCATAGATATTTTCATGTACTTAGCATAAAAATATTATCTTCTTATTATATTATTATGTATATTATTTTTTATTCATTTCTTTATTACCCTTTCTTTTATTATTTTAATGTTCTTATCTTATGTATATTTTTTATGTTATATTTTTATGCATTATGTATGCATATTTTAAAACATCATATTAGTCATATACTTTATTATATAGGTGTATATCTTTAATACATATAGATATATCTTCATGTAATCTTAGTGTTAATATATATTTTATTACATATGTACATATTTATGTAGTATGTTAATAGTTTTTTATTATTATCATTTCTAATATATATATATATATATATATACCGTGTATGTTCCTATATACTTTATGTGTATGTGTCTTTAAACATTGTATTTTTTATAAGCTATGTATAAACCCTTAATACCATATTATTCTTAAATATCATTATATTTATAAAATTCCTTTAAATGCCACATCATATATACATTATGTCATGTTTTAATGCTATATTTTAAATACCCTATATGTCGTGTTTATTCATTATACTATATGTTGTATGTATTTTTATATGTAATTATATTATACATATATGTGTATATTTTATGTATATATTGTTATTTTCTATCATCATTATGAATATGTTATTTTTTTTCTTATCATATTGGTAGTACATCATTTCTATTTTATTTGTAAATATTAATATCATTTTTCTAATATTCTCAATTTTAATATTTCATTATTAATCGCGTCGTTGTTTTGTATTATTTACGAATTCTCATTTTAAATAATGTTCTACTCATAATTTTTAATTTCAATAACCAAGGCAATATATCGATTTAATATTAAGTCATCGAGTTCATCGCTATGTTGGGTGAATGTCAATTGACTCGTGTTAAAGCGATATACCCTTCTCAAAAATCGAAATAAAATTTAAAATTTCTCGTCTTTTTCGGATCACAACCAAATTTTAAATTAAACGCGTATTTTTGAAAGTCAAGACAACACGTGTTTATAAGATACCAATTTTGGGCGTCGCGAGGGTGCTAATACCTTCCTCGCGCGTAATCGACTCCCGAACCCTAATTTTTCTCTGGATTTTAACGTAAACCTAGCCTTTTATTTGTTTTTAAAGAAAGATCTAATAGGTGTCCGATCACACCTAGAAAAAAAGATCGGTGGCGACTCCCGGTTTATTTTTAAAACCAAATTTCAATTTCCAATTTTCTAATAAATCGCCACAATTTAGCGACCCGAAACCAAAATTTTTACGTCGCTACACACTTCAATCAATTCTTATGAAATACATTTAACTAGGTAGTTAATAATTTTTATGGTTGAGCTCGTAACATTACTAACCAATTCAACCAACTACCAAATCAAGGATCAATATAACACTATAATAAGCTTGTAAATATTAATGAATAATATTTACTAAGTCTCTTGGAATCGTGGTCTCAAAATCACTATTTTTGACAGTATAAAAATCGGGCTGTTACAATTTATGTACTTTATTATGTTACCATTGAAAGTTTTATTCTAAGCAGTGGCTATGGCGATTGACAATCACAATGCATAGACATAGAAGTTGTTGGCTTCGTGCCCAATGGAATACTTGCAAAGAAAATTTTCAACCACTCAACGTCATTACTAACCAATTCCAGAGCAATAAACTCTGACTCCATGATAGATTTTGCTATAATAGTTTGTTTGGTTGATCTCCATGATATTGGTGGATTTTTTCTCATTTAAATATGAAATCCAATTAGCATCATTGTAGTCGGAAATCTACTAAATAAGAAACCATAATTCATGATTCGTTTAAAATATTTCGTAAGTCTACCTATAGTAAATTCAATTTTAAAATATTGCTATAAATATCACAAATCAAGTTGGTTTTCAAAATTTTAATTTTTCTCTATGTAAGAAAACTGATTTCAAACCGAATTTTTTCCAACATTTTGATCTTGTAAAAATATATAAATAATAATTATATTAAATTAAGAGTCCCTTTTTTTGCAAGTAAAATGTTTTTCGTAAAATATTTTCATTATTTTACGGTGTTTGTTTGGTGAAAAATGAATTCCCACTATAAAACATTCTCCAAAATATAGGAAATGAGTCCTTTTAGAAAAATGTCTTACACTTTTTTCTTTTCTTTTTTTTTTTTTTTTGTTTCTGTAAGACATTTTGAAATATTTCTCCTCTCCACATCCCCAGCAAAGAAAAACCCTCTTCCCCTTCCCCCTTCGTTGCGATCTTGACCCAATGCTTGATGCCAGCCAACAACGTTTCTTAGTACGTGTCACTGACATTCATCTTTGATCTTCCCTTTTTCGACGACGACGTTCATCTTCCTCTCTCAAAGGTAAGAATGAAAAAAAAAAGAAATATCTAGCTAATGTCATATTTGTTGATTGATTTTTTTGAACTTTATTTGTTCTTTTCTTTCTACTCTTTTTTAACTCTTTAGCAGTTTTCTCGTTGGTCTTTTACTAGTTTCACTCTTCAGTAGCTCATTCTTTTTCCTTGTTTATTTTATAGGATAGTCTTGCTTCACCTCTAATATGAAATATTTTTTATATTATTCACCAAAATAAACCTCATCCACTACCTTTCTTTATCTGACTCTTTTGTTCTTGTAATTTCGATTTTAATTCTATTGCATATTTGATTGAACAGCACAATGAAATGTTTTTCAAGGGAGTTTTCTTCTTATTCTTTGATTGTTCTCAAAATGGCTTGTGATTTCGACTAATTCTCTTTATTTGTATTTCTTGAAATGGCTTTTGGTTCTTTTTATTTATTTTTATTTGTATGAATGAACTCACATTTTAACTTTCCTATTATTCATGCCCTATAATTTACATAGACTTTTAGTATATTATGTTTGTTGAATTTCAAGACTTTTGTGTAAAATTTGTGTGGCAATTCTGCATATTATTTACTTGCCATGTTTATGTATGAAATTATTTTTCTTTTGCCTAGTTATAAATATTTTCATATGATTTCTTTTGATGTAGTTAGCATGAATATTTTTTATGCTTGGTTTTGGGATTAATATAGAGATTCATGGTTTGGGGTCATTATTATTTTTTTATATGCTACTTTCTTCTTCGTATATAATTCATATTCTTGTTCTTTAATTTGATAAATATTTAGGCAATCACATCAACTGGAACTAAGAAAGGTGAATTTTTGTTGGCTAATATAAGCACTGAGCTGAAGAACAAGAACATCACAACTAATGTCAAAGTTGACACTAGCTCTTACCATAGTGAGTTCAGCCTTCTTAGATATACTATCTAATTGTGATTTTTGGGGGTTTTATTTTTACTTTTTAGCTTTTCACCACTGTTACTGTTGATGAACCTGCACCGGGTTTGAAGACAATCTTTAGTTTTATTGCCCTTGATCCAAGGTCTGGCAAGGTAATGGAGACTTCATTACTTGTAACACCCCAAGCCCGGCCTAGAAGCCTGGACCGAATTCGGAATGCTACATTGATCACCAAAGTGATCATGAGGAAATTTTACAAATCGAGTCGCTCAAAATTTAATTTTCGAAAACATTTATCCCGAAGCAAATCAAAATGTTTAATAATATAAAGTAAGTTTACAGTATAAAACGTATGTATGAAAACTTAACAAGAGTTGTACCACAGTACTATGAAACTTTATAGTACAAATTTAAACGAATAACAACTAAAACCTGAAAATAAAGGCTTATAACTTATTTCTACCAAAACTATCTGAGACCTTCGTGTACTGAGTCTAGCATCCCAAAATCCAAAACTGTACCTGAAAATGAAACAGAAGAGGGGGTGAGCTACTCAAGCTCAGTGTAAGATCAAACCAGTAACACTACGGGAACGAAAACAGAACAGACACAGAATGAAAAAGCCTGGAAACAGTTCAATACAGAACGTTCTTACAGACAGATAACAGTTGAGCGGTTTTACTCGAACAAACATTCACCATATGTAACTTTACAATCATATGGCTCAAATAGACTCAACAGCAAAAATCTTCCATAGTTACAGACTAGGCCTAAGCCCTTTCCGGAATCAGAGTCAGTTTGGGCCTTAGCCCATTACATTACTATCTAGCCAGACAGTTGCAATCAAGTCTATGAGGTTCTCTTAGGCATGAGTGCCTTTCCGTCAATCAGTCAATCACATCCAAATATAGTATCACGTTTAGTCAAACATATAATTCGGACATCTCTATCGAGTAGTATAGTTACATTCAATCACACAGATACAATCGGATGCATATGAGTGTAAATGAATTATAAAATAACTCACCCATCCAGCCAACACACCATCTCCGTCCAACCCTACAGTTCTTGTGGGGATTTAATCAACCCACCATCCCTACACTCCGAGTAGGACCTCAAAAAGCCTATCCAACCTTATACTCCATAGGTTATCATCCCGGGTTGCCCAACAACGATGATCATCAGCACTGTCCTCGACCCTCAGGGAATTGGGACCGCCCTCGGCCCTCTGGGAATTGGGGCTATCAGTGTGCAGGTAGACTGCCAGTCCCATATATTACACAGCCATGCTAGCGTATGAGCTGTATTGTGCAATACGGTGAACCGCGGTACAAACATGCAGTGTAAACTGGCAGATCAGATAATAGTACGTAGCGTAGCTAACGTATATGCGGTACAGTGCAATGCAGTAAATCGCTATATTGATGGTTTGCAGTAGAACTGCCAGATCAGTTAAATCGTCCACGACCCTCTAGGTATTGGGACTGCCCACGACCTTCGGGGTATTAGGGCTTCAGTATGCAGATAAACAGCCAAATCGTAAATCTCCCTTCTCTTCAACATCCCAACCCCCAAAAATGGCTTATGCAAATGTATGAATGCGAATGCACCAATTCAGAACACCATTTTAGACAGTCATTCAAAAGAAATCACTTGCAATCAGTCAACCAGTTACAGAAACGTGCATACTTATATACTCAGATTCGATACCTAACATAGCACACATTCAATTACAAACAGTACATAATTCGAAGTTAGAACAGAGTCAAATCTACCCTCAGTAAGTTTAGTCGAGGGTTGGAACACATAAAATCGCGATTGCACTTGAATTGCGCTAAAAATCAGAATTTGGCGAGTTAGGGCTACACGCCTGTGTGCTCCGGCCGTGTGGAGCCATCCAGGCCATATGGGGGTCTAAACGCCCATGTGAAGGGTAGCACACGGCCGTGTGAAGTAAGGTCACGACCGTGTGATTAGGCAGTGTAGCTCACTGTCCAATTTCACTCAAATAAGGTGCAGGGTAGACACGGCCGTGTGAGGGTCTCACACGCCCGAGGGGCCACTAGACACAGCCATGTGTTCTAAAACACACACCCATGTGGGATCCCTAAATCCCCAAATTAGCCATACGGCCGTGTGACTGCAAATTTCAAATCCCTAATTTCAAATTCACACACCCGTGTGCCCAAGAAACACGGCCGTGTGAATTCTAACAAAATTCCCAAATCGGCCACACGGCCATGTGAATTTAGGAAATTAGGGTTCCCCGAAACAGCTGTTTAAGCCACCGAAATAGTTCCTAAACTTTTCCCTATCAAAGTACATCAGAAAGTGGTGATTTCTCATCACTTCCCTTGAGTAAAAACTCAACATCAATGGCTTGACGCATACCCAAGATACCCAATCAATAGTGTGCACAATAAAAGAGAAAGTAGAATAGACGGAGTTGAATTCCACACTTGTTTTACGATTGGAGATGACGGCAGAGGAGCGGAATTCCTAAAGCCAACAAGCCAAACTGAATTTTGAGTATTATTATCAAAAGCAAAAAGAAAAATAAAGAAAAAGCAGAAGAGTCAGAGAAAATGGGAGAACGTGAATAAAAAAATAAATTAAAATAAAAGAATAGGAATTTCATAGAAAATCTTAAAACAAATAATTAATAATTATAAATGATTATAATTATTAACTAAAACAAAGCAAAATAAAAAAAATAAAACAAAGACTCTCCAAAAATGTGCCTTCTACGACTCAAACCCAGATTCTCAAGGTATGCTAACACTCACTTAACCACCAGACCAGCAGGCTCATTCTTGTCACTAAAGTGCGCAACTAATTACTTATGTGCAGCCTTCTCACTGCCCCTATATTCAAAACCTAAAACTTCTAGGCCCAAAATTCGGGGCGTTACATTACTCTTGTCATTAAGCTTTTTGATCTTAAATACCAACATTTTCAACTTCTTGTTTGTCCTTCCCTTCTGCAAACTTCTAGGTCTCATGAGTACATGACAAGGTTTTTATTATTGTTGTAACAAGTGGAACTACATTACCAACATGAATATGCTGGCATAAACACTAGCATTGGATTGACGACAAATCACCTTGTTGGCTTTTCTGGTGTGGTTGGAAACAATATTGTCACCGTTGGGACTGATTTCTCATTTGACACTACTAGTGGTAACTTTACAAAATTGAATGTTCGGTTGAATTTCACCCATTCTGATCTCATTGCTTCCTTCTCATTATAAGTGATTTCATTGAAGTGGGAGCTAGGGTTGATTATTTATGTTTCACATAAAACTTGTATTGAATTGTTTTATATGATCTTCCCATCATTTATTGATTCATAATCATTGAAAGGTGCCTAGAAATATCTTCATTTTTTTCCCTTGTGCACTAATTGCATTATTCAACTTGTTATACATGCTTCTGGTTTTAATGAGGTAGTTTTGTTAATTAACTCTAGGAATGATAAAAGGCGACACTCTTAATGCTTCCTACTACCACATAGTTAGCCCATTGACTAACATAGCGGTTAGTGTGAAGTTGAGCCATAGCTTTCCAAGTAATGAAAACACTCTTATAATTGGTACGCAACATGCTCCTGACCCATTAACGAAGGTACAGGCTCGTTAGAATAACTATGACAGAGCAAATGCTCTGATCCAACATGAATGGCACCCAAAATAACTTATCACAATATTTAGAGAGGTGGACACTGGAGTAATTGAAAATAGTGCTAAAGTTGGGTTGGCCTTGACACTTAAACCCTAGGAAAAGGTAAGACTGTTTTTTATTGTGTCATATGGAAGGCATGCCTTAACTTCGATTGGTTGAGGACTTGGAGAAAAATAATGTTATTGGCAAACTAAAATTAACAATTTGCTTGTTGAACAAGTGTTATTTACATCCAATTAGTTCAACTTGTTTACTTCATTCAGTCACTAATCTAATAGACAGACATGAGATTTGGTCATTTATTTGCTTGATTTCATATGAACTTACAGAGTTCAGTATTTTATTTAAACCATTTTTTATTAAACATATTAGTTTTGCTTTAATACAATTGAAATGAATTAACACCCTAGCAATTGGTATTTGGCATTTTGTTGATTTGTTGGTCATATCTTAAATTGTGTCACATCTTTAGGTACAAAGCCATAAAAATATTTTATACAAATTCATAAACTAGTTCATATCTTCTATAGGTACAAAAATAAAGTTCCCACACTTGATTTAGTAACAACCGTATATGCTAACTGCTAATACTATCATTATTTTTTCACAAACAATATATAATAAGCCTAATTTATAAAGGAAATTTGAACTTTAAAACCTTAAGCTATTAAGACGGATAACAATTGTTTGGCCAAACTTAGATTATCACTCAAATGCATATCAAGAATGCCCACCATTATCTATCTTGTTATTGTGTAGAATGATCAAACAATACTATGTTGGATCGTTTCAATTTATGACAGTTAATATTCTACCTTAATAATTGAGTACTGTTATATATTTAACTTGATACATTTATTTATAAATAAATCATTGCAATATATGCAAAAATAATATAAAATATATATTTAATAGATATAAAATGAACTCAATTAAACAATGAAAAAATAAAAGATTCTCAAATGTATGTTTGTTTCATTTAAAACTGTTTTTATGAAATATTGTTAGGAAATATGTTAAACATCAGAAAATATTAATTTTCTCAAAAAAAGTCATTTTTCAAAAAATATTTTCAGTCAAACAAACAAATTTTTTAGTGAAAGATTTTTCAAAAGATCATTGTAGTTACAACATTGAAGCAAAATTCTTAAAGAAACAAACGTATTACTAATAAAAAAAATTACAAAAAAAGAATCTTATTGTTCAAGATAAAAGCTATACATAAAAAAAAGGACTTTTTTTCGAAATGAAAGTTGTAAATTAGCAAAAAAAATTATGATAGATAATAGGCCAAATAATCCATATATGCCAAAAAAGAAAGTTTATTGGCCAAATAGGCCGACTTCTTGAAAATTTGGTGAAATAGGTCGTTTTTGGAGAGAGTGTGTGAAAGCGCGTCTAACTAGCACCCAACTGGACATGCTTTCCCGTTAAGTTGTAATTTTTGACTTTTTAAAAAAATATATAATTAATTTCTCTGGTCAGATTGTTAAATATTAATGGTTTTGTCATTGAATCTAAAGTTCGATTCCTCTCCCACTCACATTAATATTTTTTTATTTCATGTTGTTTTTAAAAAAAATAATTAATACTTTTAACATATCAACTTCCTTAGTTAAATGGTTAAATATAATAATTTCATCTTTGATATCTAAGTTCAATTCCCTTTTTCTAAATATATTTGTAATTTTTATTTCATATTGTTTCAAGTTTTTTTATTAATAAATATATTTTTTTCAATTTTTTTATTTTAATTCATCTTTTTAATTATAACTCTTTTATTCATAAAATCAAATAATAATTATATAATTATATAATAAAAATATATATTAAATATATCATTATGTTAAAAATATTTGAAATTAATTAATCCTTTATATATAATATAAACATCAACTAATTTTTTTTATATATAATATTTATATGTCAAATATTTATTTTTTGCATGTATATTGTGGGTATGGTTATTTCTAATATTATAAAATGAAACAATTCTTTTAAATATAATAATTATTTTTATATGTAAAATATATAAAATGTCATTGTTTTTATCTACATTCTGGGTATGATATTTCAAATATTTTTATAAGTGAAATATTTAAATTAGTTATTTCAAATATCATTATGTTTATATGTGAAATATTTTAAATACACATACAAAAATATATAATACTAAAATTTACTACACTCATAATGTGGATTGAGAAATAAATATCAAACATATAAAAATTAAAATAATTTTTTTGAAAACAGTGTATTTATTAATGAAAAATAAGAAAACTTGAAACAACATAAAATAAAAAATAAAAAAATTTTAGAAAAGGGAAATTGAACTTAGGTCTTAAGAATGAAATTATTATATTTAACTGTAAGGCCCAATTTCTGCCCAGGCCCATACCAAAACCAAAATTAAAAAAACCAATAAACTAACAGTCAATTTTACAGCAGTCCAATTACAGATAAATTTATGGCTCAAATTATATAACCCACAATGCTATAGACCCAAATTCCAAGCTTGATTGTCAAGCCCAATACCTAATGGCCCAAGACACCAATTGATACACTCATTGACCCAAACAAACCCAAAAATCAGACCTAAACCCAAATACTAAACCCCAGCCCAAAACAAATCTGGCCCAAATGGCCCAAAACCAAATTATCCACAGAAACCCTAAGGTTTCTGCTTGGCGCCGCAACAGCCTCCCACCGCCGCTCGCACCTCCAGCGCCACGTTGGCCTCCGTACGCCCGTACCACCTCCACGTCTTTCGTACCTGTGAGCAAATGCAAAAGAGGGATAGCACAGCAAAAAATGGCAGCAAAGAAGTTTTTGTTTTTTTCCTTTTTCTTTTGGCTATAAAGCCCGAAACAAACAATTTGTAATGTTTACGAACGCATACATAGCAATTAATAGAAAGCAGAAATTACAAATCGAAAAGGTGATTATTTTCTCCAGTATTTTTATTCTTGTTTGCAAGGGAAATAAAGCAAAAAAGAAAAAACTTACCAAGCTTCTCTGATTCGTGCTTCTCTCCAGTGCCGAAAACCCAGAACCCTTAGGCTTCAGTTTGGGATTCGGTTGCGACGGTTTTTTAAAGGAATCGAGTCTTTTGGGACTTTTTTTTTTACCTTTTTTTTTATCTTCTTAGAAGGAAGGTGGGTCGTTCAAGAGGGGTTCTAAAAGAAAAGGGTTAAAAAGGCCGATTTTTGGCTCCTCCGGCCGCTGTCTATGGCGGGGATACGGCGAAGGTTCGCTATGCCCATGGCCAGATTCTGGGTTTCCCCAGAGAGAAACCAAAACCCCCTTTCCCTTTTTTTTTTTTAAGAAACACGAAAAATGAAATTTTTTGTAAAAATTATACCTTTTATAACACCACTAAACAGCGTCGTTTCATTCAGCCGCAAAACACCTCAAAACGGCGTCGTTTGATCACCAGACCTGAGCTCCGATCCGAAAACCTCCTAGGATCCGCGTGTTTTTGGACTGGGGGTCTATTTGCGCCCTTAGTCCTTTCGCTTTTGAGGCCGTTTTCAATCGGATCCTTTTACCCTTTTTATTTTCGCAAATTTGACACTTCAATTTTATTTCGCTTTTTAATCTAGTCCGCGTTTAAACGTTTCGTTTTGGGATTTGGTTCATTTGCATTTTTAGTCCTCTTTGATTTGCTCGCATTGTGTTTTAGTCCTTAATTCTGTTTCAATAGTTTATTTTATTTATTAATTACCCCTTTTAGTTTCTATTTATCTCAATTGAGTTTGTTTATTTTAGTTTATGTAATTCTTTATTTCTTTTAATTTATTTATTATTTAGTTTTTTTTAAAACTGTCTTAACATATAATTTTGAATTATTTTTTTGATTTTACATTGTTTTAGTATGTTATTTTTATACTTGCATTTGTATATTTTTTTATTTGTTTTATTATATAGCTATTTATTTTAAAATTCTCTTTTATATTCCTTTGTTTAAAAATTTATATAATATTCATTTAAATACTCTTATACATTATTATTCTTATATATATATTATTTATATTAAATTATTTTTTAATTTATGTGTATTATTTATTTAAATTAATGTATATTATTTTGTATATAACTTACTTTAATTTTCCTCTTTTGATATTTGTTTTAAAATTCATTTATACATTACTACTTCGTATATTATTTATTTTATCTTTTTGATCTATTTCAAACTTTCACATTTATTACTTATTTTAAAATTATATATATAAATTAATTTTAAATTATTGTATGTATTATAATTTCAAATGTCTTATTGTCACATTATTAATTTTAAACTCATTTATCATTGTTTTAAAACTTGTTGCATTCTATTTGTGTTAATTGGCTTTATATTTCTTTTAAAATCTTTTCTTTGATTCATAAGTCTTTGAATGTTAACATTAGTATTTGCATAATGTATGATGTGAGCTTATTGCTATTGTGTGTACCTTAATTTGCTCTTTTTTATTTTCATACTATTGTCATTCATTTGTATAGTATTTTATCCATGTATATTGTTCTATTTTTGTAACTTTGCCTTTCATTTCCGAGTATCGCATTGTAATTGAAACTTCCAACTTATTGGTCCAAAATTGGTCATTTCATTTTTAGTTCAAACAAACCAAATAAATGCATTTTGAGCCGGTTCCATAATCGCTTATTTGAAAACTTCTCAAAACAAGGCAATATTTCGTGTTTGGAAATTCGAGAAATCGTGCCCTAACGTGTTGGGTTTCGATTTTTTGTTTGACTAAATAACCAAATATCCTTTTAAAATTTCGTCCGTGTTTTCTTCAATTAAAAAACAAGGCAATATTTTGTGTTTGGAAATTCGAGAAATCGTGCCCTAACGTACTGGGTCTCGATTTACCATTTGAACAAATAACCGAATATCCTTTTAAAATTTCAATGCATGATTTTTGGAAATCATGAGATGATCTTGGTATCGAAGGTTTGGAATGTCATATCCTAACGTGCTGGATATGATATTTTATTCTTTCGGAACAAAAGAACCTTAATATCCAATTCGAGTTATCCAAACATTTTTTAAAGGGATTGTATTTTAAAATCTTCTCAAATTTTCGACATTAGGACATTAATTAATTAATAAGGTACCAATTTTGGGCGTTGCGAGGGTGCTAATCTGTAACGCCCCGAATTTTGGGCATAGGAGTTTTGGGTTTTAAGTGTAAGGTCAGTGAGAAAGTTGCACGCAGAAGTTAAGTGGTGCATTTAAGTGACAGAATGGGTCTGCTGGTCTGGTGGTCGAGTGAGTGTCAGTGTTCCTCAAGGTTCTGAGTTCGAGTCCCTGTGTAGGCATTTTGGAATACATTCTAATTATTCCTGTTTTTGGTTAAAACCCTTATTTTTGTTAATTGTTTATTAATATTTATTTTACTTTTACTTTTATATTATTTTATTTTTATTCTTTTTTTTTTCTTTCTGGACGTTTTTCTTTCTTCTCCTTTCTCTGTTCTCTTGCTTGGGTTTTCTTTTTGGCTCTTCTTGGTTTTGGTGAAATCAGTTGCTGACGGATTGTGGAATTCTGCTCCTCTGTCATTCTTTCATCGTCGAAATCAGGTGAGGGACTCAACTCTGACTAGTCTACCGTTCTTATGTTTTGCAAATGTTATTTCGACTTTTCGTGAAAGTGCTTGGATTCTCTAGTTTTAGAGTTTTGATGGCTGAAAGGGAGTGCGATACTCCGTTTTCTGATGTGTTTTTGATAGTACTAAAGTAGGGGGACGATTTGGTGGCCGAGGTGGTGTTTTTGAGGCTATTCAAGGGTGTGTGCCTCTATCACACGGCCGTGTCTACTCAGTTTCTAAACTTAGTGGATTTGGACAGTGTCTTACATGACCTACTCCCATAGCCATGCCTCTGCACCACACGGGTGTGTGTCTCTGTCACACAGCTGTGACCCCCACACGGCCTGAGGTGCTCCATACGGCCAGAGTACAACGGCGTGTGGCCTTATTTCACCAAGTTTGGTTTTAGGTCGATTTAAGAGTAACCGTGACCTTTGTTTGTTCCAACCTCTCGACTAAGATTTCTGAGGGCGATTATGACTCTGTTCTGACCTCGATTTATGTACTTGTTGTGAATGAAGTGTGACATATTAGGTACCGAATCTGAGTGCACAAGTATGCATGTTTCTGAAACTTATTGACTGGTTGTATGTGACTACTCTGAATGATTGTCTGAATCTGTGTTCTGTGTTGTGCATTTGCATACACACATCTGCATACATACATCTGCATACAAAGCTTTTGGCTGGGATGTTGAAGGGAAGGGAGATTTACGATCTGGCAGTTTATCTGCATTCTAAAAGCCTTAGTAATACCTGGAGGGTCATAGGCGGTCCTAATACCTTGAGGGTCGTGGACATTTCTGTTAACTGTATATCGGTTTACCGCCTTGCACTGTAACGCATGTACGTTAGCTACGCTACGTACCAATATTTGATCTGGCAGTCATACTGCACGTCTGTACCGCGGTTTATCGCATTTCACAGTACAGCTCATACGCTAGCCTTTTTGCGTGATATATATATACGATCTGGCAGTTTATACTGCATATCTGTACCGCGGTCTTTCGCATGACACTGTACAGCTTTCTGATAGTCCTAATTCCCTAAGGGTCATGGATAATGTATAGGGGATAGAAGGTTGGATGGGCTCTTCGAGGTCCTATTTGGAGTGATTGGTTGGATGAGCTTACAGCTCTATTGAGGTTTGATGGGGGACGGAGATGGTGTGTTGGTTGGATGGGTGAATTATTTTATAACTCATTCGCACTCATATGCATTTGTTTGATTTTATGACTACTATATCTGTTTGACTGAAACATTCCTGTCTGATTGTCTAGAAAATTTAACTGCAATATCTGATTGGAAGGTACTCGAGCCTAAAGGTATTTTGTGTGATGGGCTAAGGCCCAATCGACTCGGATTCTGGAAAAGGGCTTAGGCCCAGTTTATGGCTTCTGAAAATTTTAGGTATTGTGTTTAACAGAGCCATATGACTGTAAAGTTACATATGGTCTATCTTGTTAAGTCGCTCTGTAAGTATGTTCCGTTGCTAAACTATTTTCAGGTTTATTGTATCTGTTGTTGTTTCGGTAGTTAGTTAGTTTGATATCACACTAAGCTCGTATAGCTTACCCCTCTTCGATTCCCTTTCAGTGCATACTTCGATTACGGACACTTTGGACTCGATCTGTGAGGAGGTCTCGGACAATCTAGATGGATAAATTATGGTTCTGTTTAAATTTTTAGTTTTGCTCATTATTCGGTTAAAGTTTAAACTGTAAGGACTTATAGTGTTGTGGTACAATTTTAATTATGTTTCAATTCGTATAAATTGAACTAGTTTTACCTTAAACTTTATTTGAGGATTTGAACCGATTTGTTAATAAACATTTTAAAAGATTTGGTTTGATAAGATAAATTGTTTTGGAAATTTTCCCTATAATCACTTCGGTGTTCAATGTAGCATTTCGAATTCGGTCTAAACTTCTAGGTCGGGTTTAGGGTGTTACATAATCCTTCCTCGTACATAACCGACTCCCGAACCTGTTTTCTTGAACTTCGTAATTCAAAGTTAATATGTTAACAAAATGTTTTATAAGGTGATCCAATCACACCTAAACAAAAAGGATTGGTGGCGACTCCATTTTTATTTTTAAAGTCAATCCCCTTTTTTTAAAATATAAAAAATAGGTTTCAACAGCTTGGTGACTCCACTAGGAAATACATAAGAGAGTCAAGCTGTAAAATTGATTATTTTCTGTCCTTTTGTTGAAAATTAAAAATTTGATTTGAAAAATCATAATTCTTTTGTTACATTTGTTTGTGATTCATATGATTGTTGTAGAATACTTTTACATTACATTGCATGACCATTGTGGTTACACCTTTTAAGTGGGAGTGAGAAGCTATGCACTCGTGAGGTTTTCACCTCCGCATGGGCTAGTGGATTGCTTCCGAGATACATCCATACCTATGTCTTCGCATGGCCATAGGGAAATGTATTCCCTTGAACCGAACTTCATCCATATGAGCCTATAATGGGTGAGGATTGAGGAATATGCTAATTCAGATACCCTTTCTTTAGAACCGAACTATATATAGAAAGCCCTAGGAGCCTACCCTAGGTAGAGCTACGCCAAACCTTAGTGGTCACCTAGATAGGTGATCTATGTTGTTTATTTCTCCTATGCTAACTTGTTTTGTTTATGATTGTATTGCATTCCATCATCATAGAAAGAAAGTGTTGATTCATATTCGATTACTAAATAGAAGAGTTTGTCATGGGAAAACAGATTTCTTGATAAAGTGGAATATAATACGGTCGTCCGAATATGGTCTAAATAAACACGATGAGAAAAGGTTGATAGTCTGCAGAGGAAAACAAGACTGTGTTTTATTGCCTGAGGATTCAAGCCAACAAGGATTATTCGAGAGCTGCCATGTCTCAAAGAAGCTAAGAGCATCAAGGGGCGAGCAATAGGTCACGGCTCAGATAAAAAAAAAGGAGATAGCAAAGATAGATCTTGGGAAAATTTACAAGATTCGATCCTAAGATCCCGATGTGAAGAAAATGATCGATGTTTTCGCTTGGTATATGAGGGCACGGCCGCATATGTAATCCATTTTATGTAAAGAAATTTATTTTCTAGAAAAGTTGTTCTAATGGAATTAAATTCGGACTCAACGCCTCTCTTTCTTTTTGCATTCATTTCATGTATCATATGCATTAAAGTCCACCAAAAGATCCTAATTAATTAAAAAATTATTTCAGTAATCTGGAAACTGACAAAAATCTACCAAGTACGCACCTTTACGGTACACGAAGAAAAACCAAAGCAATAGATAAAAGGCTAGAAAGTTTGTAACAAATGCAGAAGGAGATGCAATAACCTATGCAATCGCAAATGTAAGAGCAATTGGCTAAAATCCAGCAAGATATGAAAGACCAAATGTTGGAATCATAAAGAAACATGATGGACCAGTTAACACAACTACTGACCAATGGGCCAGACAAAGGAAATGGTCTTATGGTCAATACTAGGAATGACAATGAAGATCCTCTCTACCCCCTGGTTTCACCCCTAAAAATGCTCAAACGCAACACGAGATGCACACGCAAAGTCCATCCGTTACTGAAGATCCTCTCTACCCCCGGGTTTCACCCCGACAAATGCTCAAATGCAACTTGAGATGCACACGCAAAGGCCACCTATTACAATCAGGCCCTAACAATTTCAGGCCGATGCCAATCAACTATCAAACAGGCTCAGGTTCTAATCTAGGGGATAACTCAATTAATCCTATAGTCCCTGATTTGGATAACATGGTTGAAGCCGAAAGAGGGAGAGTGAAGCTCTCGAAAGAATTAGAAGACCGATCTAGGTGGTTAGAAGAGAAGTTCAAAGTGATGGAAAGTGCTGACTATCACTGTGGGATCGACGCTTAAGATTTGATCTTGGTTCTAGACCTGGTGCTTCCCCTCAAGTTCAAAATGCCTGAATTTGAAAAGTATAACAGGACTAGCTGCCCCGAAGCTCATATTACCATGTTTTGTAGGCGAATGACTGGGTACGTCAATAATGATCATTTATTGATTCATTGCTTCGAAGACAGTCTAGTTGGGGCAGCATCCAAATGGTACAACCAACTGAGCCTTACCAAGATCAATTTATGGAAGGACCTAGTTCAAGCTTTCATGAAACAGTATAATCACGTGACAGATATGACCCCGGATAGGATCACCTTGTAGAACATGGAAAAGAAACCGAATGAAAGCTTCCGACAATACACCCAAGGGTAGAGGGGGGTCGCTATACAAGTCCAGCTACCTCTCCTAGAAAAAAGAGACCACTATGCTATTCATCAACACCTTAAAGGCTCCATTTATCTCTCATCTGTTGGGGAGCGCCACCAAAAACTTTTCAGACATAGTGATGGCTGGTGAAATGATTGAGAATGCTGTGAAGAGCGGCAAAATAGAAGTAGGGGAAAGTACCAAGAGATCGGCCTCGAGAAAAAAGAGAGAACGAAGTGAACAACAAGAGCAGATATAGCAAAGGTCATTCTAAGTCACTCACTGTAAACCAACTGAAGACGGTAACCGTTAACCATCAGAGCACCGCGAGACAAGAATCCAATACGAGGACGACGAACACAGAAAGGCTACAGTTCACGCCTATACCCATGACGTATAGGGAGCTGTACCAGAACCTATTCGATGTACATGTAGTGTTCCCTTTCTACTTAAAGCTGCAGCAACCCCCGTTTTCCATGTGATATGACGCAAACGCTCAATGCGAATATCACGCGGGAATCATAGGGCATTTGATCGAAAACTGCACCGCGTTCAAGAAGTTAGTTGAATGGTTTATTAAAATGGGGATTATGAAGTTTGACGACCTATCTGCGCCCAATGTAGCAGGAAACCCACTACCCAATCATACCGACCAAGGGGTAACAGAATAAATGAAGGCGGGAGCAAGAAGGTCAAATATGAAGTTGCAGAAGTCAGAACCCCATTGAGACAAGTGTGGAAGGAGATGGTCAAGAGAGAATTTATCGTATTGGATTCGAGGGAAGAATCTGAGGAAAAGAGGAGCTACTGTGAGTTCCACAACGAGGTAGGGCATGAAATTCAAGAGTGTGTAGAATTCAGGGCCCTGGTGCAGGACATGATAAACAACAAAGAAATAAAATTTTATGAAGAAGCCGAAAACCCTGAAGAGGGAAATATATGCGCTTTAGAAGGAGAATCGACGACGCAGATCCAAAAAGTCAACTACCCCGTGGTCACCATATTACGACCCAAAAATAATGAAGCGGGAGTGCGAATGCCACCGAAAGTCATAATCTAAAAACCTGTAGTCTTCTCTTATAAAGACAACAAGAGGGTCCTATGGAATTACGACTGTAACGTGACGGTCCTGGGAAAGGAGAACCCGACTAACGCTTCAAATGAGGACCAAGATGTGGGTTTCTACACTCGTAGTGGGAGGCGCTACGATTCAGCAAACACAAGAGGGAACCCGCAAAAGGAATAGCTTTAGCAGTCGAGTAGAAGAAAGAAAAAGTGGCCAAACCTGAACTTCCTGTTAACGAACAGGTCAACAAAGAGGAGGCTAAAGAATTTCTAAAATTTTTAAAGCACAGCGAGTACAGTATTATGGAGTAGTTGCATAAACAACTAGCTCGTATCTCGGTGCTAGCCTTGCTCTTAAGTTCAGAGGTCTATCGTAGCATGCTGATGAATGTTTTAAACGAAACATATGTCACTAATGATATCTCCATCAACAAGCTAGACCACTTGGTTAGCAATATAAGTGCCGATAACTTTATCTTCTTCAATAATGACGAGATACCATCCGGTGGCATGGGGTCGACTAGGGTTTTACACATCACCACACGTTGCAAGGGGTATACGCTACTAGGGGTACTGATTGACAACGGATCGGCCTTGAACGTCCTACCGTTATCCACACTGAACAGATTACCTGTAGACAGCTCTCATATGAAAGCGTACCAAAATTTAGTGAGGGCATTCGATGGCACAGAGAGAAAGGTAATGGGCAGAATTGAAATACCTCTTCTGATCGGTCCAAACACATATAAGGTGGAATTCCTGGTAATTGATATTAAGTCTTCATACATCTACTTATTGGAGAGACCCTGGATACATGCAGCAGGGGCAGTGCCTTCGTCGCTACACCAAAAGTTGAAATTGGTAACTAAGGCCTACCGTGACTGAGTAAATGCTAAAGGGACATCATTATAGCGATGCTGGATGACGCTACCGTATCTAGAGGCAAACGATGAAGCAATCGAATGTTCTTTTCGATATTTGGAATTTGTGAATGTGACATTCATTACCATAGGGGGAACAGGATTCCAGTCCCCAAGATATCCAAGACTACAAGAATGGGCCTACAATTAACTATTGGAAAAGGAGCCCTACCGGGAAGAGGACTCGGGAGACACCTCCAAGGAAGGGTTAAGCCTCCGATGCTAAAATACAAAGGAAATTGCTTCGGCTTAGGATTTAAGCCAGATGCGAAGCAAAAGAAGAATAAGCTAGAGAATAAACAAGAAAGAAGGAGAGCACGTTTGAGCGGGGAGGAACTTAAATGAGAACCAATGACATTCCCCTACATCTCCAAGACCTTTGTGTTAGGAGGGATTATTCACCCCGAGCAAGGGATCCCAAGAAAAGAAACCATGAAAGAAATGTTGAGAAAATTAAGCATCAACGTAATATCTGAAAAGGAAGTTGAAGAAGGAAATTTGTCGGGCATTTGCCCATACATACCTTGAAGTGTTCTGGACAACTGGACTGCGGAAGAGATTCCTGTAGTTTTTAGAGCTAACTCAGAGTAATGTCCAAATCACACTGATTGCTCTAGGCCTTGGAGTAATAAGAATCTTTTGTAAAATAGGCTTATGTTCAAAAACGTTATTTTTCTAAAATGCACATTTATTATCATTTTGAGCAGATATTCTTTTATTCTTTTGTCCTTTGGACATTCTTCCAAATATTCTTTTGTTCTTCATTCATGAGCATACCATACAAATAAGTATTCTTAAATTCTTTTGGTTCTTTGTATCTTCATTTATTCTCATAATAAGTCTCTAGATATCAATAATCTAAACGATACTGCTAATGACCCAGAGTCTCCTTTTGAGCAAGATATGTGTATGGAGGATTCTCAGGATTTCGAAAATGATCGAGGTTGTAACCTATCTCCTGATTTGTTGAGGATGGTAGAGCAAGACGAGAAACAAATCCTACCTCACAAAGAATTAGTAGAAGTTGTGAGCTTAGGGAACAAGAGGTGAAGATCGGAACTTATATCACCGTGAAGACGAAGCGAGACCTTATTGAATTACTTCAAGAATTCAAAGATGTCTTTGGATGGTCATACCAAGATATGTCCGGGTTGAACACTAATATCGTGGTGCATCGACTCCCCATAAAGGAAGAATGTAAGCCAGTTCTGTAAAAACTCCGAAGGATGAGACCCGACGTCTTGTTAAAAATAAAAGAAGAGATTAGCAAGCAGTTCGACGCAGGATTCTTAAAAGTGGTTAAATACTCAGAATGGGTAGCCAACATAGTCCTAGTCCCTAAAAAAGACAGAAAAGTTTAAATGTGTGTAGACTATAGGGATCTGAATAAAGCCAGCCCGAAAGATAATTTCCCACTACCTCACATCGACTCCTTGGTGGACAACACGGCGGGACACTCACTGTTCTCCTTTATGGACGGTTTCTCCGAATACAACCAGATCAAAATGCATCCTGAAGACATAGAGAAAACCACGTTTGTAACCATGTGGGGAACTTTTTGTTATAAAGTGATGTCATTTAGACTGAAAAATGTTGGAGTAACGTATCAAAGAGCCATGGTAACCCTGTTTCATGATATGATGCACAAAAAAGTCAAAGTTTATCTCGATGATATGATCGTAAAATCTTGAACGGAGAAGGAGCACGTTCAAGTCCTAAAGAAATTGTTCTTAAAGTTGAGAAAATTCCAACTAAAGCTCAATCCAGCAAAGTGTACTTTCGGAGCCAGGTCCGGAAAGCTACTAGGATTTATAGTCAGTGAAAAAGGGATTGATATTGACCAAGAGAAAGTCAAAGCCATACAAGAGCTGCCTCTACCGCGTACTCAAAAAGAAATTCGAGGTTTCTTAGAAAGATTAAATTACATCGCCCGTTTTAGTTCACAATTAATGAAGAAGTGTGACCCCATATTTCGTCTCCTTAAGAAACACAATCCAGGTGTATGGGATAATGAATGCCAAAAGACTTTCGACAAGGTCAAACATTACTTGTCCAATGCCCCAGTGCTAGTGCCACCCAACCCAGATAAGCCACTGATATTGTACTTGGCGATATTTGAGAACTCTATGGGATGCGTGCTCGGCCAATATGATGAGTTAAGAAGGGAAGAAAGAGCAATATATTACCTCAATAAAAAGTTTTTTGAGTGTGAAACAAGGTACTCACCAATTGAAAAGTTGTGTTATGCCTTGATCTGGACAACCCAAAGGTTAAGGTAGTATATGTTGTATCACACCACTTGGTTCATCTCAAAACTGGACCTTTTGAAGTACATGATGGAGTCGACAGCATTGAATGGAAGGATGGCCCGATTATAAATTCTGCTTTCTGAATTTGACATAGTATATGTGAACCAAAAAGTAGTGAAAGGGAGTGCAATAGTAGATTTTCTAGCCAATAGAGCTTTGAAAGATTATGAGCCCTTGAACTTTGATTTCCCGAATAAGGATCTGATGTGTGTTGCAACCACTGAAGAAGGTGCTCCAGAAAAACTTCCCTAGAAACTAAACTTCGATGGGGCCTCAAATGCCATGGGTAATAGAATCGGGGTAATCTTGGTATCCCAAAACGGAGATCATTATCCATTTACTAGTAAATTGGATTTCGATTATATGAATAACATGGCAGAATACGAAGCGTGCATCATGGGTATCCGTGCAGTCATAGAACACAAGATTAAAGTGTTAGAGGTATATGGAGACTTCGCGCTAGTGATTAATCAACTCAAGGGAGAATGGGAGACAAGAGATCCCAAGTTGATCGATTATCGAAAACTGGTCCTTGAATTGATTAAAGAGTTCGATGACAACACCTTCTGCTACCTTTTACGGGATGAAAATCAGATGGCCGATGCTTTGGCTACTTTAGCTTCTATGATTAAGGTAAACAAACAAGAAGATGTAAAACCCATCCAAATGAATATTTATGAAACTCCGAATCACTGTTACAATATTGAAGAAGATGAAGAAAAAGACGATCACCCTTGGTATCATGATATATTGCAATATGTGAGGAATCGTGAGTACCTAGACTAGGTAACCGAGAATGATAAAAGGACGTTGAAAAGATTGGCCATTGACTATGTCTTAGATGGGGAGATCCTATACAAAAGAAAAAAGGATCAAGTGCTATTGAGATGCGTGGACGCCGAAGAGGCTGAGAAAATCTTGGAAGAAGTCCATAAGGGCGTCTGTGGGACACATGCTAATAACTTTACGATGGCCAGACAAATTATGAGATTTGGTTATTATTGGTCCACCATGAAAGGGGATTGTATTAACTATGCCAAGAGATGTCATAAATGCCAAATCATGGAGACAAAACTCATTTGCCTCATTCTCCTCTGCATGTCATGACTTCCCCATGACCTTTCTCTATGTGGGGCATATATGTGATTGGGCCAATATCGCTAAAAGCTTCCAATGGACATCGATTCATCTTTGTGGTTATCGGCTACTTCATCAAGTGGGTAGAAGCCGCTTCATATGCTAATGTTACAAAGTCGGCAGTAAGCAAATTTCTGAAAAAAAAGATCATATGTCGATGTGGAATACCAGAGAGGATCATATCTGAAAATGCATTGAACTTAAACAATAGCACAATAGTGGAGGACTACAGTCAATTCAAGATCAGACACCACAACTCGTCACCATATCGCCCGAAAATGAATGGTGCGGTGGAAGCAGCCAATAAGAACATCAAGAAGATTGTGGAGAAGATGACTAAAACTGATAGAGATTGGCATGGGAACCTATCATTCACCCTCTATGCTTATTGAACGTCTGTCAGGACCTCTACCGGGGCAACGCCTTTCTCACTGGTTTGTGGAATAGAGGCAGTTTTACCAATCGAAGTTGAGATTCCTTCTTTCAGAGTTTTTTCAGAAGTGAAGTTAGATGAGGCAGAATAGATCTAGTCTCGATACGATCAGTTGAATTTGATTGAAGAAAAGAGGCTAAGGGCTATTCGTCATGGCCAAATGTACCAAAAATGAATGATGCGAGCCTATGACAAAAACGTTCGTCAAAGAGAATTTCATGAAGGGGACCTAGTACTGAAAAAGATCCTTCCCATACAAAAAGATTTCAGAAGGAAATGGATGCCAAATTGGGAAGGACCTTATGTGGTAAAGAAAGTCTTTTCTGGAGGAGCATTGATCCTAGCCGAGATGGATAGTAAAAACTTACCCAATCTTGTGAATTCATATTCCGTCAAGAGGTACTTCACCTAGGAAGAAAATAGGCCAAGGCGAAAATCCGCAAAGGTGGCTTTGAGACCTCTAAAAAAAACATGGAGAGGCCAAGGCGAAAACCCGTAAAAGGCACTTTAAGACTAAAGGGGTTTTTGAGTTGAAAACCCAAAAATGGGCGGCTCAAATTTTGAATAGGGGGTATGGTAGTCCTGTCCTTTCAGAATTAATAAGAAGGAAGAACATTACATCTTAGGGTATCAACAAAATACTTGAGATCTCCTGAATACATATCTAGCTCGAAATGGTCTTCGAGAAGTTTGAACAGAGAAGCTCATGCTGCAATATCTGGCGCACCTTTTTCTCATCTTATTCATTTTGTACCTTAGCAAATTTGCTGTCTTGATTAATTTATTCACTTTGAGTTTTGCTCTCAATAAAATTCTATCTTGTCCATTATGATAATCTCTTTCAAGCATTTTTCATTGAAACAACGATTCTTGGACTTATAATATTCACATAAAAGAAGTTATACATATTACTTTGGAAAGTCTCTAAATAGTAAAAGGACCTGAAACAGGACCACCAGTCAGAACTAACCATATTCAAAAGTTGGAAACATTAGAAAAATAATAGTTCAAATTGTGACTATTTCTTCAGATTTTCTATCAAAGATACTGACTAAACAAGAAGACGTGGTAGCACATCAATGATAGAATCTTGATGAACCATGAGTGATGACAACCTAAGCATTAAAAAGGGATCACTTTCAAAAAATAACATTCTGCATTCATGCAAATATCATTCATAACACATCTAGTTAGGAGCATTTGATTCAGTTCGATCATAGCATCCTAATCATTTGGCATAAGCATAGATACACGAAATCGATTCTATAGATCATGTCCCTAGAAGATGGTGTAGCAATATCAGTGAATTCACAGATCTTATCTCCATGAGGTAGCAATGGAGTAGATCAAAGACGGCGAATCTTATCTCTTTGAGGTAGCAAGGAGCAGATTCAAGCCACTAGCCTTGTCTCCCTGAGCAGCAGTGGAGTAGGCAGAAGATTGTAGATCTTATCTTCATGAGGTAGCAATAGAGCAAATCGAAGATGGCAAATCTTATCTCCCTGAGGTAGCAAGGGAGCAGATTCAAACCACTAGCCTTGTCTCCCTGAGTAGCAGTGGAGTAGGCTGAAGGTTGCAGATCTTATCTCCATGAGGTAGCAATGGAGCAGATCGAAGACGACGAATCTTATCTCCCTGAGGTAGCAAGGGAGCAGATTCAAGCCACTAGCCTTATCTCCCTAAAGTTCCACTGGAACAGACTGAAGATAGCAAATCTCATTTCCTTGGAGTTACAATGGAACAGATTGAAGTTACAAATTATGACGAATCTTATCTTCCTGAAGTTGCAGTGAAGCAGATTGAAGCCACCAGCCTTCTCTCCTTGAAGTTACAGTGGAGCAGGTTGAAGATACCGAATCTTATTTCCCTAAAGTTGCAGTGAAACAGATTGAAGTTATAAATAAATAGATTTTATCTCTCTGAAATTACAGTAGAGCAGATCATAGCAAACCTTATCTCCCTAAAGTAGCAGTGGAGCAGGTTGAAGTTAAAGTCTTATCTCCCTGAAGTTGCAGTGGAGTAGATCAAAGCCACAAACCTTATCTCTCTGAAGTTGTAGTGGAGCAGGTTGAAATTACCCATTCTTACCTCCTTGAAGTTTCAGTGGAGTAGATCGAAGCTACAAGTCTCACATTCCTGAAGTTGCAGTGAAGGCTACTTGGAGAAGAGAAACACCCAAGAAGTCAAGACTTGGCAAGACCAGGCAAAATTGGCCTTTTTTGAAGTCTTTGCTCTATTCTTATTACACGACAATGAGCAAAGATGGGCAGTTGTAAGGCCCAATTTCTGCCCGGGCTCATACCAAAACCAAAATAAAAAAAACCAATAAACTAACAGTCAATTTTACAGCAGTCCAATTACAGATAAATTTATGGCCCAAATTATATAACCCACAATGCTATAGACCCAAATTCCAAGCCCGATTGTCAAACCCAATACCCAATGGCCTAAGAGACCAATTGATACACTCATTGACCCAAACAAACCCAAAAATCAGACCTAAACCTAAACACTGAACCCCAGCCCAAAACAAATCTGGCCCAAGTGGCCCAAAACCAAATTATCCACAGAAACCCTAGGGTTTCTGCTTGGCACCGCAACAGCTTCCCACCGTCGCTCACGCCTCCAGCGCCACGTTGGCCTCCGTATGCCCGTACCACCTCTACGTCTTCCGTACCTGCGAGCAAATACAAAAGTGGGACAGCACAACAAAAAATGGCAGCAAAGAAGTTTTTGTTTTTTTCCTTTTTCTTTCGGCTATAAAGCCTGAAACAAACAATTTGTAATGTTTACGAACGCATACATAGCAATCAATAGAAAGCAGAAATTACAAACCGAAAAGGTGATTATTTTCTCTAGTATTTTTATTCTCGTTTGCAAGGGAAATAAAGAAAAAATGAAAAACTTACCAAGCTTCTCTGATTCGTGCTTTTCTCTGGTGCCGAAAGCTCAGAACCCTTAGGGTTCAGTCTGGGATTCGGTTGCGATGGTTTATTAAAGGAATCGAGTCTTTTGGGGCTTTTTTTTCACCTTTTTTTATCTTTTTAGACGGAAGGTGGATCGTTCAAGAGGGATTTTAAAAGAAAAGGGCTAAAAGGGCCGATTTTGGGCTCCTCCGGCTGCCGTCTATGGTGGGGATACGGCAGAGGTTCGCCATGCCCATGGCCGGATTCTGGGTTTCCCCAGAGAGAAACCAAAACCCCCTTTCCCTTTTTTTAAGAAACATGTAAAATGAAATTTTTTTTGTAAAAACTGTACCTTTTATAACACCTCAAAACGGCGTCGTTTGATCACCAGACCCGATCTCCGACCCGAAAACCGCCTAGGATCTGCGTGTTTTTAGACTGGGGGTCTATTTGCGCCCTCAGTCCTTCCGCTTTTGAGGCCGTTTTCAATCGAATCCTTTTACCCTTTTTATTTTCGAAAATTTGACACTTCAATTTTATTTCACTTTTTAATCTAGTTCGCGTTTAAACAATTTGTTTCGGGATTTGGTTAATTTGCATTTTTAGTCCTCTTTGATTTGCGCGCATTGTGTTTTAGTCCTTAATTTTGTTTCAATGGTTTATTTTATTTATTAATTACCCCTTTTAGTTTGTATTTATCTCAATTGAGTTTGTTTATTTTAGTTTATGTAATTCTTTATTTCTTTTAACTTATTTATTATTTAGTTTTTTTTAAAAACTGTCTTAACATATAATTTTGAATTATTTTATCGATTTTACATTGTTTTAGTATGTTATTTTTATACTTGCATTTGTATATATTTTTTTATTTGTTTTATTATATAGCTATTTATTTTAAAATTCTCTTTTATATTCCTTTGTTTTAAAAATTTATATAATATTCATTTATATAATATTTATTTAAATTAATGTATATTATTTTGTATATAACTTATTTTAATTTTCTTCTTTTGATATTTGTTTTAAAGTTCATTTATACATTACTACTTCGTCTATTATTTATTTTATCTTTTTGATCTATTTCAAACTTTCACGTTTATTACTTGTTTTTAAATTATATTTATAAATTAATTTTAAATTATTGTATGTATTATAATTTCAAATGTCTTCTTTTTTCGCATTATTAATTTTAAACTCATTTATCATTGTTTTAACACTTGTTGCATTCTATTTGTGTTAATTGGCTTTATATTTCTTTTAAAATCGTTTCTTTGATTCATAAGTCTTTGAATGTTAACGTTAGTATTTGCATAATGTATGATGTGAGCTTATTGCTATTGTGTGTATCTTAATTTGCTCTTTTTTATTTTCATACTATTGTCATTCATTTGTATAGTATTTTATCCATGTATATTGTTCCATGTTTGTAACTTTGCCTTTCATTTCTGAGTATCGCATTGTAATTGAAATTTCCAACTTATTGGTCCAAAATTGGTCATTTCATTTTTACTTCAAACAAACAAAATAAATGCATTTTGAGCCGGTTTCATAATCGCTTATTTGAAAACTTCTCAAAACAAGGCAATATTTCGTGTTTGGAAATTCGAGAAATTGTGCCCTAACGTGCTGGGTTTTGATTTTCTGTTTGACCAAATAACCAAATATCCTTTTAAAATTTCATTCGTGTTTTCTTCAATTAAAAAACAAGGCAATATTTCGTGTTTGGAAATTCGAGAAATCGTGCCCTAACGTACTGGGTCTCGATTTACCGTTTGACCAAATAACCGAATATCCTTTTAAAATTTCAATGCATGAGTTTTGGAAATCATGAGATGATCTTGATATCGAAGGTTTGGAATGCATATCCTAACGTGCTGGATATGATATTTTATTCCTTTGGAATAAGAGAATCTTAATATCCAATTCGAGTTATCCAAACATTTTTTAAAGGGATTTTATTTTAAAATCTTCTCAAATTTTTGACATTAGGACATTAATTAATCAATAAGGTATCAATTTTGAGCGTTGCGAGGATGCTAATCCTTCCTCGTATGTAACCGACTCCCAAACCCGTTTTCTTGAATTTCGTAGGTCAAAATTAATATTTTAACAAAATGTTTTGTAAGGTGATCCGATCACACCTAAATAAAAAGGATTGGTGGCGACTCCATTTTTGTTTTTGTAATACCCCTTACCCGTATCCGACGCCGGAACAGGGTACGAGGTATTACCGGACTTGAGTACTTGTAATCATTTAAAACTGAGACATAAAATTTCATCAATTTTAAACTTTTCAAACATATTCAAGACTATCTACATTAAATGACTTTATACAATAGAGACCTTCAAATAACATAGGTCAGTATTTTAGGCCAACTCCTAGCAACTTAATAACAA
Organism: Gossypium anomalum; assembly: GCA_025698475.1. Classification (NCBI taxonomy): domain Eukaryota; kingdom Viridiplantae; phylum Streptophyta; class Magnoliopsida; order Malvales; family Malvaceae; genus Gossypium; species Gossypium anomalum. The sequence goes on from CM046961.1 coordinate 9,135,274, forward strand.
TTAAACGAGTCCCCATACATGCCAAAGACTTAAAAATACTTTAAAACCTTTATAAATGGATCAATAGTTTGATAGTGTGATTTAACCTCCAGCGACCTCCAACTTGAGCTAACATCTGTGACACTATAGGAAAAAGAAAAGGAAGGGAGTAAGCATTATAGCTTAGTAAGTAAATATGTAAATATTAAATAACAATACATTATCATATATTAAACAAATTCACAATATTTTCCCGGAATATTACCATCACAAACTCACATACTTTCACTATTACAATTATAAACAGGTTCAAAATAAGTTGTCTAGCAGAGTACCAGCAGCTAAATTATTTATTTCTGGAGATACAGAACTCCAAATTACAAACCGTTAATTTTTCTTGAAACTAGATTCACGTATATTTTTACCATAAAATTTTCAGAATTTTTAGTCTCTCCAATTAGTACAGTTTATTCATTGAAGTTACCCCTGTTTCACTGCTCAACTGTTCTGACCACTCTTCACTACAAATCAATTTTCTCCTTGTATAGTTCAAAGGATGTTATCGTTTTTTTCATTTGAAACTAAACTCATTAAGGATTTCAAGAATATAAATTATATCCCCTAATTATTTTTGTACAATTTTTAATTATTTTTCCAAGTCAGAACAGGGGATCACGTAGTCATTCTGAACCAGTCTCTCAAAAACTTAAATATCTCATAATATAGAATTCCTTTGCTTGCTCTATTTCTGTTATATGAAAACAGACTCATTAAGCTCTAATTTGATATCTCATTCAGTCTCTGATTCAATTTCTACTATTTTTGGTAAATTTTTAGATTCACGTCACTGCAACTATCCAGAATAGTTTTATTGTCAATTTTGATCTTTCACACTTCAATTGTATTCATCACTTACCCATAACAATCATTCCAAATTTCCAATCACATATCGAGCATATTGCTCATAAGCTACACACGTATATACTTACACTTATCATCACAAAGTCATACACAATTTCATTTAATCAATTTCCCAGTTGAACGCTTCGGAATAATAACAGATACGCGGTGGTATCGCACACAGCCAACCTTTAAAATCGAAGCTCTCTTGTACACATAGTGGCCTTCACTTAGCACCACTCATGTGACCTAGCTCGATTATACACATAATTTTGGCTCTCTTGTACACATGGTAAACACTTAGTACCACCCATGTGACCTAGCCAGTTTATCTCGTAGCTCTCTTGTCTACATGGTGTGCTTCACTTGGAACACACATGCAACCTAGATACATTTATCTCGTAGCTCTCTTGTCTACATGGTGTACACATAGTATCACCCATGCGACCTAGCTACCTCATAATGTCTCGTAGCTCTCTTGTACACATGGTATACATCCCGTATTACACATGTAGCCTAGCTGCATACCATCTGTATCTTTCGATTCCGAAGGTTCAAACAGGAAATATCTCACTTTCTAATACTTTATTCCATTCTTCCAATAGTCAATTATGACTCAAAAATCAGCTACAATACATAAAATATGCTGAAATATAAAAAGATAATAAAGATAATGTATTATTTACATACAAACTTACATACTTTCTCATTTCCATGTCGAATTAATATTGAACATTTAAATCATCATAATTATACTTACTTTCAACACCTCAACAATCATAGTAAATATATGAATTTTACATTAAAACATGCATAAATTAATACTTATTATACATATGAACTTACCTCGATACTAAAACGGCCATTTTACCAACTTTCCCGATTTTCGATTTTTCTCCCATTCTAGGTTCAAATCTCGTTTTCCGGGATCTAAAACATCATATTTAACTTATTTAATTAATGTACTATTCAAAATAGTCCTTAACTCAAACTTTGGCAAAATTACAATTTTGCCCCTAAACTTTTGCATATTTACACTTTTGCCCCTAGGCTCGGGAATTAAACTTCATCCCTTATTCTTATGTTTTATGACATGCTGATCATTTTCCATTCTATGGAAACATCAAATTCTCACTCTAACACATAGTTATGAACAATAACAACTTTTACTGATTAAGCCGTTTTACTCATTTTTGCTTAAAAACCGCTTAGCAAAAGTTGTTTAAGATAATTTCAGCCTTCATATTCTACCATAAAACATCAAAATAAACACATTTCACCTATGGGTATTTTTCCAAATATGAACCCTAGCTTAAATTACTGCTAGAACAAGCTTAATTAAGTTACTGGGATTCTAAAAACGTAAAGAACTTAAAAAACGGGGCTAGAACAGACTTACTATTGAGCTTGGAAAGCTTGAAAACCCTAGCCATGGCTTCCCCCATGCTAATTTCGGCCTCCATGAAAAAGACGAGTCAATTTTGGCTTTATTTTCCCTTTTTATTTATTTTAATTACCAAATGACTAAAATGCCCTTAAGGCCTTTCTTTAAAATTTTGTCCTATTCATGCCCATTTTTTTCCAAACGAAATATAATGGTATAATTACCATTTAAGGACCTCCTCTTTAAACTCCATTTCAATCAAGTACTTATGAATTGTAACACATATTTTTCAACTTTTGCGATTTAGTCCTAAAAGTCTAATTAAGCACTTTATCAGTAAAATTTCTTAACGATATTTTTACACAATATTTTAATCAATAAATAAACCTTAAAACTTAATCGGAATAAATTTTTCAACTTCGAATTTGTGGTTCTAAAACCATCGTTCCGTTTAGGCCCAAAATCGGGTTGTTACAGCAACTTCTGCAAATAAGCCCTAATAGGCAAATTAAATATGCAATCTATAAAATTTCTTATCAATACTCTAACACATGCATCTAATCACTTGGTAAATCATAAAAATTAATCGAAATAAACTTTTCTATCTCAAATTTGTGGTTTCGCAACCACTATTCCATTTAGGCCCTATTTCAAGATGTTACAGTTTTTAAAGTCGATCCCTATTTTTTTTAAAACATAAAAAATAGGTTTCGACATTAACCATTTAACTAAGGAAGTTGATATATTAAAAATACTAATTTAAAATAATAAAAAATCTTAAAACAACATGAAATAGAAAATACTAATGTGAGTGAGAGAGAAATCGAACTTGGTACTCAAGGATAAAGCCATTAGCATTTAACTATCTGAAACGCCTCAAAAATATGATTTTTTGATTTTCAAGTTGCTGCAGTGTGATTTGTTTTGGTTGAGTGGCTAAGTGTTTAGTGTATCTACTTAAGGTTTGGTGTTTAAGTCTTCATACCTGTAGGAAATATTTTACTTTAATTCTTTTTCAATCTCTAGCAAGCCGATGGAGGAGTTTAGATTAAGCTTAAACTCTAAAGGTCCGTTTGTTTACATGTAAAAGGTTTTATGGAAAATGTTTTCTGCATTTTCCTGTTATATGTCAACGTAAAATAAGTCATTTTATACCCTTTTGAAAAATGTAAGTTATTTTTCGGAAAAGAGCTCCTCTATAGATAATTTTAGTTTTATATTAAAATTAACTTAAATCAAACTTAATATTATTATATTGATAATAAATATTAATTTTATTTTAAAAATATTAAAATATTATGTTTTTTAATTATTAAACATACACATTTAATTATTTATATTTAGTCATATAATAAATTAATATAATAAATATAATTTATTATTTTAATAAATTATTTAATATTTCAATTTTATTTTAATAATAAATATATTTATAATAAATTTTTTGTAGTATAAAGGTTAAAATATGTCATAAGTCTATGTACACTTCACAGATTTGCAACTTAGTCGTTGTATTTTTATTTTCAAGAATTTAGTTCTTTTACTTTTCAATTTTAAAAATTAAGTCTAATTGTTGATATCGTTAAATTTTTTTTGTCAATTTTGTTGATGTCACATTTTTAAATAAAAAATACTCACTTGGTAGTCATGTAATTAAAAAATGACGTTGCAATGAACCTGAATTTAACATAATATTTTTAATATATGCAAAAACAATGTAAAATATAAAGTTATAGATAAAAATAAATTCAATTAAACAATGAAAAAATAAGAAAATTTCAAATGTATGTTTGTTTTATTGAAAACAACTTTTATAAAATATTTTTAAGAAACTTACCAAATAACAAAAAATATTTTATACAGAATCATCCAAACACTAGAAAATATTAACTTTTCTAAAAAAGAAAATTATTTTCCAGAAACCATTTTTCGGAAATTATTTTTTTTTGTCAGAAATAAACTAATATGCATTAATAATGGTTGGGGGGCTCAAAAAGTCAGAAGCAGCAGAAGCGACAATAGCAAAAATCACACAACAGAAACAAAACAATCCGAAGGCCAATAAACAGAGCACACAAAAACTAAAACCAAAGAAACAAACAGCTACGAAACAAAACCATTAGCAGGAAAAACCCAAAATGGATACCAGCCAATAGCCATTCGATTCAAAAAACCCATTCAAAACTCAAAGGGGCCGAAAGAAGGCAGCTTTGAAGCCAGCAATAGAGATTCAAACCGAACCTTCTCCAACCTTCAAAGCTCAGGAAACCCTTAATGGTGATGAAACCATGCAGATCGATCTATCTCCACCAGCTTTGCAACAGGATCCGGAGCTAAACAAGGGGTTTTCTGATGGCATCTATCCATTGCCAAAGCATGCGCCGCCCTATCAACCTCTCTAGGAACAAAACAGTACACAACGTTCTCAAAAAGCCTCTTTAATAATCGAATATTTTGCGTAATCAATCTAAGGATAGATCTGTCCTTTTTGGTCGAGTTTAATTTTTGATAGTTGTCAGGGAGTCTCCTTCCAGGATAAGTTTACTGAAGCCTATATCCTGCGCAAAATAAAGAACCCTTTCACACGCACGCGCTTTTGTAACAAAAGCATCGGCAATGTCCATAAGAGGGTAAGTACAAGCACCCATAATCTGGCATTCAGTTTAATATTCCTAGCTGTAGATGGTTGCTACAAAACGTTCATTGGTACTTCCAGAGGAGAGACAGTAACTTTACTACTGCTAAAATCCTGAGCATAACTCAGAATAAAGCCCATAAGTTCATGCGTCTCGAAGTTAAGTCCCTCATTTACCAACTTATTCCTTTTATATCAAAGAGCCCATAAAGAAATAGTTATGAGTTTCTTGGACAACATATCAGTAGCTAGAAAATTACTTACAAATTGTGTTTTTCCATCTGAGGTATCAATGCTGGAGTCAAAAGAGAGATTCAAAAGAACCCAGAGTTGGCTCAAGATGCTACAAGTCCACAATAAGTGATGTGAATCCTTCGGAGCCTCATTGCACAAATGACAGGTAGTATCAACTCGCATTCTCCGTTTGGCCAAATTATAGAAATGAGGCATGTAATCTTTTAGGATACGCCATAGATGAATTTTAATTTTAGTAGGGAGCTGCAAGCCCCAAATTGATGTATAAAGTGTTTTGTAATTATCCAGTGAGGCCAAAATACCATATTTATATTGGGTCATTTTTGTAAGTAATGTTCGATCGCTGCTCTTAACCTAAAACTCCCCAGAAGCATTGTGGTGTCAGACCAACGTATCTTGAGCATTACAACCTACAAGAGGAATGGTAACGATGCGCCTAGCCTGTTCATCATCAACAATCTTGCAAATCACTGCCTTGTTCCAGGTACTAGTGTTAGCATTCATTAACTGATCAAAAGTTGTCCAGCGAGTATCCATAGCCTGTACTAATAATCTACCATTCCTCGGACCAGGCAACCAGGGGTCATTCCACATGTTCACTTTCGTACCACAGCCAATTCACCACAGAAATCCATCATCAAATAGCTCCTTCGCACAACAGATACTTCTCCAGGTAAAAGAATGGTAAGAACTGATTTTACCTGACAAAATATCAGTGAATGGATAATAATGAGATTTAAGAACTTTAGAGTAAAGACAATTGGGTTGGGATAAAAGACGCCAAACTTGCTTAGCTAAAAGGGCTTTATTAAATAAATAAAGATCCCGAAAACCCAGCCTACCATTAACCTTTGGCAAACATAGTGCGCTTCAAGTACTCCAGTGAATTCCTTTCGTAGATTTACTGTTTGACCACCAAAATTTATTCATAATACCTTCAAGCTGATGAAATAATTCTTTTGGCAATGCAAAATATTGCATAACATAAACCGGTATTGCTTGTAAAATTACCTTTATAAAAACCTCTTTACCACCCATTGAAAGGTACCTAAAACTCTATCCCTCTATATGCTATCAGAATCTATTAACAAAATTTGCAAAGGCCCTTTTTTTTTCCACCCAATCTTCATGCGCAAACCCAAATACTTTTCGGGGTTCATTGACATCCTAACACCCAGAGTGTTAATAATCAAATTCCTATCCTCAACCCCCACACGAGCACCAAAATAAATGAGTGACTTGTCCAAATTAATTTGCTATCCTGATGCCAATTCATATTCCAAAAGGATCTTGCTTACAATGTGTACCCCCCCAGCCGAAGTATCACCAAAAATGATGCAATCATCCGTAAACAACAAGTGGGTAATCGTTAACTTACCCTACCAATCAAAGTTCCTTGCATCATATGATTACGCTTAGCCTCTTTCAATAAAGTAGAAAGACCTTCCGCACAAGGAAGAAAAAGGTAAGGGCTAAGAGGGTCGCCTTGCCTTTGTCCTTTCGACAGAGTAAAATGATCACTAACATTCTCATTAATACCCACCGTATATGTAACCAAGCAAACACACCGCATAATGAGAACAATCCAATTTTGATGAAAACTCAGTCTAGACAACATTCTAGCCAAGAAATCCCATTCCACCCTGTTATACGCTTCGCTAAGGTCAAGTTTAAGCACAAAATTCCTGTTTTTACTCTTCTTCTTCATCTTAAGAGAATGAAGCACCTCATAGGCAATTAACGTATTGTCCGATATATGCCTCCCGAGAATAAAAGCACCCTGAGATTCATCAATACAGCAGTTTAGAATTGGACTCATACGAGCTAACAGTACCTTCGCAATAATCTTATAAATCACGTTGCATAAGCTTATAGGCTTGAATTGAGATAGATTTTTTGGTTTGTCCACTTTGGGGATAAGAACCAAATGGGTTCTATTAATGTCGCCCATTTCAATTCTGCCATTTAAAACATCCAAACAATAGCTTGAGATCTTGTCACCTACAAGATGCCTAAGAAATAAATATGGTTAGTTGGGGATAAGATTTGTATCTTTTTGAAAATAAAATAGTTATTTTATCCTTTATTTTTCTTTTATTTTTCTCTCTCCCTCAAATTTTCCCACGTTCAATTGTGGGGTAGTTTTTATTTTTATATTTTTATATTTTTTTCCTTCCTCTATTTATACGTCTGTTCTTCTTTCTCAACTCTATGGTTCTCTTTTATTTTTCTTGGTTGCAAGGATTGTTCTCTTGCATTCTTGTCAATACTGGTTGAGTTCCTTTGTTTCGGTTGTGGGCTTAAATCGTAGAGGTAAGATTCCATCATCTGTTACTATGGTATTTTGTGGAATTGATGTGAGCAATTGGAAATTTTGGAATTATGGTAGTGTAGTGCAAAATTCGTATTTTTGCATAATCTTATTAATTTGTTACGTTTTTAGGAAAGGATGATGAGGGAAGTGGTGTTTCTTCAATGATTTAAGGGCGCGAGTTGTTGTTGCGTGCTTGGGTAAGCGTTTGGTTCTTTTTTGGGGCTGCGTAGTTTCGTTTGTGGGTGCGTTTAGTAGATTTTGGATGAATCGAGGATGGTGTTATAGGAATGGGTTTGTTTTCATTACTAATTTAAGTGTTCTAATTGTTGTGTTTAGGTTCTAGAAGTCTCGTGCGTGTTTTTGCATCAGAATCGAACCGGATGTGTAATGAGAAACCCAAAAAATAGTGAACAGCGAAAGCCAAATTGGGCACTGTTGACGTCACACGGCCGTGTGTGACATATGGCCATAACGTCTAGGTCAGATTTGGGTATTACACTATCTAACCAAAGAAACTAATTGTATTAAAAAATTTCAAAAATTGCAACTTGAAGGAAGCACGCACGTCCACCAAGCGCGCTTTCACATAATCTGTAAAATGCGCCCGTAGCGCGAACGAGCGAGCGTGCTTTCACACTCTCCAAAAACAACCTATTTCCTTATATTTTTAAAAAGTCAACCTATTTGACTAATAAACTTTTTTTTTTCTTTTGGCATATATGACTAATTTAGCCTAGATAATACATAAAGAATTATTGCTAGGAATTAAAAAATTAAAACTAATTGAACTCCGTTGGTATGACTGTTAAGGTGTTCATCGATCTTAGTCATGTTGCTATTAGCGCTTTGCTCTCTCCTTATAATTCACCAAAAATAAAATTTTAAAACTAATTATTAGATAAAATATTAAATTGTGATTTTAATAGATAATAATAATTATGTTAAAAATAGCTTATATTATATGATATTTATGATTTTTGAAACACGAAGGATAATAAATGGTAAGATAATTTCCTTAAAAAAAGGTAAATGATAAGATAATAAAAATAGTCCTGGAAATGTAAAAGATTAAATATCTAAATTGAAATATTTTTATATCTAATTTAACTTAAGAATAAACATTTAAATTAAAATTAATATATATTTAGATTCTCAAATTAAGGTATATAGGATAAATACTTTATTTAAATTTTGCATTAATTTTTCAACTCTAAGAAAGTTTTTGTTTTTAATGATGTGTTATTTAAATAGCCTATCCACCTATCATTCAAGTTTCAAACACCCAATCCAAGTAAATATAATATTTTAGTATTACAAAAGAATGTAAATATAATATATTACATTACTTTTTTTTTTCAAGTTTAAAAGTTTAAAAACATCTTAATTTAAAAAAAAATTAAGTTTGTGTTTTTTTTTTTCACTCAATTGAGTATTTAAAATTTTAAAATGCATAAAAAATTTCAAACATTTAAAAAAAAAAGCAATTAAGCTATTATTTTTTTTGCACTCAATTGGGTATTTGAATTATCAAAATGCATCAAAAAGGCTCTTTAGCCGTTAACTTTAATAGTTGATAGTTAAAATTAATTGTCCCTAATTTTTTTAAGTTAAATCCATCAGGTGTCACAACCACGACATGATATATGACAAAAAATGATTAAAAAAATTATTAAATTTTAGTAAAAATATTTAAATTTTATTAAAAATTAGAAAAAAAATTATAAAAATCATTAATTTTAAAAATTGTAAAAAAATTGTAAAATATATAGAAATATAGAAAAATGTATAAACTTTTATAAAGTCGTAAGAAAATTATAAAAAATGTAAAGAAATATAAAATTCGTAAAAGAATTATAAAAACTATCATACCAAAAGAAGCATTTTATAAATTTTTTATAAATTTTATTGATTTTTATTTTGTCATTTTTCGCCACATGTAATGTTGTGTTGTGACAAGTGATGGCTTTAACTGAAAAAAAAAAAGGGATCATTTACTTTAACGGCCAATGGTTAAAGTTAATGGTTAAATGGCTTTTTTGATGTATTTTATAAAATTTTGTAATTTTTTATTTTTTTACCATTTTTATAATTTTATTAAAATTTTAATATTTTTATTAAAATTTAATATTTTTTATAGCTTTTATTTATTTTTATTTTTAATAATTTTTTTCCATATGTCACGCCATGATTGTGATACGGGGTGACTTTAATTGAAAAAAATTAGGGGTAGTTAACTTTAACGATCAAATAACCTTTTTAATGCATTTTGACAATTTAAGTATCCAATTGAGTGCATAAAAAGTAGGAGTTTAATTGCTTTTTTTAAAAAAATTTTGAGGCATTTTTGATGCATTTTGAAAGTTTAAATACTCAATTTGGTGCAAAAAAAAAAAAAAAGAGAGCTTAATTGCTATTTTTTTAAAAAAAATTGAAGGCTTTTTACACTTTTAAACTTTTTCTTAAAATTGCTAAAGAATTTTATTTTTCATTTTTATAAATTTTTAATGAAAAATAGGAATGAAAAATAGGACTAAACGCGTATAATTATAGGAAAAATGCAAATACTCATTCAAATATATTATTTAATATTGTGAATTAATTATAAAAATGTCTACTTTCCTTTCTTTCCACCGATTTGAATCGAATGAATGGGTTGGATTAGTTCCGATCCCACCAAACTGTCAAAGCCCAAATATGATCAAGGTTTGAAATACCATTTTAAGAAGAGAGTATTATCCGCTTAAATCAAGTCATCATTGTTGATAAACAGAAAGCAAGGGCGAAATACGTCGGTGTTCAATCATTAGAACAGAGAAACCACCTTGACACGTAAACCCCCTTCCTGCCTTCATTCCTATTGCAGAAATGGAAAGCTCAAGCAATCCCAAAAATCTTCTTAAATTGATGTCGACTTGATAGCCAAAAGAAAGGATACAAGTGGCAACGACTCTTCTTGACCAAACCATGTTAGAATCAAAGGAAATTAAGGGCATTTGCAAAAAGTTTGAACTGCTAAACATCACAGGAAGCATGGCTCAAACGAAATTTCAAAGCTTGCACTACCCTTCTTTTTCCTTAAGGAAGCTTTAGACGACCTTCCCATTTTAGCTTATCCCAAAAGCTGTTAACTAACTGGTTGGTTGTTTCATTTGTTGTTTTAGACTAATTTTCCAAGCATATTTATGGAAATGAGCCAATTACAGCATTATTTACCAGAAAGGGTCGGTTTTGACAAAATGCGTTCACATAAGAGCGTTTCAGAGGGAAATTTCCAGGAAAACGCGTCCTTGGGACGCACTGATGTGGACGCACTTTTGCCCATTCTCGAATTAAATTTTCAAAAAAATGTCATTTTTTAAAAAAAATTATAAAAACGGACCAACTTTTTTTTTTTTTAAATTTACGAGAATAAGCTATTATAAAGATCCAAAGTGGCAACACTCTTTTTTTTTTTTTAAGGTATCACCAATTAATATAAAAATAAAATTAACAAAGCAGATCTTTATATAGACCCAAAGTTTTATTTCTCTTGTTTTCTTAAGCAATGTGGGATATGACATATGTGTATATATAGACTCATGAATAGATTTGCAGCTTGTTCCTAAACAATGTGGGATTCCTTCCTCGTTTAACTAACAACATAAAATTGAAGGCTATACTATATTTTATAATTTTTTTACAAAACAATTTCTAATTTTTTTATATTTTATTAACATTTTCTCATATTATAAAATTATCTTTTGAGATCTTTAATCTTGTTGCATTTTAGAGTTGTTAACATATACAAAAGGACTATTAAAAAATAAATAAATTGCACATATGAAACTTGTACATGCAATAATCTTTTATTCAATTTTAAATGTTTGAAGTTAATATCCATGCAATTCTAATATTTAAAATACTTTTTCATTATTTAAATTTAGAATTTAGAATTTATACTTTTAATTTTTATTATTATTTATTTTATTTTATATTATGAATGCTTGATTAATAAATAAATGGTGAGTATTTGGTACTCAAATAGTATTTTTTTTATAATTTTAAAAAATTGGTATATCTTTTTTAAATATTTTTTTGTTTTTAATATTTTACTATACTCATTAATTTTTTAATCCTAATTTTAATTTAATTTTCATCACCTAATGAATGCTGATAAATTTATTTCAAATGTATTTTGACTAGATAGATAATCTATTCAAACATAGTATATAATTATGTTAAATAAGTTTTTTTATAGAAATATATAGTATACATAAAATATAATAATTATTTTTCATAATTTTACATCTAGATTAAATTACATTAGTAGTCACTTAATTATAATTTTTTGGCTATCAAATTATAAAAACTTACAAAATGATCACTCAAATATTAGTAATTTTTTAAATATTTATTTTTTAATATTTTACCATACTTATTTTATATTTTATAATTTTTTTACTTATAGAGTTTAAAAGTTTTATTTATAATGTAACAAATTTTAAATTTTTGTAAAAAAAAAAATTAAACTCTATAAGTGAAAAAAAATAAAATATAGTATAGCCTTTAAACTTATGTTGTTAGTTAAAAGATGAAGGAATCCCACATTGCTTAAGAACAAGCTGCAAACCTATTCATGAGTCTATATATACACATGTGTCGTATCTCGCATTACTTAAGAAAACAAACGAAATAAGATTTTGGGTCTATATAAATATCTGCTTTGTTAGTTTTATTTTCATATTAATTGGTGACACCTTAAAATAATAATAATAAAGGTGTTGCCACTTTGGGTCTTTATAAAGGCTTATTTTTGTAAATTTTTAAAAAAAATTGATCTATTTTTATAATTTTTTTTAAAAAATATCCTTTTTTGAAAATTTAATCTGAGAACGGGCAAAAGTGCATCCATGTCAGCGTGTTTTGTGTTGAAATGGTAAAAATGCTCCTCTAAGGGTGTGTTTTCTTGGAAATTTCTCCTTAAAATGCTCCTACGTGAACGAGTTTTGCCGAAACCGGCCCTTTCCGATAGGTAATGCTGTAATCGGCCTATTTCTATAAATATGCTTGGAAATAGACTTTTTTTTAAAGTAAATTTTTAGGGTTACTCTCATGCCTGTTAGATTTTCAATCATATATGCTTTAATGGGCCTTCTATTGCATTTAAAATCTAGCACACACTAAATTGAATTCGTTGTTAAATAAAACGTGGTTACAATTAAAGTTTTTAAAATTAAATTTATGGTTATTTATATATCGACAGTAGTTATGATAAAATTAAAATTCTAAAGCACATATTGTGTTTGACGTTGATGCAAGCATACTGTTATGTACTCTGCAATATTGTGACATAGTGAAAGTGCACTTTCATTGCACGTTTTTTAATAAAAAGTTTGCGTACTATATTAAACTTTTTTATATAGTTCGGGTGTTATTATGCAATTAAGTTTCTTAAATATAGTGAGTAGAATTTTCTATCCTTTATGCTTTAGGCCCACTTTCTTGGTTCTGGCTGATTTCAGTGGTGTGGGGCTGTGGGCACTTGCAAGCATCAGTCGACCTAAGAGCCCAGTTTTCAAATCACTGAGATTGTATTTTATTTTAAGTAGGTGGTTCACAAACCCTAGTAAGTGCAGTTCATGTTTGGATGACTGTCTCTTAGCTCAACACACACATCCAAGCTTCCTTGAGTGTTCTTAATTATTGTTAATTAATGATTTTGCAAGTTGTCAATATATATGGGGTGATTATGGAGCCATGTCCAGTTGAGACATAAATTGTCTTTTGTCTTCCACTTTGTCTTGTTCATTCGACACAAATATGCATACACCCAACAAGGCAAAAAGTACATGGTAAGCTCGCAGCACACAGTCTATTGATTCTTTTTCGTCATTTTTTTTTTTCATTACAACCCAATAGAGACTGAAAGTTGCCGATTTGAAATATTACATCTCAAGCAAACCATAAATCTTAAAAAAGTATAGATAATACTTGAAAATTTAAATTACATGGACTCAAAAAGATTTGACATGCATATTGATGGTAGGAAAACTGTCCAACACTACTAGAATACGCAAATTATTGTGGCATCCTAACCTTATATTAGCTTCCTCACATGGACATATTAATAGCAACTTTTACCAGACAAATAAGGCTTACTGTCCCAGTGATTGGATAGGATTATTTTTTCTGTATGACCATTTCGCACCTTTTCAACACCAAAACTAGGAAAGATAGACAGTAAATTCATGTAGGTTTCATGTCCTCAAACAGTGTTGCCCATAATGTATTATCGTTTAAGTCCCCACCTGTCTTTTCCTTGTTGATATCACCATGAGCTTTTGGTCTCCTATGTGTCATTGCAACATCAACTGGACCAGATGTTATTGGGCTTCTATAACTGAACACCAACTTCTCCTGCAATTTCCGATCTAGGGGCCCGGAAAATTTTAAGCTCCTAGGAGGGACCAGCAATTTCTCTGGTCCTCTATAATCCAAGGGACCAGATTTTGCTATTTCCCTGGTTCTCACCATTGGATGCTCTATCTTCAGCTCCTTGTGATCACTCTTGCACCTCCTTGACAATGCTTCTCTCCACTTATCGCTATAAGAAACCGGCTCCGGCAGTGGCTTCGTCGCATTATTCTCATGGTGAACCAACTTGTTGACATACTTGTTGAAGCACTTTCTGGTTTTGTTGATTGCCAAAATGAGCTTGGACAGGCTATTAGGGGCTTCTCTAACTTCCTTCCTAGCAAGCTTGAGAATCTCCAGTCTATGCTTGGCAACTGAAATACCCATGCTCTGAAGAAACTCATGGTTGAAGTATGATAAGTCCTCCTTTTGGAGCTCATTCCCAGAAAAGGCAAGGCCATACTTATAGACAAGTGACGGCTCAAGGGAGGTTTTAGATAACCAGGAATACCAGTCCATGGCGCTGGTGGTTGGCTTATGCCATGGGATGCTCACAAAATTGGAAGTTTTTAGTGTGTTATAAGATATAGTTGCATGTGAGTGGTCCAATACAAGCCTTCAAGTGGTCATAAAAGATTAAGTAAATGTGGTGGTTGAGTGTAGGGATATCGTTTCTTTCATCTCTAATTGAAATTTGGACGGTGGTTGAAAAATTGAGAGGGACACCAATTGAAAATCTGGAATATGAGTTTACGGACTTATGCACCTTCGTGTTTCTACTGCAAGGCATTTCCATTGGGCATCACTATCATTAAATTTTGTACTTTTCCGGCTGCACCATGGGTGCACGTGCTAGCCATATCCCCTGCGATATCTTCAAAATGATATACAAAATGCGTATCATTTCGATCATAGCCTTATAGGAAATAGTTCATTTCGTTACCATTTCATTTTTATACACTCTTTAAATTGATTACGGTAAGATTAACTTTAATGAAATTAAAAAATAATGATGATAATGGAATTAATTATTATAAATGATGAGATTGAATATTATAAAAGTGAGATTATAATTAGTGGTGGATATATATTTAGATTCAATCGCAATGACAACAATGAGATGAGAATAAAAAAAATCATTAAGGACATTAAACTAAAATTTATTTACAATAAACATTTTGGATTATCTTATATTTATGAAATTATTAAAAATATATATTAGATTATAATTTCATCAATAAAATAATGTTATATATAATATTTTTCTTTTTATTGTTGATATAATTATTTATGATTTATTTAAATAACGAAGTATCATATTTTTTGTATTCATAAAATATTTTAATTTTATAATAATTTTAAATTATTTATTGTGTCAAATTTAAACTTCATAATATTAAAAGTTAATGGTATGATTTTATCAATAATTATTATTGGTGTAGTGGTAAAGAACTCCTTTATAAGTTTATTAAATATGTGACCAACAAGTGTTGAGTGCGGTGGTAAGGCGCATTATACTCCTATAAGAAAATACAAGTTTGAACTTTGAAGACGATATTTTTATTAAAAAATAAATAAATAAGTTAACAGTCCATGTATGTATGTCAAGAAAAAAAATTTATTTTTCTCTTAAAATTCCCCTAAATTTTCATGTTTATAATTATCTATTTATTCATTTAATTAATTAATTAATTAAAGGTATGAAATTATTTTATTTATTATCAAATAAAGAAAAGAGTAATCATAAAAAGAGAGAAAAGGAAAGGGTGAGAATGGAATTTCAACTGCTAAACGAAGTTTTAAATTTCAGTGCACCTTGAAGCAACAGTAGGAAAAATGACTTGTGGTGCGGTGGAAATCTCCCACCATTGCAGTGTGTCGTGATTGCACAATTAACCATGCAGATCTCATCGAATGCAAGTTGGGTGGAATCCAAATACAGCCTTAACCATGTTAATATGGTGCCTTGCCTATTACATTTTGGAGTTAAGCTTATGGGATTGGCTAAAGGGTTTAACGTGGGCTGACTTCTGCCCCTTTCTTTACATAAAATGGTAGGGAATGGCTGCTTAAACATGGCCCCCTTCTGGCCATAACTATCAACCAACCTTTCTCCTTTTGATGGCCCGAGCTATCTGAGAACATGTTAAAATCTGCGGAGAAACAAAAGCATTAATAGTATTAAGATTGATTGTTGCTTTGAAACCTAGCCTTGAAAGTTATGGGGTTTTATTGCACCATTTAACCTCAAGTTAGATAGTGCATATGAACCACTAAACACCATTGATTAAGTGTATGTATAATGGAGCACCAACAAAAATGGTGACACTGAATTATGTTTTTAATTCTAATAATCTACAGAAAATGCTCAGCCAATTGTCAAGAGTTAAATCATATATGTTTCTCTCTCTATGTGGTAGAAACATTAATTTAGTATGGATTTGGGTGAAAGTGAAAAAGTCAGGGAGGTGTTATAATTCAGTGATTTTACCATATTTTTGGTTGAAATCATTTTTTCATTGACTGGAAATCACAATGGATTTGAGTTCACGTTTAGAGATAAAGCACTAATTAAAAATATTTTATTTAATATATTATTTTATTAAATTAAAAAAAATATTACAAACTAAAATTTTGTTCATTTTGTATTTTTGCTTTTGTAACCATATGAACGACCTAAGTTTAAATATGTATTCTTTCTATTTTGAAGGTTCTAAATATTTATACGATTTTCAAGATAATTCACTATTTCAAATAATCGGTTATGTAAATTCTTCGTGAATAACTTATCCACGTCCTAGTGTCACAGGTTGCGCAAAGAAATCCACGACTAAGGCACACTCTAATGTTCCCTCTTGTTTATTGGAGGTTATTCGACCCGATAGGATTAATCTATTGCTTGAAAGAGACTAAAAGTTCATCTACTTGGATACTGGTTAAATTGTAAATATTTTATTTTATCAAGGGAATTATTGTAAATCCTAAAGGATAAACATGTATAGAATTTAAATCCCTTAGGACTCTCTTATTACAGATGAGAACTAATATAAGTTATTAATGTAATTCAATCTATACTGTTGCATCTGGGGGAGCTCAACTATAAATAGAGCCCTCCTCTTTGTTTGTAATAATTCCATTCTTGAGTTAAAGAATATATTGAAAACACTTACTCACACACTTGGCATGTTTTTGCTTTCCTTTGGCTTTTCTATTTTTCATTACTCTTTCGTTTCGAGTTTGCTTCCTCTTGATCCGGTGTCTTAGAGAATTTTTAGTAAAAATTCTTACTTTGCGAGAGTTAGGTTGACTTAAATAAATTTGAACCGAATAAATCACCTATAGATTGTGAGATAAAAGTTCTAGCCCTACGACACTAAAGGTGAGATCTTCGTGAGTGTAAGCAAGCTCTCAAGAGATTTTTAAACTTTAATCTTGACTTCTTTTTTCATTTTCAAACTAAAATTACTAGAGAAATTATTATTAGAATAGAATTGACAAATTCTAAAACTAAATCTAAATTAAATTTATACCTGATGAAAATCAATAATATTCAATGTAATGTTGATTAATTCTTAACTAATCAATTGAAAGAATAAATCTCAAAATAAAAAAAAAAGTTCATTTTACTATTAAGAAAAATAATAAACACAAAATTGTAAATGATAATGAAAGTTGAAACTTACCCATGCTAAGAGAAGCAACTGGTAGCAAGTGACTAATGGAGAGAAGACAACAATGGAGTTATTGACAAATGAACGGTAGAGAAGGACGGAAGGAACAGTCAATTGAGTGGGCGAGGGAGCAGGACACATCCAAACTCATGTTTCCACGAACTTGAGCGATAAGAGAATACTCCATTATAGTTACTTCTTGAGAAAGATGTACGACTTCAAATCTCAATAATTTGACAACTATTACAACATAATTATAATTAGGTAATGTGTCTTGGTAGTTAGCTAGAAGGTTGTAGCACAACTAAAGTTTTTATTTCTAGTGAAATCTAACAATATTTATGCGAGTCTCAAGGCCTAATTTCAGATTCATAGATGTGATAAGCTCATACTACCTCGAGGCCCAACAATAATGTCGAAAGCCAAGCAAATCAAATCAAGATTCGATCAAAGACAACACGAGAGGATGAATCTTTTCGAGAAACGAGTAATAATACATACACAGAATGAGTGAAATTTATTAAAGTCAATTCAACCAAGCTACCAATTTTCAAAATGAAAAGATTAGTTAACTTGTGATGAATTTTTGGATGGGATCCACTCATTTATGGGCTTAGATGTCTGCATAACATTTGAAGATCTATTTCTTAGCTTCAAAACCCACTTTGAATCACTCAACTTCAAGTTTGGGAGCTTAAGTTATGACCGTTTTATTGAAGACTGTGCGAAAAGAATTTCTAGACGAGATTATGACAGCAAATATGAGTTCCGAACTTTTAATTAGAGTTTAAAGCATATTAGGTTCTATTTTTAGACTTAATTTTTATTCTATATGAGTCCAATATTGTATTTATTAGGTTTTATTATATTATTATTTTATTTATTCCAAAATTTGGATATTGTTTAAATATTTTAAGTTATTTAGGAGTTTTTGTTTCAATATACTTTAGAATTTTATATGGATGTACTTAGCTAGTCTATATAAAGGCTTCTTCATTGTTCATTAACTAGACAATTATTTTCATTAATACAGTTTTTAACTCTAGCAGATTGTTTCTTTGTGCAAGATTTTTTTCTTATGATTTTTAGAAGTAGTTTTCTTCTCGATTTTCTTCAAGGAATCATGGAAATTTCATTATTCACCCTTCAATTTGTTAAGAATTATTTCTTGAAGGGTTGATGAGAGCTATTAATTGAGTTTGTTGATATTTATATCTCAAAGGATTCAATTGGACACTTATCTTTCTATCTATTATATCAATCGGCTTATTCGATCCATCTTCCACTTTTAAATTTCTTTTATTTATTTATTTATTATTTTGAATATTTATTCTTAATTCTTGATTTCTTATTTTAGTGTGTTCATTTTCTTTAATTTCTAAATTTGTTTATTTCTCATTTCAGGTCATATCCAAATATTTCTTTTTCGAGTCGAACAACTTGAATATTATTCTTTTTCCACCCCTTCCTTATCATTTGGTATTATATTTGTGTGTTTTAGGTTTTCTTTGTGTTCTTATAAATTGATTTCCAACATACAACCTCAAAATAACTTTTTTTTTCTTTTTACCCAAAAAGTTTTTCGGAAAAAATATTTTTCAATGGGTAAATGTTTTTCAAATGATCTGAAATTTTACAAACTTATTCTTGGCACTCTCTTAGAATATAGAAAGAAATTTCCCACAGAAAAATGATTAAAAAAGTGCAAGAACAGAAAAATATGAAAAAAAAATTGGGTTGAATTTTGTGCCAAAATTCTCCAGATCAGATCTACACTATTTGAGGATACTTCGGTTAAAATTTTGTGATTTTTGAAAATCGAGAACACCTAAAGTTGTTTTCCATTGTTTCGGGTTTTCGGTTGGGTAGTTTATTTTCTTTGATTCTAGCATTAGATTTTCTTTTGTTTTTTAGCTCTTCTTATTCTATTACACATTCTAACACATTTTTACTTCTTGTGTTAATAAGTACAAAAACAATTGCCTCTCCTTTCTTCGCTTAACTTACTTCTTTGGAGTCGAGTTTTTCTTTGGCTTCTTAGAGCTTTATGTCAACTTTGTTAGAGAGTGATCCCACATCTTTTCGAATATTATTGAGTTTGATTACTCTTTAAAAGTTACAAGCAAGAAAATCTTAATTTCTTTTCTTTATCGCTTAGAGTTGTTTTTTTTTATTGCGAGTGTATAACGACGAGGTTTAATTTTTTGAGTTTTTTTTTATTTCAACCTCTAATAATGGTACGCAAACATAGTATGTAAGAGGTTTTGGAACCTCCTACTAATGGGGATGATTTGCTTGAGTTCCATTGTTTTGTAGTTCAGCAATCCCTTAGTATTCAAGTAAGGAACGATTTTGACAAAGTGCAAAGAACTAACATCTTCCATTTGAGATGCTTAATTCAAGGAAAGTTGTGTTCTCTTATTGTTGATAGTGGTAGTTGTGCCAACGTTGTGAGTAGTTTTTTAGTGGATAATTTATCTTTACTTTTTCAAAATCATCCTAAGCCATATAACTTACTGATGTCCACGAAATCAACTAAAAATACGAAAAAGGCAAGTGCACCTATCGATAAATAGTATAGCTACGGTGAGCAAAGATATCGTTTTCACGAGGACTAAAAGTACTAGCAATTACTGTCTTTCTATTATTTAACCGATAATTTGAAGTGACTTAATTAAACTAAAATTAATTAATTAATTAACTAAGAACTCGACAAATAACAAATCAGGAAAATAATCGAATAATAACCAAGAAGCGAAATACCCAGTAAAAAATCCACCTAGTCTGCATCTATCATTATCAATATGAATTAAACAATTTATTCACTTAATATCTTGATCCGTAGAAATCCCTAAATTATGCTAATATCTCTCTTCAAGACTAAGAGCAACTAACTCTATGTTGATTAATTGAAATTTCTTTATAATTAAAACTTCTATTATCGCATTAACTCGATCTATGGATTTCCCTATTAGATTTGACTCTAATCTGGTAGGTTTATGTCGTCTTATTTCTAGGATTACATGCAACTCCACTCAATTATGCTAGATCTACTATTAAACATGATCTATTCCTCCTCTGAATTAAGCACATTAAACATGAATTAATAATCCGGAAATATTAAATCAAGAATTAAACACGCATAATTGACAACAAAATTCAAGTATTTATTGTGTAAAAAAGAAATCAAAAGACAGATTTCATCATAGGGTTATCTCCCCTAGGTATTTAGAAAAGTAGTTAATAATCATTAATAAAAACATCTCAAAGTCAGTATAACCACAAGAAATAGAAAAGCTCGTAATAAACTTCAAAGAACTTTAAAGGAGATCTTCAATCTTGATAGGAATCTTCTTTAGAGTCGACTTCAATGGCATTTTTCGAGTTGTTTTCTTCAAAATATTCTTTGACGACACTCCCTTCTCTTCTTATATTTGGTATATATAGGTTTTAAAATGCCTGAAAAACCTAAAAATTACGTTTTCCACTTATTTGGAGTGCAAATCATGAAGTCTACACGGTCTAGCACATGGTCATGTAGCAGTCCATGTGGCTCACACGGTCGTGTGTCCAACCCGTGTGGGAAGGCCCAGCCCGTGTGGCTCTTGAAATATGCTCAAATTGTCTAATTTTCGCTTGTTTTGCTCCCAAATGATCTTTGAAGTATAGAAACATCAATTTAAAGGATTAATAGCATAAAATTCACCATTTTGCATTAACTAATCATATAAAAATGCATTAATAACGGGATTAAAACATGTTACTTTTGACACTTATCACTTACAATGGCTTAACAAAGGTTCATAAGTTAAGGTAGTTAAATAGTCCTTAATTGCATTCAAAATTGGAATTCTTCTAACGAGGTTTGGTGTGATGTAGTTCTCATGCACACCGCCCATTTGCTTCTTAGAAGACCATGGCAATATGATTGTGATGTGGTACACCATGACAAATTGAATCGTTAGTTCCTTGTGTTTAAAGGAAAGAAATACGCTTTAGCCCCTCTGGAGCCCA
This sequence comes from Gossypium anomalum, assembly GCA_025698475.1. Lineage (NCBI taxonomy): Eukaryota > Viridiplantae > Streptophyta > Magnoliopsida > Malvales > Malvaceae > Gossypium > Gossypium anomalum. The sequence goes on from CM046961.1 coordinate 9,156,819, forward strand.
AACATGTGTATAAGGACCAACTAAAAATAATGAAATTTTGTAAGGGGTTAAAGAGAAAGAAAAAATTTAAAAGATACCTTGAGTGATAAAGTCTTAATGGTCCAATTTTGGTGAGTGAAAATACATATCAGGTAAAATTGGAGAGTTCTCAAGTGAGAAAAGAAAATGAAAAGCAAGAAAATATTCATGCAAAAATAAGGAATAATTATGTTTTAACTAACCATAACTCGAATTCGTTCAGTGGTGTTTCTTTGTTACAAGATTTCAAGGATCTATTGATGGATTTTCAATTACATTACTCAACCGTTGATGAAAATTTTTACTTGTGGGATAGAGGTAAGTTAAATATCAATAATTCTTCACAAGTGTTAGATTGAAACATGTAAACATATCTTAAATATTTTTGATAAGTATGCAATTGATTATAAAGCTATGAATAAACATACTGAAATAAAATATAACATAGTGTTTTTACTAAAATAGCTCATTTTTTATTTATTATTTGAGCTTGAATAAATACTGATTTCATTTATTTCAAATCATGGGAAGCATTCATTACATAGAAGACCTAACCCACCTTAAAAACCTACAACCCCTAGGCACTAACTAAGACATAAATGAAGACTTCAGAAAAAACCACTAACTTTTTTTCTTGTGTAGAGTGGCTTAACAATTAAAGAGATAAAACTCTACTTGGAAAAACTTACCGACCTACCATTATCCCTTTAAAAGCCATCCGTTCAATTTATTATCTATTTCTTTCATTCTTTTCTCTTTTTTACTCTCCAAAGACTGTCATCTTTGTCAAGCAAGTGATGTAAAAAGACGTGATACTATAGGGAATTGGAGGGAGAAACTTTTTTGCTTTGTTGATTTCGTGAAAACAAAGAAATGGTTTATTATTATTATTATTTAGGTCTGGATAATTTGGCCCAAAATTGCAAAAATCAATTTAACTCAAAATTGCAAAAATCAATTTAACTCAAAATTGCAAAAATCAATTTAACCCGTTTTTAATTGATTTATGCCATGCAATGTGCGAAAATATACTAAGAGAAACTCAAATCAATAAAGCAGACATATTAAATCATTATGTAATCCGAGATAACAAAGACATTATTTACCACTAAAATAAAACGTGAAGGATGCAATACAATGAAGGGACTGTCAATTTAAACTGAATTATCAATTTTCAACAAAAAGACCAAAAAGTAATCAACTCGCCACTTGACTCTCTTATTTGTCCCCAGCGGAGTCGCTAAACTGTTGAAACCTTTTTTGAAAATCGACTTTTATTTTAAAAAATGAATATGGAGTCGCCATCAATCGTTTTTATTAGGTGTAATCGAGTCACCTCAAAATTTAATTATCTTAGTAAAAGATTAGATTTTACTAAAACGGTAATTTTTACCCTGCAAAATTCAAGAATATGGGTTCGGGAGTCGATTACGTATGGGGAAGGATCAACATCCTCATAATGCCCAAAATTGGCATCCAATTGGTTACTTGATGTTTTGATGTCGAAAATTAAAAATTCGAAGAAAATTTAAAATACAATCCCTCTTTGCATGATTTTTTTTATTAAAATATCGCTTAACTAAATTAAATTTCCATGAAAAGGCCTTATTTCACGTTAATCGAGAAGAAAAGATCATGCCCCGTAAGTTATGACACAATGCTTTAAATCCTCAAAAACAAGAATAATCACCATTTGATCATTACTTAAATCTCGTTTTTTATTTTTTTTAAAATGGATATTCAATTACTTCAGTTTTAGAAAGAGGCCATACTCCGTAAGTTAGAAGCACGATTCCTCTAATTCCAAAAAATAATGAACATTGTCTCATTTTCAAAACTTTCCTATTCATTAGGTAAAACGAATGCAACTTTTTAAAATGATATGTTTTTTAATTTGTTTAGGTCTAGTAATAAAATGGATGAATATGTTTTGACACGATACGTGACATGGATATTAGCAAAATAAAGTAATATAGTAGCGGGTAAAAAAATGAAATGATAATATTAAAATGATAGGTAAATAAATAAGCGAAAAAATAAATAAATAAAAGATAAAAAATAAAATAAAAATGCTATGCTAGTGAATAATAATAATGCAACTATAATGATGGCAAAAACGTCAATTTATAGTAATAATAGCGATAATCATGTTATAATTACCATCATAATATTAATATGAATAATAAAATAATAATAATGATAAAATAAAAAATGCATGAAAAAAGGAAATATAAATAACATAAATTTTAAATGTTAAAATAAAAGATATAATAAATAAAGAGGCAAAATTAAATAAATGAGGGATTAAATTGAAATTTAAATGAAACTTGAAGCATGAATTGTGAAATAAACGAAGAAAAGGGAAACGAAGGATTAAATTGACAGCATAACAAAATTTAAAGTTTGAATTGCAAGAAAACAAAACATAAAGGACTAAATTAAAATAAAATAGAAAATACAAGGACTCAGAGGACAATTAACCCTATTTACATGTGTCACTCCCAAAAAGATCATCAATGGGTTGGGGGCCAAATTGCACAAGAGTAAAATAAAAAGGGCAAAAATAAAAGTAAAAATAATAAGGTGTAGGACGAAATTGAAAAATAGAAAAAAAGCGGAAGGGCCAAAGCAGCAATTAGACCCCTTTTCAAGAAACACGTGGGTTTTGATGGTTCTCAGGTTGGGTCCTTGGATCGCGTCAAAACGACGCCATTTCGGGTGTCCATTTCCAAAAATGGTCTATGGACCAAAATGGAAATAAAATAAAATTAAATGGTAAAAAAAAAAACTAAAGCATGACTACATCAAGACACGCTCAAAAGTGGGAGGACGTAGGCAGCAATTATCCCCCTTTTAAAAAACACGATAATCTAAAAGGGTGTTGGGTCGGGTTGGCGGATCATGCCCAAAATGACGCCGTTTTGGCATATGAAAGTTAAGCCCAAAACAACATCATTTTATAGGGATATATAAACAAAAAAATAATTAAAAAAATCATTTGTACCCAGCCTCAAAAAAAAATTCTTCTTGTTTGTTTTTTCTCTGAAGTCCTCTCATTGTCCGGCCATGGGGCTGTCGCAAGTCTGCCATATCCACCAATCATCGGCGATGGTGGCCGGAGTTGCAAAAAAAGTCTCATTTTCGTCCTTCTCTTCTGGGGAATTCAGATATGGGGTCAAAATCCCTAGGTCCGGTCAAACTTCAAAAACAAGAAAAAGGCTTTCGGTTCTAGTCGTCCTCCGCCGCGGCCTTGGGCAAATCCTTAGGGATTCGACAGCCTCTCAGACTAGAGGAGGCACCGACGACAACGACAACAATAAAAAACTTATTTATTTAAATTTTTTTTGTACATGCGTGATTTTAAAAAATTAAATAATAAATACCTTTTGTTTTCTTTGCTCCTTGTTATTTCAAAATCTTGATATTTTTTGTATTTCTCACTGTAAAAGATTACATGCCATTGCTATGGCTTTTATAGCCATATGTTACAAAATACTTTATCTTTTCTTTCCTTTTCCTGCCATTTTTGCTTTCTGCTCTCTGTCCTTTTTCTTTATGGGTATTTGTGGCAAGGTCAATGGCGTTGGGGAGCCGCACCTTGCCATTCTGGTGAAAGGAGGGGGAAAGGCCTCGGGTAGTGCATTGGCTGGCGTGGCGAGGGATTGGCACCGAAGCTACTAGGGTTTTTGTTATTTTTTTAGGGTTTTGGGCTTGGGTTGATTAGGCTTTTAGGGTTTTGTATTGGTTTGGGCTTGTAGTTTGAGTTTTGTTTATTTTATTTTTATTTTTTCTTTATTTGGGTTTATGTATTGGGCTGAACAAAATTAGGTTACTACAGTATCCACGTGGCAGCCCACGTTTATGTCATGTTAGCAATAAATTAATTTTTAAAAGTATAAAAATATTAAAAAGTGATTTTTTTAATAATTTTTACACTCTTTTAAATATTTTTATATAAATTTTAAAATTTTAAAAATAATTAATTACTCACATGAGATTGTGACAAAGTTTTATCTGTCGGCTGAGATTTGTGTAATTTTTATTTCCTGTCACCAATATTTTCTTTTAACACGTGAAATTTAGAGGATTGCTAAAAGATTTTTATTGATATGAAAGTACCTCTTCTCCATCTTCTCTATCCTCATTATCTTTGGAGCTTTCGTTTTTTTTCTCCAGTACAAGTCCTATTCTGCTGCAATCCTCAATTATAAGTCACGACTTTTGTTCTCTTTGGTTATATATAAAATATATTTCTTCTCTATTTCTTTATTTTGAGCAAAAATCTTTATGCGTTTATGGAAACAATGTCTCAATAAGTTTTACATCACAGCAGGTCCAAGAAACCGACTTTTGCTTGATAAGCACTTTAATTCACGACATGAAAATTTGATTTAACAATTATAATGATTTGGGATTCCGATTTTACTTTTTTTCTTATGTATATTTTCATATTTTTAATTGTAAACTTATTCATTCAGGGTACAAGAGAAGGAGAAGATCACGGTAGTGCAATGGAGACCAATTCATAACAAGAGGTCTAGAGTCGAAACAAGGACAAGATAACAGGTTGATCAAGAAAAAAACTGCTTAGGATGACTTTAGGGTACTAGAGAATCGATCCTTTCTCTATCGTTTGTCAGGGCATTTATAGGAGATCTCCTCTTATCTATTAGTATGATATGGTAATATATACGTTCAGTTTCACTTAATACGTAAAAGATAATTATGGACGTGTATCATAGTGATTTATCAATATAGTATTCACACTAAGAGTCAAATACGAGTGAATGTCTTCTTCTCGTCTCTGAAAGTATTACTTCGGAAAGAGTCAACACCTAAATTAACGATGAATGTGATATTAACACATATACGTATGGTAAAGATTTTTATGAATTAATATTTCACTTTTTAAAGAATATTAAAATAGCCTTTTAAATTTTAAAAAATCCATATCCATACATGTGCATTTATTAGGACCACTTACTCTTCTTTAAAATTGGATGATTATGGAGAGAGAGGCAGCAAAGTCATTCTCAAAGTAATGACCATGAACTCAGAGGTACCAAAGTTAGGAAGCTCACTCTTGGTATCTAGTGTCCAAGAGTTAGCAAAGAACCCACTGAAAGAAGTTCCACCTCGATACGTACGCACTGATGAAGACTCACCCATCAAATCTCACACAAATCCGTTGCCACAAGTCCCTGTTATAGATATGCAGAAGCTATCTTCCAAAGAAGAACTGGAGGAGCTGCATTATGCATGCAAAGAGTGGGGTTTCTTCCAGGTACATTTTTGTTTACTCCCAGTCGTAGCTACCTGCAGGTCGAAATTAAGTATCCGAAAAATACTATTGACTGATATTTGGCTGCAGGGTATGAGATTTTCGGGTTAGAATTTTAAACATGGAACTTTGTTGCAGTTAATCAACCATGGAGTAAGCCATTTGTTGGTGGAAAAAATGAAGATGGAGACCCAAGAGTTTTTCAATCTTCCAGTGGAGGAGAAAAAGAAAGTTTGGCAAAAACCAGATGAAGTGGAGGGATATGGACAGGCCTTTGTTGTGTCTGAGGAGCAGAAGCTTAATTGGGGAGATATGTTCTACATGATCACCCTTCCAACTTATTTAAGAAAACCTCACTTGTTCCCTAATCTCCCACTCGCCTTCAGGTTCTTTTTCTGCATCTGTCAATGACTAATAGTATCCCTTTTATTGATGGGTAAATAATTTATTGTTCTCTTTTCTCTCAATATTAATTAATTGCAGAGAAACCTTGGAAGCTTATTCTGTAGAACTGAAACATCTTGCCATGAAACTGTTAGAGGTTATGGGAAAAGCTCTAGGGATAGACCCTAATGACTTGAGAGTGTTGTTTGAGGAAGGGCACCAAGGGATGAGGATGAACTATTATCCCCCAGGTCCACAGCCGGAGCTTGCAATTGGTCTCAACTCCCACTCTGATGCCGTTGGCCTCACCATTCTACTCAGATCAACGACATGGAAGGCCTCCAGATAAGGAAAAATGGGATTTGGGTTCCGATTAAACCACTTCCAAATGCATTTGTGATCAACATCGGAGACATCATGGAGGTAATTATTAATTTATGTCCACCAATTTCTACTCCATAGTGGTCAGCAGATTAATAGGATTGGTTGTACCGACTTTGCATATTGTTTCCAATGGGATCTACCGAAGCATTGAGCATCGTGCGACAGTGAATTCAGTTAAAGAAAGGGTCTCAGTTGCTACATTCTACAGCCCCAAATTGGAGGGGGATATGGGTCCAGCACCAAGCCTGATTACTTCACAAACTCCACCGCTGTTCAGGAGAGTAGGCGTTGCTGATTACTTCAAAGGTTTTTTCTCCCGCGAGCTCCGTGGAAAATCCTATGTGGATGTCTTCAGACTTCAAAATGAGGAAATCAATACAAAATAACATTAAACCCAAGTAAACTATATGAAAATAATTTAGTTTACTAATAATTTACAGTGTATCAATTGTTCGTTTAAGTATAAGAATATATAATTATTTTTAATTGGTACTAATTTTTCATGTAAAATGTGTTACTACATTTTTTTAGTTTGCATATTCGTATAATGCACGGTCTAATTATTTGTATCCATTAAAATATTATTTTATAAAATAACGAGAAACACTTATAAATTTGTAAAAAAAAAAAACTATCAATTTAAAAAAATGATTAATATTTTTGAAAAATAAACTTTTAATATGAAAAATATTATTTTATAAAATAGTAAGAAAAGGTTTATAAATTTGTACAAAAAAGCCTTACGATTTTTTTTAGAAAAATGACTTTATTAAATAAGAATTAAAATGAACTCAGTAAATTTAATGTTTTATAAACTTGATTGAAATTTGGATTAATAGGTTTTTTTATAGATGTTTTTCATTTTATTTCAATATTGATTTTTTTAATTTTATCTAATTAATGTTGAATTTTTATAATTTTAAGTTTATATATTATATTTCATACAATTACAGAGAACCCAAATAATGCAAAAAGTAAAAAAAAGAAAAGGAAAATTTACAAAAAAAAATTAATTTTTCTATGTTTTACAATTTGATCCCTCAAGTATTTTGGGTAAGTTGTGACCTTGCCGGCCACCCAGTGCCCTTAATGTAACGGTACTCTTTGGCTGTTAAAGACTAGGTTCAAAAGGTATTTGATAGAATAAAGGAATAGCAATGATTAACTTCTTCTCTGATACTTGATTACTTAATTTCTTTGTACATTTAGTAGTTGTATTTATAGAGAGCTCTTAGCCATCAACTGCTCTTCAACAAACTTCAAGTTGTATAACAACTTGGCTACTAACTTGTTAACTGACTAACTACTAAATCTAACATTCACCCATCTTCTCAACGGGCAAGGTGTGAAGAAGATTTCGAAACCGAGTAAAAATCGTCACTGGCAGAGGCTTAGTGAGAACATCTGCTATGTGGTCACATGCGGGAACTTCACCAACCAAAATGGACCCATCCGCAACTCGCTCACGAATAAAAAATAAGTCGAGCTTGACATGTTTGAACTTAGAATGTAAGACATGATTGGTTGCAACTGCAACTGCACTAGAACTATCGCACCAAATATTTGGAGTATCGTCAAACTTAATCCGTAGTTCCTGAATCAAGGAAAGTAGCCAGGTAACCTCACTAGTGGTTGCAACAAGGCTTCTATATTTTACCTCTGCCGTGGATCGAGAAACCATTTGCTGCTTTTTAGAGCACCACGATACAGGAGTGGATCTAAAATAAACACAATACCTTGAAGTTGATCGACGGTTATCAAAATCTAGCCCCCAGTTAGCGTCAGCATATGCAACTAAAGAAAGTCGTGCAGACGGGCAAAACACAATCCCAAGGTCAAGAGTCCCACGCAAATACTGCAAGATGCGTTTTAGGGCAGTCATGTGAGCAATGGTAGGGTTATGCATAAATTGGCATATCCTGTTTACTACACATGCAATATCGAGCCTAGTAATTACAACGTACTGGAGCGTACTAGCAAGGCTCTTATACTCCGTTGGATCCTCTAAACAGTCGCCATCCTCCTTGGAGAGATTGGACGAGCTAACCATCTAAGCGTGGACACTTTTTGCATCAGTCATGGACGCTCGAGCAAGAATATCACGTATGTACTTGGTCTGACAAAGGTGAAGGCATCCTGAGGAAGAACGTGTCACCTCTATGCTGAGAAAATAATATAGATTACCCGTGTTCTTAAGCGAAAATTCATCATTTAACAACCGAACAAACCAATCAATAGTAGTCGGCACACTTCTAGTAATAATAATGTCATCAACATATACCAAAACATAGAGTGTGGAGTCAGTCGTAATCCGAACAAACAAGGACGCATCAGACTTCGAGACGATGAAAGCAACAGACACAAGAAAACGCTTCAGCTTTTCAAACCAGACGCGAGGGGCTTCTCGAAGGCTATATAGAGTTTTCTTCAGATGGCACACAAGTGGGCAGCCAGTCGAATCATACTGAACATAACCCGGAGGTTGTTGCATAAACACTTCAGTGTCCAAATCACCATTTAAAAAAGCATTATTGACATCTACATGTCAAAGTAACCATCCATTAGAAATAGCAATGGTCAAGATAACTCTAACAGTGGCAGGTTTCACAACCAGACTAAACGTTTCATTGAAGTCACAACCAGGAACTTAAGAACAACCTTTTGCTACTAATCGAGCTTTCCTCCGGGTAACAGTGCCATCAGGGTTCCTTTTGATTTTGAACTACCATTTTTATCAGATGACCTTGCGATTTGGTGGTAAGGCAACCAGATCCCAGGTAGAATTCCTAACAAGAGCATTATATTCAGCTTGAGCAGCAACACGCCACTCAATAGTAGACAATTCCTCCTCAATTGTAGATGGTTCCACAGCTTCAGCAGACAGAGCTTTTGGTTTGAAAATACCTGCTTTAGGCCGAGTTACCATGGGATGAGTGTTGACTATGTGCAAGGCAGAACTCGTTCCACTAGTCGATAAATCCTCATTATTCAATGTACCCTCATTATTCGACACACATGTGTGATGAGTCACAGGAGCAGCACTCGATGAAGATAGGGCAGAACTATTTGTTGGCAGTGAATTGACCATAGGTGGTGGTGCTGTGACTGGCTCCACATGTCGAGATGAAACAGCCCGAACAAGAGGTACCATTGTTGAAACAGGCGTACCAGAAGCCTTTACCGTGTCCTGTAAACCCTTCTCGGAGGACAAAAACCTATTCTCATCAAATACAACATGTCTGGAAATGATTATATTACCATTCAGTAAGAGGCACTGATAACCCTTATGTTGAGCACTATAGCCAAAAAAATAGAAGGTTGAGAACAAAATTTCAACTTATTTACCGAAAATAGACATAAGTATGGAAAACAACAGCAACCAAAAACTTGAAAATGATCGTATGTGGGATCACAGCCATAAAGAGCTTTAAACGGAGACTAACCTTTGAGAACTGCAGTAGGAAGGCGATTAATGAGATGAACCGCACAGCAAAAAGCATACCCCCAGTAATTCATAGCTAGGCCAGCTTGGGCTAACAACGCTAAGCCCATTTCAACAATATGTCGGTGTTTGCGCTCAGCCACTCTATTCTGTTCGGAAGTATACAGATAGGTTAACTGATGAACAATCCTTTGGGATGCTAAAACAGATGTAAAGGCCCAGTACTTGCCACCCCAGACACTCTGAAACTATTTAATAGACTTGCCAAATTGCATTTTTATCAGTTGTTGAAATTGAGTGAAGCACTCTACTGCCTAAGACTTTTGGCGAAGAAGGTAAATATATGTAAATCTAGTGCACATATCAATAAACGACACGTAATACCACTTATCATTACACGCAACAGATCCGGGGCCCCAAAGATCAGAGACAATCAAATCAAAAGGTTGATATTCAGTGTTAGACATAGAGAACGGTAGTTTATGCGATCGTCCTTGTTGACAAATAGCACATATACTATCAAAACAATATTTTGTAGATACAATATTACATTTGTCTAAAACACTCTTAACCACAGACGCAAACGGGTGGCCAAGGCGGTTATGCTACAAAGTAAAAATAGGACAATCAACAGTTTTATTTTGAACCTTTGTATGAGCAACAAAAGGAGCTTTTAGAGCTTCAGTTGACAGAGCAGAGACCACAGGTACGAGAAAATGATATAGTCCTTCACGAATGTGGCCCGTCAGCAAAACTTCCTGGGTCACGATATCCTTAATAACATAATGAGTCGGATGGAATTCAAAGAATACAACATTATCATTAGCAAACTGTGATACCGATAGAAGATTCTTTCATATACTGGGCACACATAAAACATTAGACAAACGTAGCAATTTAGACTGAGTAGGTAAAACACTACTGCCAACCAACAAAATCTTAGTAGGAATCCCGTCACCCATTAAAAGAGAAGAAATACCTGAGTACGGAGTAGGGTCACGTAAAATCGATAGATCCTAGCAGACATGATGATTAGCCCTAGAGTCAAGGTACCAAGATGTGGTACCAACAAACATGGGAATGTAGGAATCGTTGCCACCCCCGGTCGACTCAAACTGAGTAGTATTAATATGCAATCCTAATGTATCAGAGTAATCAGACGCATGTAGATCACCTACTCGAGGTAGTCCAATGCACGAGTTAGATCCTGAGTAGACCCGAGCTCGAGGTTTTGTGGACTATGAAACTGAAACACCACCAACCGGTCCAAAACTTGGCTGAATCCCAGGAGACGAATCGACCTGGACATAATTGGATGTAGGCGTATCGGGAATAATGGGAGTCGTTGGCCTAGCATTAGGAGGCCCACTTGCATACTGTCCTTCACGGTTAGAGAAACCAAAATCACGTCCACTGAAATTTGGCCCATATGTGTGCGTCCGAGGAACAAACTTGGAGGGAGGCGCCATGTATTGCCCATGTTGGAGAGAGCCCACATTTATAAGAACAAAATTCAGCCCATTTGTATTGGACGCATAAGACAAGGGAGGCCCACATGGCATGGACTCATACATGCCACCATCATAGGAGCCGGACACCAAATGATATTGCCCATCCTCACATGTATTTTGGCCATATGAAACCCTAGCCGATTTCACTTGAGGAGACCCCTATTCATGCATATCTTCTCCTTGCTACACACTAGGATTCGGTGGAGCATAGGCCGGATCACCATGGTACGGCACTTGAGTAGTCGACAGCGGTGCCTCCGTGTCTCGGTGTTAGCGATAGTAGCAGCGTTGAGCAGCATGACCAAACCTACTGCAGATCTGACATTGAAGTCTAGATCTAAAGCTTCGTCCTCGACCCCGGTCAGACCCACGGTCGCCACGGACAGATCCCTCTGCCCCTTGTGACGATGTTTGCAACGGGCCACTCTAAAAAAGATATGCATGGACGGCGACTTCGTGAATCGCTTGAACTTGTCTATTTTCGTACTCAGCCAACGCATTCACAAACCTCTGAAACGATACGGCGTCGGGGGATAACAAGGCGGAGGAGACGATCGCCTCAAACTCTAACGGTAAACCTACGAGCATGATCTCGACTCTCTCTTCTTCTGAGATGCAAGATCTAGATGATTCCAAAAGAGCGTACCTTTCTTCTACGAGTAGAGCTCATGTCGAATTCTGGACTACTTCGCCCCCGTATCAGTCGCAAATAGATTCGTCGCAGTGGTTCAGTCATCACAAGCCGTGTGTGCATCAGTAAAGGACAGAACAAGCGATAGGATGACTGTAGAGAGGAGCCACGATGTCAATGCCGGTCTTGCTGTGTGAAAATCAAAGCCGACGAGTTTGACGCAATAGTTCCTTATTGAGTTTGAACAAATCGTGGTAGTGGAGGTACAGTTCCATCCAAGAACCCGGTGAGATCATATTCATCAGTATTAAGCTTCACTTGTTTATGCCATTGAATGTAGGTGCCCTTCTCTAGCTTGACTACCTCATGCCGAGGAAACGAATTGACGACACGGTCACTTGTAAAGGCAACCGAGCCAGGTTCAACGGATGTAGAATCAGCGGAGTTTGTGGTGGCCATGGATCCCAAGATTAGCCAATGAATTGTAACACCCTTAACCCGTAACCGTCACTGGAATAGGTTAAGAGGCATTACCAGACCTGTAACTCAATTCAAAACATTCATTTAACAAATTTCATCACATTTCAATAACCATCAATCATTCACATTCAAAATATACTTAAATTAATCATACAAAGTCTTAATTATGATTTGGGACTAAATTGATAACACATAAAAAATTGAGAAACTTATAAAATTTTCAACATTTCAAATACTACATGCTCGTGTGAACAGGCCGTGTGCTTCACACGGCATTAGACACGCCCGTGTGTCTAAGCCATGGCAAAACAGGGCATACATACTGACTTGTCAACACGGCCACAAGACAAGCCCGTGTGCCAGGCCGTGTAAAAATTAGGGAGGCTATTGACTTGGGTGACACGGCCGACCACAAGCTCGTATGCCACACACGACCGATAGACACGCCTGTGTGTCTAGGCCGTGTCAAAACTGTAGGGTATACTGACTTTAATTTGTAGGGTACCCTAGGGGACACACAACCGTGTAACATGATGGTGTGTCACACACGGCTTAGACACAAGCCCTTATCTCTGCCCGTGAAAGCCAAATTTGCCACCCTAAATGATCACATTAATGCAACTCAATTGGAAACCAAAATAACTAAGTCAATATACATTATAAACCATACTCAAACTTACCATTTACAAATACAAATACATATTTAACCACCTATACAATTCATTCATCTAACATCTATCTATCAAGACTTCATTTGCATAATTTCATTCAAATATTACCATACCAAAACATACATCATTAAGCACATATATGAAATCAAAATATGATACCAAAATAAGCCAAATCACATGGCTTAACTTATATACAATTTCATTCTTAAACCATGATACCAAAACATAACTATTATCATCAAATTAGCCTATACATGCCATATTTACATAAGTTCATAAGTTCAAAAAACCAATCGGAAATTGGATAGTGTGACGTGCAACTCTGACTTATCCGAAACGAGCGAGCTAACGAACCCTATAGGACATAGAAAATGAAATAGAGTAAGCTTATAGCTTTGTAAGCCCGTATAATTTAGAATTTAAACTTACTATTTATAAACTATCAAGCAATAAATAAAATGCCAACAATTCAATTTAACCATCACCTAATCACAAGTATTCATCATTGTTAGTCATTTAACAAATACATAAAGCTATTTAGTAGTACTTTACTTTGCATCACTTCTAAAGTCACATATCAAATATTTAACACTTATAACCTGTAACTTATCCAAATAACCAATATTTAATCCCGTTGAACCTATTAGAACTTCAAAGGATAATCGAGTGAACAATGTCAGTAATTTATCAATTCATCATCATACATGCTCTTTCGAGTCATGGTCGGTAAGCTCCTTCGAGTTAAACAATAAGCTTTATTGAGCTGAAACAGTAAGCTCTAATGAGCTGAACAGTAAGCTTTATTGAGCTGAATGGTAAGCTCCAATGAGCTGAAACAGTAAGCTCTTACAAGCTATAGTAAGTCCGCAAAAAATGTAGGAGCTCAACCAATACGGTAATCTCAGTAACACGTCACTCGTATCCAATGAATTCACATAGTTCAAATGGGCCTCGGTAACGAATACAATATATCATCTAAACATTCATATTTCAAGTACTTCAATAAATTACATTCAATTCAACAATTACAAGTATATAAAATTTCGATTCTAATTATACGAACTTACCTCGTATTTTCTCGGTTAACTTTCGTCTACTCGTCTACCTTTTGTTTCCCCCGATCAAGTTCCGATATTTGTTTGTCTTGATCTAAATTTATCAAATTCAATATTTTTAGTAACTATTCATTTCAATTTAGTCCCTAATTCACATATATGTAAATTTACATTTTTGCCCCCATAATTTTAACTATTTTGCAATTTAGTCCTTTATACATAAAATGGTAAATTACACATTTTTAACCACAATCCACCTTAGTCAAATTCTATATAGTATTATAATAGCCCATATTTTCACTTATTTCACATTTCTAACCACAATATTTCTATCTTTCACAATTTAATCCCTAATTCTCATTTTTGTCAAAAATCACTTTATAAAACTTGTATAACTATTAACAACCATTAATAATCTAACAAGAAACTTCAAAATACTCAAGTATTCAACAACGGCATATCTCAAAATCTATAACAGTTTCAAAACGAAGGTACAAGCTAGCTAGATTAAGCTGCAACGAGCTCAAAAACGTAGAAATAATTAAAAACGATAAAAAACCGTACCTTAATCAAAGATTCAAGCTTGGCCGAATGAAAACCTAAGTTTTCTATTCTTTCTTCTCAATTTTAGGCAATGGAGATGAATGATATAACAAAAAAAATTGATTTTCTTTTATTAATATAACATTAATTGACATTTTACCAAAATGACCTTAATGAACTTTAATAATTTCAAAAATACCAAGCCAACAACTTCCACTATATCATTTAAGGTCTAATTGACATGCAAGGACTCTCATATTAATAAACCATAACTATTTAATACTTTTAAACAATAGAACTCAACTTTTTCGTGTTACGCGATTTAGTCCTTTTTACCGAATTAATCTATTAAACGGTAAAATATCTTTACGAAACTTTCATGTAATTAATCTATCATACTATAAACCTTAATAAAATATTAAAATAAATATTTTAACTTCGGATTTGTGGTCCCAAAATCACTGTTCCGATTTGACCTAAAAACGGGTTGTTACACGAATGATACCATGTTAAAGACTCGGTTCAAAAGGTATTTGATAGAATAAAGGAATAGCAATGATTAACTTCTTCTCTGATACTTGATTACTTAATTTCTTTGTACATTTAGTAGTTGTATTTATAGAGAGCTTTTAGCCATCAACTGCTCTTCAACAAACTTCAAGCTGTATAACAACTTGGCTACTGACTTGTTAACTGACTAACTACTAACTCTAACATTGGCCAACTACACAAATATTGCAAGATTACCACACCTCATGCTAGCTACTCTCAAATTCTAGGATAAAACAACATCTCCAACAGAGAATGAGGGGTTAGCAATTAGAATTTTTAAAGAAAAATCAGTAAATTGTTCTTAGCTAACCTATCTCGAGTCTTTGTACATTACCAACACTGCGCATCAAACCCCTTTCAGTAGTCCAATCACCATACCACCTTCATCATTGACTTTCATCCATTAAGTCGAACCACCATCTACCAATCTATCCACTCACCATCTCTACCTAGCCAATACCACCATAGCCACCTCTGTTACCAATTTTTGATTTCTAACAACTTGTCGTTACTATAATAGCATCAATTGCATAAATCCTTTAGTAACATTTGCACCACCATATCAATCACACCATTTTTACCTTTTAACCATTCAACAATAAACCTACCCTTACATGCAAATCAACAAACCCAACCAAACGTTTTAGCTATAGATATTATCAACCCTCATCTAACCCGAAATGATATCCCAAAAGAATCATTTAAGACCCATAACCCTTAAATAAAGTTAAACTAGTAAAAAGCAAACTGAAAATAAAAAACCAATCAAAGAGAAAAGAGAAATATAATTCGAAATCAGACTCATTGGATAATAGAGATGGTTGATTGGAGAAACATTTCTCTGTATCTCGATCGTTTGGAGATCTTTGGATTTTGGAATTCTTTTAGCTAAACTGGACCAAATGAGGTGAAAGAGGAAGGAGAGAACTACATTTCGATACTATTATTTGGGCCGAAGAAGATGGCTGTGGCAATTGTACATCCCTCGAATGGCTAGGATTTCAACAAAAAATAAATAAAAATAAAAATAAAAAGGCGACATTTTTTCTTTGGAAGGGAGGCATGTTGAAAATTAAATAGGACCTAATAGTCAAGATTTGGTAAGCTATGCCAGAAAGGCCTGTCACCATTTACTGTTTTTTAGTGTGTGTATTATATATATATAATCATATATAATTGATCGGAAGGAAAGAATAATTGAGTACTTATATGGTAAATGCCCATTTGGTGTTAACTGTACTTATAGTTATACAATTTAATTGTGCAGAAAATAAAAATAATTAATATTTTATTCAAACTTTTATATGAAAAAATTGGAATAAATTAATGTCATAAATAATTGTATTTTGATTTTCATGTTTCAAAAGTCAAACCACATTACATTTTTCTTTTACGGATATTCTATCTTCTTTACCGTTATTATTATCCTAGTTTGAAACTCAAACTTACTTAATTTGTTCTATCACCTCGTTATGATTCACTTATTTCGATATAAACCATCTAAATACTTCAAGTAAGATCTAATAAAAATAGTGAATTGAAAATCTACATTTTTTTTTAAATATCTAAGTTCGAATCCGCAAATTTGGCTAAGAATCAAAACACATTTATTATTCATATTACTATCCGAATTTGAGTTAAATATTATTATCTGTTGAATATTTGAATATATAAAAAATTAATTTCAAAATTTTCAATCATTTTTTTAATATTCAAATTCATGAAAATTTAATTTTATTCATGCTAAAAATTAAAAAATATAAGGTCGACTATGATATCTGAATCCTAATCCATTGTTTGAATAAGTAATGCGATTTGAACAATGGACACTCATAATATTTATCTGCATTAACTTTAAATCGGCAATAAATAATAATTTTAAAATCTTATTTTAAATAATATTTAAATCTAAAAAGTGAATTAGATATTTATAGATATCCAAATTCACAATCCGAATTGTTATACTTAGTTAAGTTGATTTTTGGTATCTTAATATTTTTTTGCTCAACTCTAAAAATACGACATCGTATTGTAAAGAATATGAGAATACATAAAGATAATTTGGGTATAAATTAAATTAGTAAAATTTTAAGTGAAATTTGTATAAAAAAACTCAAATAAATATTAATTAAAAAAGCTATGGATAGATAGAATTTAATGAAAAGTTAATTATTATTTAAAACAATTTATTGACAAAATTTTATTTTTTAGAAAATTTATTTAGCTGCGAATATTTAAAACTATTCATAATGTAAAGGCTCAAATCCGTCCAACCCAATAAAAAAAACAAAACAAAACAAATAATAATAATAATAATAATAATAATAATAATAATAATAACAAAAGTCTAGTCCATCATACAAGCTCAAACCGAGGCCCAAATACATTACCCAATGTAACAAAACCCTAAAAGTCTAATATTACATCAACCCAAGCCCAAAACCTAAAAAACTAATAGAAACCCTAGTAGCTTCGGCGCCGCTCCTTCGCCACGTTAGCGAACACGCCGCTCGAGGTCTCTCCCCCTCCTTTCACCATAATGACAAGGCGTGGTTCCCCAGCGCCGTTGACCTATACCACCACCACTTGTAAAGAAAAAACGAAACGAGATAGAGGACAGAGATAGCAAAAACAAAGAAAAAAAAGTAAAATATATATGTAATCGGCTATAAAAGCCTAATGAACAGAGAAATACAAAAAAAAAAAAAAATGAGATTTTGAAATAGCAAGAACAAAGAAAACAAACAAAGGTAGTTTATTTTTTTTTCTTATTTTAAAAAAAAAAGAGCAAAAAAAAAAATAAAAGATCTTTTTACCTATCGTTTCGCCTTCTGCCACTGTCAAGAGACCATCTCTAGCCCCCGAATACCTTAGAACCCACTAGAGTTCTAATGAGGGTTTGATGAATATGGCGAGGCTGAGAGTTTTTTTTGTTATTTTTCCCTTTTTTATTTTATTTTAGAAGGCATTAGCCTTTAGATCTGGGTCTTAGGGTAAAAAAGGGCTAAAAAGGTAATTTTTTTGTAACTCCAGCCACTGGAGGCAACGGTCGCCATCACTGATGATCGATGGCCACTGCGGGGAGATGACGGCCTTATGGTCGGACTCAAGGACACCTTCAGAGAAAAAGAAAAGGAAAAGGAGTTTTTTTTAATAAAAAAAATTTGGAAATAATTTTTTTCAAACATTTTTACTTAAATAGGGTCACCTAAATGACGTCATTTCATCGTAGCCCTAAATGCCCCAAAATATTGTCGTTCTGGGGCCGACACGGATTCCCTTAGGATTTGCGTGTTTTTAAAAGAGAGGGTCTAATTGCTACTTTGACCCTTCCGCTTTTTTTCTATTTTTCAATTTCGTCCTATAGTTTATTATTTTTACTTCTATTTTTTCCTTTTTATTTTGCTATTGTGCAATTTGGTCGCCCTAACCCATTGATGATCCCTCTGGGAATGACACGTGTAAATGGGGTTGGGATAATTGCCCTCCGAGTCTCTGTATTTTCCATTTATTCTAATTTAGTCCTTTATGTTCTGTTTTCTTATAATTTTAACTTTATATTTTGTTATATTTTCAATCAATCCTTCCTTTCCCCTTTCTTTGTTTATTTCACAATTCATGCTTTAAGTTTCGTTTAAATTTCAATTTTATTTTTCATTTATTTAATTTTGCCTTTTTATTTACTATATCTTTTATTTTAACATTTAAAATTTATGTGATTTATATTTCCTTTTTTATGCATTTATTCTTCTTCTTCTTCTTCTTCTTCTTCTTCATATTAGTATCATGATAATAATCATGACATGATTATTATTACTATAAATTGATGTGTTTTTATTATCATTATAGTTGCATTATTATTATTCGCTAGCATAACATTTTTTTATTTTACCTTTTCATTTTTTTTTTCTCTTTATTCATTTATTTATTATTCTAATATTAACATTTCATTTTTTTTACCTATTACTATTTTACTTTATTTTGTTAATCATCATGCAATCATGTTAAAATATATTTATTCATTTTTTCACTATGCCCAAATAAATTAAATGTATATCGTTTTAAAAGTTACCTTCGTTTTATTTAACGTATAGAAAATACTTAAAACCAAGGCAATGTTCATTATTTTTGGAATTCGAGGAGTCGTGCTCCAAACTTACAGAGTATGACATCTTCCTAGAATTGAAGTAATCGACTATCCTATTTAAAATAATGAAAAACAAGATTTAAGTAATGATCAAATGACGATTATTCTGGTTTTCGAGAATTCGAGGCATCGTGTCCTAACTCACTGGGCATGGTCTTTTTTCTCGATTAACTCAAAATAGGACCTTTTCCATTAAATCTAATTTAGTTAAGCGATATCTTAATATGCAAAAAGGGATCGTGTTTTAAATTCTCTTCAAAATTTTAATTCTCTGCACTAAGACATCAAGTAATCAATTAGGTACCAATTTTGGGTGTTATGAGGGTGCTAATCCTTCCTCATACTTAACTGGCTCCCGAACCCATTTCCTGAATTTTGTAAGACCGAAAATAATTTTAGTAAATCTAACATTTTATTAAAATGAAAGTCTTAAGGTGATCCCATCACATCTAATTAAAAAAAGATTGGTGACGACTCCACTTTCATTTTTTAAAAATAAAAGTCGATTTCCAAAAAGGATTCGATAGCTTGGTGACTTCACTGGAGATAAACAAGAGATCCAAGTCGCAAGTTGATTACTTTTTGGTCTTTTTGTCAAAAATTGATAAGTCGGTTTAAATTGACGATCCTCTCCTTGTATTTCATTCTTCATATTTTATTTTGTTGGTAAATAATATCTTTATTATCTTGGGTTGCATAATGATTCAATATGTCTGTTTTAGTGGTTCGAGTTTCTCTTGGTATATTTTCACATATTGCATGGCATAATCACTCCATTTCGCCCTTCTTAAGTGGGAGTGAGAAGTTATTCCTTCGTGAGGTCTTCACCTCCGTATAGGATAGTGGATCGCTTTTGGGATACATCTATACTTATGTCTTCATGAGGTCTTCACCTCCGTACATACGGAAATGTATTCCTCTGAACTGAATTCGATCTGTATGAGCCTATAATAGGTGAGGATTGAGGAATCTGCTGGTTTAGGTACCCTTACTTTAAAACTGAACTGCATATAATCAGCCCTAAAGAACCCACTCTAGGTAGAACCATATCAAACCTTTAGTGGTCACCCCAATAGATGTTTTATTTACTATTTCTTGCTTTGTATTCTAGCTTTGTATGAAATGTACTGACTTGTTTTATTTTGTTTTGGCTGTGATTGCATTGCATTTTCATTATAGAAAAGGGTGTTGATTCTCGTTCAGTAGCTAAATAGAGAGCTTGTCATGGAAATGGGATTTGTTGATAAAGTGGAAGACAATGCGGCCATATGAATATGGTCTAAGAAAATACAACAAGAGAAGGGTAACAGCCTGACAGAGGGGTATATGTCAGAATTATGGGATTTCACCCGCATTAGTGTGACTTAAAATGATCTTCAAGAGTTGAAAGAAATATGAGACCAGTGGGATGATGAAATCAAGCAGTTATTCTACTGTAAATATAGTTATTTGCCTTATTTACTCGATGTCAAAGTGGATAAGCACTTATTCCTAGCTCTTGCCCAATATTGGAATCCCACCTATAGTTGCTTCACTTTTGGGAAGGTAGACTTGGTGCCTACCCTAAAAGAGTACACAACACTGCTCCGTTGCCCGAGGATCCAAGTTGAAAAAGCTCATTCTAGAGCCGCCAACATCCCAACTTTCTTAATGAGACTAATGAACATAACTGGGATGAGCAAGCAATGAGTTGCGACTCGGATTAAATAAAAAGGGGATAGTAAATGCATCCCTTGAAAAAGTCTGCGGGATTTGATCTTGGTACATCCGGATGTGAGGAAAAGAGTCGACATTTTCGCCTTGAGTATTTATGGGTTAGTTATCTTCCCCAAAGCACTAGGCACGTTGATG
This sequence comes from Gossypium anomalum, assembly GCA_025698475.1. Taxonomy (NCBI): domain Eukaryota; kingdom Viridiplantae; phylum Streptophyta; class Magnoliopsida; order Malvales; family Malvaceae; genus Gossypium; species Gossypium anomalum. Next base: position 9,177,769 of record CM046961.1, read on the forward strand.
ATGTAGTTTCAGATCTATTTGATCCGCTTAACAAAAGGGTCACGCCTGTCCCAAGAATTTTGGCTGAAACTTTCAGATCTTTAAATGCATGCCGAAGAGCGAGTGAATGAAAATTTATCGGGTGTGCACAACTCTTGCTAGCCTAGTTCTATAGCCACTTTTGGAAGGTAGAATGTAACGACCCAAATTTTAGGGTCATCGAAAAAGTGAGTTTTTGGGTCTTCGATTCTGAAAATTAGATTCGTAAATATTTATTAGAAATATTTATGAAGTTAAGTGAGAGGTTAATTAGATTATGATTAAGTAAATTTAGCTTAATTAAGGTTAATTAGGTATAAGGATTAAATTGAATAAAATGTGAAAGTTTAATTATAAACTATAGAAAAGTCAAGGGACTAAATTAGCAAATAAGCCTTATGTGACAAGTGTGTGGTAAGTATAAATACATGTGTATTATTTTAATTGGTACAAATGTATGTATATATATGTATTTGCTTATTATTTAAGAAATAATAATTATAATTAAAAATATAATATAATAATATAAAGTAAAATAAATAAAAGAAATAATAAAAAGAATAAAGAAACAGAATAGAGAAGTAACGAAAATTGAGGGAAAGAAAAAAGGAAAGAAAAAGAAAAGGAAAAATAGAGTTTTGAGGTTTGAAGCTTAATTGGTAAGTCAATTTAGTCCATTTTCTTGTAATTTTGATGTTTTTGGAATCCTAGAACAAAGCCCTACTTGAATTATGTTGAAATTTAGAAAGTTAGTGAATTTTTAGATGTTAATTAAGTTGAACAAATAGATGAATTATGAGATAAAACGATAGAAATTCAAGTTAGAAGTGGGAGAATGATTGAATTGTAAAAAAGATATAAGTTTAGTTATAGTAGGGACTAAATTGACTAAATTGTAGAATTAGTGTTTTATTGAGGAAGTTAAATGTTAAAACTTGTTAAAGATGGATTATAATGAAAATATGGGATTAGTTTTGAAGAAAAAGAATTAGCTATGGCTTAAGGTCTAAATTGGAATTTATGCAAAAGTCGTGTAGAAATTGAAATGTATAGCGAGAAATGGTATATTGATAATTTTTAATTGTTTAATTTTCTATAGCTAATGTAATACCAGAAACATCAACAAAGAAAGGAAAGGAGAAAGTGGACGAAGAGTAACTCAAGAATTACAGTTTGTATTTCTATAAACCATGCTTAATAATTTAGTAAATGTAATTGCTATTTTTAATTAGTTAATATTTATGATGAATGATGTGATGAAAACTGTTACTGTTTCTATATTAAAATGAATTGATTTGAATACCTTATTAACAGCGTCAGACTAGTCAGATATAGTTGGCATGCTATAAGATTAGAAGTGTTCAGAGATATTCTGACTTTGTGTCGATGAGGCAATATAAGTGTCGACTACTGTTACTGTTTCGGATTCGTTCCGATGAGGTACTCTATGTACCACTACTGCTACTATTACTGTTACTATTACGATGTATTCCGGCTTCGGCCAATGAAACACTGTATACTATCCTGGTGTGTGGGTTGGATTCGCTATCTGTCTAGGTCTGAGTTACGTTAACAGGGGTAAACTATTGTACTGAACACTTAAAGATATTGAATAAAATCGCATTTTCTTACTGATTATGATTCTATTGTTATATGTTGCTATAATATAAAGATAATTGAATGAAAATTTATAAAGTTCTTGACGTTAGAATTTATGATTACGATTTAAATGTATAATAAGTATTGGTTTACAGAAATACCACTGAGTGTATACTCAGTGTACAGTTTGTTTTCGTGCACAGGTTAGGTACAAAGTAAATAACGTCTCAGCATCCAAGCTAACTCCCGAACTCAAATACTTGGTGATGTATCTTATCTTAAGGAATGGCATGTACCTAGGTTATTTTGATGTTATTTTGTAAATGATAAAGAATGAGCATGAAAGATGTTGTAACATGGTATGAAATATGCATAATTTGGAAGTTAAATTTACATGAGTTTGACTAGTATGATAATGTAGTATAATTTCGATATGAATTGTGGTAGCAATAAGGGTACATTGGTTGGATGATTTATTGTTTAATTGGATATGTATTAAATGTGTTTAATCGAGTTCTGGTCGAGTTTAAAAGTTGAGGAAAATTGTTAGATTGAAGCTTAAGTTGTACAGGGTTGGTAAACTTGAGACAAAAGGCTCATTTTGAGTCCACACGGCCTGGCACACGGGCGTGTGATCAGAATGTGTAAGACACACGGCTTATACACGGGCGTGTGATATGACTGTGCATCCCCTGCATCCATAAATATAAAGTCAAGATAGTACACGGGAAAAAGACACGGCTGTGTGTCTTGGTCGTGTGAAGGACACGGGTTTCAAGCATGGTCGTGTGTCAAAATCGTGTGAAAATGGCTTAAAAATGGTGAAAAATCAGTTTACCACACGGTCTAGCCATATGGGCGTGTGCCCAGGCCGTGTTCCCAGGCCGTGTGCCTCTTTGATACTGAAGAAATCGCAAGTCAGAATTGCCCACGGCTTAGCCACATGGCCATGGGAGCCACACGGGCTGGCCATACGGGCGTGTGTCCCTATCTTCAAGAAATTTTTTTCAAAGTTTTCCAAAGATATCGATTTAGTTCCAAATCACTTCTAAAGCATGTATTGGGCCCCGTAGGCCCATATTAGGGACTTCATGGTGAAATTTGAAAAGTTTTTTTTTGGAATGCAGATTTATGACTCGATTTTGTACAAATGTTAGTGTATAAGTCCGGTAATGCCTCGTAATCCTATTCCAGTGACAGAGATGGGTTAGGGGTGTTACATTTAGTGGTATCAAAGCTAATCAAGTTTAGTCGATTCTAGGACTAAATCAAGTTCAGAACTGAGTCTAGAGGTACATACCATTATTAAATTAAATTTGAGTCGGGATTGGATAGTGAATTATATATTGATTAAATTATTTCTGTTTTATAGTGTTAAAGATGTCTGACGAAAGAATTGAAGAAACTGATCAAGAAATGTATAGTGAAGATAATGAACAGTCTGATATGAATGAATCAGAGTCTGCAACTCCAAGTGTAAACCCGATAGGTAATCAACCGTCAAATACTGGAAGGGGTGGTACTAGTGAAAGAGATAATACAGAATTACTCAGAGTAATAGCTGATGCTCTTCAAAAAGCAGTGGGAACCATACTTGCAATGACTACTACTCTTACTACCCGACGAGCCCTGATTAAAGAACTGCGTAAATATGGAGCTACCGAATTTTTGGGTTCGAAGGGAGATGATCCGTCAAAATTCAAAAATTGGTTGGAAACTACAAAGAGAATTTTGAAGCAACTCGAAGTACCCCACAGGAAAGTCTAACATATGTCATTTCTTTATTGCAAGAAGAAGCGTATGTATGGTGGGAGATAGTAATTCAAAGTGTATCAGAAGAACAAATAAGCTGGGAATTCTTTCAAAGAGAATTTCAGAAAAAAGTATTTGGGGGAAATGTATATGGAAGATAGAAAACATGAGTTTTTAACACTGAAGCAAGGTGAAATGTCTGTAGTGGATTATGAATGTGAATTTTTGAGACTAAGTCGATATGCAATTAGATTTATACCGACTAAAGCTGATAGATGCAAATGATTTTTGAGAGGGTTGCATAATAAATTTAGACTACAGTTGATGCCACTTCGAATTACTAAATTTGCAGATCTTATGGAAAGAGCTAAGATGATTGAACAAGTACTAGGGAAAAATAAGAAGTTTGAAGTTGCTCGTTTGGCTGAAAAACGTTCTAGAACTGCTAGTTCAAGTCCACAACCAAAACAGTCAAAGGAATCTTGAGGTAATTGGAGATTTCTAGATCTGAAAGAGGTGATAGAAGTTGAAGAAGACAGAAAACTATATCCATTGGCAATGTTAAAAGTCCAAATCAGAATATTGAAATTCCGGAGTGTGAACACTATGGAAACAAGCATAGAGATGAGTGTAGAAGATTAGCTGGAGGTTGTTTTCGATGTGGATCCACTAATCATTTTGTAAAGGACTATCCGAAGATTAGTAAGGTAGCACCAACAGTATCACAAAGATCTAAATCTGTTTCCAGAGGCCGGGGATCAGGCTGAAGTGGTCCAGTTGCTAGAGGAGGTACTAGAAGAGCTAGTGAAAATGTTACACAACAATCTGAAGTAAGAGCTCCGGCTCGAGCATATGTTGTGAGAACTCGAGAAGAAGGAGATGCACACGATGTGGCGACAAGTATATTCTTATTACATTTAAAACCCGTTTATGTTTTAATAGATCCAGGATCGTCGCATTCCTATGTTAATACAAAACTGGTTGAGACGGGAAATTTAAAACTTGAATTGTCTAGAGCAATGACAGAAGTGTCTAGTCCATTAAGGCAAACTATGTTAGTAAATCAGATATGTCGAAGATGTCCATTAATGATTCAGGATAAAAATTTTTCTGTCGATCTGTTGATCATGCCATTCGGCGACTTTGACATTATACTGGGCATGGACTGGCTATCAGAACATGAAGTAATTTTGGACTATTATAAAAAGAAATTCACTGTTCAGAATTAAAGTGGTGATCAGATTGAAGTAAATGGTATTCGGACCAGTGGGACTGTTCGTGTTATATCAGCAATGAAAACTAGTAAGCTTTTTAATCAAGGATGTGCTGCTTTCTTAGCATATGTTATTAATTCCGATTCAGTTGAGAGTCAGTGCAGTAAAATCTGAATTGTATGTGAATTTCCTGATGTGTTTCCTGAAGAATTGCCTGGATTACCTCCTGATCGAGAAGTTGAATTTGTGATTGAAGTATACCCAGATACAGATTCAGTGTCAATACCTCCATATCGTATGTCACCTACTAAATTAAAGGAGTTGAAGATAGAATTGCAAGATTTATTGGACTGAGGTTTTATACGACCTAGTACATCACCATGGGGAGCTCTTATGTTATTTGTTAAAAAGAAAGACAGTTCGATGCGGTTGTGTATTGATTATCGACAGTTGAATAAGGTGACTATCAAGAATAAATACCCGTTACTTCGTATTGACGATTTATTTGAACAACTAAAGGGAGCTTTTATGTTTTCAAAAATTGATTTGAAGTCGAGATATTATCAGCTAAAGGTAAAGGGGAGTGATGTACCGAAGACAACATTCCGTACACGGTATGGACATTATGAATTTTTGGTAATGTCATTTGGGTTAACAAATGCTCCGGCTACTTTTATGGATCTTATGAATCGAATTTTTCAGCCATACTTGGATCAATTCATAGTGGTTTTTATAGATGATATTTTAATATATTCGAAGTCTGAAACTGAACATGAATAACATCTTCGAATTGTTTTGCAAACTTTGCGAGAGAAGCAATTATATGGGAAATTGAGTAAGTGCGAGTTTTGGTTAATGGAGATTATATTTCTTGGTCATATAGTATCAGCAGATGGGATTAGAGTAGATCCAAAGAAGATTGAAGCCATACTTCAGTAGAAAGTTCCCAGAAATGTGTCAGAGGTACGTAGTTTCCTTAGTTTGGCCGGATATTATCGAAGGTTTATGAATGGATTTTCAAAGATAGCTTTACCGATGACAAAGTTACTATAAAAGAATGTTCCATTTGTTTGGAGTGAGCAGTGTCAGAAAAGTTTTGAAACGTTGAAGCAAATGTTAACAGATGCACAATATTGACTTTACCGGAGTCGAGAAAATATTTTATTGTGTACAATGATGCTTCCTTAAATGGTCTCGGGTGTGTACTGATGCAAAGTGGAAAATTAATTGTTTATTCTTCGTGACAATTGAAACCACATGAACGTAATTATCCGACTCATGATCTAGAATTAGTAGCAGTGATTTTTGCTCTAAAGATTTAGAGACATTATCTGTATGGTGAGAAATGCTATATCTACATTGATCATAAAAGTCTCAAGTATCTTCTGTCACAGAAAGAGTTGAATTTGAGACAGCGTCGGTGGATAGAACTTCTAAAAGATTATGATTGTGTTATTGACTGTCATCCGGGTAAAGCTAATGTAGTAGCGGACGCATTAAGTAGGAAGACTGCCACTGAATTGAGAGCAATGTTTGCACAGCTCAGTATTGTTGATAATGGAAGTCTTTTGGCTGAATTGAGAATAAGGTTGGTAATGTTTGGTCAAATCAGAACGGTACAGTTGGAAGATGAAAAGCTAATGAAAAAGAGAGAGATAGTATAGAATGGTATGATAGAAAATTCTAGCATTGATGAGCATGACTGTTTGAAATATCAGAATCAACTTTGCATTCCAACTACTTTAGAATTGAAAGAGTTGATACTCCGAGAAGCACATGACGGTTCTTTTGCATTACATCCCGGAGGAATAAAGATGTACTGTGATTTTCTGGAACTGTATTGGTGGCCAAGTATGAAGAAAGATATAGTGGAATATGTAGCTAAATGTTTGACATGTCAATGAGTCAAAGCTGAGCATCAGGTTTCGACTGGATTACTTCAGCATATTAATATTCCTGAATGGAAAGGGGACTGTATCACAATGGACTTTGTAACCGGGTTACCATTGTCAGCAAGTAAGAAAAATGCTATTTGGGTGATTGTTGATCGGCTCACAAAGTCAGCTCATTTTATAGCAGTCAGAACGGATTGGTCACTTCAAAAGTTGGCAGAAACTTATATTCAAGAAATTGTGATACTACATGGTATTCCTGTATCACTAATTTCTGACTGGGATCCACGGTTTACATCGAGGTTCTGGAAACAGTTGCATAAGTCTCTCGGTACTCGACTTTATTTTAGTCCAGTTTTTCATCCACAGACTGATGGACAGTCAAAACGAGTCATTTAGATTTTAGAAGACATGGTCCGAGCTTGTACCATTGATTTTGAATTAGGTTGGGAATGTTATTTACCATTAGCTGAGTTTGTATATAATAATAGTTTCCAATCAAGTATTCAAATGGAACAGTATGAAGATTTATATGGTCGGAGATGTCGATCACTGGAAACACAAAAATTTATACTTTTTCATACCTAATTTTACTTAAGTTCATGCAAATTCGGTTAAATTATTGTCGAAAAATAATTAAATATTAAAAAATAATTAAATTGTGTTAAAAATATAAACATGGTGAATTTAGTTAATTTTATACTTAATTTTGATTAATTTTGACTATTTTCGACAGATTCGCGCAAAGGGCAAAAATTGGCTCGACCGACATTGCTGAAAGCACAAAACTGAGAAATGTGTATTAATTCATACTTTAATTAATTTTAATTTATTCCCCATTTAATTTGGGTTAAATAAATTATTTTTATTAATTATGGAGAAAGGGTCCAGTTGAACCGCACTGGTCGAACCATATTGAGTGAACCGAACCAGCCACTAAATGGGTAGCCCAGAACCGTCCATATCCTGACCCAAAGCAACAATTTAGTTGAATAAATATACTTTCAAAAAGGCACTTGAAGAACTTTCAAAACGCATTCAAGCCCCTCCTTTAATTGTGGCTTTATGAAACTACCCCAAGCTTAAAATAGCAAAGTTGAAACTCTCAACTTTGCCATGTGTGTGGCCGGCCAACTATTTTTAGCTTCCATATTCATCTATAAAAGCCACCCCTTGCTGATCATTCAAAGCATCCCTCATTCCACAACATTCTCTCATTCTCTCTTCTCCTCTCTCAATTTTTCTCTCATTTTTTCCATCCCATTTCCCTTATTGTTCAAGTGCCGATTTATTCTGTTGGGAAAGAGGCTCCCATCAGCCATTTTGGAGCAGCAATTAGGTGTTCATAATCCACCATGATAGCCGAGGGCAACGAAGAATGAAGAGCAGAGCAACTAATCAAGCCACAGAGAAACACCAGATTTTCTTCTTTTTCCCTATCTCTTTAATTTTTGTTGTTGTTTTGACGAACATGTTTATGAATATTTATGCTATTGGAATGATTATTTTAATCAATTTAGCTTACACTTAAGTTTGTGTTGGGTTGATTATATTCTGTCTGCTTGAATTGTTCTGTCTGCTTGAATTGTTAAAATAATGTTTATGTTGTTATAGGCCTTGGTAAATTGCTTGGTTAAGTAAAATCATGCCTAAGTTATTTTTGCATTATAATTGTTAAATAGCTAATGAATTAATTATTTAAACGGATTGAAATTATAATTAATTGACATAATACTTAATCAGTGCATGTTTATTCTTCTAAGGTAGCTGAAGGTTAAATTAGCAATGTATCTGGCGATATTACTGCCTTGCATAACTTGCAAGATTATCGTGATTAAACTATTTCAAGGTAGGGATGCCTTGTTACCTCACATAGTCTTTTATATGCTTATTAGATTTAATTAATTGTTTGAATTGACATAGGGATATGCAAGAGATTAGTTCAATTGAATGAGTATATATGTGCAATAACATGGTTGCTCATTAGAATTTGTTTACTCGATTGAATTGACATAGGGATATGTCAAGATATGAATGGATTTTTGTATGTAAGTTTGTTCATAAGTTAGCAAATTACCGGGTTGCTGTGAATTTATTCGTAACAATATGAACATGAGTTTAATAATTCTAAGTTGAAGAAATATAATTAATCCAACACAAGTATGTTACCTTGATTAAATCTTATTTGAAATCGTGCATTAGAACTCCCTTGTTTTATTTTAATTATTTACTTAGTTTTTAAATAGTTTTTGATCATCTTTTAAAACCAAATTATTTTTACCTCACCAAAGTGTTTTAAAATTAATTTCATAAATAATTCTTTTTACAGTCCCTGTGGGTACGATAACTCGACATTTACTTGTCACTTTATTACTTGTTGCGATTGTGTACACTTGCACATTTTTCCGTCGTTCCAAGTTTTTGGCGCCGTTGCTGAGGACTGTTTTAAAAAAAGCGATTATTTGTGAACTTGTTAGTTTTACATTTTGGTTTACTTTTCTATTTAATTTTTAACTCACTTAATTTTTCTGTGATTATTTCAAGTGTTTATGAGTATTGACCAGATTATTGACTTACTCCCTGTAGACCCTAAGATAGAACGAACCTTTCGACAGCGAAGAAGACAAGCGAATCAGAGAAGGACTACAGGAATGAATTTCGAGAATATGAATCAAGAAAATGGAGAAAACCTTGCTCAAAATCCTATCCTTATTGTTGACGCTAGGGATAGAGCCTTAAGACAATATGCTGTGCCAGTATCTAACGATCTTAATCTGGGCATTAGGAGACCCGAAATCGAGGCACAACAATTTGAGCTGAAGCCAATCATGTTCCAAATGCTTCAGAATGTGGGCCAATTCAGTGGAATGCCTACTGAAGATCCTCATCTTCACTTAAGACTATTTATGGAGGTGAGCGACTCTTTCAAATTAGCTAGAGTACCTGAAGATGCACTACGATTGAAACTATTCCCGTACTCACTAAGGAACAGAGCTCGAGCCTGGTTGAATTCATTTTCACCAAACTCAATTTCTACATGACAAGAGTTAGCTGAAAGATTCCTCATGAAGTATTTCCCGCCTAGCAAGAATGCTAAGTTGAGGAACGAGATCACTGCCTTCCAACAAATGGATGATAAGTCCTTGTATGAGGCATGGGAACGATACAAAGAACTATTACGGAAATGCCCTCATCATAGAATCCCACATTGCATCCAACTTGGGACATTTTATAATGGTCTCAATGCTCACACGAGGATGGTAGTGGACGCTTCTGCTAACAGTGCTCTCCTTTCTAAGTCTTATAATGAGGCTTACGAAATTATCGAGAGGATCACCAGTAACAATTATCAATGGCCGACCAATCAAGCCGCGTCAGGAAGACGAGTCGTTGGTATACATTAAGTGGACGCTCTCACTTCACTCGCATCTCAGGTATCTTCAATATCCTCAATGCTTAAGAATCTTACCACTAATGGGTCTAATAGTTTTGCAGCCCAACCACCTCACCAATTTGAGAGTATAGCCTGTGTTTATTATGGGGAGGGATATTTGTTCGAAGAATGTCCATCAAACCCTGAATCTGTATATTACATGGGTAACCAGAACCAAAATCGAGGAAGGAAAGGACTGTAATCCAACTTCTATAACCCATCGTGGCGAAACCACCCGAATTTTTTCGGTAGTAACCAAGAGGCTGGAACCAGTAACAGCTACGCTCAACCTAGACTGACTCAGTCGCCTAGTTTTTCCCAACAAGCTCAGAAACCAGCTCAGGCTGAATCGTCCAATAGCTTAGAGAATTTATTAAAGGCATACATAGCGAAAAACGACGCCACACTAAGGAATTTGAAGAATCAAGTGTGCCAGCTTGCTACTGAACTCAAGAACCGGCCACAAGGTGCTTTACCTAGTGATACAGAGAATTCAAGAAATCCTGGGAAGGAACATTGCAAAGCATTAACACTGAGGAGCGGAAAGACCGTAGAGCCCAACACTATCAAAGCTGAAAAGGGGCCAGCTGATGCTCAAAACTCAGAGGAAGTTCTACTGAGTGTTGAAATTCCAGTTTCACAAGAACCAGAATCTGTAAAACCCGATAAGATAATTTCAGAACCAGCTAATTCTGATCAACTAACAACTCTGTTAGATGCAAAATTGCCACAAAAGATGAATAAACTAGTTCTAGTAAAGAAACCACCACCACATTATCCTCAAAGACTTCAGAAGTAGAAACAGGAAATTTAATTTAAGAAATTCCTAGACGTACTCAAGCAACTTCACATCAACATCCCGTTGGTTGAAGCACTTCAACGAATGTCGAACTACGTCAAGTTTATGAAGGATATCCTGTCCAAAAAACGAAGACTTGGAGAATTTGAGGCGGTAGCTCTGACGAAGGAATGCAGCGCATATCTTCAAGACAAACTACCCCCAAAGCTGAAGGATCCTAGATGTTTTACCATTCCTTGCAACATTGGAGCAATGTATTATGGTAAGGCACTATGTGACTTGGGTGCAAGTATAAACTTGATGCCTATGTCAATATTTAGAAAGTTAGGGATAGGTGAAGTTAGACCTACTACGGTTACACTTCAACTAGCAGATCGATCCTTAACACATCCAGAAGGAAAAATTGAGGACATATTGGTACGAGTAGAAAAATTTATCTTCCCTGCTGATTTTGTTATCCTAGAATTCGAAGCAGACAAAGAAGTGTCGATTATCCTAGGAAGACCGTTCTTAGCAACTAGAAGGACCCTTATTGATATGCAGAAGGGCGAGCTTATGATGCGTGTTCAAGATGATCAGGTAACATTTAATATTTTTAAGTCTATGCGATTCCCTGATGTGATTGATGATTATCCTGCAGTATCCGACTTAGAGGATTTAATAGTAGAGAAGGAACTCAATTCTGTTGAGGATCCACTAGAAAGAATTTTGACATTGGACCCTCTAAGCTTTGTTCGGGGCTAATAAAAGGGGATTTAATCCACAATCCCACTTTGAATCTTTGGAGTTAGAGAAAAGGGATTATGCCCAACCAAAAGCGTCAATTGAGGAGCCACCTAAATTAGAACTGAGGTACTTTCCTGTAACACCCCTTTGCCCGTATCCGTCACCGGAGAGGTAAGGGATATTACCAAACAAACGCTAATCTACTTCAATCAAATAAAAGTAATTGCCTAGGGCATACTTACGAAGACAAAATTTATTTATACTATGTACCAAAGAATCATCACAATTTTCACAAGTATGTTAATTCATTCTTAAGTTTCATTCACATTAAAACATTTCGGGTATTTAACGATTAACAACCACACAAATACATTACTTATGAGAAACATGTCTAGCAACTCAACAAGCCATTTTCGCATGGCTATAAATATATACATCACCAAAAGATATTAAAGTAACCTCCAAAGTCAACCCTATACATGCCATTATCAAAATTTAAGTAAAAGGTGCACCAAAAGGCTTAGATAGTGTGGAAGACTTCGACTCTGACACTCCCAAGTCCGATAGCTGACGATCAAATCTATAAAACAGAGAATCAAAGCAACAGAATAAGCGTTTTGATGCTTAGTAAGTTTTAAGTAGTGAAATCATTCAAAACTAAAACGTAGCATTCATAAGACTAAATAAATAATCGCACATACGCGCTTTCTCATAAGCATACTTACTTTACACTTCAATCAATAAGTTCATAATCTCAGAATCAAATCTAAGTAAAGGCCGGAAATTCACTATTCGTTTGAACGAGTACAATTTAAAATAATACACTTTACCAATGATTAATCGAGACATACCTTATCAATTTGGATGTATGAGCGCATAAATTGAAATTAGTACTGTAAATTCGTTTCTTTTCAAGTTCAAATGCTTTCGGGTTTTAGCCCGGATATAATAACTAGCACAAATGCCTTCAGGACTTAGCCTGGATATAATAACTAGCACAAATGCCTTCGGGACTTAGCTCGGATATAACAACTAGCACGAATGCCTTCGGGACTTAGCCCGGATATAATAACTAGCACGAATGCCTTCGGGATTTAACCCGGATATAATAACTAGCACAAATGCCTTCGGGACTTAACCCGGATATAAACTCAAATTTTCATGCACATATATCAATATACCATAACACATTCGTATTTAAATTTCATTACAAGAACACAAGTGCAAGACACATCATCCATTCCACTTTAGGCTCAATAGCTACATACAACGAGCACGACTTCGATTTGCTATATAACATGATCTCTATACATATTCGGCTACTAGTCAATAGTACAAATTTATTTTCTCACTACATGAATACAAGTAGAATCATTATATCACCGTTTATTTTTTATACCGATATGCCATGATTTAATCAAATCAATAACTAAGTTCTGTTACTCAAAGACTTACCTCGAGTATATTTGAATTGTTACGGATAGGTTACTCGACTGCTTTCTCTTTTCCTTTATCCGATTTCGATCCCCTTAGCTCTTGAGCTTAATAAAACAAATAGATTTGTTTATTTACTAACTTAACTTTATCACTCAATAATCACATTTGATGATCATGTATATATATATAACTATCACCATTTAATCATTTATTCCTTCTTATGTTCAACCACATATACACATGCATATATATAAATAACGCATGCTCTTATCAATCACCATTTATCTTCAATGCCGCACACAAAAGAAAATACACACATACATAATTCTATGTATATAAGCCATCCATAATTTATTTAACCTATTCTGCCTTACTACATAAACTTAGCCTTCATATGTAATTGTATATTATAACCTAATACAACAATTTCATATAGGTTCCTTCTAAGATCGTACCTCCCTTAACAGAATTTCTAGCATTCTTGACTTTTATTAGTTACTATCTATATATATATATATATATATATATATATATATATATATTTTTTATTTTTTTTAAACATAAAATATAATGAAATTAACATCTAAACTCTTATACCGAATTTGCTCCCACCATTTTTTCTTGACCAAAAGTTCTTAGACTCTAGCCACCCTAATGACATTCCTTGAAACACATCCAAATATCACATTCCACACCTCCCATCAACAAGTTAAAATTTCTCAAATTCAATTACTAGAGCTTTATGAACATAAACAAAAATACCTTAAACATTTTTCCTCCAAAATCAATAGTATAGTCGAACATATATAATTTTCCTTCTCCCTAAATTAGATTCGGCAATCCCATAAACCATTTTAACCTTGACTAATTCAATTAACAACCATTTGTAACCTATTCATTAAGCATGAAAACAACCATATCTATCTCCCCTTTTCAACCATGGCCTAATACACAAGACACCACACCATCCCAAATTTGGTCATGGGTTAAGCAAAGACCTTAATGACTAACTCAAAAGTGCTAAAAAATCCAAGAATCATTATTGAACTTACCTTAATTTAGCTAACCACCATAACCGACTTCTCCAAGCTTTCTCTAGGTACTAATGAGGAGCAAAAATGGTGAGACTTTGGTTTTTCCACCCACTAAACAATGTCTTATTTTATTCTTTATTCAAAATTCATTTTAAAAATTAAAATGTTAATAAATAATACTTATAATAAGCTTTAATTATTATCATGGCCGGCCACTAGCTAAACTAAATGATAAATTGACATGCAAGTACCCCCCCTTTTTTTTTTTTTTTTACCTCATGCATAATTTAATCACTTTAACATTTGTCTAACACATTTCTAAATTTTCTCATATAAATCCTAATTAATAAAATTCACATGCAAATAACAAAATTTAAGCATGATATTTTTCACACATTTATATTAACATAAAATAAACATAGAATTTGACGGTTAATTATTTCTATGATTCAGTTTTGTGGTCCCGAAACCACTTTCCGACTAGGGTCAAATTAGGGCTGTCACAACTCTCCCCCACTTAAGAAATTTTCGTCCCCGAAAATCTTACCAGTAAATAAGTTTGGGTATAGTTCTTTCATAGAGTTCTCGATTTCCCAAGTAGCTTCTTCGATCCCGTGTTTGAGCCATAACACCTTTACTAATGGAACCCTTTTGTTTCACAACTCTTTCACTTCACGAGCTAGGATACGAATTGGTTCTTCTTCATAACTCATATCGGCTTGAATTTCAACCTCGGAGGGATTTATTATGTGCGAAGGATCAGATCTGTAACGTCGAAGCATCGAAACATGAAAAACGTTGTGAATCTTCTCGAGATAAGGGGGTAAAATCAATCTATATGCCACTGGACCAACACGTTCGGATATTTCATACGGCCCTATGAACCTCGGACTCAGTTTGCCCTTACGGCCAAATCTTAGTATCTTTTTCCAAGGTGAAACTTTAAGAAATACTTTGTCCCCCACCTGATACTTAATATCTCTTCGCTTTAAATCCGCGTCGACTTCCGGCGATCCGATGTCGCCTTGACTTTCACGAATTATTTTTACTTTCTCATCGTCGCCTTTAATCAAATCGACTCAAAAAATTTTACTTTCACCGAGCTCGGTCCAAAACAATGGTGTACGGCATTTACGACCGTACAAAGCCTCGTAAGGTGCCATCTTAATACTTGATTGAAAACTATTGTTGTAAGCGAATTCAATCAAAGGTAAATACCGCTCCCACGAACCACTAAACTCAAGGATGCAACATCTCAACATATCCTCGAGTATCCGAATTATCCGCTCGATTGGCCATCGACCGAGGATGAAAAGCGGTGCTAAAATGCGACTTGGTACCCAAAGCTTCTTGCGCTTTCTTCCAAAATTGCGAGGTGAATCTCTGGATCTCTATCCGACACAATAGAAATAGGTACCCCATGTAATCTTACAACTGAGAAACATACAATTCAGCTAGTTTATCCAAAGAATAATCCGCATGCGTGCGGAATAAAATGAGCCGACTTAGTCGATCTATCAACAACAACCCAAATCGCATCTTTCTTACTTGCCGACAATGGCAACCTGATACAAAATCCATCGTGAGTCGATCCCATTTCCATTCGATTATCATGATCGGTGAAGTAAACTCAGAGGCACTTGATGTTCCGCTTTCACTTGTTGACATATTAAACACTTCAAACAAAATCGAAAATGTCTCGCTTCATGCCATGCCACCAAAATCGACGCCTCGGATCTTTGTACATTTTCGTACTCCCCGGGTGAATCGACATTCGGCTACAATGAGCTTCGTTCAGAATCGTCGAAATAAGTTCTGAATTTCTTGGAACACATAAACGACTTCAAACCTCAAACAATCGTCATCATCAACTTGAAACTCGATTCCATACTCAAACACATTCACCCGTTTTTTGCAACCAATTCTTCATCGACTTCTTGAGCTTCACAAATTTGATGAATCAACAATAGTTTGGCCTTCAATTTCGCTAACAACACATTGTCGGATAGAATGCATAAGTGTACATTCATCGCTCAGAAAGAAAATAAAGCGATGATTTACGACTTAAAAGCATCCGCAACCACATTAGCCTTTCCGGTGATAGTCAACGACAAGCTCATAATCTTTTAGCAACTCAAGCCAACGTCTTTGTCGCAGATTCAAATCTCTTTGAGTCATCAAATATTTGAGACTTTTGTGATCCGAATATGTATGGCACTTCTCACCAAACAAGTAGTGACGCCATATTTTTAAAGCAAAAACAATGGCAGCTAGTTCGAGATCATGAGTCGGATAGTTTTTCTCATGCGGCTTCAATTGTCTTGATGCATAAGCTACCACTCGACCTTCTTGCATCAATACACAACCCAGCCCAAGCAAGGATGCATCACTATAAATGACAAATTCTTTACCGGATACGGGTTGTACTAATACTGGGGCTTCGGTCAAATAAGTTTTCAATTGATCAAAACTTTTCTAACATTTCTCTGACCAATCGAACTTAACATCTTTCTGAAGTAATCTCGTCATTGGTGTGGCTATCATCGAGAAACCTTTTACAAAGCGCTCAGTAAATCCAAGCAAGCCCCAAAAACTCCGACTTGAGAATATTCTTTGGGGGCTTCCAATCGAGTATGGCTGAAATTTTGCTCGGATCAACTCTAATACCCGATGCAGATACCACGTGTCCTAAAAAGCTAACTTCTCTTAACCAGAACTCACATTTACTAAACTTAGCATACAACTGTTTATCCCGCAAAATCTGCAACACTAATCTCGTGTGCTCTCGCATGTTTCGATTTACGTCAGCGTGAATAAATCAAGATGTCGCCTATAAACACAACCACAAATCGGTCCAAATATTGTCTGAAAATTCGATTCATCAAATCCATAAATACCGCAGGGGCATTTGTAAGCCCAAACGACATCACTAAGAACTCGTAGTGACCGTATCTCGTTCTGAAAGCAGTTTTAGGTATATCTGAGTCTCGAACTTGCAATTGATAATAACCCGATCTCAAATCTATCTTTGAAAACACTGGGGCTCCCTTCAACTGATCAAACAAATCATCAATACATGGTAAAGGATATTTATTCTTTATGGTCACTTTATTCAATTGACGATAGTCGATGCACATTCTCAAGGTTCCGTCCTTCTTTTTCACAAACAAAACTGGTGCACCCCAAGGTGAAAAACTCGGTTGAGCAAAACCTCTATCCGTCAACTCTTTCAACTGAGTTTTCAATTCTTTCAATTCCATTGGTGCCATACGATACGGAGCCATTGAAATTGGTGTGGTACCAGGTACTAGTTCGATGCCGAATTCAACTTCTCGAACGGGTGGTAATCCTGGTAACTCCTCAGGAAAAACATCTGAATACTCACAAACTACTGGCACCAATTCAAGCTTCTTTTCTGATTCCTTACTATCAAGTACATACGCAAGATATGCCTCACACCCCTTTTTAACATATTTTTGAGCCAGCATCGAAGATATAATTGGTGGCAACCCGTTCTTATCAGTAGACTCAATTCGAATTATCTCGTTGTTTGCGCATCTCAAATCAATAGTCTTTCTTTTGCAATTCACAACTGCATCATGGACGGTCAACCAATCCATACCGAGGATAACATCAAATTCATCAAATGGTAAAAGCATCAAATCAGCCGGAAAATAGGAACCTCGGGTTGCTAGGGGACATTTCTTACACACCTTATTAACAAATACATAATGACCCAAAGGATTCGACACTTGGATTATTCACGAACTCGATGAGACTCAATAGGTAGAGTCTTCTTGGATGCTAAAGTCTCACATACATATGAATGAGTAGAACCGGGGTCTATCAAAGCAATCACATCAGTATCAAAGAGAGTAAAAGTACCCGTAATAACATCTGGCGAAGAAGCATCCTCGTGTGCACGTATAGCATAAGCTCTAGCAGGAGCACGAGCCTCAGATCTGGTTGTAGCATCTCTAGATCCTCTCTGACCACCGTTAGCATCCCCCGCATTTCTAGATGGTCTACCTCGAGTAGTAGTAGCACCGTGTTTCCACTCTCGCTTTACATTCTGCTCGCATAGGTCTCGGGCAATCCTTAATAAAGTGGTCACCGATCCACACTTATAGTAGGAGCGATCATGGAATCTACAACTCCCCGAATGCCATTTACCACAATACTGACACCTGTCCTGTCTCGACGATCATTTCCACACTGGCAACTGAAGTGACTCGTGAACTCACAGGGGGTCGATCGCGATCTCGTCTGGAAAAACCCGAAGTGTCTTTGGATCGGCCAGAATCATCTCTAAATCGATGACTGTTGAAAGGATTTTCCCGAAGATCTCTTACGAAACTCTTTGGCTCCCATATCAGCTTTTCTTTTCTCTTTACTGAGCTCTTTGGCTTTGCAAGCTCGCTCGACTAGTGTCACAAATTCTCTAATTTCTAGAATACCAAAGATACAAGTTTATATCTTCATTCACCCATCTTCAAACGTTTACACATTACGACTTCGAAGAAACACATTCTCGAGCGTACCGGCTAAGCCTCACAAACTTTCGTTCATAATCAGTAACCGACATGGAACCTTGTTTAAGTTCAAGGAATTCTTTCCGTTTTTTATCAATGAATCTCTGACTGATATACTTCTTTCGAAACTCAGTTTGGAAAAACTCCCAAGTGACACGCTCTCTGGGTACAACAGAAATCAATGTATTCTACCAATAATAAGCAGAATCACGAAGTAAAGAGATAGCACACTTCAGGCATTCTTCGGGTGTGCAAGATAGTTCATCAAGTACCCGGATAGTGTTATCCAACCAAAATTCAGCTTGCTCAGCATCATCGCTGTCTATAACTTTAAATTCAGTAGCCCTGTGTTTTCGAATTTTGTCAACTGGGGGCTTATTTAACCTCATCTGATCAAACACCAGAGGTATCGCGGGTGCAGGGGGTTTATTAGTCGGAAATGGGGGTTGTGGAGCAGCCACATTGATTCGAATATACTGATTGAACCAATCATTCATTATGCTATAAAAAGCCTGTCTAGCTTCATCGTTCTGATTACTAGCCATAGGTTGAGAGTTCACCGGTGCTGTCCCTTGCGCGGAAGCAAGCGCTACACTCTCAACATCATCAGTTATCGCTCGATTTGGATCGGGATCCATTACTATACATAAATGCATTTAACTATCAGAAATCACCACACTATCAAATAAACACATATAATGGCATGTATAGCTAGACCTATTAGCATTACGGTAGTCCTAGAATCGACTAAACCGTAGCTCTGATACCAATTAAATGTAACACCCCTTAGCCCGTATCCGTCCCCGGAGAGGTAAGGGATATTACCAAACAAACGCTAATCTACTTCAATCAAATAAAAGTAATTCCCTAGGGCATACTTACGAAGACAAAATTTATTTATACTATGTACCAAAGAATCATCACAATTTTCATAAGTACGTTAATTCATTCTTAAGTTTCATTCACATTAAAACATTTCGGGTATTTAACGATTAACAACCACACAAATACATTACTTATGAGAAACATGTCTAGCAACTCAACAAGCCATTTTCGCATGGCTATAAATATATACATCACCAAAAGATATTAAAGTAACCTCCAAAGTCAACCCTATACATGCCATTATCAAAATTTAAGTAAAAGGTGTACCAAAAGGCTTAGATAGTGTGGAAGACTTCGGCTCTGACACTCCTGAGTCCAATAGCTGACGATCAAATCTATAAAACAGATAATCAAAGCAACAGAATAAGCGTTTTGATGCTTAGTAAGTTTTAAGTAGTGAAATCATTCAAAACTAAAACGTAGCATTCATAAGACTAAATAAATAATCGCACATACGCGCTTTCTCATAAGCATACTTACTTTACACTTCAATCAATAGGTTCATAATCTCAGAATCAAATCTAAGTAAAGGCCGGAAATTCACTATTCGTCTGAACGAGTACAATTTAAAATAATACACTTTACCAATGATTAATCGAGACATACCTTATCAATTTGGATGTATGAGCGCATAAATTGAAATTAGTACGGTAAATTCGTTTCTTTTCAAGTTCAAATGCTTTCGGGTTTTAGCCCGGATATAATAACTAGCACAAATGCCTTCGGGACTTAGCCCGGATATAATAACTAGCACAAATGCCTTCGGGACTTAGCCCAGATATAACAACTAGCACGAATGCCTTCGGGACTTAGCCCGGATATAATAACTAGCACGAATACCTTCGAGATTTAACCCGGATATAATAACTAGCACGAATGCCTTCGAGATTTAACCCGGATATAATAACTAGCACAAATGCCTTCGGGACTTAACCCGAATATAAACTCGAATTTTCATGCACATATATCAATATACCATAACACATTCGTATTTAAATTTCATTACAAGAACACAAGTGCAAGACACATCATCCATTCCACTTTAGGCTCAATAGCCACATACAACGAGCACGACTTCGATTTGCTATATAACATGATCTCTATACATATTCGGCTACTAGTCAATAGTACAAATTTATTTTCTCACTACATGAATACAAGTAGAATCATTATATCACCGTTTATTTATTATACCGATATGCCATGATTTAATCAAATCAATAACTAAGTTCTGTTACTTAAAGACTTACCTCGAGTATATTTGAATTGTTACGGATAGGTTACTCGACTGCTTTCTCTTTTCCTTTATCCGATTTCGATCCCCTTAGCTCTTGAGCTTAATAAAACAAATAGATTTGTTTATTTACTAACTTAACTTTATCACTCAATAATCACATTTGATGATCATGTATATATATATAACTATCACCATTTAA
Organism: Gossypium anomalum; assembly: GCA_025698475.1. Lineage (NCBI taxonomy): Eukaryota > Viridiplantae > Streptophyta > Magnoliopsida > Malvales > Malvaceae > Gossypium > Gossypium anomalum. The sequence goes on from CM046961.1 coordinate 9,198,526, forward strand.
TCATTTATCCCTTCTTATGTTCAACCACATATACACATGCATATATATAAATAACGCATGCTCTTATCAATCACCATTTATCTTCAATGCCGCACACAAAAGAAAATACATACATACATAATTCTATGTATATAAGCCATCCATAATTTATTTAACCTATTCTGCCTTACTACATAAACTTAGCCTTCATATGTAATTGTATATTATAACCTAATACAACAATTTCATATAGGTTCCTTCTAAGATCGTACCTCCCTTAACAGAATTTCTAGCATTCTTGACTTTTATTAGTTACTATCTATATATATATATATATATATTTTTTTTTTTAAAACATAAAATATAATGAAATTAACATCTAAACTCTTATACCGAATTTGCTCCCACCATTTTTTCTTGACCAAAAGTTCTTAGACTCTAGCCACCCTAATGACATTCCTTGAAACACATCCAAATATCACATTCCACACCTCCCATCAACAAGTTAAAATTTCTCAAATTCAATTACTAGGGCTTTACGAACATAAACAAAAATACCTTAAACATTTTTCCTCCAAAATCAATAGTATAGCCAAGCATATATAATTTTCCTTCTCCCTAAATTAGATTCGGCAATCCCATAAACCATTTTAACCTTGACTAATTCAATTAACAACCATTTGTAACCTATTCATTAAGCATGAAAACAACCATATCTATCTCCCCTTTTCAACCATGGCCGAATACACAAGACACCACACCATCCCAAATTTGGTCATGGGTTAAGCAAAGACCTTAATGACTAACTCAAAAGTGCTAAAAAATCCAAGAATCATTATTGAACTTACCTTAATTTAGCTAACCACCATAACCGACTTCTCCAAGCTTTCTCTCTTCTAGGTACGGCAATGAGGAGCAAAAATGGTGAGACTTTGGTTTTTCCACCCACTAAACAATGTCTTATTTTATTCTTTATTCAAAATTCATTTTAAAGATTAAAATGTTAATAAATAATACTTATAATAAGCTTTAATTATTATCATGGCCGGCCACTAGCTTAACTAAATGATAAATTGACATGCAAGTACCCTTTTTTTTTTTTTTTTTACCTCATGCATAATTTAATCACTTTAACATTTGTCTAACACATTTCTAAATTTTCTCATATAAATCCTAATTAATAAAATTCACATGCAAATAACAAAATTTAAGCATGATATTTTTCACACATTTATATTAACATAAAATAAACTTAGAATTTGACGGTTAATTATTTCTATGATTCAGTTTTGTGGTCCCGAAACCACTTTTCGACTAGGGTCAAATTAGGGCTGTCACATTTCCTCACATTTGAAATATGTTTATTTAGGTAACTCTTCTACCCTGCCTGTGATTATTTCAGCAGAAATAACTACTGAGCAAGAAGAAAAACTCGTCTTGGGGTTTAAACAATTCAAGAAGGTTATCGAATGGACCATAGTCGATATCCGTGGTATTAGTCCATTTGTATGCATGCATAAGATTATCTTGGAAGATGGCATAAAAGGGACGATTGATGAACAACGAAGACTGAACCCCATCATGAAGGACGTGATGAAAAATGAGATTATAATGTGGTTAGATGCAGGTATCATTTATCCCATCTCAGATAGTTTGTGGGTAAGTCCAGTCCAGTGCGTGCCAAAGAAGGGACGTATCACAGTCGTAGAAAATGAGAATAACGAGTTGATACCAACTAGAACAATTACGGGATGGAGAATTTGCATCGATTACCGGAAGCTGAATAAGGTGATAAGGAAAGATCACTTTCCTTTGCCGTTTTTGGACCAGATGCTGGATAGACTCGCAGGGCAAGATTATTACTATTTTCTCGATGGATACTCGGGGTATAATCAGATTATAGTAGCATCGAAAGATCAACATAAAACAACATTCACCTGCCCATACGGTACATTTGCATTTAGAAGCATGCCATTTGGTTTATGTAATGCACCTGCTACATTTCAAAGATGTATGATGTCTATTTTTACTGACATGGTTGAGAAGTACTTGGAAGTTTTTATGGATGAATTTTCAGTATTTAGAGATATTTACGATGATTGCTTAGCCAATCTAGCTAAGGTACTAAGGCGATGCGAAGAAACGAACCTAGTACTTAACTAGGAAAAATGTCATTTCATGGTACGAGAAGGAATTATTCTAGGGCATTGGATAACGATTCATGGGATCGAAGTAGATAAAGCAAATGTAGATGTTATCGAGAAAATCCCACCTCCAACATCTGTGTAAGGGTGTTAGGAGCTTTCTAGGCTGCGCCGGGTTCTATCAAAGATTTATCAAGGACTTCTCCAAAATTTCTAAACCCTTATGCAAATTATTGGAGAAGGACACGATGTTCAAGTTTGATGAGGAATACTTAAAGGCGTTCAAAGATTTAAAGAGTCGATTAGTTACAGCACCCATAATCGTCACACCAGACTGGGATTTGCCATTTGAATTAATGTGTGACGCAAGCGACCTCGCGATAGGAGCTGTCATGGGCCAGCAAAGGAACAAAGTTTTTCATCCCATCTACTATGTAAGTCAGACTCTTACAGGAGCTCAACTGAACTATACAGTAACAGAAAAAGAGTTACTTGCTATTGTATTTGCTTTTGACAAGTTTTGATTTTATCTTGTGGGTACCAAAGTAACTGTTTATACGGACCACTCGACAATTAAGTACTTACTAGCCAAGAAAGATGCTAAGCCGAGATTGATCAAGTGGGTGCTTCTACTTCAAGAGTTCGATCTAGAAATTCAAGATCGAAAGGGAGTAGAAAACCACGTAGTAGATCACTTGTCTAGGTTGGAGCCGCAAGAAGGGAATTCTCCTATTATACCAATTCAGGAAACTCTTCTAGATGAACACATACTGAAGGTAAGTCATGTCCATAATACCCTTTGGTTTACTGATATTGCTAACTATTTAGCTTGTGGTTTGATGCCAATTGATAAAACTTATCAACAAAGGAGAAAGTTTCTTCAAGATGTGAAGTACTATTTTTGGGAAGAGCCATATTTGTTTAAAAGGTGTGCAGATCAGATGATTAGGAGATGCGTGGCAGAAGATGAAGTACAAAAGATTTTATACCATTGTCACTCAGCTCCGAGTGGGGGACACTTTGGAGGTACTCGTACGGCGGCCAAAGTATTGCAAGCCGAATTCTTTTGGCCAACACTATTCAAGGATGCATATGCGTACGTAAAGAGTTGTTACCAATGTCAAAGGGTCGGAAATGTCACCAATAGAAATGAGATGCCACGAACAAACATCATTGAGGTAGAATTGTTCGATGTATAGGGTATTGACTTTCTTGGTCCTTTCCCTCCGTCTTTAGGTCACAAGTATATATTGGTAGCAGTAGACTATGTATCCAAGTGGTTCGAGGTTGAAGCTTATCCGACAAACGATACGAAGGTTGTAATAAAGTTCCTGTAGAAACAAGTGTTCACAAGGTTTGGAACCCCAAGAGCTATCATTAGTGATGAAGAGTCCCAATTCGTGAACAACTAGTTAAGATGGTTATTAGACAAGCACGGAGTAAAACACAAGATTGCAACAGCTTGCCATCCGTAGATGAATGGGCAAGCTGAACTGGCAAATAAGGAAATCAAGGGCACACTTGAGAAGGTAGTTTGCCCAAACTGACGAGATTGGTCCAAAAGGCTGGACGATGCTTTATGGGCTTAAAAAATAGCATACAAGACGCCTTTAGGGATGTCACACTACAGGTTGGTCTTTGGGAAAACATGTCATCTACCCTTAGAGTTAGAGCACAAGGCTTTTTGGGCTCTTTGACAACTCAACTTGGATCCTAAGCTTGCTAAAGAAAAACGGATGCTCCAACTCAACAAGCTAGAGGAACTTCGGATGTTCTCCTACGAAAATGCCAAATTACTCAAGGAGAGACTTAAGAAATGGCATGACAAGCACATTCAAGTTCGAGAATTTGAAGCAGGTCAGCGAGTGTTATTATTTAATTCCAGACTAAAGTTCTTTCTAGGTAAGCTAAAATTACGTTGGTCCGGTCCATTTACGATTCATCACGTCTATCCATACGGGGTTGTCGGGCTCCAAGGTAAGGGAGGTAATTTTCAAGTTAACGCTCAGCGCCTGAAACACTATTGGGGAGATAGGATTGCACGGAATGAAATTTCGTTTATTTTATCGGATGTTTAAAATTTTCTTATTTTCTTTTTTAATAAATAATTTAGGGTATAATTTTAGGATTAGTATGTTTAAATAAATTCTGTCTAGGAGATTGGAACTTAAGCGTGACCGCTAGTGACCCCTCCAATCTTTCTTGGGAATTGATTTTAACATAATTTTCCTAAAAATTATTCTCTAAATAGAAATTTCAATTTTTGATTTTTCAAATAAAAGGGTCAGTTTTGATCCAAGTCTTAAATTGCAACTCAATTCCAAATTTTCATTAAGTCTAGGGATTAACTGAATCATTTTTAAAATTTGGTTGCTCTTTTCATAAATAATATAAATTAGATGCCTCTTTTTGTAAATATTTGCAAGAAATTCTTGAGGAACTTACAGTTCCAAGTTCTAAGTGGATTGTGTCAAAGCAAGGAATCCACACTTGTCGAAGAGAATATTTGACACCACTCGTGAAGGTATGGTTTTACTTCATCTGATTTAGCCTTATGCCTAGCTCACATGGGACTACAATCTCATTAGAGCGAATGGTCTTATTGTACTCGATCCTAACTGGAAAAACCATTGATATGGGGAAGATCATCTTGAGGGAAATGCGGAATTGTGCCATTAAACACTCTGGCCCTGCTCACTTCCCTTTTACAATAACAATTTTATGCTTGAAAACTGAAATTCTTGCGAATGTAAGGAAGACAGGGTATAGCCAAGGCACAATCACAGATTCGGGCCTTTACCAAGTAGCTGGAGATTCAATTCTATAGCAACGAGTTGAAGTAAATGAGGAACTTGAGGATCCTGATGAAAAAGAAGATCCCACGATGCAATCATTTGAAGTCCCTGAGAAGGTAGAATTAGTGGAACTAGAAGCTGAACCTGATGCTGAAACTTCAATGTTTAGAGCTCAATCGCTGAGCCCAGACCTTTGAGATGAGATATCAAAATTGATAGACTTAATGCAACATATGCAATGGCAGCAACAAGCCTACTGAAGATACTCAAAAATAAGGGATGACTCGATGAGAAGTGCTTTTAAGAAAATATACAATGACCCGTTTGTTTTTGTGCCTGAGTTTCCAGATTTCATATTTGAACCATGGTGTCCATTATCAAAGAAGGAGCGAAGCGATTCATGCAAAGGCGATAGTCATGGAGCAAAAAATGAGTCAAATTCGAAGGGTCTGCAAATAAATAAAGGGGGGATCTTGACTTTACTGTATTTTTGTTCTTAGGAATAAGTTTAATTAGGAATTTTTTTTATTTTTGCATAATAAAACAAGAGAGGAAAATTTTTAATAAAATGTGAGCAAGTCACAAAGTATAGAGTGTGGCAATTGATATATACATGTCTAGGATTGGATTTAGAAAGAGCTTGTTACTTAAGCAGTCAAATTGAATCACCTCCTCTTTTCTAAAATCCTACCTAGTGTATAGTATCTATTCACTTTAAACAATGAGGACGTGGTTCATTTTAAGTTAGAGGGACCAAAAAATTGAATTATTCCCACTCATAATAAAATTTTTCTTTTAATTATGATTAGGATATTTTGTTCAAAAATTTGAATTTTGTTAAGTATGCTCAATTTGAGTATGAATAAAGTTCTATAAAGTATTATGTTAGCTTAATAATGACATGAATGTATTTTTAATAAAGCATGCAAATTCGTACCATAAAATTTTTAGTTCTTTAGGAAAGATAGGTATGCGTGAAAGTTTAAGTCTTTAGAATTGACTTAGTAGTTTCTTGAGGCAAAATCCTAGGGAGCATGGAACGTTGGAAATGATTTAGGCAACTATTGTTTGGACCATTTGAGCCTTTCAAGCCCACTATGGTAAAATTTTATCCTTTGAAACCTAACTTTGAGACTATATGACCTAATTTTATTTTTGACCCTTGCAATAATTAGTCATTACCTTTTGCTTAATGATCTTAAAATTGTCCCAAACCCTAGACTCAGTTATATTCAAAATGTACTTCAAAAATAAGTTTGGGGGATTTGAAAAGAAGTACCAATTGCTCAAGAATTGCAGTACACAAAGTAAGTGCTCGTGTTATTTAAAAAAAAAAGAGAAAAGAGAGCACATGTGTTTGAAAGAGATGTATAAAAAAGCATATGAAAGTAATGTTAGTGTATCGAAGGTAAAAACTTCGAAGGTTCGATTGACGCCGAGTCTAGGGTTTTTAAACCAAAATTTATCCATCTTTCACCTACCCCTAGCCTAGCCACGTTACAACCTTGATAAAGACCTACTGATTCAAAGTCCTCATGCTACCGACATTAGTGGAGAGAAATTGCTACGATCAACATACGAGGACATAAGTTAAGCTGAATGATTGCAGTTTAGTCTTGAATAATGGAATAAAAATCAAATTGGTAAGGGTTAACATGTCTTTGTTACAAAAGTGTTTAGTCTAAATCTTACTATTATAATAAGTTGTTGAATTTAATTTGAACAATATGTATACTTAAGTAGCATATCCATCATATTTCTTGTCTTTGAGCATAAGTATTTTAAATTCATAATTTTGGGAAAAATGTTGTTCTGAAGGAATTTTTCAAAGGTGTTTCCGAGAGATTCTTTTCAAAATTTGTGCATTACTCGGGACGAGCAATGAATTAAGTTTGGGGGTGTGGAAACACAAAAAATTATATAATTTTTCATACCTAATTTTACTTAAATTCATGCAAATTCGGTTAAATTCTTGTCGAAAAATAATTAAATATTATAAAATAATTAAATTGTGTTAAAAATATAAACATGGTGAATTTAGTTAATTTTATACTTAATTTTGATTAATTTTGACTATTTTCGAAATGATTCGCATAAAAAGCGCAAAATTGGCTCGACGACATCACTGAAAGCACAAAACCGAGAAGCAATTTGAAGTTTCGAGGCACATTCATTTCCAGCCTAAGATGGTCTAGAAATGTGTATTAATTCATCATTTAATTAATTTTAATTTATTCCCCATTTAATTTGGGTTAAATAAATTATTTTTAATTAATTATGGAGAAAGGGTCCAGTTAAACCGCACTGGTCGAACCATATTGAGTGAACCGAACCAGCCACTAAATGGGCAGCCCAGAACCGTCCATATGATGACCCAAATCAGCATTTTAGCTGATTAAATATGCTTGCAAAAAGGCCCTTGAAGAACTTTCAAAACGTATTCAAACCCCTCCTTTAATTGTGGCTTTATGAAATTGCCCCAAGCTTAAAATAGCAAAGTTGAAACTCTCAACTTTGCCATGTGTGTGGCTAGCCAAGGGAGGTCTCTTAGGTTGATTCTTTTTGCTATTTTTAGGTTCCATATTCAGCTATAAAAGCCACCCCTTGCTGATCATTCAAAGCATCCCTCATTCCACAATATTCTCTCATTCTCTCTTCTCCTCTCTTAATTTTTCTCTCATTTTTTCCATCCCATTTCCCTTATTGTTCAAGTGTCGATTTCTTCTCCTGGGAAAGAGGCTCTCATAAGCCATTTTGGAGCAGCAATTAGGTGTTCATAAGCCACGTTGATAGCCGAGGGCAACGAAGAACGAAGAACGGAGCAACTAGTCAAGCCACGGAGAAACACTGAATTTGCTTCTTGTTCCCTATCTCTTTAATTTTTGTTGTTGTTTTGACGAACATGTTTATGAATATTTATGCTATTGAAATGATTATTTTAATCAATTTAGCTTAAACTTAAGTTTATGTTGGGTTGATTATATTCTGCGCTTGAATTGTTAAAATGATGTTTATGTTGTTATAGGCCTCATTAAATTGCTTGGTTAAGTAAAATCATGCCTAAGTTATTTTTGCATTATAATTGTTAAATAGCTAATGAATTAATTATTTAAATGGATTGAAATTATAATTAATTGACACAATACTTAATCAGTGCATGTTTATTCTTCTAAGGTAGCTGAAGGTTAAATTAGCAATATATCTGGTGATATTATTGCCTTGCATAACTTGCAAGATTATTGTCATTAAACTATTTCAAGGTAGGGATGCCTTGTTACCTCACATAGTCTTTTATATGCTTATTAGATTTAATTAATCGTTTGAATTATCATAGGGATATGCAAGAGATTAGTTCAATTTAATGAGTATATATGTGCAATAACATGGTTGCTTATTAGAATCTGTTTAGTGGATTGAATTGACATAGGGATATTTCAAGAGATGAATGGATTTTTGTATGTAAGTTTGTTCATAAGTTAGCAAATTATCGGGTTGCTGTGAATTTATTCGTAACAATATGAACATGAGTTTAATAATTCTAAGTTAAAGAAATATAATTAATCTAACACAAGTATGTTACCTTGATTAAATCTTATTTGAAATCATGCATTAGAACTCCCTTGTTTTATTTTAATTATTTACTTAGTTTTTAAATAGTTTTTGATCATCTTTTAAAACCAAATTATTTTTACCTCACCAAATTGTTTTATAATTAATTTCATAAATAATTCTTTTTACAGTCCCTGTGGGTACGATAACTCGACATTTACTTGTCACTTTATTACTTGTTGCGATTGTGTACACTTGCACATTTTTCCGTCATTCCAATCACCAGTGTGTTGGACGGAATTACATGAAAGGAAAGTGGTTGGTCCAGGGTTGATTCAAGAAACATAAAGTACTGTTAAAAAGATTCGAGAAATATTAAAGGGAACTTTTGACAGGCAGAAATCATATGCAGATCTGAAACGTCGAGACATAGAGTACTCAGTTGGAGACAAAGTATTTCTTAAAGTCTCTTCTTGGAAGAAAATCTTGGGACTTGGTCAGAAGGGTAAATTGAGTCCATGATACATTGGACCGTATGAAATTATAGAAAGAATTGGACCTGTAGCATACCGTTTAGCTTTGCCTCCTGAACTACAGAAGATTCATGATGTTTTTCATGTTTCTATGTTAAGGAGATACCGATCTGATCCTTCTCATGTGATTTCAACTGAAGATATAGAGATTCGACCTGATTTATCATATGAAGAAGAACCGGTTAAAATACTGGTACGTGAGGTAAATGAATTACATAATAAACGAGTTCTCTTAGTAAAAGTGTTGTGGAGAAGTCATAATATTGAAGAAGCAACGTGGGAACCAGAGGGTACAATGAGATCACAGTACCCCCATCTCTTTTCAGGTAAGTTTCGAGGACAAAATTTATTAAGGGGGGAGAAATGTAACGACCCAAATTTTAAGGTCATCGAAAAAGTAAGTTTTTGGGTCTTCGATTCTGAAAATTAGATTCGTAAATATTTATTAGAAATATTTACGAAGTTAAGTGAGAGGTTAATTAGATTGTGATTAAGTAAATTTAGCTTAACTAAGGTTAATTAAGTATAAGGATTAAATTGAATAAAGTGTGAAAGTTTAATTATAAACTATAGAAAAGTCAAGGGACTAAATTAGCAAATAAGCCTTATGTGACAAGTGTGTGGTAACTAGAAATACATGTGTATTATTTTAATTGGTACAAATGTATGTATATATATATTTGCTTATTATTTAAGAAATAATAATTATAATTAAAAATATAATATAATAATATACAGTAAAATAAATAAAAGAAATAATAAAAAGAATAAAGAAACAAAAGTAAGAAATAGAACAGAGAAGTAACGAAAATTGAGGGAAAGAAAGAAGGAAAGAAAAAGAAAAGGAAAAATAGGGTTTTGAGGTTTGAAACTTAATTGGTAAGTCAATTTAGTCCCTTTTCTTGTAATTTTGATGTTTTGGGAACCCTAGAACAAAACCCTACTTGAATTATGTTGAAATTTAGAAAGTTAGTAAAATTTTAGATGTTAATTAAGTTGAACAAATAGATGAATTATGAGATAAAATGATAGAAATTCAAGTTAGAAGTGGGAGAAGGATTGAATTGTAAAAAGAGATATAAGTTTTATTATAGTAGGGACTAAATTGACTAAATTGTAGAATTAGTGTTTTACGGAGGAAGTTAAATGTTAAAACTTGTTAAAGATGGGTTAGAATGAAAATATGGTATTAGCTATGGCTTAAGGACTAAATTGGAATTTATGCAAAAGTCGTGTAGAAATTGAAATGTATAGTGTGAAATGGTATATTGATAATTTTTAATTGTTTAGTTTTTCGTAGCTAACGTAATACCGAAAACATCAACAAATAAAGGAAAATAGAAAGTGGAGTAACTCAAGAATTACAGTTTTTATTTCTATAAATATGCTTAATAATTTAGTAAATGTAATTGCTATTTTTAATTAGTTAATATGTATGATGAATGATGCGATGGAAACTGTTACTGTTTTTGTATTAAAATGAATTGATTTGAATACCCTATTAACAGCGTCAGACTAGTTAGATATAGTTGGCATGCTATAGGATTGGAAGTGTTCAGGGATATTCCGACTTTGTGTTGATGAGGCATTATATGTGTCGACTACTGTTACTGTTCCGGATTCGTTCCGATGAGGTACTTTGAGTACCACTACTGCTACTGTTACTGTTACGGTGTATTTTGGCTTTGGCAGATGAAACACTATATACTATCCCGGTGTGTGGGTTGGATCCGCGTATCCGTCCAGGTCTGAGTTACGTTAATAGGGGTAAACTACTGTACCGAACACTTAAAGATATTGAATAAAACTGCATTTTATTACTAATTATGATTCTATTGTTATATGTTGCTATGATATAAAGATAATTGAATGAAAATTTATAAAGTTCTTGACGTTAGAATTTATGATTATGATTTAAATGCATAATAAGTATTGGTTTATAGAAATATCACTGAGTGTATACTCAGCGTACGGTTTGTTTCCATGTGTAGGTTAGGTACAAAGTAAATAACGTCTCAGCATCCAAGCTAACTCCCGAACTCAAATACTTGGTGATGTATCTTATCTTGTGAAATGGCGTGTACCTAGGTTATTTTAATGTTATTTTGTAAATGATAAAGAATGAGCATGAAAGGTGTTGTAACATGGTATGAAATATGCATAATTTGGAAGTTAAACTTACATGAGTTTGACTAGTATGATAATGTAGTATAATTTCGATATGAATTGTGGTAGCAATGAGGGTACATTGGTTGGATGATTTATTGTTTAATTGGATATGTATTAAGTGTGTTTAATCGAGTTCTGGTCGAGTTTAAAAGTTGAGGAAAATTGTTAGATTGAAGCTTAAGTTGTGCAGGGTTGGTAAACTTGAGACAAAAGGCTCATTTTGAGTCCACACGGGCGTGTGATCAGACCATGTGAGACACACGGCTTATACACGGGCATTTGATATGACCATGTGTCCCCTGCATCCATAAATGTGAAGTCAGGATAGTACACGGGAAAAAGACACGGCCGTGTGAAGGATACGGGTTTCAAGTATGGTTGTCTATCAAAATCGTGTGAAAATGGCTTAAAAATGGTGAAAAATCAGTTTACAACACAGCCTAGCCACATAAGCATGTGCCCAGGTCGTGTGCCCCTTTGATGCTTAAGAAATTGCAAGTCAGAATTGCTCACGGGTTGGCCGCATGGCCATGGGAGCCACACGGGCTGGCCACACGGGCGTGTGCCCTTATCTTCAAGAAATTTTTTACAAAGTTTTCCAAAGATACCGGTTTAGTTCTAAATCACTTCTAAAGCATGTATTGGGCCCCGTATGCCCATATTAGGGACTTTATGGTGAAATTTGAAAAGTTTTGATTTAGAATACAAATTTATGACTCGATTTTGTACAAATGTTAGTGTATAAGTCCGATAATGCCTGCAAGCCTATTCCGGTGACAGATATGGGTTAGGGGTGTTACATAGAAAAAGTCTTTTATCGAGTGTTCTCTAAAGACTACTCTCCGTTGAAAGAATTCGTAGCTATCCTAAGACGAGACAAAATTTCTAAAGAAAAGTGGATGGAAATTCTCTAGAGTCTCCAAGACGAAGATGTTGAATGGAAGGCCCCTTGGATGATCCCTGATGAAATTTTGTACAAATGTAAGAGACTTTGACTAGGTCCCTCTACTCGGGATATGGGGAGCTGTTGGATATGTCACTCTACTTGTATTGGGACAGTATAGGTCGAGGTAGTTTATACAAGAAACGTAAGGGTTGGCTTAATTTGAGTTTGCATACAAAGGTGAGAATTACAAAAAGAAGGTTCGTGAAATTTCGAACGTGTGGAACCAAACTTGTAACGCCCTAAATCTTAAGTGATTAATTTTGTGTGTTGTGTTGCATAAATACCTTCTTGCTTCAGTGGTTAAGTGTCCTGAGAAGTGTGAAAAGTCCTGGGTTCAAATCTTGGCTTTAGCAAAATTTTTTGTTTTAATGGAATAAAACCCTTGGCTCTAGACAGTAAGTTTTTAAACAATTGTGGGGAAATTATGTCATAAAAAGACTTACTGATCTAGGGGATAGGGGCGTGTGGATTGTTCCATGAGGTCTGAGGTTCGAGACTTGGTGGTGAAAAACATGTGATTATTTTTGTTGCTGTGCCGTGTAAGAGATTGTATGTCAGTGAGATTCTGATGCTAGTGGACGGTTGGAGTGTTTGAGGGGTGAGGGGAATGGTGTAGTCGAAATTTAGGAAAAAATATGGGATTGGATAGAGAAGTGAGTAGTTGAGAGATTTGGGGAGGCTGTTAGGAGGAAATTAAGGAATTTTGGGAAGAGTGGGAGTGTTGTGCCGTAAGTGGAAGTCACTTCTGCCAAAATCGGTCTTTAGCTCACTTAAACTCCTTGGTACCGAATTCCTACCTTTTAGTTTTTACTGCTTCGTATTTTTCTTTGTGGGACGGATTTGGTAGTAGTGATCATTCGGGGTTTTACTCATTTTGGTTTTTTCGGGTTTGTTCTCCTCTAAACTCTTTGATGACCGATTGCCTCTGCTTCTCTCCCCTCTCGTAATCAAGTCTCTCATTGGCCGAATACCTCTACCTTGGTTATTAGCTGACTCTTTTCTTCCTCTCCCTTACCCCAATGATTCCCTCTTGACCAAGTGCACCTTCTTTTCTTTTCCTTCCCTCTTTTCTTTCTCCCTATTCTTTTCCCTTTTCATTTTGGTACCTTGGCCGAACACCCTATCACACCTTTCTATTTTTCTTTCAGTTGTCAAGTGTTCTTTGATCAATTGGGTTCGGGAACACGATTTTCTTCTCTCTCTCTAATGGTTTTGCATTGGCCGAATCTTGATAGGTAAGCCTCAGTTTCACTTCTTTTTTTTTCGATTTTTCACCTTGTTGAACCATTTTTTTTACTTTTTCTTTTCTTGTCAATTACCTCTCTGTTTACCTTTCAGATCAATCCTTATTCTTGGTTCTGTGTGTGTTACATCATTGGTCTACAATCTGAACGGCCGTTGTTGGTAAGTGTGGTGTGGTTGTGATGGTATTATACTTCAAGTGCGAGTCTAATATAGAAAGGTGGTGCCTTTTGTGTAGGTGGTGGTCGAAGTTGATTGGCACATCCCTTGAGGATCAAGGGTACGATTATTATTGGCTTTTGGTAAGAAGATTGTGATTGTTTTGGAACTCCATTTTGTAACACCCCTTACCCGTACCCGAGATCTGAACCGGATACGAAGCGTTACCAAACATGTACTTGAATATTTTCGGGAATTACAGGATTATAAAATTTCATTTCAATATAAAACCAATCAAATTACATCTTAATGCCTCTATTATGGGCTTACGAGGCCCTAAACACACATTGGGAACGATCTGGGACTAAACCGAGAACTTACGAAAGTTCATAAAAATTTTCTAGGTAAAGCCTTACACACCCCGTGTGGAGACATAGTGCACACCCGTGTGCCATTGGGACACGCCCGTATCCTTCACCCGTATTGAATTTATGAAAATTATTTTTCATTTCAAACCTACAGGGGTTTTTACACGGCCAAGCACACGCCCGTGTCCCTGGCCCGTGTCCTTCACACGGCCTAGACACACCCGTGTGGTCACCCGTGTCCAAAAACTCGAGCATTCTATTTATGACGTTAGCATGCATTAAGGGGCACACGGCCAAGACACACGCCCATGTGTTAGGCTGTGCCCTTTACACGATTGAGACACACGGCCGTGTCTCTACCCGTGTGTTTACTACCATGCATTCTGACTTTAAAATTTCAGGTGCAGGGGACACATGGCTATACCACACGCCCATGGAGCGATCCGTGTGTCACATACGGCCTAGACACACGGCCGTGTGTCTACCCATGTGGACCTTATTAGACTATTTTCCAAGCCTTTGGTCACACTCTTACATCCACTTTTGCTTATGGACTCCAACGACAATTAACATGGCCTGATTATACTCCTAAATGTCTTTGATAAACCTCATTGCATGCAAACCTCATCTCATTGGTTTTACACATGCTAGGTTATTCCCTTTATATTAAGGATTTCTATACCTTATAACACTTTTAAGATTGGCTCATTATTATAACTCATTGCCAATTATGGCCAAGCTATTCCGTGTGATTTGGTCATATGTGTCTAAATGTGAGATACCACACTTGATCCTCACTAGAACAATTGAACATAAGCATGCATAAATTTGTAAGTCATAGCCTACATCAAAATGAGACAATTCCCATGGCCATATACATGTAGATATGTATATCTTTACATGCCTTCATTTTGGAAAATCAAATGACACATGTAACAAAATAAACAAAGGCCCTATACATGCCATTGAAAAAAAAAATAAAAGTGTCTATATACCAAAGCTGGACTAGTTGATAGTGTGTTGACTCTCCAACCGTCTTCCAATATTTACGAGTCCTCGAGCTCTGTAAGACATGAAAAATAGAGGGGTAAGCATTTACATGCTTAGTAAGCTTGAATAACTGGAAAGTAGACTTACCGAGTAATTAGCATACAATGGCAATAAAACCAACGAGCATGGAATGGTTTCCCTATCACATGCACTCAATCCACAAGTTAGTCACATAACAATGCACCATATAGTTAATCTTAGATGAGCTCATCATTCAACATTTCCATTAATATATTTCATAATAATCCTGTTGAGTTTCTCGGAAGTGATGGATTATCCATTTACCGTCAAGACTTTTCGAATTTCGACAGCCATGGAGAAGAAATGGCAGATTTTTGCCTTCATTTTCGCATTTTATTTCATTAATTAGCCAAATGACCAAAATATCCTTAAGCCCTTTCTTTAAATTTTCATCCATACATGCCCATTTTTGTCCAAAAACTTAGAAATTAGGCATATTGCTCTTTAAGACCATCTAATTAATAATCTAAAGCAATTTCATACAAATTGCTTCTAGAATCCAAGCTTTGCAATTTGTTCAATTTGGTTCTTATTTTCCAATTGGACACCTTACTCATAGAATTTCTTTATGAAACTTTAACACATGCATATTCTCATATCCTAGACCTCATAATAATCATAAAATAAATATTTCAACATCGGATTTGTGGTCCTGAAATACTATTCCGACTAGGCCCTATTTCGGGATGTTACATTTCTCCCCCCTTAGGGACTTTCATCTTCGAAAGTCTTACCAGTAAACAGGTTCGGATATTGGCTTCTCATGGTTTCTTCTGGCTCCCATGTAGCCTCTTCCACACCACGTTGATGCCATACTACCTTTACCAAAGCCACATCTTTATTTCTCAACTGTTTCACCTCACGAGCCAAAATCTTGACCGGTTCCTCACCATAAGTCATGTCCGGTCTAATTTCAATCTTCGTGGTGAAATCACATGAGAGGGGTCTGATCAATATCGCCTTAAGATAGATACACAGAACATTTCTTGAATCTTTTCCAGTTCGGGTGGCAATGCCAAACGATAGGCTAATGGTCCAACTCTTTCAGTGATCTCATATGGTCTAATAAATCGCGGACTCAGTTTGCCCTTTCGGCCAAATCTCAATATCTTTTTCCATAGAGATACTTTCAAGAATACTCTATCTCTAACTTGGAACTAAATCTCTTTTCTTTTCAGATCAGTATATGAATTTTACCTATCCGATGCCGCTTTTAAATAGTCTCATATCACTTTAACCTTTACTTCAGTTTCCTTGATCAGATCAACTCTGTGAATCTGACTCTCCTTGAGTTTTGTCCAATACAATAGGGTTCGACACTTTCTGCCGTACAAGGCCTCATAAGGCATCATCTTCAAACTCGTTTGGAAACTATTGTTGTAGGCAAATTCTACCAATGGCAGGTATTTTTCCCAGCTACCTTGAAATTTGAGGATGCAGCATCGCAACATATCCTCAAGAATATGAATCATCCGTTCAGACTGACCATCGGTCTGCGGGTGAAAAGCAGTACTAAAGCTCAACTTTATACCCAAGGCTTCTTGTAACTTCTTCTAGAATCTCGAAGTGAATCTCGAGGCTCTGTCTGAAATAATCGACAGCGGTACCCCGTGTAATCTCACAATCTGAGATATATACAAGTCGGCCAACTTATCAAGAGAGTAATCTATCCTTAGCGGAATAAAATGGGCCGACTTTGTCAACTTATCCACCACAACCCATATAGCATCTTTCTTTTTCGGGGCCAAAGGCAATCCTGTCACAAAGTCCATAGTAATTCTGTGCCACTTCCATTCGGGGACCATCACAGGCTGTAACAAACCTGAAGGTACTTGATGTTCCGCTTTGACTTGCTGACATATCAAGCATTTCGATACAAATTCGGAGATGTCTCTTTTCATGCTGTTCCACCAGTACATTTTTTTCAAATCATTATAGATCATGGTACTTCTCGGATGAATAGACAAACAGCTATCATTTGCCTCTTGCAAAATCTTCCGAATAACCTCATTATCTTTGGGTACACAAACCCTATCTCTGAACATCAAACATCCATTAAGACCGATCTGAAAATCTGATTTGATACCCGACTCATATTGAGTTCTTTTAGCTTGCAGGTCGCTGTCATTAGTTTGAGCATCATAAATTTCCTGAAGAAATGTTGGCCTAGCCTTTAGCTCTGCCAAGACTGAACCACCATCAAGCAATGCCAATCGCGCATCCATAGCTCTCATTGCAAACAAAGATTTTCTGCTTAACATGTTGGCGACCACATTCGCCTTTCCCAGATGGTAATCGATGATCAGCTTATAATCTTTAATTAATTCTAACCATCTCCGCTGTCTTAGATTCAATTCTTTATGAGTCATCAAATACTTCAAACTCTTGTGGTCTATGAATATACGACAAGTCTCACCATATAAATAATGCCTCCAAATTTTCAAGGTAAAGACAATGGCGGCGAGCTTTAAGTCGTGTGTCGGATAATTCTTCTCGTGTGGCTTCAACTGCCGTGAAGTGTAGGCCATCACCTTGCCATCTTGCATAAGTACACAACCCAATCCATTTAAGGATGCATCACTGTAGACCACAAATTCTTTTCTCGGCTCAGGTAATACTAAAATAGGAGCTTTAGTCAATAATGTCTTCAACTTCTCAAAACTCTGCTGACACTTTTCTGTCCATTCAAACTGTACGTCTTTCTATAGCAACCTCATCATTGGAGTTGCTATCATGGAGAATCCTTTCACAAATCTTCAGTAGTAACTGGCTAAGCCCAAAAAGCTTCTAACCTCGGTTATATTTTTAGGTGGTTTCCATTCAACAATAGCGGAGATCTTACTTGGATCAACTCGGATGCTTTCACCCGAAACAATATGACCCAAAAACCCAACTTCTTGGAGCCAAAACTCACTCTTGCTAAACTTAGCATACAGTTGTCTTTCCTGTAAAGTCTGCAACACAGTTCTCAGATGCGTCGCATGCTTTGTCTCTGATTGTCACTTGCGGTAAGTTTTAAAATTTATAATTGATCGTACTTGAACTAACTATTATCATGATGAAAGCAAGAGCACCTGTCGAACAGTAGTATAGTTTTAGCAAGACTGGATGTTGAACCCAAAGGAACTAAAAGTACTAGTATTAACTTTCTTCTTATTATTTAGCCTAAGAATAATGAAGATCATTTTATCTAACTAATTAACTAATCTAAGAATGCACAGAAAATAGATTGGGGGAAATACTTTTGGAAAACTGATTGATTTTAGACAACACCCAAGGAAGAATCCACCTAGACTTCTCTTGTTAATTGACTCTGAACCAAACGATTTATTCACTTGACTTGATCTGTAGAAATCCCTAAGTTATGTTATTATCCCTATTCAAGACTAATAACATTTAACCTTAGGTTGATTAATTGAAATCTCTTTCTAATTAAAACCCCTTGTTTTGCATTAACTCGATCTATGGATTCCCCTATTAGATTTAACTCTAATCTGGCAGATTTATGTCGTCCTATCTCTAGGATTACATGCAACTCTGCTTAATTATGAATGATCTACTCTTAGAAAGGGACTATTCATCCTCCGAATAAGCACATCAATACTTGAATCAATTTCCTAAAATATTCAAACAAGAGTTAAAGTCATAACTAAGAACAAATCAAGTATTTATCATACAGTTCAGAATATATTAACAATATCCGTCTTAGGTTTCATCCCCTTTAGGTATTTAGGGGATTTAGTTCATAACTATAAAAGAAAACATCTCAGAAGAGTAATAACAAAACATAAAGAAAACCAAAAACTCTTGAAGGAAATTGAAGGGAGATCTTCAGTCTTGAAGGTGAATCCGACTTCTGAGATAGATCAATCGGCTTCCTTCGAGTAATTTCTTGCTTCCTACTCTCTGTGTCCCTTTTCTCCTCCTTTAGGGTCTTTTAAATAGGCTTTAGAATGCTTTCCAACCCTCAAATATGCCCTTTTCTGGATAGAACTCAACTTGGGCTCGACAAGGACACACCCGTGTGACATACCCGTGTGTGATTACTTCAGGCCATGGTCATGGCTGAGAGATAGACACGCCTGTGTTTAGGTTGTTTTAAGCTGTGTTCAATCCTGCTAAAATGGCACGGGCGTGTGTTCTACCCGTGTGGGGAAGTCTAGGCCGTGTTGATTTCCTATGTTGGCTCATTTTCTCCATTTTTGGCCCGTTTCTTGTTTTTTTTGCTCTCATGTGCTCACCTAAGTATAAAACATGAAATTAAAGGATTAGGAGCATCGAATTCACCAAATCTAAGGAGAAATCATTCATAAATGTGTTAAGCATGGGACAATAATATGTATAAATTATGGTTTATCAAATACCCCCACACTTAATCGTTTGCTTATCCTCAACCAAAATCCTCAATTCACAATTAAGAATTCTTTTTTCTCAACTTATAATTCCTATCAATAATATCTCAAACTAATCCATAAGTAATTATACATTGAGAATTTAACTAGAAGAACATTAAAGTTTCAAACATTCCAAGTTGAGCATCTTATCACGAAAAACATAGGCATCTCCCTTCATCTAAGTAATCACATTTGATTCAAAAGCTCACAGAGTTTAACATCCTCACTAAAAGATTCACTCAAATCACTCAAGGTGTTTAAGGACAATGAATTTAGCACTCAACAGTCAATATGAAAAGTTATTACCATAGGCTTGCATGAAAATCAAATCTCCACCACTATATATTGAGCTGATACATCAATCAAAAGGTCTTTAGAGGGTTGTAACGAGGCTTTGGTTAGGGGGTGTGGTCACAAGCTAAAAGAGAAGGTTAGAATCGAGATTGAATTGAAGAATTACTTAACTAGAAAAATATTTAATCATCAATTGCGTACAAAAAAGTGTCTTCTTAGAATATGGAATTAAACACTCAAGCTTCAAAAATACGACCTACTGCTAATATATAGATATGTATGTATGTTTTTTTTAAAGTACAAATCACATAACATAGACTAACTATAAAAAATAAAACATAGCTAAGCAATTTATTCAAATCAAATCTCGACAAAAATAGGGATAAAATTAATTGAGGGGATTTCAACAATAATGAGTTATGGGTTAATATTGATGGTAAATCAATGAATGGGATGTTAGGCTTCAAAAGGGTTTACTAAGGGTTAATTGTGAAGGTAGGCTTTTATGGAGTGAGTGGGTTAAACCTAAGTGCCTCTATCACCTTGGCATACCAAATCAAATGGTGTGGTCTTGACATGCATAATCAAGCAAGTTCTAGAATAACAATTCGATATTGACGCATTCAAAGCAACAATAAAAGTGAGCATGAAAGAAATAATAGATGCTCTAAAGGCTCAAAATCTCACAAAAATTATGGCTTGCTGATGTTTAAACCTGTGGATTTCAATTCAGGATAATACCTAAACTTGGGGAAAACAACCTAAAATTTTAAATTCTCAAAAATCAACTTATCATGCTTGATTCTGTAATGTCTTAAAGTTTAAATAATCAATGCATGAATGCCTATGTTTTAATTCAATACATATCAATAAAAATCATAAATTAATCAAAATTCATTCTAATAATGATATGAGGGATTTACAAAAGAACTAAGATAAAATTTAGGGATTTTTCTGATAGTGATATAATTAAACCCCCCACACTTAAGATGTACATTGCCCTCAATGTACAAAGATAAAGTTAGTGGCAATTATAAATATAAGATCATAAGATAAGGAGAGAAGTGAAACTTCCTGAATGTTAAATGAATGAACTCCTTAGGTTAGAGTTATGCAAAGTGGAGGAGAATACTCCGGTGGTGGTAGAGGTCGGGTTCCACAAGTGCTGCGCCAAAAGAATATTATATCTCGTAGTGGCTATGATCGTGGTCGAGCAGGGCATAACAGTCGTGGAGAACCGTTTCCAGTGGAGTTTCAAGTTCCTGAGTAATAGTGAGCTTTGGAGCTCTTTATAACTGTGATAGAATCATGAACTTTTTAGGAATATAGAGGGATAGGATTACTCATGAAGAAATAATTGAAAATATAAAGTACTTAATAATTATAAAAATCCTAAAAAACGAAATGAAATAGTTTTAAAGAAAATAAAATTAGAAAAA
The DNA here is from genome assembly GCA_025698475.1 of Gossypium anomalum. Classification (NCBI taxonomy): domain Eukaryota; kingdom Viridiplantae; phylum Streptophyta; class Magnoliopsida; order Malvales; family Malvaceae; genus Gossypium; species Gossypium anomalum. The sequence goes on from CM046961.1 coordinate 9,219,608, forward strand.
TAGGTATTTGGGGCACACGGTCGTGTGGCACACCCGTGTGCCTTTCATTTAGCCCGTGCTTTTCGTAGGTTTCAAATTTTGGGCGTGTTGGTGTACACGGTCGTGTTAGTTCGATAGTGTCGACCACGGGTGAGGGGCACGGGCGTGTCGCACGCCTGTTTTACTTTCTCAGTTTTAACCACGATTCTAAGACACGGGTGTGTCTCACACCCGTATTGTTTTAGCAGAATTGCACATGGCCAGATCACAAGGCCGTGGCAATTTATCGCATCCCGTATTTTGGGGAAAATTTTTTCTCTATTTTCACACGGTCGTATCACATGGCCGTGTCTCCTCTTGTGTTATGGACACGACCTAAGGCACGCCCGTATGCCTGGCCGTGTGGATTTGGGAACCTATGTTCAGAGACTTAGTTAGTGATCTAGATGTTAAAACTTAAAATTTAAATAAATTAAAACTGTTAGTACTCGGGTTGCCTCCCGGGAAGCGCTTGTTTATAGTCTAAGCTCGACTTACCCAGGTTTCATGCGGTCATGGTGGTTCGAGGAGTTTACACTCCTCATTCCTATTATTAGTTTTATCAGAATAAAGTTTTAAATGAGTAATATTTACCTTAAACGTGCCAAATTTGGAATGAGGTACCTCGACTGTACCATATGGGAAGATGTTAAGTACTGTAAGGGGGATCGCTCCAGTCGGTTTAGAAGTGGTAATACGAGGATTTGCTACATCTAATAGTATTTTGTCTCCAACCTCAATTTGATTTGGGGAAAAGCATGTTTTCGATTTATCTGTCTGCCATTCATCTAGCTCCTCGATTTGTAGCCTTCGTTCTTCATAGATAGGTCCTTTGTTGTTGCTTGAACATGGCTCATGTATATCCTTCAAACTTATTTCATGCAAAGTAGGTTGCAACATATGGTCAGTCTTAGTAGAATGTTTTATACAACCACCTTCAATTTTTGATGTGTTGCTCGAATTACGAGCTTCAAGGGTGATTGTTTCATCTTCCACACGAAGTGTGAGTTCGCATGTGCCAACATCAATAATTGTTCTAACAATTTCTAAAAAGGGAAGTTACTATCCTCTTTTATATCTAGAACAACGAAGTCCACTGGGAATATAAATTTGTCAATTTTAATGAGTACGTCTTCAACAATACCCCTAGGAAATTGATTGCGTGATTCGTAACAAGTAATAAATATTTATAATGAAGATCAAACCTAGACTAACTATTATCATGATGAAAAGGCAAGCGTACCTATCGAACAATAGTACAGTAATGGCAAAACCGAGATATCGTACCCAAGGGAACCAAAAGTACTAGTAATAACTATCTTTTTATTATCTAGCCTAGGAATAAAAAGGGTTTGTTTATTAAAATAATTATCTAAACTAATTAACTAATTTAATTAAAGTGAAGAGAAGATTTGGAAAAGACTTGAAGAAAAGCAATTGATAAAGACGACACCCAAGGAGGAATCCACCTAGATTTCACTTGTTATCTGAATCTGAACCAGACGATTTATTCACTTGACCTGATCTGTGAGACTTCCTAACCTACATTATTATCTCTTTCGAGACTAATAACGCCTAACCCTCAGTTGAATTAATTGAAATCTCTTTCTAATTAAAACCCCTAGGGAAGCAATAAATCGATCTATAGACTCCTATATTAGGTTTCACCCTAATTCGGCAAAATCTCGTAACCCTATCTCTAGGCGTTCGATCAACTCCGCTTAATTATGCCAAATCTACTCTTAGGCAGAGTCTATTCCTCCTCTGCATAAGCACATTAAATCAAGAGTCAATACCCGGAATATTAACTCAAGCATTAGAAACACATAATTAAGAATAAATCAAGTATTTATCATATAGTTCAGACAATAATAATAAAATCCATCATAGGTTTCATCCCCCTTAGGTATCTAAGGGGTTTAGTTCATAATGAAATAAGAGTACATCTCAAAAGTATAAAAATAGCAAAATATGAAGAAAACTCTTAAAAACTCCTGAAGGGATTCTGAGAGAGATCTTCAGTCTTGGAGTAGCTCTGACTTTTGAGATGGATCGTCTCGCTTCCTTCAAGTAATTCCTGGCTTGTGGTTCTGTGTTCCAGAAAAGTTCTAGAAGCCCCGGAAAGTCCCCCTTAGTAGGTCATACTTAGGGTGTTTTTATAGGCTTTGGATTGGCTTTCTTCTTCCCTAAGTATCTTTTTTTCCGTGTAAAATACAACGCTTTAAAAATGGGACACGCCCGTGTGCCATGGCCGTGTGACGTGTTTGCCAGGCCGTGTTCATTCCGCTAAATTTCACACGGCCGTGTGGGTCAATGGCCAGGCCGTGTGAATCATGAAATCCTTGGATGACACCCTCGACAGACATGGACGTGTGATCAGCCTGTGTGGCAAGGCGTAGGCCGTGTAATCTTCTTGATTTGGTTCTTTTTGTCTCTTTTAAGCTCGTTTTTGGCTTCTTTTGACTCTTGGTGCTCTTCTGAGTACAAAAAATGAAATAACCGGATTAAGAGCACCGAAATCCACAAATCTAATAGTAAATATCCATAAATATGCTAAGTATTTGGGGTAACAATATGTATAATTTGGCGTTTATCAAATACCCCCACACTTAAGCATTTGCTTGTCCTCAAGCAAAACTCTCATTTACTGCTAGAATTCATTCCTTTCAATCACATAATCATTATCGATAATGTTACAAATTATTCCGTGGAGAATTATACAGTGAGAATTCAACCATAGGGGCATTAAAAACCTCAAACAATCTAAATCGAATATTTTGATAATAAAATTATAGGTAATCTCCTTCCTCTAAGTAATTAACTTTAGTCCTAAATATACAAGAGATGACATCCTCACTAAGGATTCACTCAAATCACTCAAAGTGTTTAAGGTTCAAAATTAAGCACTAGATTGTCTAACATGAGGTGTTATTACTATAGGCTTACATGAAAATCAAATCTCCACCACTTGTAAATGATATGATACACAAATCAAAAGGTCTTTGCATGGTTGTCACGGTGTTTAGGTTACGGGTATGGATACAAGCTGAAGAAACAAAGGTTAGAATCGAAATGATTTCAATATATCACCCCACTATCAATGACTTAATTACTTAATGACATTAAATATCTAGAACTATATTACATGAGCTCTCTTTTTCATGACAACTTTAGCTTACTAGAATTAATAATAAAACTGAGGTTAGTTGTTTTTTTTTTTAATAACAAATCAAGTCAATACAATATAGAAGTTATACTCCATGATTTAGTAACAAAAATTGGTGATCATAGTGAGGTAACAATATTAAAATCAATCTCGATAAAAAGGGTCAAATTAAGTAAGGGGATTTCAATAATAATGGGTTAATGGGTTAATGATGAGGGTTAATCAAAAATAAAAAGGGTTAGTAGGCTCAAAGGGGGTTCACTAAGGGTTTAATTTTGTGGGAAGGCTTTTTATGGAGTAACTGGGTTAAATCCTAAGTGCCTTTATCATCTCAGTATATCAAATCATATGTGTGATCTCGACATGTATAATCGAAGCAAGTTCTAGAATAACAGTTCAATGTTCACACACTCAAACCACAAAAGAAGTGAGCAAGAAAGAAAGCTACATGCTCAAAAAGGCTCAAAAAATCTCACCAAAAATTTGGGTTTTTGATGTCATTCCTGTATACTTAAGATTTCAAGATAATACCTCAATTCAGGAAAATAATCTAAAAATTTTAGTTCTCAAAATATCAACTTATCATGCTTGATTCTTTAAGGTCCTACAATCAAATAATCATGCATAATTCCCTTGGTCTAATTCATGACATATCAACGATAATTATAGATTAATCAGAATCCATTCTATCAATATTATGAGAAAATCACTTAAGCACAAGACCACATTCAGGGATTTGAGAATAATGCAAAAGTTAGGTTTCATGTTTATGTTCACCCTCCACACTTAAGATGTACATTGCCCTCAATGTACAAAGATAGACTATTCAAACTAAAGAAAATCATAAGAGGGAAGGAGGTGAAACTCCTCACTATATATAGTGCGGAGCTTGATTACGAGGTCAGAGTGTTTGGGAATGTAGTAGCTACCATTGTTCTTAGCTAGATGAAGAAATTGGGTCGTTGAACATGGCATTCTTTTTGTATTGTTCTCTATTTGTTTCCTCATGCCATAAAATATTCCTAGCAGCTTGCTTGAAAATCTTTAGAATCATGAAGAGCTTATTAACAGTTGGTGTGGAAGAGAGTGTAGTGGGATCACTTGTTAGATATACCAGAAAAAAAAATGAAGAAAGTAAAATTTACTAATATAGATATGTATTTTATAAGAAAATAATAAAATTGAAATGAAATTAAAAATTAAGAATAAAAATAAAAAGATAGGAGGATTTAATGATCCTCGTCAGTGGGGGCCTCAGGTGGTAGTGCTGGAGTGGTGATATGAAAGTGTTGGCACAGCTACTGCATCATGGCCTACATGTCGTCCATCTGTCTATCGCATCGTCGATCTCGCTCGTGGATCATCTCGAACTGTGTAGTGTAATACTGCTCGAAGTGAGCGAGTCGGTCGGAAAGGTGTGCCAATGAAGCAGCCGCATGAACTAGTCGTTCCCTAGGTGATGTGGTCGAAGCCTCCTCGTGTTGTGGGGGACATTATCAGGAATGTCCTCAAGATCCTCCTCGTCAATGGCATGAGAAAGACGGTACTGAGGCGGATCGGTCCCTCATCGACGCTCGATCACCCGCATGTGTAACATAGTCGTGATACGCTGTGGGGACATTTGACCTATCAGTGTAAGCACCAATGACTGAGCCACTGTGTTGAGGAGGCCGAAGTGTTTGGCGAGGCGCGTCACGTAGGGGTCGATGGAGATAACTCCCTTCCTATGCCAAGTCAGTCACGTGTGTATTCGCCATGCACCATAAATAGTAGGCGTCGTGTGTATTGACCACGCTAGTGCTCTCTCTCCTTCCGGTCAAGGTGTGTGCCAATATGGCATGGAGGTAGTGTAGGGAAGGGGCGAGAGCTGAGGCCTTCGAGCAGCTGAGGTCGTATGTAGAAGAGAGTGGTGCCGAAGCTTTCCAGCATAAGGATGGAGAAATGTGGATATTGCGTGGTAGTGCATTCATGTCCTCTTCCTCCATAAATTCATCGATGTAAAGTCCCAGAGCGACTCCAAATTTGGGACACTCATCGCACAAACTAGACCGCCTAATCGAAAGTGAATTGTGCTTGGGTCGTCATTGTTTGTCATCACCACCTATAATTGAAAAGTAGAGCATAATTCTAAAGTTAGCTCTAAATAAGTAGGCTCGATAATAGTGAAGAACCGTTCCCATGGGTCTGTGGACAGGAGGGCGCGGATGGCATTAGCTAGCTAGACTTACTCTACGGCGACCCAGTCAATGCAGCGACCTGTAGTGAGGGGTCGTATGAAGCTTGCGAAAACTCGAGGAATGGGTGCCGAACTTCGGCTGTAGCATGTACCGAAGAAGAACCCAGTCCCCTACGTCTCTTTGAGGGAGGGACCACGGCCTTTTTGCCTCTCGATGGTGACATAATGGAACTAAAAATGTATAAACAGTGATATTGTAGGTCCAAGATATGTTAACATTAGACGATATCAAGCGAGAGGTGAAAAACATATATGGTTAGTCAGAAACATTTACTAAAATCAAAGATGCATCATTGGTTAAGCAAGAATCTTAAAACTAGTATATGCTATTTAGTAGTTTAAACAATTTAAATATAGAAGATTCTAAAGCAAATTCCTAACTTGTCTACAACATATTTGTAATGGTAACAATATCTATGCAAAGCATGTAGAATACTAATATAGCAACACAAATTTGGAAAATCAAGGTTGAGAAAGTGAACCGAGAGCTACTGTAGGGCGGGGCACGGGCATGTTGGTAGCAAGTACGAGCGTCGGCATGGGAATACAGTCGTGTGGAGGAAAATTAGACGAGAAATAGAGGAGAAAGTGGGGATAATGCAAGGGGAATGGATTTTTAGAGTGGTTTGAGGGTTGGGTAAGTAAGAATCTGGGGAAATTTTAGCTAGGGTTTTGAATGAGGAAGAAGATGAACAGTGGTTTGCTTATATAGGGGAGGGTCACACTACCTAGGGACACGCCCGTGCACTTTGAGAGTGAGCCCTTGTTTTTCAAAATTTTTAATTTGGGTCGTGCTCAGCTACTATCCCACGCTCGTGTGTCTTGGGCGTGTGTGGTACACGGCCATATCGTACGGCCGTGCTTAGCTTCGTTCACTTCTCCCACGCCTGTGTATATAGTACTACGCCCGTGTATTGTTGTCCACGGTTTAATGGCACGGGTGTGTCATACGCCCGTGTTAGAGAAATAGAATCGAGCCTTGCCCCTGGCACGCCCGTGTTTTTCTATTCCCACGACCTTGTTCATCTGTTAACCTCACCCACGGCCATGTTGCAGGGCCGTGGGGATTTATCACATCCCGTGTTTTGGGGAAATCTTTGCCTTATTTCCACACGGACGTATCGCACGGTCGTGTCGCTTCCCCTGTTTTTCCACGGCTTTAGGCACGCCCGTGTGGGTGGCCGTGTGTTCTGAAAGATTGTGCAATTCAAAAAATTTAATTATTTAAAGTGTTAGAACTAAGAAATCAAAATATGTTAGTACTTGGGTTGCCTCCCGAGAAGCGCTTGTTTATAGTCTAAGCTCGACTTTCCTCTCTGTTGATTTATCATGGTTGTTTGAGGAGTTCATACTCCTCGTTCCTGCTGTTAATCTTAAAATAAAGTTTTAATCGGGTGTTGTTTACCTTAAAAGTGCCGAACTTGGGATGACTCATCTCAACCGTACCGAATGGGAAAATACTGAGTACCGTAAGAGGGATCTCCTCATTTGGTGTGGTAGTGACAATATGGGGATCTGTGGCATCTAGTAAGACTTTATCGCCTACCTTAAGTTGATTAGGAGAGGTATTGGACTTGTTTTGGCGAATTTTGGGTTTATCATGTGTTCTCGATTTGTGTTCTCGCCATTCGTCTAGCTCCTCTATCCGTAGCCTTTGTTCTTTATGGACGTCTTTGTTTTCTTCATTATAGTAGCGCACTGTCTCTATTGTCTTGGTTCGAGGAGGTTCCTACAAAAACGACTGAATACTAGTTTTATCATCGACAGGTTTTATAGCATCTTCCTGAGTCTTAGAGGTTTTGACTGAGTCGTGTGCTTGAAGTGTTACTGCGTCGTCACCTGCACGAAGTGTTAGCTCTCCTGTGCCAACATTAATAATTGTTCTAGCAGTTGCTAAAAAGGGTCGTCCCAAAATTAAAGGTACCTCGTTATCCTCATCCATATCTACGATGACAAAGTCTACTGGGTAAATAAACTTATCAAGTTTAACTAGAACATCTTCAATAATACCCTTAGGAAATCTAACTGTTTTGTCAGCCAATTGTATGCTCATCCTAGTCTGTTTGGGTTTATCGAGACCTAGTCGTTTAAACATTTTATAAGGCATAACATTTATACTTGCCCCTAAATCAACTAAAGAATTATTCACAGATAAACTACCAATTAAGCAAGGAATTGTAAAACTCCCTGGATCTTTCAATTTGTTAGGTAGCTTATTCTTTAGAATAGCTGAGCAGACTGCATTGAGTTTCACATGTGATGTAGCGTCTAATTTTCTTTTATTGGTCAGAAGTTCCTTTAAGAATTTTGCTGAGTTGGGCATCTGCGAAAGAACTTCAATAAAAGGTAAGTTAATATGTAATTTCTTTAAGAGGTTGATGAACTAACCGAATTGTTCTTCTGTTCTGTCTTTTGTCATCGCTTTAGAATGTGGCACACGAGATTTATAATTCGTAGTTACCGTTTTATTATGACTTATCTCACCATCACCTTTGCTTTCCGTATTTTCTTGCCTTGGTTCTGGCTCAGTCTCATCGTATCCTTCTTGAATATCAATTACATTGAGTTATTCCCTCGGGTTTGGTTCAGTATTACTTGGTAGGCTACCTTGTGGTCGTTCGGAGATTAGTTTGGATAGCTGGCCTATCTGCGCTGATTTTTTAGTGCTGTCTCGGTATTCTGGAAATGAGTTTCTGACACCGAGATGAACTTGGATAACATCTCCTCAAAGTTCGGCTTCTTTTCCTGTTGATACGGTGGCTATTAAAAATTCTGAGGATTCTGTGGCCTCTAATTCTGTTGACCACCCCAAGAGAATTTGGGTGGTTCTTCTAACCTGCATTATAAGTATTACTATATGGGTTATTTTGAGATCTAAAATTATTATTACCCATATAGTTGACTTGTTCCTCTTCGGTTGTAGGATTGAATGGTGGGTATTCTGTATGCACGCCTCCGCCACTTGAGTCACACCTCATTACTGGATGTACCTGCATAGAACCAAGTAAACCATCAATTTTCCTATTTAGAAGTTCTACCTGATTAGAGAGCATGGTGATGGAATCAATGTTATAAATGCCAGATGTTTTCGTTGGCTTTGTCCTCATAGCTTGCCACTGATAGTTATTCAGTGACATCTCCTCTATAAATTCATAGGCATCTTCCTATGTTTTATTGTTGATGGTTCCGCCAGCAGCTGTGTCAATCATTTGTCTTGTCGAGGGATTCACACCATTGTAGAACGTTTGAACTTGCAACCATAGAGGTAACCCATGGTGAGGGCACCTTCTTAATAGATCCTTATATCTCTCCCATGCATCGTAAAGTGTCTCTAAGTCCATCTGAACAAAAGAAGAAATATCATTACGCAACTTAGCTGTTTTTGCCAGTGGAAAATATTTTAATAGAAATTTTTCAGTCGTTTGCTCCCAAGTGGTAATGGATCCTCGTGGTAGTGAGTTCAACAACTCGCTTAGTTTTATTCCTCGAAAGAAAAAGGAATAATCAGAAGGTGAATGGCATCATCGAAAAATGCCATTAATTTTGAAAGTGTCGCATGATTCTAGGAAATTTGCCAAGTGCGTGTTAGGGTTCTCATCCCGCAAACCATAAAAGCCCAGAACAAATTGTTTGTATCATCTGAATCGTGTTAGGTTTCAGTTCAAAATTGTTAACAAAGAACAACGAGTCTAACTATACTTGACTCGGTTCTGTAAAATTAGGTTTAGCTTAATCATACATAGTACGAGGAGCAGGATTCTGATTTGCTAATTCAGCGGGTATGGCTGGCGGTAGCGGATTGTCTTGATTTTCAGCTATCTCTTTAGTAGTAGTTGAGATATCGTCCTCTTGCTCTTCCTCTGTGTATCATAAGTTGCGCCTGATTTCTCGTCGGTTTCTACGAGCTGTACGATCAATTTCCTCGTCAAAAAACAACGGTCCTGAAAGGTTTCTTCTAGTCAGACACTACAAGAACCTGCTAGGAGAAAGAAGAAGAAAGTTAGTAAAATAAAAATAGAAATAAAGTTAAATTGCAAGAAAAATAAATGGCTAAAGTAATAAAAATTAAGTGTTCCTAATATTTCAGTTCCCCGACAATGGCGCCAAAAACTTGATCGCGTGATTCGTAACAAGTAACAAATATTTATAATGAAGATCAAACCTAGACTAGTAATGGCAAGACCGGGATATCGTACCCAAGGGAACCAAAAGTACTAGTAATAACTATCTTTTTATTATCTAGCCTAGGAATAAAAAGGGTTTGTTTATTAAAATAATTATCTAAACTAATTAACTAATTTAATTAAAGCGAAGAGAAGATTTGGAAAAGACTTGAAGAAAAGCAATTGATAAAGACGACACCCAAGGAGGAATCCACCTAGATTTCACTTGTTATCTGACTCTGAACCAGACGATTTATTCACTTGACCTGATCCGTGAGACTCCCTAACCTACATTATTATCTATTTTGAGACTAATAATGCCTAACCCTCAGTTGAATTAATTGAAATCTCTTTTTAATTAAAACCCCTAGGGAAGCAGTAAATCGATCTATGGACTCCCATATTAGGTTTCACCCTAATTCGGCAAAATCTCCTAACCCTATCTCTAGGCGTTCGATCAACTCCGCTTAATTATGCCAAATCTACTCTTAGGCAGGGTCTATAACTCCTCTGCATAAGCACATTAAATCAAGAATCAATAGCAGGAATATTAACTCAAGCATTAGGGACACATAATTAAGAACAAATCAAGTATTTATCATATAGTTCAGACAATAATAATAATATCCATTGTAGCGACGAAAAATTTTACTTTCGGTCGCTAATTGAGGCGATTTTTTTTGAAAATTTAAAAATCTGAAAATGGATTTTTGGTTTTAAAAGAAAAGGAGTCGCCACCGATCTTTTTTTCTCTAGGTGTGATCGGACACCTAATAAATCTTCTTTTTAGAAAAGAAAACTTATTCTGGAACAAAAATGAAGGCCCAAATTTGGGTCTACGCGAAAATCCAGAGGAAAAATAGGGTTCGGGAGTCGGTTACGCACGAGGAAGGTAATAGCACCCTCGCGGCGCCCAAAATTGGTATCTCGTTAAACGTGTGTTGTCTTAATTTTCAAAAATGCGAGTTCAATGTAACATTTAATCGTGATTCGATTGAAGAATGATAATTTTTTTAGTTTTTGATTTTTTAGAAGGGTGTTCCGTTTTTTAACACGAGCCGACGAATTTCATCCAACATAGTGATGAAATCGATGACTTAATGTTAAATCGGTATATTGCCTTATTTATTGAAATTAATAAAAAAAACATGAATAAAAATCTTTAAAGTAGTGAACAACAAAATGATATAAAAAAAGGCGGGAAACAAAAAAATAAAAGAGTTAGAAATATATCGAAGCAAATAATAAATATGAAAATAATATTAAAAAACAATAATGCGATATTAAACATGATAACAATAGTATTAAACACGAAATAGAGACGAACATATATATAAACACATAATAATAATAATAAGTGAAGTGACGTAAACATAATATTGAAAATACTAATTAGTGCTATATATATATATATTAAAGATATATACACATATAATTAAACATATACTAATAATAATAATAATAGTAACAATAATAATAATAATAATGAAAAAAAAAGTATGTATATCAAATAACACATCATAATATTAAAATAAAATAATAAGTAACCATAGTGAAAATAATAAGTATAATAATAAATATAATGATATATGAAAATGATACTTTATACAAAAAGTATATATATACACATATAATGAAATATATGTACTAATATTAATAATAAATATAATAAGGATAAAAATAAATATAATAATAGTATATACATAATATGGTATTAAAAATATATATATACATAATAAAAATATATACTTAACATAGTATTAAAATATGTATACATAATATGTATATTAGGAATAAAAGTAACATTAAAAACAACTATAAATATATATGAAAGTATATATATATATATATATATATATATATATATATATATATATAAGTATTAATTGAAACTAAAATAATGCTAATAATAGTAGAAATATACTAATAATGATAATAATAATAATAGTAATAATATAAATATTATATACATAAAAATGTAATAATAACAATAAATAACATAATAATAAATATAAAAAAAAAGAATGACAAAATTAATTATTAAAGTATCAAAATGATGAAAAGGGATTAAATCGAAAACAAAATAGAAAGTTCGGGATAGATTTTAAAATAAAAACAACAGAGAAGGACTTATTTGAACACGCACAAAACAAAGGGGGATCAAAAGCGCAATATTTCAAATCATAAAAAGCATTGCAGCAATAAGAGGACTAATTTATAAATCGGATTAAATTTCAGAGCCAATTTATAAACAAAAGATAACTTGATTGCGAAATATGAAAATGCGGAAGGACCGATTGCTCAAATATACCATTGAATTAAAAACACGCGGATCCTAGGCGGATCTCGGGTCGGCCCTGATCAAAACGGCGTCGTTTTATGTTAAAAAGGGAAGGGACCAAAACGCACCGTTTTGGTCCCTATAAAAGTTAAAAGATTTTTTTAAAAAATCATTTGAAACCGGGGAAAGAAAAAAAGGAGAGGGGGAGAGAAAAGAGATTTCCGGCCATAGGCCGGTCACCGGTCCGACCGTCGGACCACCGTTCGTCGCCGTCGCCGGCGCCGGCCACCGTGAAAAATCGAAAGGTACGATTTTTCTTCTTTTTTATTATTATTATTTTAAATATATATATATATATCTGTTAAATATATGTTTATAGATTTGAAAAAATAGGTTCAAAAATGGGAAGGAAATAAAATAAATCACCTTAGGCTTTCGGTTTAGGTTTTTGGTGTTTGGTTCTCCGATTTGTGACTGTTCTTCTACTTTGACACCACTATGGTCACTTGGTTTTGCTTCTTTTTTTTCTATATTACATCTGCTCTGGTATTGCTGGAAAAAATGCTAGTTCCTATCGTTTTTTGTATTAAAAATGCCGATCCTTCACAAGTAAAATTACTCGGCTTTTATAGCCTATATTTTTTACATGTTGTTTCCTTTTTTTGCTTTTTCTGTCTCTTCGCGTTTAATGTTTGCAGGTATTGTGGTGGTGGAGGGCGGTGGTATTGCAGTGTTGGTCAGATGGCAGAGTCAAGTGGTCGGTCAAAAATCAGAACAAGTGGAAGCCGAAAATAGGGCTAGGGTTTCGATTGTAAATGGGCTAGTTTAGGCATCGGATTTGTTTGTAAATAGGCCCTGGGTTTAGGTGGGTTGTTGGGTCTTGGGTAGTTTGGGTTGCTGTGTAAAATGGGTTATGGACTTCTGTTGGGGTTAAGTGGGCTAAGTGGGTAGGGCAAATTTGGGTTTCAACAGTTGTCCCTCTTTGCTCATTGTCGTGCAACAAAAATAGAGCAAAGACTTTCAAGGAAGACCAAATTTGCCCGGTCTGGATGAGTTTCGGTTTGTTTGGTGTTCCTCTTCTTCAGGTAGACTCGTTCTAGTCCACCGCATCCTGTAGGTTTGGTTCAATCCATCGCGACTTCAGAGCTATGACTTGTGGCTTCAATCTACTTGTATCTTCAAGGATATGAAATTCGTTGTGATCTGCTCCTCTGCTATATCTTTAGGAAGATAAGATCTGTAACTTCAATGTGCTCCACTGTAACTTCAGGGCTCTGCTACAACTTCAGGGAGATAAGACTTGTAACTTCAACCTGCTTCACTGTAACTTCAAGGAGGCAAAATCTGTGTCTTCGATTAACTCCAATATTTATTCTCGGCATGTGACCCGAGTCTCAACTCACCTCTCGCAATATGAGCTGACTTTTGATAAAAATAGAATTTGGAAAACAGAAACGAAAATTGCCTCAGCATGTCCCGAGGTTCAACTCACCTCTCGTAATATGAGTTGTTTTTTTGCAAAACAGAAATTGAAAATACCTCAGTGTGTGACCTGAGGTTCAACTTACCTCTCGCAATATGAGTTGATTTTTGAAACATAAATTGAAAAATAGAAATTGAAAATACCTCAGCGTGTGACCTAAGGCTCAACTCACCTCTCGCAATATGAGTTGATTTTTGAAACATACATTGAAAAATAGAAATTGAAAATACCTTAGCGTGTGACCTGAGGCTCAACTCACCTCTCGCAATATGAGTTGATTTTTGAAACATAAATTGAAAAATAGAAATTGAAAATACCTCAGCGTCTGACCTAAGGCTCAACTCACCTCTCACAATATGAGTTGATTTTAAAAACAGAAATTGAAAATACCTCAACTTGTCCTGAGGCTCAACTCACCTCTCGCAATATGAGTTGATTTTTTAAAAACAGAAATAAAAATATTAGAATACCAAAACAAATCATCTGGTGGAACTCAAGTGTCTTTTCCTTGATCCAGTATAACTATCATTCAAAATTTCTTGCTCTGCTGGAGTACCTGTATATGTCATGCATGAAGTTATCATGATATGCACATGTTGGTCTTAAATGCCTTTATGCCTACATGATTATGCTATGCGCCTTGGGCTTGTTTGTCATATGCCCCTTTTCATCATGATTTTTGATGATCTGCGTTCATTGCTTTGACTCTTGACTTTCTCTTCAGGCTTTGTACCCGTCTTCAGGTTTTACGAGTAACCTGCGTTTCTCAGATATCACTCTTTTGCCCCTGGCTGAACTTTGTTCTTGCTTTGAGGCTTTTGTACTTATCAAATTCTCATCCGGGTAATGCTCAACATTTCTTTTGTTCAGAGTATGTTATTTCACTATTTATCATTTAAATAAACCACGTAATGAGATGCATGAAAATGGTCAGGTAGTGACGAAAGGATAGCTCACATTTATTTATTTCAAAGGTAGCGAATAAAGAAAGTTGACCAAGGAAAGTAAAAAGTGTCATAAAGAGAAAGGGAATTACATTCAACGGATACAAATGCTCTAGATATTCAACGCATGAACTCTTCAACGTTCCTCAATCAAGAACCTTTTCGAGCATGGCTTCTTGCGTAGAAGATTTCGAGCTGATGAAAATGCTTCAAATACTATAGTCTTGCCGTTTGACTCACTTGTTCGAATCGTCTTGCTCTTTGAGCCCAGGTCCGCTTTCTTAGGATGTCCTTTCAGGTTTTCATCCTAATTCTTTTGTTTATCAAGATGCCCTTTTCGGGTTTTCATCCTGATTTTTGATTTTTTTTAGGCATAATATTTCTTTACAGCATCTGAGTTCACTGGGTGAGGTAATTCTTTCCCATCCATCTTAGTGAGAATCAAAGCTCCACCCGAAAATGCCTTCTTTACGACGTATGGTCCTTCCCAATTCGGTGCCCATTTTCCTCGTAGGTCTTTTTGTATTGAGAGAATCTTTCTCAGCACGATTTCTCCTTCATGGAATTCTCTTGGCCGTACTTTCTTGTCATGGGTCGTGATCATTCTCTTCTGGTACATCTGTCCATGACAGATTGCCTTTAAGTGTTTTTCTTCGATAAGATTTAACTGGTAATATCGAGCTTGAACCCACTCTGCTTCCTCTAGTTTCGACTCCATTAAGACTCGTAGAGAGGGGATCTCAACTTCGATGGGTAACACAGTTTCCATTCCATAGACCAAAGAGAAAGGAGTTGCTCTCGTAGATGTCCGCACAGATGTGCGATATGCATACAAAGCAAATGGTAGCTTCTCGTACCAGTCTTTATATGTCTCGGTCATTTTCCCAATAATTTTCTTAATATTCTTGTTGGCCGCTTCAACAGCTCCGTTCATTTTCGGGCGATAGGGTGATGAGTTATGATGCTTTATTTGAAATTGCTCACACACTTCCTTCATCATCTTGTTGTTCAGATTCAAGGCGTTATCTGAAATAATTCTTTCAGGAAAACCATATCGACAAATGATTTCCTTTTTCAAAAACCTGCAAACCATAGTCTTCGTCACATTGGCAAACGAGGCGGCCTCTATCCATTTTGTGAAGTAATCAATAACCACAAAAATGAATCGGTGTCTATTAGAAGCTTTTGGGGAAATTGACCCTATAACATCCATGCCCCACATAGAAAAAGGCTATGGAGAAGTCATGACATGGAGGGGCGAAGGGGCTACATGAATTTTATCACCATAAATTTGGCATTTGTTGTATTTTCGTGCAAAACTAATGCAGTCACTTTCCATCATCATCTAGTAATAACCGAGTCTCATAATCTTCCTGGCCATAGTGAAACTATTGGCATGTGTGCCACAAATTCCCTCATGGACATCTTCAAGTATTTTCCTGGCTTCAACAGCATCTACACATCTCAAGAGCACTTGATCTTTTCCTTTTTTGTACAGAATGTCCCCATCAAGAACAAATCCCGCTGCCATTCTTCTAATTGGTCTTTTTTCGTTCTTATTTGCTTGTTCGGGATGCCTTTGATTCTTGATATATTCTAAGATATCATGGAACCATGGCCGTCCGTCTGGCTCTTTTTCAATGCTGAAACAATGTGCAGGGACTTCATATATGCTAATTTGCAGAGGCATTATCTCTGTTTCTCTGTTCGCTTTGAACATTGAATCCAAAGTGGCCAGGGCATCAGCCAGTTGGTTTTCTTCTCGTGGGAAGTAATTAAAAGTTATTTCTTTGAATTCTTTAATCAGTCCTGCCACTAGATCGTTGTATTTGACTAATTTAGAATCTCTCACTTCCCAATCTCCACAGATTTGGTATATCACCAACGTTGAGTCTCCGTACACTTCTAGAATTTTGACATTTCGTTCAATAGCTGCACGAAGTCCCATAATACAAGCCTCATACTCCGCTATGTTATTGGTACAGAAGAAATTCAGCCTGGCAGTGAACGGATAATGGTTCCCTTCTGGCGATACTAAGACTGCTCCAATCCCATGCCCCAATACATTTGACGCACCATCAAAGCTCATCTTCCATGACTTCTCTTTTCATGACTCACATTCTTTTTCTGTAATGCACATCAAGTCTTCATCTGGGAAATCAAATCTCAATGGCTCGTATTCCTCTATTGTTCGAGTTGCTAAGAAATCAGCTGTTGCACTCCCTTTTATTGACTTTTGGCTCACATAGACGATGTCACATTCTGACAATAGGATCCGCCATCGTGCCATTCTTCCTGAAAGTGCAGGTGATTCCATCATGTACTTTATTGGGTCCAGTTTTGAAATTAACCATGTCGTATGATACAACATATATTGCCTGAGCCTCCGAACTACCCAACCAAAGCGTAATAGAATTTTTCAATTGACGAGTACTTTGCCTCATACTCTGTGAACTTTTTGCTGAGATAGTAAATCGCATTTTCATTTTTTTCCTGATTTATCATGTTGCCCCAGTACGCAACCCATTGAATTTTCGAACACAGTCAGATACAATATTAATGGTATTCCTAGAGTTGGCGGTACTAACACCGGGGGACTAGACAAATATTGTTTTATCTTGTCAAAAGCCACTTGGCACTCCTCGTTCCATTCTCCCGGATTATGTTTTCGAAGAAGTCAAAAAATTGGGTCACACTGGTTGGTAAATTGAGCAATGAACCGAGTGATATAGTTCAATCTCCCTAAAAATCCTCTAACTTCTTTTCGCGTGCGCGGAGGTGGTAGTTCTTGTATGGCTTTTATCTTATCTAGATCAATTTCAATGCCTCTCTCACTGACGATGAAGCTTAGCAATTTTCTCGAGGTAGCCCCAAACGTACATTTGGCTGGATTAAGCTTCAACTGGAACTTTCTCAGTCTTTTGAACAACTTCCTGAGGTTCCCAACATGCTCTTTTTCTCATTTGGATTTGGCGATCATATCATCAAAATAGACTTCTATTTCTTTGTGCATCATGTCATGAAATAACATCACCATGGCCCTCTGATATGTTGCCCCAGCGTTCTTTAATCCGAACGGCATCACCTTATAACAGAATGTTCCCCACATCGTTACAAAAGTGGTTTTCTCCATATCTTCAGGAGCCATCTTTATCTGATTATAACCCGAGAATCCATCCATGAACGAAAACAATGAATGTTTGGCTGTGTTATCCACCAATGTGTCAATGTGTGGCAAAGGAAAATTATCTTTAGAACTTGCTCGATTCAAGTCGCGATAATCCACACACATTCGTACTTTGCTGTCTTTCTTTGGTACTGGGACTATGTTACCCACCCATTCTGGATATTTGGAGACTTGCAAGAAGCCAGCACCAAATTGTTTTTTGACTTCTTCTTTTATTTTCAACAACATTTTAGGTCTCATCTGTCTTAGCTTCTGTTGAATGGGTTTGCATTCTGGTTTCAGTGGGAGCCTATAGACTACTACATCCTCATCCAATCCTGGCATGTCTTGGTACGACCATGCAAAAACATCTTTGTACTCATGAAGCAAAGCGATCAAATCATGTTTGGTGTTATTTGAAATGGAGGTCCCAATCTTCACTTCTTGCCTCTTTTCTTCATTTCCCAAGTTTACTATCTCAACAGATTCTTGATGAGGTAGAATTTGTTTATCTTTTTGTTCTACCATTCTTAGTAAGTCAGGAGACGAGACATAGTCTTCAATATTTTCCTCAACTTCAAACTCTCTGAAACAAATAGCCTTCTCGAAATTGATTTTAAGATTTGTAACGGGTTTGTTCATATCATTAATATTTGAGCACCTGAAAGTTGAATGGAAAAGAAAACTATAGAGGAGCATCAAAGTATAGGGACAAACAAGCATAATGGCATGATGTGAGATATATGCAATGGCAGGCTGTGAAAAGAGGAAAAAGTATAAAGTTAATGAGAATGAAAAGACTATGACAAAATGTATCTCCATTAATGTTCATTTAAATGATAAAGAGCAAATTATAAGCTCTTACAAAAGAATCCCTATTATTACTTAGGGACACACAAAAAGGAGAGTGTTAACATTGAGCATTACTCTGGAGGAGACTTAAAAACTACAAGGAGATCCACAGTAGTCCAATTGTTCAATATGAAACCTGGAGGACAAGGGCGTATCATTAAAACATCTTTAATTGCATCACTTCCTTTGTCAATGACATTTATACTGACATTCTAAAGACCCCTTTCAATTAATAACAGCGTGCTTTGTGGATTATCTTGCCCTAGGTATATCATTCCTGCAGATGTAAATGTTTTTGACAAAGGAGGGTACGTTATGGGATCCCATTCTAATTCTCGGCCTAAGGCTCTTGCAATATGCTTTTCTCGATCTTTCTGCAACTGTTTTCTTTTTTGTCGCGTGTCTGGCTAGAACCCCAAACCATATCAGGCCTTGTGGTGCACTGGCTTTAGAGCCCTGACTATTCCTTGCAGATACCTTCCCAAACTTTTCCTTGCTCGGGCTCCTTTTCCCACAGTCATCTTAACACCCAATCTGGTATTCCTTGACAGTTTTGGCACCAGAATTCTATTTCCCTCAGCGAAAAAAGTGGCATTGACAAACTCAAAGGATCAGAAAAAACATTTTATTGCATCTTTGCTCACTTCCAGGTATGGTGCATCGACAGAGATAGATGCGACAATGTCTTCTTCTCCTTCGACAGTGACCAAACAGCCATCCATGATAAACTTCAATTTTTGATGGAGAGAGGACGGAACTGCTCCAGTAGAATGGATCCAGGGCCTTCCTAAAAGGCAGTTATACGAGGGTGTGATGTCTATGACCTGAAACTCGGCATTATAAATGTAGGGACCCACTTCTAGAGGGATATTTATCTTTCCCATGACTTCACGCCTTGTCCCATCGAATTCCCTTACTGTGGAATGATAGGGCCTTAAATAGGACAGATCGATCGAAATTCTGGAAAGCGTGGCCAAAGGCATGACGTTGAGTGCCGACCCATTATCAATGAGCACGTTCGGTATTATGTAGCCCTTGCAGCGAGTTGTAATATGCAGTGCTTTCACTGAGCCTCTACCGTTTGGCGGTATCTCATCATCACTAAAAGAGATGAAATTGTCAGCGTTCAGATTATTCACCCACCTATCAAGCTTCTCAACAGATATGTTGTTTGCTACGTAAGCATGATTTAACACCTTTAACAAAGCGTTCTGGTGTGGCTCTGAATTTAATAGTAAAGATAAAACCGAGATTCGTGCTAGTTGCTTATTCAATTGTTCCACCATATTGTATTCATTGTGCTTGATAAATTTCAAGAACTCTTGTGCTTCCTCCTCATCCACAGGCTTTTTAGTTTCTTGCACAGGTGGAGTTTCCTGCTCGACTTCAGCCTCGTACATCTCTGTCTTTCCTTTTTGCTTCCAGTCACTGTTCTTCTTTATCGGCTCAATCTCTTTAGAATAACACCGCCCACTGCGGGTAAAATGGCCTACCTCCCCAACATCTCCAGTTGTGGTTTCAAAATTTTCACCTTCAGGTGTGACGATGTTGATGTCGTATTTTCAATGTATCGCCCTGTCGTCCTTGTAAGGGAAAGGAGATGGTACTTCCATGATCATCTTTGGTTGTCGATCGGCACTATACGGGAGACCTAACGATTGATTGTCAGAGGCGCATACTTCTCCTTCATCGGCCTCTTCCTTTTTATTAAAAATCCCAATCTGCTTATTATCCATTATGTCTTGTAATAATTTTCTAAATTCTTCACAGGATTGAATGTTATGCCCTTCAAGACCATGAAAATTACAAAAACCTTGACCTCCTTCTTCGAGAATTTTGTTGGTGCGACAGAGTAATCCCTTCTCAACCAATACCTCCCAGATTTTCCGCAGAGGCGTCCTTACTTCAGAAACACAGCTTTTTGTTTACCATTTACCCTCCTCTGTTACCGCGTTCACATTCCCTTCAGCATGGTCAGGGAACGGGTTCCCAGTTGCATTACTAGCACTATCGAATCACAGGATACCTGCATCAATGAGTCCTTGAACTCTCCTCTTAAAGGCAAGGCAATTCTCTGTAGAATACCCCTGGTTTCCAGCATGGTATACACAACTAGCGTTAGGATCGTATCATTTTGGGCACGAGGGTTTCAGGGGTGCCATATAATGGGGAGATATCAATTGTTTCTCCAAAAGTTTTGGGTACAATTCCCCATACGACACAGGGATAAGAGTAAATTGCGGTCTCTCGGGATTGGGCCTTGCTGGTCTTGGTTCATTTTTGGGTTGGCTTTGAGCGGGTACAGTGTTTTTTAAGAATGTGGCGACAGGTCTTTGATTGTTCGTGGCGTATACGGGGTAGGAAGGAGGTGGTGCTTGGTAGTAAGGGTTTTGGGGAGGAAAATAGACGTTTGGGGATGAGTGATATTGCGGTCGTGGTTGGTTTGAGTATGGGTTTGGAGTATAGCAGCTTCCAGCTCCCACCATATGGGTTTCTGGATCTCTTTTCTTTATGGGTGCCGCCCTTCTTGAAGTTTCAAAACCTTCCAACCTTCCACTCTTGATGGCATTCTCAATAAGTTCTCCGGATATCACAATATCCGCAAAGTCCTTTGTGGCACTTCCTACCAACTTATCATAGAATGGCGCTTTTAACGTGTTAATGAAAAGGACTGTTATCTCAGTCTTAGTCAGTGGAGGCTCCACTTGGGCTGAGATATCTCTCCACCTTTGAGCGTATTGCCTGGAGGTCTCCGTTGGTTTCTTCTCCATCATTTGCAGAGTCATTCGGTCAGGCACCATATCGGATACGTGTTTTTACTGTTCACAGAATGCTGATACTAAATCCTTCCATGATCGGATCCTTTCTCTATTAAGCTGATTATACCATCGAAGAGCTGATCCGACTAAGCTATCCTGAAAGCAGTGTATGAGCAGCTTATCTTCATTCACATAGCCGGTCATCTTTTGGCAAAACATGATGAGATGCACTTTTGGGCATCTTGTCCCATCGTACTTTTCAAAGTCCGGTACCTTAAATTTTAGAGGCAAAACTAAATCGGGTACCAAACTGAGCTCTTTAGTGCTCAGTGTAGAGAAGACTTCAGTGTCTTCTATCACCTTGAGCCTTTCCTCTAGGCTCTTATATTTCTCCTTTGCATCGTGATCATCCAATTTCAACCTAGCTATCTCTGCTGGATCGTCCAAATCTGGAACAAGTGGATCAGTAGGACTAGCCCCCAGGTTTGATATGAACATTCCTTGCCCCAGATTAGCACGTGGCGCAGGTCGTTGCTCCAGGCCTGTAAGTTCCCATTGAGCGTACCCTCTTTGTGTTGCGTGGGCATGCGATGGAGTAAATCCTGAGGATAGGGCAGATCCTGATTGAGTTTAACCCTTGACTGTGGTTCCACAACGTCAGGGTTCATAGGTCCCTTTCCTTTTACCAGAGCCGACATCATTTCCATCATCCTGGCCATTTGGTCCCTTTGTTCGAGCGATTCTTCTCGAGATCTCACCATCAGATCTCTGGTTTCTTGTTGTGACTTTGCCAACTGTTCCTGTAATTCCTTTTGTATTCTTTCCATCCTCTCAATCCTTTCGTTAAATTCAACCTCTATTACTTTAACTTGTCGACGCATCCTATATGAGTGATGTGATTCTAGGCTTGTAGTGTCGCAGCTGCGGATTATACGGTTTTAGCCTCAGTGAATGATTAGGGTGATATGTACATGCAATGAATGAATGAATGAATGAATGACAAATGAATGTTGAATAAATGACGAATGAATGTTAGTCATGAATAAATATGCAAGAATTTGGTGTTGATTTCAAGATAGCCCCATACTTAGGCATTTCATTTATCAAAAGAGTCTATTACAAAACATGTCGCCATTTTTTTTGATTCAACAGTTACACAAATTTCCTAGCCACATCGCCTTGTTTCTTCATTCGTTCTAAGAATTCCGATATGCTTGATCTTTGAATCGGAGGGAATTGGCAACTGAGAGCTTCGGCTTCATCTGATAACTGCACAACTTGCATAGCTGCATTACGAATTTCATTGATCAAAAAGCCAAGTTGCATTTCTTTTTCTTGGAGAGCTCTTTCATAAGTGCGAGTGTCTCTGTCGTATTGATCATTCTTTTCTTCTAGAGCTTTTAGAACAGTATCTAACTGTTTTTGATGAGATTATAGCATATTTTTTAGATCTCGTATTTCCTTCTTAGCTCTTGGCGTTCGAACTGACTAGTCACAAATTCTGCAGTCGCAGTTTCATACTCAGCATTCTTCTTTCTTAACTCTATCATGGCACGCGCAGCTTTTTCCTCTTCTTTCTTTGCTTTTCCTTTCCAGAATTCCATCCCACCTTTGACGTTGCTTAGCTCTTCTTTCCATTCTGCCGACGATTTGCCTAACCTACTATTTTTTATAGTGTTTCTTAATTTCTTATTTTCCAAATGAAGGTCCCTTAAGTCGTTTCTCACGATCTCAGCTTCTCTTTGGATTTTCACGGTTTGGGACTTTTCAATCTGAACATCGATCTTTAGCTGGTAATTTTCCTCTTGAAAAGAGTTGATATCTCGTAACAACTTAGCCTTTTCACGTTCGAATTCTACTCTTGTTACTTCTAGCTCGGATGGCATTTCTTCTGAAAAAAGATTCTGAAAAGTGTAATTCATCGATGAGACTTGTTGACTATTCACTCGTCGTTTTCTCCATATGTCATAATCTTGAGTGATAGTATCAGCATAAAGAGATAACTCCATTAAGTGAATTTCTTTCCAAGCCTTTGCAGCATCCCGGACTCTTTTTATGTAACCTTTACCTGTAAAGGCAAACTCTGACTATGCCAACCCTCCGGTGGCGGGTATGAATTGTCGTAAAGTAAACTGCATTTGAATCATTAACGGAGTATATCCGATTCCTCCCTATAATCCAAGTAAAGGCACCCAATCTTGGTTTCGGCATTTATATATCAGAACTGAAGGACGAATCCATGGTGCTCTCCATGTTATATCTTCAGTGCGAAGGTTCTGAAAAACTAAAACCCAGTGCTGCTCGGTGACGTCTTTCAGCCAATCTTTCTCAAGGTAAGCTTTCAATGGAACGAATGTTTTTGAAAACATGTGGAAGGGTGTGCGCTCCACTTTCCAGAAATGGCTTAGAATCTAAACATTAAGTAATGTGTGCATCTGATAAAATGTCCTTCCCCTTTCCTCCTACAACAACTCAGAGATCTAAAAGTCTCGGCCAAGATAGTCGGGACGAGGTTGATCCCTTGCCTCAATCTTTCGAAAAAATCCACTACCGCGACTTCTATATGCCCGAGAACCTTTGAGAAGACAATCAATCTGTAAATGTCCAAAGCAACAAATCAATCCTCTTCACAACATCTGGATGGTTTTGAACCAAATCTCATAACGAAAACCATGGAATACAACTGATTTCATTCTTCTTCTTTATCTGTTTTTCGGCCCATATATCGGTCATTCCGGTCAACCTCACTAGCTTTTTCTTGAAGGTCATTGGCTTAGGCTCTTTCACATATATCTTGTTGAATTGTACATTGTCAATACGAAGCAGAGCATCATATTCTTCTATGGTCGGAGTCATATCTTCATGATTGAAAATGAAACATTGGTATGCTGGGTCCCATAATCGAATCATGGCTTGAATCAACTTTTCATCTACCTTGACGGCTATCAAGTAGGCTATATCCCCTCACTTTCCAGTGAAGATACCCCTAGTCTCTGAGTCTTACTGTTTCCAAATCTGAGTCAAGTCCTCGAGGTTATTCTGACGAATATTTGTAGCTATTTGCTGGGAAGATTAGAGATACATCCTTCCATTAAACTGTCCCCTTTCGCTTTCTGAGTCTTCAAAGACCAGTCTCGAACCACGACATTTTTTTCGGTTAGTTGTGTAATTGACTCCTCCATCAGAAACCCGTTTTTGGCAACCAATCTCTAATCAACACCTTTCTAATAAGATGCCTATGATGCATGATGCAAAATAAAAATAAAGACAAATACCTTGGTTAGTATGACAAATATAAACAGAGGAAAATTACAGAAAATCCAGATAAAAAATGAAAATGTCAAAGAAATAAAAGGGTAAGAGGCGTTTCTCCCATGTACTTATTTTGGTGACTATTAAACAGACGAAGGTTCGGCATGGCTCTAATTAGGTGGCTCGTATGGTTCACTATATGCGGTTTCTGTTCTAGACAGGAAATCAAATTGTTCGTACTATCGTCTACTAAGACTAGTACAAAGCCTCGGTCATAGCCCATCACAAGCTCACGAGTTCAATTCGAGGGATTACATTTACTTATGCCTATGCGGAGGGACAAGTTAGCTCACGAAAGCATAAGTCATATGTAACCCGAAAGTATTTACTAGCCTGTGCGGAGGGACGAGTTAACTCACGAAGGTATAGCATTTACTTTCACTTAAACGGACGGAGCCCGGGTAAAGAGCTTATGTTATGCAAAATGCAAGTGCACGGTGTGTGGGGAGAAACTCACAAACCTTTAATTTTATTTTAAAACTACGAAATTAAAACTATAAATACTTAGAGCTGAAAAACAAAAGATAAAACAGGTTAGAAAAATATTTACAACATGAGGCAAATGCATGATTTTTTTTAAAACAAAATTTGAGGATCACGACTAAATATTAATTTGAACAAGGAGATTAGAAAATTTTAACAACACGCGTTTAATTCGACTCGATTCTCAAAAATGGGTCCCCAGTGGAGTCGCCAGCTGTAGCGACGTAAAATTTTGCTTTCGGTTGCTAATTGAGGCGATTTTTTTTGAAAATTTAAAATTCTGAAAATAGATTTTTGGTTTTAAAAGAAAAGGAGTCGCCACGGATCTTTTTTTCTCTAGGTGTGATCGAACAAGTAATAAATATTATTTTTAGAAAAGAAAACTTATTCTCGAACAAAAATGAAGGCCCAAATTTGGGTCTACGCGAAAATCCAGAGGAAAAATAGGGTTCGGGAGTCGGTTACGAGCGAGGAAGGTATTAGCACCCTCGCGACGCCCAAAATTGGCATCTCGTTAAACGTGTGTTGTCTTAATTTTCAAAAATGCGAGTTCAATGTAACATTTAATCGTGATTCGATTGAAGAATGATAATTTTTTTAGTTTTCGATTTTTTAGAAGGGTGTTCCGTTTTTTAACACGAGCCGACGAATTTCATCCAACATAGCGATGAAATCGATGACTTAATGTTAAATCGGTACATTGCCTTATTTATTGAAATTAATAAAAAAAATATGAATAAAAATCTTTAAAGTAGTGAACAACAAAATGATATAAAAAAGGCGGGAAACAAAAAATAAAAGAGTTAGAAATATATCGAAGCAAATAATAAATATGACAATAATATTAAAAAATAATAACGCGATATTAAACATGATAACAATAGTATTAAACACGAAATAGAGACGAACATACATATAAACAC
Source organism: Gossypium anomalum (assembly GCA_025698475.1). NCBI lineage: Eukaryota > Viridiplantae > Streptophyta > Magnoliopsida > Malvales > Malvaceae > Gossypium > Gossypium anomalum. The sequence goes on from CM046961.1 coordinate 9,245,394, forward strand.
ATAATAATAATAATAAGTGAAGTGACGTAAACATAATATTGAAAATACTAATTAGTGCTATATATATATATATATTAAACATATATACACATATAATTAAACATATACTAATAATAATAATAATAGTAACAATAATAATAATAATAATGAAAAAAAAGTATGTATATCAAATAACACATCATAATATTAAAATAAAATAATAAGTAACCATAGTGAAAATAATAAGTATAATAATAAATATAATGATCTATGAAAATGATACTTTATACAAAAAGTATATATATACACATATAACGAAATATATGTACTAATATTAATAATAAATATAATAGGGATAAAAATAAATATAATAATAGTATATACATAATATTGTATTAAAAATATATATATATGTATATAACATAGTATTTAAGAATATGTACATAAGATGATATATAAATAATCTAAATAATATAATATTGAAAAATATATATAATCATAATAAAAATATATACTTAACATAGTATTAAAATATGTATACATAATATATATATTAGGAATAAAAGTAACATTAAAAAACAACTATTAATATATATGAAAGTATATATATATATATATATATATATATATATGTAAGTATTAATTGAAACTAAAATAATGCTAATAATGGTAGAAATATACTAATAATGATAATAATAATAATAGTAATAATATAAATATTATATACATAAAATGTAATAATAACAATAAAGAACATAATAATAATAAATATAAAAAAAACAGAAGGACAAAATTAATTATTAAAGTATCAAAATGATAAAAAGGGATTAAATCGAAAACAAAATAGAAAGCTCGGGATAGATTTTAAAATAAAAACAACAGAGAAGAACTTATTTGAACACGCACAAAACAAAGGGGGATCAAAATCGCAACATTTCAAACTATTAAAACGCTGCGCAGTAAGAGGGACTAATTTATAAATCGGATTAAATTTCAGAGCCAATTTATAAACAAAAGATAACTTGATTGCGAAATATGAAAATGCGGAAGGACCGATTGCGCAAATATACTATTGAATTAAAAACACGCGGATCCTAGGCGGATCTCGGGTCGACCCTGATCAAAACGGCGTCGTTTTATGTTAAAACGGGAAGGAACCAAAACGCACCGTTTTGGTCCCTATAAAAGTTAAAAGATTTTTTTAAAAAATCATTTGAAACCGGGGAAAGAAAAAAAGGAGAAGGGGGAGAGAAAAGAGATTTCTGGCCATAGGCTAGTCACCGGTCCGACCGTCGTCCGTCGCCGGCGCCGGCCACCGTGAAAAATCGAAAGGTACGATTTTTCTTCTTTTTTATTATTATTATTTTTTAAAAAAATATATATCTGTTAAATATATGTTTATAGATTTGAAAAAATAGGTTCAAAAATGGGAAGGAAATAAAATAAATCACCTTAGGCTTTCGGTTTAGGTTTTTGGTGTTTGGTTCTTCGATTTGTGACTGTTCTTCTGCTTTGACACCACTATGGTCACTTGTTTTTGCTTCTGTTTTTTTCTATATTAGATCTGCTCTGGTATTGCTAGAAAAAAATGCTAGTTCCTATCGTTTTTTGAATTAAAAATGCCGATCCTTCACAAATAAAATTATTCGGCTTTTATAGCCTATATTTTTTACAAGTTGTTTCCTTTTTTTGCTTTTTCTGTCTCTTTGCGTTTAATGTTTGCAGGTATTGTGGCGGTGGAGGGCGGTGGTATTGCAGTGTTGGTCAAATGGCAGAGGCAAGTGGCAGGTCAAAAGTCAGAACAAGTGGAAGCCGAAAATAAGGCTAGGGTTTCGGTTGTAAATGGGCTAGTTTAGGCATCGAATTTGTTTGTAAATAGGCCCTAGGTTTAGGTGGGTTGTTGGGTATTGGGTAGTTTGGGTTGCTGTGTAAAATGGGTTATGGGCTTCTGTTGGGGTTAAGTGGGGTAAGTGGGTAGGGAAAATTTGGGTTTCAACATCCATCATAGGTTTCATCCCCCTTAGGTATCTAAGGGGTTTAGTTCATAATGAAATAAGAGTACATCTCAAAAGCATAAAAATAGCAAAACATGAAGAAAACTCTTAAAAACTCCTGAAGGGATTCTGAGAGAGATCTTCAGTCTTGGAGTAGCTCTGGCTTTTGGGATGGATCGTCTGGCTTCCTTCAAGTAATTACTGGCGTGTGGTTCTGTGTTCCAGAAAAGTTCTAGAAGCCCCGAAAAAGTCCCCGTTAGTAGGTCATACTTAGGGTGTTTTTATAGGCTTTGGATTGGCTTTCTTCTTCCTTAAGTATCCTTTTTTCCGTGTAAAATACAACCCTTTGAAAAAGGGACATGCCCGTGTGCCACAGTCGTGTTCGTTCTGCTAAATTTCACACGGCCGTGTGGGTCAATGGCCAGGCCGTGTGAATCCTGAAATCTTTAGACGACACCCTTGACAGACACGGACTTGTGATCAGCCTGTGTGGCAAGGCTTAGGCTGTGTGATCTTCTTGATTTGGTCCTTTTTGTCTCTCTAAGCTCGTTTTTGGCTCCTTTTAACTCTTGGTGCTCTCCTGAGTACAAAACATGAAATAACCGGATTAAGAGCACCAAAATCCACAAATCTAATAGTAAATATCCATAAATATGCTAAGTATTTGGGGTAACAATATGTATAATTTGGCGATTATCAGAAATCTGATAGTTTTATCTACTAATTGAATGTTCATCCTAGTTTGTTTGGGTTTCCCAAGACCTAGTTGCTTAAAAATTTTGTAAGGCATGACATTAATACTAGCCCCTAAATCAGCCAACGCATTGTTCACGTCTAAATTACCAATTAAACAAGGAATTGTAAAACTCCCTGAATCTTTTAATTTATTGGGCAGCTTATTTTGTAGAATAGCTGAGCAAACTGCATTTAACTCTACATGCGACACCTCATCCAACTTTCGCTTATTTGCTAAAAGCTCCTTTAAAAACTTCATTGCGTTAGGCATCTGCGAAAGAGCTTCAATAAATGGTAAGTTGATATGTAATTTCTTTAAAAGTTTAAGGAATTTACTAAATTTTTTATCTGAGCAGTCTTTCCTTGTCGCATTGGGGTATGGCACACAAGGTTTATATTCTACACTTACCGATTTCTGCTCATTGTGGCCTACCTCACCTTTACATTTGCTTTCCACAGTTTATTGCTTTGGTTCTGGTTCAGATGCAACTAACCCTTTTTCATTTCTAACGTTAATCGCATTGAGCTGTTCCCTTGGGTTAGGTTCAGTATTACTTGGTAAGCTACCTTGTGGCCGTTCAGAAATTAATTTGGACAGCTGGCCTATTTGAGTTTCAAGCCCTTAGATCGACGCTTGTTGATTTTTAAATGCTGTCTCAGTATTCTGGAAATGAGTTTCTAACGCCGAGATGAATTTTTTTAGCATCTCCTCAAGGCTTGGTTTCTTTTCTTGTTGATAAGGTGGTTGTTGAAAACCCGGAGGATTTTGTGGCCTTTGATTTTCTTGACCACCCTATGAGAAATTTGGGTGGTTCCTTCAACCTGCATTATAAGTATTACTGTATGTGTTATTTTGAAACCTAGAGTTATTATTACCCATATAGTGGACTTGTTCCTACTAGGTTGTAAGATTGAAGGGTTGATATTCTGTATGTACGCCTCCTCCATTTGAATCACACCTCATCACTGGATGTACCTGCATAGCACCAAGTAAACCATCAATCTTTTTATTTAGAAGTTCCACCTGATTTGATAACATATTAACCGCATCGACGTTATAAATGCCTGCTGTTTTGGTTGGCTTAGCCCTCATGACTTGCCACTGATAGTTATTTAGTGACATCTCCTCAATAAATTCGTAAGCTGCTTCAGGTGTTTTGTTATTAATGGTTCCACCAGCGGCTGCATCAATCATTTGTCTTGTCGAGGGATTCATACCATTGTAAAATGTTAGAACTTGTAGCCAAAGAGGTAACCCATGTTGAGGGCACCTTCGCAGTAAGTCTTTGTATCTCTCCCATGCATTGTAAAGTGTTTCTAAATCCATCTGCACAAAAGAAGAAATATCATTATTGGTTTAGCTATTTTAGCAGGTGGAAAGTATTTGAGTAGAAACTTTTCGGTCATTTGTTCCCAAGTAGTGGTTTATCCTTGTGGTAACGAGTTCAACCACTGTTTAGCTTTATTCCTCAGTGAAAAGGGAAATAGCCGAAGACGAATGGCATCATCAGAAATGCCATTGATCTTGAATGTGTCGCAAAGCTCTAGAAAATTTGCTAAATTAGTATTTGGGTTTTCGTCCTGCAAACCATCAAACTGAACAAATCGTTGTATCATTTGAATTGTGTTAGGTTTCAGCTTAAAATTATTTGCAAAGAATAGCGTGCCTAACTATACTCGATTCGGTTCCTATTAAAGTAGGTTTAGCATAATCATATATAGTACGAGGAGCGGATTACGATTAATCTGGTCACAAGACAATCGCAGGAGGTAGCGAATTTTTCTGATTTTCAACCATCTCCTCGTTTGTAGTTGGAGTATCTTCCTCTTGCCCTTCCTCTATGTATTGTAAGCTTCTCCTAATTTCTCTCCAGTTTCTGCGAGCTGTGTTCTCGATCTCACTATTAAATAGTAATGGTCCTGACAGGTTTTTTCTAGTCATAAACTATGAAAACTTGTCAGAAGAGAATAAAAGAAAATTTAGTAAAACTAAAAATAAAACAAAATAAAATAAAATAAAATAAGAAAATAATGGCTAAAGTAATAAAAATTGAGTGTTCCTAATATCTTAATTCCCCGAAAACGGCGCCAAAAACTTGATTGTCACTTGCGATAAGTTTTAAAATTTATAATTGATCGTACTTAAACTAACTATCATCACGATGAAGGCAAGCGCACCTATCGAACAGTAGTATAGTTTTAGCAAGACCAGATGTCGAACCTAAAGGAACTAAAAGTACTAGTATTAACTTTCTTTTTATTATCTAGCCTAAGAATAATGAAGGTCGTTTTATCTAACTAATTAACTAATCTAAGAATGCACAGAAAATAGATTGGGGGAAATACTTTTGGAAAACTGATTGATTTTAGACAATACCCAAGGAAGAATTCACCTAGACTTCTCTTGTTAATTGACTCTGAACCAAACGATTTATTCACTTGACTTGATCCGTAGAAATCCCTAAGTTATGTTATTATCCCTATTCAAGACTAATAATGTCTAACCCTAGGTTGATTAATTGAAATCTCTTTCTAATTAAAACCCCTAGTTTTGCATTAACTCGATCTATGGATTCCCTTATTAGATTTGACTCTAATCCGGCAGATTTATGTCGTCTTATCTCTAGGATTGTATGTAACTCTGCTTAATTATGAATGATCTACTCTTAGACAGGGACTATTTATCCTCCGAATAAGCACATCACTACTTGAATCAATATCCTGGAATATTCAAACAAGAGTTAAAGTCATAATTAAGAACAAATCAAGTATTTATCATACAGTTCAGAAAATATTAACTAGATCCGTCTTAGATTTCATCCCCCTTAGGTATTTAGGGGATTTAGTTCATAACTATAAAAGAAAACATCTCAGAAGAGTAATAACAAAACATAAAGAAAACCCAAAAACCCCTGAAGGAAATTGAAGGGAGATCTTCAGTCTTGGAGGTGAATCCGACTTCCAAGATAGATCAATCGGCTTATTCGAGTAATTCCTTGCTTCCTACTCTCCGTGTCCCTTTTCTCCTCCTTTAAGGTCTTTTAAATAGGCTTTAGAATGCTTTTCAACCCTCAAAATTGCCCTTTTCTGAATAGAACTCAACTTGGGCTCGACAGGGACACGCCCGTGTGACACGCCTGTGTGCAATTACTTCAGGTGGTGGTCAAGGCTGAGAGATAGACGCGCCCATGTTCAAGTTGTTTTAGGCCGTGTTCAATCATGCTAGAATGGCACGGGCGTGTGTTTTACCCGTATGGGGAAGTCCAGGCCGTGTTGATTTCCTATGTTGGCCCATTTTCTCCGTTTTCGGCCCGTTTCTTGTTCTTTTTGCTCTTCTATGCTCACCTAAGTATAAAAAATGTAATTAAAGGATTAGGAGCATCGAATTCACCAAATCTAAGGAGAAATCATTCATAAATGTGTTAAGCATGGGACAAGAATATGTATAAATTACGGTTTAAAAGTCTCATCCTTAGAATAAATCAAAATGTCGTCAATGAACTCAACGACGAACTTGCCCAAGTATGGCCGAAATATCCTATTCATTAGGTCTATAAATACGGCCGGTGCATTTGTTAACCCAAATGGCATGACAAGGAATTCATAGTGACCATACCTCATCTTGAAAGCTGTCTTAGGCACATCCGATTCCTTAACTCACAACTGATAGTAGCCGGACCTCAGGTCTATCTTAGAAAATATCGTGGCTCCTCTCAACTAGTCGAATAAATCATCGATCATTGGCAAAGGATACTTATTCTTGATAGTCACCTTGTTCAATTGCCGATAATCTATACACAGCCTCATTGAACCATCTTTCTTCTTTACAAATATTATGGGAGCACCCCAAGGCGAAAAACTCGGCCTTGCAAAACCTTATTCGTCAGCTTTTGCAACTGTGCTTTTAATTCTTTCAGCTCAGTTGGTGCCATCCTATACGAAGCAATTGAAATAGGAGCTGTTCTTGGCACCAATTCAATACCAAACTCTATCTCTCTTTCAAGAGGTAATACGGGTAATTCCTCCAAGAACACGTCTGGATATTCACATACTATTGGCACGGACTCAATCTTCAACCCCGTTTCCTTAGTGTTCAGTACAAAAGCAAGGTAGGCTTCGTACCCTATCCTCATATAGCTTTGAGCAACCATTGACGTAATTATTACCGGTGGTGTATCCAATTTTCTTGAATCAACTCGTAGAGTTTCACCATCTGGGCAGTTCAGTTCAATATGCTTACTACCACAGTTTACAATTACATCATGCAGGGCAAACCAATCCATACCAATTATTACATCAAACTTATCAAATGGTAACAACATAAGGTTAGCCGGAAAGCTTTGACCATGAATCGTTAAAGGACAATTCTTACAGACTTTATCAACTAGGGCTGACTTGCCTAATGGGTTTGACACTCTGATAATAAATTCTGTAGGTTCAATGGGTATATTTATACTAGACACCAATCTCATGCAAATGTATGAATGTGTCAACCCCGGATCAATTAAGGCAACAACACATATATTAAAAAAAGAAAAAGTACCCGTGATGATGTCAGGAGCAGAGGCTTCCTCTCGAGCGCGTATTGCATATGTTCTTGCCGAGGCTTGAGCCTTTGATTTTGCAGTGTCTTTGGCCGTAACTCGACTGCCACTAGCACTTCCAGGATACCTCAGAGGCCTACCTCGTGCAATAGGAGCACTCGACTTCAGGGCTACTTCTACCTCTTTATCAGTTCGCTCTGGGCAATCTCTGAGGAAGTGGTCAAGAGAACCACGTCTGTAACATGTACCACTCTTCATTTTGCACTCTCTGAAGTGAAACTTATTGCAGCTCTTACACTTCGACTTCTGGTCATCTACACTCCCCACACTAGTCATCATCAGGGAGGAAGACTTCTAGTTGAGCCGTTTGAAGCCTCTCGCTTTGCTCGAATATCCTACCGATGAAGTGAAGCGTTCATGTTGGCTCCTTGATTTCTTTGTGGGAAATGAGAGCGTCTTACCGCTGGATCTCTTGCTCAAAACCTGAGCTTCTCTCTTTGCTTATTTCCTTTTATTATTGAGCTCCTCGGCCTTCTTGGCCCGATCAGCTAATGCAACAAACTCCCGTATCTCAAGAATCCCAATCAACAGCTTGATTTCCTCATTCAGACCTTCCTCAAAGCGTTTACACATTTCTAACTCGGTTTGCACCCATTCAGTCACATACTGACTTAGCCTTAGAAACTCCTTTTCGTATTCCTCTACAGTCTTATTTCCTTATTTGAGTTCCAGGAACTCTTTTCGTTTCGAGTCTAAGAACCTTTGACTGATGTATTTCTTCTTAAACTCTGCTTGGAAAAAATCCCAAGTGATGTTTTCCTTTGGTACCACGGAAGATACAGTCTTCCACCAGTGATATGCAGTATCCTTCAGGAGAGACACGGCACACTTTAAGCACTCCTCAGGTGTGCATGACAATTCATCTAATACCCATGTAGTATTCTCGAGCCAGAACTCGGCTTTTTCAGCATTATCATTGATCTTAGCTCTGAATTTCTCAGCCCCATACTTTCTAAGCTTATCTACAGGGGCTTTACCAATTCTTACCAGTGCCATACCTCGTGGAAATTCCTCATCAAGTTGGTTAGGGGGCGGGAGAGGTCATGGTATGTTGGGGCGATTTCTCAAATAATCATTAAACCACTTGTCCATCATGTCAAAGAAGGCAGCTCTGGCCTCTTTCCGGCCTTCAGATATAAGCCTTCTACTACTACTAGAAATAGCTCGTTGTACGGAAGCTAAAGCATAGCTCTCGGCTCCTTCGGACTCATCTTATGCTTGATTGGAAGACATTTACTATATTCAAAGACAATTAAATAGTTAGGAGATGTCACACTATCAACGTTAGTATAATGGCATGTATAGCAAAACTCAATATTCTCTACGGTAGTCCTAGAACTTACTAAACTGTAGCTCTGATACCACTAAGTGTAACACTCTTTATCAGTATTGAGACCGAGACCGAATACGAAGCGTTACCAGACATGTACTTGAACATTTTTGGGAATTACAGGATTATAAAATTTCATTTCAATATAAAACCAATCAAATTACATCTTAATGTCTCTATTATGGGCCTACGAGGCCCTAAACACACATTGAGAGCGATCCAGGACTAAACCGAAAACTTACGAAAGTTCATAAAATTTTCTAGGTAAAGCCTTACACGCCCGTGTGGAGACATAGCGCACGCCAGTGTGCCATTGAGACACGCCCGTGTTGAATTTATGAAAATTATTTTTCATTTTGAACCTACAGGAGTTTTTACACGGCCAAGCACACGTCTGTGTCCCTGGCCCATGTCCTTCACACGGCCTAGACACGCCCGTGTGGTCACCCATATCTAAAAACTCGAGCATTCTATTTATGACATCAGCATGCATTAAGGGGCACACGGCCAAGACACACGCCCGTGTGTTAGCCCGTACCGTCCACATGGTTGAGACACACGGCCATGTCTCTACCCGTGTATTTACTACCATGCATCCTGACTTCAAAATTTCAGGTGCAGGGGACACACGGCTATACCACACGCCCATGGGACACGCCCGTGTGTCTACCCATGTGGATCTTATTAGACTATTTTCCAAGCCTTTGGTCACCCTCTAACATCCACTTTTATTATGGACTCCAACGACAATTAACATGGCCTTGATAAACCTCATTGCATGCGAACCTCATCTCATCGATTTTACACATGCTAGGTTATTCCCTTTATATTAAGGATTTCTATACCTTATAACACTTTTAAGTTTGGCTCATTATTATAACTCATTGCCAATTATGGCCAAGCCATTCCGTGTGATTTGGTCACATTATATGTGTCTAAATGTGAGATACCACACTTGATCCTCACTAGAACAATTGAACATAAGCATGCATAAATTTGTAAGTCATAGCCTACATCAAAATGAGCTAATTCCTATGGCCATATACAAGTGGATATGTATACCTTTACATGCCTTCATTTTGGCAAATCAAATGACACATATAACAAAATAAACAAAGGCCCTATACATGCCATTGAACAAAATAAAAGTGTCTATATACCAAAGCTGGACTAGTTGATAGTGTGCTGACTCTCCAACCGTCTTCCAATCTTCACAAGTCCTCGAGCTCTGTAAGACAGGGAAAATAAAGGGGTAAGCATTTACATGCTTAGTAAGCCCGAATAACTGGAAAGTAAACTTATCGAGTAATAAGTATACAATTATATTAGGCAATAAAACCAACAAGCATGGAATGGTTTCCCTATCACATGCACTCAATCCACAAGTTAGTCAAATAACAATGCACCATATAGTTAATCTTAGATGAGCTCATCATTCAACATTTCCATTTATATATTTCATAATAATCTCGTTGAGTTTCTCGGAAGTCTCGATGGATTATCCATTTACCGTCAAGTCATAAGAGCGATCATTTCATGTATGCCCTCCCGTAAACCTCACATCTTACGATAGGATTACCAGTCTAGGCTAAATCCCTTATAACGACAAACATCCTTAATGAGCTCGGATCTGAATTACCAATCCAGGCTAAATTTAAACCCTAATCGGATTATCCGTCTGGGCTAAATCCACAATGCACACATATTCTTCGAGAGGCTCGATCACTCAAGGAACACCCGTCCGGGCTAGATCCTTTATATACTTGAGATCAACGGATTACCCATCCAGGCTAAATCCTTTTTGTAATACATGCAGGATCTCAAGTCACATGTAAAACATGGTTTAACCTTCGAACTTCCTTTTTAACCTCAATTGGGGTATTTATTATCATGTCATGATTTATAGCACATTCCATGGATTCTCATGCCATCATCAAATAAAATTATCATGCATTTACAAAACATGCAATTAGGCATACTATGAGTTTACTTTAAGTCATTCGAACTTACCTAGTACTCGTTTCGGTATCGTGTTTCGGTTATTCCAAAACCTTTCGTTTTCCTCGATCGACCTCTGGAATTTGTTCCTTGGGGCCTATAAAAATAAAAATGAATCATTAACACCTCACATTATACTTTTCAAGTCTAAATTTCACCCCCGTTCCAAATGACCATTTTGCCCCTAACCTTTCACATTTTTACGATTTAGTCCCTAGGCTCATATAATGAAACACATGCAATTTCTACATTACCCAAGCCTAGCTGAATGCTTTTCCCTCTTATGGAAGCCCACAATTTTCCATTATTTCTCATCTTTCTACCCATTTTACACATTTTGCAAAAAGGTCCTTTTAACGGTTTTTCATGAAAATCACCTAGGATTAGATGTTTAACACACATCTAACTTTCATATTCCTCCATAAACCATCAAAATACAAGTGACTTATGCATGGGTAAATTTCTAAACATGAACCCTAGCATGAAATATGGGTAGAAATAGAGAGAGCAAGTTGCCGGGATTTTAAAAATACGAAGAACATTAAAAACGGGGCTTAGGAGCACTTACTATTGAGCTTGAAAATGTTGAAAACCCTAGCTATGGAGACTCTTCAAATTTTGGCAGCCATGGAGAAGAAATGGCTGATTTTTTCCTTCATTTTCCCATTTTATTTCATTAATTAGCCAAATGACCAAAATGCCCTTAAGCCCTTTCTTTAAATTTTCATCCATACATGCCCATTTTTGTCTAAAAACTTAGAAATTGGGCACATTGCTCTTTAAGACCTTCTAATTAATAATCTAAAGCAATTTCATACAAATTGCTTCTAGAATCCAAGTTCTGCAATTTATTCAATTTGGTCCTTATTTTCCAATTGGACACCTTACTCATAGAATTTCTTCATGAAACTTTAACACATGCATATTCTCATATCCTAGACCTCATAATAATAAAATAAATATTTCAAGGTCTGATTTGTGGTCCCAAAACCACTGTTCTGACTAGGCCTTATTTCAGGATGTTACATGTTAGTTTCCAATTGAAACATGGGTTAAGTAACTGATTAGATGTCATATTAATTGTTCTTTAGGTATAAGAGTGTTCGGAGCACGGTTTAACTGCAAATCACATCAGGTGTGTAACCACATTGCCGTAATCGTAAATCGGTAAAACTCGAAATAGGTGACCATCGACACTACACGAGCGTGCGCTCGCTCGTGTGGTAATCTGAATGACTAAACATGGATGTAAGATCATTAAGGCTGGCCATGAGTGATTTCATGGTCTGAGGCCAATTTTGGCCACGATAGGCCGAAATGGGTCATGTGGGCCCCACATGGGTAAACCACACGAATGTGTGGAGATTATTGGGCCAGGCTATGTAGTTCACATGGCCAAGGCTAGTTTTGGGCTTTGTGGGTCACATGGGCGTGTAGGCCCACATGGGCCCGCATTATGGCCTTGGGCCTATTTTTACTGTTTGACTGTTAAGGTTGCATGGGTCGCCCGAGACGACTGTGGACCTACTGTTGGGTCGGTAAGTATACTTAGACCCTAAAATCAATAAATTACTGTTATGCCCTTATGTATGTATAGCTATAATCCAACATGCCATTTCATATATTTATACTGCATACATGCATGATATTATGATATGTTGCATGGGAATGGGTTTATTATTGTTTAGAGGAAGTATGCTTTTCTGGTAGCTTTGCTGCAACTACTGTTTAGTGTCGCAACTGATGCTATTTTGGAGTGTAGGGATGGGTAGGTTGATTTTATCCCCACATGGAGTGTAGGGCTAGATGGAGTGGAGTGTAGAGGCTAGTTGGGTAGGATCTCTATTTATATTCTATATATTTACTGATACTGTAATGGGCTAAGGCCCACATTGATACTAATACTGTAATGGGCCAAGGCCCTAACTGAAATTGAACTGTTACTGAAATGGGCTTAGGCCCAGACTGTAATAGCCTACTGTATGACTGACTGTTGTTAAGGGATTACACACTAAGTTTTCATAAACTTACCCTTCTACTTTTCTGCGCAAGAAATCCTTAGGTGGATCGGTGCTACGAGGGATTCGAAGGTGGCCACACAACCGCATTTTCTTCTATTTTTAAATTTTAATTTATAAGTGATTTAATTTGGGTATTCGTTTTGTAATAAGGCCTCTTTAAGTTTTTTATTTTAATTTGGGATTTATTTACTTTGATTCATATTTGTTAGTAGTAGGTTGCGGATTTCCAAAAAGATAAATGCTTTTCAAAACACCACATTTACGCAACATATTTTAAAAGCTTCCACAGCAAACATTATTTTAAAGTGTAATAACAATCTAATATGATTAACATTTTGCTAAAAAGACTTGAGTTTTAACAATGAACAAGATGTCCTAAATTTTCGTTAAGATCCCAATGAGGTTTTAATGTAGAACAGATTTTTTAATGTTTTTCAAAAAAAACTTCAATTTGACATCGCAGATTCAGCCATAATATCTAGGTCGGGTTTGGGGTGTTACAAAACTTACAAAATAAAGAGATTTTTCACAAATCCCATGATGACCCGGAATATGATTGGTGATAGGGGTAAAAGAATCGATGACAATGTCCCTTCGGCAAGCTAAGAAAGTACCTAGCCGATAGAAGAACATTTGTAAGTGATCCCGTCTGAATTAGAGATCGTAAAGCAAGACTTTGAAAAGAAGAGATCAGAGCTGGGGAAAATGATAGAAAAGTTGGAAGAGGAAAAGGTTCAGCTAGGATTAGACGTCGACGTCTAGAAGTTAGATGCTGAGAAAATGAGAAAAGGAAAGAATAAGACTGAGTAAGACTTGGACAGTCTAAAAATAAATTATAAGAAGCTACGTTTGTCGATGAGAATTGTCGGGTTGGGTAAAACATCAGAACAATAACGGTAAGAAATCCAAGAAGAAAAACCTAGAGATGATTAATAGGAAAAGAAATTCCAAGATGCCTGAGCTTGAGAAGATGCTCTAAAAAGGGATTTGTTAGAAAGCCAAAATGAAAAGGTTGGATTGAGAGCCCAAGTAGCGAAATTAGAAAGGTCACTGCATCAACATCATAGTCGCAACTCTATGATTGGGTTAAAGGTAAGCCTGACAAAAGTTGAAGGGTTGAAGGGAAAAATAAAAGAGCTCGAGGCCACACGGCAAAACTGTGAACTTCGAGTTGAGCTTCTTGAAACAAATAATGAACGTTGAAAAGAGCAACTCCAATGCTCTCAAGGTCAGATCAGGGATAGATATCACATCATGGGCAAAGTTTTGATTCAAGCATGGGAAGTAGTCGAACATTTGCAAACCCTAGCAGTTCAAGCTGACGTGTTAAGCTTGAGATACGAATTGGAATCAAATCGGGGCTGAGAATTAGCTTGGCTTCTTATGAAATTCAAGGCTTTGAGTATTAGGGCAAAGCCGTATATGTAAAATATATCTGTTTTATGTAAAGAAATTTATTTTCTAGTAAAGTTCTTCTAATAGAATTGAATCAGAACCAATGCCTCTTTTTGCATTCATTTTTCTTTCATTAGTATTACATTTCATCATATACATTAAATTTCAGCCTAACTAACTGAAATTATGACAGTTACCCTGGAAACCAACAAGAATCTGCCAATCGAATATCGTTACAGTACTCGCGGTAAAACCAAAGCCATGGATCAAAGGTTAGAGATACTAGAACAAATTCAGAAAGACATTCAGGATTAGTTGTAAGTGTAGCTGCAAGACCAATTAGCTAAGGTACAACAAGACATGAAGGATCAAATACAAGAGCCCCAACAAAGCATTATAAGCAAATTGACCCAGTTACTGGTCGGAGGGATTGAAAAAGGGAAGAGTTTTGTGCTTCACTCTTGGGATAATAATGAAAACCCTACATACCCCTAGGCTTTACCCCCAAAAAATGTCCAAGCCCAACCAGATACATATCCACGAAGAGTACCCGTTACCATAAGTGTAACAGTCTGATTTTGGGCCTAGTCAAAACAGTGGTTTCAAGACCACAAATCCAAAGTTGGAGAAATCATTTTATTATTATTTTGGTGTTATAGCATGATTGTATTAGTGCATGAAAAATTTTGTGAATTAATTTTAGCGTTTGTAGGCTTAATTGCAAAAAAGGACTAAATCGCATGAAGTGCAACAGTCCTGTTTTGTAAGCTAAAGGTGTAAATTGAATGTGAATCATATTGTGGAAGTATTTAATGGGCAAATAGACCCTTTTTAGAGAGGTCGCCGGCCATAGAGATAAGGAGAGTCAAAAGTCAAAAAAAAATGTAGTAGGGTTGGTAATTGATGACATTAGCTCTTTGAGTAAAATAAAGAAAAGCTGTCATCTCTTTTCTCTTATTCTCTACACCACCGAAAATTTTCAGCAAGAAGGGGTCTTGGAAGCTTGAAATTTTTAGCCACTAAGTTCTCTCATAAGTAAGTGATTTAGATGGTTATTTTTGATGATTTTTGTATTTTTGGAACCCCTAAAGCTTAATCTAGCTATTGAGGGGACTATTTTGCAAAATGCTTGAGAGTCTAGGGTTTTTCCATGAAAGCATATGTGATGTTATCTGAAATTTTATGGAAGAATATGAGTTATGGTTGTGAAATAAACAACTTTTGTAAAGTAAGTTTCATGGAAAACACCTAAAGGGACCACTTTGTAAAAGTTATGAAATAGGATGTAATTGTGTGAAATAGTGGAAATTTAGGGCTGGCATAAGAGTAATAAATGGTCATCTAGGCTTGGTTAATAAGGAAATTTGATAAAAATCAATTTTCGAGCCTAGGGGTAAAATGGTCATTTTGTGAAAGTCTAGGGTCAAAATGGTCATTTTACCCAAAATATAAATTTTTAAGTGTCTAGATTAATATGCTAATTAAATGAACGAATTTTATTTTAGATCAAGAATTACAAAATTCGAGTCGAGACCGAGGAAAAGCCAAGCTAACGGACTAAGTCGAATAATTACTCACGTCTTGTATACCGAGGTAAGTTGTATGTCAATAATGCAACTATATTGTTATTATGTATGATTGAATTAATATTGCATAAATTGTTAAGATTGTGAATATGAGAATGCATGTTGAGAAATTAATATGGTAAAGATTTCTGATTGATCATTTGGAATAGACTTGGATATTCATACCATGACACTGGGTGGTATATGAGTTAGTGTAAGACATGTCTAGGACATGCATCGGCATTGAGACGAGAGCTAGTGTAAGACATGTCTTGGACATGCATCGGCCTCGGGATATACAAGCTAGTGTAAGACCTGTCTGGGACATGGCGTCAGCTTGTTGTGTGTCAGTGTAAGACCTATCTGGGACATGGCATCGACATCGATAGATGAGAGCTAGTGTAAGACCATTCTAGGACATGGAGTCAGCATTTTATCCCATGTTCGGGGCTATTGAATATCCGGTAGTATTTCAAATGGTTCAACGAAAGATTTATGATTTAATCGAAAAGAAAAAAGTTATGACCATGTAGTGAGTGGTACAGGTACCTATTTGAAATGTATGAGTTGTGGGCTCAATATATGTTATATGAATTGTATTGGATGGTGATGAGTAACTTGTGCCTATATCTATTTATGGTATTCATGAACAAGATGTGAAAGGTTATAAGCATATTGTTATATGATAATTAGTTGATGTTTATTTTCATGCAACTTACTAAGCTTTATGCTTACCCCATTTCCTTTCCATTTTCTTATAGTACCGCCAAAGTAGGTCGTGGATCATCACCTACATCAGAGAAGCTAGTCACACTATCATTTTGAAGCACTTGGTATAGTTAGTTCCTTTATTTTGATTGTGGCATGTATAGGATCCTTTGATTTTGTTAAAGTGTCACATTGTTTTAGGGCCAAATGTGTTGGCTTAATTTAGTACTTGACTCATTTTGTATAATGCCATGAATAATGGCTAATATTGAAAGTTGTTTTATGAATGCAAGAAAGTCTTTCATGAATGTGAAAATTGTTGGCATGGTCGTATACGTATGAAATGTATATAGGCCTTAGTTATGGTTGTTTGGTTGAGAAATCATGTTGTGATAGACTTAGGTATGATATATAATGTTTTAGGGTGGCAAGGGGCTTGGTAGATAGCCTTATATCTTCCACACGGGTAGACACATGGGCGTGTGTCTAGGCCGTATGTGACACACGGTCAGTCCTATGAGTGTGTTGTTCGACCGTGTGTCCCCTACACCTCGAATTTGCAAGTCAGTATGCATGGTTGTAAACACACGAATAGAGACACGACCGTGTCTCTCAACCGCGCGGAGGACATGGCCTCTGGTAATGGGTGTGTGCCTTAGCCGTGTGCCCCTAAATTGTTGCTGACGTCAGAAACAGAATGTCAAGGTTTTTAGACACAGGCTTGGACACGGGCGTGTCATGGCCACGTGAGGGACACGGGCCATGGACACAGGTGTGTGTCAGGCTGTGTGAAAACCCCTGTAGGTTCGAATTTGAAATTTAATTCACACGGGCTCGTGGCACGAGCGTGTCCCCTTGTGCTTAAGCCGTGTGAAGCACACGGACCTTTAATACGGCCATGTCATAATGGCCACACGGGCGTGTTGCCCTTCCACACGGGCGTATGCCCTACTTCAAGTGGCATTTTTCAAAGTTTTCAAAGGTGTTAGGATTAATCCCGGGTTATTTTCAAAACCTGATTTGGGCCTCATAGGCCCATATTAAGAACTTTTAGATTAAAAGAGAAAAGTTTTAAGTTTGACCTAGTTTTTATAATTTGGAAATAATTGTATGTATGCGGTTAAGTCAAGTAATGCCTCGTGCCCAGTCCTGGCCTTAGACTCAGGTAACGGGTGTTACATTTAATGGTATCAGAGCTATGGTTTAGTCGATTCTAGGACTAACCTAGTATGAGTACGAGTCTAGCTATACATACCATAATTGTATATTGATAGTGTGATGACTCCTGACGAGATAAATTATGTTTTTATATATAGTAAATGGATCCTGAAGTGGCTACAACGGATGACGTGGAAAGTAATGCGCTGGCTCCCGCTGAAGGGACCGCGCCAGTCGATAGTGGGCCCGTGACAATAACTTAGGGCTTTGAGGCTAGAGAAGCTTACCTCCACATGATGGATGCGTGGTATTCGAAGTTTATTCGTGCGAATCTGAATACTCCACCTTTCTACCTCCCCCAACTTTTCCACTCTTTCAAATAGCTCCTCAAGGAGCAAAAATGGTTAGAAGAGAGAAACCTCCAATGGATAGAATTAGAAAGCACGGGGCCGAGAATTTCAGGCAAATATTGATGATGACCCAGAGAGAGCAGACTTTTGGTTGGAAAATACCATTAAGGTATTTAATGAGCTATCATGCACACCCGAAGAGCGCATGACGTATGTAATGTCACTCCTACAAGAGTCGGCCTACCAATGGTGGAACACTCTCGTGTCAGTCATACCGAGAGAGCAAGTAACTTGGGGATTCTTCTAGGAAGAATTTTGAAAGAAGTACATTACTAAGAGAATCATCGATCAAAAGAGGAAAGAGTTCCTCGAACTAAAATAAGGCCACATGACAGTGACGGAATATGAACGCGAGTTTGTAAAGCTCAGCAAATATGCACGGGAGTGCGTATCTACAGAAGCCATCATGTCTAAAAGATTTGAAGATGGTCTAAACGAAGACATTCGCTTATTAGTTGGCATCTTGGAGCTAAGGGAATTTGTGGTGCTGGTTGAAAAAACTTGCAAGGCCGAAGAGTTAGCCAAAGAAAAGAGAAGAGCTAACATCGAGTCTCGTGACTCAAAGAAAAGACAGATAGGGAAATCACATCAAACTTCATCCAAGAGATTGAAAGAGTTTTCTACTAGATCAAACGTGTTAGTGGGATTCTCGAGCAAGAGCAAGAATAAGTAGTATGCGGTGACAAAAGCCCAAACCACATCTATCGCAAGTGTTGATAGTGCTTGCCCTAATAGGCCAGAATGTTCACAGTGTGGTAGATGTCATTTCGGTGAGTGTTGAGGTACTGAAAGGGGCTGTTTTAAATATGGGTCGTTGGACCATTTTATTCGTAGCTATCCCGAAATGGTCGAGAAAGATAGGGATCAAAGCGTGAGATCGGGTAATGCTCCTTTAAGGGGCAGACCATATAAGAACCCTAGAAGTGGGGCTAGTAGTAGAGGTGCGCCTAGAGATGCTGCTGTGAGGTCCGAGGGTAGAGCGCCTGTAAGGACTTATGCTATACGTGTCGGTGAAAAGGCAGAGTCTCCCGATATGATTACGGGTACCTTTTCTTTCCATGATATATCTATTGTTGCTTTAATTGACCCAGGCTCTACCCACTCTTATATTTGTATGGAATTGATACCCCGTATGAACATGCTAGTCGAGTCCACTGAATTTGTGATAAAAGTGTCCAACCCTTTAGGCAAACATGTGGTAGTTGACTAAGTGTGTAGAAATTGTCCTTTGACAATTAGAGGTCATTATTTTCCAGCCAACTTGATGTTATTGCCATTTAATGAATTTGATGTAATCCTTGGGATGGATTGGTTGACTTCTCATAGTGTTGTAGTGGATTGTAGGAGAAAAGTTATTGAGTTGAAGTGTGAAAACGGGGATGTTCTTCGGGTTGAATAGGGTAGAACGGATAGCTTGCCTGTGGTGATATCGTCCATGTCAGCAGTGAGATATATGAGAAAAGGATATGAAGCTTACCTTACTTTTGTATTCAATACTCAAGTATCTGAATTAAAGATCGAGTCAGTACCAGTGTTTTGTGAGTTCACAGATGTATTTCTGGAGGAATTACCGGGACTGCCCCCAATGAGAGAAGTTGAATTTGGAATTGAGTTAGCCCCTAGTACGGCACCTATCTCGATTGCTCCGTATAGGATGGCTCCGATGAAATTAAAGGAGTTGAAAGTACAGTTACAAGAACTAACGAATAAGGGTTTTGCGAGACTGAGCTATTCTCCGTGGGGTGCCCCAATGCTCTTTATGGAAAAGAAAGACGGGTCTATGAGGTTATGTATAGACTACAGATAGTTCAACAAGGTGACAGTGAAGAACAAGTATCGCTTGCCAAGGATCGACAATCTGTTTGACCAATTGAAAGGAGCCACCGTGTTTTCCAAGGTAGACTTGAGGTCCAGTTATTACCAGCTCAGAGTAAAGGAGCAAGATGTACCAAAAACTGCATTTAGGACGAGCTATGGGCATTACGAGTTCCTTGTCATGCCCTTCGGTTTAACATATGCCCCTGCGGTATTTATGGAATTGATGAACCGCATTTTTTGACCGTATTTGGATAAGTTCGTGGCGATCTTTATCGATGATATATTGATTTATTCTCGCGATGCGAGTGAACACGCGGAACATTTGAGAACAGTTTTGCAAACTTTGAGAGAGAAGCAGTTGTATGCTATGTTTAGAAAAAATGAGTTTTGGCTCTGAGAGGTAGGATTATTCGGACACATTGTGTCGGGTGATGGGATTAGAGTTGACCCTAGTAAGATATCGGCCATGGTAGAGTGGAAACCGCCAAGGAATGTGTCAAAGATTAGAAGTTTTTTGGGTTTGGTTGGGTACTACAGAAGATTTGTAAATGGATTTTCAATGATAGCTACTCTGATGACAAGGTTGCTACAAAAAGATGTCAAGTTCGAATGGACAGAGAAGTGCCAACAGAGTTTCAAGAAACTAAAGACCTTGTTGAGCGAAGCTCCAGTTTTAGTGCAACCGAAACCGGGAAAAGAATTCATGGTGTAGAGCGACGCCTCCTTAAATGGATTGGGATGTGTGCTCATGTAAGAATGCAAGGTAAAGCTTATGCCTCGAGGCAGTTAAAGCCACACGAGAAAAACTACTCGACGTACGATTTAGAGTTGGCCGCCATCGTATTTGTGTTGAAAATTTGGAGACACCATTTGTATGGCGAGAGATGTCGGGTATTTACTGACCATAAGAGGCTGAAGTATTTGATGACTCAAAAGGAGCTGAATTTACAGCAATGAAGATGGTTGGAGTTGATAAAGGATTACGAGTTGGTGATTGACTACCACCCCGAAAAGGCGAATGTAGTCGTCGATGCATTGAGTAGGAAATAATTGTTCGCCTTGAAGGCTATGAATACTTAATTGATCGTGATTGATGATAGTTTGATTCTAGCCAAGATGAGAGCTAGGCCGATGTTCCTTCAAGAGATTTGTGAAGCTCAGAAAGGTGAGAAGGACTTGCAAGCTAATATGGCTCAGTGTGAGATGGGAAATAAATCAGAATTTTGTATTGGTACCAACAGTTGTATGCTATACCAAGACAGAATTTGTGTGCCCAAGGATAATGAGCTCATGCAGAGGATTTTATGATAGGCACATAGTGGTTGCTTATCTATCCATCTGGGTAGTGTAAAAATGTATAACGACTTAAAGAAAATGTACAGGTGGTCGGGGATGAAAAGAGACATTTCTTAGTTTGTTTCTAAGTGTCTAGTTTGTCAGCAAGTGAAGGCAGAACACCAAGTACCTTCAGGTTTGCTTCAACCTGTAGTGGTTCCCGAGTGGAAATAGGACTGTGTTACCATGGATTTTGTATCAGGATTGCCTTTGACGCCAAGGAAAAAGGATGTAGTTTGGGTGGTTGTCGATAGGCTTACAAAGTCGGCACATTTTATACCGGTGCATATCAACTACTCCCTTGAGAAATTGGCCGATCTATATGTTTCTGAGATCCTGGGACATCAAGGAGTGCCTTTGTCAATTATTTCAGATAGAGATCCGAAATTTACCTCGCGATTCTAGAAGAAGTTACAAGTAGCATTAGGGACGAAATTAAATTTTAGCACCGCTTTTCACCAATAAACTGACGGTCAGTCGAAAAGAGTAATTCAGATTCTGGAAGACATGTTACGGTGTTGTGTCCTCGAGTTTCAAGGCATTTGGGAAAGGTATTTACCTGTAGTTGAATTCGCCTACAACAATAGCTATCAGTCGAGTTTGAAAATGGTGCCTTATGAGGCCTTGTATGGACGCAAGTGTTGAATGCCCTTATATTGGACAGAACTTAGAGAGAGTCAAATTCACGGGGTCGATTTAGTCAAAGAGACAGAAGAGAAGGTTAAAGTGATTCGTGATTGCTTAAGAACCACTTCGGATAGACAGAAATTTTACGCGGATTCGAAGCGAAAGGAAATTGAGTTTCAAGTCGGTGATAAGGTGTTTTTGAAAGTATCCCCATGGAGGAAAGTCCTCAGATTCGGTAGAAAGGGTGAGCTGAGTCCTCGTTTCATAGGGCCTTATGAGATTACCAAAAGAGTAGGGCCTGTTGCCCACCGATTGGCTTTGCCCTCAGAGTTGGAAAAGATTCACGGCGTGTTTCATGTGTCCATGATATGTAGATATAGATTAGATCCTTTGCATGTGATCGCGCCAACTGAGGTTGAGATTCAGCCGGATATGACTTATGGTGAAGAGCCGGTTAAGATTTTGGCTCGAGAGGTTAAACAGTTGAGGAATAAAAGTATAGCACTCGTGAAAGTTTTGTGGCATAGACATGGAGTCAAAGAAGACACATGAGAACCCGATGAGACCATGAGAGACCAATACCAGAATTTATTCACCGGTAAAATTTTCGAGGACGAAAATCCCTAAGGGGGAAGAATTGTAACAGTCTGATTTTGGGCCTAGTAGGAACAGTGGTTTTGAGACCATAAATCTGAAGTTAGAGAAATTATTTTATTATTATTTTGGTGTTATAGCATGATTATATTAGTGCATGAAAAATTTGGTGAATTAATTTTAGCGTCTGTAAGCTTAATTGCGAAAAAGGACTAAATCGTATAAAGTGCAAAAGTCCTATTTTGTTAGCTAAAGGGTAAATTGAAATGAATCATATAGTGGAGGTCTTTAAAGGGAAAATAGACCCTTTTTAGAGAGGTTGTCGGCCATAGAGATAAGGAGAGTCAAAAGTCAAAAAAAATGTAGTAGGGTTGGTAATTGATGACATTAGCTACTTGAGTAAAATAAAGAAAAGTTGTTATCTTTTTTCTCTTCTTCTCTACACCACCAAAATTTTCAGCAAGAGGGGTTTTGTAAGCTTGAAATTTTCAACCACTAAGTTCTCTCATAAGTAAGTGATTTAGATGGTTATTTTTGATGATTTTTGTATTTTTGGAACCCCTAAAGCTTAATCTAGCTATTGAGGGGACTATTTTGCAAAATGGTTGAGAGTCTAGGGTTTTTCCATGAAAGCATATGTGATATTACCTGAAATTTTATGGAAGAATATGAGTTATGGTTGTGAAATAAATAACTTTGTAAAGTAAGTTTCATGGAAAACACCTAAAGGGACCATTTTGTAAAAGTTATGAAATAGGTTGTAATTGTGTGAAATAGTGGGAATTTGGGGCTGGAATAAGAGTAATAAATGGTCGTCTAGGCTTGGTTAATAAGGAAATTTGATAAAAATCGATTTTCGAGCCTAGGGGTAAAATGGTCATTTTGTGAAAGTCTAGGGGCAAAATGGTCATTTTACCCAAAATATAAATTTTTAAGTGTCTAGATTGATATGCTGATTAAATGAACGAATTTTTCCATTTTAGATCAAGAATTACAAAATCCGGGCCTAGACCGGGGAAAAGCCAAGCTAATGGACTAAGTCGAAATAGTCGGTCACGTCTTGTATACCAAGGTAAGTTGTATGTCAATAATGCAACTATATTGTTATGATGTATGATTGAATTAATATTGCATAAATTGTTAAGATTGTGAATATGAGAATGCATATTGAGAAATTAATGTAGTAAAGATTTCCGGTTGAACATTTGGAATAGACTTGGATATTCATACCATGACATTGGGTGGTATGTGAGCTAGTGTAAGACATGTCTGAGACATGCATCGGCATTGAGTCGATAGCTAGTGTAAGACATATCTAGGACATGCATCGGCCTCGGGATATACAAGCTAGTGTAAGACCTGTCTGGGACATGGCGTCAGTTTATTGTGTGTCAGTGTAAGACCTGTCTAGGACATGGCGTCGGCATTTTATCCAATGTTCGGGGCTATTGAGTATCCTGTAGTATTCCAAATGGTTAAACAAAAGATTTATGATTTATATCGAAATAAGAAAAGTTATGACCATGTGGTGAGTGGTACAAGTACCTGTTTGAAATGTATGAGATGTGGGTTCAATATATGCCATATGAATTGTATTGGATGGTGATGAGTAAGTTGTGCTTATATCTATTTATGGTATTCATGAACAAGCTATGAAAGGTTATGAGCATATTGTTCTATGATATTAGTTTATGTTTATTTTCATGCAACTTACTAAGCTTTTTGCTTACCCCATTTCCTTTCCATTTTCTTATAGTGCCGCCAAAGTAGCTCGTGGATCATCGCCTACGTCGAAGAAGCTAGTCACACTATCATTTTGAAACACTTGGTATAGCTAGTTCCTTTATTTTGATTATGGCATGTATAGGATCCTTTGATTTTGTTAAAGTGTCACATTGTTTTGGGGTCAAATGTGTTGGCTTAATTTAGTACTTGACTCATTTTGTATAAGGCCTTGAATAATGGCTAATATTGAAATTTTTTATGAATGCAAGAAAGTCTTTCATGAATGTGAAAATTGTTAGCATGGTCGTATACATATGAAATGTATATAGGCCTTAGTTATGGTTGCTTGGTTGAGAAATCATGTTGTGATAGACTTGGGTATGATAGATTGTGTTTCAGGGTGGCAAGGGGCTTGGTAGATAGCCTTATATCGCTCACACGGGTAGACACACGGGCGTGTGTCTTAGCTCTGTGTAACACACGGTTAGCCCCATAGGTGTGTTGTTCGACCGTGTATCCCCTAAACCTCGAATTTGCAAGTCAGTATGCATGGAAGTAAACCCACGGGCAGAGACATGGTCGTGTCTCTCAGCCGTGCAGAGGACACGGCCTCTGCCCACGGGCGTGTGCCTTGGTCGTGTGCCTCTAAATTGTTGCTGACGTCGAAAACAGAATGTCAAGGTTTTTAGACACGGGATAGGACACGGACGTGTCATGGCCATGTGAGGGACACAGACCATAGACACGGGCGTATGTCAGGCCGTGTGAAAACCCCTGTAGGTTCAAATTTGGAATTTAATTCACATGGGCTCGGGACACGGGCGTGTCCCCTTGTACTTAGGCCGTGTGAGCCACATAGGCCTTTAGCACGGCCATGTCATAATGGCCACACGGGTGTGTGCCCTGTTTCAAGTGGTATTTTTCAAAGTTTTCAAAGATGTTTGGATTAATCCCCAGTTATTTACAAAACATGATTTTGGGATTAAGAACTTTTTTATTAAAAGAAAAAGTTTTAAATTTGACCTAGTTTTCATAATTCGGAAATGATTGTATGCATGCGGTTAAGTCAAGTAATGCCTCGTGCCCAGTCCCAGCCTCAGACTCGGGTAAGGGGTGTTAAAATAAGACCACAGCAATACCAGGCCGGCACCTTAGGACCGGTAAATTACCCAACGAGTTCAGGTTCCAATCTCGGAGATAATTTGACCAACCCCTTTGTTCCAGATTTGGACGACATAGCGAAAATGGATAGAACAAGAATAGAATTGCCAAAACAGCTAGAAGATTGGTATAAGTGGTTGGAAGAGAAATTCTTAGCCATGGAGAGTGTTGACTACTCTTGCGGGGTCGATGCTAAGGAATTGAGTTTAATCCCAGATCTGGTTCTCCTATCAAAATTCAAAACTATAAAATTTGAAAAATAAAATGGGACTAGTTGTCCTGAAGCCCATATAACAATGTTCTACCGAAGAATGACGGGATACATTAATAACGACCAGTTGTAAATCCATTGCTTCCAAGATAGTTTGATCGGGTCGGCTGTCAAATGGTACAATCAGCTAAGCCGTGCCAAAATCAATTCATGAAAATACTTGGCACGGGATTTCATAAAATAGTACAGTCATGTAACCAACATGACACCCGATATAATTATGCTGCAAAACATGGAGAAGAAGCAAAGTGAAAGCATTAGGCAATATGCTAAAAGATGGAGAGATGTGACAACACAAGTTCAGCCACCTCTTCTGAAAAAGGAGACGACAATGCTTTTCATAAATACTTTGAAAGCCCCGTTCATTAACCATAAGTTGGGTAGTGCTACAAAGAGCTTCTCAGATATAGTAATGTCTAAAGAAATGATTGACAATACAATAAGGAGTGGGAAAGTAGACGCGAGGGAAAACGCTAAAAGGTCGGCCCCGAGAAAGAAAGAAAATGAAGTAAACATTGCGAGTGTGTATAATAAGAGCTATTCAAAACCGATCACTGTATGCCAACCAAGGACCATGACAATTAGTCATCAAGGCCCTTCGAAGCAAGCATTTAACTCAAGAGAAAACCTGGAAAAACTCCAATTCAAACCTATCCCAATTACATATGGAGAGTTATATTAGAATTTGTTCAATGCGCATATAGTATCCACGTTTTACTTAAAACTCATGCAACCTCTATTCCCAAAGTGGTATAATGCGAATGCTCAATGTGAGTACCATGTACGAATAATGAGACACTCGATTAAGAACTGCACTACATTCAAAAAGTTGATCGAGAGGTTCATCAAGATGGGGATTGTAAGGTTTGATGATCCCTTAGGACCTAATGTGGTAGGAAATCTATTATTCAATCATTTTAACCAATGGGTAAACACGAAAGAGGACCAAAATCGATGTTGCGGAAGTGAAATCCCCACTAAAATGGGTTTAGCAAAAAATGATAAAAGTTAGATTAATCATTCAAGATTCAGAAGAGATGTCCAAATGAATGATAAGCTACTGTAAGTTCCACGCTAAAGAAGGTCATGAGACCCAGGAGTGCGCTGAGTTCAGAGCTCTAGTGCAAAGCCTGATAGATAACAAAGAATTGGAATTCTTTGAAGATGTCAAGGGCTTGGAAAGAGGAGATGTTTGCGCCTCAGAGAAAGGATCAATGGAGAAAGGCTACAAGGTTAACCACCTAGTGGCGATTATTTCATGACCGAGAAGTAATAAATTGGTGATCCCGGGAGAGGAGAGCTTGGTTGGCACTTTAGAAGGAGGCTGTGATATTGGTTTCTTCGCTCTCATTGGGAGGCGTTATGACCCTGTAAATGCAAGAACCGAGCCCCTTAAAGAAAAAACTCTAGCAGTTGAGCATAAAAAAACGACTAGACTTGAATCACCTGTCAATGAGCCAGTAACTAAGAACGAGGCTAGGGAATTCTTGAAGTTCTTGAAACATAGCGAGTATAGTGTAGTAGAACAGCTACACAAACAACTAGCTCACATATCAGTATTAGCCTTGCTCTTGAGCTCAGAGACACATTGTAATGCATTGATGAAGGTGTTAAATGAAACTTATGTCACTGATAATATCTCTGTAAACAAGCTAGATCATTTGGTTAACAATCTAAGTGCCGACAATTTCATATTCTTTAAATGATAATGAAATACCTCCAGAGGGCATGGAATCAACGAAAGCTCTACATGTCACTACCAACTGTAAAGGATATATATTGCCAGGAGTATTAATCGATAATAGATCTGCACTGAACATCTTGCCTCTATCCATATTGAATAGGTTGCCAGTGGATAGCTCTCATATGAAGACATGCCAAAATATAGTGACAACATTTGATGGTATAGAAAGGAAGGTGATGGGGAGAATTGAAATACCACTCTTAATTGGTCTGACCATATATGAGGTAGACTTTTTGGTAATGGATATCAAGCACTATTATAACTGCTTGTAGGGCAGGCCTTGGATTCATTCAGCTGGGCAGTGCCGTCGTCACTGCACCAAAAATTGAAGTTGGTAACGGAGGGTCGACTTGTAACAATAAACATTGAAGAAAACATCATTGCATCTGTAACTAGTAACCTACCATACATAGGAGCGGATGAAGAGGCAATAGAATATTCCTTTCGATCACTGGAATTTGTTAACGCAACTTTCATTATTGAAGGAAATAAGATCTCAGTGCCAAAAATATCTAAAACCACGAGGATGGATCTGCAGTTGATGGTCGGGAATAGAGCCTTGCCTGGAAGAAGACTCGAAAAATACCTTCAAGGAAGAGTCGAGGCACCAATGCTAATGGCCAAACAAAACCGCTTTGGCTTAGGGCACAAGCCAGGTGCGAGACAGAAGAAGAAGGAACTGAAAAAAAGTTAAGACAGAAGAAGAGAACGACTAAGTGTAGGAGAGGTAAAGTTGAGCATCAATGTCATATCCGAAGAAGGAATTGGGGAAGAAAACCTATCAGGCATTTGCCCTTATATCCCCGGAAGTGCTCTGAATAATTGGACTACGAAAGAGATCCTTGTAATTTTTAGAACTAATTCAGTGTAATGTTCAAAACACACTTTTTACTCTAAGTCTGAGAGTAATAGGAATCCTTTTATGAAAAAGGAATATGTCCACTATTTTTATTTCAATAAAATAATGCATCCTTGTGTCTTATTTGGAAAATATTCTTCTATTTTTTCATTTCATTCATACTCATACCACACAGATAATTATTCTTAGATTCATTTGTTCTTTGGGTCTTCTTTTATTCCTATAACAAGTTTTTAAATATCAATGATACGAGCGACACTGCTGTTGACTCAGAATCTCCTTTTGATCAGGGTATGTGTCCAAAAGAACATCAGGATTTTGAAGATGATCGAGATTGTAACTTATCTCCCGATTTGTTAAGGATGGTAGAAAAGGATGAGAAACAGATCGTACCTTACAAAGAGTCGATGGAAATTGTGAGCTTATGAGACAAACAAGAAAAGAAATAGGTGAATATCTGAGCTTGCATCACTGCAGAGACAAAGCGAGACCTCATTGAATTACTCCAAGAATTCAAAGATGTCTTCGCATGGTCGTATCAAGACATGTCTGATCTAAGTACTGATATCATGGTACACCAGCTTCCCATAAAGGAAGAATGCGAGTCGGTTCAACAGAAACTCCGAATGATGAAGCCCGACGTCTTGTTGAAAATAAAAAAAGAGGTTAAGAAACAATTCGACGCTAGTTTCCTATAAATGGTTAAATACTCGTGGTGGGTAACTAATATAGTCCCCGTCCCTAAGAAAGATGGAAAAGTATGAATGTGCATAGACTAGAGGGATTTAAACAAAGCCAGCCCGAAGGACAATTTCCTGTTACCTCACATCGACACCTTAGTGGACAACACAGCAGGTTATTCACTATTCTCCTTCATGGATGGCTTCTCCTGATACAACTAGATAAAGATGCATCCTGAAGACATGGAAAAGATGACATTTGTAACATGTGGGAACATTTTGCTATAAAGTGATGTCATTCGGACTGAAAAATACGGGAGCGACATATCAAAAAGCCATGGTAACTTTACTTTATGATATGATGCACAAAGAAATCGAGGTTTATGTTGATGATATGATTGCAAAATCTCGAACAGAAAATGAGCATGTACAAGTCTTGAGGAAATTATTTTTGAGGTTGAAAAAATTCCAACTAAAGCTGAATCCAGTAAAATGTACCTTCAAGGCTACGTCGGGAAAATTTCTAGAATTTGTAGTCAGCGAGAAAGGGATCGAGATTGACCCGAATAAAGTCAAGGCTGTATAGGAGTTACCTTCGTCGCGCTCTCTCAAAAGGAGGTCTGAGGTTTCTTAGAGAGATTAAATTACATCACCCGGCTCATTTCACAACTAATCGAGCAATACGACCCAATATTTCATCTCCTTAAGAAACATAATCTAGGTATATGGGATGAGAAATGCCAGAAGACTTTCGACAAGGTTAAACAATACTTGTCCGATGCCCCAGTATGATGCCACCTAGCCCAAATAAGCCACTAATATTGTACTTGACAGTATTTGGGAATTTTATTGGATGCGTGCTTGGCTAACATGATGAGTCAAGGAGGAAAGAAAGAGTGATATATTATCTCAGTAAGAAATTTACTAAACGTGAGACAAGATATTCGCCAATTAAGAATTTGTATTGCATATTAATCTGGAGAACCCGAAAATTGAGATAATACATGTTGTACCATATGACTTGGCTCATCTCGAAAATGGACCTTCTAAAGTACATGATAGAGTCGATTACTTTGAATAGAAGAATGGCCTGATGGCAAATTCTACACTCTGAATTTGATATAATCTATATGAACCAGAAGGCAATAAAAGAGAGTGCAATAGTAGATTTTCTAGCTAGTAGAGCTCTAGAAGATTACGAGCCTTTGAACTTTGATTTCCCAAATGAAGATATGATGTATGTTGCAACCACAAAAGAAGGTGCTCCAAGAGAATATCCCTGGACACTAAATTTCGATGGAGCCTCAAACGCCATGAGTAACAGAATTGAGGCAGTCCTAGTATCCCTAGACGAAGATCAATATCCTTTCACCAGCAAATTTGACTTTGATTGCACAAATAACATGGCAGAATAAGAAGCATGCATCATGGGTATTTGTGCAACTATAGAACGCAAGATCAAGGTGCTGGAGGTATATGGGGATTCTGCACTAGTGATCTATCAACTCAAAGGTGAATGGAAGAAAAAAGATCACAAGTTGATCGAGTATAAAAGGCTGGTCCTGGAGTTAATTAAAGAGTTTTATGACATCACCTTCTATTACCTCTCGCGAGATGAAAATCATATGGTTGAGCCTTGGCTACCTTAGTTTCCATGGTTGAAGTAAACAAATAAGAGGATGTAAAACTTATCCAAATGAGTATTTATGAGGCTCTGGCACATTGTTACAACATCGAGGAAGAAGAAAAATATGATCACCCTTGGTTACCCTGAGCAGGCAACCGAGAATGATAAAAAGACGCTAAGAAGGCTGGCCAACAAGTATGTCCTAGATGAGGAGATCATATACAAAAGAAAAAAGGATCAGGTGCAACTAAAATGCGTAGATGCTGTCGAAGCCAAGAAAACCTTGGAAGAAGTTCATGAGGGTGCTTGTGAAACACATGCTAATGGTTTTACAATGGCCAAACAAATTATAAGATTCAGATATTATTGGTGCACCATGGAAGGAGATTGTATTAATTATGCCAAGAGATGTCATAAATGTCAAATTTATGGAGACAAAATTCATGTGCCTCTTTCACATCTTCATGTTATGGCTTTTCTATGGCCTTTCTCTATGTGAGGCATGGATGTCATTGGGCCGATCTCGCCAAAAGCTTCCAATGGGCATCGATTCATCTTTGTGGTCATCGACTACTTCACTAAGTGGGTAGAATCCACTTCTTATATCAATGTCACGAAATCAGCAGTTAGCAAATTCTTGAAGAAATAAATCATATGTCGATATGGAATACTAGAAAGGATCATATCTGACAACGCATTGAATTTGAACAACAATACGATATCAAAAGTCTGCAGTCAATTCAAGATCAAACATCATAACTCGTCACCATATCGCTCGAAAATGAACGGTGAAATTGAGGTAGCCAATAAGAACATTAAAAAGATCGTGGGGAAAATGACAGAGACTTATAAAGATTGGCATGATAAGTTACCATTTTCCCTTTATGCTTATTGAACGTCTGTCAAAACCTCTACCAGGGCAATACCTTTCTCATTGGTTTATGGAATAGAGGCGGTCTTACCAATTGAAGTCGAGATTCCTTCTCTTTGAGATTTTTCAGAGTTAAAGTTAGATGAAGCAAAACGGATCTAATCTCGATATGATCAGTTGAACTTGATCGAAGAGAAAAGGCTAAAAGCTATCTATCATGGTCAGATATACCAAAAACAGATGATGCGAGCATATGAAAAAAAGGTTCTCCCTAGATAATTCCATAAGGGGGACTTGGTATTGAAAAAAATCCTACCCATACAAAAAGACTTCAGAGGAAAATGGATACCGAATTGGAAAGGATCTCATGTGGTAAAGAAAGCTTTTTCTGGAGGAGCATTGATTCTCACCTAGATGGATGGCAAAAACTTGCCCAATCCTGTGAATTCAGATTCAGTCAAGAAATATTTTACCTAAAAAAGGGGGGGGAAAGGCCAAGGCGAAAACTCGCAAAGGGCGCCTTGAGACCAAAGGTGTTTTGAGTTGAAAACTTGGGAAAGGGCAGCTCAAATTTGGATCGAAGATTGAACATGTAGTAGTCGTGTCTTCTCAGAAGGAGAAACGTTGCATCTTGGGGTATTAAAAAGGTACTCCAAACCTCTCAGACACATATCAAGCTCAAAATGGTCCTCAAGATGTTTGTACAGAGAAGCTCATGCTGCGAAATTTAAGGCATCTAATTTCATTTTACTCACTTTGTGTTTTAGTAATGTTTGCTATTTTGATTAATCTTTTCATTTTAAGTTTTGCTCCCAATAAATTCCAATCTTGTCTATTAATATGACCTTTTTCAAGCATCTTTACATTGAAATAACGATTAATGGACTAACAATATTCAAGTAAAAGAATTTCTGCATATTGCTTTAAAAGGTTTCTAAATAGTACGATGACCTGAAACAGGACCACTAGTTAGAACTAACCAAATCTAAGGGTTGGAAATATCTGGAACGAATAGTCTAAATTGTGATTACTTCTTCGAGTTTTCTTTTAAAGATACCAAATCTGAATAAGAAGGCATGGTAACACATCAGTGATAGAACCTTGACAAACAACGAGCAATGTCAACCTAAGCACTAAAAAGAGGATCATTCTCGAAAATAACATTCTTCATTCATACAAATATTATTCATATACATCTAGTTAAGAGCATTTGATTCACTTTAATCATAACATCCCAACTTGGCATAAATATAGGCCTAGGAAATGGATTCTATAGGTAATATTCCCCATAGAACGACATAACAGATCAATGAAATCACAAATCCTATACCCTTGAAGTTGCAGTGGGTTGGATTGAAGTCACCATAGAGAATCTTATCTCCTTGAAGTTCCAGTAGAGCAGATTAAAGCTACAAATCTTATCTTCCTAAAGTTACAGTAAAGCAAATTGAAGCTACAAATCTCATCTCCCTGAAGTTGTAGTGGAGCAGATTGAAGCAACAAATCTTATACCTCTGAAGTTACAATAGGTTGGATTAAATCTACCGTAGCGAGTCTTATTTCCCTAAAGTTGTAGTGGAGTAAAATGAAGCTACATCTCCTATACCCCTGAAGTTGCAGTGGGTCGGAATAAAACTACAATAACAAATCTTACCTCCTTGAAGTTGCAATGGAGTAAGGTTTTGCCTTCTTAAAGTTGTAGTGAAGCAGATACAATGAAGTAGAGTAACCAATAAAAGAGTGGGTTACTTGAAAAAGGGAAGCACTAGAGAAAGTGAGATTCAGTAGGCTACACGACAACAAGCAAAGATGGGCAGCTGTAAAGGCCCAAATCCGTCCAGCCCAATAAACAAAATAATAATAATAATAAAATTCCAACCATCATACAAGCCCAAACCGATGCCCAAATTTATTACCCGATCTAACAAAACCCTAAAAGCCTAATATTATATCAACTCAAGCCCAAAACCCTAAAGACTAACAGAAACCTTAACAACTTCGATGTTGTTCCTTTGCCACGTCAGTGGACACGGCGCCTGAGGTCTCTCCCCCTTTTTTCACTGAAATGGCAAGGCGCGACTCCTCAGTGCCGTTGACCTTTGCCACCACCGCCTGCAAAGGAAAAAAGAAATGAGAAAGAGGACAGAGATAGCAAAGACAGAGAAAAAGAAAATAAAAAATATATGTAATCGGCTATAAAAGCCTAATGAACAGATTGTATTTTTACAAACAAAGAAATATAAAAAAAAATGAGATTTTGAAATGGCAAGAACAAAGAAAACAAAAAAAAAGGTAATTTATTTTTTTCTTATTTTTTTAAAAAAAGAGCATAAAAATAAAAAAAATAAAATATCTTTTTACCTATCATTTCACCTTCTGCCGCCGTCGGAGACCATCTCCGACCCCCAAATACCTCAGAACCCACTAGAGTTCTGACTAGGGGTCGATGAATATGGCAAGGTCAGGAGTTTTTTTGTTATTTTCCCCTTTTTTTTATTTTAGAAGGCATTAGCCTACAGATTTAGGTCTTAGGGGTAAAAATGGGCTAAAAAGGTATTTTTTTTGTAACTCCGACCTCCGACGACGACGATCGCCGTCGCCATCACTGATGACTGGTGCCCACGGCTGGGCAACGACGGCCCTATGTCCTGACTAAGAGACACCTTTTGAGAAAAAAAAAAAAAAGGAAACGGAGTTTTTTTTAAATAGTTTAAAAATGATTTTTTTAAAATATTTTTACTTAAATAGGGTCATCTAAACGACGTCGTTTTGTCGTGGCCCTAAACGCCCCAAAACGGTGTCGTTTTAGGGCCGACTTGATGACCCGACCTGGATTCCCTTATGATCTGCGTGTTTTTAAATGGGAGGGTTTAATTGCTATTTTGACCCTTCCGGTTTTTTTCTATTTTTTAATTTTGTCCTATAGTTTATTATTTTTACTTCTATTTGTACTTTTTTATTTTGCTCTTATGCAATTTAGTCCTCCTAACCCATTGATGATCCCTCTGGGAATGACACGTGTAAATGGGGTTTGGATAATTGCCCTCTGAGTCTCTGTATTTTCCATTTTATTCTAATTTAGTCCTTTATGTTTGTTTTCTTATAATTTCGACTTTAAATTTTGTTATGTTTTCAATTCAATCCTTCGTTTCCCCTTTCTTTGTTTATTTCACAATTCATTCTTTAAGTTTCATTTAAATTTCAATTTAATCCCTCATTTATTTAATTTTGCCTCTTTATTTACTATATCTTTTATTTTAACATTTAAATTTTATGTTATTTATATTTCCTTTTTTATGCATTTATTATTATTATTATTATTATTATTATTATTATTATTATTATTATTATTATTATCATGATAATAATCATGACATGATTATCGCTATTATTACTATAAATTGATGTATTTTTATTATCATTATAGTTGCATTATTATTTTTCGCTAGCATAACATTTTTTTATTTTACCTTTTCATTTGTTTTTTTTTTTTCTCTTTATTCATTTATTTATTATTCTAATATCATCATTTCATTTTTTTTATCCACTACTATTGTACTTTATTTTGTTAATCACCATGCCATCATGTTAAAATATATTTATTCATTTTTATACTATGCCCAAATAAATTAAATGTATATGGTTTTAAAAGTTAACTTCGTTTTATTTAACATATAGAAAATGCTTAAAACCGATGCAATGTTTATTGTTTTTAAAATTCGAGGAGTCGTGCTCTTAACTTACGTAATACGGCATCTTCCTAGAACCGAAGTAATCGAATACCTTATTTAAAATAACGAAAAACAAGATTTAAGTAATGATCGAATGGCGATTATTCTAGTTTTTGAGAATTTGAGGCATCGTGTTCTAACTCACGGGGCATGGTCTTTCTTCTCGATTAACTCGAAATAGGGCCTTTTCCATTAAATTTAATTTAGTTAAGTGATATCTTAATCAAATAACATTATGCAAAGAGAGATCGTATTTTAAATTCTCTTTAAATTTTCAGTTCTTGACACGAAAACATCAAGTAATCAATTAGGTACCAATTTTGGGCGTTATGAGGGTGTTAATCCTTCCTCATACGTAACCGACTCTCGAACCCATTTTCTGGAATTTGTAAGACCGAAAATAATTTTAATAAATCTAACATTTTATTAAAATGACAAAGTCTTGAGGTGATCCGATCACACCTAATTAAAAAAATATTGATGGCAACTCCACTTTCGTTTTTTAAAAATAAAAGTCGATTTTTAAAAAAGTTTCGACACATAATAATTTCTCAAACTCTTAAATAAAATAAGTAAATACAGTGCTTAACATCTTCTTACACTCAGTCTATTTGTACAAAAATTGTTCATATTGAAATAAAATATAACATGTGTTTTTACTAAAATATTTTATTTTTCATTATTTTATCTTGAATAGATACTGATTTCATTTTTTCAAAACATGCGTTACATTTGGGAAGCAATCATTGCATGGAAGACCTAACCCACTTTAAAAACCTACAACCACTAACCCTTAAAAGCCAAAGACTCTACTTAACACTTAAAAGAGACAAAACTCTACTTTGAAAAACTTAGCAGCCTACCATTATCTCTTTAAAAGCCGTCCGTTCAATTTAGGCTTTTTTTATAAAAATAATCTAAAAAAATTAATTAATTATTAAAATAATTTATTTTTTAATTAAACATAAAAATGGCCTAAAATTTACACTAAAAGTTGGTGGAGCCAAAGAGTTTGGCTCCACCAACATGCCACGTCAGCAACTAATAAAAAAATTATTTTTTTGGTGGAACCATGTAGAATGATGCTACTTATATAAATACCAGGAAAATACTGTAATTTTTGAAAATATGGAAGACTTTAAAAACAAATTTCTATTGTTTGGTGGAGCCATTTCATTTGGCAACACTAGATTCGCTGACACCCTTTTACTTTCTTTTTTTTTACTTTTTTAAGTTTTGTCTTTATCCTTATTTATTTTATTTGTTTTTTATTATTAATTTTAAAAAATTTGAAATGTTTTATAATATATATTTTTAAAATTTTAAATATATATTTTTGAAATTATTTTTTTAAATTTTAAATATTATTTTTAAATATTAAATATATATTTTAATAATATAAAACATTTAAATATTTTAAAGATATGACCTTTCAAATTTAAATGTATATTTTAAATTTTAAATTTTTTTATTTTTATAATATTTTAAATTATGATTTTTAAATTATTTAAAATATATTATTTTTAAATATATGAACTTTCAAATTTATTATTTATTTTATAATATTTTAAATACATTTTAAATTTTAAATATAATTTTTATAAATAATTAATTTTAAAATTAATTTTAAAGATATTCAAACGTTTTTAAATTAAATTTAAAATTTTAAAAATTAATATTTTATTTGATGGAGCCATTCTAAATGGCTCCAGCACTTTATAGCGTACTTTTTTATATTCTTTTAATATTAAAATTTAATATTTAATATTTTATTTTGGTGGAGCCATAAAATATGGCTCCACCTCTTGGTTCTCTACCATATATAGAATGGTGAAATTGTTGTGTTCATTAGGAGAGTTCAAAAAATCTATTTAAGATGAATAATGAGGTGTTTTTGATGTATATTCTTTTTTATGGTGAAATTATAGAAGGTGATGTTGGTTGTGTATTTCAAAGTCGGCAAAGAGTAGGTTTGCGATTCAAAAAAAATGTGAAGCTAGCAAAAATGAAAAGGAAGATAAGTGCAAAAATAGCTATCCGTTGTGGAAGGGCGATGTCCAAATTATTTTACAAGTTTCTAGTCTTTACAGATCCGTTCAAATTTTGTAAGATACAGCTGTTAGATGATGATTACTTGGGCACTATGATGGAAATATGGTGGTCGACTGGGAGTGAGAACCCCTAACTAGTTGAATTATTTGTTGAGTTAGCAGACTTAGAGCTTGTTGAATATGATAAATCAATTATCTATATATTTTTTATAAAAATATATTAAAAGGTTGAGAAAATAAAAACATCACACTTATATTATACCAATATGACCATTCTAAGTATTTTTTTAAGTTAAATTAAATATTAATATGTTAATAATATATTAATAATAGAACGAAGATTTGTCATAAAATATTAATAATAACATGTAGAAATTAAATGTGGTTATTATGTCTTAATCATAATTAAGCATTAAAACTAAAGGCAACTATATAACTACAAAAAGTAAGCTTTTTTATAAAATTAACCTAAAAAAATTTAATTTATTTAAATTAAATAAGTAATAATATATTTTAATATATTAAGTATATTTTATACTCAACATTTTCTTATAACATATTTAAAATTTTAATATAT
Source organism: Gossypium anomalum (assembly GCA_025698475.1). Classification (NCBI taxonomy): domain Eukaryota; kingdom Viridiplantae; phylum Streptophyta; class Magnoliopsida; order Malvales; family Malvaceae; genus Gossypium; species Gossypium anomalum. The sequence continues at coordinate 9,282,962 of CM046961.1, forward strand.
TTAAAATTTTTTAAGTTTTTTAAAATTTTAAATCTATTAAAAAATATTTTTTCTCTTTTCCTATTAAAAAATATATTAAATATATTAACATTTTAAAAAATATATTAAAATTTTAAAATTTTAAAATTGGTTATACTTAACATTTTTTTAATATATTTAATTTTTTTTAAGTTTTTTAAAATTTTAAATAAATTAAGAAAATCTTTTTTTGACTTTACCTATTAAAAATATATATTAAGTATATAAATTTATGAATGTTTACTAAAATTAAAAAATTATAACTAACACGTAGAGATTAATTTCATGTAAAAAAAAGTTAAAAAGGAATAATAATAACTAAATAAAGATCAGTTTCATACAATTAAAACACGTTGAACAAAATAGCAATTAGAAAGAAAAAAAGAGAAACTAAAACGATTTTTTATTTAATTTATAATTAATTTTATTGTTCCATTGATTCTCGATGAAATGTGATCCGTATTTGTTCTAGAAAATATTTTGATATCTACATAATATAAAAAAAATAAATACAATATAATTAATTATTATATTACAATAACTATAAAATATAAGAAACAAAATAAAAATTTTACGTAACTTACTTTTTTTTCCTTTTTTCTTACTTTTGAAAGGGGGACCAAACCCCCTTCTATAACCTTCATCTTTTTTTTTTTTTTAATATTTAAGTTTATGATTGGTCACATCGTTGACATGATGTGACCAGTTATAATATATATTTTTAATTTTTAATTTAAATTTTTATTTTTAATATATATTTACATAAATTTATTTTTTAACAAATAATTTTTTTACAATTTTTTTTATTTTTTCTAATTAATTTAAATTTTATTTTTTAAATAAAATTTTTAACTTTTAAATAGAATTTAAAAAAAGGTTTGAATATCTTTAAAAATAATTTAAAATATTATAAAACAAATTAAAAAATATTTAAAATATTACAAAACTAATAATAAATTTGAAAGATCGTATCTTTAAAATATTTAAATATTTTATATTATTAAAAAATATATTTAATATTTAAAAAATAATATTTAAAATTTTAAAAAATAATTTCAAATATATATATTATAAAAAATTTTAAATATACATTTTAAATTTTTTAAAATTAATAAATAAAATAAATAAGGATAAAGACAACTTAAAAAATAAAAAAAGAAAAAGAAAGAAGGACAAAAGTTAAAAAAAGTAAAAAAAAAAAAAAAGTAAAAGGGTGTCAATGAATCTGGTAGCACTAAATGAAATGGCTCCACTAGAAAATAGAATTTTTTTTAAAATCCCTCATATTTTCAAAAATTACAATATTTCTCTGGTATTTATATAGGTGGCGTCATTCTACATAGCTTTACTAAAAAATTAATATTTTTTTTTCCTGGTTGCTAACGTGACATGTTGGTGGAGCCAAACTCTTTGGTTCCACCAACTTTTACTGTAGATTTTAAATCATTTTTGTGTTTAATTAAAAAATGGGCCATTTTGATAATTAATTAAAATTTTTAAGTTATTTTTATAAAAAAAACCGTTCAATTTATTATCTATTTCTTTCGTTCTTTTCTCTTTTTTACCGTCCAAAGATTGTCATTTTTGTCAAGCTATTGATGTAAAAAGACATGATAATATAGAGAACTGGAGCGAGAAACCTTTTTTTGCTTGACTCAATTGATTTCATGAAAACAAAAAAGTGGTTTTCTTTTTTTATTTAGCTCTAGATAATTTGGCTCAAAATTACAAAAAAAAAAACCAATTCAATTTGATTTTAGCTAGTTTATTCAATTCATAATTCACGATTTTAATCGTAGTTTACATCGGTTTGTAGGTCAATTAGCTTTCCACCTTATTTCAGACCGGTGCTATTTGATTTTTGATTCAATCGATCTAACCGATTAGTCTAGTCTAATTTCAACAACCATGAGTTTAATTGTTTTTTAGCAAAAAAAATTATGGGCCATAGTCAATAAACTCGGGTATGATATAAACATCACTTAATATTAATATTACTAGAATATGACACATTAATAATGTGGTTGGAAAATTTATTTAACAGATATATTTATAGAAAAATTGATTTAAAAATCAAATAAAGTTTTAGTTGAAATGGTAAATACATTATAGATTATAATGTTTTGGGTTCGAATATCATTAAGCACATTATTTCATATTTCACATGATATAAAATGAAAAAAATATCTCAGAGCAATGTTTATTAGTTTATAAAAGGCATAATGACCTATTTACCTCTCCAACTTTACAAAAAAGTCATTTCAGCCCTCTATTTATTTTTATTATATGTTGATTATTTTTATTAAATGTTGATACTTACACTTTACATTGTACGATGATATAATCCATTCAAACCATATAATTCAACCAATTTATTGATTGTTTGTAATTCCCTATCAACTGCTTCAGATATAGATACCAATTCGTCCTTCCAACAATGCGTCGTATAATCCCAATGCCTAGACCACCTATTATATCACAAGATTTCAATACATAAATAACGTCACATAGTTCTAAATGCTCAAAAAGGGACCTCTTGAAGATTAAATTTAGTGTTCCTTATTACAGAACACCTGCCCACTAGAAGCCTAGTCAACAAATGGTACATCCTTTAATGTTATTGTCACCTCGTCGCATGGGAGATGGAACATATGGGTCTCTAATCTCTATTGTTCAATCAAAGCATATAAGAATGTCATGAGAAAAGTAACTTTTCCTATTTGACTTAAGTAATAAAAAACAGCTTCTCTTAATTGTTGGCTGATTCTCCCATCACACACATCCAAACTCATGTTTCCACAAACTTGAGCGATAAGAGAATACTCCATTATAGTTGCTTCTTGAGAAAGATGTACGACTTCAAATCTCAATAAATTGACAACTATTACAAAATAATTAAGTAATGTGTCTTGGTAGTTAGCTAGAAAGTTGTAGCACAACTAAAGTTTTTATTTCTAGCGGAATCTTACAATACTAATGCGAGTCTCAAAACCCAATTTCAGATTCATGGATATGATGAGCCCACACTACCTCGAGGCCCAACAACAATGACAAAGGCCAAGCAAATCAAAACAAATGTCGATCAAAGACAATATGTGAGGATTAATTTTTCAAGGAAACGAGGAATGATACATTCACAGAATGAGTGAAATTTATTGAAGTCAATTCAACCAAACTACCAATTTTCAAAATGAAAAGATTAGTCAACTTGCGATGAATTTTTTGATGAGATCCACACATTTATGGGTTTAGATGTTTGCATAATGTTTAAAGAGCTATCTCTTAGCTTTAAAACGTACTTTGAATCACTCGATTTTGAGTTTGAGAGCTCAAGTTATGATCGTTTTAGTGAAGATTACGCAAGTATAATTTCTGAATGGAATTATGACGACAATTACAAGTTTCGGGCTTTTAATTTGAGTTTAAAGCATATTAGGTTAGTTTTTTAGGCTGAATTTTTATTATATATGAGTCTAATATTGTATTTATTAGGTTTTATTATTTTATTATTTATTTATTCCAAATTTTGGATATTACTTAAGTATTTTAAGTTGTTTAGGATTTCTTGTTTCTTAGTCAAACAAGAAATTTTAGTTTAAAACTACTGCTCGTTTAGATTAATTTCATAATTTGTTTATTTCTTCTTTCAAGTTAGATCCAATTTTTTTTTTGAGTCAAACAATTTGAATATGATCATTTTTTTGCCCATTCCTTATCTTTTGGTATCAAATTTGAGCGTTTTAGGTGCTCTTTGTGTTCTTATAAATTGATTTCCAACAAACAAACTCAAAACAACCTTTTTTTTGTTACCCAAAAAGCTTTTTGAAGAAAATATTTTTCAATCGGTAAACGTTTTTCAAATGATTTGAAATTTTACATACTGATTCTTGGCACTCTCTTAGAATATAGAAAAATATTTTCCAAAAAAAAGTGATCGAAAAAGTGCAAAAACAGAAAAATACAAAACAAAAAAAAAAATAGATTAGTATAAGATTTGGGCGTTTTAGGTGTTCTTTGTGTTCAAATAAATTGATTTCCATCAAACAACCTCAAAACAACTCTTTTTTTACCCAAAAAGTTTTTTAGAAAAAATGTTTTTCAATGGGTAAACTTTTTTCAAATAATTTGAAATTTTACATACTGATTCTTGGCACTCTATTGGAATATAGAAAAATATTTCCCAAAAAAAAAAGTGATTGGAAAAGTGCAAAAACAGAAAAATACGAAACAAAAAAAGAAAAAAATTGGTTGAATTTTGTGCCAAAATTTTCAAGATCAGATCTACACTATTTGAGGAGACTCCAGTTTAAATTTTGTGATTTTTTAAAATCTAGAACACCTTAAACGAAAAATTCAAGTTGTTTTCCATTGTTTTAGGTTTTCAGTTGGGTAGTTTATTTTCTTTGATTCTAGCATTAGGTTTTCTGTTGTTTTTAGCTTTCCTTATTCTATTATGAGTTCTAACACATTTCAACTTCTTGTATTAATAGATACGAAAACAATTGTCTCTCCTTTCTACGCGCAACTTACTTTCTTTGGAGTCGAGTTTTTCTTTAGCTTCTTAGAGCTATATGTCAACTTTGTTAGAGAGTGATCCCACATCTTTTCAAATATTATTGAGTTTGATTACTCTTTAAAAGTTACAAGGGAGAAAATCTTAACATCTTTTCTTTGTCTCTTAAAGTTGTTTTTTTTTTTTTTTTTTTGTGAATGTATAACGGTGACGTTTAATATTCTTTGATCAACTTTACTTTTATTTTTTTAGTATTTGTTATTTCAGCCTCTTGTAACACCCTAAATTCGACCTAAAAGTTTAGACCAAATCCCGGATGCTACATTGATCACCGAAGTGATCATAGGTAAATTTTTACAAAACAAATTGTCAAATCGAATTGAAGCATTTAATCGATCAAAATTCAATAAGTAGAATTATAGTTAAGTTAAATATATAACCGGAATTAAATAAACGAATAAAAATTTAAAACGGAACTTGTACCATAGCTTAATTAAACCTTACACTTCAAAAACCCAATAACGAAATAGAAACTGAAAATACAAACTAATAATTTATTTTTCACTGAAACTGTCCGAGACCTCCTCATACCAAGTTTAGCATCAGAATTCAAAAAAGTACCTGAAAGGGAAACACTAAGGGGGTGAGCTACTCGAGCTCAGTGTGAGTTCGAAACGAGACTAAAAATAGAATCATAGAATTTAATTCAACAGTGCAACAAACTTACAGATAGACGTAGAAACAGATACCAGACAAGGAACCAACGCCCCAACACGCAATTGGAACAGAGCATACCAGGTATACACAAAACACTTAACACATGTGTTATTCAAACAAACAGAGTACAGTCAGATAATCTTACACCCAAACAGATGCACATGAATGCAGTCAAGTACGAAAACCCACCCATCCAGTCAACACACCTCCCCGTCCCCTGATCACACCCCATAAGAGTTGTTTAAGCTCATCCAACCAAAACACACCATATAAGACCTCGTAGGCCCATCCAACCCTACACACCATATATTTGGATTAAACCACTCAGATATTAATATGCAGTAGAGCTGGCGTTTGTGCTGTATAGTGCAATGTGGTAATCCGCTGTACAGACAAGTTGCAGTTTAAATTGCCAAATCAGATAATAGTACGCAACAAAGCTGACACACATGCGATGATAATGCGATAAATCATCAGACGAATAAGTTGCGATGAGAACCGCCGATCGATCGAATCAATCTTTGTTATCTTCGCAATCCCACCCAAAACTTTACTTTATGCCAGTGTATGTATGCATACAACCTCACAGAACAGTGACACATTATCAGACAATCAGACAAAATAGATAAGCACACACACACACACCCAGTTACCTGGGTTCAAAATAAGACATCAGTTACAAATTACACATAAACAGAGTACATGATCAAAGCTATCGAGACTTAAAAACCCTTACTAAAGCTTAGCCAAGGGTCAGAATACACAGACACATTTTTAGATAAAAAACACACACAAGCTAAAATTTGGTGTCTTAGGACCACACAGCCGTGTGCTCTGGCCGTGTGGAAATGCCTAGGCTGTGTGGGAGGTCAAACGCCCGTAAGAAGAGGGGCACACGACTGTGTGACTAAGGCACACACCAGTGTAAAGAGAGGCATACGACCGTGTGATTGAGGTACACGCCCGTGTGGACTAGGGACATAGCTGTGGGAATAGGCCGTGTAACTCACTGTCCAATTGTGCTAAAATAGGGTACAGGGCAGACACGGCTGTGTGAAGGTCTTACAAGCTCGTGTGCCCACCAAACACGATCGTAAGTCCAAAACACACGCCTGTGTGGGATTTTTAAATCCCTAAATTAGCCATATGACCGTATGGCCAGGTTGTGTAGTATAAAATCATTGAATCCCTAGCTCCCAATCACACATGCCCGTATACTCAGGGGACATGGCCGTGTGAAAATTGACAAAATCCCTAAATCATCCACACGGTCATGTGGCTAGGCCGTGTGGCTCTAAAACTTGCCATAAAACCCTAATTCCCAAAAGCACACAACTGCGTGAACTGGCACACGCTCGTGCGACCACCAAAATGGTCACGAAACCACTTTGGAACAAGCTAAAATTACCGTTTTAGCCATCGAAACAGCCCTCAACCTACACTATGACAAGAGTATATTGGGATATGTAGTATCCCCTGTACTTTTTCAACAAATAATACCCAAAATCGACAGTTTAGAGTACACTCAAGAAATGTCAAAACAATAAATCGCAAAATAAACATAGATAAGATTCGAATCCCACACATGTTTTGCGATCAATGACGTCTAGAATCCTACTCGCAGACCAAGAAATTGAAGTTCTCCAGAACCCCTAAGCAAAACCGTTCAAAAGAAAAGGAAATAAAATAGAGAAGAACAAAAAAGGAAAAAAAAGTCCAGAAACAATCAAAATAACTAAAATAAAAATAAATAAATAAAACAAAATAATTAGAAATTATTAACTTAAAACAAAACGTAATAAAATGTTTCTCGAAACGCCCATACAAAAACTCAAACCCAAAACCCAGAGGCATACTAGCACACTACCAACCACTGGACCAGCAGGCCCATTCTGACACTTAAACACACCACTAAACACAATAGCGCAACCTTTTCACTGACCCTATCCACAAATCCCAAAACTTCTAACCCTAAAATTTGGGATGTTACGCCTCTAACACGAGTACATATGCATAATATGTAGAGGTTTTGGAACCTCCTACTAATGGGGATGATTTTCTTGAGTCCCATTGTCTTGTAGTGCAGTAATCCCTTAACATTCAAGTAGGGGATAGTTCTAACAAAGTGCAAAGGGCTAACATCTTCCACTCGAGATGCTTGATTCAAGAAAAGTTGTACTACTAATATTTATAATACAAAAATGATGATAAAATAAAATTTACTATTTCTCATAACATACTAAAAATTACAAGAAGTATTTATTAATAAACATTATAGTATTGAAAATAAAATTACTTATAATAAATTAAAATGTACTAATATTTGAAATTAATTTTTTAATTTTTTCGGTCAATAAGAAATTTTAACTTTAAAGATAAAATCATTTGTCGATTGAGTTTTAACTTGATTAACATGGGCATTGTTGTCAATGCAGAAGGATGCGGGTTCGAGTGCGTTGAAGTGCATTATCCTCCTATTTATAGGTTAGAGGGGTAATAGGTAGTTCTAAGCATTGTCTTAAAACGAGCAAATATAATCTGAACTTATAATGAGATTATTAAAAAAATCATTTAATATATGTTTAATTTTTTTAGAATATCATTTAAATTTTAATTCATTATCAAACACGACCCACCATATCAAATATGTGGTTAATACCATAAAATAAGTCATCCCGAGTTGCCCGACAACGATAACCCGCCACCTTAGGTTGGCCGACAACGATAGCGTACTAATATCAATATGCAGTTAAACTACCAAAACGCTTCCTCCATCACATCATTATCCCACTCCCAATGCATATGTCAAAACATATTACATAAGAACCAATATCAAATGCATGTATGCCATACATAGTTTTCACATCATACATACATACTTTTCACATTATATTATGCTAACAATTAACATACATAATTCAAATAGCATACAGTAGAAAAATGTCAGATTTTATGTTTCAGAGTCTTATTTATACAGTACGAACCCTATGGAATGGCTAAATTCGAATTGTTCATCAAATATGGCCCTAGGTAAAACTTTCAGAAAAAGGGGCCCACAAGGCCCAACTGACCTAGTTTGTATGGCCCACACAGCCTGTCACAAGGTCGTATGGCATCGTTAGTCCACTTTTTAGCATCACGTCGTTAGCTATTTTTCGGATTTTCCGTTACTCGCCTAGATGTTTTTTGATATCGACACAATAACCACAATTTTAGCATCTAAAAACGACATTCAAAACGAACTAATTTAGGAACGATACGCTAAATTTAAGCCACTAATTCGGCCACAACCATTACATTTGGCCTTAGTAAAATAAGTCAGCCCCTCATTGAAAGCATTAATCACTTACCCTTGAAGTAACAACATTTTGTATCCACAACTAGACCACCGGAGGAGAGTTTTGCATCTCTTGATTCTCACCTAACAAATCACAATAGGAATTAACCCCCAAAAAAATTCAATCAAAAACCACAAAGTGACAATACACATTGCATTCAACCGTCATAACCCATGAAAAGAATTCGCTTACACCAAAATTTGATACTACAACGGTGAACTTCGAAACACTCAAAACCCAAACCGATAACAAAAGCTGCTCAAAATAGGGTACAAAATTCGAGTAGCGTAACCCCACACAGAGATGGCAAAATGATAAATAGATAGAAAGAAAAAGAGAAAGAAAAGGAAAATTTTTAGAAAAAATATAAAATTGAAGAAAATAGAGGAAATCTCTTTCAGTAGTCTAACATGAAATCAAAGTTGGAAGAGATGGGAAAATGGGAAAGTTGGACGTGAGAGACAATGAGAGAGGGAATTTTTTTTGGGAACTAATTTTCAAAAATAAAAATAAAATAACACAAAATAAAATCCTATCAGATTTTTCATCATTTAAATTTGACTCAAATTCTGATCATATGAGTGGTACAGTAGGGATTCAAACACAAGACTAAAGGGTAAGCTAAAGCCTTACCACTGAACCAGCAGACTTATTAATTCTATCATTAGTTGAGTGAAAATAATATATAAGCCAGATGTTCAAAGATAGGGGTTGCAACAAAATTAATAAAAATTCAAGAGAAGGGATCTGAACACAAGACCTCACACACAAACACAAAACTTAACAACTAAACCAAATCAATTCATTTAACATAATTTCACAACATTTAACTAAAAATAGCGCGAGACCACTCTCTCAATTCACTAACCTAATTTCTACTAACCCAGTTTTTGAGATCTAACATGGTCAATTTTAGTCCATGTAGTTTTTGAAAGTTATGGATTTAGTCCTCTTACTTTAATTTGATCAACTTTAGTCCTTGTATTTTTTAATTAGTCAATTTTAGTCTATGACTTTTTGAATTGGTCAATTTTAATCTTGACCCAAATAGTAGAAGTTAAATCGCTTTGGTTAAATTCAATTACTAGTATTGTACCATGCATACAGTTGTAGATTTGGTTCATATTCTCCAATCATATCTTTCTAAGGTTCTATACTTTTTGAATTTTGAAATTTCAATCTTGATGGAAGTGACAACAGTTAATCCATTAACTGTATTTTTAGTGAGTAATATGTAGAAATAACAAGTTGACATGACATTACACGTATAATAATATGTTTGGCTCATTACATTTTAGAAATAACAAAACTTTATTAATTCAACAATTACCGTTTGATGAGAACTAAATTTTAAAAAATACGAGAACTAAAATAACCAAATTAAAATAAATAAATTAAATTATTTTTTAAAGTTGATAATAGAAGTAGCAAAAAAGCATCCTCTCAATATCTAAAAAACTATAATGTTATCTAAGGAAGAAATAATATTTAAATGACATTGAGATTATCTTATAATCTGAAATGTTAACCATTATTGAATTAAGAAGATAATTTTTGCAATCTTACATCAAACGCAACTTAGGTAAATGTCACTTCAACTTACGTGAATGTCACTTCATGTAAATGATAAATATTTAAATCTTTGAAATCAAACAATTAAATGCGTAGCCTTTTATTATATTTCATAAGCAAAATGATTGTATGAAACAGTAATGTTACATTATTTTTATTCATTTTTTAATAATTTTATGTCACATTAATATTTTTGTCTTAAATTTTAGAATTTTCATCCTAAAAAAAATTAAATTCAAATTAAAATTCTAAAATTCAGGATAAAATTACTGACGTGGCATAAAACTATTATAAAAAGATAATATGTCATACAATTTTTCTCATATTTCATATGGGCAAAGGAAGGATTAGGTTAGATCTTCCTTTTAGAGCAATGCTACACGTATTCTCTATCAATGCTTCAAAATGAGTTAAAATGGATAATCTTTGATTTGTTCAAACCTTATTAATTTCATCCTTACCCTAAATTAAAAAATATATATTTGAATAGTCTTTAGATGTTAATTTTTAGAATTATTTTTATATTTTATTTATTTTTAATACTTGTGTTTGTTTAATACAATATATAAAAGTATATTAACTATAAAAAAAATTTCTATAAAATTTTAAAACTTTAAACTCGTAAACCCTAAAATTATAATACCATAAACTTTTAAATTCTAAACACTAAACCATAATTAATGAATCCTAAAATCTTATCCACCCTTAAACCTTAATCTCAACCATAACCCTTAATCTAACTTTTTTTTTAATCTAAAACCATAAATCTAAATCTACCATTTCATAAACCGTAAACCTAGTTAAACAAAAATAATCCATAAACCTTGTGTTAATATTTATTATATAATATTTTTATTTAAGTTTTAATACATTAATAGTTCCTCCAAGTTTACCATTCATAGCGAAACACAATTCTGCGTCCTCCATACGTGCCCTCCGATAATTTATATGTCTGCTGAGATTTGTGTAACTTTTATTTCCTGTCATCAATTAACACGTGAAATCTGAAAAGTTGCTAAAAAATTCTTATTGATATGAAAGTACCTCTTCTCCATTTTCCATATCCTCGTTATCTTCGGAGCTTTCGGTTTTGTCTCAATTACAAGCCCTATTCTGCTGCTATCTTCTCCCATAACTCATGACTTTTATTCTCTATGGTTATATATATTTATTTCTTCTCTATTTCTTTATTTTGAGCAAACAATCTTCCACGCTTTTATGGATACAATGTCACAATAAGTTTTGCATCACAACTGGTCCAAGAAACCGACTGTCAATTCACTACTTGAAAATTTTGATTTAACAATTATAATGATTTCGGATTTCTCTTTTTACCCTTATTCTTTTTCAAATTTGGTCTATAGTTTCATATTTTCATTTGTAAAATATAAGATACAATACAAGGAGAGAAGGAAGAGTAAAGAAAAGCTCGTGGTGGTTTAATGGAAGCTAGTTCATATAAAAAGGTCAAGAGTTGAAACAAGGACAAAAGGATAAGTTGATCAATAAGACAATTGCTCAAAGTGACTTTAAGGAACTATAGAATCGATCCTTTCTCCATCATTTTCCAGAGCATTTAGAGGAGATCTCTTCCTATCCGTTAATATGACGTGGTAGAATATATATTCAGTCCCACTAAATGTATAAAAAATAATCATGGACGTGTATTATGGAACTTTATCAATACAAGGTTATTTTACCTAGATAGACTCCTCATTGTTTTGGAAATGCATTCACACTAGGAGAGTATTCACACTCAAATACATGTGGGTGCCTTTTTCTAAGTTGAACGGATGGCATGTGAAGGTACTACCACTGCAGCAAAATTGACTTTTAGCGGCGTTTTTTAAGGTCTTTAAAGCGCCGCTAAAACAATTTGTGGCGTTTTTACAAGCGCCGCAAAAAACGCCGCTATAGACGGCGCCACTAAAGTTTATGGCGTTTATTTAAAAAAACGCCGCTAAAGGTCAAGACCTTTAGCGGCACTTTTCCCACAAACGCCGCTAAAGGTCATGACTTTTAGCGGCTCTTTCCCCACAAACGCCGCTAAAGGTCATGACCTTTAGCGCGCTTTCACACAAACGCCGCTAAAGGTCATGACCTTTAACGGCGTTTTTCCCACAAACGCCGCGAAAGGTAATGGAATTTAAAAAAATAAATAAAATATTATAAAATCATAAAAAATATAAAAAATTTAAAATTCATTATCAAAATATTGAGAAGAATAATATCCATGATATAAATATAAAAATTTTCTATTAAAATTTTAACTAAAAATATTAAAATCAAAATAAAAATTTAGAATCAAAACTAAAATAAATAATAAAAATTAGATTAAATATAAAGATATCAATGAAATAAGGACTTAAATCATAACCATGTAAAATATAAGATATTATCATCAAGATTTACATCCTCATCTTGCTCAAATTTTGGTGGCTTGTACCCTTTCTTGAACCATTCATCTTGTAGAATTTCAGGAATAGTTATACGCTGCCAAAAAGAACATGCAGAATTTCAACCAAATGCACGCGCTAAAGCTTATACTGTGATCAAAGATTGCATGTAATCACAGATTTTCATAGGATGAATTGAATTTGAAACTTACGTAAGAGGGTTTGGATCAAGAATACGCTTAATCAAATTCCTAGGACCAGATGAAAACCATGATGGACAGCTGAAAGAAGCCTCCCAGATCTGAAATTTATCAAGGTACAAACAATTTTAATGAAGTTCTCATCTAAAAAGTAAAAGTCAGACTTCTGATAAGTCTTGAACTCTTTTGGAATTAATTCAATGAAGTATAGACCTCCAATGTGGAGAAGAACAGAGTAGATATGCAGAACTCTAAAGCAATATCACAGGATGGCATTATAAGAAACTAAAACAAAGATAGGAAATAACAGTAATCAGTTCAGATTCAAACATGAAAAATTGAATCATAATATAAAATATAGTATGTATGAGCCAAGAGTGGATATAAAAACATGCTCAAGACAAGGAACAAGAATTTACATGATCCTCAAAATCAGGGCTCGTCAAATTGACTGAGAGATTTCTCATTAACAATAACACCTGCAAAGAGGCAAATAAAGCAGCCTGAGTTGACCATAGGATTTTAAGTAAACATATGACACTTCAATCTCCTCCACACATACACACCCCCAATTGAAATAAAATAAAATTATTAATATCATTTGGATGACATACAGTTTCCAAATTTATTGGGTCCATCTGCTTCAACTTCTGGAAGTGGCCACTTGTACCAGGATCAAAGACACTGCCAATGAAGCTGTACACCTCAGCAAAATCTGGCAAAACTGTACAGTATAGAAAGCACACTTATCATCAATAGGACAAAGGAAACTTAGGGATGTGATGACAGGAACTACTCAAGAAGACACTGATTATCACGTGTTCTTGATAACCAAGTGTTCGATCAACAACAAAAAAAGTAAATAAATAATTCCCATTCAAGCATTTTGCTGTTTAAACTAGGCAAGTCAAAGTCCACAAGTAACATGTTTTTTTTCAGTACTGTAAATATAGGAAAAACTAAAAACAGCAGCAACAGAATTCAGAATAGCCTAGTAGGTCATAACATCATCAATGTTTACAGCAAAAAGAAAAGCAGAATTAAGGGAAGAATACAATCCAAAAAATCCCAGAGTCAAATAAGTTGTTTCTTCATCATAAGGCAGCTAGAATTCTTCATGTAAGCATATGAGACAAGATGATCATTTTCTTACAAATGGAGAAACATGAATCTTTTTCTAACAATAAACATACCTTAAATTGGTGGGAAAATAAGTAAGTGAATATGTCAAACAAATCAGACTTATCTTTTGATGACAAGCACTTAATTCAGTAATCACAAGTAGGCATTAAAATCCTAGTTGAGGCAAGTCATAGTAGATGATTAAAAATGCTATATGAAGCTTCAGTATAGATGCCATTATTTTTTAGAAATTGCATGAATGAAGAAACATGTTTCCTCTAGACGTGATATGGTAACATGGTCCAATAGTGCTATCATCAAGCTCAAAGTAGAAATAATATGCTAACCTCTAGATTGCTTCCAGTGATCTCCTCGATCAATTGTTTCACCAAATGACCAAGTTCTGGGAGTACTTTCACTACTGCTACTGTAACAAGAATTATGCACAATAGTTGGTCCAGCTAACACTGCATCATCTACAAAATACATGACCATATGTTATACTTTTAATATTTGAGAAGAAATATGAGGTAAGAGCAGTGCAGAAACAATTAAAAACCTTTAGTCACTTGAGACACAGTGACAGGCGGCACAGAGTTGTAACTCCAGGAAGACAAATATGCAGTGGCAATTGGATTTCCAGGCGTTGATGATGAATCTCCTCTGTATGTATAACCAGGTTCATGCAAAGCAGATGAAGATTGATATGGTCCAGCAACTTGGGGTACAACAGAAGCTATATAGATGCAAAAATAACCAAGGGTCAAGATCAAGAACTACCCAGAAAAAAGATATAGATGATACTGACCAGTTTTGGGAGCTTTTTGCGGGTATGGATGAGCTGCTTTCCTTTTTGGTCGAGGGGGAGGTACATGTTCACTTGTCCCATTTTTCTGAACCTTTAGAAAATACTTCTGTGCATGACTACGGATCTGCCAAGCACATCCATTAAACAATCAGAGAAACATGTTGAAGACAACATATAGCCTAGTAGTTATAGAAAGAAATCAAGACATCTTCTAAATTACCTGGATCACTGTCTTTGACCCGACAAAAGCTTCAATCTTTTTCCAATCATGATCAAATCTAAGACGAGTAATGTGAACCCAAAAAAAACATATCAGCACCAAGAGATAGAACGTAAGCACCTAAAATATAAAGCAAAAAACAGAATCAAATGAAAAATAGAGTGTAAAGAAGAGAAGAACAGGAAAAAGGGGGGGTTTCCATTTTTTAAAATTAAATTTATAATAAGTTCAAAGCTTTGAGATTGTGGAGGGAGATGAACGTGTAGCCGAATAGCAGAAGCCCAATAGACACAACCCCACCTTCAACGCCGCCGTCTGGTTCACTGCCATCTCTTCTATCTCAGAGTATAACTGGAAACCAAATCAAGACTAAGCAATTTGATGCCAAATCAAGACTGCCATCTCAGTTTCTTGATTGAAAAGAGCAACGGAGGGGTGAGATTGGGGGGTGTTTTGAGGATACCAATTTTAGGGGAAAAAATTAGGCGTCTCAGAGGGGGAAAATTTAGGGATAAAACCGAGCATTTTTTAAGTGAAATAATTTTTTGTGGCGTTTTTATAAAAAATGCCGTTATTATTAAGTTTTTACTGTGTTTTTTACAAAAACGTCATAAAAAATTATTTCATTTTAAATAAAACGACTCTGTTTTGTTATGCTAAAAAAATTTATTTTCTCTATTAAAAATTATTAGTTAAATGATTTTATAAAATATTTTTTATTACTATTTTTTATAAATAAAAAAATTAAGTATTCTGGAAATAAATATTGTACATATTTTACTAAGAAAATAAATAATTAAATAGCTTAATTAATTATTAAGTTAGAATTATCTAATGTAAGCAATCAATCTCTTACATATCAAATTTCTATTAAAGATTGAGACGTTAATCATAATTTTATATTATTCTTTTCCGATCTAATCTTCATTTCATTAGAGATATTTCTTCTGAACTAAAATATAACTATTTTGCTAGATGTTCGGTGTGGAATGATTTTAGTTTTTGTATTTTATTTTTATTTGTTATAATTCCTATCCAACATAGATAGTTACCTATCCATATCAATCTGTTATTTTTATTTATTTATCAATGTTTTTTTAAATCTAATATTTAAATATATCAAATGGTTTAGATTAATATTTTTAAATATAAAAGTATTAATTGATTGTATAAAATTTCATCATTTAACAAATCTTAACTTTAAATCCTAAACCATTTAATATATATAAAGTTAATCCTTAAGTAAACCTAACACTTAACCCCTAACCCTTAACCCTTAAACCCCAACCCTTAAATCATAATCCATGAAATAAAATGGAATCGATGAATTAAAAAAAATAAAAAATGACACAGCAATACAAGCATTATTCTTTTAAGTATAGTCCGAATTAGTTGTTTAGATTTTTATATAATGGCATACTGGTTATTACATCAAATTTTATTAATTTTGTTACATAAAAATTCAATGAGTGTGCCATATTCTAGTATGATTATTTCACTTTACGAATTCAAAACATCCATTGTTTCGAATCGAGTTTTAAATAAAATTAATTTTAATTTTATAATTTATCAATTTAAGTGCAATAATTGTTTGTCTATATAAATTAAATATTAAAAATATTTTTAGTTGAATCATATTAATGGAAAGAAAATTTTATAATTATAGTTATTTTTTTATTAAGTTGGTGTTATGGGTTAATCAAGTATATTAATTCAGTTGTGAAATTATTAACTTACCCTCTCACATATAAATTAAGTTATAAGAATGTATTTTTATATTTATATATATATATAATAAAAACTCGAAACACAATTAACTTTATGATTATAACCAAAATAACAATTAATTTTTATATAAACTTTTAAATTAATTTTTATATAAACTTTTAATAAATATATGAGTTAAACAATATCTTTTCGCATAGGAGTGTTAAATCTTAAAAAAGAAAAAGTAATTCTCTTAACATACTTTAACAAATTGAATACTAAACCACTTAATCTATAAAAGCTAAAATATGAGATAAGCATTTGTACTTTTCGTAAAATTAAAATTTAGTCATTATATTTCTATTCTTAAGAATTTAATTCCTCTATATTTCAAATTTCTGAATTTAAGTTTAATTGTTAAAATTACTTTTTTATTATTATTAAATTCGTTAGGGATTTAGGATGAGGAAGAAGGGGGAAATAGAACTGGGGAAAACGGGGAAAATGTTAACCTAGCAGCGTTTATAACCTAGCGCCACTAAAAATGCACCTATTGCGGTGTTTAGGGTTTTAGGGGTTATAGTTTAGTGTTTAGGGCTTGTTAGGGTTTAAGGGTTTACTATTTTAGGGGTTATAGATTAGTGTTTTATGTTTTTTTTTGAGGTTTAGGATTTTAGGAGTTACATGACTTTTAGTGGCGTTTTACCAAAAGCGCCGCTAATGCTCTGGTCTTTAGCGGCGTTTCACCAAAAGCGCAGCTATTGCTCTAGTCTTTAGCGGCGTTTTAGCAAAAGCGCCGCTATTGCTATGGTCTTTAGCGGCGTTTTAACAAAAAACGCCGCTATTACTTAGTTTTTAGCGGCGTTGCTCTGTATTTTACAATTTTTGCGACGTTTTTTCAAAAAATGCCGCTAAAGCGTATACTTCAAAAGGAGTCTATGCCCAATTCAATGATGCATTTGGTACTAACACATGTCTCAGCAGTGTTGGGTATAACAAAACTATTTTCAAATTATTCAAGATTCAAATTAAAATAAAATTTATAAATATAAAAATATATTTTTTAATAAATTAATAATTCTATTAAAACTTTTTTTAAGATTATTAAAATATCTTTTTAAATTTTAACAACTCGATTTGTGTACGCGTGCATTTATTAGGAACCCTTGCTCTTCTTTATAATTAGATGATTATGGAGAGAGTTAGCAAAGACTTTCTCAAAGCAATGACTATGAACTCAGAGTTAGCAAAGCTAGGAAGCTCACTCCTGGTGCCTAGTGTCCAAGAGTTAGCAAAGAACCCATTGAAAGAAGTTCCACCTCGATACGTACGCACCGATGAAGACTCTCCCATCATATCTCGCACAAATCCGTTGCCACAAGTTCCTGTCATAGATATGCAGAAGCTATCTTCCAAAGAAGAACTGGATCAGCTGCATTATGCATGCAAAGAGTGGGGTTTCTTCCAGGTACTTGTTTGTTTACTCCCAGTCGTAGCTATCTGCAGGTTGAAATTATCAGGAAAAATACTATTGACTGAGATTTGGCAGCAGGGTATGAGATTTTCGAGTTAGAATTTTAAACATGGAACTGTGTTGCAGTTAATCAACCATGGAGTGAGCCCTTCATTGGTGGAAAAAATGAAGATGGAGACCCAAGATTTTTTCAATCTTCCAATGGAGGAGAAAAAGAAGGTTTGGCAAAAACCAGATGAACTAGAGGGATATGGACAGGCCTTTGTTGTGTCCGAGGAGCAGAAGCTTAACTGGGGAGATATGTTCTATATGATCACCCTTCCAACTTATTTAAGAAAACCTCATTTGTTCCCTAATCTCCCACTCACCTTCAGGTTCTTTTTCTGCATCTGTCAATGACTAATAGTATCCCTTTTATTGATGGGTAAATAATTTATTGCTCTCTTTTCTTTCAATATTAATTAATTGCAGAGAAACCTTGGAAGCTTATTCTGTAGAACTGAAACATCTTGCCATGAAACTGTTAGAGGTTATGGGAAAAGCTCTAGGGATGGACCCTAATGACTTGAGAGTGTTGTTTGAGGAAGGGCACCAAGGGATGAGGATGAACTACTATCCCCCATGTCCACAGCCAAAGCTTGCAATTGGTCTCAACTCTCACTCTGATGCCGTTGGCCTCACCATTCTACTCCAGATCAACGACATGGAAGGCCTCCAGATAAGGAAAAATGGGATTTGGGTTCCGATTAAACCACTTCCAAACGCATTTGTGATCAACATCGGAGACATCATGGAGGTAATTATTAATTTATGTCCACCAATTTCTACTCCATAGTCAGCAGCAGACTAATAGGATTGGTTGTACCGAGTTTGCAGATTGTTTCCAATGGGATTTACCGAAGCATTGAGCATCGTGCGACAGTGAACTCAGTTAAAGAAAGGGTTTCAGTTGCTACATTCTACAGCCCCAAATTGGAGGGTGATATGGGTCCAGCACCAAGCCTGATTACCCCACAAACTCCATCACTGTTCAGGAGAATAGGCGTTGCTGATTACTTCAGGGCTCTTTTCTCCCGCGAGCTCCGTGGGAAATCCTATTTGGATGTCTTGAGACTTCAAAACGAGGAAATCAATAAAAATTAAAATTAAACCTGGAAAAATCATACGAAAATTAAGAGTTCATATTTCATATAATTATAGATAAATCTATATAGAATGAATTAAAATGTCACTTTATTATGATTTTATATAAAAAAAAAAGTGACGGTTTGTATAATAATTTATTATGAAGTTTTGGCATAATTCACAAAAGACAATATCCCAAACTTTGAAAGTTGAGTTTCAAGTCCTACCATCCGTAATTGTTGTGTCTTTCTTTCATCCTGTGTATGTTAGACGTGGGTTTTGTTCAATTCTTTTCAGAGTAATCTATCTTTATCGTGTATCGTATTAATTGAATTTTACATTCTAATTAGTTAGACATATATTTATATTTATATTTATATTGTATTTATTCTAATATTTTAAAAAAATAATTTACTAATAAGTGTATTTATTTTTCGTTAAATTTACGTGTGAGATATATTTTTTCTAAAATATAAGACTAGTTTTTGTTTTATGCAAAATAATAAATATAATTTAAATATATTAATTATTTTGGTAAATAAAATGCTTTGTAAGTCAATTTTTTTTTCTCTTTTCTTTCAACAAATTAAGCATAATAATTTGTATAAATATCTCATTTCGAAGCTTATTTAATGAATATCTATACTACTATATAAAAGGAAGGTCATTTTATGACAAGTGTACGTCCATGGTTTTCGATTATTCTTTTACATTAATAAAATGGTTAAATTTCAATTTTGATCTTTTTATTTTTTTAAATTATATAAAAGTAATTAAATTTCAATTTTGATCTCTATTCTACGATGAAATTTGAGATTTAATCTTTATACTTTAATTTTTGACATAATTTAGTACCTCAACATTTATAATGTTTTTAGTTAGTCCAAATACTTTATTTTGATTAAAATGTTGACATGAATTTTAGAAATTATTAACACAGTTAGAATTCTTTGTTAAATTTATGATCATTAGAATATTATTTTTTTCACATGATTATCAAGTGAGGTTTTTTTTTAATTTAAGAATGTCATATAAGTGAATTTCATAGAAGAATTTTAATGGTGTTAACAATTAAGCTTGATTTTTTTTAATTCAAAAAGTGAAGTGACTAAATTATTGAAAATAAAAGCATGAAAACTAAATTCTAAATATATAGAAAATACAAAAACTTAGAGTATTGTATTTTTAAAATTTTAATTCTATAATTTAGCCCAAAAATAAGTAACCTAATACGAAGCATGGATAAAAAACAATACTAGTTTGATATAATACTTACAAATTTTAAAAGATATATGTTACTAATATTTATAATACAAAAATGATGAGAAAATAAAATTTACTATTACTCATAACATACTAAAAGATATTTATATTACAAGAAGTATTTTATAACAAACATTATAGTATTGAATATAAAACTAATTATTACAAATTAAAATGTACTAATATTTGAAAATAAATTTTTAACTTTTTCGGTCAATAAGAAATTTTAACTTTAAAGAGAAAGTCATTTAATATATGTTTAAATTTTTTTAGAGTATCGTTTAAATTTTAATATCAAACACGATCCACAATTAAAAATAATTGAATAATAATGATTCTTAAAATTAATTATAGCATTTGTCTATAGTAAATTAATACTACTCTTTTCTCTTTATTTTTTTTAGTTTCTTAATTATCAATAAATTCAGCATTATAATTACTAAATAATATAAAATTTATATGAATTAACAATGATATATAATACTTTTATCTATATTAATATTTAACTTCTTATTAAGATGGTCAAGTCTCAATTAATTTGGTGGAGAATTTATTAAAAGGTGGATTATTTTTATAAAATAGTGGATATTATTTTGAAGATAATTTCGTCTTTTTATATAAAATTTAGAAAAATATTTATCGAGAATGAGATTTTAACCCAAAATATTATAACTTTTAATAACTCAAATTTACCACTTCAATCAAAGCCATATTTGGTTGTTATATCAAAATTTTTTAATTTGGCTACATAAAATTTTCACCCATTGTCTAGTATTGTCTATCTTCTATAGCACACACATATATATAATATGTAAAAGTATGAATTTGGAGAAACTTTTGAATCAACTAGTATAACATTTTTAACTAATAAAAAGGGTAAATTTGTAAATCAAAACCCTTAATATTAATTAATTTATCTTTTTAACTAATAAAAACTAATATCAATTAATTTTTACTATTTTTACGATTTAGTCATTTTTCCCTAATTAACCATCCAATCATTAAAATTTTTGGACCAAACTTCAATTCACCTATATAACAGCTCCGTAAATATTTAATAAAAATATTCACGGGCTCAATTTATAGAAATGGGATTCCAGAACCTTATTTTCCTAAATCACTTGATTTTCGGTACGCATCAATTGTACCTTGACTAACTGGACAATTAATAAAATCTGTTAAATCAAGATTCGCTATTGTATTATATTTAAGTTATAAATATTAATTAAATATATCTACAAACTCATTCGTTTAAGTTTGTGGTCCTGAAATCAGTATTTCTGTCACCATTAAAAACCGGACTATTATAAGGATTTTCGTGATTTTTTATATTTATATTTTTTAAAGTTTATATAATTAATAAAAAATTTATATATTTTTATAAAAGAAATATATGTGGTGAGATCTTATTGTCCAATAATTTTTCTAACGTTAACTAAAAACTATAATGGAATGATTCTTGAGGTACAAATTGGGTCAAAAAAGAATTTAAGTATCAAAGTAGGAAAACTAGTATAATTCAAGGGCCAAATTGTGAATTTAACCATAAAATGTTTACAGTGATGGTGGTTGAGCTATCGCCAAACCGATCGACTTATTTCTCCTGAACCACAACTCGTGTCAGCTCTACCTTCAACTTGCACTTCAGTCGTTGCAGGAAGAGAGAAGTTCAGTATTTGGATGGATGGCGTATCTACAGCTACCAACAATGCCATGGCACTAGCAAGCCGTTGAGGATAGGACTCGAAATTGTCAGTGTCGGAGAAGTTAAAAACAAAAACCATTGGATCTGAACGAAAGGCTATTAAGGCTACCCCGCTTTGAATAAAGCCTTAGAAAACTGTCGCAGTGGGGAAGTAATGACGGGCCATTTAGAAGCCACTTTTTCCACGACTGGGATTATAGCGGCTTCTGCTCTTGATTCTCGTCAGCCATTAAAACGTAGAAATAAAACAAGAAAAAACAGTCTTTTCCTTGTTTGGATTTTAGAACCAGCAATGATTAAATTATTTTTTTATTTTTTTATAAAATTTACCATTTTTATAAATTTCTATTAAATTTTAACAAATTAAAGGAAAATACGAATTTCACTGTGACAGAACAGTGACGTGACACATAATAAAAAATAACTCAAAATATGAAAAAAAAAAATACAAAAAGCCAACCGTTAAGCTAACGACTAAAGGAATTACCTAGGTGTAATTTTCCAGTTTAATGGTGCAATTAGATGAAAAACAATGCAGGGATTAAGTGATTTTTTTCTGAAAAAAAAATTAAGGGTTTTTAAACCATTAAACCTTTAAAAATGATCAATTTCTATTAATTATATAAAATTAAATATATTATTTAATAAATTAAAAAAAAATAAAGTTATAACGCATGTAACATCGGCTCCTCCCTTGGTCATTTTTGCTGGGCGTCCTTCTCCCTCAGCCGGTTTTCGGCTCTTTTCGTTTCCTTCAACAGAATAATATTGGGTTGCCTTGGTGCACATTCAACTCTCCCTCCTCTCTTTGCTTGTATGAGATGGTCCAGCTTTCATGATGCGTTGAAGACTTGTGGGATGAGTCTGAGGTTGCTTTGTTTTCCCGAGCCAAATAAGGGCTCGGTGTCTCGAATTTTTGATGATTCATTTTATTTACACTTGACCTTATGGACTTTCACTTAATAAGTTAGGTAAAGGTCGTCGGTTGAATCTGGATCATCATCAACAGAAACAACACACTAGTTTGTAAATACGGATCTAGTGGTTGACACCAATGTTGTGGCTTGCTTAAACAAAGATGAGGCGCTCATACTATTTTTCTACCATATGTTTAGCTTAGGGCTTATGTTCCTGTATACTGGGGCCATTTTTATCTCCTTTTAAGCATACATATGATCAATAAATGGATAATGTCGAATCACTATAATATTTAATAAAGGTTGTACATTAAAGTTCAATTTTAAAACAAAATTTAATTTATACGGTTAAAATCTGTTATAAGTTGATGTATTCTTTACAAATTTAAATTCTAGTCATTAAATTTTTATTTTTAGAAATTTAGTTTTTTTTTATTTTTTAAAATCAAATTTAGGTCTAATTGTTAACGTTGTTAATTTTTTTTAAAAAATTGTTGGTGTGATATTTAAAAAAAAAGAATACCTATTTGGCATCCATGTAACTAAAACACTGACATTGTAATAAACCTGAATTTAACAAAATAAACTTGACAGTGTTAATAATTATATCTAAATTTTTAAATATGAAATGTAAAGGAAATAGATTATTAAAAATAAAACTACATGGATTATATTTTTAATTTATTTTAAACAATATAAGAGCTTAAAAATATTGTTTGATATTTGTTTATCCATTATTATATTTAAAGGGGGACTTTGAAACTTAACAATGTTAGGTAAAACTCACATTATCTAATACTTAAAATCTGAAATAAAAGAATCACAACCATAGCCATTTCTACTTTCTTGCCGTCAGGGGAAGGATTATGAATACAATATTGTGAATGGATGATCCAGTTGTCTTGGCTGCGGGGGAAATCTTATTTTAATAGAATATAAAGCTAGTGAGACATTAGAATTTAGTTTCAAATATTTGGATAGATATTGATTTTATATTATTTTAATATAAAAATAAATATTTATATATTAATTATTATAAATAAACTTTATTTTCAAAAAGGATAACTCTAAATTTTAAATATAAACAGTAAAACGAACATAGAGAATATAAAAAAATGTATATTAATTTTGAAATTTTAAATGTTATTACAATGTATTTTTTTCTCTTATTATTATAAAATAATACAAATATTTAATGTAATGATAAGATATATTGTACTCGTTAAAGAAAATCATGGTAACGTGATAAGTATACCAAACACAAAATAATACAAATTTGATTTTGATACCTTTGGACTTTTCTATTACACTACATTTAAAACGATTATGATCCATTGCCGAGTTAATTTACGTCTATTTTCTTTTTAATTTCTTTATCATTTTTAAAAACAAATAAAATCCGCTTACAAAATTTTGATATATATATATATATATAATCATTTATTTATAGCATTAAAAAGAATCATAACTTGTTTACTTAATTACGTAATACATAAGCATTTTGAAAGTAGAATTATAATGATAACTTTCTTTATTTTAGTTGTTGAAAATTGTCATCCTACTATCATTATTTTTACCCTATTTTATCCAACTAATATAAAAAAATAAATATTTACTGTTTGAAAAATTATAATGGCAATCACTTGAAATCTACGGTGTCGCCATCCTCCATCATTTCTTAATCATGCTTTAATGATTGCTCTGTCCAATAAAAAATGATATTTTTTGGTACGACACTCTAATGGCCAACATCTATATGTATTTTTTTTAATTATCTTTAAACAATATGGGTATTTTATGGTTTAAAAAGAAAAAAACAAACATAATATTTTAATAGGTGTCGGCGTTGAAGTGGCCAGCACTGGTTCAAAACTTTAGAAAAAACGATTTTTTGTTTTTTTGGGCCGGTGTTAAAGTGACAGGGCACTTGTTCAAAATAAAAAAAAAAAATTTGAGGAGGAAGAGAGCTGCACTCCAATTGTGTCAATTGGTCCAATGGACTTTGGCAATGGCTAACTGCATAGTGGAGTGAAGGAGGCAGCTAGAGCAAATGGAGAAGGAAGAAGAGAAGCAAAGAATGAAAAATTAAAAAAAAAAAAAAAAAAAAAAAAGAAACAAAAACACATACATTATTGAGGAGAGAGAGGAGGTGAGATTAAAATTAAAAGAAAATCTCTTACAGTTACCAATAAAATAACATCATGGCCCTAATTACTTTATTATTACAAAACTAGTCAGAAAAAAATAATTAAAATGAAAATTAATGATATCATACTTGTTTTTGAAAAGAATCATTCTTAATCTTATGGTAATAAGAAAGAACCAAAACAATAAAAATAAAACAAAACAAAATAAAAAGAAAAACTTTTACTTGATTTGATTGTATTCAAAGTCCATGCAACCTTTTGAAATATGAGATATTAATTAAAAATTATGAAATTTGGAATTAGATAGGAACTAACATCTAAGTTTAAATACTTCAAATGCTAACGGGTTTAAAATGTATTGAATGAAATCTTTATTTTTTAGAAATATTTAATTGAATGTTAAATATGAATTATTTAATAAAGAATACCCTGATTTTTAATAAGTAAAAATAAAATTCCCAACGTTTAGTGTTTAGTGGAGGGATTGCATTATTATTATTATTTCAAAATTTATTTGGTGGAACGTTAATGTTAAAATTTGTTTGGTGGACCATTAATGTTAAAACTTGTTACTTCTTTGGTAACGGTAAGAGTTTTATCTTTTATTGAGCTTTTATCTCATATTCTCTATCCCCTCAATAACGATTACAGATGGGTTTTAGTTTCTTTTTTTCTTTTTTATTTTTCATTCTTTTCTGCTCTTTTTCTTTTTCCATCTCTTCTTCCTTTTTTATTTGCCTTAGTCGCCACCTTCATTCCACTATGAAGTCAGTCATCGCCAATGTCTATTGAGCCAACTGACACAATCAGAGTGCAACTCTCTTCTTTCTCAATCCATTTTTTTTATTTTGAATCGATGCCCGCCACTTCAGCACTAGCACCAAAAAAACAAAAAAAAATATTTTTTTAAGTTTTTAACCGGTGTCGGCCACTTCAACACCAGCACCAAAAAATAAAAAATCAAAATTTTAAAGTTTTGAATCGGTGTCGGCCACTTCAACATCGGCACAAAAAAATAAAAACTCATTTTTTAAAAAAGTTTTGAACCGATGTCAGCCACTTCAACGTTGACACTTATTAAAATATTATCATTTTCTTTTTCTTTTTAAATTGTAGAATACCCATTTTTTTAAGGTATTTCAAAAAAATACGTACAGGTGCCGGCCATTACAGTGCCGACACAAAAAAATATTATTTTTTATTGGACAGGGCAATCATTAAGGTATGATAGGGAATGATGAAGGGTGGTGCTGGCACCGCCCAACATTGTAGATTTCAAGTTATTTTCGTCATAGTTTTTCAAATAGGATCATTTTTGTAAATATTTATTTTTTCAGGTTAGTTGGGTAAAATATCCCCGTTTTTACTTAAACTATAAAAATATTCATTCAACTATGCATTTGGTTTTATTTTATCACTTAACTATTAATTTTTTTCAATTTGATCACTAAATTAATTATTTTAGTATTCTTTTCATTAGTTATCATTAAGGGATTAATGAAAAGCTAATATGGGTCTTCTTCTTTTCTTTGACCTAATAATAAATTTAGCTCTCCAATATTTGTACATTATATCAATTTGATATTAAATTTAAAAATTCAACAAATTTACCCCTCAATGTTTACAAAACTTACCATTTTAATTCGAATTCTAAAAATTTAATAAATTTAGCCCTCAACATTTATAAAATTTGTCAATTTAATATTAATTCTAAAAAATTCAAAAGAAAATAAAGAAAATATATCTATTTTTAAATAATTTTTTAATATTCCTTAACGTACCTCCAAAATACATTGAATAAGAAGAATATTTAACATCATTCATATTGTGCTCAATTTGTATTAATGCCTCCTGTTTGAATATGGTAAAAAATCAAGTTGTTTTGAATTCAACTATAAAATGTCATATTTCAGATTAATATCATACTATTTATTTAAATTCTTCTAAAAATTAATTAATTTTTAAAGGGTTAAATATAAAA
Organism: Gossypium anomalum; assembly: GCA_025698475.1. NCBI lineage: Eukaryota > Viridiplantae > Streptophyta > Magnoliopsida > Malvales > Malvaceae > Gossypium > Gossypium anomalum. Next base: position 9,310,185 of record CM046961.1, read on the forward strand.
TTGGTACTCGAAATTGTTCATTTCTATCATATTGGTACCCAAACTTTTTTTTCCATCCATTAAATCGGTAGCTGAGTCTAATGTTGTTAAGTCCAGGACAAGTGCCAAAATAAGATTGTGACATGTGGCATAAATGACGTCATGAAGATGTTATAATAAAAAATATTAAAAATTAATAAAAATATTTTAAAAAATATTTCTTTTATTTTCTTTCTTTTTCCAAGATGACGTTTCTTCTTCCCAATTTTCTTTTTTTTTTTTCTATCTTTTTCCTGGTTAGCTTTCTTTTTCCCAATTTCCTTTTCTCTTCTTTTCTCTACTAAACACATTTGCTTTCAATGGCTGGTTTCAATTCCTGTCCTTCACCTTCTACTATTGTTGTTGTTGCTTCTTTGTTCAACGTAGAAGGTACTAAGTTTGATTCTCGGACATGGAGGAAGCATGTTCAAATTTAGGCTACAAATATTTGGATTACCCAATAGACTCGAAATGAAGAACTTGTTATTGAAACTCAACAATTAATAAAATTTTTGGGGAGTTGGATTTTTTCTATTTGTTTCCTGAGAAAATATGAGAAAGAACAAAAAAAAGGGGGGGTTCTTTTCTTTTTGTTTAAATTGCTTTCTTTTTAGCTTCTAGGTCTTAAATTTATCTCTGTTTTATATTTCTAGTCTTGGGTTCATCTTCTTTTTTGGATTTTCTCTTTCAAGCTTTTTTTTCTTTTTTTTCAATTTTTGGGTAGTTGGATTTTTTCTGTTTGTTTCCTTAAAAAAATATACGAAAGAACAAAAAAATGGTAGATGCAAGTAGCTCCATTGGATTTTTATCTTCTCACTTTATAAGTTTATAAGGATTTAAAGCTTTTTATCTAAAAATTTAACGTCAACCCTGTTTGTTTAACCAGGATTAAGCTTTTTTGCCCTACTAATACTCTTCTTTTTTGCCATGTTTACAGGCTCATCACCACTCAAGCTATCCTTTTCTTTTCTTTTTTTTTTTGTATTGGTAATGTTTTTGTTTGGGATTGTGATATGATTTTGAGTTGTTGGGGGTTTTTAGAGGTTATGAAGGGATTGTATGCAAAGAAACATACAAAGATGAATAAAAACCAACAAGAATCAGACCCAAATGAGAAAGTTGGTAAGAGATCTGAATCAGATAAGCAAAATAAGGTGAATTTCCTTAAAAACACCTATATTATATCTTATCTTTAATTTGGATCTCTTTTATATATGTTTAAAATATTGAAGCATCTATAGGTGAACAAACATGAAAGGAAGAGAATAAGATCAACAACGTCAAGCAACTCTAGTTCTAGATCAAAGACATGTTAACCTTCATTACAAAGCATCTTTGAGGTAGTAAGCTAAAGGATGCTTGGTATTTTTGCACATCAATGGCTACATAAGATACCCAAGCTTCTTTTTTCAACCTGTAAAAAGTCAAATACAGTTTCTCTCACTTTAGGATTGAAAACGAAACACAAAGAGATAAAAAAACAAAACAATTGGTGAAAGGAAAAAAAATGAAATAGATAGAAGAGAGGTAGAAGATGAAGAGGTCGGATAGAGATGGTGAAAGGAAAAAACGAAAAAGAAAAAAAAAAGGAAAAAAAGCTACAGCAACCAAAGAGGTAGAAGAAGATGATGGGGAAAGGAAATTTCAAAGAAAAAAAAAATAAATGTAAGGGTTTTAAAAAATATAAAATGAAATGGAAAATAATTAAAAGATAACAACTTTTTAGGTCAAATAGAGTGACACGTGGTAGCGCGTGAGTGGTCAGCGCTGCCACGTCAGCAAAAATTTAATGTTGTTAGGCTTAGGTACCAATATAGTGGACTAAAAAAAGTTTGGGTACCAATCTAGGAAAAAAAACCATAAGTGTCAATCTGAGAGAAGTTGACAAGTTATAGTACCAATTTTATATTTAGCCCTTTTTTAAACTATTACAAAACAATTATTTTGAATTCCTTCTTATTTAAAAATGTACAGAGACCTAATTTTCAAGTAGAGAAAACAATGTAACGTGGAATCATTAATGAAATGAAAAACTTAGAACAAAATATTCTTTTCTTGGCTTTTTTTTTTTCAGTTGTCATCAGTAACTTCCAAGCTTGATTTCTTTTTGAATCATTTGACATATATATATGTGACTGAATGAGGGAAATATGCCGAAAATTAAAAATATTTGGCCATATAGGCCTTTTTATTTAAAGTTAGGGAAATAGTCCATTTTTGGAGAGAGTGCGTGAAAGGGTGCACTCTTCTCCAACGGTAAATTCCCAATTGTCAAATTTCAAATTCGGCCAATGGTAAAATTATAAATGGCCCAACGAGAACTTTTTTCCTATATATACCTAAGCCATTTTCCACTCGCTTCACTCAAATCCAATTCTTTCAATTCTCTCTAAACTCTCAATTCTCTCAAGATTACTTTCAAATTTTCCAATAAATTTGTATAAAAATATTCTAGTTTTACTTTATTACTTTGTAAATTATTCATTTTGATCAATTTTTCTCGAATGACAAATTCTCTTATTCGTTTTGACAGCAAGCAAATTTTCGCTGTGCAATTGACAATGGTAAGGAACTTTTTTTATTTCCATTAATTTTAATTAAGTTAATTTTAAAGTTTTTAAAGTTTTTAAAATATTTTATTGATATAAATAGGCAGATGATAGGGTTTTGAAGGGGTCCATACACAATTTATCCGGGAGCCCCCAATGAAATTTGTTATCATTTGTAAGATGCTGGATTCTTACATGCATCTTGTATGCTCAGGAGCTGTAAATTGGATCTCACACTTATCAACGCGTTAGTGGAAAAATGGAGACCCGAGACATATATATTCCATCTACCATGCGGTGAATGTACAATTACACCCGAGGACATAGTTTTACAACTCGGTTGACCAATGGATGGGTCAGTCGTTATAGGGATAGTGGTCGTTCCTAGTTAGGAGGACCTTTGCGAGACATTTTTACGAAAGGTGCCGAACAAGTTCCAAGGTGGTCAAATAGAGATGAAATGGTTGAAAGATAATTTCGATAAACTTGATAACAATGCGTCTGCCATCGAAAAAGAACAATACACCCAAGCATTCATCTTAAGGTTAATCGAGGGCATTCTAATATCTGATAAATCTCAAAATTTGGTACACATAAGGTATCTACTACATCTAGTTGACTTTTAAAGAATGCGGTCAACTTAGTTAAGGATCAATTGTGTTGGCCACATTGTAACGAGAGTTGTGCTAGGCGATAAAACTGGATAAGATGTCAATTGGTGGTTTTCTACTCCTGCTACAGTTATAGGCGTGATGGTGGCTACCATTTTACATTCTCGAGTGGACGCCCCTTGTACATTCCCACTGGTGACAAGGTAAAATCCATTTGATAATAATATAGTTATTATAGTAAATGTTGTTTATTTATCATAAGTTTGAATTAACATATTGTTTGAGTAAGTGGAACCATGGGCCGAGTTATGTGGGACAACCAGAGTAGTTCGAAGATATCCAGATGCTGTTAGTTCAATGCTTGGAAGCCGAGATTAGTTATTGAATTTTTCAAAAGTATAATAATTACGCAATGATTTGAAATTTAATATTTTGTAGATAACCAAATTTATAATTGTGCACTACAGTTTGAATGAATGCTATACACCGATCTGGCAATCGTAGAATGCATCCTGCCTAAATATTTGACCAATTAGAGTATGTGGCATACGAAGGTACCAGTGGTTGTTTACACAATGGTGAAGATGCATGAATTCGATCGAGTGAAGCAACAGTTCGGATGAAGGCAAAATATTCTACCACCATCGCAATACATCAAAGCACTACACAAGCTTGATTTGCAAGGGAAAACTGATGAAAATTGGTGGGAATTCCACAAGGAATAGATCAACATTTGGGATCGTAGGAACAATTTCACATCCCTGCGTGAACTTTTTTTTGCACTAGAGATAGCGACCTCTGCTGAGTACATGTCATGGTTTAAACTTTTTGGGAAGCCATATCTATTGTTGGTGGAGACGAGTAGGCAAATTCGTTCGAAGAGGCCACAATGATCACCTCAGAATCGTTGGTCCGGAGCACATGGCGTGATGGGTTCATCATCGGTTCCAACACAACAATGGGCACCGGTGTCTACATCACATACCGATTAGTTCCCTTCATATATATTTCTATTCCTTTCACTAACCCCATGTATTTTACACAAGCACTACACTATGCATCACTGCAACATCCTACATCTACACCTCCTCTATGTGTGTTTTTTGGGCACTTTTGTTCTCAACATATTATGCCCCGATGACGATAATGATGATGACACAAATGTCAACACCAATGTCGACGTATCCGCCAACAACAATGATTCTCGGATATTATGTGCAACCGACTTATGCTACACCATACAATTATGCATTGCTAGTGTCGCAAACACATCTGCATCTTTGTTTTATCAATGTGGCTCATCTTCGCAACCACCTTCTTGTAGAATGGAGGAGACACGATGGGAGGCTAGGATGACACCGCACTCAATCGCGGAGGAAGGAGATGAAGATGAAGATGAAGAAGGGAGTCAAGGTGACAATGAAAGAGGAGGAGCCGACACCCCAACTTGTATGAAGAAATCCTACTCACAACCATCAGCCATTGTCTTGTGGCACACATTCGGCCCGGCAACACCAATGATATTTTTCCTTTACTTTTGTGATGTAAATATAATTGATATCAGTGTCATTTTTTTTATATTTTTGTTGCAACTCATAATTCACTTTGCTAAATTATAATCTATATTGTATAGAAATTTTTCTTCCGTAATATTTGATATCAAACATTTAATGATAATTTTACAAAATTTTAGAGGTAAATTATTATAATGTAAATCAGCTCATAATTTAATAATATTAAATAAACTATACCCAAAAATTAAATTTGATACCTTAAGAAAAAACCTTAACCTATCCTTATTTGTTATTTCACCATGGCAAACAAAATAGTGAATGAGGTAAAAATTATCTCACTTAATTTTTATGAAAAATTTAAAGTAAAACATGTAATGTGACCAACCGATCTATGAAGTATACAAAAGAATGAACAAATTTTGTACAAAAAAAAGACAGAGAATAAATTTGTGTATAATAAAAATTAAAAAAATTGTGTAAAAAATGAATAATGAATAATGAATAAAAATTTGTGTATAATGAACAATGTATCCCCCAACTGTGGACATGTTGGCCTCGTATGCCCTGGGTTCCCACAATAACTGTATAACCTTTGTTGATTGGTCCTCTCTCGAACATTCATATTGTTGCATATCTGAGTAGGATTCGACCAACCTTTTGGGTGGTGACACAATCGAATATTCGGTACCAACTCGAATAGGGCGCTCGACACTAACAGCTACATACTCTCATCTGGGACCAGTGGGAATTTAAATTTCCATACATTATACATGTGTTCCAATCTGTACACTTCATTAATATTTGGTACCAACTGGATGCACATTACATTTGTAAAAAGAGATATATGTTCGAACCTTAAAAGTGATATTGTTGGAAGAGACAACCATAAATCCTAAATACAACAATAAAACAAACATGAACATTAAAAAAATATATTGTTTCACAATCATTTTTGTAAGCAATTTATTATTTTACTACTATACAAGAGAAAGAAAACGTACATGCACCCACTTAAATTACCATATAAACACAACTTATGAATCGATGCTATAACTTTGAGAATGTAGTGAACACGTTTATTAATCATTTTCAATCTCACCCAAATCAATGCGACATTGAATCTCCCTTATGCTGACGTTAGTGAGACATGGTATGTTTACCAACATAAAATAATACAATTTTGATTTTAATACGTAACTAAACTTATTTCTTTTTGTTGACATGGTCAAATTCCGAAACAAATCTTATTTGAAGAGTTTTAGGCGTTTGACAAAGATCAAATTCTAGAAGGAACCAAATGTATCTTTGGGCTTTTCTATTACACTTTAAAATGATTATGATCCATTATATACTAATTTCCAAGTACTTCAGAAAATTTTTATTTACCCTATTCTTTTTAAAGGTAAATTCATTAATTCATTTAATGAATTAAACTATATAATTTAGAGAAAAAAAATAAACACTCGTCGTAAATAGTGAAGGACAAGCTCCATCATCACAATAAAGACTTTAGCCTTAGCATCAATAGAACATTATGACACGTTGACAATTGACTTTGTCACAACTCAAGCACAACATATCTAGAGTGATTGCCAACACTTAATACGATAATGAAATCAACCCAGGATAATCCAAAGCGGCGAGCAAAAATCAAAAAAAGAATTGAGTATTCACCAAATTAGAGAGGATGGCAACAAAATCATCCCTAAAATCACTTGTAAAACTAAAATTACATGCATAAACAAGACTAAAAAACGTGCTACAAGAGCAGACAAAAACTTGTAAAACTAAAGACTTATTAAACAATGAAAAAATAAACAAAACCATATAAAACTTAAGGCAACACAGGTCCAATCGACACGTGAAATCATTTATTATTCTGAAATGCTCTCAAACCAGAAACAAATTAAGAAGTTAACGATGAGCCACCCACTTTCCAAGAAAAACTATTGGTGGCTGGTAGAGTTTTAGCGAACAACATGCACCGTCATTTGTCCATCACAACTTGTGATGACAACAAAAATACCCACAAAATAGATCTATAAACTGAAAAGAGAGAAAACTTGTGTAGTGAATGAGGAGAAGAAAATGAGAAAAAGAAAGAAAGAAAGGGTTGATGAGAGAGGAAAAAAGGCGGGTGATGGCTTGCCCAAAGGCTAACACCGCCACTAAACAAAACAAAAAATAAAAAGCAAACGGCTTGGAGAAAAAAAAGAAAAATTTTTAAGTATTTATCCTATTTCTTTTAAAGCTTATTTATTCTGTTCTTTTTATTTTTTTTTATTTTTTAAAAAATATTATTATTTTAAATCCGCTTATAAAATTTTAAAAGATATATAACCATTATTTAACTTTATTTATAGAATTAAAAAATATATATTAAAATAGTCACAAGTTTTAAATTATTTACTTACATAAGCATTTTGAAAGGAGAAACCAGCAGAGTATAATGGTAACTTCCTTTATTTAGGTGTTGAAAATTATCATCCAACTATCACCGTTTTTACTTGGAGAGAGAGAGAGGTAGCAAAGCCATTCTCAAAGCAATGACTATGAACCCAGAGTTAGCAAAGCTAGGAAGATCACTCTTGGTGCCTAGTGTCCAAGAGTTATCAAAGAAGCCATTGAAAGAAGTTCCCCCTCGATACATACGCACTGATGAAGACCCTCCCTTCCCATCTCACCCAAATCGGTTACCACAAGTCCCTGTTATTGATATGCACAAGTTATTTTCACGAGAAGAATTACAGCGGTTGCATCATGCATGCAAAGAATGGGGTTTCTTCCAGGTACTCCTTTTCTCCTACTAGCTATCTGCAGCTTCAAATTTCCGTTTGAAAACCAATATATTAGACTGAGATTTGGCAGTACTGCGTGAGATTTTGGGTTTGACTCTAAATTCTAAAACATGCATGGAACTGTGTTGCAGTTAATCAACCATGGAGTGAGCACTTCACTTGTGGAAAAAGTGAAGATGGAGGTCCAAGAAATTTTCAATCTTCCAATGGAAGAGAAGAAAAAGCTTTGGCAAAAACCAGATGAAATAGAGGGGTTTGGACAGGCCTTTGTTGTGTCCGAGGAGCAGAAGCTTAACTGGGGAGATATGTTCTACATGATCACCCTTCCAACTTATTTGAGAAAACCTCACTTATTCCCTAATCTGCCAAGCACCCTCAGGTTCTTTATCAGCATCTGTCAATAATTTCATTCTAAAAAAAAGATACTGACTAGAATAGTCATTTCCACCTTTATACTGAGATCATAAAAGATTCTGTGTCATTAGAATTATCCAGGTGAGAGTGTTTGGATAAAAAAAATAAAATTTGTTTAAAAAATAAACGGGGTCTCAAGTAAGACATTTTTAGATCGGGCTTGGCTCGAATTCACAAAATGATGAAAAAATTTGTTTTTTTTTTTTTTTTTGCTATTTTAATTCTATTTTCTTGTTACTTTGCCTCTATTGTGCTACCATTTCATTATTATGTTGCTATTATTATGTTGTTATTGTTTGGATATTATACAACACTTATTTTATTGTTAATTTTATTATTATTTTAGATGCATTTGCTTAATAAGTTGTATCTATTTTTGTGTTATTTAAGTATACATATTTTTTAAAATTTATTTTTAATTTGTTGAGAAATATTTATTTTAATGTTTTTAGTATTTTTGATGTATTATATACATTTAAAATTTATATAAAAAATAATATGGGTGGGTCGAGCCGGGTCCAAGTTTTAACATTTTTATCCGGATCGGACTTGTGTAAAATTTTAGGTACATTTTTTGAGCCAGATCCGGGCCTAGCAAATGGGCATAAGATTTTGATTGGATCCAGCCCTACCCGACCCATGAACATCTCTAGCAAGCATAAATTAATGGCTTTTTTTTTTGTCTTATTTCTTTTAATAATTAATTACAGAAAAACCCTGGAAGTTTATTCTGTTGAATTGAAACATCTTGCAACGAAACTCTTAGAGCATATGGGAAAAGCTCTAGGGATGGACCCTAATGACATGAGAGTCCTGTTTGAAGAGGGGCTTCAAGCGATGAGGATGAACTATTATCCCCCATGCCCACAGCCAGAGCTTGCAATTGGTCTAAGCGCTCATTCTGATCCCGTTGGCCTCACCATTCTACTCCAAATCAACGAGATGGAAGGCCTTCAAGTAAAGAAAAGTGGTGTTTGGGTCCCCATTAGACCCCTAGAAAATGCTTTTGTGGTCAATATTGGAGACATTATGGAGGTAGTTATTAATTTATATAATGCATGATCAACCTAAATTTTAATTAAGTGTTAAAAGGTATGGGTTTGTACTGAGGTTGCAGATAGTATCCAATGGGGTATACCCAAGCGTTGAGCACCGTGCGACCGTGAACTCAGTTAAAGAAAGGCTTTCAATAGTTACGGTGTATAGCCCGAGATTGGATGGGGATTTGGGTCCAGCACCAAGCCTCCTTTCCCCACAAACTCCACCACTGTTCAAAAGAATAGGCGTTGCTGACTACTTCAAAGGTCTCTACACCCGCGAGCTCCGTGGAAAGTCGTATGTGGATTACTTGATGATTCAACCTCAAGAAACTAATACAAACTAAAACACTACACAACTACATTACAAATCAAGCCTTGCCATGTTTGTCTTATTATCGGTGTGCCAGTTGATTTTTAATTCGGAATTCCTCTGGAGTGTAAGTTGCTGCTGTGTTTCTTGTATGTTGTATCAATAAATTAAAGATTCTCATCGGTTTGCAACATTTTTATTGATTTTCTTCTTATCATTGAAAGTGTACTGTTTTATGCAAAGTGAAGTATAAAATATAATTTTAATTTATCACGTAATTAATTTAATTACATAAATTAAAAATTATTTACGAAAATGAGTTGTTTTCAATAGTGTTCAACGGTGCTACTAATCTACTTTTCTCTCAACTATACTTTAATCATACTTTTAAAAAAATATTTTTTTAGTAGAGTCACTTGACATAGTGACGGGATTGGACTGAAGTATGATTATATAAATCGTTTAAGGACCTGATGAAGCAATTATTCTTTTTATATTAGCTGAAAAAGAGGGTGATGTCTTGAGAGTATAAACATTTTCAATTTATTCCCTGAGGAAATTTTTTTGGGATATATTTAGATAATTTAAAAATATATAAAAATATATAGTTTTTTTAAGTTTTATTGTTTTTAAATATATATAAAAATGAGAATGATATATTTTTATTATTCTTATATTTTTATGTGCTATTTAAATTTAATTTCTAAAAAGAACAAATCAAACATACAAATAGATCAAAATTGAAAATCATTTAGGGCAAATTACACCAACAGTCACCTAACTTTGGGGTAGCTAACAAAACAGTCACCTAGGTTTCATTTTAGTCACTCAACTTTCGAAAAGTTACAAAACAGTCACTAACGTTATAAAAAAGTGACAAAATAGTCACTAATTAACAGTTACCGTTAGGGTGTTAACGGGATTGCTGATGTGGCAAGTTAACTTGCCACGTTGGTGAAGTGGCTTCATTTTTCTTCTGCTGCTGCTGCTGAGTTGGTTGAATTCTTTTTCTTCTTCTTCTTCTTTTTCTTCTTCTGCTGCTGCTGAGTTGGTTGAAATGATTATTAACACCAAAGTATAGTACCTTCTGAAAAATCAGAAGCCTCAATCCCATCAAAATCTCTCTTCTTCACCTAATAAATCAATCCCAAAAATCGAAAGCAACGTCGCCTCTGATTTCTCGGGCCATCAAAGGGTCCGTTTCCCCAACCCACCTGACCTCACTAACCCTGACCCTTCTACCCTCCGAGATCAATGGAGGTACGCCATCCTGCAGTATAGTCGTTGGTACTCTCATGCCTGGGGCACTGCTATTCTTGCTGGGGTTTCCTTTTTCGCCCTCAGTTGGGTCATCAAAGGCTCTAATCCTCTCCCCTCTTTCAACTCCGACACAAACAAAAATGACAATAGCAAGTGATCTTCCAACCATCCTCAATCTTCTGGTCAGTTTGAGTTCCTTATGTTTTACTTTTTTCGGGTTTTAATAATTGCACTGCTTGAATTAGGTTTTCTTTTCTACTTTGGTTGTAATCTAAATCCAATTTGTCTAGGCTTTGAATATGATTCTATATTTCAACACTTGAATTGGTTTAGAATTTAAGCCAATTTACAAATTTCATTATTTTGTTTTTTTCATAATTCATAGTAATAATCCACCTAAATTTGTTTAGTAGAATATTGGGTCAAAGCAGAATTTAGAGGTGTGCAGCAAAACATGCTGAATTTGCTCCAAGGACATCATTTTACTGTTGTCTTACCCTAACTGTAATTGTCCGTTCTTTCGAGTTTTGACAACTTGTTTCTTTCTCCAAGAACAGGCTTGAAGATATTAAAAATATCTTTAAAGGAAGAAGAAAGAGAATGAGTGAGGGAGAAATGAGTTTAGGGAAGAAGAAAATGTTAGACGCTGTCACCTGCCATGTCACTTTGCCATGACGTCTATGACGAAAAACGGCAAAAGGGACTGTTTTGTAACTTTTTGAAAGTTGAGTGACTGAAATGAAACCTAGGTGACTGTTTTGTCAGCTACCCCAAAGTTGGGTGACTGTTGGTGTAATTTACCCAATCATTTAATTTGGTGCTGTTGTACTATTAGATAGAGGTGTCCATGGGCCAAGCTGAGCCCAACAAAAATTTAGGCCAGTCTATTAGGTTTGGGCCCAGCCCAACCCAAATAAAAATATTAAAACCCGATACTAACCCGCCCATATTAATTTATTATTACTTTATATAACTTTTTTTAAATAAATATAATACATAAAAAATACTAAAAACATTAAAATAAATGTTTCCCAACAAATTGAAAATAAATTTCTTACAAAATATATATACTTAAATAACAGATTAATTTACCTAAAAAGGCCCATTTCCAAGCATATTTACAGAAATGGGTCGATTACAGAATTATTTACCGGAAATGGCCGATTTTGACAACACTCTCCTACGTGGACGCATTTTAGGGGGAAAATGCCTGCAAATAGTGCCTTTGGGGGAGTGTTTTTGCCACGTCAACCAAAAACGCGTTGACGATGAGGCGTTTTGCTGACGTGGCAAAAACGCTCCCCCAAGGGCTCATTTTGCTTCGTGTTTTTTAAACCCAACAGCTATTTTTTTACCGTTGGGGGTCCAACGGTAAAAAAAAAAGTATAAAACCCCCTTCCTATTATTTCACACATTATTTCTTCACATTTTAGCAAAAAAACTCTAAAATTTCTCCCTAAATCTCTCAAATTTCTAATTAAATTTCTCAAAGCTTTTTTTAATTAATTATTTGTAATAGCCCAAATTTGACCGGGCTTTAAAAGGACAAAACAGATAAATGGATAAATAAATACTTATTTAACAGTCCAGGTTACAAAGCCCAAGCATTGGGGGCCAAGCCTAAACAAATCGCATAACCAATACCGTGTAACCCAAATATACTCGAAGCCCAACACATACACCTTTGACCCAATTCAAACGGCCCAAAATTAACCAGGCCCAACGCCTAAACAGAATCTGGAAACCCTAGGGTTTCCAGAAGCTTCACGCCGCAATCAGTCCAAGAGTCACGCCCCTTCGGCTCATGTCCGTTTGTCTCACCCTGGGATTCTGGCCCCGAATCAACACTGTGACTAGGGCCTCGTATCCACGCCGTGATCTACGGCTGAATCAACGCCGGTGGTCTACTCTCCTCGCTGGTACCTGCAAAAAAGGAAAGAAAACAGCAACGAACAAGGCAAGAAATCGAATAGGGATAAACTAAACTTGTAAATAGAGGCTATAAAAGCCGAATCATTTCATTGTACAAAGGACCAGATTTTTTTGAGAATACGAAAAAGTGATACACACATATATTTACAAGAAGAAATAAGGAGCATTTGTTCATTTTAAAAAGGTGATTTAAATTTCTTGTTCTGTTATTTTATTTCCTGACAAATATACGAATCGATTTTTTTTTAAAAAACAAAATTAATAATATTTAAAAAGGAGGAATAACCTGAGATTTGCCGAGGGAAATGAAGGCTTTTAGCCTTCTGACCGTTATGCACGGAGGCGCGTGTGGCATGTGGACATGTGTTGCCTGGTGATCGAAGGCCGAAGCCAGGGACTCTTCACTTCCCTCTGCAGAGAGTTTCAAATCATTTTTTTTAAGACCGGTGAAAAATGAATTCTAGGCTTAAGTTTTGGCTTATATAACCCTATGAAAACGGTGTCGTTTTGCTTGATTCAATAGGCACTAAACGGCACCGTATTTGGAAAAGGATCCGCGCGTTGATCCGGTTACCCAAGGAGATCCGTGTGTTTTTGTAAATTGGGATAATTGCCCAATTGATCCTTCCGGTTTATTAAATTTTATAATTTCATCTCATTTTATTTTTAATTCGGCCCTAATATTTTATAGTTGTTTTAATTTAGTCCCAATTGGCTATTAAATTTCATTCTAAGGAGCGACGTCGTTTTGGAGATAGGGGAAAATTTCCCAATGAGTCCCTAGGATTTTAATGGGCATCTCGATTAGACCCAAATTCTTTTTTAAATTAACTTTTGATTTTTTTTATTTTAGTCCTTTTTATTTCTTTTTAAAATTTATTTATTTTAAAAATTTTATTATATTACTTTTATTTTAATATAAATATTATTTTTATATATCATTTCATATTTATATATATTATTATTATTATTTATTTTAAATTACTTATTATATAATTTTTAAAAATTGGCAAATTATTATTAAATATTTTTAACTTGTATACTTTTATATTACATGCTATAAAAATTTACCTTTTATTGCATATACTATTTATATTATATTATTATATATGACTTATTTTGAAATTTATTACTAAATATTGTTCTTTAATTTATATTTTATGTATATTTTTAAAAAAAAATCACTCACTATATTTTATATTTTAATACGTATTAAATTTTTTATATATTGTTATATTTTATATCATTTATATATTAAATGCTAGTTTCATAATATTATTAAGTGTTGTTTGTTTGATATATATGTTACTACCTTATTAGTATTTTTATACATGATCACATTTATTTTGTATATATATTTATATGTCTAATGGTATATCATGCATCGTTTTTTATTTAATTATTATCTTGTATGTTCGTATATTTTGCTTATTCATCTTCAATATATGCTATGTATATCTTAATATGTATTTTGTTATGTAACTAAGATTTGCTATATTTATGTATGTATCTAGTATAGGACCTTTATATTATTGCTATCATATTATTTAAATGCATGTTTTAGCTATCTATTATTGTAGTATGCTATATTATATGTTACAATGTATATATATGGTTCTTCATGCATTAATTAAAAGCGAGATTCAAATGTTTTCAAAAATAGAAAGGCAATGCTTGGTATTTGGAAACTTCGAGAAAGGTAGTGCCCTAACTTATTGGATTGCGACCTTTCTCGTTGAGTTCGAATAGTCAATTACCCTTCTAAGTTTTTAAGGTTTTCAAAATACGAACAACTGTCTTGGAATTTCAAAGCGTTGTGTCCTAACTTACTGGATATGGCGTTTTGTCGTTTTGAGATAGGGATTTTCAAAAGGGGCTAGCTTAGCTTCGAATGTCTTAAAAATATTACTTCCTAACTTATTGGATGTAATATTGTGATTCATTTGATACAAGTGAACCCTAATTTTCAAAATTAAAATATTATAAAGAGGATTGCATCTTAAAAATTTTAAACTTCCGACATTAAAGACACTTGATAATCAGTTAGGTACCAATTTTTGGGCGTTACGAGGGTGCTAACCTTTCCTCGTACGTAACCGAATCCCGAATCCGTTTTCTCGACTTTCGTAGACCAAAATTAATGTTTTAAAACAAAACATTTTATAAGGTGATCCAATCACACTTTAAAAAGATTAGTGGCGACTCCCGTTTTTGTTTTTCTTAAAGTTGATTCCCATTTTCTAAAATTCGATTTAAAATTCGTTTCGACAGCTTGGCGACTCCACTGGGGACTAATAAGAGAGTCAAGCCGTGTAATTGATTATCTCTTGTTTTAATGTCGGAAATTAAAAATTTTAAAATTTAATCCTCTTTGCATTACATGTGTTTGTATTATTGCATGTGTTGCTATATTCTGATACGCATTGCATTTGCATGACCGTTGTGGTCACACCCTTAAGTGGGAGTGAGAAGCTACGTCTTCGTGAGGTTTTCTCCTCCGTGCAGGATAGTGGATCACTTTCGGGATACATCCATACCTATGGTTTCGTGAGATTTTCATCTCCGTGTAGCCATAGGGAAATGTATTCCCCTGAACTGAACTCAATTCAAATGAGCCTATAATGGGTGAGGATCGAGGAATCTGCTTGTTCGGGTACCTTAAACTTTAGAACTAAGACCTCATATAGAAAAACCGTAAGAGCTCAATTTGAATAGTGGTACTCTAGATTATCACCCTTATAAGTTATTTATCATATGATACTGACAATTTGTTTTTTTTTTTGTTTTGTTGTATGTCATATTACATCTAAAAGGTATCGATTCACGGTCAGTTTCTAAGTTAGGAAATTTTATTATGGAAAACAGACTTCTTGATAGAGTGGAGGGCAACGCTAATGTCCATAGATGGTCTGAGACTTGGAAAAAGGGATAACATAACTGTAGTATATATGTCGGAGCTGTTAGACTACACTCGTATCAGTGTCACACAGAATAATCTGCAGGAGCTTAAAGCGATTTGGGATCAGTGGGGCAATGAGACCAAGCAATTATTCTACAGTAATTACGGAGATTTGTCCTATTTGTTTGATATTCAGGTTGATAAGCACTTGTTTCGAGCTCTCGCTCAGTTTTGGAACCCAGCATACAGTTGTTTTACCTTTGGGGAGGTAGATTTAGTGCCTCATCGTGGAGGAGTACACACTTTACTTCATGTCCTAGATTTCAGCAGTGATAAGATTTATTCTCGAGCTGCTTGTGTCCCAACCTTTGGTAAGAAGTCGATGGCCAGATTCTGAGATGAGCGGCGATGGATCTTGGCTGGAATTAAGGAAAAAGGTGAGAGTAAGTGCATTCCGTGGGGAGCTTTGAAAAATCTGATCTAGACACATCCAGACGAGGCGAAGAGGGTAGACATTTTTGCCTTAAGCTTATACGGATTGATAGTTTTCCCCAGGGTCTTGGAATATGTGGACGAGGCGACCACGGATCTCTTCCATCGACTTGGCAAACGGGTCACTTCTGTTCCTACGATTTTAGCGGAGACATTCAGGTCCTTGAATGCATGTAGGAGGGCCAGTGCAGGCAAGTTTGTTGATTGTGCTCAGTTACTTTTAGCTTGGTTCTACAGTCACTTCTGATTGATAGATAGAGTGGTTTGTCGGGTCTTCTTCGAGGATTACTTCCCATTGAAGGACATAACAGCTTCAACTAAGAGAGTTGATGTTCCTGCAAAAATTGGATAGCGCTACTTCAGAACCTGCAGTCAAAGGATGTGGAGTGGAGGGCTCCATGGATGATTCCTGGTGAGATTCTTTGTCGATGCGGTAGTTTTGATTGGGTCCCTTTGTTGGGAATTTGGGGTGCCATTGGATATGCCCCTTTGCTTGTGTTGAGGCAATATGGATTGAGACAGTTCATACCAACAACTTACAGGTTGGTTCAAAGTGAGTTCGTGTATAGCGGAGCTGACTACAAGAGAAAGGTCAGTGAGATCTCTAGTGCTTGGAACAAGACTTGTCGATTAAAGGGAGTAGCTATTAGCCCTGCTATGACTCTGGGGTATGTCGAGTGGAGAGGTAGAAGGATTAATGATAACATCCCTAGGCCAAGCATGGAAGAAGCTCGACCGATGGAGGAATATTTGTAAGTGACGCCTTCGGAGTTAGAAATTATGAAGCAAGAGTTCGAGAGAAAGAACTTAGAGCTCAAGAAAAGGATAGTAAAACTCGAGGAAGAAAAGATATACTTGAGCCTAGACGTCGATGTTCAAAAAAGAGAGGTTGAAAAAGAAAGGAAGGAGAAAAAGAAGATTGAGGAAGATCAAGATGATTTAAAGGAGCATTACAAAAGGGCACAAGTATCCTTGAGAAAAGCGAGAATAGGAGGGTCTTCAGAACAGTTGCAGAAAGAGGTCCGAGAGGAAAAGTCCAAAGCTAAATATTGGGAGAAGAAGTTCCAAGAGATGCAATCACAAAATTTGAACTTAGAGAAAGAAAATCAAGGGTTAAAAACTAAGGTGACTGAACTTAGGCGATCCCTTCATCTGCAACGAAGTCGTGATTCCACGGTAGAGGTAAAGAAGCTAAAAGGCAAAGTTGAGGAGTTGGAATCAGCGTTGCAATATAGTAAGCTTTTTATCGAGCAGCTTGAGGCACGAGAGGATCATTTAAAGGGAGAACTGTGCCAGTCTAAAGAACAAGTCAGAGATAGAGATTACCTTATTGGAGAAGCCATAATTCAGATCCGAGAGGTAGCTAAACACGTTCGAGACTTGGTAGTACAAGCTGACATATTAAGTATGATGCATGAGTCATCATCGGATGCAGGTCGAGAGTTAGCCCTTTTATTAGATAGAGTTAAAACTTTGGGCATTAGGGCGAAAGCGTATTTGTAATCCTCTTATATGTAAAGATATTCTTTTTCTAAATAAAGTTTTCTAAATGAGATTGAATCAGAACCGATGTCCTTTTTGCATTCATGCATTTGCATTTCATAGCATTTCATTGCATCGTTTGCATTCAAAGTTATAGAAAGACCCTAAATAGTTAAAATTACCACAGAAGTAGAAAAGAAATCTGAAAACCACGCATCAGTACGGAACTCGTGCAAAATCTAGGAATATGGATCAAATGTTTGAACAGCTACAAAAGGACATGCAGGACCAATTGCAAGAGTAATTGGCCAAGATACAAAACGACATAAGGGAACAAATACTAGAGGCTCCGAGGAACATGATGACTGAGATAGCTCAGTTGCTGAGGGCCACTGATAAAGGAAAAGCCCCTATGGCAATCACTGGTGAGGAGGAAGAGGATCATCCTCCAAGCTTTACTCCACCTCACGGGCCTACATAAATCGAGGCACCTCTTAAAAGACCATCTGTCAATATAAGGCCTCAACATAGGCCGATTGATGCTGGGATCCATATAAATTACCCAACTGGCTGGGGATTCAATTTGGGTGATAATCCTACCAGTCCTCTCATTCTTGACTTGGATATAGCTGAAAAAGAAGATTTGAGAGCCGAAGCTGCAAAACAGTTGGAGGAACGTTGCCGATGGTTGGAGGAGAAATTTAAAGCTTTAGAGAGTATTGATGGGCATCATGGAGTTGATGCCAAAGACTTGAGTTTGGTCCCAGACTTGGTGCTTCCCCATAAATTCAAAATGCCAAAGTTTGAAAAGTACAACGGGACTACTTGCCTAAAGGCCCACATTACGATGTTCTGTAGAAGGATGACCGGATATATGAACAATGATCAACTGTTGATTCATTATTTCCAAGATAGCTTAGTGGGAGCAGCAGCTAGGTGGTACAATTAGTTGAGCCGGGCCAGAATATATTCATGGAGGGATCTTGCACAAGACTTCATGCAATAGTATAATCATGTGACTTACATGACACCGGATAGGATCACGCTGCAAAACATGGAGAAAAAGCCTAATGAGAATTTTAGGCAATATGCTCAAAGATGGAGAGAGGTGACCATGCAAGTTCAACCACCATTGTTGGAAAAAGAGATCACCATGTTGTTCATCAACACTCTGAAGGCTCCATTCATTACTCACATGATTGGAAGTACTACCAAAAGTTTTGCGGACATAGTCATAGCGGGAAAGATGATTGAGAACGCCATAAAAGGTGGCAAAATTGAGGGGGAAGCGACCGAAAGATCGGCCCCAAGGAGAAAAGACAATGAGGTGAACAACACAAGTAGCTTCAACTCAAAGGCAGTCACAGTTGGTCAACCCAAAGTAGCTGCGGCTGGGCAACATAGTTCTCAAAGGCAGGAATCTGGCACAAGGCACGAGAGGATGCAATTCACACCTATCCCTGTGACGTATTGTGAGCTTTATCAAAGCTTATACGATGCACATGCTATTGCTCATTTCCACTTGAAACCATTACAGCCTCCATATCCTAAATGGTATGATGCAAATGCCAGATGTGAGTACCACGCTGGAATATCGGGGCACTCAATTGAAAATTGTACAGGATTTAAGAAGGCCGTGGAGAGGTTGATCAAGATGAGGGTTGTGAAATTTGATAGTACCCCAAATACTGAAAACCCTTTGCCAAACCGTGAGGATCAAGGAGTGAATGCCATTGGTAAAGCTAGTGAGAGAAGAATCAAAGAAGATGTTGCTGAGGTAAGGATGCCCATGAAGGTGATTTGAGAGGATGATAACATCTAGGAGAGAAAGAGAAAAAACGGGGAACTACTGTGAGTTCCATGGAGAAGAGGGTCATGAGACCCAGAATTGTGAAGGATTCAGAGCCTTAGTACAAGGCTTTATAGATAATAAAGAGCTACAAATTTTTAAAGGTAGCTCTTATAAAAGAGAAATAAGTGTGCTGGAAGATGAACAAAAAGGAACCAGCCGGCCAAGGATTATTATCTCCCTGCCAGGGAATAACGAAGTAGGGACACCAGCAGTGCCCAAGGTCATTATCCATAAGCCTACTCCTTTCCCTTACAAGGATAGCAAGAGAGTACCATGGAGTTATGACTGTAGTATAACAGTACCGGAGGAAGAAAATATAGCCAGCGCATCTAAAGACGTGTAAGTTAAAGGTTCCCATACACGGAGTTGGAAGCGTTATGATACGGGGGACGTCAGAGTGGAGCCCACAAAAACAAAAGGTGTCGAGGTTGAGAAGGAGAAAGAGACCAAAGTACCCATCAATGAGCCGATGAAGGAGGAGGAGGCTAAGGAATTCCTAAAGTTCCTTAAACATAGCGAGTATAGCGTGGTCGAGCAATTGCGTAAGCAGTCAGCTCGCATATCAGTATTGGCTCTACTTCTGAGTTCTGAAGTGCATAGGGATGCATTAATGAAGGTGCTCAACGAGACATATGTCACCCATGACATATCCATTAATAAGCTGGACCGATTGGTGAATAATATAAGTGCTGATAATTTCATCCATTTTAACGATGATGAAATCCCACCGGGGGGCAGGGGTCAACTAAGACCTTGTATATTACTACTAGATGCAAGGGGTACACACTCCCAAGCGTACTTATCGATAATGGATCGGCCTTGAATGTTTTACCGTTATCTACATTAAATAGATTACCCATTGACAATTCTCACATGAAGACATGTCAAAATGTGGTAAGAGCCTTCGACGGTACAGAAAGGAAGGTGATGGGAAGGATTGACATCCCTTTGGAAATTAGGCCAAATATATACGAAGTAGATTTCTTGGTGATGGATATCAAGCCTTCTTACAATTGCTTATTAGGCAGGCTATGGATACATTCAGCAGGAGTAGTGCCCTCATCATTGCACTAGAAACTAAAGCTAGTGATGAATGGACGGTTAGTAACCATCAATGAGAAGGAGGACATTATAGCCGCAGTCACTAGCAAGGCCCCTTATGTCGAGACAAACGAAAAATCTATTGAGTGTTCCTTTCGCTATTTAGAATTTGTAAATGCAACCTTCATTTCAGAAGGAAGTGAGCTACCAGTACCAAAGATAGCAAGAGCTACGAGGTTGGTTCTACGAATGATAGTAGGAAAAGGAGCCCCACTAGGAAAAGGATTAGGGAAATACCTACAAGGAGGGACCCAAATTCCAGAACTGAAAGAGAAGAAAGATTGCTTTGGTCTGGGTTTCAAGCCAGACTATAAGCAAAAGAGGAAAGAAGTTGAGAAGCGCCAAGAGGGAAGAAGGGCACGCCTCAATAGAAGAGAAGTGGAGTGGGAGCCGATGACATTCCCTCAAATATCCCAAACATTCATATTGAAAGGGTTACTTATAGAAAGAAGTCATCAGATTAATGTTGTACAAGATGAAGGATTGAGACAAGGAAACCTTGAGGGCATTCGTCCTTACGAATCGGGAAGCTCTTTGAACAATTGGACTGCGGAGGAACTTCCTGTAGTCTTTAGAAATTTTTCAAAGTAATTCTCGAAACATTCTTGTTACTCTAGAGACTATGAGTAATAGGATTACATTTGCGAAATAGGCTTATGATCATTTATCATTTTTTTAATAAAACATAAATTTTATTAATTCAAACGAGTATTGTTTCATTTTTATCAACCAATATTCCGTTAAATTTTGGCAATTCTTATTCTTTCATTTATAGTACATAAATAATCATTCTTAAATTCATTCATTCTTTGTATATTCTTTATACTTCACAGATCCCTAGATATCAATGACATTAGCACTGATATTACAAATCCTGATTTCTCTCACGAGCAAGACATGTGTTTAGAAGAATCTCAGGATTTTGAGGATGTCTAGGACTATGATGTGTGTTTGGATCTTTTGAGGATGGTAAAACAGGAAGGGAAACAAATCATGCCCTATGAGAAATAGGCAATAGAGAATGTAGCCCTAGAGGAAGGGAAAGAAGTAAAAATTGGCACGTATATTACTGAAAACACAAGGTAAGGACTGATTGAGTTGCTGTGTGAGTTCAAGGATATCTTTGCATGGTCCTATCAAGATATGCCAGGGTTAAATACTGATATTGTGGTGCATCATCTCCCAATAAGACAGGATTATAAGCCAGTCCAATAGAAGTTGCGAAGAATGAGGTCAGATATCGTGCTGAAAATAAAGGACGAAGTCAAGAAGCAATTTGATACAGGATTCTTACAGGAGGTGAAGTACTCTGAATGGGTAGCTAACATTGTACCAGTTCCTAAGAAAGATAGGAAGGTACGAATGTGTGTTGATTACAGAGATCTGAACAAAGCTAGCCCAAAAGATAATTTCCCTCTACCGCACATAGACACTTTGGTAGACAATACAACGGGATATTCGTTGTTTTCCTTCATGGATGGTTTCTCAGGGTACAATCAGATAAAGATGCATCCCGAAGACATGGACAAAACCACCTTCATAACATTGTGGGGTACCTTTTGTTACAAAGTATGCCTTTTGGGTTGAAGAATGCAGGGACAACATATCAGAGGGCGATGGTGACCTTATTTCACGATATGATGCACAAGAAAATTGAAGTATATGTCGATGATATGATTGCCAAGTCTCGAACGAAGGAGGAACATATTAAAGTTTTAAAGAAACTGTTCTTGTGATTAAGGAGGTTTCAGTTAAAACTTAATTTGGCAAAATGCACCTTTGGAGCTAAGTTGGGGAAATTACTAGGCTTTATGGTCAGCGAAAAAGGAATAGAAGTGGATTCAGACAAAGTTAGAGCCATACGAGATTTGCCTCTACACGCACTCAGAAAGAAGTTCGGGGTTTTCTTGGAAGGTTGAATTATATTGCTCGGTTTATTTCATAATTAACTGAGAAATGTGACCTTATATTTCGCCTCCTTAAAAAACACAACCAAGGTACTTGGAATGAAAAATGCCAGAATGCCTTTGATAAAGTCAAGCAATACTTGTTAAACGCTTCAGTACTATCTCCACCTAGTCCAGATAAACCATTAATTCTATACTTATCAGTGTTTAGTAATTCCATAGGATGTGTGCTTGGTCAACATGATGAGTCAGGAAGAAAGGAGAAGGCGATATACTACCTCAGTAAGAAATTCACAGAGTGTGAGATAAGATATTCGCTAATTGAGAAATTGTGTTGTGCTTTAATTTGGACGACTCGAAGGTTAAGACAGTACATGCTATATCATACTACTTGGCTTGTTTCAAAACTTGACCCTTTGAAGTATATGATGGAGTCAACAGCTTTGAAAGGGAGAATGGCGAGGAGGCAAATTCTGCTTTTAGAGTTTGACATAGTCTATATGAGCCAGAAGGCTATAAAAGGTAGCACTATAGCGGAATTTCTGGTTAGTAGAGCTTTGGAGGACTATGAGCCGTTGAATTTCGATTTTCAAAATGAGGAGTTGATGTGTGTGGCAACTACGGAGTATTGTCCTTGGAAGTTGAGCTTTGATGAGGCATCCAATGCAGTGGGAAATGGAATTGGGGCAGTCCTGGTATCTCCAAATGGCGATTATTATCCATTCACATACAAGTTGGATTTTGATTGAACAAACAATATGGCTGAGTATGAAGCGTGCATCATGGGACTCCGAGCGGCTATAGAGCGAGGAATAAGAACCTTGAAAGTATATGGAGGCTCTGCATTGGTAATTTACCAGCTTAGAGGTGAATGGGAGACAAGGAATCCTAAATTGATCAATTATCGAAAGGTATTTTTCGGATTACTCAAGAAGTTCGATGACATCATCTTCAATTATATCCCGCGAGATGAAAACCAAATGGCAGATGCTTTAGCAACCTTGGCTTCAATAATTAGAGTGAATAAAGAGAAGAAGATGAGACCCATTCAGATGAGTATCTTTAAGGCTCCAGCTAGCTGTTGTAACATTGAGGAGGAAGAAAAGGATGATAACCCTTGGTATCAAGATATATTGCGATATGTGAGAGATCGTAAATACCCAGAACAGGCAACTAAAAATGATAAGCGAACTTTAAGGAGATTAGCCTGCAACTACGTTTTCGATGGGAACATCTTGTACAAAAAAAGAAAGGAACAAGTACTTTTGAGATGTGTTGACGCCGTGGAGGCTAAGTTAATTTTAGAAGAAGTTCACGAGGGTGTTTGTGGGACAAACACTAATGGTTTCACGATGGCTAGACAAATCATGAGGTTTGGATATTATTGGTCTACCATGGAAGGGGATTGTATCAACTACGCTAAGAAATGCCATAAATGTCAGATTTATAGAGACAAGATACATGTACCACCTTCACCTCTACATGTTATCACTTCTCCATGGCCCTTTTCCATATGAGGCATGGATGTCATCGGGCCAATATCACCAAAAGCTTCAAATGGGCATCGCTTTATTTTTGTGGTCATTGATTACTTCACGATGTGGGTAGAGGCTGCTTCTTATGCGAATGTTACTAAGTCAGTTGTAAGTCGATTTTTGAAGAAAGAGATCATTTGTCGGTATGGGATGCCTGAGAGGATCATATCAGACAATGCATTGAACTTGAACAACAAAATGATAGCAGAAGTTTGCAGTCAGTTCAAGATTAAGCATCATAATTCATCTCCGTATTGCCCAAAGATGAATGGGGCAGTGGAAGCTGCTAAAAAAAATCAAGAAGATAGTGGGAAAAATGACTGAAACCTACAGAGATTGGCATGAGAAGTTAGCATTCGCACTCTTAGCCTATAGAACGTCCCGTCGAACCTCTCTCTTGGGAAACTCCTTTCTCACCGTTTTATGGGATGGAGCGCGTTACCTATTGAAGTTGAAATATCTTCTCTTCGAATCTTGTCAGAGATAAAGCTGGATGAGGCAGAGTGGATTCAATCACGGTATGACCAGTTGAATTTGATCGAGGAAAAAAGGCTAAAAGCTATTCTTCATGGGCAGATGTATCAGAAGCGAATGATGCGAGCTTACGACAAGAAGGTTCGTCCAAGAGAGTTCCATGAGGGGGACCTTGTGCTAAAAAAGATCCTTCCCATTCAGAAGGACTTTAGAGGAAAATGGATGCCAAATTGGGAAGGGCCATATGTCATGAAGAAAGCTTTCTCTGGAGGTGCATTGATCTTGACGGAAATGGATGGGAAGAGTTTACCCAATCCAGTAAATTTGGACTCAGTCAAAAAGTATTTTGTCTAAAGGAGAGGAGAATTCAAGGTGAAAACCCGCAAAGGGCACTTTGGGACTTCTATTTCAAAAAAAAAAAAAAGAAAAAGGAAAAGAAAAAGAGAAAAAAAATGGAGAGGCCAAGGTGAAAACCCGCAAAGGGCGCCTTAAGACCAAAGGGGTTTTGAGTTGAAAACCCGAAAAGGCAGTTCAAATTTGGAAAGTCATGCAGTGACCTTGCTATACCAGATTCGATGAGAAGTGAAGTATGTTACATATCGAGGCATCAACGAATTACTTTGGATCTTTTAAACACATGTTGGACTCAAGTAAGTCTTCATAGAGCTGGTGTATAGACGCTCAAGCGGCGATACCTGGGGCATCTGATTTCTGTCCTATTTACTATCTTTAGATTCTTTTTCTTCGTAAATATATGTTCTCAGGTTAATCTTTTTGCATTCCTTCCAATAATTTTTCCAAATCTAATTATCCTCAGGATCAATTTATTTGTCTCTCATTATTCATAAAGCATGTTGCATTGAAATAATGATAGATGAACTAAAATATCTTCACAAACGAAGTTTTGCATATTACTCTGGAAATTTCTAGATAATACAAGAAACTGAAACAAGACAATTGTTTAACGAATTCTCATATGTATGGGTTGGAGATACTCGAGAGATTTTCTTCTTCAGTCCAAATGGTGGTTGGACATTTTAAGCAATATTGATCTTAAGAAAGGATCATTTCATAAACATCTTCAGTGGGTCGTAACATTTGGGGAATGGTACGGTAGACCAAATTGATGGAGAAGATTCGAGGCATGTAACACCCCGAAAATTTCTACAGTAAGATATTATCCTTGATATAGTAAAATAAGGAAATAAAGTGACAAGAAGAGGAAAATTGAGTTATGTCATTGGGAAGTATATTATGACAAATTAATTCAAGAAAGACTAAATTGTAAAAGTGAGAAAAGTTTTGTTGCCCAAGAGTAAATACTCAAAATTTAAGGGATTAAAGTGTAAATATGAAAAAGTTGAAGGACTAATAGTGCAAATATTTTAAGGGTGGAATAATCTAGAAACCAAGGAAAATTGATAAATTAGGACCAAATTGAATATGTGAAGAATTATGAAGGACTAAATTGTAATTTTACCAAATTAAGTGATGACTCAAGAATGGAATTTTAAAATATCACAAGGGCAAAATGGTCAATTGAAAGAGAGAGAAATCTAGAAAGTAATGATGATGTTGGTGATATTTTATAATTATTTAATTAGATAATTAGATAATTATTATTTATTTAATATTTTAATAAGATATTTTATTATTTTATTTAGCCTATATATATGTGCGTGTGTGTGGAAAAAAAATATACACACCATCATCCATCTTTTCCATGCATTAACGTGAGAGGAAGAAAGAAAGAAAGAAAGTTTGCTTTCTTTACAATTTGGTCCTTCTACCAAAAATTCACCATTTTCACCCAAAAATCAAAAGAATTTCCATAGCTACCAAGAGAGAAAAATGTTAAGGAGACTATGGGGAGTTAGAATATCATATTGGATTCAAGGAATAGAAGCTGGAGGAGAGAGAAAATCAAATTAAAGATGGGAATCAATAGAACAAGGTAAGTACATCAAGATTTTAATATATTTTTAAGTTTGATATTATTGAAAAAGTATGGGATTAATGTTAATGTAGAGCTTCCTTATATATGGTCTTATATTCTTGATATGTTAAGGAAGAGAAAATAAGAGAAAGTAATGAGAAATAGTGTAGAGAAGGAAAATAAGGGTGTTATAAACATGATAAATAAACATCTTGCACTAAAACAACTTTGGACTGCAGCAGTAGGCTAACTTTGAAAAATCACCATAAATTTTGAAAATCTAATTAGAGTATGAAAAAAATATGGAATTAAATCTTATTGATTCTAGTTTCTTATAGAAGAAACAGTGTAGGCAATGGAATTCTTAATCATGAGATATAATAAATTTTGTGAGACAAGGTCAGAATGATTTCGGGTTCCCCTATTCTGACTTTGGAAAATCATCAAAAATTGGAGAAAAATAATTAGGTTCTTAAAGTTATATTTTTAAAATAATTAATGAGTCTATGTTCAATAGAAACAAACGAGAACATCATCCAAATCCTGTACAACGAGATACTTAATTTTTAGTAAAGAAGGGTTGAAACTGTTAGACAGCAGAATAAGGGAGACTTTAAAGAATAAAATGTACTTATTGGATAAACAAAAAATTACAAAAATTTTATGGTAAGAAGATACGTAAGTCTAGTTACATGGAAAATTAGCAGATATTAATTTCAAGTTCTGTAGCTCAAGATACAAATAATTTAGTGACTATGACGCAAATGGATAGTTTTGAATATACATATAAGTAAATAGTGAAATTATTGATAATGTTACTTGTATCATGTTATATAAATGAAGGATGTGGAATGGAGAGGAGGAGGAGGAAAAATGTGTATGAATATTCAGCTAGCATGGCTAATTTGCATGTTTTAGGCTCAGGGACTAAATTGAATAAAAGTAAAATTTTATGGGCAATTTTATAAAAATATTAGAAATGACCAATTTGCGTGAAATGGATTATTTTATTATTTAAAATTACAAAATTGAATGAAATTATTAATTTAGCTCAAGATCAGGGAAAAACATGTTTTAAGGATTAAATTGAAAAATGTAGAAATTATGGAAAATTCTGATATTTTATAGAATTCATGGGTTGTTATCAATTTTGTATGAGAATAACAGCTGGAAATAAGGATTAAATTGCAAGAATTTTATTTTATTTTATTTTTTTTAGCCTAAAGATGAAATCATCATTAATTAAAAGTTTAGGGGTAAAATGGTAACTTTGTTTAGAGCATTAATTGAATGTATTACAACATGAAATAAATGAAAACGATAATCAAAGTTCTTTATAAAGATCCGAATGACTCGAATACGAGACTTGAACGTGGAAAAGAAAAGATATCGGATTAATGAAATTATAAACATGAGCAAGCAACGAGGTAAGTTAGTGTAATTTGAATTGTATTTTTAAATGCATGAAATATCGATATAATGAATTACCTGATTTATGTTTATGAAGAAATGGCAAGAGAATGATATTTATCATGACATGTAAATAGGTGATTATCTTTGATACGTTGACACAAGGAAATTAATTAAATTGAGACGAGTAATAAATTCAAGTAAAACACATCGAGAAAAATAAGTACGTTAAGGGACAATATGTTTGATTTTAATTGGTTCTAAATATGATCGTTAGATGAAGTGAAATATTTGATAAATAAATCGGTAACTCCGGTAATGCTCTGTAACTCTATTCCGGTGACGGATTCAGGTTAAGGGAGTTACATTTAGTGGTATCAGAGCTAAGGTTTAGTCGGTTCTTGGACCGAATGTAGTACATGTGAAGTCTATAAATACATTACATAACTTATGATAGTATGATATCTTCTGACTCTGATGAGATTTGTTTTAATTAAAGATAGAGATTTTTCCCAACCGAGCTAATTCCGATAATGTTGAAAGAGATACTTAAGTATATGAGTAAAAGATGATTATGATGAGTCCGAACTCATAAAGGTATGAATAAATGTTATATTTAAATTTATGTGTATAGTAAGCAACAATTTTAAGGTAAGTATCAATATTGAACTGAATGAAATTGAGATAAATATTTGATAGTATGTTACTGGAAAGTAAATTTTGAAGTGAATTGTTATTGAATTGAAATTGAAATTGAAATTAAAATGTAAATTGATTGGAAAAGTGAAACAAATAGAATACATGAGAAGTTAATATTGGAATGGCTTTGATTCGATGACATGGAAATGAATGGATTTGAAATATGAAAAGTGATTGGAATTGAATCAAATTGAATCAAATTGAATTGAATGTGATTATTTGAAATGTATATTGATTGAAAAGAAATTAGTGATTTTAAATTTGAGTGGACAATAAATAAAAAAATACAAATTGAATAAAAATAAATTAAATTATGAATATGTGTGAATTGTGTTTTAATTGAAAAGTGGTTGGAATTGAATCGAAGTATGATTATATGTGAATATCTGAAATATGTATTGGTATTGAATTGTATATTGATTGGAAAGTGGAAAAGTGAATTTGAATTGAATTGAATTGAATGGAATGGAATTATGATTAATTGAAATGTCTACTGGTTGGATATTGAAATATGAGAAATTGTGATTAAATTGAAAGCGAAATTTGAAATAAATAAAAAATGATTTGAATACCCTATTAACTAGTCAGACTGAGTCAGCTATAGTTAGCATGCCATAGGATTTGGAAGTGTTCAGGCACTGAGTGCCATACTGGTGTGTTTGGTTGGAATCCGCATATTCGCCAAAGTCCAAGCCTTGTTAATAGGGGTAAATATGAATATTAAGTAAAATTGAAATAAGAATTAAATTCCCTATTAACTTGTTGGGCTACTCGAATATAATTGGCATGCCATAGGATTGGAAGAGTATAGGATTTATCGGCTTTATCGACCAGGCACTTTATGTGCCGTATTTTAGGCACTTATGTGTTGGTTACTGTTACCGCTAATGCTATTGTTACCGATTCGGCACTTTGTGTGTCGAATATTGCTACTGTTACCGTTACCAATTCGGCACTTTGTGTGTCGAATATTGTTGATGCGGTCGTTGAGAGCATCAAAAATATCCTATTCCCTGTAAAATAACAAAAAAGAAATAGTAAAAGGGAAGTAGGGTCGAATCCTCAGGGACCGGATTATACGAATGCTTGTTTCTTGAAATCTCGGAAATCGTGCCCAAGAAAACTCAAGCGTTCTGGAAAAAAATAAAAAAAGAATTTAAGAATTGATTTTGGGCGAAAATAAAATAAAAACAAAATTTAAAGTTTATCAAATTATGATTACGAAAATAATAAAAATAATAAAGAGAATTTTAAGAGAAAAGAAATTCTTATAGGGAAGTTCCACCTCTCCGCTTGTCTCATTCCGCTTTGGGCTCAATCCTTGGCTTTTGGATGATCCTTCTCGACTCAAGTAAGCCAGTTATAGTGGAAGAGGACGCCTACGATCACCAGCTCCAAATATTAGACTTACGATTTTTAGGGAACCTGACTCTAGCCAGTAATCTATGCTAGATCAACGCTTATCAATGGCGAATCCCACGCCATTTTGTCTCTTTGGCTCGCCAACCTCTGACGCAGTAAGTTAACGAACCGACTGTGCAATCCTTCCAAAACATACAAAGCGGCCGCTTTACATATGCTGAAAAGTTCACTTCTTAAGGGCCATGGACTAAGCGTCACCGTGAGTGAGGAGAAACGATGAATACTTGGCGAGAAGGCTAAGAAATGCGGATTCCGAGCCTCAAGAACCCTTTTTGGAAATATTGACAACTTTTGGCTAGAAGGGTTTTAGTGGCTCATGATAATGGTGGGAAAGTAAATAAAATTATGGAAAAGAAATTTTATTGAAAGAAAAAAATATGGAAAGAGCAAAAAACTTTTGGGGGGAGAGTGTTTACAGAAAAGATGAACCCAAATAGAGTCACTTCACCCCCTATTTATAGTGCTAGGGAGATAGTCTAATTTAACTTAAATTCTAAAAAGATAAATACATTTAATTAAAGATAAATAAAGATAATTAAAATTAAATCCTAAAATTAAATAATCCTAATATTTATCTTAATATTAATTATCCTAATATAAATAAAATAAAATAGAGTCTTCCAAAATAAAATCTCTTCTATTTGCTTTTAAGTTCTTGTGCCTTCCATGTTCGCACTTTTGGCACCATGTTTGTCCCACGTTGCATATTGGCCCATTTAATATCCAAATTGACTTTTTTTCCCTTGAATTTACTTTTCGCCTCCAATTTAGTCCCTAAAAGATAAAAAGACATAAATAGCTCAAATTAGTAGGCTCAAGCTCAAAATAAACACATGATTAATATATAAAAACACGTCATTTTAGAGTATTATCAAATTCCCCCTACTTAGCCCATGCTTGCCCTCAAGTATGGTTCCTATCGACTGTGAAAGCTAGATTCTGCCATAAAAGAAATACCGCTCCAAAGTTTTATAAGAATTAGTTAAAAATGCATATGAAAAATAAAGAGAACCCTAAGCTTGCTTTAGGTAAAATAGAAAAAGTTTTCCAATTAATACACAGAAATTAAAATCGATTTGAATTATTTCATGGAAATTAGGTGAATTACTAAACCTACCAAGACACCCTCTTTGTTTCTTCCTTAGTCCCAAACTTTATTTATTTACATATATTTTCTCTTTTTTTTTTCTTTTTTTTTTACTTTTTTATTTTATTTTATTGTGTGTATATATGTATGTATGTTGAACCTTTTGACGCGAAGAGTGATGACAGCCAAGCACCAAACCCCGATTACTCAGCCCAACATACTTTTTATTTTTTATTTTTCCTAAGAACATGTCGAACCTTTTTAAATTCCATATTCTAAGAAGAAGCTCTGTTGTACGCAAGTAATGATTAAATATTTTTTTAGTTAAGTAATTTTTCAATTCAATCTCGATTCTAACCTTTTCTTTCAGCTTATGACCACACCCCCTAACCAAGCCTTGTTACAACCCTCTAAAGACCTTTTGATTGATGTATCATCTCAATTTATAGTGGTGGAGATTTGATTTTCATGCAAGCCTATGGTAATAGCTTTTCATATTGATTGATGAGTGCTAATTTCACTGTCCTTGAACACTTCGAGTGATTTGAGTGAATCTTTAATGAGGATGTTAAACTCTGTGAGATTTCGAATCAATGATAACTACTTAGATGAGGGGATATGCCTATGTTTTTCATGATTAAATACTCAACTTGGAATGTTTGAAACTTTAATGTTCTTTTAGTTGAATTCGCAATGTATGATTATTCATGGATTAGTTTGAGATATTATTGATAGGAATTATAAGTTCAAAAAAAGGAATTCTTAATTGTGACTTGAGGACAAGCAAACGCTTAAGTATGGGGGTATTTGATAAATTGTAATTTATACATATTTTTATCGCTTGCTTAACACATTTATGAATGATTTCTCCTTAGATTTGGTGAATTTGATGCTCCTAATCCTTTAATTTCATGTTTTATACTTAGGTGAGCATAGGAGAGCGAAAAAGAACAAGAAACGGGACAAAAATGGAGAAAATGGGCCGAAGTGGGAAAACAACACGGCCTGGACTTCCCCACACGGGCATAACACATGCCCATGCCATTCTAACAGGCTCGACCACAGCCTATAACAACTTTAGCACGAGCGTGTTGTTCTCTCATCCTCGACCACGGCCTGAAGTAATCGCACACGGGCATGTCACACAGGTATGTCTCTATCGAACCCTAGTTAAGTACTATTCAGAAAAGGGCGATTTTTAGGGATTTTAGGCATTCTAAAGCCTATTTAAACACATTAGAGGAGGACTAAAAGGGGGACGGAGAATAGAAAGCAAGGAATTACTCCAAGAAAGTCGATTGATCCATCTTAGAAGCTGGATTCATCATCAAGGCTGAAGATCTCTCCTCAATTTCCCTTCAGGAGTTTTAGGTTTTCTTTATATTTTGTATTCATTATTCTTCTGAGATGTTTTCCTATTTAGTTATGAACTAAAACCCCTAAATACCTAAGGGGAATGAAACCTAAGACGAATCTTGTTATTATTTTCTGAATTGTATGATAAATATTTGACTTGTTCTTAATTATGTGTTCTTAATTCTTGTTTCGATATTTTAGAATATTGATTCAAGCTAATGCTCTTAGTTGGAGGATTAATAGTCCCTGTCTAAGAGTGACTTTGTCATAATTAAGCGGAGTTGATTGCGCGGCTCGAGATAGGGTGACAAGATTTTACCGGATTAGGGTGAAACCTAATAAGGGGATCCATAGATCGAGTTAATACAACCCTAAGGTGTTAATTAGAAAGAAATTTCAATTATTCAATCTAGGGTTAGACATTATTAGTCTTGAATAGGGATAATAACATAACTTAGGGATTTCTACGGAACAAGTTAAATGAATAAATGGTCCGATTCGGAGCCAAAATAACAAGTGAAGTCTAGGTGGATTTTTCCTTAGGTATTGTCTTAATTCGATTGTTTTTCCAAAAGTAATTTCCCAATTTTATTTTCTGTGATTTCTTAGTTTAGTTAATTAGTTAATTAAAACAAACCCCATTATTCTTAGACTAGATAATAAAAAGACAGTCATTACTAGTACTTTTAGTTCCTTTGGGTTCGACAATCCAGTCTTACTCAAGCTATACTACTGTTCGATAGGTACACTTGCCTACTTCGTGATAATAGTTAGTTTAAAGAATGATTAATTATAAATTTATAAAACTTATCACGGAAAATCACGATCAAAACCTAAGACAGATCTTGTTAATATTTTCTAAACTGTATGATAAATACTTGATTTGTTCTTAATTATGATTTTAACTCTTGTTTGAATATTCCAGGATATTAATTCAAGTATCGATGTACTTATTCGGAGGATGAATAGTCCCTGTTTAAGAGTAGATCATTCATAATTAAGTGGAGTTGCATGCAATCCGAGAGATAGGACGACATAAATCTGCCGGATTAGAGTCAAATCTAATTAGGGAATCCATAGATCGAGTTAATGCAAAACTAGGGGTTTTAATTAGAATGAGATTTCAATTAATCAACCTAGGGTTAGACGTTATTAGTCTTGAATAGGGATAATAACATAACTTAGGGATTTCTACGGATCAAGTCAAGTGAATAAATCGTCTGGTTCAGAGTCAATTAACAAGAGAAGTCTAGGTGGATTCTTCCTTGGGTGTTGTCTAAAATCAATCAGTTTTCCACAAGTATTTTCCGCAATTTACTTTCTGTGCATTCTTAGATTGGTTAATTAGTTAGTTAAAATAACCTTCATTATTCTTAGGCTAAATAATAAAAAGAAAGTTAATACTAGTACTTTTAGTTCCTTTAGGTTTGACATCCGGTCTTGCTAAAACTATACTACTGTTCGATAGGTGCGCTTGCCTTCATCATGATAATAGTTAGTTCAAGTACGATTAATTATAAATTTTAAAAATTATCGCGAGTGACAATCAAGTTTCCGGCGTCGTTGCCATAGAACTAAGATATTAGTAACACTCGAATTTTATTACTTTAGCCATTTACTTTTATTGCAATTTAACTTTCTTTTTATTTTTATTTACTAAACTTCATTTTATTCTTTTCTGGAAGGTTTTCATAGTTTATGACTAGAAGAAACCCGTCAGGACCATTATTATTTGATAGTGAGATCGAGAACACAGCTCGCAGAAACGGGAGAGAAAGTAGGAAAAGCCTAGAATACATAGAGGAAGGGCAAGAGGAAAATACTCCAACTACAAACGAGGAGATAACTGAAAATCGGAAAAATCCGCTACCTCCTGCGATTGCTGCTGACCCAGTAAATCAGAATCCTGCTCCTCATACTATGTATGATTATGCTAAACCTACTTTAACAAGAACTGAATCGATTATAGTTAGGTCTGCTATTGCTGCAAATAATTTTGAACTGAAACCTAACACAATTCAAATGATACAACACTTTGTTCAGTTTGATGGTTTGTAGGATGAAAACCCAAATACTTATTTAGCAAATTTTCTGGAGCTTTGCAACATATTTAAGATTAATGGCGTTTTTTACGATGCCATTCGCCTTCGGCTATTTCCCTTTTCACTGAGGAATAAAGCTAAACAGTGGTTGAACTCGTTACCACGAGGATCAATCACTACTTGGGAACAAATGACCGAAACGTTCTTACTTAAATACTTTCCACCTGCTAAAATAGCTAAACTAAACAATGATATTTCTTCTTTTGTGCAGATGGATTTAGAAATACTTTACGATGCATGGGAGAGATACAAGGTCCTACTGCGAAGGTGACCTTACCATGGATTACCTCTATGGCTGCAAGTTCAAACGTTTTACAATGGTGTGAACCCCTAGACAAGACAGATGATTGATGCAGCAGCTAGTGGAACCATCAACAACAAAACACCTGAAGCAATTTACGAATTTATTGAGGAAATGTCACTGAATAATTATCAGTGGCAAGTCATGAGGACTAAGCCAACTAAAATAACAGACGTTTATAACTTCGATACGGTTAATATGTTTTCAAATCAGGTAGAGCTTCTAAATAAAAAGATTGATGGTTTACTTGGTTCTACGCAGGTACATTTAGTGATGAGGTGTGATTCAAGTGGAAGAGGCATACGTATAGAATATCAACCCTTCAACCCTACAACCGAAGAGGAACAAGTCCACTATATGGGTAATAATAACTCTAGATCTCAAAATAACCCATATAGTAATACCTATAATGTAGGTTGGAAGAACCACCCAAATTTCTCCTGGGGTGGTCAAGGAAATCAAAGGCCATAAAATCCTCCGAGTCTTCAACAACCACCTTATCAATAAGAAAAGAAACCGAACCTTGAGGAGATGCTAGCAAAATTCATCTCTGTGTCAGAAACTCATTTCCAGAATACAGAGACAGCACTTAAAAATCAACAAGCGTCCATCCAAGAGCTCGAGACTTAGATAGGCCAGCTGTCCAAATTAATTTCTGAACGACCACAAGGTAGCTTGCCAAGTAACACTGAACCCAACCCAAGAGAATAGCTCAATGCGATTAACTTTAGAAATGAGGAAGGGTTAGTTGCATCTGAACCAGAACCAAAGTAAGAAACTGTGGAAAGCAAAGGTAAAGGCAAGGTAGGCCACAATGAGCAGAAACCAGTAAGTGTAGAATATAAACCTCGTGTACCATAACCCAATGCAGCAAGGAAAGACCACTCAGATGAACAATTTGGCAAATTCCTTAAACTTTTAAAGAAATTGCGTATCAACTTACTGTTTATTGAAGCTCTCTCGCAGATGCCGAATGCAATGAAGTTTTTAAAGTAGCTTTTAACAAATAAGTGAAAGTTGGGTGAGGCATTGCATGTGGAGTTAAACGTAGTTTACTCGGCTATTCTACAAAATAAGCTGCCCAATAAATTAAAAGATCCAGGGAGTTTTACAATTTCTTATTTAATTGGTAGTTTAGATGTGAACAATGCGTTGGCTGATTTAGGGGCTAGTGTCAATGTCATGCCTCACAAAATGTTTAAGCAACTAGGTCTTGGGAAACCCAAACAAACTAGGATGAGCATTCAATTAGCAGATAAAACTATCAGATTTCCTAGGGGTATTGTTGAAGATGTACTTGTTAAAATTGACAAATTTATATTCCCAGTAGATTTTGTTGTTCTAGACATAGAGGAGGATAGTAACGTTCCTTTAATTTTAGGAAGGCCCTTTTTAGCAACTGCTAGAACAATTATTGATGTTGGCCCAGGCGAACTCACACTTCGTGTAGGGGACGAAACGACCACTCTTCAAGCTTGCCATATTTTGCAACCTACTTTGCAGGAAATAAGTTCGAAGAACATACATGAGCCATGTTCAAACAGCAACAAAGGATCTATCCTTGAAGAACGAAGGCTACAAATAGAGGAGCTAGATGAACGACGGACATATAAACCGAGAACACATGATAAACTAAAAACACGCCATGATGAGTTAAATATTTCCTCAAATTAAATTAAAGTTGAAGACAAAGTACTATTAGATGCAGCAGATCCTCGTATTACCACTTCTGAACCAAATGGAGCAAATTCTCTTACGGTACTTAACATCTTCCCATACGGTACAGTCGAGGTAACTCATTTCAAATTCGACACGTTTAAGGTAAATATTACTCATTTAAAACCTTATTTTGATAAAACTAATAGCAAGAATGAGGAGTGTAAACTCCTCGAACCACCATGACCGTGTGAAACCGAGGTAAGTCGAGCTTAGACTATAAATAAGCACTTCTCGGGAGGCAACCCGAGCACTAACGGTATTAACTTCTTTAAATTCTAGTGTCTAACACCTGACTTACTAACTGAGCTCTTGAATATAGGTTTTTCACACCCACACGGGCGTGCTTTAGACCGTGTGAAAACAGGGCAAAATTTTTCCCCAACACGGGATGCGATAAGTTGCCACGGCCGTGCGATATGGCCGTGGGCGATCCTGCCAAAACAACACGGGCGTGCGAAACGTCCGTGGCTTAAAATCGTGGTTGAACCTGAAAAAGTAACACGAGCGTACGGCACGCCCATGCCTCGCACCCGTGGTCGACACTGTCAAGCTAACATGGGTGTGAGCCTATATAACACGGGCGTGGGAGAAGTGAACAAAGCAAGACACGGTCGTGTGACACTGCCATGTGCACCAACATGCCTAAGGAATATGGGCGTGGACTGAATGTCAGATGCGCAAAAATTTGAAAAACGTGAAACATACGGGTTAAAATCAGGGCACACGGGCGTGTCCCATGGCCGTGTGCCCCAAAATCTATAAAAACCCCTCACTATTCATCATCCCCTTCCCCAAAATCCCTAACCCTAGCCGCTATAATTCCACACGCCCTCTCTGCCACGCCCGTGCGCCACCCTCAACCTCATTTTTGATGCCCAAGCTCATCCCTCTTGCGTTTATTTACTCTTTTCTCTTCTATTTTACTTACTTTTGATGCTTACTATCATAATAATCTTCACATTTTTACCATATTTTTTTCATTTTGCTACTTATTACTCTATCATTTAAATTTCATTCTTAGGATAGTTATCATCTATTTCATCTTGAATCAAGAGATTAAGAAGGCCTCATACTATTATTCTCATACCCATGCCATTACCATGCTCATACTCATGCTATTAGCATGCTAATTGCCACAAAACCTATGTCATTGAATTAATTGTTTTTGGTTGAGTTTTGTTAGTATTAGTAGTTTTGGTTGAATTTGTTAGTTTCAATTCATGGTTTATTCCTTTTTGAATTCGTTTACATATTATCTTTTCCATTCATTAAGAAGAAATAATGATTCTTCTTACAGGTATACAATGTCGACTTCAATGGTAAAAAGGCCACCGTTCCCGTTTCGAAGAAAAGGAAAGGAGCAACGTCATCCTCGGGTCCTACCGTAGAGATTCGCCACCCCTTCCTTCAGTTTTCTGTGGGACCCCAAGAAGAACTCTTCCAGATACTTCGGGCCCGGCCTTTAGGTGCAGGCCGCTGTATTGACTGGGCCGTATTTGAACAAGTCCAACTGGCTGACGCGGTCAGAGCTCTTCTATCAACTGATCCATGGGAACTCTTTTTTGCGATTATCGAGCTGACGTACCTTAAGCTCACACTTGAACTTTGCTCGACCTTCCATCTTCAAGATGTCATGACCAACTTCGATGATCCCGACACGGTTCAATTTTGCCTCGGCGGTTTAGTCCTCCAGTTGAGCGTCCCAGAGTTCGGTACCTCACTGGGCCTATACACGGAGGAGTTCATGGAGGAGAATGAACTCAACACTCTCAACCGTCACATCCATCGTTCTCCTTCACGGTGCTGGAATGCTTTAATACCTGTCTCGGCCACCTATGACCCTAGCCGCTCCAAGGCATCGGCTCTTACCCCATCCTTAAGGTACCTACATGCCATTTTGGCTCACACTCTGACAGGACGGCGAGAGAGCACCGACATCGTCAACACTCACGATGCCTACTATCTATGGTGTATGACGCATGGGCACGTCTTCGACCTCGCCTATTTCATCGCCCTCGCCATTCGCCATCAGACGGAGTGGCATCGGAAGTGGGCCATCTCCATTGGCCCCTATGTGACTTGACTGGCTCGGTACTTCGGGCTTCTCAACATAGCAGCACAAGCATCCTCCCTTACTCTCATTGGCCAGATGTCTTCACAAGGCATCTCGAGCATGCTACACATGAGGATGATCGAGAAACGACGTGGAACTTACCCTCCTCAGTACCGTCTTGCCTAATCAACTGAGGAGGAGGCCCCCGAGCACATTACTGATGATATCCCTCCACGACACGAGGACCCACCGTCTCAGCAACCATCCATCGATCATCCAGTTCATGCGGCGACTTCATATTCTGACATCTCTAAGCGCCTCACTCGATTTGAGCAGTAGTGTTTTCAGCGCTTTGATAACATTGATGCTACTCTATAGCAGATTTGTCAGTACTTCCACATTTCATCGCCACCACCACCTCGCGAACCATCCGGCGATGATGATGTTCAAAGATTTTCTTTTCTTTTCTTTTTATTTTTATTTATCATTTTTCTTATTATTCTCACTTTTAACTTTTCATTTTATTTCCTTTTGATACTATTTTATTTTTAGTTTTTTTTAAACAAATTTTAATTTTGGCTATTTTATTATGAGTAATTATTCTTCTTTATATTCCCTAAAAAGTTCCTGATTTTATCACAGTTATAAAGAGCTCCAAAGCTCACTATTACTTAGGAACTTGAAACTCGACTGGAAAAGGTTCTCCACGATTGCCATGCCCTGCTCGACCATGATCATAGCCACCACGATATATAATATTCTTTTTGCGCAGCACTTGTGGAACCCAACCTCTACCACCACCGGAGTATTCTCCTCCACTCTACATGACTCCAAACTAAGGATTTCATCAATTTAACATTCAGAAAGTTTCACTTCTCTCCCTATATTATGATCTTATATCTATTAATTGCCACTAACTTTATCTTTGTACATTGAGGGCAATGTACATCTTAAGTGTGGGGAGGTCAATTATATCACTATCAGAAAAATCCCTGAATTTTGTCTTGGTTCTTTTGTAAATCCCTCATACCGTTATTAGAATGAATTTTGATTAATTTATGATTTTTATTGATATGTATTGAATTAAAACATAGGCATTTATGCACTGATTGTTTAAAATTTAAGACATTAGAGAATCAAGCATGATAAGTTGATTTTTGAGAATTTAAAATTTTAGGTTGTTCTCCTCAAAGTTTAGTATTATCTTGAATTGAAATC
Source organism: Gossypium anomalum (assembly GCA_025698475.1). NCBI lineage: Eukaryota > Viridiplantae > Streptophyta > Magnoliopsida > Malvales > Malvaceae > Gossypium > Gossypium anomalum. The sequence goes on from CM046961.1 coordinate 9,349,676, forward strand.
CACAAGTTTAAACATCAAAAAGCCATAATTTTTGTGAGATTTTGAGCCTTTACAGCATCTATTATTTCTTTCATGCTCACTTTTATTGTTGCTTTGAGTGCGTCAACATCGAATTATTATTCTAGAACTTGCTTGATTATGCATGTCAAGACCACACCATTTGATTTGATATGTTAAGATGATAGAGGCACTTAGGTTTAACCCACTTACTCCATAAAAGCCGACCTTCATAATTAACCCTTAGTAAACCCCTTTGAGCCTAACATCCCATTCATTGATTTTACCCTCAATATTAACCCATAAATCATTATTGTTGAAATCCCCTCAGTTAATTTTATCCCTATTTTTGTTGAGATTTTATTTGAATAAATTGCTTAGCTATGTTTTATTTTTGATAGTTAATCCATGTATTTGATTTGTTGCTAAATATATATATATATACATACATACATATCTATATATTAGCAGTAAGTAGTATTTTTGAAGCTTGAGTGTTTATTTCCATATTCTAAGAAGAAGCTCTTTTGTATGCAATTGATGATTAAATATTTTTCTAGTTAAGTAATTCTTCAATTCAATCTCGATTCTAACCTTTACTTTTAGCCTGTGACCACACCCCTAACCTTAGCCACGTTACAACCTTCTAAAGACCTTTTGATTGATGTATCATCTCAATTTATAGTGGTGCAGATTTTATTTTCATGCAAGCCTATGGTAATAACATTTCATATTGACTGTTGAGTGCTAAATTCATTATCCTTAAACACCTCGATTGATTTGAGTGAATCTTTTAGTGAGGATGTTAAACTCTATGAGATTTTGAATCAAAGGTGATTACTTAGATAAGGGGAGATGCCTATGTTATTCGTGATAAGATGCTCAACTTGGAATGTTTGAAACTTTAATGTTCTTCTAGTTGAATTCTCAATGTATGATTACTTATGGATTAGTTTGAGATATTATTGATAGGAATTATAAGTTGAGAAAAAGAAATTCTTAATTGTGAATTGAGGATTTTGCTTGAGGACAAGCAAACGCTTAAGTGTGGGGGTATTTGATAAACCGTAATTTACACATATTATTATCCCATGCTTAACACATTTATGAGGGATTTTTCCTTAGATTTGGTGAATTTGATGCTTCTAATCCTTTAATTTTATGTTTTATACTTAGGTGAGCATTGGAGAGCAAAAAGAACAAGAAACGGGCCAAAAACGAAGAAAATGGGCCGACGGGAGAAATCAACATGGCCTGGACTTCCTGACACGGGTAGCACACATGCCTGTGCCATTCTAACAGGCTTGAATGCGGCCTAAAACAACCTCAACACAGGCTTGTTTATCTCTCAGCCTTGACCACGGCCTGAAGTAATCACACACGGGCATGTCACACGGGCGTGTCCCTGTCGAGCCTAAGTTGAGTTCTATTCGAAAAAGGGTAATATTGATGGTTGAAAAGCATTCTAAAGCCTATTTAAAAAACCCTAAAGGAGGAAAAAAAAGACACATAGAGTAGGAAGCAAGGAATTACTCGAAGGAAGTCGATTGATCCATTTCGGAAGCCGGATTCACCTCCAAGACTGAAGATCTCCCTTTAATTTCCTTCAGGGTTTTTAGGTTTTCTTTATGTTTTGTTATCATTCTTCTGAGATGTTTTCTTTTAGTTATGAACTAAATCCCCTAAATACCTAAGGGGGATGAAACCTAAGATGGATCTTATTAATATTTTCTGAACTGTATGATAAATACTTGATTTGTTCTTAATTATGATTTTAACTCTTGTTTGAATATTTCAGGATATTGATTCAAGTATTGATGTGCTTATTCAGAGGATGAACAGTCCCTGTTTAAGAGTAGATCATTCATAATTAAGTGAAGTTGCATGCAATCCTAAAGATAGGACAACATAAATCTGCCGGATTAGAGTCAAATCTAATATGGGAATCCATATATCGAGTTAATGCAAAACTAGGGGTTTTAATTAGAATGAGATTTCAATTAATCAACCTAGGGTTAGACGTTATTAGTCTTGAATAGGGATAATAATATAACTTAGGGATTTCTACGGATTAAGTTAAGTGAATAAATCGTCTGGTTCAGAGTCAATTAACTAGAGAAGTCTAGGTGGTTTCTTCCTTGGGTGTTGTCTAAAATCAATCAGTTTTCCACAAGTATTTCCCGTAATTTACTTTCTGTGCATTCTTAGATTAGTTAATTAGTTAGTTAAAACAACCTTCATTATTCTTAGGCTAAATAATAAAAAGAAAGTTAATACTAGTACTTTTAGTACCTTTGGGTTCGACATCCGGCCTTGCTAAGACTATACTATTGTTCGATAGGTGTGCTTGTCTTCATCGTGATAATAGTTAGTTCAAGAACGATCAATTATAAATTTTAAAACTTATCGCGAGTGACAATCAATGGTGCTCCTTTTCTCTTCTTTGATATGCGAATCACAGTCTTCTTGCCTCGTGGGTTTGACATAGTGTGCCTGAGAAAACAATCCTAAAATTTAGTTGGAAGAATTAACATAATTGGCAAATGAGTAAGAAAAAAAAACATCCAGGTTATGCTCAAATAAGCAACGAAATAAGTAGAATGTGAATGCCTATTAAATAATGGTTTAAGCAAAATATAACTAACAGCAGATGATGACCCAAAAAATTTATGCAAGATAATGCTAATGTTAAAAAAGATATGGAATGATCAACCATTGAGCAAAACCAAGTTCAAATAAGCACTAATAATCACTAGACAAGTAAAATTCTAAATAGATAGTAATAAAAATCAATTTTTTGCTCATAAACATAAAAATAACTAAGTAAAAATAGAGAAAAAGAGGGGAATCGATGATGGGTGGTGGTGAGTCGGCTAGAGGCGATGGCAGCGGCCTAGGGCGTGTGCTTCAGGCTAACCACTGGCGTGGAGGTGAGATGTGCGGTGGGGTACGTAGGCGAAAAGGAGGGGAAAAGAAAGGGAAGAAGAAAAAGGGTGGCAGGAAAAGAAGGGAAAAGAGAAAAAAGAGAAGAGAAAGGGAAGAGAAAGGGAAGAAAAGAGATGGGTAAGTGAAAAGAGATGGGAAATGAGGTAAAGGAAGAAAGAAAAGAGAAGAAAATAGGGGATTTAGAGTGCTTAAGGGTGGCCGGCCAGTGGTGGGGGAGGGTTGTGCGGCGGCTACGGTTAGGTTTTGGGGAAGGGGATGATGAATAGTGAGGGGTTTATGTAGATATTGGGGCACACGGCCGTGGGGCACGCTCGTGTGCCCTGATTTCAGCTCGTGTTTTTCGTGATTTTTTAATTTGGGCGCATCTAAGATTCAGCCCACGCCCGTGTTCTTTGAGTGTGTTGGTGCACACGGCCGTGTCACATAGCCGTGTGCTGCATCGTTTGCTTCTCCCATGCCCGTGTATATATGTCCACGCCCATGTTAATTTAAGAGGACCGGCCATGATTGGAGACCACGGGCGTGTCGCACGCCCGTGTTGATTCTTCAGTTCCTACCACGACTTATAGGCATGGGCGTGCCGCACACCCATGTTGAATTGGCAGGATTGACCACGGCCATGTTGCACGGCCGTGGCAACGTATCGTATCCCGTGTTTGGTATCCAACAGGTAATTTAATCTTCAATTCAGACACTTTAGTATCCAACAGGTAAGCAAGATAAGCATCATACCCTTTTCTGACATATTTCTGTGCTGAGATGGCTGATATCACATTACACAACCCATCCAAATTATCAGATTCAATACAGAGCATTTCACCATTCTGACATTTCAACACAATATGCTTCTGTTTACAATTCACCACAGTATCATGTTGAGTTAGCCAATCAATGCCTAGAATTACATCAAATTTATCAAATGGTAATAACATCAAATCAGCCGGGAAATAATAACCCTATACCATTAACGGATAATTCTTGCAAATTTTATCCACCATCACATACTGGCCCAGGAGGTTCGATACTTTAACTACAAATTCAGTGGACTCGACAAGTAAATTTTTATTAGACACTAAACTTGTGCAAATGTATGAGTATGTTAAGCCAAGATCAATCAAAGTAATTATATTAGTATCAAGAAGAGAAAAAGTACTAGTAATAACATCGGGTGCAGAAGTATTCTCACGGGCACGAATAGCATAATAACCCCATACCATTAACGGATAATTCTTGCAAATTTTATCCACCATCACATACTGGCCCAGGAGGTTCGATACTTTAACTACAAATTCAGTGGACTCGACAAGTAAATTTTTATTAGACACTAAACTTGTGCAAATGTATGAGTATGTTAAGCCAAGATCAATCAAAGTAATTATATTAGTATCAAGAAGAGAAAAAGTACTAGTAATAACATTGGGTGCAGAAGTATTCTCACGGGCACGAATAGCATAAGTTCTAGCCGGTGCTCATGCTTCAGATCTGACAGTTGAATCTTTTTTCATACCCCGACTACCACTCACATTGCCAAGATTACGAGGTGGTCTACCTCTTGTAGCGGAGTTGCTCAGCCTTAAGGTTTGAACAGTATCTTGTTCAGGCTTTTCTGAGCAGTCTCTAAGATAGTGGTCAAAGGAACCACATCTAAAATAAGCTTCGCTTTTCATGCGACACTCCCCAAAATGTATTTTATTACACTACTTACATCTGGGTTTAGTGTTTCTAACACTACTCGCACTCACTACAAATGTAACCTGGGTTCTTGGACTAGAGTATGATATACCTTTATCTTTCCCAGAATACCCCGCAGAGGCAGTGGAATGATCATGATATTTCTTTCATTTCTTTGAGGAAGACTAATATGACTTTCCAACAAATCTTTTACTTGAAGTTCGAGCTTCCATCTCAGCTTGTCTCTTTTCTTTACTCAATTCTTCAGCTTTATGTACTCAGTCAACCAGTACAACAAATTCTTTCAATTCTAAAATCCCAACCAATAACTTTATGTCTTCGTTTAAACCTTCATCAAACCGTATACACTTGTGTTACTTGATTAGAATATAAACATGTCATCAAGTTCATATAGTGACTTTCAAAATGTTATAACTTACCATTTAAACCAAAACACTAAAAAATAGACCTAAAAACAAGTCAAAACCCTAAGTACATTCCATTTGCCTTAAGCTTAACAAAATATATACAAACTTTGTTGAGTCAGGAATTGAAATTGGATGTTGTTGATCACTTCGACACTTTTAGATCTACAGTACCATCACATGAAAATAAACAAACCTACACTGAGTAATAGGGCTCCATGTGTAACACCCCATTTTCGATAAACTCAAAATAGTGGTTTTGGAACCACAGATCCAAGTCCAAAAAGAAAAATTGTTTTAATACTATGTTACGATCTATAGTATGATAATAATATTGTGTGAAAATTTCGTAAAGAAATTTTATTGATTACATGTTTAATTTGATAAAGGACCAAATTGCACAAAGTGCAAAAGTTGAGTTCTAATAGCTAAAGGGATTAAATAGCTATAGAAATTTAAATTGAAGGTCCTTACATGGTAATTAGACCATTAAAATTGCTTAGTTGTTAAGGATGATGATTTATCCATAGAAAATAAAATAAAAAAAAAAGATGAAATTGGAAAAATAAAAAATAAAATATCATCATTTTATGTCATATTCTTCCCCAAAACACATGGAAACCCTAGGAAAGAGAAAGCAAGCTTTATTTTTTAGATCGGGATAGCTTAATCTATCTATTTTGGGGTTTAATTTGTAAATTTATCAAAGTATGAAAATTTTACCATGGATGAAGATGCTGAAATTTTGAAATTTATGGTAATATAGGAAAGGTTGTTGACAGATAAACAATTTTTACAAAGTGAATTTTGATGAAAATATGATTTAGAGACTAAATTGAAAAGTTGTAAAATTCATGGAAAAATTTTGAATTTTATGAAATACATGGGCTATAAATGTTACATGTAAAAATCGAGTAGGCTTGGAACCAGAATTAAATTGTATGAATTTCATTTTCCGAGCCTAGGGACGAAATCGCCATTAATTAAAAGTTTAGGGCAAAATGGTAATTTTGCCTAAGATGTGAATTAGACTAAATTGAGTTTAAATTGTATTAAATTGATGTTAAATTTACTCGTATAGATCCGGATAGACCAAATTCGGAGTTAGAAAGAGGAAAAGAGGAAAATGTCAAATTAGTAGATTTTACATACATGAACATTTTTCGAGGTAAGTTCGTGTAACTAAATTGTATATTTATATGCTTGAATTAGATTTTGTGTATGTGAATTGTATAAATATCATATATGTATGAAATTGAAAACATATCCGACAAAACCCGATAAAAGATAATGCCCGATAAAAGATAATGCCTGATAAATGATAAATGATAAAAATGTTACTTTTATGCTTGAAATGAACGTGAAATGTGTTTATTTGAGTATTGTGAATATTGTAATGTAAGAAATAATCACATGCCCGATAATGCCTGAAAAATGTTAAATCCTGTTTGAATAAATGAAAGTCGATTGATACATTATTTTCCCGTATTAATATTAAGGTCCTGCATATGTTGCGGACGGGATTTAGCTCAGATGAGTAATCCTAATAAAATCCCTCTTGAGCATCCTGTTATATAGTTCCTACGAGCATCCTGATCGGTGATGATTTAGCATGTGTTGCGCACTACTGCAGCTCTTTGTGAGCGTCCTGATGTGCGATCGGTTGTGATCCTGCATATAATGCGGACACAAACGCAGCTCTTTATGAGCGTCCTATTAAGCTCGCTTGAACTCCCTATTACCTTATCTAGTGTTCCCTGATATTATCTCTTCGGAGATATCTGATAAGCTGTATGAGCTTCCTGAGTAAAACTCTTATGAGTTTCCTGTTTAGCCCAGATAAGTGTCCTGTTACATGGCTCATCTGAGCATACTGATATGTGGCTCGAGAGTGTGCTCCCTGGTTTTGTACCCTAACGGGTACCCCTGAATATGAATTGACGGATCTTGATTTGTACACCTCGAGTGTACTACATGTGTATCCATTGATATTTCGAATAAATTCAATGGGTAAAAATCCTGATATTAGAATATATGAATAGAAAATGAATTATTACACGTATCTTCTTGAAATACATGAAAGTGATGATACATGATTTATGGAAATATGAGATGATGATATCTGTACATGGAATTTATTTGATGGATACGTTCATCCATGATTATAGATTTTTACACCTTGAGTGTACTATTTGTGTGACATTGATATTTCGAATGATTTAATGAATAAAGTTCTAACATGGAATAATCTAAGCTCGAGACGAATTATTATGAAATTGAACTTGAAATACAAGGATATGATTTGTACATGTTACATGAATACATGATGTGAAAAGCATATGAATATGGAAATCTGATTATTTTTTAGCCCATATATGTTTCTTGATGTTATAGTGGAATGCATAACTAATACAGGTGATGAGGTTATGTGTTAGGGCTCGTGATTTAGTTGATTAAATATGTCTTGTATGTTTATATTTAATTTAAATGAATGGAAAGTTTATTACCATGTTATACGAACTTACTAAGCATAATATGCTTATTCTATTTTATTTTCCCCTCTTCTACAGTAATTCGGAAGCTCGTTTGATTGGGAAGCTTGGCGTAGCCATTGGAATGGCTTGTGATGAACATGTTTTGATATAATTATAAGTGAATTTATCCTGTTTAAAGAATGAATGTGATCATACATATATGCATTTGGTAAATAGGTAAGTATGAATGATAAATTATCATGATAATAAATTGTTATCTGAGGTACCGAAGAGTACATTAGTTGTATGTAATATTATGTCATGCATGAGACTTGGTTTTTACTTAAATTAATTGTCTTGATATGACTTGTGAATATGTTTAAGTGTTGATGTATGTATATGATTAGATGGGTGAGAAATGCGGCTTAGAAAATAGCCTATTTTAGTCAACACGAGTAGAGACACAGGCGTGTATCTCAGTCGTGTGTGACACACAGCCTAGCACATGGCGTATGGCCTGGCTGTGTGTCCCCTGCATCTTAAAATTTGAGAAACAGAATGCTCAAAATTGGGCACACGGGCAGAGACACGGGTGTGTGTCTCATTCGTGTGTGATACACGGCCCAGAACACAGGCATGTGTCTTGGCCGTGTGAAACCTGCACCTAAATTGTGAAAAATTGAATTTATCACACGCCTAGCACACGGGCGTGTGGCAGGCCGTGTAACACCCCAAACCCAGTCTGGACGTTATGGCCGGATTAAGCGATGTCACAAGGTAGTATGTTTGAAAACCGTAACTTTGCCTAAAAATAATTTTTGTTTATAAACTTTGTATTATTACCTATTACTTCTAATCTCGAGTTATTTAATCAGTCGAGTGTTTTGAAAATGTTTATTCAATGCGGAAGCTTTTAAAACAAATTGCGTATTTGTGGTATTTTTTATAAACATCTATCTTTTTAAAAACCCGTGTCCTTTCCTACTGCTAGTAGTAATAAACCAAAAATGCAAATCCCAAGTTAAGTAAAAATCCATAGAGACCATATTACATCAAAATAATCCTAATTAAAAGTAAAATCATAAATACTTAATAAATAGCGTAACAGAAAATGTGTGGCCACCACTGAGTCCTCCATCACACCAACCCGCTTATGTTTGGGGATTACCTGAACAGATTAAACAGAACGGGTGAGTTTATGTAAACTCAGTGTGTAATCCCCATATAAACAAGTAATCAGAATGCAATCATAGTCTGGGCCTAAGCCCATTACAGTATCAATATTTAGTACAGTAACAGTTATGCAGTATCAAATCCTACCCAGCCAGCCTCTACACTCCAACTCCGTCCAACCCTACACTCTATGTAGGGATATAATCAACCCACCCATCCCTACACTCTAAAAAGTATCGAATGCAGCACTAGACAGTAGTTGGCATCTGAGCTGCCAGTAAATTAGGCTCAAGGCCGTTCAGTATACTTCCTCCGAACATTGTATTTCCCTCAACCCAATGCAATGCAATATACAAATATGACATGCTATCACATAATATCATGCATGTAAACAGGGTATACGGTATCAATCAGTAGCTCATGCTTAATCATATCAGTCATACAGTCATTTCAGTCAATAAGGGGTCTAGGTAAGCTTACCGACCCTACAGTAAGTTCATAGTCGACTCGGGTGAACCGTACAACCTTGGCAATAAAATAGTGAAAATGGGCCTACAAGCCCATGATGTTCGCCCGTGTGGGCCCACACACCCGTGTGGCCCACATGGCCCAAATTGGCCTTGGCCGTGCGAATCACACTGCTTCACCCAAAAATCCCACACGCCCGTGTGGCTCACACGGTCCAATTCGGTCCAGCCCGTGTATCGCATATGGCCAGCCTCATCGATTACACGCATGTGTTCGATCATACGGCCTACCATACGGACGGCCATACGCCCATGTGGTGTCGATAGCCTCACTTTTTGGCTTTTCACCAGTTCCCATTTACAGTGTTACGGTTACACACCTGTAGTGTTTTCGATACTTAAGCCCTCATGAGCACTTCAATACCTACAATTGACCAATCCCACACCATAATCAATCTTTCTTTATGATTAAACAACAAATCCTGAAACCAACGATCTCATCTATAAAGCAATGAACACTTACTGCAAGGTTTCCAATCGACTTGCTAAGAAACAGTACGAAGGGGGCCTCAATCCACACGATATGCTGCTTCCAGAACCCCATAGTTAGTTTACCGAAAATTACTCAATCAAAACAATGTTAACAATTTACCACTTACCGCACGAGTGGCTAATGTTTGCACAAAAGAGAAGAACAAAATGCACTCAGAAGTAAAGGAGAAGAAAACAACAGCAAGTGGGGAATTTCGGCTGCAAACAACAAAGAAAAGACAGAGAGGGGAAAACAATCAGCAAAAAGTCGAATAGCAACAATCGGCACCAAAGTACTAAGAATAGTTGACCAAAAGTTAAGAGAAACAAAAGCCAAAATCGAAACTGGACTTACCGCGTGTGCAATACTCAGGGTGCGTTTGGTTCACTATAATGGAATAGGGCTGTAATTGAATAGAGCTTTAATAAGTAATTCAACTGTTTGGTTGAATGGAATGGAATAGAACTGTAATAGTATTCTTGTGTTTGGTTGAATGGAATGATGTTGTAATAGTAAAAGGAAAAAAACCTAAAATGACCAGAATACCCTTAGCAGAATTTTACTAAGATTATTATTAAAAGAATAAATAATTTAATCATGTTTTAATATAATTATTACTAACTATAAATAAATAAAAATAAAAATATATAATTTAATAACATTCTTAATATAATTTTTGTTAAAATTTTACCTAAAATTATTATTAAAATATGAATTAATACATATTATAACCCTTAAACTAGATAAATATTATTTATTTATTTTATTAATACATATTTTGTATATCTAAATTAATTAGATTTAATAATAAAATAAAAATATTATGATAAAATTTAATATCAAGAGATATTTTTATCTTGTTCATCTAATCTTTTCTCTTCTCATCTTCTTCATCATCACTCTTAACCACTCATCTTCTTCATCTAATCTTTTCTCTTAACATGAATTGGAATCAATTACCGACAGTCGACCACCGGTGGCGCCATCGTCCACTATTTCACCTGCTCCAAAAGCCACTGATTTAAGCTTCTTCTTTTTTCATCTTCTTGTTTTCTCCCTTTATTTATCTGTTATCTATAAGAAAAATAGGTAAGAAAGCTTCCCTCTCCAAATCACATTTTATAGATCTATTATTAAGAAATGGGTTTTAGTTTTAGTTTTTTTGTTATCTTCTGGAAATTGATTGAGAGTTGAAACTGTTGAGAAATGAATTTCTTTCTTGTTATATTCTAGAAATTGATGGAGAGTAGAAGAGAATTTTACAGATCTATTATTAAGAAATGGGTTTTTGTTTTAATTTTTTTATCTTCTGGAAATTGATTAAGAGTTGAAAGTTTTGAGAAATGAATTTTTATTATTTTCTTGTTATGTTCTAGAAATTGATGGAGAGTAGAAGAGAATAAGAAGTAAGATTAAAGTAAAAACAAGATGGAAACAGAAATGGGTTCTGCAATTTATTTCTGGAGTTTTTGAAAATGACTGAGAGTGGGTTTGAAAGAAAATACTGGATAAAATTGACTAAAACAAAAATTTTGTATTCCGTGTTGATGTTGAATAGCTATTCTTAACTTCTTCTACCGAATGTTGATTCGGTGAATTTGATGAATAGAGAAGGAATGGATCCCACCGAATAACCTATTCAATGAACCAAACTATTGAATTATTGTTCGCCACTGAATCTGACCTGAATGGAATGACTATTCATGCCAACCAAACATGCTGTCAGTGTCATGCCGAAGAACTACATGAATAGAGAGAACGAAAGGGAGAGTGGTGCAAGAAGAACCAAAATTCGGAAGCAAGGTGGGGAAAAAGGCAAATAAAGATCAAAAAGAAAAAAAATCACAATATTCGGCAAGGAGAAGGTAGAATAGCCGTCAGAAGAAAGAGGAACACTTTGGGGATTTTCGAAATAAAAAAAGAAAGAAATGAAATCAAATTTGGATAATCCTCAACCTCCTCTAATTCGCTCCTAAAAACTCTCCTACTATCCCTCCACAAATCGTCCACTTCCCACCATACCTCAAATTCCTTATTTTCCTCCACCAATCCCACAAAAATAAATCCCCTTGATCGCGCAAAAATTCGAACCTCAGACCTCCAGCCACTTAACACTCCACCCAACCACCAGACTAACAAGTCCATTCTAACATATTTTACCAACATTTATTTATAAGTTTACTGATTAGAGATAGGTGTTTATTTATTTTCTCAAACTAAGGCTTGAACTTGGGACCTCTCATACACACCCAGAATGCTTAACCACTAAAGCAAATACACACTTGTGTCACAAACATACGAAAATATATACATAAGATATTTTTAGGGCGTTACAGGCCGTATGGCACAAGTCAGAGAGTTACACGAGGTCAGACACAGCCTGCAGCACGGGCATGTCCTATGATCACACGAGCGTGTCCCTTGACCACATGAGCGTATGTGCCCTGCATCTAGGAAAAAAATTAAAATTTCACAAAAAATTCTCTGAGTACTTGGTTTAGTCCCGACCTGGCTCTAATGCATAATTTGGGCCTCGATGGCTCATGTAAAGAACTATATGATTAAATTTGATTGAGATGGATTTGAATATTAAATACTTGTAAAATGTCTGTTACTTGACCTGTAAACTCTGGTAACACTCTGTAACCCTGTTCCGGTAATGGATTCGGGTTAAGGGTGTTACATAATGGTACTTCCATAATTTTAATCAATAATATAATTGAAATAATATGTCAAAATAATCAAAATGTGATTTAATTTTCAACAAAATCAATTTGCATATCATATCTCATATGTCAAAACTCATACAATATTTCATTTGGCATATCACATATAAACATATAAGTTGATATGTTCCATCATCATATCCCATTCACTTATATATATCACAACATGTCACAAGTTCATTTTTTTTATTTCTACAGTCGAATCCTCTAATTTGTCTTATATCCATATTGACCCTCAGGGATCATTTTAACCAATTTGCATGATCTTTCACATGTCATCATTTGTCACTTAGATACTTATATACAAGATACACCATTTACTATTAGCCTTACATATCATGTCATTAGGAATGGTATATATTACATTATCCCTATTAAGAGGACACAGACTCAAGGCGAATACACAAATCATCCAACCATCACACCAATATATCTGACACCTAGTGCCCCATCGAAATGTCTAAAGTATAAATTGTGTTTTGCGCCTCATCGTTATAAATTGAAGTAATGTGTGCTCCACACATCATCGAAATGTCCAAAGCATTATAAACGCTCCACACCTCATAGGTATAAATCAAAGTATAATCTCATACACTAATCCTATGGCATGCCAACTGTACTTGACTATACTCGAGACAGTTAATAGGTAAATCAATTATCCTAACACATATATATTGTAACACCCCAAAATATAAAGGGTTAGATGAAATAAATAACCAAATAACTGAATAGGCTTGATTGTTAATTTTTGGTAGCATGATGGATGATTTGCATGTGCTTAGTGCATTATTGTTATAAATACTATGAAATAACTTGGAAATTTACATGGTTAAGTCTTATTTGGATAATTCCTCTCAATTTTTACCAAAAAAAAAGGTTTTACTAAAATGTTTTACTAAAATTATGATTTAGTCCATAAACCTTGCTTTAAATAATTAACTAAAGTATTAAAATAATACAATCAGATTTTGTTTTATTAATTAGTCTAAAGCTAAACTTGATTACAAGGTTTAATTAGAAAATAGTGTGTTTTATTAAGTTAGAATCTATTTGGCAAAGGGGTAAAATAAATTAAAATATTAATAATGAGTATTGACTATGAGTATTAATTATTATAAACTAAAATAGGAATGTGTTAAAAACTATAAAGTTAAATAAGTTAATAAAATAATTGATTAAAAGTATAAGCTAATAAAGGTAAGTTGAGCACGAAATAGATATATACAATTAAGTGACTAAAATTAACATGAATTAAGTCTTAGCATTAGTGGTTAAGAGTTTAAATAATTAAGTGGAAAGCCAAGGTTCAAACCCCACTCTTTATATTTTTCCTTTTTATTTTTCAAGAAATTAAGGATGTAAACCAAGTTAGTATAAGAAATAATTATGATAGAAAAAGAATATGACATGAGTAGTAGCCCAACAATGGTTAAACTTGCTCCTTTCCTCTAGCATACCTAAGTTTGAGTTGTGCTAACTCCTTCCCATTTTTGTTTATTTCGGTAGAATGGTTTAATTACCAAAATAACCCCCTAAAGTTTGCTTAATCTTGTCATTTAGTCATTATGCTAATCATAATAGGATTTTGATTATCTTTTTCAAACTTATTTAGAATGCATATCCTGTCCTCCTTCAAATTCAAATGGAATTAAAGTTTCATCACCTTTTTATTATCCTAACTAGAATTCAAATTACTCCTTTTCATATCCGAATAGAATTTATCTTCCTTATTTCTATTTATTCCACTTTTCTTCTTCATCTTTTCCTTTAAAAATATTCTCTATTGTTGATAATTATTTTTGTTCCTGAATCAAAAACTATTCCTGATTTCAACTAGTTTCTCCACTGGTTGATTTTCCATCAATTACATCCTGAATTTTAATCAAAATTTTAGCAAGAATTCTTGTTTCGATTTATTAGAACTCGTCAATTTTGGAATTTCATTGTTTTCATTAAATCTTTCAATTTGCTAACAATCTTTAATGTTTTTGCCAACCCCCCCCACAAATCTTGTAAATCCGTCATTGATTTTTGTGTTTTGTCGATTGAAAGACCCCTATAGGAGATTGGATCGAGCTTAAACAAAGGTAATCGCTGGATCGAGCTTAAACAAAGGTAATCGCTCGATATCCCAAAAAAGTCATGTGTGTGTCTTTTTACTAAAAATTAAGTCAAAATTTGAAAATACCCAATTGAAAACAGCCTACCACAAGAGCGTGTGGCCTGCTCATGTAGATCACACGGCCTCACACACGACCATGTTCCCTTGTCTCCCCACACAATTTCATTTCACACACGGTCTAGTCGCATGGCCGTATGGCTCCTGCACTTCAACCATATGCCTTGCTGACAGCCTGGGGCTTCACATATAGTTCAGTTGCACAACCGTGTGGCCCCTATGTAACAGCCCGTTTTTCAGTGGTGTCAGAAACAGTGGTTTCGAGGCCACCAAATCCGATGAGTAAGTGCGTAAATATTATTATTTAATATTTACGATTCAAATGTGATTTTTAAAAAGGTTTTTGATTTGATAATTTATATTATATAAGTGATTTATTAAGTTTAAGTGGTTTTAGAAAATAAGGCATCGGGGCCTTATTTTTATGAACTGAGCCGTAAATATTTTTATAAATATTTACGGAGTGCCATTAAGGTGGTATTAAAGTTTCGTTAAGAAATTTTAACGTTTCGATAGTTAATTAATTAAAAAGTACTAAATTAAAAAAAATGCATTCCTGGGACTCCGTTCTCGTAAATCGGATTTGTAACGTGTAGTTAATTAGGTTTTGATTAAGTGAATTTGCTTGAATTAAAAGTAATTAGGTATAAGAACTAAATTGTATATAGGGTAAAAATTTAATTATAGATTAAAGAAAAAATAAAGGGACCAAAGAGGCAATTATGCCATTGCTTAAAATTGAGGCAGCATAAGATAGATATTTATAAGTTTATTATATATATTACTATATATATTCTTAATGTTTAAGTAAATATATATTATATATTATATTATATAATAATAAAACAAAGAAATAAAAGGAAAAGAAAGAAAGAAAGAAAGAAACAGAGAAGGTTAAACAAAATAGAAAGAAAGAGAAAAAGGAGAAAAAAGGAAGCCACGGTCAAGGGTTTCAAAGTTTCCAAGTTCAATTGGTTAGTCAATTTAGTCTCTTTTTCTTGTAATTTTTATATTTTTGAAATCCCGATATTAAATACTACCTGACTTATGTCAAAATTTTAGAAATTATTAAGTTTTTAAATGTTGTCTATGTTGAATAATTAGAGTATTAAGGAGTAAATTGATAGATTTTCAAGTTAGAAATGAAAAAGGAATAAATTGTAGAATAAATTGTAAATTTTTTGTAATAAGGACTAAATTGTAAAAAATTAGAAATTTAGGAATTTATGTGAAAATAGGGAGTTGAATTTAGTCTAAAGTGGAATTTGCATGAAAATAAAGAATTAAATGTGAAAAATAAAAATTAGTCTCGGTTTAGGGACTAAATTGGAAATTATGCAATATTTGAGTAAAAATTTAAATATTCAATATGAAATTGAATTGTGTTGTATTGTATTGATGATTTTTAATTGTTTTAATTCCATAGCTAACATCGTACTGGAATCCTTGGCTAAAAAGGGAAAAAAATAATAAAATCGATGAGGAATTGCTCAGAATTTCTGGTTTGTATTTCTATAATCCAAACTTAGTTATTAATTGTTGTATTTTAATTTAATGTATATGGTAAGTGTTGAGGTGAGAATTATTGTGTTTTGCAATTGAAATGGATTGATTTAGTATGTGATGAATTTATTGAATTTATATTGATTGAATTGATATATATATATATATTGAATATATTGATTACTTGAATTGAAATGAATATTGGTTGTATTTGAAAAGTGAATTGAACCCTGTTAACTATATCGGGCTGAGTCGGATATAGATGGCATGTCATAGGATTGGAAGAGTTCAAGGATTTCTTCGACGTTGAGTCAATGAGACACTGGGTGTCAATTTACTACTTCCGATTAATTCAATGAGGCACTGGGTACCAATTTACTTCGGTTTAATCGATGAGACATTGGGTGTCAAATTATTACTTTGAATTATCTAATGAGGCACTGGGTGCCAAACTAGCATGTTTTGATTGGATCCGTGTATCCGTTCAAGTCCTAGTCATGTTAATAGGGGTAATTAAATGAAATGGCACTATGATTGATATTGGATGTATTATATGTGAATTGAAATGGGATAGTGAATTGAAATATGCAAATGAAATGCATGAATTATGTGTTCATGAAATGGATAATATTATTGTTAATTGATATGTGGATCAAAGTGAGAAAAGCTATTACATAGCAAGTGATGGAAATTGAATATGATATAAAATAATGTATTCAAGATTTGAGTTTTGTATGGATTGTGTTATTATATAAATAAATATGGTTTTAAATGTTCAACAGTGCTTAATTTTAATTATGCATATTATATTGTTTTATTTTTAATTATTCGGATTATAAAAATACCACTGAGTTTATACTCAGCATACGGTTTTGTTTTCCGTGCGTAGGTTAGGTATTAAGTTTTTATCGCCGATTCAGCATCCAACAACGGTCCCGAACTCAAACGTGGTGATGTTTTTCCTTTTGTATCGGCATGTACTTAAGGTATCTAAATATTAAACATTTTTTGGATTAATTGTAAATGAGGTTATAAGTTTAATATTAGTTTGGTATATACATATGACTATTATATGATACGAAATGTTTGAAATTTATGTCTGTTTGATCGGTAAACCCTGGTAATACTCCGTAATCCAGTTCTGGTGAGGGATACGGGCTGGGAGTGTTACACTTTAAATCTCAAAAATTACAGTTTCGTATTATATTTTATTATTTTATGCAAACCAATCTCTGAGTAGGTTCTTAATGGCATCTAGAGAACTAGATTATGCAATTAAGTCTTGGACTAGGATTAAAATGATTGAATATATGAATGAATGAATTTATGATTTTAATGCTTTTGATTGATTGCTAGATCTATGAATGATTTCATATTTATCAATGTTATAAATGTCGAATGAACGTCTCATGTGCCTATATGATTGAACTATTGATTGATGGATATAATCGTTATGTCATTATTATGTAATGAAATAGAATGTTGAAAGTATTAATGATTGGATGGATGAATGCATTCAAGAATGATTGCATTGCATATGCATGGGGACGATATGAAAGGAGGAAGAATGGCAGGTCCTACTGATTGCATAAACGAACGACTGACTGTGTACCCACAGAACGATAGATTCCAATTACAATTTCACTATGCTGCACAATCCCTCCAACAACTATTATCTACGAGGGATCGTGACTTCATAGTTAAATGAATGTTCGCTGTATACTCACAGCCATAGTAGATTCCAACTACAACGGTCTTATTGTGTACCTACATAATGGTAAATTCAAACTCAACATTTTTCACTATACTCTCACGGTCCCTCCAATAGCTTTCTACTAGGAGCAATTGTGTTTCCACAGTTACTGGAAGCTTTTATCTGCACCCAATGAATATCGTGGTAAAAGTCCACAAGTGAAGTAAAAAGGTAGAGCAGAATCTGGGGAACTCCCTTTTTGGAGAGCTAGTGGTTGGGGTAGGATTAAACGAATGTTAAAAAAAAAAATTAAAATGAATGTTGCATGAAATTCTATACATCCTCATTGAAAGGCATATGATGAAATGACTGAACTGATAAAATGTGCATATACCCACTATGAATGATATTATGACTCTGTATTTGAATTGTTCAATTGATTTCGACTGAATGTTAATGTTCTGCTTGTCTAAAGTGAAAAAACTAAATTATCGTATTGATCAGATTAATATGTGAATTTAATTATTATGATTGACATGCATATTCAAATATTAATTTAATTTATTGTAAAAGGACTCCCACTGAGCTTCCATAGCTCACTCCCCTATTTTCCATCTTCTCAGATAACCCAACGGGCTAAGACGTGGGCTCAACATACAAAGGGTCAGCTTGTTATGGACTTTATTTAAGATTATCATTATTAATTCCATTATTATTGCAATTGTTATTATTATTGTTTATTTCAATTATAGAACCGTGACATGGGATATGAGGTAATAAAAGCTAATCATTTAGGATGCTTGATATTATTTATTACGAAGTCATGAAATTAGTTCAACTGATATTCATGTTTATTATTGATTAAGTTATATGATGAGATTTAGTATAGTTTCATATATATACATATATATATATGATAGAAACATGTTTATTTATTTTCAAGAGAATGTTAATTAATTTCCGCTCTTATATTCTAGGTAGTTTTTGTTAGTATGAAAAATGTACTTGTATAAAATAGGTTTAGAACTGAAAATTGATTTGAAAAAAACTAGGTCACTTCAATGGTTAATGTAATCTCTTCGGCTCGGGTCTACTGTCTAGGCCAGGTTGGGGAGGTTACATATATATTCAATATCACATAGTTTCATATAATACTCGTTTGTATCATGCCCCTCTCAATTCAATTCACAACATTTCTTATCATCACATACAAATCTAATCATAAGACAAGTAGGATGCTTTGTAACACATCAGTTTGCCCATCTGACCAGCAAACGACGATGTTACCAGAAAAACAGAAATCATTTAGATTTGACAAAAACAATGGTTTTAGTAGTTAAGCCAATCAATATGACTTTAATAAAACAATCTTAAAATGACATTTGGAGAAGTATTATTTTAAAACAAAACCAAAAGAAAACAATTATATACATTCTAAAAACGCCATTAGGAGAATTTAAAGGATTAATGCATAAATTAAGAAAAATAAGAGTAAGCCCAAATTCACATAGCATAAATTTTAACAAATTAGCAAAGTGCCATCATTCATTATGTACAATCTGTTAAATAAAAAAAACCTCAAATTCTCTTTTTCATAATTCATTTATAAGAGACTTAGATCACAGGCCACCCGGTTTGATATTCATGTTACAACAGAATTAAGAATGGTTCACAAAAGAGTCCGCTTGTTTGGTTGAATCCTTTCAAAGTCCACTTTCTCAATAAATCCTGAAATGGTAAGGGAAACTAGGTAAGTTCATTACGAACTTAGTGAATTCCAAGAATAAACAATAAGCTCTTACAACACTTAATAATACCAACAGCTTACACACAGATACACCAGTATAGTTGTGTATGATCCATTGGCGGATTCATAACCCCAAACACTTAGGGTTCGCTAGCGGATACTATCTACTGCTAAAAGCAATTACACCAATAACTTAAATTCTCATGCAAGTATTAGTTATGCCTAATCATAACACAGATAATTTCACCACAACTGAAGTTAGTTCACATGCGGACACTTTACACTATTAAGCACTGTCGAAACCTTTCTAAAAAGGGGATATTTTTTTAAAAAAAAGGGGAGTCGCCACCAACCCTTTTTTAGGTGTGATTGGATCACCTTATAAAACATTTTGGTCTACGAAAATATGAGAAGATAGGTTCGGGAGTCGATTACGTACGAGGAAGGTTTAGCACCCTAGCAACGCCCAAAATTGGTACCAAATTTAATAGTTTTTTTGTCTTGATCTCAAAAGTTTGAAAGAATTTAAAAGTAGGATCCTTTTTGAACCGGAAGAATTTGTGCTGAAAATCGAGATTCTTTTGCTCCAAAAGAGTACAATCATCACATCCAGCATGATTGGACACGATGTTCTCAAACTTTCGTAACTAAAATCATATCTTGATTTACAAAATCTATTTAAAAGGATACTTTGAACATTTAGACAAACGGGAAATCGCAACCCAGCATGTTAGGGCACTACATCCCGAATTTCTAAATATAAAAACATTGCCTCATTTTTTAAAACTCTTTTGGATTAAATGAAACATAAAATTTTAAAAGCAATGATGTATTTAACATATTACAAAAGATCAATATTGAATAAATTAAACTACATGATACATATTTTAACATTTCATGCAAATATAGTATAGAAAATGATAAATAATGACATAAATTACACAATACACATTAACATTTCATGCATATATAATCATAAATAACATAAATAATCAATTTTCATGCAAATATATAAAACAATAAATAACATAAAAATAACAAATAATTGGTGAGATAAAATTAACATACTAAATAAATACAAAAAGATACAAAAATAAATAAACAAATTATGAACATATAAAAATATAAGCCAAAAAATAAAGATAAAAACAAATACAATTTAAAAAAAAAGATGAGGTATTTAAAAAAATATTTAAAACAATATATAAATGATAAAGGAGATTTTTTAGAAATGATTAATATATATATATATATATATATATATATATATATAATATAGTATATGATATAATAATTTAACATATTTATAAAAATAATAATATGCTAAATAGGAACAAAATTTTATAGTAAATTTAAAAATATTAGATATTAAATACTAAATATATAAGGATTATTTAATAATAGTTTACAAATTTTGAAAATTATATGTACTAATAAATAATAAATAATAAAATAATATATAATAAAATGAAAGTAATACAGGGAATAATATATATAATAAAATATAATTAACATGATAAATAATACATAAATAATATATATATAATAATTTTTACATGTATAAATAATGTTTATAAAAATAAATAATATATATAAAATATTTAAAATAAATAAATTATAAAATATATATATAGAAGGATTAAAATTGAATTTAAATAAAAATCTAGGGTTAATTTTAAATAAATAAAATGAATTTTGAACCCAATTGAAACACGTGTTAAAAATTGAGGGACTCACTGGGAAATTATCCCTAATCCCAAAAACGACGTCGTTCTCAGAATAATTTTTATAATGGCTATTAGGACTAAATTGAAATAAAAGTAAAAGGCTAAGGCCATATTAAAATAAAAATAAAATGAAATTATAAATTTTAAAAATGCGAAAGGATTAATTGGGCAATTAGCCCTTTAAATAAAAACACGCGGATCCTTTCCGGGTCACGGGTCAACACGCGGATCCTTCAGCCTTAATACGACACCGTTTTGAAGCTTATTATTTTAAGCCAAAACGACACCGTTCCTATGAGGCTATATAAGCCAAATTTTGGCTTCAAAAAACATTTTAAACCCGTTTTAAAAAAAAAACCTCTGAAAGAGGATTGAGAGCAGGCTCTCGGAGCTCCGTCGAGTCTCCGTCCACGGGCTCTCACGAGCCGTAGTTGGCCCCACTGGATACGGCGACCGGAAGCTGAAAAGCTTCGTTTTTTAGCGAAAATCCATCGGTAAGCCTCTCTTTGCTTTATTTTTAGTGATATTTATATGTGCTCATAAAGAAAAATAAAGTAAAAAAAACAAATCACCTTCTGTTTCTTCAATCCACTGTCGGTATTTTTATTGTATATGTATATCCACCCTTTACATCGTTTCGATTCGGGCTTTTATAGCCACTGAAAATTTACAATATTTATTTCTTGCTATATTTGTATTGCCTCTACTGTTCTTCTTTCCTTTTTTTGTAGGTGACGACGAGGAAACTAGCGATGATCGGGCGCTGATGATGGCGCACTGGCGCGCCGATTGCGACGCGAGACAAGGGGTCGCTGACTACGGCGTGACGATTGGGATCATGCTTGCGGCGCGAATGTTTCTGGAAACCCTAGGGTTTCCTGATTTGGTTTAGGCATTGGGCCTCGCTGGTTTGGGTCTGGTTTGGGCTAAGGGTTTTAGGTGTAATTTGTGGGCTACCGGTGTGGTTTGTAAATGGGCCATAAGTAGTGCTCTAATTGGGCTATGTACATAGGCTATCAATTTGGACTGTAAAAAGGACTTTTATTATTTTTGTTTTGTTTATTTATATTTATTTATTTTACGGGCCGGGCAAATTTGGGTTATAACAGCTGCCCCTCTTTGCTCATTGCCGTGTAACGGAAATAGAGCAAAGACTATAAAAAGACCAATTTTGCCCGGCCTGGCCAGGTCTCGAAATCTTGATCCTCATCTTCTTCAAAAGTATTCTGATAAACTGCTTTATTGTAACTCAGGAATGTCAAATCTGCTATCTTCAAACTGCTTCCTACAAACTCAGGGATGCCATGCTGAAATCTTTGATCTGCTCCCTGCCTAATACAGGGATCAAATCTATCATCTTTGATCTCCTTTGATGTATACACACAAACGCCAGATCTGTTATCTTTGATCTGCTCCCTGTCTAATATAGAGATGCCAAATCTGTCATTTTCGATCTGCTTCGATGTAAACACACGAATGTCAGATCTGCTATCTTCGATCTGCTCCATGTCTAATACAGAGACGCCAAATCTGTCATTTTCAATCTGCTTCGATGTAAACACACGAATACCAGATCTGCTACCTTCGATCTGCTCTCTGTCTAATACAGAGACACCAAATCTGTCATCCTCGATCTGCTTCGATGTAACTACACGAATGCCAGATCTGCTATCTTCGATCTGCTCTCTGTCTAATACAGAGACGCCAAATCTATCATCTTTGATCTGCTTCGATGTAAACACACAAATGCCAGATCTGCTATCTTTGATCTACTCCCTGTCTAATACAGAGACGCCAAATCTGCTATCGGTGATCTACATTGCCCCTTAAAGGACATAACCTGTAGAATGCATATGTGCTTATGTCTAATGATTAGGATGTCATGATCGAAATGAGTCAAATGCTGCTAATTAGACATATTATGATGCAAAATGTTATGAAAATGACTCCTATTTCGGACGTCTTTTACTCATTCATCCATCAAAGTTTCATCTTTATTTCACTCGAAGTATTAATCATACTCTGCTCATATGCTTTGAATCAATTTGGTCCTATTTGTACCATTCTTCGAATGTTACAACCTGCTGGAAATGATCCTCTCCTAGGATTGAATCGTTTGAATTGTCCAATCATCCTTTGAACTAAAGGAGAAATTTTCTCGAGTACTTCCAACCTTCACTCATGGGAATCCCTCAAGCAATTGTTCTATTTTAGTTTCTCGTATTATCTAAAGATTTCCAAAGTAATATGCAAAACTTCGTTTGTAAAAATATTTAGTTCATCAATCATTATTTCAATGTAACACACTTTATGAATAATGGAAGACAAATAATTCGATCTTGAGAATAGTTTGATAAATCATCAAAAATACCAAAGGAAATGAATCTGGAAACATATTTTTGAGAAGAAAAAGAATCCAAAGATAGTAAACAGGACAAAAATCAAATGCCCTACACATCACAACTTGGGCTTCTGTATACAAACTTTATGAAGACTGTTTTGAGTTTAACATGTGTTTAAAAGATCCAAAGCACTTTATTGATACCCCGGTATGTAACACACTCCACTTCTTATTGAATCTGGTATAGCAAGGTCACTGCATGCTTTTCAAAATTTGAGCTGCCCTTTCAGGTTTTCAGCTCAAAACCCCTTTGGTCTTAAGGCGCCCTTTTCGGGTTTTTACTTTGGCCTCTCTATTTTTTTTTTAGAAGTCTCAAAGCGCCCTTTGTGGGTTTTCACCTTAGCTTCCCTTCTCTTTTAGACAAAGTACCTCTTGACTGAGTCTGAATTCACTGGATTGGATAAACTCTTTCCATCCATTTCTGTCAAAATTAGAGCACCACCAGAGAAAGCTTTCTTCAAAACATACGGCCCTTCCCAATTTGGCATCCATTTTCCTCTAAAATCCTTCTGTATGGGAAGAATCTTTTTCAGCACAAGGTCCCCTTCGTGAAATTCTCTTGGACGAACTTTCTTGTCATAAGCTCGCATCATTTGCTTCTGATACATCTGACCATGACGAATAGACCTTAGCCTCTTTTCTTCAATCAAATTCAATAGATCATACCGCGATTGAATCCATTCTGCTTCATCTAGATTTATCTTTGACAAAATTTGCAGAGAAGGTATTTCTACTTCAATGGGTAACACTGCCTCCATCCCATAAACCAACGAGAAAGGAGTTGCCCTAGTACAGGTTCTGACGGACGTTCGATAGGCTAAGAGTGCAAATGGTAATTTCTCATGCCAATCTCTGTAGGTCTCAGTCATTTTTCCCACTATCTTCTTGATGTTTTTGTTGGCAGCTTCCACTGCCCCATTTATTTTTGGGCGATATGGAGATGAATTATGATGTTTGATCTTGAATTGGTTGCAAACTTCCGCAATCGTGCTGTTATTCAAGTTCAATGCATTGTCCGATATGATCCTCTCAGGCATTCCATACCGACAAACAATCTCTTTTTTCAAGAATCGACTTACTGCCGACTTGGTAACACTAGCATATGAAGCTGCCTCTACCCATTTCGTGCAGTAGTCGATGACCACGAAAATGAAACGATGCCCATTCGAAGCTTTTGGTGATATTGGCCCAATGACATCCATGCCCCACATGGAAAAGGGCCATGGAGAAGTCATAACATGTAAGGGTGAAAGTGGTACATGAATCTTGTCCCTATATAACTGGCATTTATGACATTTCTTGGCATAGTTGATACAATCTCCTTCCATAGTAGACCAATAGTATCCAAACCTCATGATTTGCCTTGCCATTGTAAAGCCATTAGCATGTGTCCCACAAACACCTTCATGTACTTCGTCCAAGATTTGTCTAGCTTCCACAGCATTGACGCATTTCAAAAGTACCTGATCTTTCCTTCTTTTATAAAGGATGTCCCCATCTAGCACATATTCGTAGGCTAACCTCCTTAAAGCTTTTTTGTCATTCTCAGTTGCCTGTTCAGGATATTCACGATTTCTCACATACCGTAATATATCTTAATACCAAGGATGGTCATCTTTTTCCTCTTCTTCGATATTACATCAATGAGCTGGAACCTCAGAAGTACTCATTTGAATTGGTCTCACATCCTCTTTTTTATTTGCTTTAATCATGGAAGCCAGTGTTGCTAAAGTATCTACCATCTGATTTTCATCTCGTGGGAGATAATTGAAGGTGATATTATCAAACTCCTCAAGTAACTCCAAAACTACCTTTCGATAATTAATCAATTTGGGGTCCCTTGTCTCCCATTCACCCCTAAGCTGAAAAATTACCAACGCAGAGTCCCCATATACTTCCAGGGTTCTAATTTTTCGCTCTTTGGCTGCTCGAATTCCCATGATGCATGCTTCATACTCGGCCATATTATTCGTGCAGTCAAAATCCAATTTACATGTAAATGGATAATGATCACCATTTGGGGATACCAAGACTGCCCCAATTCCATTTCCTACCGTATTGGACGCGTCGTCAAAATTTAGCTTCCATGGATATTCCTCAGTAGTTGCCACATACATTAACTCCTTATTAGGGAAATCAAAGCTTAATGGCTCATAATCTTCTAGAGCTCTGCTAGCTAGAAATTCTGCTATCGTGCTTTCTTTTATAGCTTTTGACTCACATAGACTATATCAAATTCTGAAAACAGTACTTGCCACCTTGCCATTCTTCCATTTAGAGCTGTTGACTCTATCATGTACTTTAATGGATCAAGTTTCGAATTAGCCATGTCGTATGATATAGCATATATTGCCTCAACCTTCGAGTCGTCCAGATCAAAGCACAACACAACTTCTCAATTGGCGAATATCTCATCTCACACTCAGTGAATTTTTTACTGGGGTAATATATCGCCTTTTCTTTTCTTCCTGACTCGTCATGTTGACCAAGCACACATCCCATAGAATTACTAAACACTGATAAGTACAGAATTAATGGTCTATCTGGACCGGGTGGGGATAATACTGGAACGTTTAACAAGTATTGCTTGACTTTATCAAAGGCTTTCTGACATTCCTTATCCCAAGTACCTTGGTTGTGTTTTATAAGGAGGCGAAATATAGGATCATATTTCTCAGTTAATTGTGAAATAAACCGAGCGATATAATTCAACCTTCCAAGAAAACCGTAAACTTCCTTCTGAATACGTGGTGGAGGCAATTCTCGTATGGCTCTAACTTTGTCTGAGTCAACCTCTATTCTCTTTTCGCTGACCACAAAGCCCAATAATTTCCCCGACCTAGCTCCAAAAGTGCACTTTGTTGGATTAAGCTTCAATTGAAACTTCCTCAATCTCAGGAACAACTTCTTCAAGATTTCAATATGCTCCTTCACTATTCAAGACTTGGCAATCATGTCATCAACATACACCTCAATCTCCTTGTGCATCATATCATGGAATAAGGTTACGATAGCCCTTTGGTATGTTGCTCCTGCATTCTTCAACCTAAAGGGTATTACCTTGTAACAAAAGGTGTCCCACAATGTTATGAATGTGGTTTTATCCATGTCCTCAGGATGCATCTTTATCTGATTGTACCCTGAGAAGCCATCCCTAAAGGAGAACAATGAATATCCCACTGTATTATCCACCAAAGTGTCGATGTGCGGTAAAGGAAAATTATCCTTCGGGCTAGCTTTGTTCAAATCTCTGTAATCAACACACATTCGTACTCTTCCATCCTTTTTAGGGACAGGCACAATGTTAGCCACCCATTCTGAGTACTTAACTTCTTGTAGGAATCCAGCATTAAACTGCTTCTTGACTTCTTCTTTTATTTTCAGCACAATATCAGGCCTCATTCTTCGCAATTTTTGTTGGATTGGCTTGCAATCCTATCTTATGGGAGACGATGTACCACGACATCAGTATTCAACCCTGGTATATCCTGATATGACCATACAAAGATATCTTTGAATTCACGTAGCAGCTCAACAAGACCTTGTCTCGTTTCTTTAGCAATATGTGTCCCAATTTTCACCTCTTTTCCCTCCTCCAAGGCTACATTCTCTACTGCCTCCTTCTCACGGGGTAGGATTTGTTTCTCCTCTTGTTTCACCATTCTCAACAGATCTGGAGACACATTACAACCCCTGTCATCTTCAAAATCCTGAGGCTCTTCTAAACACTTCTTGCTCAAAAGAGAATTCAGGATTTGTAGTATCAGTGCTCATGTCATTGATATCTAGGGACCTACGAGATACGAAAGAATATACAAAGAATGAATGAAATTTAAGAATGTTTATTTATGAATTATGAATGAAATGAAACAATTTGAAAAAATTTAAAAAAAAAAAAAGGTCAAAAGAATGTTGATATTTATAGAAGAATATTCACTCGAACAAAAGTTGTGTTTTATTGAAATACAAATATCCGAACATGAGCCTATTTTACAAATGAAATCTTATTACTCCTAGGCTTTAGAGCAACAAGAGTGTTCTGAAAATTACTCTGAAAAGTCTTTAAAAACTACAGGAAGTTCTTCTGCAATTCAATTGTTTAAAGAGCTTCCCGGTTCGTAAGGGCGAATGCCCTCAAGGTTTCTTCGTTCAGACCCTTCATTTTGTACAGCATTAATGTGATAACTTCCTTTTTTCCAGCAACCCTCTCTCAGGGTGAATTATCCCTCCTGATATAAAGGTTTGGGATATATGAGGGAACGTCATCAATTCCCACTCTACTTCTCTTCCACTTAAACGCGCCATTCTTATTTCTTGGCGCTTCTCTATTTCCTTCCTCCTCTACTTGTGATCTAGCCTGAAACCCAAGCCAAAACGGTCTCTCTTCTCTTTTAGTTCAGGAACTTGAATCCCTCCTTGGAGATATCTTCCCAACCCTTATCCTGGTGAGGCTCATTTCCCTACTGTCATCTGCAAACTCATTCTTGTGGTTCTGGATATCCTAGGCACCGGCACCTCGTTCCCCTCTAAAATAAATGTTGCATTAACAAATTTTAAGGAATAAAAAGAACATTCAATAGCCTCATCGTTCATCTCTACATAGGGTGCGTCACTAGTAACTGCTGCTATGATGTCTTCCTCTGCATTTATGGTAATCAGCCTTCCGTCTGTTACCAGCTTCAATTTCTATTGCAAAGATGAGGGCACCGCTCCTACTGAATGTATCCAAGGCCTCCCCAACAAGCAATTATAAGAGGGCTTGATATCCATCACTAGAAAGTCTACCTCATACGTATTTAGCCCGATCATCAAAGGGATATCAATTCTTCCCATGACTTTTCGCTCTGTGCCATCGAATGCTCTCACACATTATGGCACGTTTTCATGTGAGAACTGTCCATGGGCAATCTGTTCAATGTGGACAATGGCAGGACATTTAAGGCTGACCCATTATTAATAAACACACTCGGCAATGTATATTATTTACAGCGAGTGGTGATGTGCAAAGCTTTAGCTGATCCCATGCCACCAGGTGGGATTTCATCATCACTGAAATAAATGAAATTGTCAGCACTTATGTTACTAACCAACCGATCCAGCTTATTGACGGATATATCATTAGTAACGTAAGTCTCATTGAGCACCTTCATTAATGCTTCACGATGTACCTCTGGACTCAGAAGCAAAGCCAACACTGATATGCGAGCTGGTTGTTTGCGCCATTGTTCAACCATGCTGTACTCACTGTGTTTTAAGAATTTTAGAAACTCTCTAGCTTCTTCTTCCTTCACTGGCTCATTAACAAGTACCTCAGCCCCCTTTCCCTTGTCAAAGGCTTTTGCTTTTGCGGGCTCAACTCTGACGCCTTCTACATCATAACGCTTCCCACTACGTGTGTAAGAACCCTCAACTTTAGCTTCCTTAGAAGTACTAGCTATATCCTCTTTCTCTGGCATTGTCACATTGCAGTCATAATTCCAGGGTACCCTCTTGTTATCCTTATAAGGAAAGGAAGCGGGTTTGTGAATAATGACTTTCGGCGCTGTTTGTGTTTCAACTTCATTATTCCTTCGTAGAGAAATAATGATCATTGGCCGATTGATTCTTTGATTCTTTGGTTCACCTTCCAATGTACATACATGTCCTCCATCTGAGCCAGTTTCATAAAATTCCAGCTCCTTATTATCCATAAAGCTTTGTACCAAAGCCTTAAACTCGTTATATTCCTGGATCTCGTGTCCCTCTTCTGCATGGAACTCGCAGTAGTCCCTCACTCTTTTATTTCCTTCTTCAGAGCTTATCATCTCTCTTTTCATCATTTCTTCCCATATTACTTTCATCGGCGTTCTTACCTCAGCCACGTCCTCCTTAGTCCTTCTCATACTAGTTTTCCCAATTGCGTTTACCCCTTCATTACTATGGTTCGGCAACGGGTTCTCATTACTAGGGGTGTCGTCAAATTTTACAAACCCCATCTTGATAAGTCTTTCCACTACTTTTTTAAAGCCAGTGCAATTTTTGATCGAATGCCCCGATATCCCTGCATGGTATTCACATTTGGTTTTTGCATCGTACCATTTAGGATATGAGGGTTGCAGTGTTTTCAAATGAAAAGGAGCTATTGCATGCGCATTAAATAAACTTTGGTAAAGCTCTCGGTACGTCACTGGGATAAGCGTAAATGGGACTTTTTTAGAATTTTGTCTCGTACTAGGTCCCTGCTTTTGGAGATCCTGTTGCCCAACTGTAGTTGCTCTAGGCTGACTAACCGTAATCGCTTTTGAGTTATAACTACTCGTATTGTTCACCTCATTATCTTTCCTTCTTGGGGCCAATCTTTTAGCAATTTTCCCCTCTATCTTACCACCCCTTATGGCGTTCTCAATCATTTCCCCTGCCATAACCATATCAGCAAAGCTCTTGGTGGTACTTCCAATCATATGAGTAATGAATGGGGCCTTCAAAGTGTTAATAAATAGCATGGTAGTTTCTTTCTCCAAGAGCGATGGTTGAACTTGCATGGCAACCTCTCTCCACCTTTGTGCATATTGCCTAAAGCTCTCATTAGGCTTCTTTTCCATGTTCTGTAAAGTGATTCTATCAAGAGTCATGTCAGTCACGTGATTATATTGCTGCATGAAAACTTGCGCGAAGTCTCTCCAAGAACTGATCCTAGCACGGCTCAATTAATTGTACCACCTAGCCGCTACCCCAACCAAACTATCCTGAAAATAATGGATCAATAATTGATCATTGTTTACATAGCCAGTCATCCGCCTACAAAACATGGTGATATGGGCCTCAGGGCAAGTAGTCCCATTGTACTTCTCAAATTTCGGCATCTTGAACTTATGAGGAAGCACCAAATCTGGGACCAAACTCAAGTCCTTGGCATCAATTCCTTGACGATTATCAGCGTTTTCCAATGCCTTAAATTTCTCTTCTAACCATCTGTAACGTTCCTCTAGTTGTCTTGATGATTCGAGTCTCATCTCTTCCTTCTCAGCTACATCTAAATCAGGGATGACTGGATTGGTAGGGTTATCTCCCGGGTTGGATCCCGAGCCAGTTTGAAAGTTCATGGGTATTCCAGCATCGACTAGCCTATGTTGAGGCCTTATTGTGATGAATGGCCTTCGGGGATATGCCTCAGGTTAAGTTTGTACATAGGGTGGAGTAAAACCTGGAGGATGATCCTCATTATCCTCTTGATGATAGTCATAGGGCCTTTCCTTTATCTCATTTGCTTTCAAAGAAATGAGCCATTTCAGCCATCATATTCCTTTGGGCCTCCAACATTTGATCTTTCATCTCTTGTTGCATTTTTGCCAATTGTTCTTGCAATTGCTCTTGCATTTCTTTCTAGATCTGCTCAAGTCTTTGATCCATATTCTTTGTCTTGGTGCGTGTGCCGTAAGGATGTGTTGCTTCCAGGTTTTCTCTTTCTCTTACTCTCTCTTTCTCTCTTTCTATCTTTCTGTGTTAATTTTAACTTAATTAGGGTCTTCCTATAAATTGGAATGCATATGATGTGATGAGATGTAAATGCATGAATGCAAAAAAAAATATCGATTCTGATTCAGTTTCTTTTAGAAAACATTGTTTTAGAAACAAAAATCTTCACGCAAAACGGATTACAAATACGCTTTCGCCCCTAGGCCCAGAGTTTTAACCCTATCCAATAACAGAGCTAACTCTCGACCTCTATCTAACACTAACTCATACTTTGCACTCAATACATTAGCTTGCGTTGCCAGGTCTTGCAAATGATCAGCAACCTATCGAATCTGGACTATGGCTTCTCCCATGAGATAGTCCCTATCTCTAACTTGATCCTGAAAATGGTGGAGCTCTCCTTTCCAATGTCCTTCTCTTACCTCAAGCTGCTCAATCCAAAGTTCACAGCTCTGCAATGCTGCTTCCAACCTTCCAATATTGTGCTTCATTTCCTCAATCTTGTTCAGACTTACCTTTAACTCGATCGCAAAGTTACGACTCCGGTGATGATGAAGAGATCGTCCGAGCTCAGTCACCTTATCTTTTAATCCTTTATTCTCCTTCTCTAGAGCCTGATTCTGTGCCTGCATCTCTTGGAACTTCTTCTCCCAATACTCGACTTTGGCTCTTTCTTCTTGAACCTCTTGTTGCCACTGCTCTGAAGACTTCCCCAATCCAGCTCTCTTTATTGATAGTTGTATCCTCTTATATTGTGTCTTCAAGTCATCTCGGTCTTCCTCAATCTTCCTCTTTTCTTTCCTCACTTTTTCGACCTTAATTTTCTGAACGTCAATGTCTAAGCTTAGGTATATCTTCTCCTCCTCAAGCCTCTCTATCTTTCTCCCGAGCTCCAAATTCTTTCTTTTGAACTCGTGCTTTATGACCTCTAACTCTGATGGAATCACTTGTAAATTCTCCTCCATCGATCATGTAGCCCCTAAACTCGGCCTAGGGATGTTATCATTGATCCTCTTACTAAACCACCCTTTGTACTCAAGAGTTGTCATCGGACCTTCAGTCAGAATCTTCACACAGCAAATCTTCTTCCAAGCCTCGGAAATCTCTCGCATCTTCTTCTTATAATGATCCCCCTTATATGAGAAATCACTCTGAGCTAACCCTTGTGTTACCGGTATAAACTGCCCCACTTTGTATTGCCTTAGGACGAGTAATGGTGCATAACCAACAACTTCCCAAATTCCAGGAAGAGGTACCCAATCAAAGCTTCCGCAACGACAAAGGACTTCGTTAGGAGCCATCCAAGAGGCTTTCCACATAACATCTTCTTATCGGAGATTCTGAAGTATTTCCATCCACCTTTCCTCTGTAATGTCGTCCCTCCTTGGCGTAGCTGCTGTTTCCTTTAAGGGAGAATAATCCTCAAAGAACACTCGGTAAGGAACCTTATTAACCTTCCAAAAGTGACTGTAAAACCATACTAACAACAACTGTGCGCATCCAATGAATCTTCCTTCACCAGCTCTCCGACATGCATTCAAGGATCTAAATGTCTCAGCTAGGATTGCAGGCACAGGTGTATTATGCTTACTCAGTCGACCGAATAAATCCGTAATTGCCTCATCAATGTGTCCCATAGCTTTTGGGAAAATCACCAAACCATAAATACTTAAGGCCAAGACATCAACCCTCCTCTTCACATCTGGGTGCGCTAATATTAGATCCCTCAAACTTGCCCACGAAATGCATTTACCATCACCCTTTTGTTGGATTCGATCTGCGGCCCACTGTTCACTCATCCCTGTGATCATCATTAATTTCTTCACGAAAGTCGAGAGATTAGCAGCCCTAATATAAGCTTTGTTACCTTGAATTCTAGGACAACGAAGCAAAGTTGTATACTCCTCCAAACTAGGCACTAAGTCTATGTAACACCCCTTACCCGTATCTACGGCCGGAACAGAGTACGAGGCATTACCAGACTTAACAATACACATAGACGAAAACCGGGCCATAAAATTTCATTTAATTCAAAACTTTTCGAACATATGCATAACAAACAAAGTTAACTATATCATTACATCAAAACATAGGACATAGCACGATTAATTAAACTTATAAACCATAATGGATAAGGACCACATCTCATAATCATATACGATAACTCAATGTAGACTGATACGTATGATCAAAATCATAATAAAAGTACATATCACAAACCAACTTCCTATACATGCCACTCACTTAATATTTCTAATATTTGAATTAACTCTCCCAGAAATGATAGTTTGATAGTGTGATTTTGCCTCCGACGATCTCTAACCCCGAGCTGACCTGCCAATACTAAAGAAATGGAGACGATGGGTAAGCTTTACGCTTAGTAAGTTCATACGAAAATAATAAGCAATTACTACCATGCTTTTCAAGATAAAACACTATAATTGTACAATTACACATATTCAGGTTAAGCTGTGTTATCGAGTTACAATTACTAAATCATTCATATCTGAAGCTACAAAACTCCAAATTTAGTTTTGTTAATTTTCCTTGAAACTAGATTCATATATCTTTCTCCCATAAAATTTCCAGAATTTTTGGTTTAGCCAATTAGTACAGTTTTCGGATCAATCCTCGTTACTTGGTGGTTTCAGAACATAGCTCCACCCATCATAAAGTTCAGCTCTCTTGTACACATGGTGAACACTTAGTACCACCCATGTGACCTAGCCAGTTTATTGCGCAGCTCTATTGTCTACATGGTGTCCTTCACCTAGAACCACGCATACGACCTAGCTACATATATCCCGTAGCTCTCTTGTCTACATGGTGTACACATAGTATCACTCATGCGACCTAGTTACATCATAATGTCTCGTAGCTCTCTTAAACACATTATGTGCACTCAGCACCATACATGTGACCTAGCTACATACCATCTGTATCATCCAATCTTTTCAAAGGTTCAACCGGGATTTCTCTCTTTTCCAACAATTTCACCAATCAAGTAATTATCAACAAACATATTTCCAATATTATTATAAAATATCATAATACAAGTAAAATTGATATATTACTTACAACTCATTTAATATCAAGGAAATAACATTAAATTACACATTGCATTATTAAAAATCATATGAACTTACAATTTCTCATAATATCCATAATCATAGAAATCACATTTATGTATGATAATTCAATGCACTTCATGTACCATAGACATATTTTTGAATCAATTCATAAACTTAGCACCATAACATTTAATTTAACATAATTCAATTAATTCACTAAATCTAACTTCCAAATATAAATTACAACATTATTGCAGTATTATTATCATACCAACTAACCTCAATTCAGAAACGGCAATTTACTATTTTAGTCCATAACCTTGTATTTTACCGATTTAAGCCCGAATCTCGATTTCCTTCATCTATAATATCACATTTAGCCTAATAATTAGTCACATTATTCATACAGCTCCAAAAATCATATTTTTACAAATTTTCATTTTGACCCCTAAACTTTTGCATATATGCACTTTTGCCTCAAGGTTCGGAAATTAAACTTCATCCTATTTTCTTATGTTTTATGACATGATGATCATTTTTCCCTTCTATGGAAACATCAAATTCTCACTCTAACATGTACTTATGACTATTAGGTATTTTTACCGATTAAGCCATTTTACTCGTTTTCACTTAAAAACTGAGTAGCACAAGTTGTTTAACATAATTTAAAACCTTATATTCTATCATAAAACACCAAAATACACAAATTTCACCTATGGGTATTTTTCCAAATACAAACCCTAGGTTGAATTATTGCTAGCATAAGCTTAATCAAGTTACCGGGATTCTAAAAACGTAAAGAACTTGAAAAACGGGGTTAGAACGGACTTACTATTGAGCTTGGAAAGCTTGAAAACCCTAGCCATGTTCCCCCATGCTAATTTCGGCCTCCATGAAAAAGATGAGTCAATTTTGGCTTTATTTTCCCTTTTTATTTCTTTTAATTACCAAATGACTAAAATGCCCTTACTACTAAACTTTCCAAAAATTCCATCCATGTCCAATTTTTGTCCATAGACTTAGAAATTGGTCAAATTTCTATTTAAGACCTCCTCATTAATATTCCAAAGCAATTTCATACTAAAAACTTCTAGAATGCAAGTTTTACAAATTATTCGATTTAGTCCCTAATTTCAATTTAAGCACTTTATGCATAAAATTTCTTCACGAAATTTTCACACAATCATGAAATCATGTCATAGACCTCAAAATAATCATAAAATAATTATTTCTATCTTATATTTGTGGTCACAAAACCACTATTCTGATTAGGCCCTTATTCGGGATATTACAGTCTACCTCTCCAAATGTAAAATAACTATAAGCAGGGTTCCAAAACTGTACCATAGCTCGAAATAGATGCTTAGCCACCTTGATGTCTAACAAATAGGGAAGATCTCCATAATTTTGGTAGAACAGCTGCTTAGTCTCGCCATCCCATTGGGCCCAAATGCCCTTCAACTCTTGAAACTCATTCTGTGTCGAACTGATATGAGTGAAGTCCCACAACTCTGACGCATACCCCTCGGTGACACTATCTCCTTAATCTAATTGGGTTTTCTCTGACCATGCACAGACAGAGGCGTTGTCCTCCACTTTATCAAGATATTCGTTCTTCATTACAAAACTTTCTAATCTAGAAATTGAACCGTGAATCGACACCTTTAAATGTTGAGTGACATGCAATGATAGCAAAAATAAAATAAGTCAGTGTCATATATAAAAAGTATAATAAACAAGCACTTATAAGGGTAACCTACTAAAGGCTATCACTGTACTCCCTATGGTAAGCACTTAAAGTTCACTATATGTGTTCCAGTTCTAAAGCGAGGGTACCTGAACCAGCAGATTCCTCGATCCTCACCCATTATAGGCTCATATGGACCAAGTTCAGTTCAGGGGGACACATTTCCCTATGGCCATGCGGAGATGAAAATCTCACGAAGACATAGGTACGGATGTATCCCAGAAGTAATTCACTAGCCCGTGCAGAGGTGAAAACCTCACGAAAGCGTAACTTCTCACTCCCACTTAAGGGTGCGACCACAACGGTCATGCAAATGCAATGTGTTCGAAAATAACAAACATATGCAGCAAACACATGTAAAAAGATCGATATTTTAAAGTTCTTTCAAACTTTTAACATTAAGACAGACAATAATCAATTTTTGGCTTGACTCTCTTATTGGCCCCCAATGGAGTCGCCAAACTGTTGAAACCTTTCTAAAAAGGCGATTTTTTTAAAAAAAAATGAGAGTCGCCACAACCCTTTTTTAGGTGTGATTGGATCACCTTATAAAACATTTTGGTCTATGAAAATATGAGAAGATAGGTTCGGGAGTCGATTACGTATGAGGAAGGATTAGCACCCTCCTAACGCCCAAAATTGGTACCAAATTTAATAGTTTTTTTGTCTTGATGTCAAAAGTTTGAAAGAATTTAAAAGTAGGATCCTTTTTAGACCGACAAAATTTGTGCTGAAAATCGAGATTCTTTCGCTCCAAAAGAGTACAATCATTACATCCAGCATGATTGGACACGATGTTCTTAAACTTTCGTAACTAAAATCATCTCGTGATTTACAAAATCTATTTAAAAGGATACTTTGAACATTTAGACAAACGGGAAATCGCAACCCAACATGTTAGGGCACTACATCCCGAATTTCTAAATATAAAAACATTGCCTCATTTTTTAAAACTCTTTTGGATTAAACGAAACATAAAATTTTAAAAGCAATGATGTATTTAACATATTACAAAAGATCAATATTGAATAAATTAAACTACATGATACATATTTTAACATTTCATGCAAATATAGTATAGAAAATGATAAATAATGACATAAATTACACAATACACATTAACATTTCATGCATATATAATCATAAATAACATAAATAATCAATTTTCATGCAAATATATAAAACAATAAATAACATAAAAATAACAAATAATTGGTGAGATAAAATTAACATACTAAAACAATACTAAATAAATACAAAAAGATACAAAAATAAATAAATAAATTATGAACATATAAAAATATAAGTCAAAAAATAAAGATAAAAACAAATACAATTTAAAAAAAGATGAGGTATTTAAAAAAAATTTAAAACAATATATAAATGATAAAGGAGATTTTTTAGAAATGATTAATATATATAAAAAATATACTATATGATATAATAATTTAACAAATTTATAAAAATAATAATATGTTAAATAGGAACAAAATTTTATAGTAAATTTAAAAATATTAGATATTAAATACTAAATATTCAATAATGATATAAGGATTATTTAATAATAATTTACAATTTTTGAAAATTATATGTACTAATAAATAATAAATAATAAAATAATATATAATAAAATGAAATGAAAGTAATACAGGGAATAATATATATAATAAAATATAATTAACATGATAAATAATACATAAATAATATATATATAATAATTTTTACATGTATAAATAATGTTTATAAAAATAAATAATATATATAAAATATTTAAAATAAATAAATTATTATATATATATATATAAAAGGATTAAAATTGAATTTAAATAAAAATCTAGGGTTAATTTTAAATAAATAAAATGAATTTTGAACCCAATTGAAACACGTGTTAAAAATTGAGGACTCATCGAAATTATCCTAATCCCAAAAACGACGTCGTTCTCAGAATAATTTTTATAATGGCTATTAGGACTAAATTGAAATAAAAGTAAAAGGCTAGGGCCAAATTAAAATAAAAATAAAATGAAATTATAAATTTTAAAAATGCGAAAGGATTAATTGGGCAATTAGCCCTTTAAATAAAAACACGCGGATCCTTCCCGGGTCACGGGTCAACACGCGGATCCTTCAGCCTTGATACGACACCGTTTTGAAGCTTATTATTTTAAGCCAAAACGACGTCGTTCCTATGAGGCTATATAAGCCAAATTTTGGCTTCAAAAATCATTTTAAACCCGTTTTTAAAAAAAAAACCTCTAAAAGAGGATTGAGAGCAGGCTCTCGGAGCTCCGTCGAGCCTCCATCTACGGGCTCTCACGCGCCGTCGTTGGCCTCGCCGGATACGGCGGCCGAAAGCTAAAAAGCTTCATTTTTTAGCGCAAATCCGTCGGTAAGCCTCTCTTTGCTTTATTTTTAGTGATATTTATATGTGCTCATAAAGAAAAATAAAGTAAAAAAAACAAATCACCTTCTGTTTCTTCAATCCACTGTCGGTATTTTTATTGTATATGTATATCCACCCTTTACATCGTTTCGATTCGGGCTTTTATAGCCACTGAAAATTTACAATATTTATTTCTTGCTATATTTGTATTGCCTCTACTGTTCTTCTTTCCTTTTTTTTGCAGGTGACGACGAGGAAATTAGCGATGATCGGGCGCTGATGATGGTGCGCTGGCGCGCCGATTGTGACTCGAGACAAGGGGTCGCTGACTACGGCGTGACGATTGGGATCATGCTTGCGGCGCGAATGTTTCTGGAAACCCTAGGGTTTCCTGATTCGGTTTAGGCATTGGGCCTCGTTGGTTTGGATCTGGTTTGGGCTAAGGGTTTTAGGTGTAATATGTGGGCTACCGGTGTGATTTGTAAATGGGCCATAAGTAGTGCTCTAATTGGGCTATGTACATAGGCTATCAATTTGGACTGTAAAAAGGACTTTTATTATTTTTGTTTTGTTTTTTTATATTTATTTATTTTACGGGCCGAGCAAATTTGGGTTATAACAAGCATAATTCACGCAGATACCCTTTCATTTTAACACTATTCATGTGCAATATCTTTATGTAACCCTTGCATGCTTTGCATGGATTTTTTATAGACCTTTTCCTAACCAAAGATCTACAGTTTCATGGTAATGCTCCATTGAGCCAGTATTTCATATATCTAACCAAACCTCCACAAATCCTCCTTGTTAATTCGAACACTTGTGTGTTCCCCTACAAGGCTTAGCCATTCACCAATCGCGATTTGCATTTATATGCCCTATCGGAGATAAATCTCATATCATATCATATCTCCATACATTTCTCCCATCACATCTCAATAGTTTCCACAATTTCCCCCTTTTATCATTTCAGATACAGAACTTGTGCCCAAGAAAGAGTGCCCATTTACAACCATTCATGCATATCCCGTTATTATCGTTTTAGGTTGTTAACTCAAACATGCACAACTAATTTTGCATAGACTTACTTGGAAGACAACATTATCACACAATTAGTTGGAAATTTAATAGGAATACAAGTGAAAGGAACTCACCAAAGATTAACAAGAAAAGCTTTGCCTATTCTACAGATTCTTTCCCTTTTTCACTTGAGCTTTCTCTTGTTGCTTTGGCTAAATAAAAGTAAGCACTCTATTAAGCACAAAAACCAATAAAATTTGATGTAAAAACAAGAATCAGAAATATGCAAATGTTAATCAGAGGGATGGATGATGTATCAGATAATTGGTGAGAAAGTTGTCTAAAGGCACATTAATAATTCTTATCATGTTTGTTTTTTTCTTATTTATAAGGTTATTAATAATTTCTTATTAAACTATCAATTTATATATAGTTTGTGCCTGAAGCTCAAAAATTTAAAACTTCGGGCTTTGATCTTGAATTCAAAGGGAAGTTGGAATATATGTTCATGGAGATAGTTGCCATCGGTGATAAAGCATGAGCACCTTCTTCGGGTACACTCCCTAATGTTTTTTTTTTTAGGATGTTGACAATGACATACTTGAAGAGAATGAGAAAGAAAATGTAATAAATGATGCTCACATTTCAAGTCAAGTAAGACGTGACTTTGATGGAAACAATCAAAAAAGACAAACACCTGAGGTAGGAACTTCACATTTTAAAATTGGAAGGAAGAAATCCTCAAAGCAAATTGGAGAGGCGGCAAGATTGTCCAGTCAAATTGAAAAATTATGCAGTGCAGCTGACAATATGAGTCAAACCACATTTAGTTTGACTCCTGTTATGGATCCATATGATATTCTATAAGAATTCAAAGTGCTTGATAGCTTGTCGGAGGAAGTTCCAAAAGCAAGTGCGCTATACTTTTTATCATTGAAATTATTAATTAACAAGGACAAACAAACTATGTTTTTATCAGTTAATCCCAAGATTAGAGCTTGGTAGCTTAAGATGGAAATAAAGGAGACTTAAAAAATTTCTAGTCTTCTAGTTTTATTAATAGTTGTTTATGTTTGGTTTTTGGATAAAGAATTTGTTCACAGGTGATGAGTATGGTTGACAATTTCAATAGTGATGGAAGTGATTATGAAAGGGAAAAGAAAGAGATTTTATAACGCATAAAATGTTTTAACTGGTTATTTCATGTTGTATCTTTTTCTGTGCAATTATACTATGAGAAGTGTATATTGAAGTAACCATGCATGGATTCAAAACATTCAGGCGAGGCATGGATCCGAGAGATCCTTGACGATCATGAATCATGCATGGTTAATTTTAGGATGTTAAAATTTGTATTCACAAGCTTGTTGAGAGTTTTGGAGACAAGATACAATTTGTAAACTTCAAGACATATATCTTCTCGTGAAATGTTGGGAATTTTTTTGTACATCTTGGGCACTGGTGTAAAAGTTTCCCAATGTCGAGGAATATTTTAAAGGTTTGGAGCAACAATAAGTAAATACTTTGCAATTGTGCTTGAGAAGGTTTCAAGGATGGCCATTGATATAATTGCACCTGATGATCGTTCTTTTAGTTCAATACCTGAACAAATACATAATGATTCTAGAAATATGCCGCATTTTAAGGTAAAAATTTAAAATTATATTATTATATTTTAATTTTTTTAACTAAAAATATGCATGAGACTAATATGATTATTTGTTCATGATTGCATAGGTGCAATTGATGGTACAAATATTGTCGCTATTCTTCCACCAAATGAACAAATTTCCTACATTGGAAGAAAATGTGTCTCGACTCGGAATGTTATGGTAGTATGTGATTTTAATATGCGTTTCATGTTTGTTATAGTTGGATGGAAAAGATCGGCGCATGGTATTAGAATATTTCTTGATGCAATTTGAAATCCAAAATACAATTTCTACACCCACCAAATGGTAAGATATTTCATTTATTTCTTTTTAAAATTAGTAAAGTACAAGTTATTAAATTTATAATTTAAAAAATAAAACTCTTGAATTAATTGTTTATCATATTATGACATGTAAGAAAATATTATCTTGTTGATTCTGGATATCCTCAAATGAAATATTATCTTGGACCATATAGAGGATATCGATATCATTTACCTAACTTTCGTAGAGGTAGACATATATCTCGTAAAGAAGAGATTTTCAATCATTCACATTTATTATTGCGTAGTGTGATTGAATGGATTTTTAGTGTTTTGAAAAAAAAAAGGGTCACTTTTAGGGGATATGTCAAGTTATAGTTTTGAAAAGCAAACAATGATCATGGTTGTTACAATGATGATACACAATTTTATTCGAAAACATGTCAGTCGAAATGATACAGATTGTATGGAATACGAAAATATTGACAGGGCATATGAGAATATTATCAATCTTGAAAATGTGCATGATAGAGAAAGTGGTGTTGATGATGGTGAATCAAACAATTCAAGTGATTATTAAATAGAATTAACAAGAGATATCATAACTTGTAGTTTAATGAATTCACTTTAAATTGCAAATGCTAATATAATTTTTTTAATATTTATATTGGGTATACAATTATTACCATTCTTGAAACTTAATCCAAATACATAGAATATTTGAATTTGTTAGGTTCATATTTTCTATGTTATGTTAATATCTAATATGATATATATATATTCAAATTACATTTTTTTTTAAAAATAATACAAGTTATTTTAAATATATTTAACTTTTTCAATTCATGTATTAAAATATTAATAATAAGTTATAATAATTTTTTATATTTATTATAATCTAATTTGATGTATTTCATATATAATAAAATTAACAAATTTTAATATCATTTTCTTCCTTAATAACATCATGTATAAAATAGTCATTTTATCTTTTTAAAAACACTTTTTCACATCAATGCTAAACAATTAAGTCTTAAACCAAACTTTTCAAAATCACTTCTGATGAGCACTTTTTCACAACACCTTTTAAAAACTCAACAGTAATGTTAAACTAGCCCTTCATCATTTTAATAAAAAATATCTTACCCCTTCTAAATATTTTTACACTAATTCACCCATGGAAGAAATAGAATGTTAATATATTTTTTTTGAATAAGCTTAATTTAAAATTTTTAATATTAAACCAGCTAGTTTTTTTGGCGTAATAACTTATTTGGTCCTCCAACTTTATAAAAAAAATCCATTTCATCTCTTCATTTAATTTTGCTCTTCTTTAGACTCTTAAACTTATATTTTTTTTATCAAATCAGTCCAAAATAGATGAAAAAGTTAACAGACATTAACTTTGTTGACGTGCCATCCATGTGATAGTTCACGTGTATACCAAATCAACAACTAATTAAAGTTTTAAAAAATTCTTAAAAATATAGAATATTATTTTAAAAATTTTGTAACAATCCAAAAAAATTATGAAAAAAAATTCAAAAATCATAAAAAAATATTAAAATTATTCAAAAATTAGAAAATTATTAAAAATTAGAAAAAATATAAATTATAAATTTATTCCATGATTTATTTTTTCTGTTAATTATTTTCTTAACATTATACAAACTAATTATTATATCCCATTGATTATTGCAACTAAAATATTAATCTCAAGCAAAAAATTACAAATGAATCAACAAATATATATATACAATTTTTTATATTTTTTTAATCTTTAAAAATTTTATAGTATTGTTTTACAAGAAATTTAAAATAATTTTAATAATGGTCTATATATATTTTTAGAATTATATATATTGAATTAAAAATAGGTAATTGTTATCGTGGTATACACGTGAACTGCCATGTGGATGTTATGCTAACTATTCCATTTATTTTGGATTGATTTGACAAAAAAATATAAATTTAAAGGTTTAAAAAAATTAAATGAAAAACTAAAATAAATTTTTTATAAACTTGGAGGGCTGAATAAATAATTATTTTTTTTTAGACTAATAACTCAGACCCCTGTATACGAAGAATAAAAATTGTCTGCCCTTTATCCTTCAAATTAGGGTTTGAAGGAGAATAAAAAGCTGTCGTGGGTGCATCTTCTTTATCAATTCAGATGGTAAGTTTTTTTCTTTTTTTTTTCTGTTCTTTTTTCATATTTAATAAAATTTTAAATTAATTAAGTTAATGAGTCCTATTTTATCATTTTAATTCAATTTGAACTTTCTTTTAATCGAGTTAAGTGAAATGAAATTTAAGTCGAATAGAGTGAAATTGTTTGAATTAAATTAAAAAATTAAACATGTCAAGAGTGAAAACTTGACATCATATATATTTGAAACCTTTTTGAAAGTAAAATAAAAAAATACTTTAGTATCGTAAAGTTAAACTATTAATTAACTTATTTAAGTATCAAAAATAATTATTTTTAAAAAATTTTAAAATTTTAACTTTTTTTAGAATTTTTTTAAAACTTTTATAATTTTTTAAAAAATATAAAATTTAGAATTTTTAAAAATTATTTTAAATTTTTGAAAATTATTTTGAATTTTTTTTGTTAGAAGAGACCTATTTTCTCCTCTCTTTTTTTAATTGGCACAAACTAAATGTATTTATATCAATCTATTATTTGAATTATTCGAGTTATTAAAATTATTCAAATTATAAAATTTAATTTGACTCAAACTCAAAACTCTAATTACTTATTTAAATTGAGACTAGTTTCGCGTATTAATAGACGCGACTAGTTTCGCGTATTAATATGCCCACGTAGGCCCTTTATATATTCGATAATTTGGAGAGAGGTAGCAAAGCCATTCTCAAAGCAATGACTATGAACCTAGAGTTAGCAAAGCTCGGAAGCGCCACTCTTGGTGCCTAGTGTCCAAGAGTTAGCAAAGAAGCCATTGAAAGAAGTTCCACCTCGATAAGTACGCACTGATGAAGACTCTCCCAAGTCCCATCATATCTCACTCAAATCCGTTGCCACAAGCTCCTGTCATAGATATGCAAAAGTTATATTCCCAGCAAGAACTGGAGAAGCTGCATTATGCATGCAAAGAATGGGGTTTCTTCCAGGTACTTGTTTTCTCCTACTAGCTATCTGCACCTTCAAATTTCTATCTCAAAACTAAAATATTATAGACTGAGATTTGGCAGTAGTGTGTAGGATTTTGGGGGTTGACTTTAAAACATGGAACTATGTTGCAGTTAATCAACCATGGAGTGAGCACTTCACTGGTGGAAAAAGTGAAGATGGAGATCCAAGAGTTTTTCAAT
The DNA here is from genome assembly GCA_025698475.1 of Gossypium anomalum. Taxonomy (NCBI): domain Eukaryota; kingdom Viridiplantae; phylum Streptophyta; class Magnoliopsida; order Malvales; family Malvaceae; genus Gossypium; species Gossypium anomalum. The sequence goes on from CM046961.1 coordinate 9,394,264, forward strand.
CTTCCAATGGAAGAGAAGAAGAAGCTTTGCAAAAATCAGATGAAATAGAGGGGTTTGGACAGGCCTTTGACGTGTCCGAGGAGCAGAAGCTTAACTGGGGAGATATGTTCTACATGATCACCTTTCCAACTTATTTGAGAAAACCTCACTTATTCCCTAATCTGCCAATTACCCTGAGGTTCTTTATTTGCATCTATCAATAATTTCATTCTTAAAAAAAAGGATACTGACTGAAATAGTCATTGCACCTTTATACTGAAATCATGAACATAAATTAATGGCCATTCTTTTTTGTCCTTTTCTTTTAATAATTAACTATTACGGAGAAAACCTGTAAGCTTATTCCGTAGAACTGAAACATCTTACCATGAAACTGTTAAGACCATATGGGAAAATCTCTAGGGATGGACCCTAATGACATGAGAGTCCTATTTGAAGAAGGGCATCAAGCGATGAGGATGAACTATTATCCCCCATGCCCACAGCCAGAGCTTGCAATTGGTCTAAGCGCACATTCTGATCCTGTTGGCCTCGCCATCGTACTCCAAATCAACGAGATGGAAGGCCTTCAAGTAAAGAAAAGTGGTGTTTGTGTCCCGATTATACCCCTTGAAAATGCTTTTGTGGTCCATATTGGTGACATTATGGAGGTAATTATTAATGGATATAACTAAATTTAATTAACTGCTAATTTTTTTAATAAATATGGTGATCAAGATAAAAGGTATTGGTTTGTACTGAGGTTGAAGATAGTATCCAAACGGGTATGCCCAAGCGTTGAGAATCGAGCGGCCGTGAACTCAGTTAAAGAAAGGCTTTCAATAGTTACGTTGTATAGCCCGAGCCTGGATGGAGATATGGGTCCAGCACCAAGCCTCCTTTCTCCACAAAATCCACCACTGTTCAAGAGAATAGGCGTTGCTGACTACTTCAAATGTCTCTTCACTCGCGAGCTCCGCGGAAAATCCTATGTGGATGTCTTGAGGATTCAACCTGATCAAGAAACTAATACAAACTAAATATAAACACTACACAACTCAGTTATGAATCAACCTGATCAAGAGGCTGCTGTGTTTCTTGAACACCCTAATATCAATAAATAAAATATTCTCATCGGTTTGCAACATTTTTATTGATTTTCTAGCTTTTTCTCACTGTTTTATACAAAGCAAGGTTGAATGTAGAATAACCCTGAGTCGTGGATACCTCATCTCTTAACTATATGATTAATGATTTAATCTTCACCCATAAAAATAAAATATATTTCATGATTTATAATTTATCTTTTCAAAAAATACTTGCAATAAAAAGATTAATCACTACAACTCATAATCAATACTCTAATTACTATAAAAACAAAATTAAATATCAAATTTCAACTTATTCATAATAAAAAAGCCGTCAAAATAGAAAGTCACACTAAGGCATTAAGAAGGGTAATTTGTCACATCATCAATCTAATCAACATAATATTTAATATTTTTACAAAAATTTGGCGATTTTGACTGATTATTTATTTTCCATCAGAAATTCAATAGAATATTGTTGTTTTATATATATATTAGAATGATTATTAAATTATTTTAGATCAATTTTTATATATTAAGCATATCAATAATTATAAATTTGGGTTTTTTATTAAAGTAGTATAAAAATAAAAAAAATTTAAAATAATACAACCTAAAAAGTAATTACAGAAATGGTATATTTAGGGTGGTCATGCCACTGTGAGAAGCGGCACCACCCTGATTTTGACATGGAACAGTAAAAAAAAAAAAAGAAACAGTAGAAAGAAAAAAAAGAAACAGTAGAAAGATGCTGAAAAAAAGAAAAGGAAGCAGACTGGTTATGGGCCTTCCACAGGCGGCACCAATGGTGCCAGTGCCAGAGGCGGCACCGGTGGTGTGGGTCCCAGGGGCGGCACCTAAGCAGTATAAAGGCAAGTAGAAGCAGCAGCTCCGGGAGCAAGAAGCAACAGCAAGGAGAAGAAAATAAAGGGAAAGAAAGGAGAAGAGAAGAAAAAGAAAGAGAAGGAAAAAAGAAAAGAGAATGTATAATTTTTTTTAAATAATGGAATTTTATATTATTATTGTATTTTTGTTGTTATTATTATTGTTGATTTTTATTGTTTTTTGTTGTTAATTATCATTATTGTTAGTAAAAAACTATTATTAGGATTGTTGATTATTATTGTTAGTAAAAAACCCTAATTATTGTTAGTTATTATTATTGTTGATTTATATTAATTTTGTAAAAGAAACCCTAAAAAAGTCTATTTATGTTATGTAAAGAATGTATTTTTTTTTATGTAATTTATTTGTTATATGTGTTTTAGGTGAGTTTTTTACCCTAATAATATAAAAAATAAAATAAAATGCCAAAATAGGTTGTTTGAAAACCTATTTTGGCATTTTATTTTATTTTTCATATTATTAGGGTAAAAAACCCGTTTTAGGTTGATTAGATAATATTTATGAAATTTATTTGGCATGTTATAGATATTGTTAGCAATGGCAACATATTTGGTATTGCCTGATGAAATAATAACTTCAGCACAAAGGGAGAAAGTTGATAAGATGATGAGAGAAGTGCAAGATTACAGAATGAAACCAGAAAAAGACATTGTTCAACACGTTATCACAGTATATAAAAAGATGCAAGAAGTGTTGTGGAAAGGTCATGAAATGATTAGGAAGAATAAAATACAATACTTAACCCTTAGAAGGACATTAATAGAACTGGAACATCAAATCATTTTAGACCAACTTTGGAAGATATTGGTACCACGAACCTATTGGAATCTAGTTATATGCTTCGTAAAGTTGATAATCTCTTATGGAGCAAGAAAAATAGCGAGACAAAGTATAGGTTCACGAAAGTTGACTGGGAAGCAAAAAGTGATTGACATACCATGGATGGATAAATTAGATGTTAGGAAATTACCAAGAGAATTTCTAATTTCAATACCCGTTATAAAGATTGAAGAGGAAGAAGATCTCGAGGAATTACCAAATTAGATTGTAGAAGATGAAATGAAGAGAATCAAGAATATCTAAATTGGATTGTACAGTATTTCCCAGAGGAAGATACAGGGTTGGAGATGGAAGAAAACATAGAACTGAATTTAAATGGTTAAATGTAAAGATAAATGTTGTTCGTGTATAAAATGAGAACTGAAAAACTATGAGCTTATGAATGAAAAAATTGCATATTGATTAATTAATTTTTTATTTAAGTAATTTATTTGCTGTTCGAAATTATTTTGAGAAAGTTTGTTTATTTTTTAACAGATTGAGCATTGAAGATGGATAATCAATTTTTTGTATGCGTTTATTTCGATGGAATCATCTTGACAACAACCGTTGGATGCATATTTGAATGTCGGCAACAAATAGCAATGAGATTTAATAGAAATGTCTCGTTGGATGATATGAAGGGAAGGATTAACACAAAAATTGTTAGACGTTGTGGGAGAAGGATCTCGAAACTTTTCTACAAGTTTCCAGTTTCGACAGATCCCATCAAATTTACTGAAATGGAACTTGTAGACGACGAAAACGTGGAGACAATGATCGGTCTTTACTGTGGAAATGAGAGTGACAAAAATACACCGATTCACTTATTTGCTGAGTTAGCCGGTATGGAGGAAAATGAAGATCTCACTACATATGGTGAAGAGCATAGAGCTCAAGAACCGTGCATGGTGGCTCCAATATCGTATGTTGATAGTGAATCGACTATACATGGGATCGATATCGATCTTAATATTACACCCGATATGGATGTGGTTGGTGATGATAGTTAAGATAGTAGTGATCCTTATTATCAAGAGGTCGATAGTGATAGTGATCCCGATGTGGACGATGTCCCCGATGATATTGACGATGAAGACGTGAATGACGATGGAAACATTAATGCGTCTTCGGTCGGGAACCAGATGCGACGTGTTGTGATTCACAATAATCCTGGGCCACACATGTCGCTTATAGACCCCGACGCGGCGCATGTAGCTGAGTTCCCAGAGTACCCTGAAATACTTCCTGCCCACCGACTAGTCGTAAATTCTGATATTGAGGAGTTATTCATCGACCAAAGATTCGAAAATAAAAAAGAGTGCGTATTTGCTATTAAGCGGTATAGCATGAATATATCAGTAGATTACAAAGTTGTAGTGTCTAAACCGACATTATATATTAGAGAGTGTTGGAAGTCGGCGGAAGGCTGCAATTGGCGGGTACGAGCTATATTTATTCAAAATTCGCAGATGTAGGAGATACGCAAATTTGTTGGGCCTCACACATGCATATCAACACGTATGACAGAAGATCATCGAAAACCTGATTCTAAAACTATCTGTACGTGTATCATGCCAATGGTGAAGGACATGTTGACCATTAAAGTTTCGGTACTGATTGCCGAAATGCAGGCACGATTTCAGTATCGAGTATCATATCGAAAGGCATGGATAACTAAACAGATGGCAATGGAGCAACTGTATAGGGATTTGATGCGTCGTATAACGAGCTATAGAAATGGATAGCTGCTATGTGGGAGTACATACCGGGGACCGTCATTAAGTTATAGACACGACCTTATTACGGCCTGGATAACCAACTACAGCCGAGAAAAAGAATTTTCCATCGGATGTTCTGGATGTTTATCCATGTATGTGCACATTTCCCCACTGCAAGCCATTTGTGCAAGTGGATGGGACCTAGCTATATGAAAAATATACACAGATCTTACTTCTTGCGATTACTCAAGACGGCAACAGGAACGTGCTCCCGATAACATTTACCATTGTAGATAAGGAGAACATGGAATCGTGAGAATCCTTCCTTACCAACCTGCGGAGGTATGTTATTAGCAACGATAATATTTGCATTATCTCCGATAGAGGGAAAGGATTAATTGCCACCATTAGACGTTCCGGTGTACAATGGAGATCCATTTACTGCATCTGTCACATCAAGGCTAACTTCCATCGAGATTATAAGAATGCAGACTGGAAGAGACAAATTGTGAAAATGGGTAAATGATTGCCTTATCTTTTCAATTTAAGTTTTAATGTTTTAAGGCAATACTGTAACTTATTTTTTCTTAATACATATACAGCGTACGAGCTAAAGCCATACATTTTTTGCCAAAGAATAACTCGAATTGAGAGTGACATGGAGGGTCAAACGAATACATCTTTTCAACAGTGGTTGGGTACTATGGAGCCGTAGCAATGGGCTCAAAGTTTTGACGAGGGCTTTTGTTATGGTCAAATGTCCACAAACTTAGTAGAGGGGGTCAACGTTGTGTTGTTGAAAACACAACATCTTCTAACTTCAACTGTCTTCTCGGTTACATTCTACAGGTTGGCTACCTTGATGCCAAGAATGGGTCAGTAACAAGTCAACCAGATTGAGGCGGGACACGTGTTTGTCGAAGATGTTAGGGATGCAATGGTTGCAAACTATCGGATGGCGAGGTCGATAAATGTAGAAATATATTCATTACGCCTTAAAACGTTTCGAGTTACGGAGACCATTAATCGTCGACCTGGTAAACCACCTAGGTCCTATGGAGTTGATATCCAGAATAGACAATGCGATTGCAGGAGATTCCAAACACTTCATTATCCGTGTGCGCATGTCGTGGCAGCGTGTGCTAAAGTGAACCTTAATGTTGAACAATTTGTTGATGATGTGTACACACTCAATCGCACGTTACGCGTATGGGAAAATGAGTTCCCTGTCCTGTCCGACCTGTTTACGTGGGAAGTGCCTCCGACGACTTTCGAGCTTGTCCTAGACAGAGGGCTACGCAGGAATCCGAGAGATCGTCCGCAATTAACTAGAATCAGTAATGAAATGGACATTAGGGAGAAATCTGACAGTATACGTTGTGGATTATGCAGGTTAGCTGGTCATAATCGGAGTAAATGCCCGCAGCGAAACTATCATGTCGGACAATCTTCACGATCAGGTAGGAATTGAGCTTATGTTGTAATGTATTTATTTTATATAAAAAAATTATATTGCAAATATTCCTCTATTTGTTCAAATTCCAGTCAAGCTATTTTCTCGAGTCGCAGTTACTAATTTATTTATATCTGGAGCTACGAAACTCTAAATTAAGATCCACTAATTTTTCCAGAAACTAAGCTCACATATCTTCTTACCATAAAGTTTTCAGAATTTTTTATTTCAGCCAATTAGTACAGTTTATTCTTTAAAGTTACCCCTATTTTGCTATTCGATAGCTCTGATCCTTATTCACTAAAAATAAATTATTGCTATTCGATAGCTCTGATCCTTATTCACTAAAAATAAATTATCTTACAGTACGAGATTTGGATAATGTTCCCATCTATTTCTCTTGAAAATAGACTCGTTAAGAATTCTAAGCATATAAATTATAAATCATAACTATTTTTGTACAATTTTTAATGATTTTCTAAAATCAGAACAGGGGATTCTAGAATAATTGTGGCTCTGTCTCACAAGAATTCAAATATCTCATAATATGAAATTTTTTTACTTACACCGTTTCTTATATGTGAAATTAGACTCAATAAGCTTTAATTATGTATTTTATCTAGCCTTTAATTTAATTTATACAATTTTTATTGAATTTTCAAAGTCAGACTATTGCTACTATCCAAACTGTTTTTGTACAGTATAATGATATTTATCATAATATCATTTTCAACTAATCATGAACTCACCATTTCATGTATCCCATGCTCAATTACACAATAAAACTTAATATAATTATCATTCAATTCTCATGAGCACACATAACCAAACATTCTATCGATCAAGGTAATTTTTACCAATTACCTACACTCAATCAACGAATTAGTCACAAATACAAACAAGGTCATGGTTGAGTTTACATTTACTCAACTTGCATATGTAACTACATATGTATCATCTATTTCATATGTCCATGAAATCTCTATATATATCGGTAATAGTATGTTCCAATTTAATTAATGTTCCAATTAGATTAATGTTGTAATGTATTTAAAGTTTGTTCTAATTTCTATTACAAGACTAAGTTTGTTACAAGTTTTAGTGTTTTAATGTTCAAAAATGGCCAAATTAATCTAATTTACGTTATGGTCAAATTTTGTTCCACTTTTTAAAGTTCCAATTAATCTAATTAAATATATACAAAAAAAATACAAACTTTTTAATATCAATACCTAAGAAACCCCTAAAATTGATGGTTCGATGGTGTGGTCTTAGGGGTATATTTCTGCGGAGGTCTACGTTCACGTTGTGGGTGATTGCGACGACCAACATCCTCTTCAGTCGCAGGTGAGGGTGCCTGATACATGGAAGAAAAATTATATGGCTCGAATGGCATCGATGAACTTGAGCCGGAAGGAGTGCTATGCTGCGGTGGATACAACCCAATAGGAGTGGAGTACTGCAGTGGATACGGGCCAGGGTAGTGCTATAATGTGGTGGATATGGGCCGGGAGAAGTGTTGTGCTGCGGTGGGTGCGACCCAAATATATCAAACCCGTAATGGTATCTGCCCCCTGACGAGCCCGAGAAATAGTCATTGCCCGACAAATTCGGATAATAAGAACTATCAGCCGAATGTGAATGCGATTGCTCGGACTCGGCCTCCGGCTGTGCCTCGGGCTCCCCCTTTGGGTCAGGCTCAGGATCTGACTGTAGATCGGGCTCTATATTGGCCATTGGCTCGTATGCCCCAGATCGCTACACGTGCTGGGGGACTATAGTCGATTGCCCACCAAGTAAATATGGCTTCCCCATACTAGAGTACCACTCTGTGTACTCTAACGATGGTTGCAAATTGGAAGACATATCCATCTGAGGTCTTCGAGCCATCCGATTCTCCTACACCGCAACAAATCTCCAGTGCATAACCCTCCAATGTTGTCCATGTTTCCCTCTCTTGTTGATGCCATGAACCTCCCCCACCTGCATTGGCGGATCCGCGATATACTGGATGCAACCAAACTGTCGTAGTACTCGATCCCCGTGGTACCACTCGACTACATTGAAACTGATAATTGGTGCGTTAGTGCATCACAATTAAGAATCAACATAGATAGACGAGGGTATAATAGCCGCAATTTCTGGTCTACGATATGGCATCCATATAAACTGCATGATTAATACCATGGTTAAAATTTAATACGGTTCGAGTAAGATATACAAAGCAATTACATGTCACGAATATTTGAATAGCTTACCCCTTCCCCGGCATGTTGTTCAATCATCAGACGATATATCGGGACAGTGTACGACCTCCCGATACTCGGATAAATACTCCATCTATGAAAATAATTTTCAAGTAAATATAGTGTCGTTAGAATAGTATTATTATAAAGAAATTGTCAATTACTGACAAGTTAAATTTTATCACCTGTTAACTAGCAGAAATACGTATGGTTGGTGACTAACCGATGCCAAGAATGGTATCCGATAAAGAGCCCATGCTTGTAACAATATAAGGCATCCGCCCATGTCTACGGCATCAGGCTTTGTCGTCCGACAAAGCTTACGATACAACACAGCCAGAACTGCGGAACCCCAACTATACGAGCGAACATTATGCAAATCAACTAACAGAGGTAAATACTGGAGATGAACCTTGTTGTTGCTCGAATTGGGCATCAGTACACCCCCTATTATATACATAATGTATGCTCGAGCTGCGCACATCAACTCTTCTTCAGTGGCATTAACTGATAAATGCTGAAAATTGGCTTTTAGCCATGTAAATTTCAACTCCGAAAAAGTAGAATCAGCATCGCCGGGCGAGGCTCCTAGCAGGCTATAACAAAGTGCAGCCGGCTCAGCTATGACATTTACGCTCGTGACGGCATCCCCGTCAATTGGGAGCCCAAAGTGCAATGCAACATCCTCCAGAGTGACAGTGCACTCCCCACACGGCAAATGAAAAGTGTGGGTCTCCGGTCGCCAACGTTTGACCAACGTGGATATTAAATCATACCGCAAATCGAACGTTCGAGTCAATGCTGCTGACCCGAATCCAGCTAGCTCCAAGTAGGGCATCAGTCGTGCAACTGGGGAATATCCTAAACCATTCACCCGACCCCTTAATACGCAGTACGAGTCCTGATAGTGTTAAATACAGAAAATAGTTATAATAACATATTTTATTTCCTTAAATTACGTAGATCTTTTTTAAATGGAACTCGTGATTAATAAATTTCAAAATATGTGAAGAACATCCTTCTTGATCAATGAAGCCATTGCGATGCATGCAATTTCAAAATAAATTTCGATTATTAATTTTAATGTTTGATGGATTTTAAATATTTATTAGAATAACTAAATTTTATATATTGCTTTTAATTACAAAAAATAGCAAACAGTTCTTTCAACAACATATTTTTTTGCTATACTATATTAAAAAAATAAATATATCCAACCCAAATACAAATATTTTTATTATAATTTAAAATATATAATAAGTAAGATGTTTTGGTTTAAAATATAATATATTTAATACACTCGACATGTAGTTCAATATATTTTAATTTAATTTATTGGGAAATAAAAAAATTTCGTATAATATTTTAATTTAATAAGTAAAATATTTTAATTAAATTCATTGGGAAATAAAAAAATTTCGTATTTCTAAAATTTTTAAAATATCTGGATTCTATTTTTTAAAATATACTATTTTCGTATTTTATTTTTTTATCTTATTTTAGTACATAATGTTTCAAATGTATTATTTTAGTGCTTTTTAAATAACTCTGATTTTGTCCCTTTGTTTGTATTTCTAAAATATTCGGATTTTATTTTTTAAAATATACTATTTTCGTATTTTATTTTTTATCTTATTTTAGTACATAATGTTTCAAATGTATTATTTTAGTATTTTTTAAATAACCATGATTTTGTCACTTTGTTTATATTTTTAAAATTTATGGATTTTATTTTTTAAAATATACTATTTTCGTATTTTATTTTTATCTTATTTTAGTACATAATGTTTCAAATGTATTATTTTAGTGTTTTTTAAATAACCTTGACTTTGTCCCTTTGTTTGTATTTCTAAAATATTCAAATTTTATTTTCTAAAATATACTATTTTTGTATTTTATTTTTTATCTTATTTTAGTACATAATGTTTCAAATTTATTATTTTAGTGTTTTTTAAATAACTCTGATTTTGTCACTTTGTTTATATTTTTAAAATTTTTGGATTTTATTTTTTAAAATATATTATTTTCGTATTTTATTGTATTTTTTCATATTTTATTTCTTTTCGTATTTTATTTTTTTATGTTTTATTTTTTTCATATTTTCTTTTTTTATACTATTTTTGTAAAATAGTATAAAAACCACGTCACATAAAAATAAAATAATTAAAATATAACATGCCAAAGAAATTTTATAAAAAATAATATATCTAATCAACTTGAAAAACACTTAACAAATAAATTACATAAAATAATAATAATAATAAAACGTTCTTTACACATAACATACATAAGCTTTTTTACTTCAATAAAAATTAAAAATAAATTAGGCATGAATGAAAATATAAAATAAATACAAACATACCTTAATATCTCTTTTTAACCGAAAAATACCTTGCAACAAAATAAATTTATAAATTAAATCTAAATTAAATTAAAATCAAATCAACAATAATAATAGTGTCTAAAAGACATAAATTATTTACTTAAAAAAATTACCCTTTTTTCCTTCTTTTTCCTTCTCTCCCTCTTCTTCTCCTTCTCTTTTTCTCTTTCTTTTTTCTTCCCTTCCCTCACCAATGCCGTCTGCTTGCTCCTTCTTCTTCTTCTCTTTTTCTCTTCTTTCTTTTCTCTCCTTTCTTCCCCAAATGAGGTAGGGGACCATAATATATGGTCCCAAACAGAGAAGAAGACAAAACCCCTGTGCATGAGTGGTCATGTCACGGTGCCGCCGGTGGCACTGGCACCATTGGTGCCACTTGTGGTAGGCCTATGACCAGTCTGCTTCCTACTTCAGCTTTTTTTTTAGCATCTTTCTACTATTTCTTTTTTTCTTTCTACTGTTTCTTTTTTTTTATTGGTCCATGTCAGAATCAGGGTGGTGCCGCCTCTCACAGTGGCGTGGCCACCCTGAGCATACCATTTCTGTAATTACTTTTTAGATTGTATTATTTTAGATTTTTTTTTTTTGTACTACTATAGTAAAAAATCCTATAAATTTTGTCCAAAAACTCTTTACAATATTTTCTAAGCAAATTTAAGGTGTCAAATTTTTTTTTATTGTTTTACTTTTATCTCAAAATTATTATATTCAACTCCAAAATTTTATATTTTATATATCAAATAAATTTATATATATATATATATATATATATATATATATATATATATATATATATATATCCTAAGGGTTAATATCATTTTAACCCTTAAATTTGACAATTAAATTTATTTGATTCATGAACTTAGAAAAATACAAAAGTTTGATGATATGATTGGGTCATCTCATCGCTGAAAAAAGAACCTCACTCAAGTGGCACAATCTCATAGTGTCATAAAATAATACTTTTATGTTCCTTTTTAAGTTCAAGAATTAAAATAAATCCAACTGCAAAAATCAATTATCAAAATAAATTTTAAAAAATACAAATATAAAAAAAACTAATTACTAAATTTAGGGTAAATATTACATTAACCTTTTATTAATATCTGATAATAAAATCTTACTAGAGCGACATAATTTCATATTTATATGAAATAAAAATTAATTAATAAAAAATAGTTTTACTAAAAACAAAAATTTGACCCTCACGCTTAGTCGGTGAGTTCAAAGATGTATTTTTTTTAATTAATCATTAATTGTCAATTGAGTAATAGCTCAATTGGCAAGAGTGCTATTATCAATATTTAAGGACGTGGATAGTTATAGGTATTATCTCAAAAAGAGCAGATATGATCAAAACTTATAATAATATTGTTCAAAAAAATTAATCGTTTGATTAATTTTTTATTTGTATTATGTTTTGATTTTTTTAAAAATTTTTATAATTATAATTTATGAACTTTTAGAATTTGCATCAAAATTGAAAAATATGTAACATTTTTGAAGACTAAAATTGTTAATTTTTAATAATTGAAACCAAATTATAAAATTGATAAATAATAATGGATAATTTTTTTTATTATACTAATAATAATAAGAAAGAACTAAACATCTTATTAGAGATTTAACTATAATGTGACTAAAATTTCTTAAAACTTTTAAATTTTTTATTGTGTTCCCTCAAACAAGTAAATTTAATTTTGAAAATTTTGAAAATTTATGAGAAATAAAAGGAAGCCATGTTACAGTCCTGTTATGGATTAAAAATGGCTTAGAAAAAAAAAGTAAAATTACAAAAATGTCACTAAATTATATACTTCGATTTATTTTGATCATTAAATTATTAATTTTTTTAATTTAGTCATTCAAATATTTTAGTCACTTTCCCGTTAATAATAAATTGTTTTGAGGGTACTATTTTACATCAACCAATTGTAACAATATTTTTTAAATTTTATTTGTCAGGTTAGACGTTAAAAATGTTAAAGGAATAAAGATTTTTGTATATAATTTTTTTGAAATACTCTACTAAAATTATTTGCATGCATTTTAATATATTTTTAAACATTATATTATATTTTAACCTTAATTGTTTATATTTTTCAAATATTTTTTATCAATAATTTTAATTAATATGTAATTTTTAAAATTATAAAGAGCACAAAATCAACTTATGCATTAAAAAAATAGTTTACTACATATTAATGTTTCATATTTAAATAAATAAATTTAAACTTGAAGATTAGTTGAAGTACAATAACAGTATAATAAGTTACATAAAACCATATGATAGTTTAAAGACTTTCTTAATACATTACCATTTTATTTTATTAATTATTATTAACTATTAAATTAAATTTATTTTTTCTAAACTTCATTCAATAAGATGGAAGTTGTAACTCTATCCTTTTCAATTTTAGTTATATAAATTTCTTTTCCATCCCAACTTCTTCCAGTTTCAAAAGGTACATTCCCAAATGGAATTTCACCTAAAATAAAATGACTTCTGTTTTTTCAAGACAAATTATTTTATGACCATTTTTACCACATGATTTATAGTTCTTTTTTTTAATTATTTAATGATATTTTAAAAAAAATTATGTCATTGATACAGAATTTTAGTAATTTTTTATCTAAAACCTCGAATCTTGTTCCCTGAACCCTGAATCCAAAACCTTAAATAGGTATGGGGTTTGAGTTCGGGATTCAAGTTTAGAATTCAAGTTTATGGGTTTGAGGTTTGGGGTTCATGGTAAAAGAATATCAAAATTATGTATCAATAACATGAAAAAAATTAATAAAATATCATTAAATAATTAGAAAGAAACCATGAATGATGTGTGAGAAGGATTCATAAATTAATTTATCGTTGCTTCAATCACCATCCCAATTTTTCTTCCTAAATATAGTAGGCTTAATTTGCATACAACTCTCAAGGCCTTAAGGAAAAGATTTGATATTTGTCCCTGGCCGCCCAGCTTCAATTAACATTTTCTCCGCAATCAACTCCGCTTGCAAACACACAAACGTATAATTCTAAAAATGCTTTGTACTTATTCCAATTTGTTGACTGTAAGATAAGATCGGACTAAGCCTAAGAAAAGAACCTTCCCGCTTCCATTATAACAAATCACGACAATTCATCCTTGTGTTTTAGTCAATTACATCATACACTTTGTGATGATATAAAGAGTATTAAGGGTTTTGTATTATGCTTCTCTCTCCTAACCCACTCTATAAATATCACCCTGATCCTTCCTATGAAATCCACGCCCCACACGTAAAACACTTTAGTTGATAGGTAGCAGAAAAAATGAAGTTCTTAGCTTTGATGGTTGTGTTCATTTTGGCCTCTGCATTGAGGGCCTCGGCTGATATCAGTTCGCTTATCAGCCAAGATATGTTCAATGAGATGTTAAAGCATCGTAATGATGGTAACTGCCCAGGCAATGGTTTCTATACATACGATGCTTTCATTGCCGCTGCTAACTCCTTTGGTGCTTTTGGAACCACTGGCGATGATGCTACTCGTAAAAGGGAAATTGCTGCCTTCTTGGCTCAAACTTCCCATGAAACTACAGGTTCATTTCTCTCATTAAAAATAAATAAATTTTGTTCATTTTCTCTCTATAAAACTAGTCATGCATGCATGGTTAATGGCATAATCCTTGTATAGGTGGGTGGCCAACTGCACCGGACGGTCCATACGCATGGGGATATTGCTATGTTCAGGAAGAGGGCAACCCTGGAGATTACTGTGTTGCAAATCAACAATGGCCTTGTGCCCCTGGTAAAAAATATTTTGGCCGTGGTCCTATTCAGATCTCATAGTAAGTGTCTTCTCTTTTGAATATAAACATTGAATTTAATCATTCTAATAGATAGAATGTTCATTGAATTTAAACTTCTAAACTAATAAAATATATACCGGAAATGGAATCCCTCCAACTATATCTTGACCTTGACCCTTGACTTTGGCAGCAACTACAACTATGGTCCAGCAGGAGAAGCAATAAAGGCTGATATTCTGAATGACCCCGATTTGGTAGCAAAGGACCCGACCATTTCTTTCAAGACAGGTCTTTGGTTCTGGATGACACCACAGTCACCTAAACCTTCAAGTCACGATGTCATCACCGGCCAATGGAAGCCATCTGCAGAAGACACGGCCGCTGGTCGGGTCCCTGGATACGGTGTCATCACCAACATCATCAATGGTGGCATCGAATGTGGCAAAGGATCCAACCCTCAAGTTGAGGATAGAATCGGGTTTTACAAGAGATACTGTGACATACTGAAAGTGAGCTACGGTGACAATCTTGACTGCTACAACCAAAGACCCTTTGCTTAACTATGCACTTTAATCCATCGTATCATGGGTTGGGTAATAAATATATGAAAGAATAGCATTTACAAATCAAATTATATTGAAAATAATCATGCTATTGTACTACGACCATATATAGATGTATCTTCCGAGGAAATGGAATAAGATCAATATTCAATAAATGAATGAGTTTATTTTATTTAATATATGATTTGGTAATTTAGTTTCTTTTTTTTAATATGGTTTTTGTGTTTTTATATTTGGTAAAAATTATACATTTTGGTACTTAAAGGTAACATATTAACTTGTTAATGTTTAATTCGAGTTTTAAGGTTGATTTGATGAAAGATAATTGCTAATATTATTCGGTTTGAATTTTTCATTGTTTTGTAAAAAGAATAAATGTAATGTTAATTATGATTTTTTTTTAAATTTTGTGTTTAACTTGTTGAATAAAATAGGATGGTGGTTATTTTTCCAAATTTTAAGATTGATTTGATGAAAGTCTATTGTTAATATTATTGAATTTATTGAATTTTGATCGGAAAATGGCATAAATAGATGAAATTTGTTTAAGTATGAGAAATTTTTCTCTGGTCTCCTTTTTCTAATTTTTTTTTTCAATTTTACCATAAAACCATACTCAAGTCTCATCTTTTAAAATGTTATGTGATCATTTTCTACTATGGAAATTATTTAATTGAAGAAGAAAATGAAGAAAAGATTTAAAAAAGTAAGGAGAAAGGAAAGATTTCAAGATTTTATTAAGAAAATTGTTTTTATTGGAAGTAAAATCATATGGAAATTATATTGAATATATAAAATCGATAATGTTTCATGTATTTATATTGCAAGAGAAAGAATAAGGAAATTGAAAAAGGTGATTCAAGTTAAGGAAAGACAAAAACTTAGGATTGAAAAAGAAAAAGGTTGATTTCAGTCCCAACAAAGTATCCCAATATTATAATCACTCACCCCAAATAACTTCACTTACAACATCCCAATATTATAATCACTCACCCCAAATAACTTCACTTCCAACAAGGTTTACTCTCCAATAAAATGACTAACACAAGAGTGTAAAAACACAAAGAAAAAGATCGATAAAGCATTCAAGATGCACCCCCAATGTGTGTGACAATGCGACCTATTTATAAGCTGAGATCAACACCTTCTCCAAGTAATTAATGGGATAAATCAGTGTTTAAAATAGAAGAATTATCCATATAAAATATTCTCTTTTAATTTTCAAAAATGCTTTCTCTCTAAGAAAATCTAATAAGCTTTATCTCCAAGAAAAATAAATTAATTTAAACCTTAGTGAATAAGGATAATGTTTACTTTAAATCAATCAATCCTTCTCACTTCTTTTCTTCGAAATAAAAACCATTAACCGACTAAAAATAATTTGTAACTTCATTTTAAGGATCATTTGATAATTGAGAATTGAACTACGATGAACCAAGTAAAAAATGCCAACAAACACATTCATTTTAATTATCTTAACTCATTGTTCTAAGTATTATCCTATCTTGTTGTTCTAAGAGATTTTCAAATAATGAGTAAAACAATAATGTCATAAGCAATTAACATCCCAACAGTCGTATATCATAAAGCAAAGAAATAACTTTAATATGAAAATTTAAACTACATAATTGAGAATTAAAATGATATTTGAATGATTAAATGATAAGATAAGAAAGAGTTAACTTCTATAACTGAAAAGGGATATTAAATAAGTAATAATTTGAATTATGTCATAAAAGAATTAAGTTTGTTACATCCTTCCAATAAGAAGACACATGGCAAGTACAAAAGACATCATTGACTTTGCATTCACTTCCGGAGCATAATCACCCGTCCCACTTCAAACAGAACCTACCATCTGAGGTGAATGTTATCTTATTTTGAACATCCTTCCAAGACAATAAGAAGTCTATTTAGGCTTGACTACCTTATATTGATAGAATCTCATAATATGTGCCTATGATTATTCATTATCCATTTAATGGGATTGGACGCTAACCTGGCCATATCATGCCAGTGGAGAAGAGGATTTTTCCTATAAATACTTTAGAAAACTATGAATAAGGGATTGAGCTTTTAGTGCCCTAGAGTTACTCTAAAAAACTTGTCATCTCAATCAACCTGCCATCTTGTCCTCATTTCGACTCTTGACCTCTACAGGTGAATCGACCTCCATTGCACCACCTTGGTCTCCTCCTTGCTCCTCCTTGTCTTCCTTGTCTTCCTTTCTTGTTGTACTTTGTATCAACAATTGGTGTAGTGAACATTGATCGAAGAAAATATCTCAAAACTAGAATGATGCTACCCATAACCCCATTAACAAAAACAATGATACCAATCCCACCAATTCCTCTACTCCCATGAATGGCAATGATGCCACCAATAGCACTGAACTTCCCTCAACCCAAACCAAAACATCAACCCTCCCAGTCGTGACCATTGTGGAAGCCCTTACCCAACTCCTGAATGCCCTTAACACTCCCTCAGTTAACCCTATCATTGTGGCCTCGCCTTCAATTCCCAATATGCCATCTTCTCCTGCCACCCAATAAGACCCCAAAGATGATCTCTTAAAACAAATCATCTCTTGTTTAAACTCACAATCTTAGCCCACTACTACGACTATTCCCTAGACCCTAAATCTTAAGTGGATCATGGACTATGTATGCATGACTCATACACTTTGATGTAAGTAAAAGCTTGAGTTCAAATAGATAAGAAATCGAAAGTTGGTGTGTTGGGTGTACGACTTCTGTAGTATGTAGCGTCATTTAAAAAAGTGGAATTCATAACCCAAAACATGGGTAAGTGATATCCTCTCATTGATATTACATGGTTGATGAAAAGTAAACTGGCCACTGGTCGTCCATCTTTGTGATGGATGACTTGATCACTATTTGATAGTGATTGACTTTTCATAAAGGAAGATGTAATAGTTACCATGAGATAAAATAGGATCATATTGCAAGAATGGATATTATTCCAAAGAGATCAATGATATCCTGTAAAGGTAACACACTTATGGCAAGGTCATTAGACGATTACTGAGTAGTTGCTTTCGTAATGGTATGTCATTTGGGAGAGCTCGGATATAATACTATAGTGGAATGACTTTGTGACTAAATAAGTTTATAACTAATAAGCTAAAAGTCGAAACTTAATTATAAATCATTTGAGCCTCAACTATATATGTCCAATCGGTCCCTTCGCCAGCTTGTTGAAACCATAAATGAATTACGTTTGAATAGAAATGAACATAGAGAAATGGTAAATATTCAAGAATGATTATGGTTTTCTCTAAAATGGAGAAATGAAATCATTTGGAAATGAATGTAGGTTTCCAAAAATGAAAATGGAAATGGAAATGATCCTTTTACAATCCTATATGAATTACTTAGAAAATGATCGGAATAATGAGTTTATGTATTGGACTATTTTGAAACCCAAAAATGAAAATAAATCATCCGGTCATAGTGAACATGTTGAGTTGTGGAACATTGAACATGTTTTCTTGAAATTTTACCAGGGCCAAAATAGTCAAAATTTTACCAGGGTAAAATCGTCAAAATTTTGTTGGGGGTAAAATAGGGATGAGGGATGAGAAAATTGTTTTATTTATAAATATTAAAGTCTATTTTGAAAAATAAAAAAACTAAATCGGATTGGATTACATTAAACAGTACTAGGTCAAAAAAGCCCAGAAAGTACTTGTAATTGAACCTAATGTAAGAGAGGTCCAAAAACCCCTCATGGACATAAAGAGGGCGGCAACTCTAGTAGTAATACTAGGGTGTCTCATTCACCCTAATCCTATTCTAAGTAGGATGTTATTTTTCTATTTGAAATAAACAATTACAACTCAACAATGATTCTACCTTCTCTTTCTATAAATAGATGCTATAAGTAGAGCTATCAACACAACTTTTGAAAGATTGTTATTTTGTCGAAAAATAGAGAGAATCTATTCTCAACTATTACGTATATATTTTTTGGAATAACAATTCTACCGGTTTCTATTAAGAAGAGAGAATTTTCGTTTCTACCCCAAAAGGAAATAAAACTTTTTCTAGTTTTGTGTTTCGATTCCATTGCTTCGAGCCCACACTTGAAGAAGTTTGTGGTACAAGAATAATAGAAAAGATCGTTTTGTTGAAAGCTAAGAACAATGAACATCCGCTAAACTAAAAACACAGGTACGAATTCAGTTAAGGATTATTGCTATAAATATCACAAACTGGGTCGGTTTTCAAAATTTTAATATTTCGTTGTGTAAGAAAAACATTTTCAAACCAGGATTTTCCAACACCCCTAGCCCTTTCCATGTTGACGCACAACTTATTTGCTTCCTTCAAGTTCCCTAAGTTAACTTACATTGGTAGTGGAGACTTGGAAGATCACCTAGCTCACTACAACAACCATATGAACATTCTTGGAGCCTCAGATGCTGTAAGATGTAGGGCTTTCTCCATGACCCTTTTTAGTACCGCCTAGCAGTGGCACCTTCACTCCCTTTGGGATTTAAAAGTAGTTTTGACCAATTGGTCAGATTATTCATGAGCAGATTTTTTGGCGAACAAAACTCACAACAATCCCCAACTTCCTTCATGTCCATCCAAAAAAAAGAGAACAAACCCTTTCGTGATTTCAGGAAAAGGTTCAATGTTATGACTATGATGACCAAATGTGTCTCTTATGCTCTCACCATTCAAGCTTATAACAACTCGTTTTTTAGTGACGCCGGAAGCAATGATTGCGGGATCATAATTTCGACAAGTGAGCTTGTAGACACTAGTAATTAATATTTATAAGTTAAACATAGTATTATGGTAAATTGTGATTTGGTAGATTTTATTAATTGGCCAGTTAGTCAAGGTACAAGTGGTGCGTATCGAAAGTTAGTAGTTTTGGAATATGAGGTATCGGGATCTCATTTCCATAAACCAAGCTCGTAAATAATATTATTAAATAGTTACATAGTTGTTTTATAGGTGAATTGAATTTCAGTCTAATAATTTTATTAATTGAATGATTAATTAGTGTACAAAGACTAAATCATAAAAACCACAAAAATTAATCATCATTGATTGTTATTAGCTCAAATGCTTAATTAACTGTTGTTAAAGAGCCCAAGGGATAATTAAATCATTTTAATTAAGTGTGGACAGTTTACATATGTATTTTAGATTTAATTATATGTTGATTAAGGTTAAAAAAATAAATAAACAAAAGGGTAAAAAAAATAAAAACATGAAAACATCTCATCATTTTATTCCACCGTTGAATTAGAAACCAAAAACACCAAAAAAAAAAACCTCCATTTTTTAACAACCAAAGTTGGGCCAAGCTTGGTAAGCTTTTCTAACTCCGCTTTTAATAATTTTTATGTTTTTTATATTATTGTAACTAGGTCTAGTTAACTTATATTTCTGTTTTCAAAACTATTAAAGATTTCTAAAGTTTTCATTGATGAAAATTGAAGTTTTTGATGTTTAATAGTTTGATTATAAGCTTAGATATGTTTAAAGACTAATTTGTTAACTAATTTTTTTTAGTTTTCTGTGTAAGGACCAAATTGTAATAATATAAAATTTGTCATGAAATTTTTTGTAATTATTGAATATATAGGGCTGTATAAGGATGAAATTGAAATCAAAATGAAAAAAGGGGCTTAAATGTGAAAATTATGATAGTTTTGATTTTAGGGACTAAATTGAATAAAATGCAAAAGTTTAGGGGCATTCAAAAAATAAAATTAAACTGATGTATGCTTATAATGTGATTAAATAAAATGTTTGGAATTGATAAATTGAATTGAATGATTAAATAAATCGAAAATTAGACCAATTTGAAGAAAATTTGAGAAATGACAAAATTTGCTTATTAGTCTTTAGTGAGTTGTTTTGTTGCTGTTTTGATTAGGTAAGTTCACATAGTATAATTGTAATTATTTTTTTATATTTTATTTTTGAATTTGTATTTGTTTGATAATAGTTTGAATTGTGCACAATTTGGTACATCAGGTGAGTTATGAACTAAAACATAGAAAAATGATAAGCTAATGGTTAAAACTAAAATGATGAATTGATATTTGAAACAAAAACGAATTGATAATTAATTATAATTGATTATAATTGATTGAATTGTGCTAGTGTGAAATTGATCAATTGTTTACGGTAAGGACTAAATTAAATTAATTTGAGATTATTGTATGTTGATGTAAATGTAAAATTGATTTCGTATTGAGAAGAATTATGTTGGCATATTGATATGTATTGATGAATTACTATTGAACATATATAATTGAATTGATAAATTGGCTTATAATGGAAATTGAAAATGGTTACCCTATTAACTGTTCGGGCAGAGTCGATATAGTTTGCATGCTGTAGGATAGGAAGAATTCAGGGTTACCTCAATTACGAGTCGATGAGGCACGGTGTGCCAAATTACTTCGGTTATTCCGATGAGACACTGGGTGTCAAACTTATTAATGAGCATTGGGTGCAAACTATTTACTTAAAATTTATCCGATGAGGCACTAGGTGCCAAATTAGTATGTTGGTTGGATTCGTGTATTTGTTCAAGTTCGAGTAAAGTTAATAAGGGGAATAAATGGTAAAAACGAGATAAATATAATTGAAATGGCGATGATAGAGTCCTCACAATCATGAGATTGAAAATTTGAAATGAAAAGTGTTATTTAATAATAAAGATTGCAAATAGATATGAAATAGAAAGTAATGTGATATTTGATTTGTAAGATATAAGTTGAATTGGTAATTTTGATATGGTAATACTGTAACACCCCAAACCCGGCTTAGATGTTATGGCCGAATCTAGCGCTGTCACATAACAGTGCTTTAGAAATCGTAATGACGTTAAGACCATTTCTCCGTATGTACCATTTTTCATTATCTTATGCTATCTTCTAAAACGTGTCATTTGTTTTCAATCATTATCCATTTTCAAAACGTTATACTTTGCGGAAGCTTTTAAAACCATTTACGGATGCATGGTAGTTTCGTAAAACCTTCGATTCTTTTGAAAATTTGAGTTTTCCTACTACTAGCAGTAAAAGCCGTAAAATATTGCAAAATCCCAAATTAAGCAAAAAAAATCCGTAAAGGCCTTAATTACATTAAATTTTCCCCAAATATAAATTGAATCATATGTAAACAGAAAATAGTCTAAGTGGAAAACTGTGTGGCCACCGCTGAGTCCTCCGCTGCTCCGATCCGTCTAATGCTGGAGATTACCCAAACAGATAAAACAAAAAAGGGTGAGTTTTCGCAAACTCAATATGTAAACCCCACAGATAAAACATGCATACAACATACATCAGAATATAGTCTGAGGCCGGAGCCCATTACAGACTAGTCGGGGCCTCAGCCCACTCAGATACAGATGCAAAACAGATCATCAAAGTCCTACCCACCAGCCTCTACACACCATCTCCGTCCAACCCTACACACCATGTGGGGATAAAATCAACCCATCCATCCCAACGCACTAGGCTGTACCGAAATGCGACACATGATCAGATAATTGTAGCTGAGCTGCCAGATATCAGGCTTAAGAGCCTTTCAGAATACTTCCTCCAATATAACATCAACCCAACCCCGATGCAATGCAACATGCATAAATGGCATGCTAAAATGCAATCTATCAGATTACTCAAACAGTTCAGATTTACATGCTAAGTATCACATGCTTAAATCATACATCACATAATCAGATCACGAAATTAAGGGTCTAAGTAATGCTTACCGACCCTCCGACAGGTCACAGTCGACTTGAGCGACCCGTGCAACCTTACAGAGTTTTCCAGAAAAATGGGCTCACACGCCCATGTAGCCTGCCCGTGTTGGCCCACACATCCGTGTTCCTCATAAGGCCTAAATTAGCCTTGGCCGTATGGATCACATGGCCTGGCCCAAAAATTCCATACACCTGTATGGGCCAACACATCCGTGTGGCCCACACGACCCAATTGGTCGAGCCCGTATCTCATACACGGCCTCACCGGCCATCACACAGTCGTGTCATGCACCCATGTCTTATGCGCACGGCCTGATTCGTCGATCACACGCCCGTGTACTGCTACACGGCCTATCACACGGGCGACCACACACTCGTGTGGCATCGATAGAATCATTTTCAGCTTCTACCGATTCTCTTTTACTATGTTTTCAGGTACACACTTGGTTTCGTTTGATGCGAATACAGTCCCTGAGCACTCTGAAACCTAAGATTGACCAAGAAGCACGAATTAATAGCCTAAAGATTCGAATTAAAACAAACCCCCAATCGAGATACTTATCAATTGATCGACAATCACTTACCCTCGTTCGAACAACTAAAGTCCTACCCCCCTTAAACCACTGAGGAACGATCACCAGCCTCTCGGTTGATTCCTACAAGATAGCCGGAACCTATTTAAACAAAATACAAAAGAATAGTCTAAATCAATCGAATACCAGGACTTACCGAATACGCAAAACAGTCGTTGACCCAGACAGAAGCAGAATAGAACCAAAATAGGAAAAAAATTGAAGAGAATAGATGTGGACAAGATGGAAATTCGGCAGGGAAAAAGGAGAATCAAAAGTCAGAATTTTGGTAGAAAGGAGAGAATGTGCCGAATTTTTGCCAAAAAGAATATCAATTAGAAAAATATTGTAATAGCTCATAATAATCACAATCCCTTAATTTTCTCTACGAACTCCCCACTACCCACAATTCTAACGCCACTCAAACTCATCCCCACAACCACTCAAAAATAAAGCAGAAGTAAGGAATCGAACACAGAATTTCCAGCACACTTGACACTCCACTTAGCCACCGGACCAGCAGGCCCATTCTGATATGAAATTACAAATAATTTAATATAGCCTTCTAACTAGAGGTTAAGGCTTAATTTAGTAAAAAGCTAAAATTTTCCAAAAATATGGCTTGAACTTGATACCTCACACACACACCCAGAACACATAATCATTGAATCAGATACACAATTATGTTAAAAACCCACAGAAACAAATTTATCAAATTTGTGGTGTTACAACTTTACCCCCCTAAAAGAAAATTTCGGCCTCGAAATTTACTTGGTCAAAATAGATGAGGATACTATTAACGCATCGCATCCTCAGGCTCCCACGTAGCCTCCTCAGTGCTATGATTCTACTGTAACACCTTCACTAAAGGAATAGATTTCCTCCTCAGAACTTTAACATCGCGATCCAGAATCTGAACTGATATCTCCTCGAATGTCAGATCTGGCCGAACCTCAATCTCCTCAACAGGGACGATATGTATGGGATCAGAGTGGTAGCGCCTCAACATCGAGACATGAAACACATCATGGATGCATTTTAACTCTGGAGGTAGTTCCAACTGATATGCTATTGGCCCCATTTGTTTCAAAATATGGTACGACGCAATAAACCTAGGGCTTAGCTTACCCTTGCAACCGAACCTTAGAACGTTCTTCCGTGGCGAGACCTTGAGAAAAACTAGGTCCCCCACAAAATACTCTATCTCTCAACGTTTTAGATTCACATATGACTTCTACCTATCAGAAGCTGCTTTCAGTCGATCTCGAATCAAACGAACCTTATCCTCAGTCTCAGAAACCATCTCTGGACCCAGAATACATCGCTCACCCAACTCAGTCCAGCATAAGGGAGTGCGACACTTACGATCATACAATGCCTCATAAGGTGCCATTTGTATACTAGATTGGTAGCTGTTATTGTAAGCGAACTCTACTAATGGCAAGTACTCCTCCCAACTGCCTCGAAAATCAATAATACAGCCCCTTAACATGTCCTCCAAAGATTCGAATCACCATCTTCGATCGACCAGTGCATGCGAGGATGAAAGTAATCTCAAGTCTAACCTTGAACCCAGAGCCTCATGAAGCTTCTTCCAGAATCGAGACGTGAAACGTGGATCCCTATTAGATATGATCGACATGGGTACCCTATGAAGTTTCACTATTTTTGATATATAGAGCTTAGCCAATTTTTGTAGAGAGAAGCCCATCCTGACCGGAATGAAATGAGCAGACTTGGTCAACCGATCCACGATGACCCATACAGAATCCTTCTTAGTGAGTGTTAGAGGTAACCCACTAACAAAGTCCATCGTCACTCGCTCCCGTTTCCACATCGGTATCTTAACCGACTACAGCAAACTTGAAGGTAATTGATGCTCAGCCTTAACCTGCTGACAAGTCAAATAGCGAGCCACGAAGTTGATAACCTCTCGCTTCAACCCTGGCCACCAATATAAGTCTCGCAGATCTCAATACATTTTATTTTCGCCGGGATGCATAGCATAAGGGCTACTATGCGTTTCCCTCAGAATCGACTGTCTCAAGTCCTCATCATTCAGTACACAAATTCGACCGCGAAAACACAATACCCCATCCTTATTAAACTCAAAATCCATAGTCACTCCACTCTCAACCTGTCGAAAATGCAACTTAAGAAACTTATCCCCTATCTGTTTATTTCTGATCTGATCAATCCATGTCAGTTTCACTTGAAGTTCAGCTAGTAGACCCCCATCGTCGAAAAGACTCGGTCCAGCGAACATCGCTTTTAGATCGGACATAGCCCTACGGCTTAACACATCGGCCACCACATTGGCCTTTTCAGGATGATACTCTATAATGCAGTCGT
The DNA here is from genome assembly GCA_025698475.1 of Gossypium anomalum. Taxonomy (NCBI): domain Eukaryota; kingdom Viridiplantae; phylum Streptophyta; class Magnoliopsida; order Malvales; family Malvaceae; genus Gossypium; species Gossypium anomalum. The sequence goes on from CM046961.1 coordinate 9,419,892, forward strand.
AATCCTTAAGCAGTTCAACCCATGTACGCTGCCTAAGGTTCAACTCCTTCTGAGTGAGGAGATACTGGAGGCTTTTGTGATCAGTGTAAATGGTACACTTCTCATCGTACAGGTAATGCCTCTAGATTTTCAGAGTAAAGACAACTGCCGCCAACTCTAAATCATGCGTCGGGTAATTAACCTCATGCGTTTTGAGCTAACGAGACGCATAAGCAACCATCTTTTTGTCTTACATTAGAACACAACCTAGACCTACATGCGACGCATCACTGTACACCACGAAGTCTTTACTGGGCTCAGGCTATATTAGAATAGGAGCCTGAGTTAAAATAGTTTTGGGCTTATCAAAGCTCTCCTGCTGTACATCAGACCATACGAAAGGAACTCCCTTTCCCAACAGCTTAGTCATCGGAGCCGCGATCAAAGAGAACCCTTTCACGAAACATTGATAATATCCTGCCAGCCCCAAGAAGCTGTGGATTTTAGACATATTCTTCGGCTGTTTCCAACTCAACACAGCCTCAATCTTACAAAGATCAACATAAATCCCCTCAGCCGAAACCACATGTCTCAAAAAGGTTATTTCTCGGATCCAGAATTCACACTTTTTGAACTTCGCGAATAATTGTTTCTCACGGTGAGTCTGTATAACCACTCTGAGATGCTCATCGTGCTCGTCTTCAGATTTAGAATACACCAAGATATTATCGATGAACACCACTACAAATTGATCCAAGTAGGGTTGAAATACTCGGTTCATCAAATCCATAAATGCCGCTGGTACATTAGTCAAACCAAAGGGTATAACTAGGAACTCGTAATGTCCATATCGAGTCCTAAATACTGTCTTATGCACATCCGCCTCCTTAACTCTCAATTGATGATAGCCCGAGCACATATCGATCTTAGAAAACACAGAGACCCAGCTGAATTGGTCAAATAAGTTATCTATTCTCGGAAGTGGGTATTTATTCTTGATCGTTAACTTGTTCAACTGATGGTAGTCGATACACATCATCATTTTCCCATCTTTCTTCTTTACAAATAGAACAAGTACTCCCCACGGAGACATACTAGGACGAATGAACCCACAATCTGACAGCTCCTGAATCTGAGCCTTAAGTTCTGTCAGCTCTTTCGGTGTCATTCAATAAGGGGCGATAGACATCAGAGCTGTACTAGGAATAAACTCAATCCCAAACTCTACCTCTTGGCTCGGAGGCAACCCCAGTAGTTCCTCAGAGAAGACATCTGGAAAGTTCCTCATAGTTTTGATGTCTTTAACTGAAGAGTCTCCAGAATCAAAAACACTGATATAAGCCAATAATACTTCACATCCTTTCGAAACCAACTTTTCTGCTACCATAGCTGAGATCACATTAGTCAGGTAGTCACGATGCTCCCCAATCACAACTACCTCGTTGTGATTCTCAGTTATCAAAATAACCCTCTTAGTCGTACAATCCAGACTCACTCGATGCTTTACCAGCCAGTCCATTCCCAAAATCAGATTGAACTCCCTAAACGAAGCTCCATCAGATCAGCTAGAAATACTACCCCTTGCACCTATAACGGGACGTATCTATACAGTCTACTAACCTAGACAGATTGCCCCAAAGGATTCACAACCGCCACCTCACTAGAAGTATTCTCAATCAAAATCCCCAAGGTTTCAGACATAGAACTAGCTACGTAAAAGTGTGTAGAGTCTATGTCTATCAGTGTAAGATAAGGTACACTATTAATTAAAAACATACCTGTGATAACGTCCGGAACATCTCTGTTCTCACGGCACGAATAGCATAGACCAAAATAAGTTGCCTCGTCTCAGTCAGCCCAGTACCTCTATTTGGTGCTCTCTGTCTTCAGCCCATGCCGTTACCACCCCTAGCCTGACCACGGCCTTTAGGTGGCTATTGAACTATCCTCGGCGACTGTGCATTGCCAGAACTCGTAGCTTGCATCTGATCTGTCCTTAGCGGATACTCTCTAACACGATGCTCAGTAGACCCACATCTCAAACACCCCCCGTAGTCCTCCAACACTCGCCTGGATGGCGTCTACCACAATGCCCATAAGGTAAAATCCCAATAGGTGCAACAGGGGCCCCAAATCTTACTGGCCCATCAGGTCTGGCCTTTTTCTTAGGCTTCAATATAGAACTCAAGGGCTCTGAATCTCTCTTGTTCTTACCCCTCTTGCGATCCCTGCACTTAACATCCTCATCAATCTTGGCCTTCTCGACCAGAACAGCAAACTCACGCTCCCTCTGTGGAGCTATCAACACCTTCAGATTATCCCTGAGACCGTCTTTAAAATGAACAAATCTCTCATATTCAGTCGCCACCATGCCTCGTGCATAACGGGTCAGTCTCAGAAATTCGGCCTCATACTCGGCCATCGATCGATCACCCTAGGTGAGATTTAGGAACTCATATCTCCTAGCATCAATATAATTGGCTCCTATATACTTACTCTGAAATTCTATTTTAAAATACTCTCAAGTCAACCATTCGGGTTGGGCGCCCTCCTTAACTGTTAGCCACTATTGGTATGCTTCATCGCGAAGCAAGGAAACAGCGCCCTTCAATTTCTGCTCAGGGGTAAAATCCAAATCATCCATGATTCTTTCAGTGGCCTCCATCCAGTACTAGGCCATGTTAGGGGTGACGCCTCCCGAAATAACTCAGCCCCATTGGACCGGAGTCGTTCCGTAACTGACCCTCGGCTCCCAGATCCAGTAATGGGCCCAGTGACCCTCTCCAAAATCTTGAGCATAGCCTGGGACAATGCGTCGTCCCTAGTCATGCGATCACAAGACCCAGTCTCAGTAGCAGGCGACACTGGCGTCTCACTCGTGTCTAAATTCGGTATATTATCCATGAAAGAGGACTCAGCTCGAGCACATTTACGACCTCTACCTCGGCTTCTAGTACCACATCTGTGAATACCTCGTGCACTTATTGTCTAATTGAATTTATTTGTATTACAAATTTTTATGGATCAGTTACAATTTCAGTATTTATTAACAGATGTTTTATGCCAAAACAGTATCAGAAGTTCAGAGTTTGTTTCCGTAAGTCGTAGTCTTACTACAATTTTCAGTATACACTAACTAAAGTGTTTTCAGCACAGTATACTACCTATAGTTATTTCAAACATACTAGTAGTATTTTTCAGATAAACTTTTTAGAGTTTTTAGAATACTTACAAAATCGGCACTGGAGACTCTGCGAACCACACACTTACCTAGAATATTTAAAAACATTTGGAAATAATTTCTTTAAAAACCAGTTTTGGAACTCGAAATTCACAGCCGAGTTTTGAACCTGGCTCTGATACCACTAAATGTAACACCCCAAACCCGGCCCAGATGTTATGGTCGGATCTAGTACTGTCACATGATAGTGCTTTAGAAATCGTAATAATGTTAAGACTATTGCTCCGTATGTACCATTTTTCATTATCTTATGCTATCTTCTAAAACGTGTCATTTGTTTTCAATCATTATCCATTTTCAAAATATTATACTTTGCAGAAGCTTTTAAAACCATTTACAGATACATGGTAGTTTCGTAAAACCTTTGATTCTTTTGAGAACCCGAGTTTTCCTACTACTAGTGGTAAAATCCGTAAAACATTGTAAAATCTCAAATTAAGCAAAAAAATTCATAAAAGTCTTAATTATATTAAAATTTCCCCAAATATAAATTAAATCATATGTAAACAGAAAATAGTCTAAGTGGAAAACCGTGTGGCCACCGCTGAGTCCTTCGCTACTTCGATCCATCTAATGTTGGGGATTACCTGAACAGATAAAACAGAAAATAGTGAGTTTTCGCAAACTCATTGTGTAATCCCCACAGATAAAACATGCATACAACATACATCAGAATACAGTCTAGGGCCGGAGCCCATTACAGAACCAGTCGGGGCCTCAGCCCACTCAGATACACATGTAAAACAGATCATCAAAGTCCTACCCACTAGCTTCTACACACCATCTCCGTCCAACCCTACACACCATGTGGGGATAAAATCAACCCACCCATCCCTACACACTAGGCTGTACCGAAATGCGACACATAATCAGATAATTGCAGCTGAGTTACCAGATATTAGGCTTAAGAGCCTTTCAAAATACTTCCTCTAATATAACATTAACCTAACCCTGATGCAATGCAACATGCATAAATGGCATGCTAAAATGCAATCTATCAGATTACTTAAACAATTCAAATTTACATGCTAAGTATCACATGCTTAAATCATACATCATATAATCAGATAACGAAATTAGGGGTCTAAGTAATGCTTACCGGCCCTCTGACGATAAGTCATAGTCGACTTGAGTGACCCGTGCAACCTTACAGAGTTTTCTAGAAAAATGGGCTCACACGCCTATGTAGCATGCCCGTGTGGGCTCACACGCTCGTGTGGCCCACACGGCCTAAATTGGCCTTGGCCGTGTGGATCACATGGCCTGGCCCAAAAATTCTACACGCTCGTGTCTTGTGCGCACGGCCTGGCTCGTCGATCACACGCCCGTGTACTACCACACGGCCTACCACACGGGTGACCATACGCCCGTGTGGCGTCTACAGAATCGTTTTTTAACTTTCGCTGATTTTTGTTTTCTATGTTTTCCGGTAGACACCTGGTTTCGTTTGATGCGAATACAGTCCCCGAGCACTCTGAAACCTATGATTGACCAAGAAGCACGAATTAATAGCCTAAAGATTCGAATTAAAACAAACCCCCAATCGAGATACTTATCAATTGATCGACAATCACTTACCCTGGTTTGAACAACCGAAGTCTTACCCCTCTTAAACCGCTAAGGAACGATCACCAGCCCCTCGGTTGATACCTACAAACCAGCCAGAACCCCTTTAAACAAAATACAAAAGATTAGTCTAAATCAATCGAATACCAAGACTTACCGAATACGCAAAACAGTCGTTGACCCAGACAGAAGCAGAACAGAACCAAAATAGGAAAGAAATTGAAGAGAATAGATGTGGACAAGATGGAAATTTGGGAGGGAGAAAGAAGAATCAAAAGTCAGAATTTTGGTAGAAAAGAGAGAATGTGCTGAATTTTTTCCAAAAAGAATATCTATCAGAAAAATATTCTGATAACTCCTAATAATCACAATCCCATTCTCTCTACTAACTCCCTAGTACCCACAATTCTAACGCCACTCAAACTCCTCCCCACAACCACTCAAAAATAAAGTCGAATTGAACATAGGATCTCCAGCACACTTGACACTCCACTTAGCCACCAGACCAGCAAGCCCATTCTAATATGAAATTACAAATAATTTAATATAAGCCTTCTAACTAGAGGTTAAGGCTTAATTCAAGAAAAAGCCAAAATTTGCCAAAGACATGGGTTGAACTTAGGACCTCACACACATACCCAAAACACATAACCATTGAATCAAATACACAATTATGTTAAAAACCCACAGAAATGAATTTATCAAATTTAGGGCGTTACAAATACAAAGTTGATTAATGATGTATATATGAATATCGATAGTATTGAATGCTCATACATATCGGCTATACGAGCTGGATGGCCAATATAGAAATGCGATAAATCTATGAATTTGATGTAAAATTCGAACAATAAAATGGAATAATGACTGCCATTATATTGAAGTTGGATGTACTGTTGACAACAAAATGAAATGATATGATATAACCTTTAGATTGATTAATTGAAGCTTGAATACATTGATACATGTGTACCATTGAGACTTTTAGTTGTATTTATGAATTGAAATGTTGATTAGAATGTTGTAAATGATATTGAGTTGTTGATTTTCATGCGATTGGTATTAAAATTATTTGAAATGCTAAATGTTCAGATTATTATATGAATTAGTTACGGGACGAACTCACCTTGTTGATATAGGGATGTTGAATTTAGACAAAATCATCAAATTGAATAACTTGTATAAATTCATAAAATGAGGTAAGTTACTTTAATAATTGTAAACTTACTAAGTATTGTAATGCTTACTCTCTTATTTTCCTTTTCCCTATAAATTGTCAACTTACGAAATCTGTCAAGCGAATCGTCTAGAAACTCACACTATTGTATTGTTAAATTGGTAAATCTTCTAATCGTTTAAAACATGATTTTGTGACATCTATTTAAGTGATTTATTGATTTATATTTTGGTCGGTTTTGTGCAAATATTTCAAATTAGATTTATTTCTATTTGTGAAACCGGAAGACAACAGACCCTCTCAAAATTCCTACGAGTTATTGCTTAGGCAAATTGGCCTTGGCTCTTGTCCTGTGCCTTGGCTTCGGCATCATCAGTCAACCCGGCACGGACGCCATAGCGGAACACCCTCCAATCCCAGCTCCTCTCTTCCTTCTTCCCTCCAAAAACCCTAAATGCTGCCCCCCCCACATTTTTATTTGAAACCGAATTATTGAAAAACAAAGTCAACCCCAGATCATTAAAAAGGAAAAAAAAAATCATTTGTCTTTCTCGGTTGTTGGGTCTTTGAGATATGTCGTCGGAGATCGAGGTGGTGGAGGAGGCTGTACCTTTGAAGCAATTGAGTGGCGCTGTAGCGAATGGAAATGAATATGGGGGAGGGCATCATGGGGTTGTTGGTGATGTTGCTGATGATGAGAGCTTGAAGAACGATGTCTATACCGCTGCTGCTTATGGGGATTTGGAGAAACTTCAGAGGTTGGTTGAGTCCGAGGGTTGCTCTCTTTCCGAGCCTGATGGCCTTGGTTACTATGCCCTCCAGTGGGCTGCTTTGAATAATAGAACCGCAGCTGCTCAGTACATCATCGAGGTTTTATTTATTTTTTTTGTTTGGTTATTTTTATGGACTTAATGAATTGCCTTTCCTGTCAGAGTTGGGAGATTTGTTTCTGAAATTTTGAGTTTGGGATTTATTGAACTGTTTTTATTTGGTATCCAATTCATGGAATTTTTTTTCTAAACATTTATTGAATTGGGGTTTAATGGTTTTATTGAACTCCATTTTTGGGAAAGCATGCTTTTGAGTCATGGAAATGACTTTTGAAGTTGTTTGAATTTTAATGTTTAGTTATGACATGTCACTCTTTAAGTTTTCATTGGATAAATTCAGTTTAATTGAGCAGATTTTGGGTTGTCTTGATATGCTAGCGTGGTGGAGATGTGCATGCGGTGGATCATAATGGACAGACAGCCTTGCACTGGAGTGCGGTCCGTGGTGCAGTACAAGTTGCTGAGGTTTTACTCCAAGAGGGTGCTCGTGTTGATGCTGCTGACATCTATGGTTACCAGGTTAGCATTTTCTTCAATGCGGTGCCCAGTATTATATTCTTTCTTATTCAAGAAATTGGCATGGCTCCCCATAATATGGATTTGGGACAATGAAAGCAATGTAAATTATTGTTAAAACAAAGCTAGCTGTTTTAGACATTCTTCTCTGCTGAAGTTGGTTTGTATCTGTATGGGAACTCAGCAGTATGTGGTTTCAATAAAACGAGTACACCATATTGATATTTTGAGGCTTAATTTAAAGAAGATATGTTTTTGCTATGCATTTTGGTTAAACCTTATATACTTGCTGGAAACAATATTCACTCACTTATATTCTTATTTGTCTGGGGCATCAAGGACGCCTAAAAGCATAGCATTTCATGCTTTCTTGTTTGGTCTGGGTTGCTAACATGCTAGGTCCCCTTATATTTTCCCTAGTCCTTGTCCCTGTAATTTTATCCTTTAGGTATCATCTAACATTATGTGCAATTTTGTACAGTTGTTACTTTTTTTTTCACTTTTTTAAAAATGAAATTTGCTAGAAGTCTAGAACATGAGGCTGGTTTCTATGTCTTAATTTAATACTGAAAACTTTATGCTATTCGTGTTTTACAATTTAATTGTATGACAATAGCCAAATTGATATATTTCTTGCTTTTAATTCTACTTCCAAATGGATGCATACTTAATTTTGTAATTTGATGCAGATAACACATGTTGCTGCCCAATATGGTCAGACTTCTTTTCTCTATCATGTTGTTTCGAAATGGAATGCTGACCCTGACCTTCCTGATAACGATGGGCGAAGCCCTTTACACTGGTACATGAGGATTTCTTCTTACATCTCTCTTATTCATTTGATGGTCTAGGATAAGGCACTACGGTGCTGCTCTTTATTTCGCTATCTAAATATCAGCATTTTATTGGGGGTTGATTTTTTTCCCTTATCTAGCATTAGCATCACATTGTTTTCTATGTTTGATTACTTAGGTACTTCAAATTTCCTTGTAATCAATGATGAACCTTTTTTTTGGTACTTAATGTTAATGAGTTATTGTTTGAAACATTTGCTGGTAAGTTTATTTTTGGAATACCTAGTATTATTTTAATTATAAAAGAGTTTAACTTGCTAGTATGATGTTTACAGTAGTTGTTTTCATTCTGGAAATTTTAAAGAGTGTTTAGATTTGTGTTCACTATTCCTTCTGTTAAATCTCTCTTTGAGTTAATCTTTTTTTTTTTAATTTAACAAGTTTGCTTACATATTCTGATTATTCTATTTGATTTTCCCTGCAAATTGCTTGATTGTGTGATGAAGTTTACAATTGAGGCCTGTTATTTTTAATTCCAATTTCCTTTCAATATGGACAACTCTAGGGCTGCCTATAAAGGTTTTGCCGATTGCATTCGTCTTCTTTTATTTCTTGATGCACATAGAGGGCGTCAGGACAAGGAGGGTAATTTTCTGATTCTTGGTTTTAAAATGTCATTTCTAATGAATTTCATCCAGTTAATGTAGTGTGATGCTCTGTTAACTATGTTTCATCTTTACATCAGGTTGCACTCCTCTCCATTGGGCAGCTATCAGGGGTAATCTTGAGGCTTGCACAGTCTTAGTACAGGCTGGCAAGATGGAGGACTTGACGGTCACTGATAATAGTGGCCTTACACCTGAACAGCTTGCTTCTGAAAAAAATCATAGACAAGTTGCTTTTTTCCTTGTAGGTTCCATGACATTTTAACTTGGTTAAGAAATATGATTAGTCTTTCATGAATTGTTTGGATATTTATATGTTTGTTTTTCAGTCTTGTACTGTTCAAGCTCTTTCTTGTTAGCAATGACTCATTAATGCCTTGACTGAATGAAAGACATTTCTGGCTTCTTCTGCCCCACAAATATTTCTTGTGAACTCTTGATAAAAATTCAAATAATAGATGCTTTATAAGCTTTAGATAAATATCCAAAATGTGTTATTTATTCTTTATATTTCTGGGGACAATTTGAAATGGTTGATGCTTTATGCAGTTGCAAACTCAAAGTATTTTCCCTACCTTTATGCTGCGTTAAGGTTTATGAAGCTGGGAGTTCTCTAGTAACTAATATTTTTGTTCTTGGATAGTCAAACCTTTTACCTTTCTTTGTATAGCTGCAATATGGGTGCAGCATTTGAAAATTTTGTGACTTCACCATGGAAATATTAGGATGCAATTGTTATTGCTTTTGATTGGTGTTTTTATTTGTTTCAGTAAAGACTGTAAAATTACTTTGTAAGTGCTTAATGTGTCTCCTGGCTATTGGTCTGTTTGATTGTTAAGATGACGTGCTTATGAAATCAGATGAATTATACCCGCCTATTTATGTTTCTTACATCTGATTCTGCAGGGAAATGCTAGAAGGCTGCTTGAAAAACGATGTGATGGGAACAGCCGTCTTGGACGATTTACAAGATTAAGACTTGCGCCACTTCTTTGGTGCATTATCTTGCTACTATTAGCGACCTATATTCAATCTGTCATAATGGGTATGTCTTTTGATCTCTTCATGAAAGTTAATTGTGCCCTACATCAAGACAATACCTCTCTCTCTCTATTACCTATTTATTTTTGGGTTTGGACATCTGTTGCAGATGCAAATCTGCCAAAGTTGACGGCTGGATTTAGCTTCATGGCTTGGTTTGGTGTTATCCTGGCATCTACTGGTTTAGTTATGTTTTATAGGTGTAGCAGGTATATTCTCTGATCTGGATGTATTTTATTTCAAAAAGTCTTTTAGGTCATCGTGGCACTTACTACATTGTTTTGGACACTGCTTGGCTGTCTGTTAATCAGTTTGTTAAATTTCAGAGTATTCAGCTGTGTGTGGAGACAATTGTTTTTGGAATTATTATATGGCTGGATTTGAGATAAAGGGTTTGTCTGCAAAATTCAATTAGTTTCCTTTTTTAGTTTTCTGGAACAATTTTCAGGAGAGATATATGATCTTTGGCACCTTTGATGTTTATTTTTTTCATGCAATTGGTTTCAAGCATCTAGCAATTAAATTCTTAGCTTTTTATCATGTTTATTTTTGTTGGAAGGGAAGGAATCTTCTTTTGAACGGGTAGGAATGGGGTGGTTTACGGTGGCAGTGAGTCATTATATGTGAAGATAGCATATTAACCGTATATTCTGAGATTTATTAGGGCAGTGTCTATGAATCCATATGATGCATTATCAAAATTGAAGTACATTTTGTCATTTTCTTTCCTGAATTAGTTGGGTAGCTCTCTTTAAGAGAAGTGGGACTTGGTGTATATGATGCCTAGCTGTGCTAGACAGACTTCTGTTGCTTGTATTTGGTCATATTCTGATTCATTGAAGAGTGTGCTTAACTAGTTGTTTATCATTTTAAATTTCTTTGCAGCAAAGATCCCGGTTACATCAAGATGAATGTGCATGACCCTCAGAATATGAAAGATGATGTGAGTTCAGTTTTTCCTTACAAAGCCTAACTGGTTTTGTTTGATTTGTTTTCTTTTGTCTTCTTGAAACGTGATTGTTGTCTGTCCTATATTTCTTTTTTTCTTTGTATACTATACATATATATGCATATATCCATCTTTTCTGTTAAATGATTGTAGTTCCCCTCTGTATCATATTTCTCCTGTATGTTCTGCTAGGAACCCTTACTGAAGATTGAGACAAATAATCCTTCTTTGCTAGCTGGAAATTGGTCTCAACTTTGTGCGACATGCAAGGTACTTGCCTAATCTAGCCTTATCGTGTTGGCTTATTTGATAAATTCCATTTGTTCTGATTGTTTTGCTATGTTATTTTACAAAATTATCAGATTGTTAGGCCTCTTCGTGCAAAACACTGCTCCACTTGTGATCGTTGTGTCGAACAGTTTGATCATCATTGCCCTTGGGTATCAAATTGTGTTGGAAAGGTGCTTTTTTGTTGATGAGTTTAATGGTTTTCCCCCTCTATAATTTTAAGGTTTCAGTTTCTGCATGTTTAACATCCTGTACTTCAATTAGACAATAAAGTTAAGGGAATTGAAAGCTCTTATACATGAGACTTTTGCGAATCATAGACTAGTATGGATGATGTGTGATTGCTATTTGGTTACAGTTATGCTTATAGGTTAATTTCTTGTGGAAAGAGGTTATCATTTAATTATTTGATGAGTAGTGATTGTATCTGTTGATTAATTTCATTTAGGTATCTTATGATGCAGAGAAACAAATGGGACTTTATTCTTTTCCTTGTTTTAGAGGTTTCGGCGATGCTGATTACTAGTGGAGTTACTATTGCAAGTACGTATTTTAATCAGTTCCAAGTTCAAACTGTTTTCCAAAGTTAGCTTAGCAAAATTTTCTACCTTGATTCTCTTACCTACGTATTTGTTGTCATATACAGGAATTGTGAAGGATCCATTGGCTCCCTCATCATTTTTCCCATGGATGAACTATGCTGTTTCTCACCATGTTGGTGCTATATCCTTTTTGATTGTAAATTTTTTCCTCTTCTTTGGTGTGGCAGCCTTGACCGTTATACAGGCTTCTCAGGTATGACTTGAGATTTTGTGATCTACCAGTTCTCTTCTTTTTTTCTGTGGGAATTACTTTTTCTGGTTATGATCTGGGGCACAATAGAAAAGAAAGTGTGCTTCACCAATGCTCTTAGCTGGATTAGTCTGATGCACTGTTGAGTTGTTGGTGTAATACATTAGGGAAGTTAAAAGTGCTTTTCCACCACAAAAGCAATGTAGAACACCTGGCTTTTGGGGTCAAAACTGCTGTGGAAAAGCGCATAAAAGTTAGTATTTAATTGCTTTTGGCTTTTGCGTTTGGAAGCGAAAATTATCAAAATACCCATATTTATATTAACTATTTAAAAGAATATAAAAAATTAATTAGGTTAATTTATATTTAATGTATAATTACATTAAATTATTTAAAAATAATTTATTATTGTATTTAAGTTTTTAAAATATTTTATGTATCATCAATTTTACAAATAATTTATATTAATTACTTAAACAGTAATAAAATTTATACTTCATGTACCATTATATTAAATTATTTAAATATCATATGAAGAACTACCCTAAATTTGTCATCCTAAACTTGATAATGTCTTTCACCGGAAAAGAAAAAAGAAAAGAAGTAGATTGGGTCTGGCATCATCATAAATGAATCATATATCTTACTGTTACTGTTGGAAGTTATTTAGTGATTATGGATCGAGTGAATGTGCCCATGCCTGGACTCTGATTCTTGACAGATTTTTCAAAAATGATCATCTTCCTTCTCCATGCCAACTATCTTCGAGTTACAAACAAATGCCACATATTTTGCTGCAATGATCGTTAGAACTAAATATCCTGTAGTGCTGCTACTACTAGGGTCGAAAAGAATGTTATAGACCCAGCTTTGAACACGAGTGTTTTGAGAGCCTAGAGAGCGATTTGTTCTCTCTTTATCTGGAGACTTATTTTGTACTTTTCTTGCTACAGATATCTCGCAATATAACAACAAATGAAATGGCAAATGTCATGCGCTATAGCTACCTCAAGGGTCCTGGTGGTCGATTTAGAAATCCATATGATCATGGATGCTGGAAGAACTGCTCAGATTTCCTGATCAAAGGCTACAACGAAGACATACAGGTTATCGAAGATGCAGCACATTCTGAAGGTATTGGGATGGTCCAAATGACTAGGGAAAATGGTAGTCTTGGGAACAAAAACGGCCATATTGCTATAAATGTGAATTCTAGCAAAACCAATACACATCAAGGGCATCTTCACTCTTCCCAGTGCACCTATAGTAAGTCGGAAACCGAGAGTGGGACTTTGGGGTTGGGTCATGGTAGTGGACGGAGCAGTGCATATTCAGTGTGAGTCAAAACAAACTGATATGCATATTGTATGTATTATAAGCATACATACAATTTCAGCTTTTGTTTTGTTAATCTACGGGTTTGCTTCATTTTTTTTTCCCTTTTGTCCTTTGCTTCCCAGTAATCTAATTTCATCTGATATTAGATTTGGTGATGTGTGCTTGAAATTCCAGTAATTCATTTGCGGTTAAACCGCACACTGTAAATACTTCCCATCATCATTAAAGAAAAACAAAACAATGATTATAAATTGATAAATTTGTGATTGCTTTTTAGGAAGAATGTGGAAATGAAACGAGTTTTCTCAATCAATTATTGCAAAATTCAGTTCAACATTAGAAAATATCACTAATTAAACAATGAGAAACAAAGGAAACCACCAAGGCATTGGGCTACGAGCTTCTTCTGAGAACATTGTCCACAATGAAATTGTGGCGAGTGTTGATGCACTGCTCGATGAAATAAAACCCTCTTCGTTGCCAGTAAGGATTTATGTATAGGACGACACCAATTGTCGTTAACACAATTGGGTAAGAAGCCAAAAAGGTCACAAGGAAGGCATGCTTAAAAAGGCCACAAATGCTTGTCCATAAAACCGCTTTCTTCTTCAATGCTAGAAGCATTTGGTGTTGTTGGGGCCAAACCAGTACCACTGCAATTTTCATGCTTTGGAGGTCCACAAAGAAAAGGATTTCCCAAGTAGCTGCTTTGGTCAAACGTTGCAAATTGAGCCTTATCATACGGAATACTACCTGACTAATTATTGTACGACACATTGAAATCTGCCAAAGGGTTCAACTCCATCAACTGGCTGGGGATTATGCCGCTTAACTTGTTTCGAGAAAGGTCCAAACTCTCAATTTGCTCAAGCTTTGAGAACCATGAGGGTATAAATTCAATCAAATTGTTGTGGGACAAGTTTAATGAATGGAGCTCACTCATGTTTCCTAGTTCTGGTGGAATTGGACCTGTTAGCATGTTGCAAGATAAATCAATTCCAGACATATACTCAAGAAGGTTGCCTGAATATGAGTACGATCCTTTCTTTGTCGTAAACAATACTTGTTCCTCCACATAGCTATCGGGATATCGATAACTTGAACCTGGAAATACAAACTGAGTCTTGTAATGCATCAAGAAGTTATAAAGTGCTTGCAGTCCGAAAAGACTTGTCTGTTGGCATTAGAGTTAAAGTACTCAAACAGGAAGGAATATGATCAAAAAGCTTGTTTTGAGAAAGATCTATGATACTTAATAAGTTCAATTGGCAAATTTGACTAGGAATTTCGCCCTCGAAGTGATTGTCTCTCAAAACAAGGATTCTCAAAGCCGAAAGATTGGCAACCCAATATGGAATTTTCCCAGTCAAGTTGTTTTGGCCAAGATCTAATGCCACCAACGAAGAGATGTAAAGCGCATGCGGCAGCGGACCATTTAGTCTATTTCTGCTCAGGTGAAGATGCTCTATGGCTAGTGAACGGATGCAAGATGTGAAAGAATATTTAAAGAAGATGAGGAAGATAGAAACTAATGAAGTATAAACAGCAAAGAAATGTAAATCAGAAACTGAATCTTGAATTTGAAATTGATATCTGAGTTTTATGCTTACACTAGCACGTATATATATAGTGCTTAAATGAACTAACTACAGCTCACAATGCTAACAATACTAACCATACTATAACCGCATACCAGCTGGACTATAACCACCTAATTGACTATGAACTCCTTCCTTATACTCTAACATTCTCCTATCTTCTCCAAGGGAAAGACCCGTAAAAAATTTCAAAACCAAACAAAAGATGTAACAGAGAGTGGCTTGGTGAGAACATCAGCAACCTGGTCACATGCTGGAACCTCACCAACCACGAGCAAGCCAGCAGCGACTTTCTCGCGAACCAAAAACAGCTCTAACTCCACATGTTTAAATTTAAAGTGGAGAACAAGATTAGCAGCAACAACAACGGCACTAGAATTATTACACCGGAGAGCAGGAACATCAACAGAACTCAGATGCAATTCTTACAGAAGAGATAACAACCAGGTAACATCACTGGCAGCAGCAGCCAGACTTCTATATTTAGCCTCAGCCGTAGACCGAGACACGACTTGTTACTTTTTGGAGGACGAAGAAATAGGGGGTTTGACCATAGAATACACAATACCCAGTTGTGGATCGACGATCGTCAATATCGAGCCCCTAATTGGTATCGGCATAACCCACTAAAGACAACCAATCAGAGGGTCGAAAGACCAGCCCATAGCTAAGTGTACCACATAAGTATCGCAGAATTTGCTTTAATGCGACCAGATGTTCAGAAGTTGGAGAATGCATGAACTGACAAACCCTATTGACAGCATAAGCAATACCGGGGCGAGTTAAAACTATATATTGTAAAGCTCCAACCAAACTACCGAGTACTGAGACGTTCACCTTCATCTTTGGAAAGAACAGACGAGCTAATCATAGGTGTGTTCACACTCTTAGCATTTGCTAGTCCACTGCGCTCAAGAATGTCACGAATGTATTTTCGTTGACACAAATGAAGACTACCAGTAGACGTTCGTGTAACCTCAATACCAAGAAAGTAATGGAGATCATCCATATCTTTGAGAGAAAACTCGCGATGCAACTGTTAAACAAAAACATCAATGCTATCTGGCAGATTACCAGTAACAATAATATCATCCACATAAACCAAAACATACAAGATGGAGGTAGGCATAACACGCACAAATAACGAGGCATCAGATTTAGACAAAGTAAACCCTGCAGAAAGAATAAAACCTTTTAGTTTGTCGAACCAGGCACGAGGAGCTTGACGTAAGCCATACAATGCTTTGGTCAGACGACAGACCAAACGCTCGCCATTAGGACCAGCCTGAACATACCCCGGAGGTTGCTGCATAAACACCTCGTCCGTGAGATCGCCATTTAAAAACGAATTGTTTACATCAACTTGACGAAGTCTCCACCCTTTAGACACAACCACAGATAATATGACTCTAATAGTTGTAGGTTTGACCATAGGACTAAATGTCTCCTTAAAGTCACAACTAGGAGTTTGTGAACAACCTTTAGCAACCAGACGAGCCTTTCAATGATCAACAGTCCCATCAGGATTTCTCTTAACCTTAAACAACCACTTACACCTAATAACTTTCCGCCCAAGGGGTAAGGGTACCAGGGTCCAAGTAGAATTAGCTGAAAGAGCATCAAACTCAACTTGCACAGCTAACTTCCAATCTAGATGAGCAAGAGCATCCTCCACAGTGTGAGGTTCAAAGTCATCAGCTTCCACATGTAGAACTTTGGGTTTAAAAATTCCTGCCTTAGATCAAGTTACCATGCGATGAGTGTTGACAAGAAGAGGTGCAGAAACCTCAAGTGATTCAGCAACAGGAACGGATTGGGAAGTACTACAGGTATCACGGGAGTCAACAGGAATGGATTGATCAGGAGTGAAAAGCTGTCGAATAGGTGGCTGAACAGGTGGCTGAGCAGTAGACGATCGAACAACAGGAACATAAGTCGAAACAGAATCACGAAGATTAGAATCATTATTGCCAGGGCTTACAGCCGAAGACGAGGAGAAAAGAAATCGATTTTCATCAAATACCATATGACGGGAAACAACCACCTTACCATCCGGTGTGAGACAGTAATACCCCTTATGTTGAGAGCTCTAGCCTAAGAATGTACAAGGTTGTGATCGGAACTCCAGCTTATGTTTCAGAAAAGGTATCAAGAATGGAAAACAGCAGTAGCCAAATACACGTAGATGATTATACGTAGGTTCTGTTCCATACAAAGCCTGATAAGGAGAGCGACCTTTCAAAATAGGTGTGGGTAGACGATTGACAAGATGAACACCACTACAAAAGGCGTATCCCTAATAAACCATGGAAAGATTGGCTTGAGCTAAGAGAGTAAGCCCAGTCTCCACAATGTGTCCAGTAACTTACGTTCAAAGAACACCGCTCTGCTCGAGGTATGTGGACAAGACAAACGATGCAGAATTCCTTGACTTGCTAAAACGGACGCAAAAGCCTGAAACTCTCCTCCCCAATCGCTCTGAAACTTTTTAATGTGTTTGCCAAATTGAGTAAGAACCATTTTCTGGAACTAAAGGAAGCACTCAAGCGCTTGAGATTTACGCTTAAGAAGATACACTCAAGTAAAACGACTGCTCATGTCAATAAAGAAACATAGTACAGATTACCTTCACATGGAACAGAAGTTAAACCCCACAAATCAGAAATAATCAATTCAAATGAGTCCAAATATTCAGTAGTAGAAGATACAAATGGCAATTTATGTGCTTTCCCTTTTTGACAAGCTACGCAAACATTTTCTAAACACATTTTAGTAGAAACAATATTACATTTATTAAGGACAACAGTAACAAAGTAGCAGCTGGATGTCCAAGTCGTTTATGCCACAAGGCAAAGACAGTTTTATTTCCAGAACTAGTTAAAACCTCAATATTATGAACAAACGGAGCTTTAGGAGAAGATACAGAGTGACCAACAGTGAACTGATAAAGACCATCACGAACTTGGCCCCGCAGCAAGACCTCCTGTGTCTGGGCATCCTTAATAACACAATGTGACGAGTGAAACTCAAAAAACACATTATTATTAGATACAAACTGAGAAACCAACATAAGATTCTTCTGAATACTTGGCATACAGAGAACATTAGACAGATGCAACAATTTATTTGATGTGGGCAGAACCGCATGTCCAATAGATGATATGCGAGTAGGGGCTCCATTCCCCATGAGAAGAGAAGAATTACCTGAGTAAAGAGTGGAGGCATTTAGACCTGAGGCATTCTGACACACATGATGAGCAGCCATTGAATCAGAACAGCAAGGTGTGCTTCCAACCGGTAACAGAACATACGAGTCAGTACCATTAAAATTGGAATCATACGTCGTGGCATCAGAAAAATTTGAAGCATGAAACTCAGGAAGCTGAGGAATTCCAACGAACTGAGATGAGTCGTATGAAGACGAGTCAACATCAAACACTCGGGCTTGCAGTTTTGTACGCTAAGGAACGAAAGGAGCATTGTTTTGTAAGGGCCTATCAAGGTTAACACAATTTACATTCGGCCCAGAAGAACTTGGCCCATCATTTAACCGAGGCTTCACTGACCCATGAGGCCCAAAAACCTAACATGAATCCACTTGCCCATTCGGTCTAGTGGACAATCCAGCAGCATCACCATAAAGCTCATCTAATGATCGGTGCCCATAAGCTGAATGAAAACTAACATTAATTGGCCTATGTCTAGGTGGCACAACCGAAGTTGGCCCAAGTGATACATTCACTGCATGTGGCCCACGTGGATCCATATTTGAGGCCCCCATATTCGGCCTGGAATTAACAATTGATGGTGCAGACTAATTTTGACCAAGCAACAAATTTTGACTATTGCCTTGTTGAAAACGAGAACCACGCCCCCAATCAAACACCGATCCTCTTTACGGTACTACCGGAGCTTCATTCGACGTCGGCTCATCGCGATAATAGTGATAATAACAGCTCTGAGCAAGGTGACCAAAACGATTGCAGATTTGTCACTGGACTCGCGGACGAAAACGTCGACCACGGTCGCGAAAGGGAGGACATCCACCATGAGCAGCTCCATCCACTTCTTGAACAGATCCTTCCACAAGATTCGCAGACAACAGCACATCATGAACCGATCGCTCATGACGAGTTTCACATTCGAGGAGGGCATCAACTACTAGTTGAAATGGCAACAGCGCTGAGGATAGAGAAACGAATGAGACAACCAAATCAAACTCAGACGAGAGACCCGCAAGTAACACCGCCGTGCGTTCAGCCTCTGAAATCTGAGTCCCGAATGCTGTAAGAAGAGCACACAACCCTTTTATTTTATCAACATAAGAGCTGATGGAAAGGCTGCCTTTCTTAAGGGAATGGAGCTCGTGGCGAAGATGCGATTGCTTTACAGTTGTGTCGGCCTCAAAAAGACTGTTTGCTATGATCCATACATCGCACGCAGTGCGAACGTCTGTGAAGGATGAGAGAAACGACGCACTAATCGTCGATAGTAGCCAGGAGGTGAGCAGATTGTCTTGTTGCTCAAAAATAGATGCAGAAGGATTAGCAACCAACGTGCCATCAGACGATTGAACAAACTTGGACGGAGTGGATAAAGAGCCATCAAGAAAGCCAAGCAGACCATAACCAGCAAGGATAAGACGCACCTGCTGTTGCCATTGAAAAAACGTTGGCTCATCAAGCTTGACCACCTCATGATGAGGAAAAGAGGTGACAACACGATCACTGGAAAAGACAGATCCATGTGGCTTAACAGATGCAGAATCAGATGGATACGTAGTAGCCATACCCAAGAGTTACCAGGCAACTAATACCATGAAAGAATATCTAAAGAAGATAAGGAAGATAGAAACTAATGAAGTATAAACAGTAAATAAATGTAAATCAGAAACTGAATCTTGAATTTGAAATTGATATCTGAGTTTTATGCTTACACTAGCACGTATATATATAGTGCTTAAATGAACTAACTACAGCTCACAATGCTAACAATACTAACCATACTATAACCGCATACCAGCTGGACTGTAACCACCTAACTGACTATGAACTCCTTCCTTATACTCTAACAAGATGGAACAGAACCAGAAAAATTGTTCTGAGAAAGGTTTAAAAATCTAAGCAAACCCAAATTGCAGAATTCAAGAGGAATGTGACCATAGAAATTATTGTTGGAAAAATCCAATGCCTCCAAGTTAGGCACATTCCATATCCATTTTGAGAGCTCACCAGACAAATGGTTATCACTTAAGTCTATATCACTAAGAGCAGGAAAACTAAGGGTTGAGATATCTATCAGTGGCATCTCTCTATCAAAATTATTGCCATCCAAATATAACTGTCGTAGTTTATCTAAGGTAAACATTGTAGGTGGTATTTTCCCACTCAAGTTATTACTTGAAAGCCTGAGAGTCAACAATGAGCCACTTTTAGCTAATTCTTCCAGTATTCCTCCAGAAAAATTATTATATGATAGATCTAATGAAGATAATAACTTCAAACCACCTAGGCATGGAGGAACATTACCTTTAAAGACATTCCTAGACAAGTTTAAGATCTGTAGATGTGGAAACATGGAGCCTATATTCATTGGAATTTGGCCTTGCATTTTATTCCCAGACATATCAACTTGAAACATGTTAACATTAACATGTTTTGGTAACTGTAGATGACCTTTGAAGGAATTACCTTCCATGAGAAACTGTTGCAACCTTGTATTGTTCAGCAATAACCAAGATGGATTTTGTCCACCCAAGTTGTTATGTGAAAGGTCAAGATATCTCAAGTCAGTTCGGTAATGGAGGAAGTTGGGAAGACCCTTTTCTCTACAGTTTGACATATTCAAGAGTTTTAGTTAAAACTCTGGGTTTAAGGTCTGAGGCTCAAAGCTAGGATCACTCACTAAAATGTTTTGATCGATCAATAGGGCTTTCATGTTTGAGTTGTTTGGAAATGATTTGAAAGATTATGCAACTTCAATACGATTGATTGAAATATCCAGTAGACCAAGAGAAGTCAAGTTACGAAAACATGAAGGAATTGATCCCTCAAGTGCATTTCCACTAAGATCTAACTCTTCAAGCTTCCGTAAACCACACCAACCTGTAAAATTTTATGAATGAAATACAGAAATGAACGGTAATTAGATTTACTTTTAAAAGTTTTAGATGATGTGTATGAATGCATCAGATATTGATATGTTAATTAATTAATTGGATAAACTATACCATTAGTCACTAAATTAAGGGTAAATTTTTATTTTGGTCATTTAACTATTCGAAAGTTTTCATTTAAGTCATTGAATTATTTAAAAAATTTTATTTAAGTCATTGGACAGTTAAGTTTTTCTATAAAAAAAAGTTCCACTAGCGAGCTCTAAGCGAAGATTTGACGATCGATAGGTGGATCAGTACCCATCGACGAGTAGAAGAACATACCTTAGATCCAAGCCGATTTGACAATCAGTGCTGAAGATCGGAGAAAAAAATGTTTAAATTTTGGTTTACAAATTCGTAACGTCTAAAATTATTTCATAAGAAAGAAGAACAAACTAAACTAGAAAAGAGAAGGGAAAAGAGAAGGGAAAAGAGATTTTTTTTATTGGTGCATGTAATGCAAATAGAGAAAGTCATATAACATTGATTTTAACATTCTAATGACTTAATAAAAACTTTTGAATAGTTCAGTGACCAAATTGTACCTTTTGTTAATTAAACTTGTTCATAATTTAGTGACTGATGGTGTAGTTTACCGTAATTAATTTATACCTTTAGGAGGTAAGGGGCCGGTCAGTGAACTGTTCGACAAAATCAAGCTTTTAAGAGTAGTCAATGCTCCAATGCTTTGAAGAATATTATGGGGGAGATGAGAATCGACCATGCATAGATATTTCTTCTACATTGCAGGATAAATTCAACTCTGTGCAAAATAGGGAAAATTTATAAGAGAAAATATTATATTATATGATTGGATATAATTGAAAAGTAGCCATATGATCAAACCCTCACTCACCTTGAGAGGAAGTAATCTTGGTTAAGTAATTGTTGTTCAAAAACAGGGTCTTAGTTGATGAGAAAACCTCCACCACTTGTAATAGCGATGTAGTTTCATTGTGAAAAACCCCTTCCAAATAAGCAAAGCTTTCTCAAACTTTCTGCATTAGCAAGCAAATACAACTACTTAATCAAATGTTTTGGATAAGCTTGTACATGTAAATTAATGAAATAATACGTTAGACTAAGGTGTTCACAAGGATTGAATGCTTTAATTCGGTTAATTGGTTGGTGGTCGAATTTAGTTCGGTTGGATATCAGTTGATGATTTTTTGGAATTTCAATTATCGATTTATTCGGTTCAAAACTAGATAATTAACCGAATTAACCAATTAACCGAAACATTTGTTGTTTTCGAGACTTATGTATGTTTGGTTGTTAACTTTTAATACTTATATAGTGTTTCCAATATCTTATTTGTTATTTTCCTCCAAGTTTTTTGAACTATTAAACAAAATAAAATAAACATTAGCAATATATTTTTTATATTTATTTTAACTAAAAGGCAAAATCATATAAATTTTAGTTAATTCGATTAACCGAAATATTTCAGTTCGGTTAATTTATTTGAAAAAAATTTTGATTCGATTCACGGTTAAAATTTTTTACATTTCGAATAATTCTGTTAATAGCAATTCGATTCAAGTATTAACTGAATCTACCGTTTTAACATCCCTACCATATACTAATATTTGATACCTTTAGAAGCCACGAAATCGTGAAACTCATTATAGCTGAAATCCAATTCCTCTAAATTCTGCAAACCTTCTAGTTCTTTGGAGAGTTTCATACACCCAAATTTGATAACTCATCAATAATTTAATTTCATTAAACAAAAAAAAAAAAAAAGCTAAAATGCAATTTACCTCCAATATTTATGGAACCTTTCAGCTTGTTAGTTGCTACATTCAAGTATTTGAGATTGGGAATTCCACCAACCACTCCCAATATGCTGTTGTTCAAGAGATTGCTACTCAAATAAAGTTTTTTCTAATCTCATCAACTTAAGTTGTTTCTCAGTATCTATAAACAAGGTTACAAATTTTCAAACATCACTTTTTATATATATATATATATATATATATACACATACTTGCAGATATAATCAATATGTTGCAATATGCTATTAGCTATTACTCTTTCTAGTTTGATAAAATTTGAGATTTAATGTTTATACTTAAAAAGATTTAATGTTTATACTTAAAAGTTAAAATATCACGTGCTTATTTCTTTTATTTAAAAATTTTAACTCAATCAATGAAATTAAAAGGTTTTTTCATCCAAATTTGTCAATTTAAAGTTTTGATTAAAATATACCATGATTTTTTAAATTGGATTGGACCAACTAATAAGATCAAGAACTGACCAGTACACTAGATTAAAATGAGAGAGAGAATTGATTGACTAGTGAACCGATAAGAACCTTCTTTCCCAAAGGCAAAGGCAACAGCTCCTTCTTTCCCAAAGGCAAAGGTGCCTCTACGCTTGTTGCTTCTACTCTCTTTGAGAGGTTAGAGAGAGATGGAATAACAGATATGAAAATCTAATCTTCATAACATTTTTAATTTGGAAAGTGGGAATTGGGATAGAAAGAGACGTATGAGTATACATATATTTATGAAAAACCATTGATTGACACTCCAAAAGTCTCCATCTAACACAAAACTTTATAATTACCTTTTTCAAATGCAAGTTTAAGATTTTATGTAAATTTGGAGTCTATTATTTAATATTTTAATGTTTAGAATTTTTTATTATAATTTAGTGTTTATTTTTTTTCTCAATGAAATCTCATCACAATATTCAAGTTTGAAATCACTTTACATAATTAAAATATGTGGATCTTCGAGTCCCACCGTGAACTGTTGTTATGAATTGAGTTTTAGTTCAACTAGTTAGGTCATAGTCTGAACTATTCTAACATGTAGTTAAAGCTATAATAGTTTAATTCTTTGTTCTAGTTTTTAATTTATTTGTACTATAATAGCTTGGTTCTGCGCTAAGTAGTTTACTCATATATGTATTTGTACTTTTACTTTGATTGTGTTATGATTGTAATTTTTTTTTAAAAACCTTTAAATTTAGGGTTTAGGCTTATATTTTAAATATATATATATATAATAAAATTTAAAATTATATTAATAATTAATTATAAAAATTATAAATAAAAATAATAAAATCCAAATCATATATACTTACTTAAATATTAAACCTTAAATTATATATTAATTTAGAACAAAACATTGGAAAGTATTTTGAAGATTGTACCCAAAGGATTGCTAAGTTGGTGAAAACTATTATTAAATTAATTATTAGAAACAATTCCTAATCTAATCGGGTCATGGACTAGTAGTGTAAATTCTAATTTAAGATGATAATAAAACTAATCAAATTAAACTAAATCTAAAATAAACTATCGGAACTTCCCATTCCTAGTTTCAACGATTCGAGCTACTTAGCCTAGAATCGATCGAATTACTAATTGTCAAGTAAGCCACTAATTACCCTTAACTGAGTGATTTACCACTCTTAATTAAGAATAACCTTTCGATCTCATATTTACTAAGAGTTATTACCTAAGGTACCCTTTCGGTATCACCTAGGCGGATACCCTTTTAGTCTCACCGCTTAGCACAAGTTCACTAAACGCTTACTCAACAGGATACCCTTTTGGTCTCACCTATTTAGATATTCTACTAGGGTCGTCAATCCTAGTATACTAAGTTATTTAGCAAACTTGAACAAATACCCAATTTTAGATAATTATTAACTTAATTGATTAACCAGTTCAGTAGTTGGTTCATGCGAGATAAGTATACAGTGCAAGTTTATTCTAATATTTATACAAATAATCAATTAAATTGAATTAACGACAAAGATATAAATAAATAGAATAAGGAAGAGAGTGCTCATAGATTTAATCAATGTAACAACACGCATCTAGAACAATCTCCGCTTACAATCGTCTAACTTAAGAATAGAAGAATTCCACTAAAAAAAACATAAAAGAAAACTAAACTAAAGAATAACAAAAAAGCGAAATCGAAAGTATCAAAATCTGATCAAGTTTGAATTACCCCTTAATTCTGATTACACGGTCAGTTATATAAGCTAAAATCAAACTACTAAGATGCCTCTCTAATTAATACAACAATTAGGACTTCAAACCCCGAACAAGACCCTAAAGTGCCCCTCGAAAATGCAGTTGTTGTGTTCGTAGAATCGTCACAACGTGGAGCACCTTGCTCGTCGTGACATCCCTTACAGTTTGTATCCTTCCATCGCTTTGATCTTCGATGTCGCGACTTTCATAGACCGATGTCACGATATGCACTCTAGTTTTGTTCCCGATGCTATTTTCAAGTCAGTCTTTGATATCACAACTTTCATACTTCGTTATTGCGACTTTGGCAGCAATTTCAACCTAAAGTTGCATCTTTAACTCCCAAATCATCCTACATAACCACATAACCGTATCAAAATATCATAAAAACTATTAAAAAGTATAAATTACTACTTCAACTATAAAAGCATAAATTAATGCTAAAATGATTTGATTTAGCTATTCAACAAGCTTAAATTTCATGAAAAAGTGATATAAATAATAGCGTAAATGACGACAGATCAATATACATAGGTGAAACAATAGAGTAAGTAGGTGTTTAGTTGCACTTATACTTGTCATATTTGGTGTTTTGAATGGGCAAATATGAGATATTACATAGTTTAAGAGTTTCGCTTAATGTTTGGACTAGTTTTGAACAAATTTGGTATGGTTTAGAAGTGTTTGAAAGCAAAAATTTCAAGTGCCCTGTCTTAGGTCTCGAGACATGCAAACTGGGTCTGGAGACATAAAAACTTCGAAGCTAAAAATTTACAAATACAATGCAATTTCTCGAGACATATTTAACTTTGTCTCAAGACAATAGCTCTTTTGCTTAAGACCTATACTCATTTATCTCGAAATAGGAAACTTTGAAACTAAAATTCTACAGTACTATGATAATGTCTTGAGACATTTAGGCCTTGGTCTAAATACATGAAACTGTCGTTGAAAACTTTTAATTGGATTAAAAGAGACTGAAAAAACTTTTATAAGCAAATAAACTTTATTAATAGTTTAATTATGCCCTTTAAAGTGTAATGAGAACTTGGAATTATTAATAAAAGTCCAATTTATACGTATTTGGAATTGTAAATGAGTGTTTAATGTAAAATGTAACATTCATACTCAAGGTTACTCGGGTAAGGGTGTTACAAAGACAGAAACTGACATGAAGCACTTGGACCAAAAGTTGGATGGTCTTTTTGATCAGTTACAAGCCAATCTGAAGTTTCTTATGTAGATGATGAGCCAAAGAGGCCTACTAGATTCTTCACCACAATCTAGTTCAATTGCAGGGGATCGGGGCAATGCCCCTTTGCTACCCATTAAACCCTTGCACTCGGGTAGTTGGGAATCGGGAGCAACCAGATCCTATCGATGAGACTGTCTTCGGTTTAATGGGAATACTTTTAAAATTGGTATTTGAAGCTAGAACATTATTTTGCAGTAGAAAATGTTTCTGACCATAGCAAATTTTGTGTCATTATGCTGCATTTGGAAGTTCGGGCTTTACAGTGGCATTATCACTATGCCAAGAGCCAAGGAGGGATTAAGAAATTATCCTGGGATTGTTATTTGGAAGCATTGTAGGCTCAATTTGCACCTATGGAGTTTGAGGACCCCATGGCTGAGTTGGAGAGCTTGAAGCAGACTGCAACAATGGACCAATACTATGGAGACTTCTTAGGTATCCTCAACGAACTCCAACTCTCGGATTCTTACGCTCTTAGTGTTTTCATTGAGAACCTTAAGCCCATGTTGCTAAACTTCTCAAAACTTTTTCGTCCCAAAACTCTCACTAAAATTTTACACTTAGCCATGCATGTGAGCACCTCTTGTATCCTACCCTTAAGAAAACGATTCCCTCCCTAGCACCTAAGCTTCCTTGGCCTACTTCTAGCACCCATTCTCCTAGTTGGACACCTAAACCTTCACATACACCCCCTTTACTAACAACTAAGCTGCCCCCTAACCCTTTACTAGCTTTGCCTCTTGCTAGTCAGCCTCCTATACCACCTTAAACCACTTCACCCCCTTGTCTGCTAAATAACTTACACCAGCTGAAATGGAAGAAAAAAAGAGGAAAGACTTTGCTATTGATGTGGGGCAAAGTATACATTTTGACATAAGTGCACGAAGTCTCAGTTACACCCCTCTTTGAAGTCACTTGCAACAATTTCTTTCCACTCTTGTCCTCCCCGTCTGTAGTCCACTCTTCCTTCCACTTGTTTCCTTGATCTTAATTATGTTAAGAGTGTTAATATTCTTTGATCTTACTTATGTTAACAGTGTTAATTTATTTAGTGTATGTAGTTGGCTTAGATCCTTTCTAACCATATATAAGATTGTTGTTGTAGACAAGATCAGTGGTTAACTCTATGAATTCATCACTTAATTTGACTGCGATAGATGAGAGGTAAGGAGATTCTTTTTTCTTTTTCAGCTTAATTTACAGAGGAAATCGGACAGGTTGGTGGGATTGACTTTTTTCAGGTTTCCATTTGATGAACTTCTAAAATGGAAACATCCTGGTCTAGGAAACAAAGATGTCAGTGATACAAAGGATGATGATGAAGATATAGAGGATGATAATGCAGATGAAAAAGATGATGGAGCTGATGAGGATTTCTCAGATGAGGAAGGGGATCCCAAGGATGGCCCTGAAGCCAATGGGGATGGAGGGAGGGGTGAAGAGGAGGATGACGATGAGAATGATGATGGGTATGTTGAGGATGAAGAAGAGGAGGACGAAGAAGAGGAAGATGAAGAGGTTAATGAGCCACCTTCTAAGAAGAGGAAATGAACCTAATCAAACGCCATTAGATAGGGAGGATTCAAGCTGTTTGTGAATTGCATAGAGTAGGAGAGTTGCCATCCTTTGTTCCGAATGAACCTAAATTGTTGCATCTGTCATGTTCTTACGTACAAATGTCATAGGTGGTTGGCCTGAAGGACTAAAAGCTAGCTGTAAGCCATGCTCTTTAACCATTCGTATTTGATAGGTGATGTACATTAATTTTTGTTGGCTATGATTATCACGACCTAATATTCCACCCATACATAGGTGATTTGGAAATTCTAACCCATCTTTGCATTCAAAGCACCCCATCGTAGAGGTGTGCAAAATTCAGGTAAAATCGAAAAAATTCAGTTAACCGACCGAATTCGGTTAATATGTTGTTAACCGAATTAATTCGGTCATCGGTCGGTTAATAATTTTTTGAATTTTCGATTAACGATTAATTCGGTTCGAAACCGGTCAGTTAACTAAATTTTTTCAGTTTAACCGAAAAAATTAATAAATAAAATTATAATATATAAATAACCCACTATTCACTTAAACCCAATTCAACATAAACCCAAATACCCAATCTAATATATATTAACCTAAATACCCAACCCAACCCAAGTACCCAACCTAATCATAAAAATTACAAATAATTTAATAAATAAAAATAAAAATCTAAAAATAAAAATAAAAAACATATAATTTTATACAAATAATTCAGTTAATTCGGTTAATTTTATACTTGTTTTAACCAAAAATTAAAAAAAATATCATTTTCGGTTAATTCGGTTAACCGACTGAATTAACCGAAAAAATTTCAGTTCGGTTAATTTTTTTGAAAAAGTTTCGATTCAGTTAGCGGTTAAAAATTTTAAAGGGTCGGTTAATTCGGTTAATGTTATTTGGGGTCAGTTAACCGGTTGGTTAACCGACTGAACAACCTTACCCCACCGTAGTATGGGTAATTAGGGCTTGACACTGTAAGTTGGAGACAAATCAGAGGCAGCTATGGGAGAAAAGAAGCCGTAGCATACACAAAATTCTGAAACACAATTAAATGAAATTCATAGGAAACAGCCACTAAGACAGAGACAAGACTTCTTTGACTGTCTGTCGAAAGAGTAATAACTAGCAACAATAATCATGTTTCTTCGCTAATGATGCAAGGTCTCGGAATTGCGTTGCGTGAAAGTAAACATTTATTTTGGCAAGGAAGATGATAAACCTTGCTTCTCTACCATTGCTTGTATGTAAGGAACAATGCGGATAATCATACTGCAGGACATCCTACAAATGAAAATAGCACATTATCAGATCAAGTCAGTGACTCAAAAACACTATTATGATACACGCATTACATTTCAATTAATACAGCATACAAGCTTTATTTATCTTCTAACCCCTATACTGTTTTAGACTGCCTACAAAGAAAACAATTCAAGATCACCCCTTTCTCATCAAGGACAGTGGAACAATTATCAACCACTCAACTTGTCCTCACTGCAAATCTGGACAGACAGAAAAGAAAGAACCATTCAAGATTATTCCCTTCTCATCATGAAGGGTCAAGTGATTAACATCAACCATTAAACTTGTCCTCACTGCAAATCTTGACACAGAAAGAACAGAGAGAAATCACACAGGTTCATGAGGATAAAGCTCTTAAGGAAAGCAGTAAGTCTAAGGCGTCACTGCATACTTTCTTGATTAAAAAGAAAAGCCTTTGCAAGAGGCAAAGATTGATGAACTAAGTCATCATTCCTTAAGACATTAATGAGCTTAAGCCAGCTATTCATGTCCCATTATGGATGAGCTTTGGAGTCCTGAAAGTACAAATGTAGATTTGCATGATTTCTACTAGCAAAGGAGTTAAAGTATCCTTGTTTTGATACTTGTCAAAGAAGTTATCTTGTTTTCTCTTTTTTCCACATAATTGCTACTACAGTGAATATGGATGAATAAGCAATGCATTCATATGCTTTCTTTTTCAAATAGATTATCGGAACTTTAGTAAAATCAAATCAGCATAGCAATTTAAGCAAAAACATAATCAGGAAACCACAAAACAAACAAATTAACATCACCAAATACCCACAATGATAAGCAGCCTTCATTTCATCCATATAAGGAGCAAGAATAAACTGAAGACCAATTTAAACAACCAAATATAAACTTTTTAACTTTTTTTAACTGTCCGTGCAAGAAACTAACCTCAAACTCAATTCGCTAAGGCAATTTCCCAGACCTAAAAACAGCGAACTTTGTCCTCTTAGAGTAGGAATAACCAATCCCATTTTCCTTCAAGAACTCCTCAAGCAATTTCTTAACGCCATCAGGATCCTCACTTTCACATTCCAGCTCATAACATCTCCCAAAACCATACTTAGTCTCATCCACTTCCAGCTTCAGATTTTTCCAATTAAAAACCTCTCGTTTATTCTCAAACCCACCTAAACAAACAAATCCCACTTCTTCCCCAACCCCAAATTCCTCTTTAACCCTCTTCAAAATCCTCGACTCGATCTTCCCCAACCT
The DNA here is from genome assembly GCA_025698475.1 of Gossypium anomalum. Lineage (NCBI taxonomy): Eukaryota > Viridiplantae > Streptophyta > Magnoliopsida > Malvales > Malvaceae > Gossypium > Gossypium anomalum. The sequence goes on from CM046961.1 coordinate 9,450,149, forward strand.
TGCCGGGTCCTCCACGCAAGCGCGTGCAGAACACGGATCTAGTTCCTCCTCATCTTCCGCCACGCGGCTGACACCATCTACCAGAGTAGGTTTGGATTTGAGGGAAACGATGCAGCGGGCGTCCTTGTTGAGGAAGCGGAGGCGAAGAACGGAAAGTTGAGAGGAAAGGGTATTGGCTGGGGTGTCGAAGAAGAGGTTTTCTTGATGGAGGGTTTTGGAGTGGAAAGGAGAAAGGATGGAGGTTAATTGACGGTGGGCGGAGGCGTCCTGGAGGCGGAGTTTGACTTCGACTTCCATTAGGGGGAAAGGCCGATGCGTTGAAGTTTGGAAGAGGGGTTAGGGTGGGAGCGATCGAGGAGGTGGAGAAGGGAGGAAGAAGAGGTGGCGTTGGCGGTTGAGGGAGGAGGAGGAGAGGGTTTGCGGGAATCTTCGAGTTCTTGCTTGTCCTCGAGCTTGACTTCGATTTTGGAGGGTTTTCTTCTAAGCATTTCCTTGTACTTCAAAAGGAGTTAGAAGAATAATGCGATTAGGTTTACTGCATTCTCTTGATTCAAATTGCGGTCACTGGCGGAGACCAGCATTTGCATACAGGAAACATATATAGAGAGAGGTTAAAATGTGCTATAAGTCCTTCTACTCCTTGTCCATTTGAAATTTAGTCCTCCTACTTTTATTTCAAGTAATTTAATCATCTACTTTTCAAATTAAAAAATGTAAGTCCAATTGTTAATATTGTTAGAATTTTTCTGTTAAATTCAATTTCATTATAATATTATTTTTTATTATATGGTTACCAAGTGAATTTTTTTTAATTTCAAACTGTTACACTAGCGAATTTGATAGAAGAATTTTAAAGTGTTGTTAACAATTGGACCTGAGTTTTGAAATCTAAAAAGTATAAGGCCTAAATTCTTGAAAATAAAAGTAAAAGTATTAAATTCTAAATTTACAAAGAGCATGAGAACTTGGAGCATATTTTAACCATATATATAGGTATTAGACAACCAATGAGTAACATCTGTTTCCATATGCTTTGTGTGCAAAAGCTATTTGAGGATAATAATATATAAAATATTAATGACTAATATGTTCTAAAAGTTACAAGTGTTCTTAGACGAAAATACTACACTTAGGGCACCAGATCCAACAGGTTAAACTACAAGAATAGTCACCTAACTATTTAGTTTGTTCTATTTTGGTTACCCAACTGTTAATTTTTTCAATTTAGTCATTCAACTTTTCAAAATTAACTATTTCAATCACTCTTCCATTAGTTGCCTAAGGATTGTTAATTGCCTAATGGAAGTTTAACGTAGGCTTTGTTTTATTGACTTAATAATAAATTTAGCCCTCTAATATTTGCACGGTCTATTAATTTGATCTTAAATCTAAAAAAAAAAAAAAATTTAGCTCTCAGTGTTTACAAAATTTATTATTTTAGTCCTAATTATAAAAATTATAAAAAAAATTAAAAATCTTAATATTTTCAAAAAAATAAATACGAACTTTTTAAGAAAAAAAAAAGAAGTAAATATAAAAAGATTTTAAAGATTTTTGTATCCAAAAAGACTTTCAAAAGTATCTTCCACTTTGTTGTTTCTTTCATTCAATTAATGAAGTTTGAAAATATCAAATGTGCTGAGCTTGACTTGAAATCTCTCTCTGATGCTTAAGTTAGAATTGATAAAGAGACTAGAACACTAGAGGCTAAAAAAATATTATCTCTGTAGTAAAGAGTAAGGCAGTTAGAATTGGTGTCGTTATTCCAATCATTTTGCTGGTTTTATGAGTTTGTTAAATTTTTATTTTATTTTTTAATGCATGTGTCCAAATATTTTTCTTTTATAATATTAAATAATTTTATGCTTATTTTAATTTTTTTTACTTAATACCATTTTATTTTTTATTAATAAACTTTTAATTCGTATAAAACCTTTACAGGTTGAATTTGGATTATGTTATTTAAAAATTAACTTGTATTTTATTATAAGAAATTTAGATGTTATTTGTAATATCCATAACAAATATAATATTTGTATATTCGATTTCTTTAGTATTTGAGTATATCTTAGCTCAGTTGGTATCGACATAATTATTAATTTAAGATGACTATTTGAGATGGATTGTAAAAAAAAAAAAAAAAAAAGTATAAACAAAGTTCTACATTTTGAACCCATGTTGTGGGTTTAATGGTTTAAAAACATAAAATATATAATTTTGGTATAATAAAATCCTCATGTTCCATAAAGCAGTTAAATGCTTGGATTCTTTCTAAAGTTCTAATTCACAATAGTTTCATAAGACCAGGAAAGGAACTACTGTCGGTACAATGTGTGGCATACTTAATCGAGCTATCGGTGAAATATGATGACTTAAAATATTTAGGAACTTAATATATAAATTTGTCATTTTGATTAAAAGCTTTGAGGGTGTCGCCTGACAGCTTGGCAATAGGGGTGTAAATGAATAGAACGTTCGATAAACTGTTTGTGAATCATTCGTATAACGTTCGTTTATGTTTGTTTATTAAGCAAAATAAACGAATATGAACAAAATTTTTATGTTTGTTTAATAAACGAACGAACACGAACAGAGGTGTGTTCAGTTTGTTTATATTCACGAATAAGCTCATTTATTGGCTCGTTTATAAGCTCATTTATTGACTCGTTTATTTATTAATGATATTTTCTTATAAAAATTCTATTAGTATATATTAATAAAATTATCTTAAAACTCGTTTATTATTCCATTAGTATATATTAGTAAAATTATCTTGGTTTGTATTTTTTTATTTATAATATAATTATTAATATTTATATTTGACTATTTTATATCTAAACAAGATATGTGTAAGTATTTATTTATTGTTTGTTTGTTTATTATTTATTTGTTCATGAACATGTTCATTTAATGTTGTGAATATGTTCATTTAATGTTGTGAACATGTTCAATTAAGTTAAATGAACATGTTCGTGAACATTAAACAAACAAACATGAAAACACATAATTTTAAATAAACAAACATAAACAAAATAAATGACATTTTTAACGAACACAAACTAAACACGAATAAGCTTAAAAATAAACAAATGAACATGAATAGTATTTGTTTGCTCGTTCAAGCTCGGTTCATTTACGGTCCTACTTGGTAGCACCAAACTTCAAAAGGGTAAATTACTTAATAACCTCTTTTTTATTTATTTTCTTTTATTTCCTTTCAACACCAAAAATAGAGAGGCCTATTACCCATTAATCCAAAAAAAATTTTCTAGTGAAAAATATCTTTGTCAAAAATTCGATTTCAACTAGAAATAAATTTCATTTATTTTTCGAAAAATAATTTTTTTCAAATTATTTTATTCCAAATCGAATAATTTTTTGAAAATTTTTTTACAAAAAAAAGTATTTGAAAAAAAATTATTTTTAAAAAATAAATAAAATTTATTTTCAGTTGGAATCCGCTTTTTTACAAAAAAAAAAATTTTAGTAAAAAAATATATTTTAGACTAATTGGTAATAGGGCCTCTTTATTTTTGTATTGAAGGGAAATAAAAAGAAATAATAAACAAGAAGGGTTTATGAAGTAATTTACCCTATATGAAGTTTGGCGCAGCGAAACGCCCTTAAAGCTTCCTTAAATATTATAGGTCATCACATTTTAGTCTGGTGTCATCGATTTGTCAGGCGGCATCCACAATTTTTTTTTAAAAAAAACTTGATGTGACGGTGGCTAGGGAGAGGAGTGCTGCCGATTGGTTAGAAGACACTAATTTTTTTACTGTAACTCCTGCCTAGATTTATAAATATTACTACATTTATCCCATTTTAATATTTATTTAATTATTTTATATTATTTAAATAAAAAACCCCATATTTAAAATTTTATCCTTTTATATAAAACTTATAAAATGCGTACCTGAAATTTAAACTCAAAAAAAATATAATCTATAAAACTTGAATATTACCATTTCAATCAAAATATCTTAAATAAACATTTTTTTACATAAATATTTTTAATAATTAGTATAGCACATAAACCTAAACACTTTGATTGGATGTGATCCTTTTGAACTAAGTATGTAAAAGAAAAAGCCATCCACCTAACCTGAACCTAGACACTTTTGACTTGAATGATGATTGGGTGTTGTTCTTATCAAGTTAAATGGTAAAAGAAAAAGCCATACATATTATACTTTGGCTGTCAAGGCTAAAGGTCAAAAAGCTAGATTGCTAAATTCGACTTCTCATACCATTGCGGGAGGTGAAGTAGAGAGAGAGGCAGCCCTCGCCCCCCCTATCGCCGATAGGGGGCGAGTTATCGCGTGCGTAGCCCGGCCCGAAGGCTCACCTGAAATGTGGGAGGGTTTGGGTAAAAATATAGGCCCGAAAAATAGGTTTGGACAAAAAAATAAGGCCCGTTTAAAAAATAGGCCGGGCCTCGGGTAAGATATTTTTAGCCCGAGCCCGGCCCAGCCCGAACTCACTAAAGGACAAAAAAAATCTGCATATTTTTTTATTTTTAAATATTATTTTCTTGTTGATTTCTCCATATTTTGCTACTATTTTACTATTATGTTGCTATTATTTTGTTGTTATTGTTTGGATATTGTATAAATTTTATTTTATTGTTAATTTTCTTATTATTTTAAAGGCATTTGTTAATTTTTTTATTATTTTAGAAGTATTTGCTTGTTAAGTTGCATTTATCTTAATGTTATTTAAGTTTACATATTTTTCAAAATTTATTTTCAATTTGTTGGGAAATATTTATTTTGATATTTTTAGTATTTTTGATATATTATATATATTTAAAAATAATATAAAAATTAATACGGGCGAGCTAGGTCGGGCCCAGGTTTTAGTATTTTTATCCGGGTCGGGCTTGGGTAAAATTTTAGGCCTATTTTTTTGGGCCCGGCCCGACCCGAGCCCAATAAATGGGCATGATTTTTTAGTTGAGCCCGACCCGAACCTAGCCCGGCCCAGCCCATGAACACCTCTAGTCAAGGCTGCACAAATTATTTTATGAATTATTACTATCATTATTTTTTAAATTATTTAATAATATTTTAACAATTTTTTAAATTGATGTATAATTTTAATAATTTTTTTTATTATAAATCATGAACCTGGATCTAAAATCTTCAAAAACCCAAAATCTATGTCCGAAACTCGATCCCTAAACTATACGACATAGATCTTTTTGATTGAAAGGGAAAACAATTTCTAACACTACTCCAAGCAATGGCAACCCTGGCAGAGAGATGTATGAAGGTGGTGGAAGATGTATCTCCACCACCAGGTTCAGTTCCCACAACCTCTCTCCCTCTCACCTTCTTCGACATTCAGTTCCTTGGTTCCTCTCCCTTCCAACGCCTATTTTTCTATGAATTCCCGCACCCTACCTCGTATTTCATGCAAACCACTCTCCCCTCTCTCAAAACATCTCTCTCCCTCACTCTTCAACATTTCTTTCCTTTCGCCGGTAATCTTGTGTTCCCTGCGCCTCCTCAAATCCCTTATATTCTCTATACACAGGCTGATTCTGTTTCGTTTTTCGTCAATGAATCCACAGCTGATTTTAGCCATCTCGCAGGCGATCACGCCAGACATTTTCAAGAATTTCAACTTCTTCTCCCCAAGTTACTGCCTACGATTGCAAGTAAGATGCCCCTTATGGCCATTCAAGTCACTCTATTTCCGAACCAAGGCATTTCAATTGGAGTTGGCTTTTGCCATGTTGCGGGTGACGGTAGAACACTTGCTCATTTTATGAAATCATGGGCATCCATTCAGCAGTCTCAAGGGGATTTGACTTGTCTCAACAATCCCTTACCCGATTTCAGCAGTAGGGATTTGATTGAAGACCCTTTAGGACTAGCATCTCTTTTCATGAAGCGGAAGTGGAGTTTCGAGGATTTATCTAACAATCCCATAAAAAAGCTTCGAATCACTTGTACTATCAAACGGTCTCAAGTTGAGTTATTGAAAGATTTGATCAAAAAAGGTTGCGTGGAAGACAACGGGTCCGAGCCTGTAAGTATTTCAACATTCGCAGTAACATGTGCTTACATGTGGGTTTGTTTGACAAAATTACAAGAAACAACGGTAACACAACAAATCTCATCAGCTGATGACTCCGATGAGCTTTCTTATTTCCTATTTGCAGTAGATTGCAGAGGCCACTTAAAATTACCTGCCACATACTTTGGGAACTGTACTATAGCACGCACCGTCGCAGTTAAGAGAAGTGCGCTGATTGGAGAAAATGGAATTGTGGTGGCAGGCAAGGCCATTGGAAGAGAAGTTATGGAAACGTACAAAGGACCACTGAAAGGGGCAGAAAGAAGGGAAATATTCAAAAGTAGACACCCTCCTATCATGGTTTCAGCATCACCAAAATTCGAATTATATAAGGTAGATTTTGGGTGGGGAAGGCCTAGAAAGACGGAGATCGCCAACATTGGGTCGTTGGGATCTCTTTCTCTGTTTTCTATTGCAGAGAGTAGAGAGGAGGAAGGCGGTATTGAATTTGGGTTAGTACTTGCTCCTCATGAATTGGATATCTTCAATTCTATTTTCCACAGGACTTATTAAAGTTACTGCGATTGTAACAATTATTATTAAATATTACTTGCCTGCTGGATTTTAATGAGAACCGATAAATACCAAAAAAATTAGCCTCATTTTCTCCTGTGTTTCTTCCTTACTGTCAGTTATCTCAGTTAGAGTTCATGTGTTGTTCATTGTCCATCATGGTATGACTCCTATCTATGTATGGCTATTCGTCAGATTGGAGGAATGAATCTCAACTCGGTCCTGGCTTCTGATTGAGAGCCAGATTCTTGATTTGGTTCATCATTAAAGCGCAGTTTGGTGTATTGTGGCTTGTCAACAACCTATGGCGTAACCTATTAAATCTTGCAAGGATTTTGGAGCTTCAAGTATAAAGCTTTATTAGATCTTCTAAGATTTCTCATATTATATATCTTTAGATTGCCTTGTTTTCAATCACAAATATAGTTGGCCAAATTTCTTTCGGCCGGACATAATACAATAGTGCAATCTTACACAGTGATCACTATTATAAAATTATTGTGACAATAAAATTGTTTGTCACTTAAGTCTTTACTTTTTTGTAAAAAAATTGCTAGCTCTAAAAATTTAAGTTATTTTCTAATAAATCTTACCTTTAAGAGTAAATTTATCAAAATGATAAAAATTAAAACTACACTCAACAAAGACGCTAAAAATTTAGTGTTGCTAAAGATGGTGATGAAAGTAATGACAAAATAAGACATGGTTTTAACGCACAAGAATGTTACCATTTTTGTCAATTACTGGTAAATATACGATGCCACTGTTAAGTAATAAATTACAACAAAATAATTTTGTTGCATGAATTATTTCGACAATTAAACTCGCAGATAGATTGGAATCAAATTGAATAAACAAATAACTAACGCAACTTAATTAATTAAACCAACTATGTAACAGCCTAATTTCAGTGAAATCGGAATAGTGGTCTCGAGACCACAAATCCGAGCCAAATTTTATTTTTATTTTTATTTTATTTTATGGTCCGTAATATGATAGAAATGTCATGTGGAATTTTTGATAAGAAAATTTTACCGATTATGTGCTTAATTACGAGAAGGACTAAATCGTATAAAATGCAAAAGTTGAATTCTAGGAGCTATAAGCATTAAATAGCCATGGAATTCAAAACTTAAGGCCCTTATATGGTAATTAGACTATTAAAGAAAGTATGTAGATATTTTGGTATGACTCATCCATATAAAAATAAAAAAAGCTAAGGACTAAATTGGAAAAATGAAAAGTTATTAAATGACAAATTAACTAAATGAAAAAGAAAACAATTTCATATCATCTTCCCCAAATATTTCCATGGAAACCCTAGAAGAGAGGAAGAAGACTTAGCAAGCTTATTTGGGTAAGTAATCAAGCCTCGTTTTTAGTAATTTTTATATATTTGAAACCGGGATAGTCTAATCTATCTATTTGAGGGATTAATTTGAAAAGTTATCAAAGTATGAAAAATGGGTCATGGATGTATATGCTGGAAATTAGAAATTTATGGTAGAAAATGAAAGATTATTGATAGATAAACAACTTTTACAAAGTGATTTTTGATGAAAACATGATTTAGGGACTAAAATGAAAAGTTGTAAAATTTGATGAAAAATTTTGAAATTTTATAAATACACGTGCTGTAAAATTTGTAATGGGGCTTTGGTTAGGCTAGGAATAAGGGGTAATTTGCACAAGTTTCATTTTACGAGCCTAGGTACAAAATGGGAATTTATGGAAAAGTTAGGGGCAAAATGGTAATTTTGCCTAGGATGAAAATTAATTCTACTTGAATGTGAAATATGATAAATTGATGCTAACTTTACTCATATAGATTCAGATAGACCAAATTCGGAGCTAGAACTAGGAAAATGTCGGATTAGTAGATGTTTGTACATGAACTGATCATGATTTTTCGTGATAAATTTTGTAAATTTATAATTAAACGTTCTTAAAACTAACTATTATCACGATGAAGGCAAGCGGACCTATCGAATAGTAGTATAGCTTTAGCAAGACCGGATTGTTGAACCCAAAGGAACTAAAAGTACTAGTATTAACTATATTTTTATTATCTAGCCTAAAAATAAAAGGGTTTGTTTATCTAAACTAATTAACTAAACTAGGAAATCACAAAAAGGAAATTGGGGAAAATACTTTTTAGAAAATTTGATTGATTAAGACAATACCCAAGGAAAAATCCACCTAGACTTCACTTGTTATTTGACTTTGAATCGGACGATTTATTCATTCAACTTGTTCCGTAAAAATCCCTAAGTTATGTTATTATCCCTATTCAAGACTAATAACGTCTAACCCTAGATTGAATAATTGAAATCTCTTTCTAATTAACACTCTAGGGTTGCATTAACTCGATCTATGGATCTCCTTATTAGGTTTTACCCTAACCCAGCAAAATCTTGTCACCCTATCTCTAGGCGCGCAATCAACTCCGCTTAATTATGATAAAGTTACTCTTAGACAGAGACTATTCATCCTCCGAATAAGAGCATTAACTTGAATCAATATCCTGAAATACCGAAACAAGAATTAAGAACACATAATTAAGAACAAGTTAAATATTTATCATACAATTCAGATAATAATAACAAGATCCGTCTTAGGCTTCATTCCCCTTAGGTATTTAGGGGATTTAGTTCATAACTAAAAAGGAAAACACCTCAGAAGAATAATGAATACAAAACATAAAGAAAACCCAAAACTCCTGAAGGGAAATTGAGGAGAGATCTTCAATCTTGATGATGAATCCGACTTCTGAGATGGACCAATCGGCTTTCTTTGAGTAATTCCTTACTCCCTGCTCTGTGTGTCCTCTTTAGTCCTCCTCTCGGGTGTTTAAATAAGCTTTAGAATGCCTAAAAACCCTTAAACGAGCCCTTTTCTGAATAGAACTAAACTTGGGATCGACAAGGACACGCCCGTGTGCCACGCCCGTGTGCGATAACTTCAGGCCGTGGTCAAGGCTGAGAGATCAACACGCCCGTGTTAAGTTTTGTTTTAGGCCGTGTTCGAGCCTGTTAGAATGGCACGGGCGTTTATGCTGCCCGTGTGATGAAGTCCAGACTGTGTTGTTCTCCGTTTTTAGCCCGTTTCTTGTTCTTTTTGCTCTCCTATGCTCTCATAAGTATAAAACATGAAATTAAAGGATTAGAGCATCAAATTCACCAAATCTAAGGAGAAATCATTTATAAATGTGTTAAGCATGGGATAAAAATATGTATAAATTACGGTTTATCAAATACCCCCACACTTAAGCATTTGCTTGTCCTCAAGCAAAATCCTCAATTCACAATTAAGAATTCCTTTTTCTCAACTTATAATTCCTATCAATAATATCTCAAGTTAATCCATAAGTAATCATACATTGAGAATTCAACTAGAAGAACATTAAAGTTTCAAACATTCCAAGTTGAGCATTTAATCATGAAAAATATAGGTGTCTCCCCTTATTTAAGTAATCACCTTTGATTCAAAATCTCACAGAGTTTAACATCTTCACTAAAGATTCACTCAAATCACTCTAAGTGTTCAAGGATAATGAATGTAGCACTCTACAGTCAATATGAAAAGTTATTACCATAAGTTTGCATGAAAATCAAATCTCCACCACTGTAAATTGAGATGATACATCAATCAAAAGGTCTTTAGAGGGTTGTAACGAGGCTTGGTTAGGGGGTGTGGTCACAAGCTGAAAGAGAAGGTTAGAATGGAGATTGAATTGAAAAATTACTTAACTAGAAAAATATTTAATCACCACTTGCGTACAACAAAGCTTCTTTTCAGAGTATGAAATTTAAATATTTAAGCTAAAAAACAAAAGATCACTACTAATATGTACATATGTATGTTTTTTTTTAAGAACAAGTTAAATAACATAGACTAACTATTAAGAACAAGACATAGCTAAGCAATTTATTCAAATCAAATCTCGACAAAAATATGGATCAAATTAATTGAGGAGATTTCAACAATAATGAGTTAAGGGTTAATATTGGGGATAAATCAAAGAATGGCTTGTTAGGCTCAAAGGAGTTTACTAGGGGTTAGTTGTGAAGGTAGGCTTTTTATGGCATGAGTGGGTTAAACCTAAATTATAACAGCCCAATTTAGGGCCTAGTCAGAACAGTGGTCTCGAGACCACAAATCCAAAGCTAGAAAAATTATTTTATTATATTTTATTAGGTTATAGTGTGAATTTATAAGTGCATGTTAATTTTGGTGAGCTAATTTTAATGTTTTCAAGTCCGATTGTGAAATAGGACTAAATCGCATAAAAGAAAAAAGTTGCATTTTAGTACCCAAATGTGTTAAATAGCTAGATAACTTAAATTGAGGGCTTTTAAAAGGCAATTACACCCTTTTTATTAGTGTTGGCCGGCCATGTGATGAGTTTTAAGCAAATAGTCAAAGTATTAGGTGGATGATATCATGATTTGGTGATAAAATAATGCCTAAAAGCCTAGCTATCATTTCTTTCTTCTCCATCTCTTTTCTCCACCGAAATATCAGCAAAAATGGAGTTTTGAAGGCTAAAAACTTTCAACAACCTAAAGCCTTCACAAGTAAGTGATTCCCACACCCTTTGTTGATGATTTTTGCATTTTTGAGACCCTTAAAGCATGGGCTTTCAAATGAAGGTGATATCTTGCAAAATGATTGAAAGTTTAGGGTGTTACCATGAAATGAATTGTGAGGTTTACTGAGTTTTTATGGAAGAATATGAGTCCTAGTTGTGTTATAAACAACTTTTGTGAAATGTGTTAGCATGAAAACACCTAAAGGGACTATTTTGCATAAGTTGTAAAATAGTTAATAAGTATGTGAAATAGTGATATTTTAAAGTTACTATAAGAGTAAAAATAGTTCGGTTAGGCTTATGATACAAAGAAATTCGATGAAAATCGATTTTCGGGCAAAGGGGTAAAATCGTCATTTTGTCAAAGTCTAGGGGCAAAATGGTCATTTTACCAAAGACGTGAATTTATGATTGCTTAATCCTAATTAGTGACTAAATGAGTGCATATTGTCATTATAGATTAAGATTTACCAAATCCGAACCTAGATCGGGGGAAGGCCAAGCAAACTGACTAAACCGAATAGTTAAGTACTTTTTGTAAACCGAGGTAAGTTGTATGTAAATAATACAACTACGCTGTTAATACTTGTATTCATATCACCATTGAATTGATATTGTATGAGTTGCTAAGTTATGAATTGAGAATGCATAGTAATATTTGAGAGAATAGAAGTATTCCGTTGAAACATTAGGATACGAACTGGATCTCCGTGCCAAGGCATTGGGTGATTTGTGTGCCAGTGTAAGATATGTCTAGGACATGCTTCGGCCATATTTATGAGATCCAGTGTAAGACCATGTCTGGGACATGGCATCGGCTTCTAGATGAGGGCTAGTGTAAGACATGTCTGGGACATACATCAGCCATACAGAGATAGCCAGTGTAAGACCATGTCTGGGACATGGCATCGGCACAGAGATGAGTGCCAGTGTAAGACATGTCTGGGACATACATCGGCCTCAACAAAGATAGCCAGTGTAAGACGTGTCTAGGACACGCATCGGCTAAGTGTTGTGCTAGTGTAAGACATGTCTGGGACATGCATCAGCACGCATTTATGAGATCCAGTGTAAGACCATGTCTGGGACATGGCATCCACAATATATCCCATGTTTAAGGTTAATAGAATATCCAGTAATATTCCAAATGTTTCAATGGCGAGAGTTATAAAATCAATTTTGATAAAGAAAGAATAATCATGTTATGAGTGTTACAGGTACCTTTATGGTAAGCATGAGTAACGAGCTTAATTTAGAAAATGTGACTCGAGTAGAGAATAATAAGTAAGTTAAATTATGTTTATCTTTGAGCTATAAGTAAGATGACTACTGGTGGGATTTTTGTTGTATATTTATTTATATGCAACTTACTAAAATTTATGCTTACCCTCTTTCTTTTCCCTCTTTTTTCAGTGTTGCCAAGCTAGCTTAAGGATCTTTTAAAGTTAGAGATATCGATCACACTATCGTCCGCAACATTCGGTATAGTTTGATTTATATTTTTGAAGGTGGCATGTATAGGGTTAGACTAGGATGTTACATCAGGAGAGTTATTTATGTATTTTGGCTTAAGTCAAAAGCCCTTTATTTTGTATCAAGCCCAGAATAATGGCTATTATTCATTTTGATGAATGCATATGATGTTTTTTCTGTGGATGAATTAGTGTCCATTGTGATGAGATTTGTATATTGAAATGACCTTGTGTAGGTTGTGCAAAAAGGGTGACAAATGGGCTTGGGAAATAGCCTAGTTTGTCTACACGGGTAAGACATACGGGCGTGTGTCTAGGCCGTGTGTGACACACGGCTCACGCCCATGGGTGTATGGTATGGCCGTGCGTCCCCTGCACTTAAAATTTTAAAGTCATTTTAGCACACGGGCAGGCTACACGGGCATGTGTCCATGCCGTGTCATAAAGTCAGTATGCATGCTAGTAGTACATGGGTAAGAGACAAGGCCATGTGTCTCAGCCGTGTGAAGGACACGGGTGTGTGCTTGCGCCGTGTGGTTTTGCCAGAATGCTTAGGTCTTCAGACACGGGTACAGGATATGGGCGTATCCTAAACAGACGGCCGTGTGCTCTATAACCACACGGGCGTGTAGAGCCTTGTTGTATGAAATTTTTCTAAGTTTTAAATGAGTTCTCAATTGGGCTCCAAACCACCCCGGATGTATATTTTGGGTCTCGTAAGCCCATGTTTGGGACAGATTACATGAGAAAAGAAAGGTTTTTAAATTGTTTGAGATTTCATAACCCGGTTTTATATAATTGATTGAGTTTTAGTCAGGTAATACCTCGGACCCTATTCTGGTATTGGATATGGGTGAGGGGTGTTACATTTGGTGATATCAGAGCATGGTTTAGTCTATTCTAGGACTAAGCTAGTCAGAGTATGAATCTAGCTATACATGCCACGTATATGCATATTGATAGTGTGACGATTCCTGACGATTATAAATTGTGCCTTTATAGTAATGGATCCTGATAGAACCACGGCAGATAACGTGGAAAGTAATGCGCCGGCTCTCGCAGAAGGGACCGTGCCAATAGAGAGTGAGCCCGTGAGTATGGGCTAGGGCGGAGGGGCTAGGGAAGCCTACCTCCGAATGATGGATGCTTGGTATATGGAATTTTTTCGTGCGAACCCGAACACTTCACCTCTCCAACCTTCTCCGATTCCTCAATATGCCCTGATGGCTCCGCAAGGTATGGAAGTGTTCAGGCGAGAGAAGCCTCCGGTAGACAAGATCCGGAAGCAAAGGGCAGAGAAATTTCGGGCTAGTGTAGATGATGACCCAGAGAGAGCGGAGTTTTGGCTAGAGAATACCCTGAGGGTATTCGATGAACTGTCATAAACGCCTGAAGAGTACGTGAAGTGTGCCGTGTTACTTCTACGAGACTCAGCTTATCAGTGGTGGAACACTCTCGTGCCTATAGTACCGAGAGAAAGAGCGACTTGGGAATTCTTCCAAGGAGAGTTCCGAAAGAAGTACATTAGCCAGAGGTTTATGGACCAGGAAAGGAAGGAATTTCTAGAGTTGAAGCAATGTATTAAGACTGTGACAGAGTATGAGCGGGAGTTTGTGAAACTCAGCAAGTATGCGTGAGAGTGTGTATCCACTGAAGCTACCATGTGTAAGAGGTTTGAGGATGGCCTCAATGAAGACATTCGAGTATTTGTGGGCATCCTGGAGTTGAGAGAATTTGTAGTGCTCGTTGAGAGAGCATGTAAAGCAGAAGAGTTGGTGAAAGAGAGGAGGAAAGCAGCTAGCGAGTCGCGAGATTTAAAGAAAAGATAGATAGGGAAAGCATATCAGTCCTCCTCCAAGAGGTCAAAAGAATTTACTACCCGATCGAATACTTCGGTGGGGTATTCGAAGAGAACTAAGAATCAGCGGAACATGACGCCTAAAGCCTAAACTACTTCAGTTGCTAGTGTTGGCAATGATCGGCCAAATAGGCCGGAGTGTTCGCAATGTGGAAGACGTCACTTGGGCGAATACCGAGTTAACGAGAGGGGCTGTTTCAAGTGTGGATCACTTAACCACTTTATCCGCGAGTGTCCTGAGATAGACGAGAGAGAGAAAAAACAAGATGCGAAAGTAAACAGTGCTCCCTTGAGGGGTAGGCCTCAAAGGAACCCCGGGAGTAGGACTGGTAGTAGAGGTGCACCGAGAGATACTGCGATAAGGTCTGAAGGCAAAGCACCAGTGATGACCTATGATATACGAGCCCGAGAAGAGGCAGAGTCTCCAGACGTGATCACGGGTACCTTTTCTACTCACGATATAACTGTTGTTGCTTTAGTTGACCCGGGATCTACCCACTCCTACATATGTATGGATTTGATACCTCGTATAGACATGCTTGTAGAGTCTACTGAGTTTGTTATGAAAATGTCTAACCCGTTAGGCAAGCATGTATTAGTGGACCAAGTATGTAAAAATTATCCTTTAACGATTAGAGGCTATTATTTTTCGGCCAACTTGATTTTGTTACCGTTTAATGAATTCGATATAATTCTTGAGATGGATTGGCTGACCTCCTATGGTGTGGTAATAGATTGTGGAAGAAAAGTAATTCAGTTAAGATGTGAGAATGGTAGTGTTATACGAGTTGGGCCAGAGGAGTCAAACAACCTACTTGTGATAATATCGTCTTTGACCGCCGAAAAATATTTGAGAAAATGTTATGAAGCTTATTTAGCTTTTATGTTGAATACCCAAGTGTCCGAGTCGAAGATTGAGTCAGTACCAGTGGTTTGTGAGTTTATAGATGTCTTTCCGGAGGAGTTACCAGGGTTACCCCCAGAGAGAGAGGTTGAGTTTGGTATCGAGTTGGCTCCTGGTACAATGCCAATCTCGATTGCACCTTATAGGATGGCCCCCACTAAGTTAAAAGAGTTAAAAGTACAGTTGCAAGAGTTAACAGATAAAGGTTTTGCTAGACCAAGTTATTCACCATAGAGTGCTCCAGTACTTTTCGTGAAAAAGAAGGACGGGTCGATAAGGTTATGTATCGACTACAGACAGCTTAACAAGGTGACAATAAAGAACAAATATCTTTTGCAGAGAATTGATGATCTCTTCGACCAATTGAGAGGAGCCACTGTATTTTCTAAAATAGATTTGAGATCGGGTTACTACCAGTTAAGGGTCAAGGAACAAACGTGCCAAAGACTACTTTTCGGACGAGATATTGGCATTACGAGTTATGCCTTTTGGATAACGAATGCCCCGGCAGTGTTTATGGACTTGATGAACCACATCTTCCGACCGTACTTGGATAGGTTCGTCGTTGTTTTTATAGATGACATACTAATTTATTCGCGTGATGAGAGTGAGCACACGGAACATTTGAGAACTGTGTTACAGACTCTGAGAGATAAACAACTTGATGCTAAGTTTAGTAAGAGCGAGTTTTGGCTTAATGAAGTTGGATTTCTAGGACACATCGTGTCGGGTGATGGGATCAGAGTTGACCCAAATAAGATCTCAGCTATTGTGGAGTGGAAATCGCCGAAGAATGTAACAGAAGTTTGTAGTTTTCTGGGGCTAACGGGGTATTACAGACGCTTTGTAAATGGATTTTCTATGATAGCTACTCCGATGATGAGACTATTGCAGAAAGACGTCTAGTTTGAATGGACAGATGAGTGTCAGCAGAGTTTTGAGAAATTAAAGGCTTTGTTGACCAAAACCTCAATTTTAGTGCAACCAAAGTCAGGTAAAGAATTTGTAATTTATAGTGACACCTCTTTAAATGGTTTAGGGTGTGTACTCATGCAAGAAGGCAAGGTTGTAGCCTATGCCTCGAGACAGTTAAAATCACACGAGAAGAAATATCCGACCTATGATTTAGAGCTAGCAGCTGTAGTGTTCGCCTTGAATATTTGGCGACACCATTTGTATGGGGAGAAATGTAGGGTATTTACCGACCATAAGAGTTTAAAATACTTGATGACTCAAAAGGAGTTGAATTTAAGGCAACACCGATGGTTAGAACTATTAAAGGATTATGAGTTGATCATCGATTACCATCCGGGAAAGGCGAATGTAGTCACTGATGCCTTGAGTAGAAAATAGTTGTTTGCCTTGAGAGCTTTGAATGTTCAGTTGACCATAGTCAAGGATGGTTCGATCTTACCAGAACTGAGAGTTAGACCGACTTTTCTTCATAAAATCCTAGAAGCTCAGAAAAATGATGAGAAGTATCAAGCCAGGAAAAATCAGTGTGAGTCAGGTGTTGAATCAGATTTTCAAATTGGTACCGATGAGTGTTTAATGTTCAAAAACAGAATTTGTGTGCCTAAATATAGTGAGCTCATTCAGAAGATTTTACGAGAAGCACATAATGGTAGTTTGTCCGTCCATCCGGGTAGCGTAAAAATGTATAACGACCTGAAGAAAATGTATTGTTGGTCGGGAATGAAAAGGGATGTTTCGGAGTTTGTTTCCAAGTGTTTAGTATATCAGCAAGTAAAGGCTGAGCACCAAGTACCTTTTGGGCTACTTCAACCTATTGTGGTTCTAGAGTGGAAATGGGATCGTATCACTATGGACTTCGTGACCAGTTTGCCATTAACCTCGAAAAAGAAAGATGCTGTATGGGTTATTGTCGACAGATTAACTAAGTTAGCCCACTTCATACCACTGTGTACCGACTACTCCCTTAAAAAATTAGCTGACTTGTATGTTTTCGAGATTGTGAGGCTACATGGTGTACCATTGTCGATTGTTTCAGATCGAGATCTGAGATTCACCTCGAGGTTTTGGAAAAAGTTACAAGAGGCTCTAGGAACCAAGTTAAGTTTCAGTACGGCTTTTCATCCACAGACTGACGGATAATCAGAAAGAGTAATACAGATCTTAGAGGACATGCTGAGGTGTTGCATCCTTAAATTTCAAGAAAGTTGGGAAAAATACTTACCATTGGTTGAATTCGCCTACAAAAACAGATATCAGTCGAATCTGAAAATGACACCTTATGAGGCCTTGTACGGGCGAAAGTGCCGAATGCCCTTATATTGACTGAGTTGAGAGAAAGTTAGGTTCACGGGGTTGATTTGGTCAAGGAGACTGAGGAAAAAGTTAAAGTGATTTAGGAATGCCTAAGAGCCGCTTCAGATAGGCAGAAATCCTACGCGGATTTGAAACGTAAAGAGATCGAGTTTAAGGTCGGTGATAAAGTATTCTTGAAAGTTTCCCCTTAGAGGAAAATCCTCAAATTTGGTAAAAAGGGCAAGTTGAGTCCTCGTTTCATAGGACCTTATGAAATTACCGAGAGAGTAGGGCCTGTTGCCTATAGATTGAATTTGCCGCTAGAGTTAGAAAAGATTCACGACGTGTTTCACGTGTCTATGTTACACCGATACAGATCTAACCCTTCATATCTAATTGAACCCACTAAAGTTGAAATTCTTCCAGATATGACTTATGGTGATGAACCGGTCAAGATCTTAGCTTGAGAGATTAAACAGTTAAGGAATAAAGGTATACCACTTGTGAAGGTTTTGTGGCATAGACACGGAGTCGAGAAAGCCACATGGGAACTCGAGGAGTCTCTGAGAGAACAGTATCCGAGTTTATTTACAGCTAAGATTTTTTAAGGACGAAAACCCCTAAGGGGGGAGAAATGTAACAGCCCGATTTAGGGCCTAGTCAGAACAGTGGTCTCGAGACCACAAATATGAAGCTAGAAAAATTATTTTATTATATTTTATGAGGTTATAGTGTGAATTTATAAGTGCATGTTAATTTTGGTGAGCTAATTTTAATGTTTTCAAGCCCAATTGCGAAATAAGGCTAAATCGCATAAAAGACAAAAGTTGTATTTTAGTACCCAAATGTGTTAAATAGCTAGAGAACTTAAATAGAGGGCTTTTAAAGGGAAATTACACCCTTTTTATTAGTGTTGGCCGGCCATGTGATGAGTTTTAAGCAAATAGTCAAAGTATTAGGTGGATAATGTCATGATTTGGTGATAAAATAATGCCTAAAAGCCTAGCTATCATTTCTTTTTTCTCTATCTCTTTTCTCCACCAAAAAATCAGCAAAAATGGAGTTTTGAAGGCTGAAAAATTTCAGTAACTTAAAGCCCTCACAAGTAAGTGATTCCCACAACCTTTGCTGATGATTTTTGCATTTTTGAGACCCTTGAAGCATGGGCTTTCAAATGAGGGTGACATCTTGCAAAATGATTGAAATTTTAGGGTGTTACCATGAAATGAATTGTGAGGTTTACAGAGTTTTTATGGAGGAATATGAGTCCTAGTTGTGTTATAAACAACTTTTTTGAAAGGAATATGAGTCCATGCCGTGTCATAAAGTCAGTATGCATGCTAGTAGTACACGAGCAAGAGACACGGCCATGTGTCTCGGCCGTGTGAAGGACACGGGTGTGTGCTTGGGCTGTGTGGTTTTGGCAGAATGCCCAGGTCTTCAGACACGGGTACAGGACATGGGTGTCCTAAGCACACGGTCGTGTGCTCTATAACCACATGGGCGTGTAAAGCCTTGTTGCATGAAATTTTTCTAAGTTTTAGATGAGTTCTCAGTTGGGCTCCGAACCACCCCGAATTTATATTTTGGGTCTTGTAAGCCCATGTTTTGGACGGATTACATGAGAAAAGAAAGGTTTTTAAATTGTTTGAGATTTCATTACCCGGTTTTATATAGTTGATTGAGTTTCTGTCAGGTAATATTCTGGCGTCGGATACGGGTGAGAGGTGTTACATAAATACCTCTATCATCTTGACATATCAAATCAAATGGTATGGTCTTGACATACATAATCAAGCAAGTTCTAGAATAACAATTCGATATTGACGCACTCAAGCAATAATAAAAGTGAGCATGAAAGAAATAATAGATGCTCTTAAAGGCTCAAAATCTCACAAAAATTATGGCTTTTTGATGTTTAAACCTGTAACTTTCAACTCAAGATAATACCTGATCGTTATTTTTAGTGATAAGTTTTATAAATTTATAATTAATCGTTCTTGAAACTAACTGTTATCACGATGTAGGCAAGTGTCCCTATCGAATAGTAGTATAGCTTTAGCAAGTCCGGATTGTCGAACCTAAAGGATCTAAAAGTACTAGTAATGACTGTCTTTTTATTATCTAGCCTAAGAATAACAGGGTTTGTTTTAATTAACTAATTAACTAAACTAAGTAACCACAGAAAATAGAATTGGGGAATTACTTTTGGAAAAACGATTGATTTAAGACAATACCTAAGAAAAAATCCACCTAGACTTCACTTGTTATTTTGGCTCCAAATCGGACAATTTATTCATTTAACTTGTTTCGTAGAAATCCTAAGTTATGTTATTATCCCTATTCAAGACTAATAACTCCTAACCCTAGATTGAATAATTGAAATTTCTTTCTAATTAATACCCTAGGGTTGCATTAACTCGATCTATGGATCCCCTTATTAGGTTTCACCCTAATTCAGAAAAATCTTATCACCCTATCTCTAGGCGCGCAGTCAACTCCGCTTAATTATGACAAAGTTACTCTTAGACAGGGACTATTCATCCCCCAACTAAGAGCCTTAACTTGAATCAATATCCTAAAATACCAAAACAAGAATTAAGAACACATAATTAAGAACAAGTCGAATATTTATCATACAATTCAGAAAATAATAACAAGATTCGTCTTAGGTTTCATTCCCCTTAGGTATTTAGGGGTTTTAGTTCATAAATAAATACGATAACATCTGAAAAGAATAATAAATACAAAACATAAAGAAAACCTAAAACTCCTGAAGGGAAATGGAGGAGAGATCTTCAGTCTTGATGATGAATCCGGCTTCTGAGATGGATCAATCGGCTTTCTTGGAGTAATTCTTTGCTCCCTATTCTCCGTCCCCCCTTTTAGTCCTCCTCTAGAGTGTTTAAATAGGCTTTAGAATGCCTCCAAGCCCTAAAAATTGCCCTTTTCCAAATAGAACTTAGCTAGGGCTAGGTAGGGACACGCCCATGTGGAATTACTTCAGGCCGTGGTCAAGGCTGAGAAATCAACATGCCCGTGCTGAGGTTGTTTTAGGCCGTGGTCAAGCCTGTTAGAATGGCATGGGTGTGTGTTTTGCCCGTATGAGGAAGTCCAGGCTGTGTTGTTTTTCCACTTCGGCCTATTTTCTCTGTTTTTGACCCGTTTCTTATTCTTTTTGCTGCCTATACTCACCTAAGTATAAAACATGAAATTAAAGGATTAGAAGCATCAAATTCATCAAATCTAAGGAGAAATCATTCATAAATGTGTCAAGCAGGGAATAAAAATATGTATAAATTACTGTTTATCAATACCTAAACTTAGGGGAAATAACCTAAAAATTTGAAATTCTCAAAAGTCAACTTATCATGCTTGATTCTCCAATGTCTTTAAAGTTTAAACAATCAATGCATGAATGCCTATGTTTTAATTCAAGCTATATCAATAAAAATAATAAATTAATCAAAATCCATTCTAATAATGATATGAGAAGATCACATAAGAATAAGACAAAATTCAGGGTTTGTTTCTGATATAAATATAGATAACCCCCCACACTTAAGATATACATTGCCATCAATGTACAAAGATAAAGTTAGTGGCAATTATATATATAAGATCATAAGATAGGGAGAGAAGTGAAACTTCCTGATTGTTAAGTGAATGAACTCCCTAGTTTGGAGTTATGTAGAGTGGAGGAGGATACTCCGGTGGTGGTAGAGGTTAGGTTCCACAAGTGCTGCGCCAAAAGAATATTATATCTC
Source organism: Gossypium anomalum (assembly GCA_025698475.1). Lineage (NCBI taxonomy): Eukaryota > Viridiplantae > Streptophyta > Magnoliopsida > Malvales > Malvaceae > Gossypium > Gossypium anomalum. Next base: position 9,471,606 of record CM046961.1, read on the forward strand.
ATGGTCGAGTAGGGCATGGCAGCCATGGAGAACCTTTTCCAGTGGAGTTTGAAGTTCCTAAGTAATTGTGAGCTTTGTAGCTCTTTATTACTATGATAAAATCAAGAACTTTTTAGGAATATAGAGAAGAATAATTACTAATAATGAAATAGATGAGAATAAAATTTATTTATAAATCCTAAAAACAAAATAATATCAAAAGAAAGTAAAATGAAAAGTTAAAAGTGGAAATAATAAGAAAGATGACAAATAAAAATAAAGATAAAATAAAATAAAATATTTAAATATCATCATCGCCGGATGGTTCGCGAGGTGGTGGTGGCGATGAAATGTGGATGTGCTGACAAATCTGCTGTAGAGTAGCATCAATGTTATCAAATCGCTGAAAACACTGCTGCTCAAATCGAGTGAGGTGCTCAAAGATGCCAGAATCTGAAGCCGCCGCATGAACTGGCCGATGGGTGGGTGGTGGCTGAGATGGTGGGTCCTCGTGTCGTGGAGGGACATCATCAGTAATGTCCTCGGGAGCCTCCTCCTTGGTTGATTAGGCGAGACGATATTGAGGAGGGTAGGTTCCAAGGTACTTTTCGATCATCCTCATACTTAGCATGCCGAGATGCCTTGTGGAGACATCTGGCCAATGAGGGTAAAGGAGGATTCTTGTGCCGCGGTGTTGAGGAGCCCAAAGTGTCGAGCTAACCTAGTCACATAGGGGCCAATGGAGATGGCCCCCTTCCGATGCCACTCCGTCTGATGGCGAATGGCGAGGGCGATGAAGTAAGTGAGGTTGATAACGTGCCACTGCGACATACACCATAGGAAATAGACATCGTGAGTGTTGACGACGTCGGTGCTCTCTCGCCTCCGTGTCAGAGTGTGAGCCAAAATAGAGTGTAAATACCTCAAGGATAGAGGGAGAGTTGATGCCTTGAAGCGACTGGGGTCGTAGGTGGCCGAGCGAGGGACGAGGGCCTTCTAACACTTCGAAGAAGAATAATAGATGTGGCGGTTGAGGGTATCGAGGTCGTTCTCCTCCTTGAACTCCTCCGTGTAAAGGCCTAGTGCTGTACCAAACTCTGGGATGCTCAACTGGCGGACCAGACTGCCGAAGCGAAATTGGACCGTGCCAGGATCATCATAGTTAGTCATTACGGTATGAAGATGGAATGTTGAGCATAGTTCCATCGTGAGCTCGAGATACGTCGACTCAACGATCTCAATGAAAAGGACCCATGGGTCCGTGGTGAGGAGAGCCCGAATCGCATCAGCCAGTTGGACTTGTTCTAACGTGGCCCAGTCTATGCAGTGGCCTACACCTAAAGGTCAGGCCCGAAGTATCTGGAAAATTTCTTCTTGGGGTCCAATGGGAAACTGCAGGAAGGGGTGGCGAATTTCAGCGGTAAGACCCGAGGAAGATGACGCTCCCTTCCTTTTCTTCGAGGCAGGGATGTCAGCCTTCTTTCTACGTGAGGATGACATGGTATACCTATAAGAAAAACCATTATTCCATCCTGATGAATGGATAAGGCAAAATATAAACAAATTCAAAAAGGAAAAAGTCATAAATTAAAGCTAATAATTTCAGTCACAACTATTAACATTAACAAACCCAACCAAAACAATCAATTTTATGGCATTACTTCGTGTCATTAGCATGATAATAGTATGAGTTTCATAAAAATGGCAAAAAACTCTATGGAAACAAAAAATGGATGAATGTAACATATTTTATTGAAGAAAAATGTCAACACAAAAGGCATGAGTATTTCTATTATCTTAACCATGAATATTCACTTTAAACTAGTCAAATAGAGCAGAGAAATCATGCAATGAGTAAAAACTTCAACATGAAATAGATGATAACTACTCTAGACATGAAATTTGAGTGATAGAAAAATGGAAATAGCATGAAAAATGTAGATTATTATGATAAATAGCATTAGGAATAAGTAAAATAAAAGAGAAAAGAGTAAACAAACGCTAGAAAGAGGAGTTTGGGCATTAAAAATTAAAGTTGAAGGCAGCGCACGGGCATGGCAGTGGGGCGTGTGGAGTTCCAGCGGCTAGGGTTAGGGATTTTGGGTGAAGAAGATAATGAATAGTGAAGGGTATTTATAGATTTTAGGGCACACGGCCAGGGGACACGCCCGTGTGCCCTAGTTTTAGCCCGTGTGTTTCGTGTTTTTCTGAATTTCAGCGCGTCTGACATTCGCCCTACGCCCGTATACATTAGCCGTGTTGATGAACACAGCCGTGTCACGAGACCATGCCTAGCTTCGTTCGCTTCTCCCACTCTCGTGTATATAGGTCCACGCCCGTGTTCTTTTAGCAGGTTCGACCACGGGTGCTAGGCACGGGCATGTCGTACGCCCGTGCTATTTTGGTAGGATTAACCACGATTTCAAGACACGGGCGTGTCGCACGCCCGTGTTATTTTGACAGGATCGCCCACGGCCATGTCGCACGGCCATGGTGATTTATCGCAGCCCGTGTTGGGAAAAGTCTTTGCCTTGTTTTCACACGGTCTAAAGCACGCCCGTGTGCCTGACCGTGTGGGTGTGGAAAACATGTATTCAAGAGCTCAATTAGTAGGTTAAGTGTTAAATACTAAAATTTAAAGAAGTTAATACCGTTAGTGCTCGGGTTGTCTCCCGAGAAGCACTTATTTATAGTCTAAGCTCGACTTACCTCTCCATTGAATGATCATGGTGGTTTGAGGAGTTTACACTTCTCATTTCTGCGACCAATTTCATCAAAATAAGGTTTTAGACGGGTATTGTTTACCTTAAAAGTGCCGAATGTGGGATGGATTACCTCGACTGTACCGAATGGAAAAATGCTAAGTACCATAAGAGGAATTTCTTCATTCGGTTTGGCAGTGGTAATGCGAGGATCTACGGCGTCTAATAATACTTTATCTCTAACCTTAAGTTGATTTGGTGAGGTATTGGGCTCGTCCTGGCATAGTTTTGGTTTATCGTGTGTTCTCAGTTTATGTGTCCGCCATTTATCTAGCTCTTCGATTTGTAGCCTTCGTTCTTCATGAATAGGTCCTCTATTGTTGCTTGAACATGGCTCATGTATATGCTTTGAACTCATTTCCTGCAAAGTAGGTTGCAACATATGGTTAGTTTTAGTAGAATGATTTATACAATCACCTTCAATTTTCGATATGTTGCCAGAATTGCGAGATTGAAGGGTGATTGTTTCGTCTCCCACACGAAGTGTGAGTTCACCTGTGCCAACATCAATAATCGTTCTAGCAGTTGCTAAAAAGGGTCTTCCTAAAATCAAAGGAGTGTTGTTATCCTCCTCTATGTCTAGAACAACGAAATCAACGGGAAATATAAATTTATCAATTTTAACTAGTACATCTTCAATAATACCCCTAGGAAATCTGATTAGTTTACCTGCTAATTGAATGCTCATCCTAGTCTGTTTGGGTTTCCTAAGACCTAGTTGCTTAAACATTTTGTAAGGCATGACGTTAATGCTAGCCCTTAAATCAGCCAGTGCATTATTAACATCTAAGCTACCAATTAAGCAAGGAATTGTAAAACTCCCTGGATCTTTTAATTTGTTGGGTAGTTTATTCTGTAGAATAGCTGAGCAAACTGCGTTTAGCTCCACATGTGACGCCTCGTCCAACTTCCACTTATTTGCTAAGAGCTCTTTTAAGAACTTTATTGCATTCGGCATTTGCGAGAGAGCTTCAATAAATGGTAAGTTGATATGTAATTTTTTTAAGAGTTTAAGGAATTTACCAAATTGTTCATCTGAGCGGTCTTTCCTTATCGCATTGGGATATGGCACACGAGGTTTATATTCTACACTTACCATTTTTTTCTCATTGTGACCTACCTCACCTTCACTTACCACAATTCCTTGCCTCTGTTCTGGCTCGGGCTCAACTAATCCTTCTTCACCTTGAACATTAATCGTGTTGAGCTGTTCCCTCAGGTTAGGTTCAGTATTACTTGGCAAACTACCTTGTGGTTGTTCAAAAATTAGTTTGGACTGCTAGCCTATCTGAGTTTCGAGTCCTTGGATCGACACTTGTTACTTTTTAAGTGCTATCTCGGTATTCTAGAAACGAGTTTCTGACACTGAGATGAATTTAGATAGCATCTCCTCAAGGTTCGGTTTCTTTCCTGTTGATAAAGTGGTTGTTGAAAACCCAAAGGATTTTATGGCCTTTGACTCCCTTGACCACCCCATGAGAAATTTGGGTGATTCCTCCAACCTGCCTTATAAGTATTACTATAATGATTATTTTGAGATCGTGGGTTATTGTTACCCATATAGTGGACTTGTTCCTCCTCAGTTGTAGGATTGAAGGGTTAATATTCGGTATGTATGCCTCTTCTACTTGAATCACACCTCATTACTAGATGTACCTGCGTAGAACCAAGTAAACCATCAATCTTTTTATTTAGAAATTCCACCTGATTTGATAACATATTAACCACATCGACGTTATAAATGCCTGCTGTTTTGGTTGGCTTGGTCCTCATGAATTGCCACTGATAGTTATTCAGTGACATCTCTTCAATAAATTCGCAAGCTACTTCAGGTGTTTTGTTGTTGATGGTGCCACCAGCTGCTGCATCAATCATCGATCTTGTCGAGGGGTTCATACTATTGTAAAATGTTTGAACTTGCAGTCATAGAGGCAGCCCATGGTGAGGGCACCTTCGCAGTAAGTCCTTGTATCTCTCCCATGCATCGTAAAGTGTTTCTAAATCCATCTGCACAAAAGAAGAGATTTCATTACGTAATTTAGCTGTTTTAGCTGGCGAAAAATACTTTAATAAAAATTTTCGGTCATTTGTTCCCAAGTAGTGATTGACCCTTGTAGTAATGAGTTTAACCACTGTTTAGCTTTATTCCTTAACGAAAAAGGGAATAACTAAATACGAATGGAATTTTTAGAAACGCCATTAATTTTAAATGTGTCGTAGAATTCCAGAAAATTCACTAAGTGAGTGTTGGGATCCTCATCCTGCAAACCATCAAACTGAACAAATTGTTGTATCATTTGAATCGTGTTAGGTTTCAGTTCAAAATTATTTGCAGCAATAGCAGGCTAACTATACTCGATTTAGTTCCTGTTAATGTAGGTTTAGCATAATCATACATAGTGCGTGGAGCTTGATTCTGATTTAGTTGATCGGCGGCAATTGCAGGAGGTAGCTGATCGTGATTTTCCGTGATAAGTTTTATAAATTTATAATGAATCGTTCTTGAAACTAACTATTATTATGACGTAGGCAAGTGTACCTATCGAACAGTATAACTTTTGCAAGACCGGATTGTCGAACCCAAAGGACTAGGAGTACTAGTAATGACTGTCTTTTTATTATCTAGCCAAAGAAAAGAGGTTTATTTTAACTAACTAAAAACTTGCAGAAAATACAATTTGGGAAATTACATTTGGGGAAAGCGATTGATTGAAACAATACCTAAGGAAAAATCCACCTAGACTTGTACTTGTTATTCTGGCTCCGAACCGGACGATTTATTCATTTAACTTGTTCCGTAGAAATCTCTAATGTATATTATTATCCCTCTCGAGACTAACAACGTCTAATCCCTAGGTTGAATAACCGAGACTTTTCTCTAATTAACACCCTAAGGTTCCATTAGCTCGATCTATGGTTCCCTTATTAGGTTTCACCCTAATCTGGCAAAATCTTGTCACCCTATCTCTAGGCGCGCAATCAACTCCGCTTAATTATAACAAATTTACTCTTAGTCAGGGTCTATTTCTCCTCCAACTAAGAGTAGTAACTTGAAGTGATATCCTGAAATACCAAAACAAGAATTAAGAACACATAATTAAGAACAAGTCAAATATTTATCATACAATTCAGAAATAATAACAAGGTTTCGTCATAGGTTTCATCCCCCTTAGGTATTTAGGGGTTTAGTTCATAACTAAACAAGAAAACATCTCAGAATAATAATAATAAATACAAAACATAAAGAAAACCTAAAACTCCTGAAGGGGAAATTGAGGAGGGATCTTCAGTCTTGATAGAGGATCCGACTTCTGAGATGGATCAATCGGCTTCCTTGGAGTAATTTCTTACTCCCTATTCTCTGTCTCCCTTTTCTTCCTCTTTTAGGGTGTATTTATAGGCTTTGGAATTCCTAAGAACCCTCAAAAATGGCCTTTTCTGAATTGGACTCAACTTGGGCTCGACAGGGACATGCCCGTGTGACACGCTCGTGTGCGATAACTTCAGGCCGTGTTTGAGGTACACGAGCGTGTGTTATACCCGTGTGAGTCGTGCTTCAATTCTGCCAAATTGACACGACCGTGTGATCTATCGGTGTGAAGAGGTCCAGGCCGTGTTAATTCCGTGCTTTAGCCCATTTTCTCTGTTTTTGGCTCGTTTCTCGTTCCTTTCTCTTCCTATGCTTACCTGAGAATAAAACATGAAATTAAGGCATTAGGAGCATCGAATTCACCAAATCTAAGAAGAAATCATTCATAAAATGCGTTAAGCATGGGTTATAAATATGTATAAATTACGGTTTATCAGTAGCGAATTTTCCTAATTTTTAGCCATCTCCTCGGTTGTAGTTGAGATATCATCCTCTTGCTCCTCTTTTATGTATCTTAGGCTTCGCCTTATTTCTTTTCGGTTTCTGCGAGCTATACGATTGATTTCTTCGTCAAAAAGTAATGGTCCTGACGGGTTTCTTCTAGTCATAAACTATAAGAACTTGTGAGGAGAAAGAAAAAGAAAATTTAGCAACAAAAACTAAACAAAAATTTAAATTGTAGTAAAAGTAAATGGCTAAAGTAATAAAAATCGAGTGTTCCTAATATTTTAGTCCCCAGCAACGGCGCCAAAAACTTGATCGTGATTTTTCGTGATAAGTTTTATAAATTTATAATTAATCGTTCTTGAAACTAACTATTATCACGATGAAGGCAAGTGTACCTATCGAACAGTAGTATAGCTTTAGCAAGACTGGATTGTCGAACCCAAAGGAACTAAAAGTACTAGTATTAATTGTCTTTTTATTATCTAGCCTAAAAATAAAAGGGTTTGTTTATCTAAACTAAGTAACTAAACTAAGAAATCACAGAAAGGAAATTGGGGAAAATACTTTTTAGAAAATTCGATTGATTAAGACAATACCCAAGGAAAAATCCACCTAGACTTCACTTGTTATTTGACTCTGAATCGGACGATTTATTCATTCAACTTGTTCCGCAGAAATCCTTAAGTTATGTTATTATCCCTATTCAAGACTAATAACGTCTAACCCTAGATTGAATAATTGAAATCTCTTTCTAATTAACACTTTAGGGTTGCATTAACTTGATTTATAGATCCACTTATTAGGTTTCACCCTAATCCAGTAAAATCTTGTCACCCTATCTCTAGGCGCACAATCAACTCCGCTTAATTATGACAAAGTTACTCTTAGACAGGGACTATTCATCCTCCGAATGAGAGCATTAACTTGAATTAATATCCTGAAATACCGAAACAAGAATTAAGAACACATAATTAAGAACAATTTAAATATTTATCATACAATTCAAATAATAATAACAAGACCGTCTTAGGTTTCATTCCCCTTAGGTATTTAAGGGATTTAGGTCATAACTAAAACGGAAAACATCTCAGAAGAATAATGAATACAAAACATAAAGAAAACCCAAAACTCCTGAAGGGAAATTGAGGAGAGATCTTCAGTCTTGATGATGAATCTGGCTTCTGAGATGGACCAATCGGCTTTCTTCGAAGTAATTTCTTACTCCCTGCTCTGTGTGTCCTCTTTAGTCCTCCTCTCGGGTGTTTAAATAGGCTTTAAAATGCCTAAAAACCCTCAAACGAGCCTTTTTCGAATAGAACTAGACTTGGGCTCGACAGAGACACGCCCGTGTGTGATAACTTCAGGCCGTGGTCAAGGCTGAGAGATCAACACGACCGTGTTGAGTTTTGTTTTAGGCTGTGTTCGAGCCTGTTAGAATGGCACGGGCGTATGTGCTGCCCGTGTGATGAAGTCCAGGCCGTGTTGTTTTCCCACGTTAGCCCATTTTCTCCGCTTTTGGCCCGTTTCTTGTTCTTTTTGCTCTCCTATGCTCACCTAAGTATAAAATATGAAATTAAAGGATTAGGAGCATCAAATTCACCAAATCTAAGGAGAAACCATTCATAAATGTGTTAAGCATAGGATAAAATTATGTATAAATTACGGTTTATCATGAACCTTTGTCGAGGTAAGTTCGTGTAACTAAATTGTGTTTATTTACAGGCTTGCATTGGTTGTGTCTATGTAAACTGTATAATGTCATAAATATTTGAAATAATTATATATCCGATCAAGCCCGATAAATAAAAATGTTTTAATTAAATGATAATGCCCGATAGATGATAAATAATAAACGATGAGAATGCTACTTATATGCTTGAAATGAATATGGAATGTGTTTACTTGAATTATATGAATGTTGTGGATGTATGAAATAATCACATGTCCGATAATGCTTGAGAAGAATGTTTAAATCCAAGTTGAATAAAATGGAAATTCGATTGATATGTGATTTCTCGAAATGGATGAGGTCCAGAATTTGTTGCTGACAGGATTTAGCTCGAACGAGTAATCCTATTGACCTCATTACGGAAAGGATTTAGCTCAGATGGGTAATCCTGACATAAGTCCTCTCAAACATATGTTATGGATTGGATTTAGCCCGGCCGGTTATCCAGATCAAGCTCTTTAGAGCATATGTCATAAAAGGGATTTAGCCTGGACTGGTAGTCCTACTGTATACATGTGTGGCTGGAGAGTGTACTCCCTGAAATAGTACCCTATGGGTACCATTGAATATGAATTAACAAATCCTGATTTGCACACCACGAGTGTACTACCTGTGTATCTATCAATATTTCAGATAAATTCAATGGGTAAAAGTTCTTGACATGAGAAGATATGAACAAGAAATGAGTTATTCCACATATCGGCCTGAAATATATAAAAATGATGATACGTCATAATTGATATATGGAAATATGAAATGACGATATTGTACATGGAATTTATTTGATGAGTATGTACATCTGTGATTATAGACTTATACACCTTGAGTGTACTAATCGTGACCTTGATATTCTGAGTAATATGAGTAAAATTCTGATATGAAATGATTTGAACTCGAAATGAACTAGTATGAAATTATACTTGTAATAAAGAGATGAATTATGCATATTGAATAAATATATGTGGAAAACATATGTGCTTGAAAACTTGATTGTTGTTGAGCCCATATATGTTTTGATGTCTTTATGAAATATATGACTAACAAGGACAATGAGGATGTGTGTAGGGCTTGAGGTCAAATTGATTGAATATGCCTTACATAGTTACCTCAAAATAGAATGAATGGTAAGTTAAGCACCACGCTATACGAACTTACTAAGCCTTTTATGCTTACTTAGTTTTATTTCCTTGTTTTCTTAGTTTTATTTCCTTGTTTTAGAGTAAATCTAAAGCTCGTTGGATTAGAAGCTTGGCGGAGATCACTCACACTATCCATCGGCCCATGTCAGTACAATATGGTAAATCAATTATGGTTGTAATGACATGTATAGGATATATTGGCCATGTTGGCATGTAAATGCAAATGATGCTTGTAATCTAGCCATTGGAATGGCTAGTAATGGTTTGTTTAAATATACTTGTCATGTCAAACTATGGTAGCTACATATATGTTAAGTAGTTTATCAAATCATGTTGAATACATGGATTGAACTAAGGTATGATTGTAGACATGTATGCATGAAATGTTATGCCATGATGTATGATGATCGTTTTATGAACCACTAAACTAGACTACGATCACGACTAAGCAAGCGCACCTATCGAATGGTAGTATAGTCATGGTGAGTCTAGAGTATCGTATCTACAAGGACTAAAAGTACTAGTATTAACTTTTTTTCTATTATTTAACCTAAAATATAAGAGATTTGTTTTAATCTAAAATTAACTAACTAATTAACTACTAAACGCGACAGAGAGTGAAGAAAATAATCGAATAAACCAATATTAAAGATAATACCCAAGGAAGAATCCACCTAGACTTCACTTATTATTCCAATTCTGAATCTAACGATTTATTCACTTGTCTTGATCCATAGAAATCCCTAAATTATGTTAATATCTCTTTTGAGACTAAAAACAACTAACTCTAGGTTGATTAATTGAAATCTCTTTCTAATTAAAACCCCTATTGTTGCATTAACTCGAACTATGGATTCCCTTATTAGACTTGACTCTAATCCGGAAGATTTATGTCGCCCTATTTCTAGGGTTGCATGCAAGTCCACTTAATTATGGTGGATCTACTCTTAAACAGGGACTTTTTCTCCACTGAATAAGCACATCAACTTGAAATAATATCCTGAAAATATTAAAACAAGAATTAAGAAAACATAATTAAGAACAAGAACAAATATTTATCATTAAATTTAGAATATTAAATAATAATATCCGTCTTAGGTTTCATCCTCCCTAGGTATTTAGAGAATTTAGTTCATATTGAAGTAGGAAAACATCTCAAAAATAGGAAAACAACAAAACATAAGGAAACCCAAAAACTTCGAGAGAGAAATTAGAGGGAGATCTTTAGTCTTGAAGGCGATCCTACTTCTGAGCTGAATTCGTTGGCATTCTTCGACTAATTCCTGTGTTCTACTCTGCGTGTCCCCCTTAGGCCTTCCTCTGGTATGTATTTATAGACTTTAGACTGCTCATAAACCCTAAAAATTGGCTTTTTCTGCACATTTGGGAAACCTGGAGCGATATCGACATGGGCTGCCACATGGGCGTATGGCCAGCCCGTGAGGCTCACACGGGCGTGTGCTCCACCCGTGTGGAATTTTTTTTGGCCGTGTGGGTCCTTCAATCAGCCCGTTTTGTCCATTTTTGGCCCTTTTTTTCTCCTTTTGTTCCCCTATGCTGTTCTGAGTATAAAACATGAAATTATAAGATTAAGAGCATCTAATTCACTCAATTATATGATAAATCATCCAAAAGTATGCTAAGTATGGGATTAGAAAGTATTACTTTTATGGTTTATCAAATATCCCCACACTTAAGCATTTGCTTGTCCTCAAGCAAAATTTTCAACTCACAATTAAAATTAAACTCTCTTGATTCATAATTCTCACCAATAATATTCTATCATAATTTCACAAATAATCATACATTGATATTCGACTAAAAGAGTACTAAATGCACAAGCAATCAAAGTCTAGCATTTTTAAAGCATGAAAACATGGATATTTCCCCTTATCTAAATAATTTCCTTTGATCCAAAACTGACAAGAATTGACATACTCACTAAAGGATCGCTCAAAGTGTTTAAGGTTAAAAAATTAAGCACTCAAGAGTCAAGCACGAAAAGTTATTACCATAGGCTTGCATGAAAATCAAATCTCCACCACTATAAATGAGATGATACACAAATCAAAAGGTCTTTAATGGGTTGTAAAGGGGCTAACTAGAAAAATAGGCTAATACTAAATAATTACATCAATCGAATTTATTAAAGATAAACATGAGCTTCTTCTCAGAATATGGAATTAAATACTTATGCTCAAAACAAAGCACTAATAATAATCAACATATATGTATATATATTTTTTTCTTTTTTTTTCTTTTCTTTTTTTTTTTCATTTTTTTGAACGAATGAATAATAAGAGAAAATTATACAACTAAAATAAAAGAACATAGTTAGGCAATTAACCAAATCAAATCTCGATAAAAAGGGAGTCAATAAAATAGGAAAAATTCTCAACGAATCAAAAAATATGATGTAAGGGTTAATATTTAGGGTAAATTAAGAAACGGTTTGTTAAGCTCAAAGGGGTTCACTAAGGGTTAATTATGAAGGTAGGCTTTTTGTGAGGTAAGTGGGTTAAAACCTAAGTGTCTTTATCATCTCAGTATATCAAATCAAAGCTGTGGTCTCAACATGTATAATTGAAGCAAGTTCTAGAATAACAATTTAATATTGACACACTCATAACAAATGATAAAGTGAGCAATAAAAAATGTATGCTCTAAAGGCTCAAAATCTCAGAAAATTTATGGCTTTTGATGTCAATCTTGCAAATTTCAAACTTCAAGGTAATACCTCAATTTAGGGAAACAACCTATAAATTTTTTTATTCCGAAAAATAGACTTGTCAAGCTTGATTCTCTAGTATCTTAAAGTTTAAACCATCATGCAATTATTAAAGAACTTGTCAATGGTTTTTTTAGAGGAATTAGTGGCTGTAATTGATTGAAATTCAACAAGCCTATTTTGTATTTTTATTGAATAACTTGTTTGGGTTAGATATATGAATTAGAGAACATTTTATATGTTCGACTAGGAATTATTTTGTTAGTTCAAAATTTGTAAGTACACAAATTAAGTCAATCAATTTATATCTAAACTTTTAGGGAGAAAATTTTAGAGGAAAAGTGATCTAGTTTGAAGTATAGGAGTAAGGTTACAACTTAGTGAGTGAGTTGAGCTTAAATCATAGCTTTTACTCGTTGTTGATAGTTGATTACTCTCTAGACAATACCCTATAAATATAAGAGGTTTTAGAACCGTGTAAACATTTTTTTGGTGTTTATCTTTATTTTCTTATTAGTAGTTATTTCATCTAGATGCAACTAAACAAATAGCTCACAAGAAAAAATCAACAAACTTTTATCTGTTATCAAATTTAGACACTTGAGCAGTAAGTGGAGTATACCATGGTTGGTTTTTGACTAAGGTTGAAGGTTCATTTATTACCAAACCCCTATGTTGGATGGCACTATGTAACCTCCCCAACCAGACCTAGACATTAGACCCAAATTCAGAAGGCTACATTAGTCACTGAAATGACCCAGTAAGCTATTGAGATTTTGAAAACAGTCATTTTAGAACATTTTTTATCTTTGGAAGAAAACTTAGTTAATTACTAATTTATTTAGTACCCAATTTTTTTATACTTTAGCAGCAGAAAAGTGATATTTACATAAGTTTTGAATAAAAAACGAGGCTCATGCATAACCAACTAATATTGATATTTCGATATCCTAAAATTAACTTAAATGTCATGCAGGCTAAATATAAGAAAAGACCCCAAATCTATGTCTCATGTCACAATTCAAAATTAAAATCGTACAAACTTTGAATATAAAATAAATCAAATAATGACCCTAAAGTAATTCAATAAATAGAAGCCGAGCCGAGACCTTCTAAATGTTACGACCGCGTCTTAACCTGATGGGTTATTTGTAAGGATGAAAATTAAAAGGGGAATGAGTTATGACACTCAGTGTGAGTTCAATCACAAGAAGTTCATAATGAAATAGTAGTCAAAACATATGATTAGCAATTCTAAGAGTAATCACAATCATAAAGCACTTCAGATTAACAGTTTTTCATATCATCACTTCACTGCACTATCTCAGAAATCACAGTTTATATATGCACATACTAATGCATGGCAATGTAATTTCAATTTATTGGAAAGGAGTCTATCCAAATCCGCTACACACCTCACTTATGGGCTCCCCAAAACTCATCTACCATATCACTCTGGGTTGTGGATGAACCACCACTGATTTGAAGATGAACTGCCACTTGTTGTGGATATAAAACGTAATTGCAAATAAAAGTTGCCACTGGGTTTATAAAAAATTGTGGGTGAACCGCTAGTATTTTTAGATAAAAACTTTTGCAGACAAGCTGCCACTTGGTTCGAGATCAAACCACATATTTGTAGTTACTGCCACTTGTTGTGAGTGCACAACTTATTTGCAGATTAAACAAACTGCCACTCGGTTTATGGACTAGCCACCACTGGTTTGCAGATTATTAAACTGACACTCCCTCCGTACAATAATCTCGCCTCATGAAATGCGATATACATAATAATGCAAAAATTCGTAGGCATGCTTAAAACTTATTTCATTCATCAATAGTTATATATATATATTCATCATGTATTCAGTGGAGCGATAACAGTAATAGCACTTCACAATTTCTCAATAACACTTTAACAGTAGGCATGGTTAATTTCACATGTTTATTCATGGCCTCATAAAGATTTAATAAATCAATACCGATAAACATAATATAACAGTGATCATTCAGGCATATAAATTTTATATTTCCAATTAAACGCTAATTTAAGGACCAATTTAGTGCGCAAAAAAAATTCTAGGAACACTTCAAGGATCAAGCAAGGACTAAACGGAACATAACATAAATTTCTAGGAAAAACTATAAAATTGTGGCGTATTGTTGTTTGGCCAGGCCGTGTGAGAATCAAAATATCCTAGGGTTTCAAGAGGACATGGCCGTGTGGTCTACACGTGTGGCTCACACACCTGTGTGACCCTATTCCAAGACATGGTTTGCCCCGATTCGCTTGTAAAAGAACACACACCTTTCACTGAGATATCGATCAACGTTCCTTGTGCTTAAATCTGATTTGATTCACCTAAATCAGGTCCTTTAACGACAAAATTGCATGAATTAATTATCGATTTCAAGATAAATCAAGACTGTCGAAATATTTGATGATAAATCGAAAAAGATCTTTTAATCTTTTGCAAGATTATCGTTAGATATGAATTCTATAAATATTCGCGATCAACCATTGGAAATGAGATGTACTTACCGATTCTTGGCAACGATCAAAGATTGTTTCTACTAGCGATAATGAATCCGGTTGGGAAACGAGTTGAAATTGGGAATTAATTTTGATTTAGGGTCAAGAATAAATTTCAACAATAGGGAAAAATAATTTTCCAAAGAAGAGTATGGAAAAGATAGGGAAGAAGAAATAGGGAGAAAAGAAATAAAAGTTCTATTTTGGTTTGGAAAAGAAACAAGAATTCAAATATAATTAGGAAATGGGCTTAATACTTAGGGCTTCAAACCTTGAGGGGGTTGGATAGCAATTTACCCTTTCTGTCTAAAATAAAAGGGAGTTGAAGGGGAATGGTGTGAATTGAATGGCATGGCTTAATTATTGGGCTGCTACCCATACTTATTAAGTTTTTACTCTAAATTATATATATTATAATGTGGTTTTCATCTTAAATTGCTGAAAATAAAAATAAAATAATGGGAGAGGAGTGGATAGAACCTAGGACCACCAATACTTGATGTATTAGCTGTATGGACTCCCAAACCTAAGGTTACTTGGACCAATAAGGAGGAAATTTTGGGTCGTGATAGTTGTAAAGTTCTCAATGCAGTCTTCTTTAGGATTGACTCTTAAGTGTTCAAGTGTATTTCAAAATACACCATTGTCAGATAAACTTGGTTAATTCTTGAATCGCTAAAACCAACACTATGAAGCAGTCCATATTTTAGATGCTAACCACAAAATTTGAGGTACTAAGGATGTACAATCATATACGTGAATTAATTTAATTTCCAAATCCATCACCCATCTTTTCAATTTTTTAATTTTTATAATTGCCTCTCTTTTTTCAGTACAATTGAGATTTGAATCCAAGCTATTTCTGGAGAAGGTAAATACTCGACCAACAAGCCACAACTTGAGGTTATTATAAATCTTTTTAAACTATAAATTTTATAATATAAGATGTGATGATAAATTAGACCACAAAAAATTGAAACTTAATAAAGTACAATTTTTATTTTTTTTTACATTGGAAAGCATGCTTACATCAATTACATTATGGAAAGATAATTAGAGAAAAGTAATGAAGGGAAATACAAATGTGATAAACCACCCATTCCATTCATAAGTACAAGATTTTATTTAATACGCCATTTTATTTACTCGATTCTAGCTTTAATAGGCCTTGGTGGAAAATAGTATTGAAGATATCTAAGTCATGGGAAGCGAATGCCAAGGCGAATTCAACACCTCCTTCCTCTTCTTCTCTGTTCTCCGCAATAACAAACATAGAACAAGTTCCAAATGATGGAAGTATTGGATTCTCGATGTTTCTAGGTCGTCCCCACCCAAAATCCGTCTTATACAATCCAAATTTTGGTGATGAACCAACCCGAACTAAATCTTCTCCCATTTTGAAAATTTCAATTATTTTTAACAATGACTCTTGTGCATCTTTGAATGGTTGTTTCTGAAATGCCATTATTTCCCTTCCAATAGCAGTTGCGGCCACCAGAATTCCATTTTCTCCTAATACCTCACTCTTCTTTGCTGATGCCAAACGTAGTATAATACAGTTCCCGAAGTATGTTTGGGGTAACTTTAGGTGGTCTCTGCACTCCGCTGCGAAGTGGAAATAAGAAAGAGCGTCAGAATCGGTTGATGAGAGATGCTGATGAGTTCCACTTTGTTGTAATTTGAGCAAACAAACCCACATGTACGCACATGTTACTGCAAATGTTGATATTCTTATTGGCTCTGATCCATTCACTTCCATGCACTTTGTTTTCACCCGATCTTTCAATAACTCAACTTGTGAATCTTTGATTTTGTAAGTGACCCTAAAGTTATTAAACAAAATGCTGGGTGAAATTGCACTTTGAAATGCCCTCTCGGCGCCCTTGGTGAAAAGGGAAGCTAGTTCTACAGGATCGTTGATAAAATCCCTGTTGAAACAGGGTAAATAATTGTCAAGACAAGCCAAATCTCCTTCACACCTATGAATGGACGCCCATGATTTCATAAAGTGACCAAACGACCTTCCGTCAGTTACAACATGGGAAAAGCCAACACCTATGGAAAAGCCTACATTGGGAAATACGGTGACTTGAATGGCCATGACAGGCTCTTGCTTGCAACCATTTGTCTCATTTGAAGATGGCCTTTTGGGGACAAGAGCTGGCAATTCTTTATTGTCTCGTGCATGATCACCTACTAGATGGTTAAAATCTGCAGTGGATACCTTAACGACAAACGAAACAGAGTCGCCCTGTGTGTAGGAAATATAAGGGACCTGAGGAGGTGGAGGGTACACGAGATTGGCCGCAAATGGAAAGAAATGTTGCAGAGTAAGCGATAAAGATGTTTTGAGGTTGGGGAGAATGGTTTGCATGAAATGAGAGGTGGGGTGTTTGAATTCATAGAAAAACAGGCAACGCATCCAAGTGGACGGAAAACAAAGGAAAACTCTATCAAAGCAGGTGAGAGGGAGAGAAGCTGTGGGCACTGAGCCTGGCGGAGGAGATACATAGCTTGCATCTTCAACCACTTTCATGCTGCTCTCTGCGAGGATTGTCATTGATTGGAGTAGTACTGTATCAACTTTGAACTACTATAAATAGTTGAAATACTGATTTTGGTGCTAAATTTATAATTAATTTTTATCAAATTCAGACTTGGCAATGCTGACTTTTCATATGCTTCATCAATGGATCTGAATTTATCATATAAATATAACTTAAGAGAAGACTTTTCTTGTTTATCTTCAAAACTTTTTATATTGATACTTGCATATCTGATGAGTAAATCAATAGGTTATGTTTATAAATAATTATATATATATATATATATATATATATATATAAATAGAGTGAGATCTTATTGTTAATATTTTTAATTAGATAATGATGTGATTAATTCACAAATGTATTTTAAAAAATACAAAATGGCATTTAATTTTTGTAATGGTTTGAATTATTTTCAGAAAATAAATATTTCATTTTGACCTAATATTTTTTTTATCAACTCATATGCAAGTTGATGCATTTTATCAATATGATATAAAACAAAACCCAAAATTAAATCTTGGATCTCGCTTAATCTTTTCTTATAACAAGATTTTGATATTGAGTAGGTGTGAATATAGGGTTTTTTTTTTTTCTTTTTTCTAAAAGGTTTTTTAAAGTCTTCACTTTTTAAAAAAAGAATTAATTAAGTTTTACATATTTTCTTTTTGCATTCAATTGAGTTTTTGACCCTTAAAGTTAATGGTTAACCATTAAAAGATAATAGTAATCATTTTAGAGATGTTTTTGCCACATAACACGTTAAGATTGTATCACATGATGAAATTTTGTATTTTATACTTAAAATCATTATCAAAATTTTAAAAACTATAAAAAATTGTGAAAATATTTAAAATAAAAAATATATATATAAGTGCCAAAAAAATTATAAAAATTATTATAAGTCACAAAAAATTATATACATTATAAAAATTGTTAAAAATGCAAAAAGCTTTAAAATTTTATTAAAATAACAAAAAAAATTAATATATATATATAATTGTAAAATATATTAATCTTTTTAAAATGATAAAAATTATTATAAATGACTCAAAAATCATATAAATTGTAAAAAAATAAAAAAATATATTACAATAAAAAAATTTGTAAAAAATATGGAAAATTTTAAAAACATATAAAATTATTTAAAATATAGAAAAGTGCAAAAAAATTATTCAAAATTATAGAAAATTACAAAAAAAATTATCCAAAATTATTCAATAAATAACAGAAAATTTTAAAAAAATTATATAACATTAAAAAGCACAACAATATTTATAATGTTATACGTAGCTTCAGTTATCACTTGTGTTATTAACCTATTTCCCAACTTTAATTTGCATCTTTAAACACTCCCCTCTCGTTGACAATGGATAAAGGGGTTACAAGCTTTGGAGAGCTCCGCATTGTGGACAACCACAACATATAACTTTAAGGATCAAATGATGGTTAGTGTGTAAATAAAAAGATGATTTTTATATTTTTTTCTTCTATATTTATTTTTTGTTATAATTTTTACGTTTTTATAATTTTTTTTAAATTTTATTAATTTTTTAAATATTTTTAATAGCTTTATGTATTTTTAAATATTTTTCATAATTTTTTCATTTTCTTATTTTTTTTTTGTAATTCATATATTTTTATAATTTATATATTTTAATTTTTATATTCTTTTGTACTTTTCTATATTTTTATAAAATTTTTAATTTTTTATATTTTTCATAATTTATATATTTTCATTTTTTATTTTAAATATTTTTTATGCTTTTTTACAATGCTTTAATAAATTTTATAATTTATATATTTTTTGTAAGCTATAATACTTTTTATATTTTTTTGCACTTTTATATATTTTACAAATTTTTTGTAACTTTAATATTTTTATAATTTTAATATATTTTTTATGACCATTGTAAGGCCCAATTTTAGCCCGGGGCCCAATAAACAAACAATCCAACTTTAAGTCCAAATACAACAAAACCCAATTAAGCCCAAAACCAACCCAAACCCTAAGACCCAAATTACAAGGCCCAAATGGCCCAAAACTCAAACAAAGTTTCAAAAAAAAAACCCTAGGAGCCGTCGCTCGTACTTACACCCGCGCCTCACGCCTCCTTCGCGCGCCGGACACCGCTATCCCGCAACGTGTGCCTCTCCACCGCGCCAATTCAGTGCCCACGTCCACCATGCCACCTGCAGTAGTTAAAAATCGGTTGTAAAAAGGCTATAAAAAGCCTTCAAAAACCCATTGTAAAGGACTTTTTTTTACGAATATACATGGATACAGGCATACAAACACTCAGTAATCAAAACAGAGAAATTTCTTAAGGTTTTCTTTTCCGTTCTTTTCATTTTTCCATTTCGTTAGTTTTATTTTTTTTTCCTTTATATATTTTTTCTTTCTAAAAAACCGAAAATATAAAAGAAAAGGCCGAAAAGCCTTACCTTTTTCGGTGTGCTGTCGTAAAAGGAGAGCCGAAGTCACCATCTCCGAGGAAAGATGGTATTTTTTAGGATCGAGAGTCAAAAAAACAAAAATGGCCAATTTTTCCCCCCGGCCACTGTGGACGGCGGCGCCATCGCCGACGACTGACGGCCGTCATGGTGGCCAACGGAAGGGCTAAAATGAAGTTTTTTAAAAAAATTGGGCTTAAATAGCAATTGAAAACGGTGTCGTTTGGAAAATTGGGTTCAGAGGCCAAAACGATGTCGTTTTGGGCCTCTGACCCGTGACCTGACCCGCTCCAAGGGGAGGATCCGCGTGTTTTTATTGGATGGGCTATTTACGCATTTAGCCCTTCCATTTTTTTATAATTTTACAATTAAAGTTCTTTTTATTTGTAAATTCACCCTATGGTTCTACTGCGATTTCAATTTGGTCCCCAACCAACGGTGCGTTTAGGGGAAAGGGATATTTGTTTTTTTGGCCTCCCCTACTTTGCACGCGTTTTAATCCGGTCCTTTCCCTCTTTTCTTATTTCCAATTGGGCCCCAAAACTTCAATTTTTGATTCAATTTAGTCCCTTTTCGATTATTTTGGCTATTTTATTAATTAATTTGGGTTTTATATTTATTATTATATTTATTATGATTATTTATTATTATTATTGTTATTACTATTACCATTATTATTTATTGACATTATTATTATTACTATTATTTTTTTATTTTACTATTATTTATATTCATTATTATTATTATTATTATTATTATTACTATCATTATTATTTTTACTATTACAATTATTTTCTATAATTATTATTATTATTATTATTATTATTATTATTATTATTATTATTATTATTATTATTTTCATTATAGTTTTGTTATTATTACTATTATTTTTGCTATCCTTTTGTTTTTTTTTTTTTAAAAAAAACATTTCATTCAAAGTTTCCCTATTACCATGTTTATGTGCTCATCCTCATTTTAAATTAAACTTTGCACTAGAATTTTCTTTGCTATTTCACTTATTATTCCTTTATTATTTTGTTTATTTCATTTTTATTGTGTTTTTGTTCTCACTATTATTTTTTTATTATATATTTATTTACTCATTTATTTATTTATGACTTTATATACTTGTAAGTTTATGTTATTCATTATTATTGTATTTGCATCATCATTATTCGCCAAGTACGACCAATTTCGCGTTTTAACTAATTTTTGATTTTAAATGTTACATAGATTTTATCCTTTTTTTACCCAAACTCATAAAAAAGAATTTTTCAAACCCAAACTCATAAAAAAGGATTTTTCAAATATAGGTAATATTTCGTGTTCGAAAATTTGAGAAATCGTGCCCTAACGTGCTGGGTTTCGATTTTTCGTTTGACCAAATAACTAAATATCCTTTCGAAATTCTGTCCATGTTTTCTTAAATTAAACAAGGCAATATTTCGTGTTTGGAAATTCGATAAATCGTGCCCTAACGTGTTGGGTTTCGATTTATCATTTGACCAAATAGTCAAATATCCCTTTAAAATTTCAATACATGAGTTTTGGAAATCATGAAATAATCTTGGTATCGAGGGTTTGAAATGTTGTATCCTAACGTGCTGGATATGATATTTTATTCCTTTGGAACAAGAGAATCTCAATATCCAATTCAAGTTATCCAAACATTTTTAAATGAATTGTATTTTAAAATCTTTTCAAGTTTTCAACATTAGGACATTAATTAATCAATACGGTACCAATTTTGGGCGTTGCGAGGATGCTAATCCTTCCTCGCTCGTAATTGACTCCCGAACCCGTTTTCTAGTTTTTCATAGACCAAAAATATTGTTTTGATAAACCAAAATGTTTTATTAAAATGATTGATCACGAGGTGACCCGATCACACCTAAACAAAAAGGATTGGTGGAGACTCCATTTTCATTTTAAAAGTCGACCTTCATTTTTCGAAATAAAAATGGTTTCGACAATTATCTATAATTTTTTATAATTTTTATTATTTTTTAGCGATTTTAAGTATAAAACACCAAATTTTGCCACGTGGCACAGTCCTAGCTTGCCATGGGGTGAAAACAACCCCTAAAATGATCGTCATTACCCTTCAACGGCTGGTAGTTAACTTTAACAATTAAAAGACTTAATTGATTGAAATTTTCATATTCACCGGCTCAATCGAGTGAAAAAAAAAAACATATAACTTAATTGATTTTTTTTAAAAATAATTTAGAAGCTTTAAATATCCTTAACCATATTTTTATTATTTAATAAAATATTTTACTTCGTAATCATTATTAAAAATAATAATGTATATAACATTTAAAAAATAAAAGAATTCCAAATCATAATTAAAAGATGTACATACTACATATTTATCCTTTTTATTCTTCAATATTACTTTTTTTAATGTAAATAAATTAACGATATTATCAACGTATTAAATTATAATGTTACTTTTAGTTATAAAATAAATGTTTCATATGTGTCTATCTTGTGGTAACACCTCTTTGTATGCTGTATTTTTTGTGTATGTTTTTTTCTTTTTTCTTTTTTTTTTTTTTTTGTGTTTGTTGTCTAATAATAGAAATAATCTCGGTTTAAATAAAAATGATTTAAAATAACAAAATATTACTTATTAATTAAAATGAATAGTTTAAATTATAATGAAAGTGTAATTGAAGGGGGTTATTTTAACATTTATTATGAGTTTGAATAAAGGTACAATAATCTTATCTTGAAGTTTTATGTAAAAATATTTTGAGAATTGAGATTAGATTGTGATTTAATTTGGGCATGTAAACTAATAATAGATAAAATTAATTATAATTTTAATGTATTAAAATTACTGAATTTATTAATTATTTCCTAAAAATTTTTTCTCTAAGTTGTTTGCTTCTTATCTTTTGTTTTGCTCTGCGGCGGTGTGAACCTTCGAACTGGTTATTGCCCGCCTTTTTCCTTTCCTATCAACCATTTCTTTCTTTCTTTCTTCTTATTCACTACACGTGTCTTTTCTCTTTTCAGTTTGCAGATCTATTTTGTGAGTATCTTTGTTGTCTCCACAAGTTGTGATGGACAAATGACGGTATTTTTCGTTCGCTAAAACTCCACTAGCCACCAGTAGTTTTTCTTGGAAAATGGGTGTCTCTTCGTCAACTTCTTAATTTGTTTTTGTTTTGAGAGTATTTTAGAATAATAAATTATTTCACATGTCGATTTGGACCCGTGTTGTCTTAAGTTTTATATGTTTTTTTGTTTTTTTTTTATTGTTTAATAAGTCTTCAATTTTAGAAGTTTTTGTTTGCTCTTGTAGTACGTTTTTTAGTCTTACTTATGCGTGTAATCTTAGTTTTACAAGTGGTTTTAGGGATGATTTTGTTGTCTTTCTCTCTAGTTTGGTGAATGCTTGATTCTTTTGTTGATTTTTGCTTGCTACTTTAGACCATTTGAGACTTATTTCCTTATCATATTAAGCGCTTGCAATCACTTTAGATATGTCGTGCTTAAATTGTAGCAAAGCTAATTGTCAACATGTCATAATGTTTTATTGATACTGAGGTTAAAATCTTTGTTGTATTGATAGAGTTTATCTTTCACCATCTACAACGAATGTTTGCTATTTTTTTCTCTAAATTGTATGATTCCATTTATTGGATTAATTAATAAATTTATCTTTAAAAAAACTACTGATTTTAAAATTTAATGCTAAAAGAATAAATTCAAGTTGTTTATTTTTAATATTAATTTCTTTATCATTTTATCTTTTACTTTTTTTAAATTTAAAACCAAATAACAATGTTATTAATTATTTCAAATATAATGATACGAAACTTTATGAATTTTACTCAAAATCAACTTATGTAATTGGATGAAATTGTCATAATATATTTTTATAATTTTATAATAATTTATTTTCATGAGTGAAACAATTAAAAAACTAGAATAATTGTTTCATTGTTTTTGTTTTCTCAACAAAGCAAAGATCTTTCCACCTGTGTATTGCAGAATATAGCTGCCTGGCAGGATATAGCTACTGTTTTCACCAAGTTTGGTTCATGGTCTGGTGTAGAAATTTATTTAAACAAAGCCTAGTCGATTCACCCAAAAGTTGGCATACAAGAAGTGAAAATTCCATCCAATCACTGCATACTTGTTAACGTCCTTCCCTTTTAATTTCTAAACTACGTTATTTGAAGCTCAATCACTTTATAAAGAAGCCCTGATTCCATGCTCTCTATTTCCTGGTGCTCAAACCTAGGTTTTCGACCATGGAATTTTGCCCAAGCTAAATGTTATTGGATTTGTCTCCTTTTATGTATATTTCTAGGTAGGGGTGTTCATTCGGTTAACCGACCCGAAATAGCATTAACCGAATTAATCGACCCTTCAAAATTTTTAACCGTTAACCGAACTAAAATTTTTTCAAAAAAAGTAACCGACCCGAAATTTTTTCGGTTAATTCGGTTGGTTAACCGAATTAACCGAAATTTATATATTTTTTATTTTTGGTTAAAATAAGTATAAAAATTAACCGAATTAATAAAAACAAAAGCAAAAAATGAAAAAGGGCTCAACTAACCCAAATCCCTTTTTCCCACTCCCTTAGAAAATTTTTGACAGCATTACCATCTTTTTCCTAGCCCTTACTTTTGTGCCTGACACTAATATATTCATAAGATAAGTATATTGAGAAACTCATTTGTCTCAGCACATTTTAACCCAATATATATTAGTATTAAATCACTACATAATTAAAAACATTACATAAGTCTTGAAATTAACACATAATTGAAATGTAAGTATTTAATATTCTCCATTTGTATCCATTTCTTCTCTCCAAAAGATCTCCTTTTGCATTATACCTACAAAAAATACATGTGCAAAAAATTAACATATAATAAAAATATACGCATTTAAAAAAAATCAAATAATATAAACAAATGAATAGATTGTAAGTTAACAAGAATAAGATAGTAAGCATACCCTTCAACTCACGAAAGTTTATGAATTTAGGGTAGGCTCTGATGCATTCCAAGAAAAGTCTAAACATTGAATCAATTAAATAAGTAGAAGTGATATGGTAAAAAAAATTGAAACTATTAAAATAAAACAACAAATATACCATTTTCAATCATGTCAAGCTCTTGGATTTATTCTTCAATCTTTTTGATGTCTTCTTGTGATGATGATTTTCGAATCCAATCTTGAGTACACACAAGAGCTTGTACAATTTTAGGAGTTATATTGATCAAGCACACATCCCCCACTGCTAAATGCAGACTCTGAAGCAACCGTAGAAACCAGTATAGCTAGCACATCTCTTGCCATTTTTGAAAGGATCAGAAATCTAGGGCTGTTCACTTTCCACCACAATAAAATATCAAAATCTTCAACAAAATCCTCATTAGCCTCAGCTAGATATTTATCCAACTCAGATATTTTATCCTTACCACCAATTTCCAACTCACGCTTTTTATACAAAGCTTGCATTCGCCTTTTCATTTTTTGTTGTGGTTCACCGAGAGAAACATGTGTTGGCACACTCGATTGGCTACAAGTACTATGAAGTGGAGGCTTATACTCATCAAACAATTCATACAAAGATTCCTTCAATTTTTGCATCATTTCACAAGCTTTTTCAGAACTAGACATTTCACTAAGTGCAAATTCAAGATACTTTAATTTTTGTCTAGAATCTAAAACACAAGCAACAAACATAAGCAAATTCATCTTATCAATATCACCCCAATACTTATCATACTTATCTTTCATCTTGATGGCCATAACATTGAAATCAACATTACTATTTAATTGAGCATCTCGTAAAAGAATATCAATTTCAGAAAGCTCGTCAAAAAAATTATTACACGTGACATATAAAGTGCCAAATACACGCAAAGTGACTTCATAAAAGTGTTCTAAGAAATCCCTCAAATTTCTAACATTAGCCCAATCATTCACACTAGGCCAACCCTCTCCCCTTTCAAGTTCAGCCCTAAAGTTTGTATCTTGCTCCTCAAATCTCTCAAAAGCTCTCTCAAAGTTCTGAGCAGTGTCTAACATTAAATAGGTTGAGTTCCACCTAGTACAAACATCAAGACACAACATCTTCTTACACTCTATCTTTTCCACCACAACACACTCCTTAAACTTCAGAATCTAGTGAGATTGTCTCACATATCTAATGATCCCCTAACACGTTCAATAGATTTATTCATTTCCTTTAAGCCTTCAACAAAAATCAAATTCACAATGTGTGCCATGCATCTCATATGAAGATTTTTACCATTTTGAACTAAACCCCCTCGAGGGTTAAATTTCTTTCTCAAATAACCAATAGCAACATCATTTGAACTTGCATTATCAACAATAACAGTAAACAACTTATCAATACCCCAATTTAACAAGCATTTCTCAATCACCATCCCAATGGACTCACCCTTATGACTAGAAATTGGACAAAAGTTTAAAATCTTTTTATTCAATTTCCAATCGTTATCAATAAAGTGAGCAGTGATACACAAATAATTAACTCTTTGCAAAGAAGTCCATGTGTCAGTAGTTAAGCAAACTCTAGAACAAGAACTTCTCAAAAGTTGTTTTATCTTGACCCTTTCATCTAAATACAATTGATAAACATCCCTAGTCATAGTAGTTCGTGAAGGAATATGAAACCTAGGACATGCCACAAACATAAATTTCTTAAAGCCTTCACTTTCAACAAACTTGAAAGGCAATTCATCAATCACAATCATTTGTGCTAATCCTTTCCTACATGCTTCTTAATCAAATCTCCAAGTTGAAAGA
The DNA here is from genome assembly GCA_025698475.1 of Gossypium anomalum. Taxonomy (NCBI): domain Eukaryota; kingdom Viridiplantae; phylum Streptophyta; class Magnoliopsida; order Malvales; family Malvaceae; genus Gossypium; species Gossypium anomalum. The sequence continues at coordinate 9,498,100 of CM046961.1, forward strand.
TGCCCTTCCCCCCTCCCCCCTTCAACTCCCTTTCTAGGTAAAACTAGTTGTCCTTAACTAGTGTCAACAACATTGCTAGGATTTTTCTTACATGAACCAATATGATATTTCAATAACCCTGTACCATTTTTTTTCACATCACAACAAAATTCCTTTTGACAATAATTACATTTAGCCTTACTTGCATCTTCACTATTAATAATCTTAGTGAAGTGAAACCAAACTTCTGACCTTTGAGGAGTGGCTTTTCTTTTCCCAGTAGTCACATTTGCTTGGCTTGAAGCTCCAACTCTCGAATTTTCAGAATCTATCAAAGTAGGAGGTGTAACACTACCCCCAATAGATGTTGGTTCAGTGGACATTCTGCAAGAAAAAAATTATATAATAAATTAAAATACATTTATAATATTAAACATATTTTGATGTTGAGTTTTAGAGAAATAAATTCTGCTTTTATCCATGTCTAATAATTTTTTGCAGACAAGAAACCAATTTGTTAAAAAAATAGTTAATAGGAAAAAAAATTATTAATGCAGGCACAGATAGGGGTGAATTTTAGAGAATAAAAGAAACGTTTTACTTCTACCTTTCTATGTATGTTTTACTTCTATAACCAATGTTGGGTGATGATGAATAATATTTATTTTCTATAACTGTACCCTTTATTTTTCTTTTTTGACAAAACAGTCCAAAAGGTCTGAAATAAATTTAAAAATATGGACATAGTTTTTAAACCAATTAAATAATCTATTTTGATTAAACTTCAAATTTCTAACTATTTCTTTAATGGTCCTCGTGTATGAACCCAAGTCAACAGGTCAGGTGGGAATTTAATGCAATCCTTGACTTGGCCTAAACACATAACATTTCTTGGATTTTACAACTAAAATTAATATTATAAGAATTGTTTATATTCTTTTGAGATAAAGCCCGCATAAATCTTTTTTTTTTACAACACATACATACAAATCTCAATGAATCAATTAATCTTAAACTAAATAAATTACAGCAATAAAAATAATTTACAGCAATAAATTATAGTTAATAGGATAATTTACCCTTTGACAACAAATAAAAATAAGCAAAAATTACAGCAATAAATCAATGAATCTTAAACTAAATAAATTTAATTAGAAGTTTGTAAATAAGGAAACACCGAAACAGTACCCATAGGCCATAGTTTGTAAATATAGGGTGTTTATTAAAATAAGAATGCAACAGCCAACAGGCACAGTTAATGCATATTTATATTTATAAATACAATAATAAAAATATATTTTTTAGGTTTTTAAAAAAATCATTATACTTAATAAACTGTATATTGATACCTAATTTTAAATTTTAAATAAAAATATGATTAAATATCATTATAAAAATATTAAATAAGATCATAAAATACCTCAAATATCAAGAAAACAAAGGGTTTTCTTACCTGGAGTCGAGTACAGGTAACAGAGCTGCTTGCCCGCTTCTGTGCTTCGACAACAACACCAGCGGGTAGCGGCCAGCCGTAGCTCCAGCCTCCAGCTATGATACTTTTGGAGGTTTTGGGAGATTTTAAAGGTTTTGAGAGATTTCAAATTTTCAATTAGAGATTTCAAACTTGAAAAGTTAGGGTTTTTCTTTTTCTATTGTCTGTGTGAGTGTGAGTAGTGAGTAGGGGTGTTTTAGTTTTACTAGACTTTTACTTTTAGATTTTTATTTTTATTTATTAAATTATTTGTATTGGGTTGGGTAATTAAGTTAGGTAATTAGGTTGGGTTGGGTTGGGTTGGCCACTTGGGTTTAAATATATTAGATTGAGTTTTATGTTGGATTGGGTTTGGGTAAATACTAAATAGTAGGCTATTTATATATTATTATTTTATTTATTATTTTTTTGGTTAACCGAAAAAATTCGATTAACCGACCTGTTTCAAACCGAATTAACCATTAACCGAAAATTCAAAAAATTATTAACCGACCCCCGACCAAAAAAATTTGGTTAACCGACCGATTAACCAAATTGGGTTGGTTAACTGAATTTTTTTGGTTTTACCCGAATTGTGCACACCCCTATTTCTAGGGAGATGAATAGCCAGGCCAATGGCAATACAAAAACTTGAGTGATGTGTTATTTTTACGTCACAAGTTCACACCATTTTATGATAACATTATGAATACGTCACCCATTCTTAATCATCTTCATTATTCACAATATTTTTATTTCTTTATCGAAAAGTTCTGTTACTCGAAGTATGGGGCCAAAGTCTCCCTCCAAATCAAAATGGAGGACAAATTTCTTTTGTGACGATTAATTAAAATTCAAGCTTATTTTTATTTGATTTCAAAAATTAATGATTAGAATAAATTTGTGCCTCAATGCAAATATATCAAATTTAAAAAATAAAATCTTAAGCTATACTAAAAAAGTATCATTAAGAAATTCTCTAAAAGCGATGACTAAACACGGTGGAGGTGATTTTTTTAGTGAGAATCGGAACACTAAAAAAGTCTGATTTAAGCCTTTGGATCTAGATGTGAACCCTATGGTTGTAAATTCAAACCTAGAACCGGGTGTGTCTTGGAGAGACAAAGTTTTGGGTCGAGGATTTTTTGGATCTGGTTGCAATGAAGAATTTGAGTTTCTTAAAGGAGATGTCATGCGATCTAATGTTAAAGGAATACCTACAATCAATTTTTCTAAAAGAGTGCAACGAATTCTCGTCAAAGATGTGGTCACTACAATAGTGGTGAAACTTCTGGACCAGAATCTATCGTATACCCTCCTGCAAAATAAGATCCACAACTTTTGGAAACCCTTGCAATAGTTCCATCTCATGGATGTGGAGAATAGATATTTCCTGATAAAATTTCAATGTCAAGAGGACTACGAGAAAGTATTTACCCAGGGGCCGTAGATCGTTCTTGGGCAATATCTCACAGTGCAACTGTGGACTCCAAAATTTAACCCCCTTCAGGCCTTTCCCAGCAACACTATGTTTTGGGTTCGGCTACCTGGTTTGTCGGGTTATCTTTATAAACGATGTATATTGGAGGAAATCAGAAGTTTGATAGGTAAAGTTACTAAATTGGATTTTCAAATGGATAAGGGATCAAGAGGGAAATTTGCCCGGATGACAGTGTATATAAATTTGGGAAAACCCTTGGTTTTCCAGATCCTAGTCAACGGCGTGGTTCAGAGTGTCATGTTTGAATCACTTCCATCAGTTTGTTTCTCTTGTAGTAGGTTTGGTCATCTGCAGAATTTATGTTCTAGTTCTAACGCAGCAAATGACACTAAGATGGGTATGGATGTGATGACGGTAGCCTCCTTGGAGCAGTACAATGTGGCAGAGCCGACGAAGGCCTTTGGGCCATGGATGCTTGTTGAACGGACGTATTAGCGTAACCCAAGGACACGTCAAAATCTTGATAAGGAAATGACCGAAAATGATGTTTTTATTCCAAATGGAATCAAGACAATTGAGGAAAGGGCCCCAATGATGGATTTATTGGAAGTAAACTTTAAAAAAAGGAGTTTTTTTTAATAGAGAGAAATTAAGGGTTTACATCTAGGGCAAAGAAAAATAATAAGGTTGTGGCACAAAATGCTAATGCTTTTAGAGTTTTGGGAACTAAAATTTTAAACAGGCTGACATCTTCAAATAGGGTTGATATGTTGATGGAAATTAGGCATAGGTCAATTAATAAAGATAAAAGTTTTGGGTCTTTGCTGGAAGGTCTAGTTTCAGGGTTTGTAAAAAGTGGGATTAATGATGTGATGCAAGAAGTCAGTGCATATAGTGTTTTGAGGAATGAAGTCTTAAGTGGGCCTTTACCTTTAATTAGGGTCGATGTTTTGATGAATAATGTGCATGGGTCTATCATTAAAGACAAACATAGTGTCTTTGCAAGAGTGTCAAGCTTTAGGGGTTGGAGATAGTGGGAAAAACACTAATTTTGGTTTAATTGGAATTGAACAATCAATTTTAGAAGATGGGGGTGTAAAAAATATTGTTAGTTTGGAAAAATATTTGACTTTGCAAGGGGTTGTACGAAGCCAAATTTTGAATTGGATTTATCGGCCAATAAAGAGGGTTTGAATTTTTTGGGGGTTAGTTCCCATTTTAACCCAACATTTAATGACTTGGTGGAGTTAATGATGGAACTTAATAGTGAGGTCATTGATCCCAGGAAACATTCAACTATCGTTTTTAAGGAAATTGAGGTATCAACATTGTTAAGCCCAATGGCCGAGTTGATTCAACCGGGAGATGTAAAGGGATCTCGCCCTTGAAAGGGGTAAGATCAAGGCTTAAGGGTGGTATTAGACGTAGTAATGGTGCCATCAATAAAATCATTTGAGGCCGTGGTAGATGTTTTAAGAATTCTAGTAATATGAGGGTCCTGCTGTCAGATACCATGAATTCCATGGCCAAACTTATCAGCTCGCAGATTGACATTTAGGCTAAAAAAGGGAGGTTGAATAGTGATAGAACAAGCTATGAAGGTGGCTGCTAATAAGAATTTATGGTATGTTTTTTATCCCTATATTTGTTTTTATATTATATGAATTTATCTATTTTATCCTAGAATTGTCAAGGTTGTGCTAGTAGCAAGTTTTCGCCAATTTTTTGTGAGTATAATCGAGAATACAAACTAGATATTGTTAGACTTTTAGAAGCTAGAGTTAATGGTGGTAAAGTCGATTTGATTATTGCCAGTCTTGGGTTTCAGTATTCTCGCCGGGTGAAAACAATTGGATTTTCTGGAGGTATTTAGGTTGGATGGAAGGAGTCTATTCGGGTCAAAATTTTTCAAAGTCATCCTCAATTCGTCTTAACTCGGGTTTTTGATAGTTCTTCGCAGCATTGTAACTTTGTCGTCTTTATTTACGGTAGCCCTAATAGTCACAAACGGAGGAGGTTGTGGGATATTCTAAAGGCGACTATTCCGAATAATGGTTTTCCTTGGGTGGCAGTTGGTAATTTTAACACTTCTAGCTTCCAACGAGAAGAAGGGTGGGTGAGTTAAAGGTAAAAGATGTTCTTTCTTTGGGGAATTTATGGATTTAGCTAAGATTTAGGATTTGGGATTTAAAGGTGTTCCTTTCACATGGCATATAGACGGAGTTTATGAGAGGGTTGGCAGACCTATTAGGAATGATGTGTGTCTTGCATCTTTCCCAAATTGCTCTGTGACTCATCTTTCTAGGCCCAAATCCAATCACAAGCCTCTGATTTTGTCTCTTCGACCTATGCTCCATTCTGTTATTGGACGACCTTTTCATTTTCTAGCGGGATAGGTTGAGCATTTAGAGTTTTTTTTATTATGTTAAGGAGAATTGGAAACTTGATGGTTCTATATCCAATATAGTGTCTGGATTTACAAGTCAACTCAAAGAGTGGAATAAGAAAGTGTATGGCCTTATTGGGGTTCGAAAAAAAAAACTATTTCAGAAGCTTGATACTATTTAGAGGGGTATTGATAAGTCGTAATTTATACATATTTTTATCCCATGCTTAGCGCATTTTTGGATGAATTATCATTAGATTTGTGGAATTTGATGCTCCTAATCTTTTAAATTCATGTTTTATACTTAGGTGAGCATAGGAAAGTAAAAAGAACGAGAAAAGGGCCAAAAATGGAGAAAATGGGCCAACATGGGAAATCACCATGGCCTAGACTTTCTCATACGGGTAGATCACACGCCCGTGTCTATTTAACAGCCTTAAACACTATTTGAAACCATTGCACACGGGCGTGGCACACGACCGTGGCCCTGTCGAGCCCAAGTCTAGTTCTATTCGGAAAAGGCTACTTTTGGGCTATTTTGAGCATTGGAAAGTCTATTTAAAAGACCCTAAAGGAGGATTGAAGGGACACGCAGAGTAGGAAGCAAGGAATCACTCGAAGAAAGCCGATTGATACATCTCAGAAGCCAGATTCACCTTCAAGACTGAAGATTTCCCTTCAATTTCCTTCAGGGGTTTTTGGGTTTTCTTTATGTTTTGTCATTATTATTCTTCTGAGATGTTTTCTTTTACCATTATGAACTAAACCCCCTAAATACCTAAGGGGGATGAAACCTAAGACGGATCTTGTAAATATTTTCTGAACTATATGATAAATACTTGATCTGTTCTTAATTATGTTTTTTAACTCTTGTTTGAATATTCCGGGATATTGATTCAAGTATTGATGTGCTTATTCAAAGGATGAATAGTCCCTGTCTAAGAGTAGATCATTCATAATTAAGCGGAGTTGCATGCAATCCTAGAGATAGGAAGACATAAATCTGCCGGATTAGAGTCAAATCTAATAAGGGAATCTATAGATCGAGTTAATGCAACACTAAGGGTTTTAATTAGAAAGAGATTTCAATTAATCAACCTAGGGTTAGACGTTATTAGTCTTGAATAGGGATAATAATATAAATTAGGGATTTTTACGGATCAAGTCAAGTGAATAAATCGTCTGGTTCAAAGTCGAATAACAAGTGAAGTCTAGGTGGATTCTTCATTGGGTATTGTCTAAATCAATCAGTTTTCCAAAAGTATTTCGCCAATTTAATTTCTGTGCATTCTTAGGTTAGTTAATTAGTTTAGATAAAACAATCCCCATTATTCTTAGGCTAGGTAATAAAAAGAAAGTTAATACTAGTACTTTTAGTTCCTTTGGGTTCGACATCCGGTCTTGCTATAAACTATACTACTGTTCGATAGGTACGCTTGCCTTCATCATGATAATAGTTAGTTTCAAATACAATCAATTATAAATTTTAAAAGTTATCGCGAGTGACAATCAGGTATGCATTATTCTCAGTCAGATTTGTTACTTCAGTCGGTGTAATACCCCTAACCCTTATCCGTTACCGAAATAGGGTTACGGAGAATTACCAGACTTTTTAGGTCAAATGTGAACCTTTCATAACATTTAATACACATATCAAAACCCAATCATAAATCACTCATATTGTCCCTTGTATGATCCCTCGAGGCCCACTATACGCATTAGAAGTAAATTGGGACTAAACCGGAAGCTCAGAAAATTTTTCCCAAAATTTCAAAATTTTCCTTAGGTGCAAGGACACACGCCCATATGGCCAGGCCGTGTGGCTCACACGGCTAAGAGACATGCCCGTGTCTTAAGCAGTGTGGGCATTCGTTGTGAGGCACATGACCGTGTCCAAACTCATGTCCAATTTAGGGTGCTCACTGACTTAGGTTACATGGCCAAGCGACATGCCCGTGTGCTAGGCCGTGTGCAAAAACCTGGGCATTATGTTTTTCAAGTTCAAAGATGTAGGGGACACACGGCCGAAACACATGCCCATGTGTTAGGCTGTATATGTGTTTCGGCCGTGTGTCACACACGGCTGAGATACATGCTCGTGTGGACGAAAATAGGCCATTTTAAGGCCACTTTTCTCACCCATTTTGATATTAACCTATACACAACATTTTAATACATCAATATATCCCAAACAAGCAATTGACACAAGCCAAAATCATGTTTTAAGCATGACATAATATCACAAATTCTCAAATACTTAAACTTACCTATTTAATCCATCTCATTGATTTATCAAATTCTACTACTAATTACATACATACAAGATATATCATTCACAACAACATTTCAATTTATTTCATTTCCAAACCAACCCTATACATGCCATATAAACCATAATATACATTGCAAAAACTAGCGGAGTGAGTTGGATAGTGTGGCTTGATGTATTGATCTGATCTCCCGACCTCACGTTAATTTACAAGGACATTAAACAACACAAGTAAGCTTAAATGAAGCTTAGTAAGTTCGATAGGTTAAACATAGATCTTACCAAACTTAATATAATAAATTATTCATATATTCTCCCTGTCAATCACAACATAAATCGATGAATGCACTTCTTTTCAAATCAATATCAATAATAGATGATAAATCTTTCAAATCCAATCACATAAGTCTTTTATCGAATCTTACCGAATCAAAGAACGACTTACGAATATGAGCACATTGTATTCAGAAGCCCGAAGGCTGCACAAAAGCACATAAGTGCTAAACTGAAACCCATAAGGGTTGAACAGAAACTCATATGAGTTGATAGAAGCTTGTGAAAGTTAAAAGAAAAGTAAACAAAAAAGTTTGCAAAAAATACTGAACCTTAGTTTACTTGGGTAATTTTTCGTCAATTCATCCTTTGCATATACTGTCAATTCATCCTTTACCACAAAACGATTGTACTCAATCCCACGTTCCACTCGTTTTGAACATTCAATTTAATTTCATAATTTAACAATAATTTTATTTCCAACAATAGATGTGAATAATACATAATAAAATTCATCAATTTAGTAAATAAACATTAAAATTTAACCATACGAACTTACATGGGTTAATTTGTAAAATTTGTAGTAGTTCAGGGACTATTCTGCTAATTTCTTTTTTTTCACAATTGTCTACGAGCTCTTTATCTTGATCTAAAATATAAAATTATTTATTCATTAGCATATATTTCAGTTCCAATTCACTTCACAATTAATATCCCTCAATTTTTGAAATTACACAATTACCTCAACTTTTACAATTTTTACAATTTAGTCTCTTACTAATTAATCTATCAAATAAACAATTTTTTTCTCTCAATTGAAAATTTATCTAAATATTCTAGGCTATAATGCATCCCTTGATTAACAAAATTTTAATTCTAGACCCTAATTCTTTAATTCATCACAATTTGGTCATAAAATCAATTTCTATCAAAATTATTATGTAAAGTCATCATACAACAAAATTAAAGCTCTAAATCCATGTTAATTCATCAAAAATCCATGTTAATTCATCAAAAACATTCATTATTCATCAATGGTAACTTTCAAAGTTACCAATAAAATAAAAAAAAACTAATGAAATAGATAGTTGGACCTAATTGTAAAAGTCTTAAACACATAAAAATTTCAAGAAAAGGGCAAGAATTAGACTCACATGCATCAAAATATGAAGAAGCAGCATACAAATTCTCTCCCATGGCTGTTTTTCAAAATTTAGAAGATGAATAGCCTAGACACTTATCAAATTTCAATTTGTAAATGTAATTTTGCTTTATTTACCATTGTGCCATTAAATGGCTATATTTTATTAATTTCCTTACTTATGCCGCCTCATCGCTTAATTTTAGACTTAATTGCTTCTTAAGTCCTCCCTTATTTATTTATTAAGCCATTTAATCACTATTTCCTTTAATTTGCAAGTTTTGCATCTTTTTCAATTTAATCCTTTTTAATTAATTAACTATCAAAACATTAAAATTTTTTAACGAAATTTTAACACTACCTTAATGACACTCTGTAAATATTTATAAAAATATTTACGACTTGATTTATAGAATCGAGGTCTCGATACCTCATTTTCTAAACTATTTAACCTAATAAATCCTCATAAAACACAAATCACTAATTCAAAAATCTTTCTAAAATCACATTTGAGTCGTAAATACTAAATAATAAAATTTACAAGCTTACTCATCAGATTTAGTGGTCTCGAACCACTATTTCTGACACCACTGAAAATCATGTTATTATAGTCAGATTTGGAGGTTAGAGAGGAATTAGAACACGTTCTTTATCATGAAGAACTCCTCTAGAAGAAAAAGGCGAAATGTGATTGGCTTTCTTTAGGAGACCGTAACACTAATTTTTTTCATAAGCGCATTCTTAAGAGAAGAAAGCAAAATCAGATTATGGCTCTAAAAAATGAGGCAAGTGAGAGGATTTTTTATGGGGAAGGTTTGCGTCATGAGGCAATTGGTTTCTTCAAGAACCTTTATGGTGAAGATCTTGGCCTGATAAGGGGACTTCCTACTAGTTCGTTCACTCAACTTGAGGATAGTGAGATTCAATTTTTAAGTAAGTCTATTTCTGATGAGGAGAAAAAGACTAATATATTTGATATGGGGCTCTTAAAGGCTTCGGGAGTGATGGCTTTCATGCCTTCTTTTTTCAAAGTCAGTGGGAACATCTTAGGGGTTCAGTTTGTGAGTGGGTCAAGCACATTTTTGCAAGAGAAAAAATTGATTTGAAGCTTAATAATTCTTTAATTGTTCTCATTCCCAAGGTGTCGAATCCTAAATGCTTCTCACAGTTCCGACCAATTAGTTTATGTTTGGTTCTTTACAAATTGGTGATGAAAATAATTTCTAATCGATTTAAGTTGGTTTTCCCAAGAATTATTGGTCAAGAACAGATTGGGTTTATTGCCGGGAGGAGCACTATTGACCACATCATTATTGCTCAAGAAGTGTTTCCTTCCATGAGAATTAAGCAGAAATTTAGTAAATTGGTTGGCTATCAAGATTAATCTTGAGAAATCCTATGATCGAGTTTTTGGGAATTTATTGAGGCAACTGTCCAAGCTATAGGTATTCTGAATTTTATTATTAATGTTTGTTATGTCTACTATCACTAAATCTACTATGCAGATTCTGTGGAATGACACACCAATCCAAAAGTTTCAACTAGCTAGGCGTGTCCATCAAGAATGCCCACTATCTTTCTATCTTTTCATCTTGTGCATGGAATGGCTTGGTCACAATATCTATTCTAATATTAATGATGGGCATTGGAGGTCTATTCGTCTATCCCAATCAGCACCTCCCATTTCTCACTATTTTTTTTCCAAATAATTTGATCCTATTTGGCCATGTAGAAGAGGACCAAGTCGTAGTCATGAAAAGAGTGTTGGATAGGTTCTGTAAGTATTCTGGTCATAAGATCAATGTTAATAAAACTAATATTTGCTTCTCGAAAGGATTAAATGAGGCCTTGGGAGGAAGATTGTATACATTTCTTAATTTTTGAAGAGTTCAAAATCTTAGGAATTATATGGGTGTACCTTTGTTTCATGACAGAGTAACAAACAACATTTTGCATTTTGTTGTGGACAAGGTTCAGAGTAAGCTACAGAGTTGGGATGCAAGGTCATTATCCTTAGCTGGTAGAACTACTTTGGCTTAGTCAGTTCTTTTGGCGATCCCCAGTTATTTCATACAGTCAATGATGATTCCCAAATATCTTTATGAGGAAATTGAGTGTATGGTACGTCAGTTTGTATGGGGGTCTTCGAGCAGTGGTAGAAAAGTGGCTTTGGTTAGTTGGTAGGAGGTTTGTCGGCCTAAGAACCATGGAGGTCTAGGCTTTCATAAATTACAGGATCATAATATGTCATTTATGATGAAGCTAGGTTCCAAACTTATGACTGATTCTAAGGCACTGTGGGTCCAAGCTCTCCGAGCTAAGTATAGGGTTATGAAAGGACTGTTCGAAACCCTTTCACGTAGCAGATGTTCATTCTTGTGGAAGGCCCTTAAAAAGGTTTGGCCACTTATTTGGGATAATCTTCTTTGGCCTGTAGAGGATGGGAAAAGTGCCAAATGTTGGCGTGATCCATAGGTGCCTAGCGTGGGACCTCTAATTAATATGATTCTTGGACATTCTAACCTTGATTTGGAGTGCATACTAAGTGATATGGTTTTGGATTATGGTACTTAGAATATTGATTTGTTTCATCTTTAGTTACCTGAGGTGGTTATTCGAATGATTATTGGGGTTCCTCCACCGCATTCAATAGCTGGTATAGATAGAATTATCTGGAGAGGTACTTTGACAAGTTCATTCTCTATTAAAAGAACTTATGAAAAAATTTGGGAAATGTCTTGAAAGTTGAAGGAGGATGTGTGGTGGTTTCCTTGGAAATTTCAATGTCCTCAATGGGTTAGACTCTTTATCTGGCTTGCGTTTAAACAGATGTTGTTGACTAATATGGAAAGAGTTCGTCGGGGCTTCAGTCATAGTTTGTTGTGTGGGATGTGCGGGCATTCTTCTGAAGATGTGTTGCATGCTATTAGGGATTGTACAATAGCGAGGAGTATTTGGAACCCTCTAATCCCTAATAATCGAAAGGTTAGGTTTTATTCTGATAATCTGCAAGAATGACTCATCTCAAACTTACAGAACTGACATGACCTTCGCTTTGGTGAGGTTGATTGGCAATGTTTATTTGGGATAATTTATTTGGCGTATTTGGAAAAATTAAAATCTCTTCATATTTCAAGGTATCTCCTAGAGTTACAATGATATTATTAAGAAGTCATATAGTTGGGCCAAGCATTTTGTCTCTTATGGTAGGGGCCTTACGAGTTTGAATCAATTTCTGACTTCTTGTACAAATTGGATGGGGCTTAAGGTTTGTTTGAATACTGATGGTTCTGTCAAATATGAGAATGGTTCTGCTGCTGCAAAAGGAATTGTGAGAAATCAGAGTGGATAGTAGATTTTTGGTTTTAACAAATTCTTGGGAAGTTGCTTAATGTTTGAGGCTGAATTATGGGGCATCTTAGATAGTTTAGGAATTTTAATGGATCGGGGATATGACCATGTTTTGATCCAGACTAATAATCTTGAGGCAATTAAGGCTATTCAAAAGAGTCCTATAGAAGGATCCAGTTCAACTTTGATTAGGAAGATTCTTTAGGTGTTGTCGCAGTTTGAAAGATGGAGTATTTCGCACATTTCTAGAGGGGATAACCAAGAAATAGTCTGGTCAAGCTGGCACATAGGGGAAGTTATGGATTGCGAATATTTGAAGTATCCCTACTTGGAGAATCAGGCTAATTATTTAGCCTGTAATTTTTTTTATTTTCTTCTTTGTCAACAAAAATTAAAATCTTGAATGGTTGATCCTATTGAAAGTGGGTGATTTAAGCAATTACCTAATTAGATCCTTTTAAGTCTTTACTCAACGCATGCAATCTTAACAATCTTGTAGAAAAACGTCAAAAGATTTTATTTTTAATGTAATTATTCATTTATTACGGGTTAATAAAAACAATAATATTAATAAATTAATGAAATTTGAAAATTCAATGAAGATACTAAATTATGGGAAAAATTCAACACATAATTTAATATATTAATTATGTTTTAATTTCCCCCTTTTTAAACAATATAATTTGTTAATTGAGTGAGATTTGTAAAAAAAGAATCAAATTTTATAAAATCAAATCCATACTAATTTTAGAATTTTGAAATAATATCATTGAAATTCGGAAAAAATATTAAGAGTTAGATTGCATTTTGCTCTATCTACTCAAAAAATGAGTAAACTAGTCTCTGTACTTAGATCAAAGAGCAAATTGATCATTTTTTTGTTAAAATTTTCATCTATTTTTGTTAATATCATTGAAAACTGGCATGGTTAACAGAATAATCAAACAATAATACGTGGTGTGTCACGTTTACCTCATGCTAACGTACATGAGCCAGATTTTAATAGTAGAAATGGATGAAATTTTTAACAAAAGGATCTATTTACTCTTTGATCTAACGTATAAAAACTAATTTGATCATTTTTTGAGTAAAGGCAGTAAAATACAATATTACTCCTAGTACATGGAATTCTACGATACATTTACCTCGGAATTCCAATCCAATATTAATAATAAAAATTATAACAGGTACATGCAAATGCAAATGCAAGAAATAAAAATAAATAATTGACTAAAAAATATTTTATTCATATATATCAATTAATGATATTATATATTATAGTTATTAAATCAAACCTTTAATTACAAAATGTATTAAAATTATTAAAATTTATTTATAACATTATTAATAAAATTTATTTAAAATTATAAATTAATTAATAATATTTTTAAATGATACATACAATTAGATCCTAAAATTTATATAAAAATAAAATTAATTAATAAATATACTTTGGATCGATATGATAAAAGTATCATATCTGTTAAAAAATCTACATATATTACAAATAAAATTATATTGATAAATCCTATAATATTAATGGTAAAAAATTACAAATATACAAATAATTGCTTCAGTTTTGCCATGACTCTGTCGTATTAAATATATCATAAATTTCAGTTCAACAGCATCCTACTACGGCATGTTGTTCAATGGAATTGATGAAGCTAAGGGAACAGACAAATGTTACGGAGGCTAAGAATAATCAACTTAATCTTAAAACCAATTATCTATCTAAACACCATAATTTTGAATTTCTCGTTCAGACCCCATTTTGTCGTACCTAATGGCTTGTATAAGTGGGAAAATCAACCCAAAAGGAAGGTTATTAGAACGTTGACACCCACTGATTCCGACTTTATTAATTGCTAATAATCAAACACGATAGACTCCTATTACCTTCTCCTTTATTAATGATTGCTACCTTTGTTCGATTCTTGTTTAGATAACATGTATCCTTTTGACTATGGCCACCATTTTAGATTACTTACGGATATATCTCATATATTACAACATAAAAGTAAATAATTCGGGATCTATCATATCATATTGCAAAGAACAAAAATTAGATGTAGAAGTGCACCTAAATTTATTGATATGGGAGGTCTAGAATGTTAAGTATGGTTAATTCGAAATCTTAATTTTTAATTAATTATATGAAAATCTACGCATATTTAACTCATATTTTATTTAACAATTGAAGCCTGATAAATCTTAATCATATTAGATTACTCTTAATTTATGTTAACCTTTTTATGAGTTTATAATATAAATAATATGTCATTATTCTTATTATATATGTGTGATTAAATGTATCAAAATCTTAAATATGATGAATACATTAAGCATATCATATTCATCATTTCATAGTTAACTAGTATCATGTTATTTACATTATATTTATTAAGCGAATCATATTCATTTACTGTCAATTGAGTCTTACCTCAATTGACATCAATATTATTGTCAAAGCAAGAGAACGTGGGTTTAAGTGCGATGAAACACATTTATCTTCTTGTTTAAAGATAAGAGGATTGTGAAATAAGGGTGTTAGGTTAATGTTAGAATCAAAAAGGAAAATGGGAAAGGGTGCAGTGAAGTAGAATTGAATGAAAAGCTAAGGATGGTTCTCAATCTGTCGCTTGATCTTCGTGATGAAGAAAATAGAATGGGATAAAGGAAAGACGTGTGTTTTGAGTTTCAACACAAACAAAGGGATCAATTTGTAATGAAAGAGGAATTGCAAAAAATACACACTTATTTATGAGCTTTTATCCAAATTCATCTTATTATTTTGTATGTGGTTTAATGACAACTTTTTTTTGTTGATGTCATGTCATGAATTCCATCCTTCAATACTCGTTGTTCCTTCAACTTTTTATATATACAGCTTATTATTCCATTTATTTTTAATTATAAAATAATAAATATTTAAATATTTTAAAAATATAAAATGAGTATTATAAACAAAATGACATTTTAATAAAGGTTTGTATTTAATATACTAGCGGTGTACTTTTTTTATTTCATGAGTAGTCTTAAAAAATTGTCACGTATTTCTTTTTTTTTAAATATTTAATTTTTTTAATTCTACAAGTAGCCTTAAAAAATTATCATGTATTTTTCTTTTAATATTTATTTTT
The DNA here is from genome assembly GCA_025698475.1 of Gossypium anomalum. Classification (NCBI taxonomy): domain Eukaryota; kingdom Viridiplantae; phylum Streptophyta; class Magnoliopsida; order Malvales; family Malvaceae; genus Gossypium; species Gossypium anomalum. The sequence goes on from CM046961.1 coordinate 9,513,554, forward strand.
AATACTTTACTATACAACCTTTTAACTCTGCTTGTGAAGTCTAAATAACTCCATTGGCAAAGAACGAAATATTATTCATTTTAATAATTAAAGTAACCAGGGATTATAGTTCAATTTGCTAAGGTCTATAAATTTTTTTATATTTTTAATTAATCAATAATAAAATATTTTTTAATTAAAATTAAGAAAATAATATATAAAATAATTTTTTATTTTTTATTTTTTATTTTTTATATTTTTATATTTTTATATTTTATGTAATACAATATTATAAAATTTATGTGCATTTAAAAATAGTTCAATGTATTCTTTATTTATAAAAGATAAAAACAAAATAATAATATAATATTAATTGTTGTCCAATCCTTCATAGATTCAAACTGGTTAAATGTTCCTCCATACATGGTCGGACCTAGAAAAAGAGGAGAAGAGAAAAAATGAAAATGAAAATTAAGAGAGAAAGAAGAAGAAGACGTGTTATCAGAGTAAACACAAAAAAAATGCTACAAAAGCAAATTTTTGGGGTAATTTAATCATTATACTATAGTCATAAATAATTAATCTTTCTCAAAATAAATGGAGTAATTTAGTCTTCGTACTAATAGAAAGTACTAAAAGAATGTGAGCAATTAAAAATAGTTTATTGTGGTGGTAACTATTTTTGGTAATAAAGTATTGGATAATGAGTAATTTCTGAGTAAATCCTTTAACAATTAGTCTTACCTTATACTTTTGAATTAACTAATCTGGTCTAAGTTCCTTTCTAAAGACCCAATATTACTAATAGGTATAAAATCTTTAACGTTTTCAAAAAAAAAAAAAGGTCTAAAACCTTTAAACAATTCTACTAATTCCGAAGTACGATTAGACATAATAGATTCCAGCTCATTATTAATATCATCTCCCAAAAAACTTGCATCTATTGTGGATCATTATCTATAAAAAATGCATTAGCAATAGAATCACTTATTAGTCTAAATCATTAATCTCAATTACAAAGGAAGTAAGGAAACCAGGTCTAAAACTAGTAGCAATCATTTGCCTTTTACTTCTCCTAGGTTTCACATCATTATTAAGAGTATTTCTATTATGTTTACTAGAAGAAAAAACATGTTCATCTAACTGTATATCAATATTTATGCTAGATTTATTTAAAGGAAAAACATTTTTAAATAAAACAAAATCTCTAGATTAAAATATGGAATGATCATGCGAAGATATAACACCATTTAGAGCATATCTAAAAATACAACATCAACAATTGTAAATCCAATAGTATTCTTTTTAAAAGCAGACAAACCTACTTTTGCTAAAAACTCTCACACTCTCGAGCATTGTAGATTAGGGGCATAACCTTTCCACAATTCATTTAGGGTACAATCAACTTTTTATGAGGCACTCTATTAAGAATATGATTTGCATAAAGTACAGCCTCCCCCCATATACAGGTAAATCAGAACTTAGAAGTAAAGCATTCATAATTTCATTTTAAGTTCTATTTTTCCTTTCAGCTATGTCATTTTGTTGTGGGGAATAAGGAGCATAAAATGCATGTATAATACCGTCTTTCTCACAAACCTCTTTAAGAAAATTAGTGTCATATTCACCACCTCTATCGGATCTAAGATGTTTTATTCTCCTATCAAGCCGGTTTTCTACTTCTGATTTATAAAAAGGAAAAGTTTTATCAGTTTCATCTTTTGATCTTAAGAGATAAACCTTTGTGTATCTAGAGCAATCATCTACAAATGTGATATAGCAGGGTTTTCCATTTTTACTTTCTGTGTTTCAAAAGTTTGCTAGATCAGTATGAATTAATTCTAATAGTTCAGTCTTCCTAACTTTAACAATTTTTAAGGAAGGTCTATCACGCTTGGCTTCAACACAAATTTTGCATTTATTAAAGCTACAATCATATAGATTAGGGAGTAAATTCATTTTTTTAAAGTTTTTTAGGAGAATGAATATTCATATGACCTAATCTATCATGCCACAGTTCAAAAGATCCAACAATATAAGCACAAGTGGTGATTGTATTATTATTAAACATTGTCTCAATCACAAATAGCCATCCACTCAGATAACCTTTCCTAACATAATCTCCATTATAGGAAAGTACGAGTTTATCAGATTCAAAGGCTAGTTTAATGTCTGTCTTATTCAATAATCCACCACTAATTAAATTCCTACGCAAGGCAAGTACATAAAAGACATTATTTAATGCTAACGTTTTGCCAAAAGTAAGCTTGAGAAAATTCTTTCCTTTATCGACTTCTTCTGAGTTGTTAGAGTTACCCATGTAGACTTATTCATCAACTAAAGCTGCTAGAGTTTGGAGGAGTCACAGACGGTGGTCCCACTTAAAACCCAAACTCCTAGACAAAATTTTCTTTAATGCAATTTAAGAAAAATTCTAAAGTTTTAGAAAGAATGAGAGAGAGTCGAGAGAGAGTAGAAGAAGCTTTGTTTTACAGTTGTGTATCAAATGAAGGAAAAAATGCCTCCTATTTATAGGATTTTGAAAAGGGCAAAAAGGTAATTTAATAGGAAAAAAATGTGATATTTTTATGTAACAATCAAAAAAGTATTTAATACTTTTGTAACTATAAAAAAACAATTTGTAAGTATTGAAAATAATGATTTGTAACTACTGAAAAAATAAATTTGCATTACTTATTATAACTGTAATAGGCCAATTTTGGTCTGGGCCCGAAAAAAATAATAATCGAAGCCAAAAGATGCAATCGGTCAAAAACAAGCCAAAAAGGGCCAAATTGAAAGACAATCATTAAATTGTGGCCAAATCAAAAAGATGGAGAAAGCCAAGGGGTTATCAAATTTTGTTGACTTGGTAAAAGGCTAAAAATAGGAAGATATTATTTTTATTTTATTTTATTATTAAATTAGTTAGGCTATTTTTAGTAAACCCTATGTATATAAATAGGGGTGGGAGAACTTTGGGGTATTCCTACTTCAATTTGGAATTGGATTATTCTCTCTTTTCCTATTTCCATTGGAATTGAATTATTTTCTTTTCTCTTTCAATTACGTGGGAATTTTGTCTATTTCATTTCAATTTCTTTGTTTTTTCTAAATTCGTCTAATTGCTTTTAGCCCTTCTGTTTTTTTTATTTGTTTTGCAATTAAGTTTTCATTATTCTTAATTTTGGCCCTAAAATTTGTTTTTACTACATTTTGGTCTTCCTTGAAACTGTGTGTTTTGGAAGGTGGGGATTATTTCCCTTTTGGTCCCTCCTTATTATTCGCACGTTCAAATTAGTCTATTTTCTTTTATTTATTTTTAATTTGCCCCAGAATTTTACTTTAAGGTTCGATTTAATCCTTTTTTATTTTCGCTAATTTATTATCAAATTAACTAATTTAATATATTATTGCTATTATTTTTATGTTTCTATTTATATTTATTTTGTTATTCTAATACTATTATTATTTATCTAATTTTTATTTATCTATTTATATTTCTACTATTATTATATTTCTATTTATTATATTTTTATTTCTATTTATATACTAATATTATTTTCATTATTATTTTTCTTATATATGTTTTTCACTCTTGTTATTAACATTCTATTTATTTATTTATTTATTTTTACTTTTTTGTTATTATCTATTTTAACTTTTTATATAATGCTCATTTTAAATTTCTATACATTATCTACTTTAATATTTTCATATATTATGCATTTCAAACTTTTTTTACACATTATATATTTTGAATTGTTTATATATTATTTTATCTTGAATGGATACTAATTTTTTTTGTAAAATTATTTTATATACTTTAGATCGCTTTTATAATCATCCTCATTTTAAAAAACCTCTTAAAATAAGGAAATATTTAGTGTTTGAAAATTCGAGGAATCGTGCCCTATCGTGCTGAGTTTCGATTTTTCGTTCAACTAAAATGCGGAATATCCTTTTGAAATTTCATCCATGTTTTTTTTTTTAAATTAAAATGAGGCAATATTTCATGTTTGGAAACTCGAGGGATCGTGCCAAATCGTGCTGGGTTTCGGTTCACCGTTTTACTAAAGAGCCAAATATCCTTTTAATTTTTCAAAAGCATGATTTTTAGGAAGCATGAGATAATCTTGTATTGAGGGTTTGAAATATTGTGTCCTATCGTACTGGATATGATATTTTATTCTTTCTGAACGAGAGAATCTTAATATCCAATTCAAGATTTCCAAACGTTTTTAAAGATTGTATTTTAAAATATTTTCAAATTTTCAACATTAGGACGTTAATCGATCAATACGGTACCAATTTTGGGCGTTGCGAGGGTGCTAATCCTTCCTCGGGCATAACCGACTCCCGAATCCGTCTTCTAGTTTTTCGTAGACTAAAAACGTTGTTTTAATAAACCAAAATGCTTTATTAAAATGATCGACAACAGGGTGACCCGATCACACTTAAACAAAAAAGATTGATAGCGACTCTATATCTCGTTTTAAAGTCGATCCCCGTTTTTCAAAATAAAAATGGGTTCTACAATAACCATTATTATCACTTGTCCTTTTACTTATTTTATAGTCTAAGAGATTAAATATTCCTTCCATCTTGTTATTATTTAACTATTTCCTTTAATATAATTTCTATTTTATTATTTGTTTATCTTTTGATTCGATATCTGTTGCCATGAGCCGACGAAAGTTTGCTTTTATTTTAACTCTCCTCACTTTCTCTTTTTTCTTTTTTTAAATTACCATAGCTTTAAAAAATAGAATAAAAAACAAATATATATTTGATATATTACAATATATAATTGGTTTAACATATTGTTTGGTGTTGGAGTTTAACACTTTTTTAATGTGATATTTATATTATTTTCTCATCTAATTTGGTATATATATTTAATAAAAATTATATATTTTAGTACTCAAAGATAATAATATTAAATTTTTAATATTTAATTCGGGTTTTAGAGTAGATTTGATGAAAGTTAATTGTTAATATTATAATGCTTGAATTTTTATGATTTTGTTAGTAGAATAAATTCAGCTTTAATTGTGAAATTGTTTAATTTTGCTTTTATTTTGTCAAATACATTCCGATGGATGTGATTTAAGTTGAGTTTTAGGATTGATTTGATGAAAGTTAATTGCTAATATTATTAGCTAATTATGAATTTTTATCAAATTAACTCTGAAACTCGAATTAAACACTAAAAATTTAACAATGTTACCATCAAGTAGCAAAATGTTAAACTTATCAAATACTAATACCATATTGAACTTAAAAATATCACAAATATCACAATAAATAAAATAACAAACTCAAACACTAAATTATATATAAAACCTATATAATTTTATAAAATGCTAATAACTCTATTTTTAGTGATATAACAACATTTGATTGACCAAAAATATCATACGTTACCAACCCATCAAATATTAAACTCATAAACAATATTGGAAAATAGATATTACCAGAACCTGGTTGGATTCAATAAATTTGATTTGAATTAAATTAAATATAAAATCAAATATATTCAATTCCATTTAAGTTAATTCAATATAACTATTATTTAATTTATATAAATTAAAAATTCTATCACATACGTATGCGTTTGAAAATCATAAATATAGAACATAAATGTCTATTTAAAAATAACATACAATAAATAATGAAATTTATAGTTTGAAAATAATTAATAGTAACACATGAGATATATGCGTTGTTAAAATGAAAAATTAGATTACATTGTTTATCATGGTATTGTCATCAATCTTGAGTCAGTGCCGAATTAACTTGTGACACAAACTTAATCAAATACATTATTAATATATACAATTGATAGAGGTAATAAAGTATGCATATTACAATTAAAATGTATAAAAATATTAAAAGTTTTACTAATGTAATTGGTGTGGGTTCAAATTCCACTATATACATATTTTTATTGGTTTTTAAGTGAAAATACTAAAATGCCCTCAAATAATATTACTTATTTTAATTATTGAAGGGCATTCTCGTAACTTTCTAATTAAGTTGATGATCCAGTTGAGGGCGACACCAACTCAACTAAGGGTTTTATTAATGATATAGATATACAACTGATGGGGGTAATAAAATGTACATAATAAAATTAAAATATATTAAAACATTAAAATAAAATTTTAGTTAAGTGGTAAATTAAAAATTTTACTAACTCAATTGGTATGGGTTGAAATCTCGCTATATACATATTTTTATTACCTTTTTAAAATAAAAAAGATTAAAATTCCCTTAAATAATATCATTTATTTTAATTATGAAAGAGAATTCTCGTAGTAATCTAAATGTGCTTATGACAATATTGAAAATCACACCAAATCAATTAAAAATTTTATTAATAATATAGGTATATAAATGTTAATATTAAAATAATATTTTTAAAAAGTAAAATAAAAATTTCAGATTAACCGGACACGATCTTCAACGAGTAAATTTTAGCGTAGTTCGATGAAACTTTATTTATTTTATGATTGGTCTAAAGGATTGTAGAATGGTCACTTTTTCTTCACATGCAAAGTTGTAACTCATTTCATACACTTTGCTTCAATTACTTTACAGTGATTCAAAATTTGACAAGTTTTGGATAAAAATATTAAATTTGTGAAAAAAATTAATTTTTAAAATTTATATTTAAAATATTGATTAAACTCGATTCATAATATTTAAACTTTGAATTTAATTTAATCTATTTTTAAGTTATAATATTTTTATTTTATTTTATGTAATATGCAAGTTATATTATACGAAAATTAAATATATTATACTATTAACATAAATATTAAAAATATATGAGTTTAAATTTTAATTAAAAAATTACATATATTAGTAGTAAAATGTATGCATAATTACTTAAGGTTAAATTCTGTTATTAGTCCCTATACTTTGTAAAAGTTGTGGGTTTATTTTTGTATTTTTATTTGGTCATTTTTAGTTTCTATACTTTTCAAATTTCAAAATTTTAGTCCTCACCAATTAAAGTTATGTTATTTTTAAATATGATGCACCAAACATATTATCATGTGTGTAATGCAATGTCAACTTACTATTTTCACATATTACTCACTAAAAATCTAATTAATGAATTAACGTCTATCATTCACTTCAAAACCATTTCAAAATTCAAAAGTATAGGGACTTAGAATGACCCAATTGGGAAAAAGAAGGATTAAATCTATAACTATACGCATAGTACATGATTAATGGTTGAATTTAACCAAACAAATTTAACTACTACTATTTGGGTCAAGACTAAAATTTCAAATTTTGCAAACTACAGCGACTAAAAACTAACCAATTTGAAAAGTAGAGAGACTAAAATTGATCAAATAAAAGTATAGAAACTAAGTCTACAACTTTCGTAAAATACAAAAACTAATAGCAAAATTTAATCATTACTAAACTTAGCCCCATTTAATTAATTATGTACGATAAATCATTTCATAATTCAATTTAGCTCAACTCAACACTCTTTTATTTTTATTCTTTTATGAATTACAAAAGGAGAGTAAAGTTATAATAGTAACACGATTAATGCAACTCAAAATCAGAGCACACTTTAACAATAAATATCTTAATCATCATACCAACACACGGGATTGAACAACTATTTTAATTTAAAAAGCTCTAATAATATTCCCTCCCAAAAATTATAATGTACCGAAAAGAATAAAACACATCATTGAACCCAAAAACTGTATAAAATTTCCCGTGAAAACAACAGTAATCAGATAGAGATAAAATATAGTGCCAAAAAAAAAAAAAAAAAAACAGTACATAAATTTAATAAATAAGAATATGAATTAGCCGTAGATATATATTATCAAATTATTTTTGAGAATATATTTTGGGGGAATGGGTCTCTGAGACCGTAAGAAAATAAAGATTGCGGCTTCGTTGTTCCTTCTTGCAAAAAAGTAGGCCCTAAATTCTCGACATGCAGCTTGCTTTGTTTGTTAGGTAAGAAAAAATCTTTGCTGTTTTCTTTAAGAAATGTAAAGCCCAAAAATGGTTCCATGTAACTAACGAAAATGACTATCTTAACTTATCCTCCCCACTTCCATTAAACATTTTATTTAATATGCCTCTCTGTTTGCATTTATAGCTCACATTTCTCAGTAAAGTTTTTATTACTATCCCTTTTTTTATATATATATTTACATTTTGGCTCCTGTGGATGGGAAACCCTGTTAGGAAGTTCTTAACTTGCCCATTCGTAGAAGAACATTAAAGGGTTTCAAGATCTAAACTTTTGTTTTTCAATTGAATCCAAAGATTGGGTTTTCAGCTTTGGTAAATGGGTTTTTGTTTTTGGGTTTGTTTTGGGTACAGCTTGCTTTTTGTAAGTTTACAAGCTGTTGCTGCAGCTGAAGGAGATGCAATTGTTGAGGGTACTGTTTATATTGATGGGAAAGCTCCCATTGGTACCATAGATGATGATTTCGTTTGTGCTACTTTGGATTGGTGGCCTCCTGAGAAATGTGATTATGGAACATGCAGTTGGGGTCATGCTGGACTCCTCAATCTAGTAAGCCTTTTCTTTTTCAGTTTCATTTGCTCTTTTGAACACTTCACCTAGTTTTGTACAGAAAATATGATCTCATTTTGTACAGAATCAAGGATTTCTGCTAAAGAAGAATCTGCATTTTCTATTTTAATTATATATGAATTTCAATTATGAATTTGACTACTTTATCTCTTGATGGCTTTCATGCTTAGTAAAGGTATTCCTGTTCATTTTTTAAAAAAAAAGTCTATTTCCCAGTTTATAATGCTTGCTGAGATGTGTTTCACTTTCATCCATCTTTTCCTATTGCAGGATCTTAACAATAATATATTCTTAAATGCCGTGAAAGGTAAGTTATCCTTTCCATTAGGATAGATATTGTAAATAACAAATATATATATATATATTTTTTAATTATTTATTGGTCCCTATATTTTTCAGCTTTTTCACCATTGAAGATTAGATTGGGAGGCTCATTGCAAGATAAGGTCATATATGGTACAGATGACAATCAGGAACCCTGTACTTCATTTGTTAAAGACCCTTCTGAGATGTTTGGTTTTACTAAAGGATGTTTACCCATGAAAAGATGGGATGAACTTAATGCCTTCTTTGCAAAAGCAGGGTAAATCAAATAATTACGTCCTTTTTTGTTCTTGTATTCCTTGTATGAATATTTTGACCATTAGCTTAACTCAAGTTTCATAATTCAGGGCTAAGATTATTGTTGGACTAAATGCTCTTGCTGGAAAATCTATAAAGCCTGGTGGTTCAGCTGTAGGAGCTTGGAACTACACCAATGCAGAATCTTTTATACGTTATACAGTTGAAAAGAACTATAAAATCCATGGTTGGGAGCTAGGTAAATGATAAGCCTCTTTTTCTTTATAACATATTTGCAATTCTTGTTAGTTGATAGATGAGATGGAAGACGATTGATGATAGATTGTAATAACTTATATTTGATATCTTTTGCTTGTAGGAAACGAATTGTCTGGGAATGGGGTTGGAACTAGGATCGCAGTTAATCAGTATGCAGCTGATACAGCAGCTCTACAAAGAATAGTGCAAAAGATATACAAGGATGTTGATTTGAAACCCTTGATCATAGCACCCGGTGGGTTCTACGAGTCAAAATGGTTCAAAGAATTCATCGATAAAACAACCACATCCTTAGATGTGGTCACTCACCACATATACAATCTTGGACCAGGTATAATGTACTTCATCTTGTATAATCTTCTGGGAGCTTTAAGACTTGAAAGAAGGTTCTAACTTGACAATTGTATCCTTTTGTCATAGGAGTCGATACCCACCTTATTGAAAAGATTCTTAACCCTGCTGTTCTTGATGGCATCTCTGGAACATTCAGCGGCCTTCATAACGTCATCAAGAGTTCTGCAACTAAAGCAATTGCCTGGGTGGGAGAGGCAGGAGGAGCTTACAATAGCGGCCGTAATCTTGTTACAAATGCATTTGTGTTCAGTTTCTGGTAAAGTGACAATAACTTGCTATCAAGCAACTTAGGCCTTATGCTGTGATTGATTTGTAAATGATATTACCTTGGACATTAAATACAGGTATTTAGATCAGCTCGGCATGGCGTCAAAGTATGATACAAAAACATACTGCAGACAATCACTGATTGGTGGAAATTATGGTTTACTGGACACCTCCACCTTTGTACCAAATCCAGACTACTATAGGTAATTGCTTTGTGAAATTCTTTCATTATGGGACTTACATAACTAGAATTCATTACTACAGTAAAGGAAAAATTTTCTTTCAGCCCTTATCACTGCAACCATTTATTTCCAAATACTTAAAGATAAGCTTTTGATTATTTGTGGAAGAGAAAGAGGGAATGCAAAACTATAAAGACGGTCGTCATAGTAATCAGTGACAATAAATTTCCCTGAAACAGATTGCTACACTATTTAGACTTCTTTTTTGCCTCAAACAACTTGATCAGCCTACCATTTATTCCATTTCACTTCAAAATCTGAGGGTGAATATAGTCTTAGTGGAAAATTTACAGTATGTTATCCAAGCCCCCATATGCATGATACTCTGCTTTCTCCACTGCAGTGCTATTCTTTGGCACCGATTAATGGGAAGAAATGTCCTGTCTACAAGCTTTGATGGGACCAAAAAGATACGCTCTTACACTCACTGTGCAAAACAATCAGTAAGTCTCATACCACAATTATGCAGCAGGTTATCTTCCCTTTCTTGGTATTTGACCAATGTTTCCTATTTTGCAGGAAGGCATCGTGGTACTATTTATCAACCTTGACAAAAGCACTACTGTCCAAGCTAAACTTGCATTCAATAGTACAATGACCTTGCGACACAATCACGAGTCTCGGACTTTGCGCATTCAGCGCATGTCTTCTGAAAAAATGATTATCGAGCTGCCTCAAATGGTTGATGCTGAAATCAGAAGAGAGGAATACCATCTAACAGCAAAAGATGGAAACTTACAAAGCCGAACCATGCTACTGAATGGAAACATTTTAAGTGTGGATTCATCTGGGAATATACCACCTCTGGAGCCTTTATATGTAAACTCAGCAAAGCCAATAACGGTCGAACCTTTATCCATTGTGTTCATTCACCTGTCGGATGTTATTCTCCCTGCTTGCAAGGTATAACTCTAAAGGGAACCAAAACCGGTTCCTTATTGCTAATCAAATAAGAACACATTGCAAATGTACCATTTTTATCCACAGTGAAGAAATTATGGCAACATACTTTTTCCATAAGCACACTTATTTCCTTTCTTCAACCATATGTGTGTGGATGTAAGTATATACAATTAAGTCAATCTCTTGTACAACAAACTTGTCATTAGCCATATAAAAGGCTGTGGGAGAACAAAACCACACATATTGGTCCATCTGTTAGCAAATGCCAACCAGACGATTCATGAGGGAACAGAAGCTTTTGGTGAGTTAAATGGAAGCATTTGTGTTAGCGAGAGGCCAGGAGGGAAGTGGTTTGGTTTGTGGCTTGGGATTTGCTTTAGAAGAACAACACGAACCATTTACCGGAGGAAATAATTAATAATCAGAGAGAAAATAAGTCAATGAAGTCAACAGAAACCATTCTCCTAGACATGAAAAGACATACGCAAAAGCTTTTTTGCAAGCATTTTCCTCAGAGACTTTCCCCCCATTCTCCTGCTTCTCTATCCATTATTTTCTTTGCCATCTTTCTTTCTCTTGCAGATGAAGCTATTATATTAATTATTTGATATATAGTATAATTCACAAGTCGATTGAAAATGCAATAAGTGTTTCATTTTTAACATATTTATTTTTTTACTTACCTGTAAGATACATATTGTATTCTCAAGTTTGTAAAGTCTAGAAACTACTTAGATAGTGTATGGGATAAATCTCGTTTAGGCTTCGAAGAGAGAAAAAAAGAGAGTAGGTAAAGAGAAGTGGAAAAAGTTGGAAGAAATAGGTTATAAAATGCAAAAAGTAAAGGAAAAAATGAGTTAATTTAAATTAGAATCTTAAAAATGTCATGAATCTTATTTAATGGATGTTCAACCTTTCATATTTCATCTCCCTCTACCTTCCACCTTCCATCTTCTTCAAACCTTTCATCTCTCTGTAACCTCTTTTTCTTATTTATGAGTTAGAAGATGAAAAGTCTAATCACCCTATATATATATATAAAGAGTGGAGTATACTACTTGTAAATATGATGAAAAAGAATAGAATGCAATAGAAATCATCATATTCTCATATCCATATTTTATCTATTATTTTTTTGTTTATAATGCATTATCAACACGAGTGCTTACATCAATTCAAGAGTCTTACATTTTTCGTTAGTTTGGATCAAGGTATGTAATACATTTTATCAAGATGTCCATTATGATAAAATTACTTATATTTATAATTTGTTTCATTTTTTAAGGGTTCCACTAATCTTGTAATTTGTTAAAAACTTCTAACATAGTCAAATTACTTGTAATTTATTTTATGACTAAATTGTTGTAATTATTTGTATTTTTTTTCTGTTATGTTATTCTTGAAAGTTTTGTTAAGGGATTACTAATTTTTGCTTGAATGTTTGTTAATGAACTACTTATATTTATATTAAATTTATATTGTAGCGATATCATCAATATCGATCCTTACAAAACTTGAATTTGTAACTCTTGATATTACTGGAAAGAACTATTTATATTGGATGTTAGATGCTGAAATACATTTAGATGCAAATGGCCTTAGTAAAGCTATTGATGAAGGAAATGAAGCATCTAGTCAAGATAAAACCAAAGCAATGATATTTCTTCGTCATCACCTCCATGAAGGACTAAAGATTGAATATTTGACTGTTAAAGATCCACTTGTCCTTTGGAATAGTTTAAAAGAGAGATATGATCATCGAAAAATCATAATACTTACTAAAGCTCACTATGATTGGTTGTATTTGAGATTACAAGATTTTAAATCTGTGAGTGAATATAACTCGATATATTTAGAATCACTTCCCAATTGAAATTATGTAGAGAGAACATAACTGATGAAGATATGTTAGAAAAAATATACTCCACATTTCATGCAAATAATGTTGTCCTTCAGAAAAAATATGTTGAAAATGGTTTTAAGAAATATTCTGAATTAATATCTTGTCTACTTGAGGGTAAGCATAATAATGAACTGTTAATGAAGAATCATAAGTTACGTCCAACTAGCTCTACTGCATTCCCTGAAGCGAATGTGATATCATATAACGGAAAGGATAAATGCCACACTTGTAGTCGCGGTAGAGAACATGGTTGTGGTTGTGGTTGTGGTTGCGGTCGCGGTCAAGGACGTGAACATGAACGAGGTGATCATTTTAGGAATACCCACCAGAAGTAGGGCCATAAGGATATAAAGAATGAAAAAAATATAACTGGGAAAGTAGAATGTTTGTGTTATCGTTGTGAAGGTAAAAACTATTGGTCCCGTACCTGTCGTACACCAAAACATCTTGTAGAACTATATCAACAATCATTTAAGGATAAAGAGAAGAAAAGAGAGACAAATTTTGTTTGTGAGAATGGCAAAGATGATTATGGCATCATTGGTACGACTCATTCGGAAGCTACTGATTTCTTTACCACCCCTGAAGGGAATAATTGATTTTTTAATTTTATTATTATAGCTTTAAAGAATAAATTTTTTGTAAGTTTGTTATGTTTTTAACATGGTTATTATATTATGTCTTAAACTATTTATGAAAATTTTATATATTTTAAAATTTTATGTGACATTTATTTGTTTTCTTTGAAAAATATGAATACCTCTCAAATTCAATTAGCAACAAATGGTGAAGACTTATGCTTAGCAAACAGTGCAACTACTCATACTATACTTAAGAATAAGAATTATTTTTCTCATTTAACAATGCAAAAAGCTAGTATGAGTACTATATTTGGTAGTACCAAAATCATAGAAGTCTACAGTATATTGTTGCTGTAACATCCCCTAACCCTTATCCATTGCCGGAACAGGGTTACGGGACATTACTGGACTATTCAGATCAATTATGAACAATGAACAAGTTAAATAGCAACACATCACAAAATAATCATATTATCCCTTTTATCGGCTCTCGAGGCCCAATATAAGTATTTAAAACGAATTGGCACTTAATCGGAAACTCAGAGAATTTTTTGCGAAATTTCAAAATTTTTTCTATGTACAGGCTCACACACCCGTGTGATTTATGGACGCGCCCGTGTGACCCTAAAACATGCCTGTGCTTCAGGCCGTGTCCTACCCCGTGTAACTCGCTGACTTACCTCACACGACCAAGCCATACGCCTGTGTGCTAGGCCGTGTACCTCACACGGCTGAGACATACGCCCGTGTCTCTGCCCGTGTGGCAATACCTGAGCATTCTGTTTCTAAAATTTTAAGTTACAGGGAACACACGGCCTAACCACACACCCATATGTAAGCCGTGTGTCTCACACAGTCTGGTCACACGCCCGTGTGCCAGGCTGTGTGAATTCAAAATGAACCTTATACAACAAGTTTACCAACCCTACAATTCTTGAACAACAAGCAACTCAATACCATTTATTCAACCAATCCAAAATACATCTAAAACATGTCAAAACTATCAATATAACGATCTAACTCATGTAAGTTTATAGATATCTAACATAAATTATCTAAACAATTTATTTAAATATCATTCAAATCAATTCAAACTACACTATGTAAATAACCATATTGTAATATATATATGTTTGTATATATATATGCACCAATATTATCTTGTACACCATTAATATTCTCATCATAAAATGACATCAAAAGACAACCTAGGTACATGCCATTTTCAAAAGAGAAAGTACTTCACCACGTGCTTGAGTTCGTGGATGCTGATTCAACGATTGGACTTTACCTAACGTGCGCATGGAAACAAACCGTACGCTGAGTATAAACTCAGTGATATTTCTATAATCCGAATACTTATTAAGCAAAAAATTATAATGTTTAAGTACATAGTCATACATAATAAAAATCATTCAACCAATAATCAATTTCATAAATTCAACATCCATATCACTTCCAATAATCATAATTTCTATTTCAATCTCACAATTGTTATTCAGTAGCGTTTTACAATAAAATTCTCTATTCAATTTCAATATCAATTTTCATTTCTTATTCAATATCATTCAATGTCAATCATTTAATCAATTCATACATATATCCCTATTAACACGACTCGGACTCAGATGGATATGCGAATCCAATCCAAACACACCAGTACGGCATTCAGTGCCTCATCGGCCATGCTGAAGTAAAACAATACGGTACTCAGTACCTCATCGGATTTATATGAAGCAATAATAATACGACACATACTGCCTCATCCACTCGAAGTCGAAGTATCCCTAAACTCTTCCAATTCTATGGCATGCTAACTATATCCGACTTAACTCGACATTGTTAATAGGGTATTCAATTTACTTTTCAATTTCCATTCAATACACAATTCAAATAAATTCATAAATTCCAATTTAATACAATTCAATTCAACTCAATTCAATTTCATTATTATAATTATCCAATATTCAAATATCGTATCAATCACAAATTCAAATACATTAAATTCAATATAAAAAATGCTAATACTTAGCTTAATATCTTACCATAAATATTTAAATTTAAAATTCAACAATTAATATTTAAATTCGGATTATAGAAACACAAACCGTAATTTTCCGAGCTAATTCCCGTTGACTTCTCTTTCCCCTTTTTAGCCGATGTCTCTAGCTTAATGTTAGCTACGAAAATCAAAAAAATTGAAATTTATTAATATACTACAAATTCATACTACTATTTCAATTTAATACACATATTTTGTCTAAATTCCAATTCAATCCCTATTCAATTCTAACTTTATTTTCTTTATAATTTTATGCTCTATTTTTCATTCAACTATCACTTAAAACCAACTTCAACTCTCTAATTTCACCACAAAACCCTAGTTTCAAAATTCTTTCAATTTAATCCCTATTACTCAAAACTTATAATTTATTTTACAATTCAATCCCTTTTTCAATTCTAACTTGAAGTTCTATCAATTCAAACCCTAATACTTCAATTAATTCAACATAAACCACATTTAAAAATCAACTAACTTTCAAAATTTTCACATAAATCAAGTAATATTTTGTTCTAGGATTCCAAAAATATCAAAATTATAAGAAAATAGACTAAATTAACTTATCAAATTAAGCTTAAGCTTCAAAACCCTAATTTCTCCACCTTTTTATTTCCCTTTTCTTTCTTTCTTTCCTTCCTCTATTTCGTTTCAATTCTGTTTCTTTTCTATCTTTTTATTTCTTTTATTTCTTTATTATAGTTTTATTATTATTATAATATTATATTAACTTAATAGTTATTATTTCTTATATAATAAGTAAATTCGAATATATAATACAATGTATATATATTTTATTTTTACCATACATTTGGCACCTATGGTTTAATTACTAATTTAATCCCTTGATTTCTCTCCATTCTATGATTTAACTTTTACACTTTATTCAATTCAATCTTTATACCAAATTAAGTTTAATTTAAACTAATTCACCTATCCAAAACCTAATTAACCTCACAACTAACTTCGTAAATATTTCTAATAAATATTTACGAATTCGTTTTACGAAAACGGATACCTGAAAATATACTTTTTCGATACCCGTAAACTTCGGGTCGTTACAGTTGCCCATAGGAACTACGTTTCAAATTAATGATGACTTATACTCTCCTAAGTCTGAAAGGAATTTGTTGAGTTTTAAAGATATTTGCCATAATGGATATCATATTGAGACAATAAGTGAAGGGAATGATGAATATCTTCAAATTACGAGTATAATTCAAGAAAATAAATTTATTTTGTAAAAATTGTTCGCAGTCTCCTCTGGTTTGTACTACACGAGAATTAGTATAATTGAAGCATATGCTATAATAAGTCAGAAGTTTACTTATGACTTTATCATTTGGCATGACCGGTTAGGCCATCCCGGTTTAATTATGATGTGAAAAATTATTGACAATTCATGTGGATATTCATTGAAGAGCCAGCAAATTCTTCAAGCTAATAATTTTTCATGTGATGCTTGCTCTCAAGGCAAATTAATCATTCGGCAATCACCAGCCAAAATAAATTATGAATCTATCACTTTTCTAAAACGGATACAAAGAGATATATGTGGACCAATACACCCTCTGTGTGGACCATTTAGATATTTTATGGTTTTACTCGATGCTTCGACTAGATGGTTATATGTATCCTTGTTATCAACTCGAAACATGACATTTGCTAGGTTACTTGCTCAGTTGATCAAATTACAAGTACATTTTCCAAATTTCCTTATCAAGACAATTCATCTTGACAATGCTGGTGAATTTACTTCCCAAACTTTTAATGATTTTTGTATGGTTATTGGGATAAATGTTGAACGTCCCGTATCACATGTTCATGCACAAAACGACCTTGCTGAATCATTAATCAAACATTTTCAATTGATTGCAAGACCATTACTTATGAAGTCAAAACTTCTAATTTCTACCTGGGGCATACCATAGGCCAACAAGTTATCATAAGTTCTCCCTGTTACAAATGGTTTTGGTTAAAAACCAAATATTTCTTATCTGACAACTTTTGGATGTATTATATATGTTTCGATTGCTCGACCATAACGCTGGTCCTCAAAGAAGGTTAGGAATATATGTTTCGTCCTTTTAAATAAATGTGTTGTGTGTCTGGCTATTGGCCATGGGATTTCCAATTCGTCCATGGAGTTGCAAAATAATTTTTTGGACTGCCAAAGGAAGAGAGGCTGAAAAACTCGAGAGCAGCTAATGAGGTAGAGGGTTATAGCTGTAGCGACGTAAAATTTTCGCTTTCGGTCTCTAATTGAGGCGATTTATTGAAAATTTCTGAAAACTGAATTTTGATTTTATTAAAAAAGGGATTCGCCACCGATCCTCTTTCCTAGTTGTGATCGGACACCTAATAAATCCTTTTTTTTTAAAAAGAAAATTTATTTTTTTTTTAAACAAAAAGAAGGCCGAGTTTAGGTCTATGTCAAAAGCCAGAGTAAAGTTGGGTTTGGGAGTCGGTTACGCGCGAGGAAGGTATTAGCACCCTCGCGACGCCCAAAATTGGTATCTTATTAAACATGTGTTGTCTTAATTTTCAAAAATGCAAGTTCAATGTAACACTTAACTATGATTCGATCAAACACGAGAATTTTTATAATTTTGATTTCTTTTTGAGAAGGACGTTCCGTTTTTAACACGAGCAGATTGATATTCACCCAACATAGCGATGAAATCGACGACTTAATGTTAAATCGGTGCGTTACCTTATTTATTGAAAATAAAAAATAAATGAAAATATTTTTAAATAAAAATAAAAAGAAAGCTAATATCGATGTTGAAATAAGATGTGAACTAATATGCTAAATTCGAAACAAACAAATAATAATAATAAGTTAAGAATATACGAAGCAAATAATATATAAAACATTAACAATGTATATACGATAATAATAGTTATAAAACAATAATTATGCATATGGTATTAAACATGATAATAATAGTAATAATGCAAATATGAAATAGTAGTGAACATATATATATAAAACATATAATACTAGATTTAAAAGAAGAAGAAAAAAAAATATATATATATATATATATACAATATATTAAAAATAGTAATAATATAAGAATAACTAATAATAACGATATATGAATAAATACATATATGTATTAAAATATACACATAATAATAAAAATAAAAAGTATATACATAGTATTAAGAGTATATACATAATATAATAAAATATATGAATAATATGATATTAAAAAATATATACATAATATATAAAAAATATAATATTTAAAAAAATACCTAATATAAGAGTGTTTAAATAATAAAAAATAATGAAGAAATCAGTAAAATAATATTCATAATAATATAATATAAGAAAATAATATATTTATAGTAAGTACTTAAAAATATCTATACGTATATATGTATAATAATGAAAAAATAAAAATAATAGTGAAAATAATAAATCTAATAATAGAAAAAGATAATACTATATAAAAAAGTATATATATATAATAAAATATATACTAATATTAATAATAAATGTAATAGGGGTAAAAGTAGATATAATAATATAAATAGTAATGTACATGAAAAATAATAATATAAAATAATAATATAAAAAGAAAATATGATATAATAATAGTGATAATAATAGTAATAATAATAAGTACAAAATATTAGTACGTTAATAGCAATAATGTATGCCAATAACAATAATAATATAAAAATAATAATAATATGGTAAAAATTAGTAATAATATGTATTAAAAATAATAGTAATAATAATAATAATAATAATAATAATAATAATAATAATAATAATAATAATAATAATAGAAATGATAGTAATAATGTTAATAATAAAAAAATAAGAATATTTAATAAAGAAACGAAAATAAACGAAAAAGGACTAAAATTGAACTAAAAATAGAGTTTTGGGGTAAATTTCAAAATAGAACAAAAGAAAGGGGCTTAATTGAACACGCACAATACATAGAGGGACCGAAATAGCAATTATTCCTTCCCATCAAAACGCAGCACAACAGCGGAGACTAAATTGAAAATCGCGACAAATTTTAGGGCCAAATTAAAAATAAAAAAATGACTTAATTGCAAAGCAAAAAAAAAAAGCGAAATGGCTAAAAGCGCAATTAGCCCTTCCGTTAAAAAACACGCGGATCCTAGGCAGATCGGGTCGGGTCGATCCGGTCCAAGTCAAAACGACTCCGTTTTGGGGTTAAAGGACAGCCCCCAAAACGACGTCGTTTTGGGAGGCTATAAAAGGACAAAAATCTTCAAAAAAACTTCATTTTCTGTAGAGCAAAGAAAAAAAAAGGAGAGAGAGGAGAGGGAGAGGAGATTTCCGGCACTGTGGCTTGGTCAGCCGACCATGCACCACCATGCCATTGATGCCATCGCTGCCACCATACACACTATGTGGCGAAAAATCAAAAGGTGTTTTTTTTTCTTTTTTATTTTATTTTATTTTTTTCTTTTAATATATGTATATATGTGGGAAAACAGACCCAAAAATAAAAACAAGAATAAATTAAAAGTCACCTTAAGTTTTCGGTTGTGATTTTTGACGTTTTGGTTGCCCGATTTGGTGTATTTCTTACTTTTGTGTTGCTAGATTCACAGTTTTGCTCTTAAAAAATGAATGTTTTTGTATTTCAATGGTTGCCGAATCCTTTTACAACATTTTGTTTGGCTTTTTATAGCCATCTTTTACATGATTTGCTACTATTTTCTATTATTTTTGCTATTGTTGCGTGTTTGCTTCATCTTTGCAAGGTAGTTGGCGACGGTGGAACAGGTGGTGGCAGAGGCATGGGCGATAGGACAGAGGCGGCGGCTAGGTGGGCTAGGGTTTTTTTTCTGATTTGTTTTGTGTGTTAAGGTCTTGGGCTGGTTTAGTGGGCTTAGGGTTTTTAGTTATTTGGGTTTTTTTAGTTTGGGTTAGGGTAGGTTAGTTGGCTGATGGGTTGTTTTAATTGTAATGGTTTATTTTTGTAACAGGCTCGGGCTAATTTGGGCTTCTACAGCTGCCCCTCTTTGCTTATTGTCGTGCAACGAGAATAGAGCAAAGACTTTCAAGGAAGACCAAATTTGCTTGGTCTTGCCGAGTTTTAACTTGCTTTGGTGCTCTTCTTGCTCAGGTAGTCTCTTTCCAGTCCACTGCATCTTATAGCTTTGGTTCAATCCACTGCAAATTCAGAGATATGCCTTGTAGCTTCAATCTATTCCAATGTAACTTCAAGGATATGAGATTTGTGGCTTCGATCTGCTTCACTGTAACTTCAGAAAGATAAGATCTACAACTTCAATCTCCTCTTCTACCGCTTCAGTGTGATAAGGTTTGTGGTCTTCTCTTCTGCAACTTTAGAAAGGCAAGATCTGATATCCTCGATCAACTCCACTGCAACTTCAGGGTAATAAGACTTGTAACTTCGCCTTGTTCCACTGCAATTTCAAGGAGGCAAAATCTGCATCTTTGATCAACTCCAATCTTTATCCTCAGCGTGTGACCCGAGGCTCAACTCACCTCTCGCAATATGAGTTGATTTTTGAAAAACAGAAATTAAAACAGAATTTGAAAATACCTCGGCATGTGAACCGAGGCTCAACTCACCTCTCGCAATATGAGTTGATTTTTTAAAAAAAAACAGGAATTGAAAATATCTCAGCGTGTGACCTGAGGCTCAACTCACCTCTCGTAATATGAGTTAATTTTTGAAAAGTAGAAATTGAAAAACAGAAATAGAAAATACCTCGACGTGAGACCCGAGGCTCAACTCACCTCTCGCAATATGAGATGATTTTTAAAAAAACAAGAATTCAAAATACCTCAGCGTGTGACCTGAGGCTCAACTCACCTCTCGCAATATGAGTTGACTTTTAAAAAAAAAAGAATTGAAAATATCTTAGCGTACCCTGAGGCTCAACTCACCCCTCGCAATATGAGTTAATTTTTGCCAAACAGAAATTGAATTTAATATATATTTTGTAATTTTGTGGAGTTCAATAACTAAAATCAGTAACTTTTGAAAAACAATGGTGCTGCAGCCGCTCCCTCTTTCTCTAGGGCCGCTAAAACAGTACCCCTTGAAATCTTAATTTCATTGCCGATTTTGGACACACTCATAGCCGAAAGTGTCTCAGGGTCAGCCATCTTTCGCCGGTTGCTGCCGATTGCCAATTTTAGGTGCATAAGCAGAGATTTCCTTTCTGCTAAACAAGTCATGATTACTCATCATTGTCTCCATCCGTCCCTTTCCAAGCCCTCTCTTTCTTTTCTTTCCTCTTCCTCTCCACCTTTCCTCCAACACCTCTCTTTCCTTCCAACATCACCTTCAATAACAAAACCCGTACTTGTCCATTCCGTTAAACCACTCCATGTCAAATGCTCCTCCAGCAATCCCACATCCCAATCCCACCCAGACCATGCACCACCCATTTCCATCCTCAAGATTGCCATCATTGGCTTCGGTAACTACGGCCAGTTCCTTGCTAAAACTCTTGTTTCTCAAGGCCACATAGTTTTAGCCCACTCCAGATCCGATTATTCCCACGTAGCCAAAAAACTGGGAGTTTCCTTCTTCTTAAACCCCCACGACTTATGTGAGCAACACCCAGAAGTTATACTCCTTTGTACTTCAATTATCTCAACCGAACAAGTTTTGAGAACTCTTCCTTTACAAAGACTTAAACGCTCCACGTTGTTTGTCGATGTTTTATCCGTCAAAGAGTTCGCCAGGAATCTACTCCTCGATGCCTTGCCTCCTGATTTCGATATCATTTGTTCGCATCCCATGTTCGGACCACAAAGCGCCAAGCAAAGCTGGAAAGACCTCTTCTTTGTTTACGAAAAGGTTAGAATCGGAAACGAATCCTCCAGGGTTCAAAGATGTGAACAATTCCTTGGAATTTTTCAAAGTGAAGGGTGTAAAATGGTGGAAATGAGTTGCCAGGAGCACGACAAGCTTGCGGCGGGGTCACAGTTTATGACACACACGGTTGGAAGAGTGTTAGACATGTTGGGGTTGGAGTCAACGCCGATTAATACAAAGGGTTATGAGACTTTGTTGGATTTGGTTGAGAATACTTGTGAGGATAGCTTTGATTTGTATTACGGGTTGTTTCTGTATAATAAGAATGCTTTGGAGATGGTGGAGAGGTTAGATTTGGCCTTTGATGCTTTAAGGAATGAACTTTTTGGTAGGCTGCATCACGTTGTGAGGAAACAGTTGTTTGAGAATGGAGAGAAGGTACAGAGTGTGCATGATAGTAGTTACCAAAATGGTGCTGCATCGGCTTTCAGCTCAGATGCTTTGAGGTATTTCTTGGATTTTACGTTTGTTTCTTTAATTTTTTGTTCAATTCAACATGCATGGCATAGATAGTAACTATTCTTTTAGCTTATAGACTGAAGACTTTCTATATCAATTGAAGGTGAATAAGGAAGATCACAGAGAATTTAGAATTTT
This sequence comes from Gossypium anomalum, assembly GCA_025698475.1. NCBI lineage: Eukaryota > Viridiplantae > Streptophyta > Magnoliopsida > Malvales > Malvaceae > Gossypium > Gossypium anomalum. Next base: position 9,536,726 of record CM046961.1, read on the forward strand.
TCTTGGTTGTACAGGCTGTTTATGGTTAATGCTTTTGTTTTGATAGTCGTTTAATATTAAGATCATGGACTGAATTGCTAGGAATGAAGGATTTCAGTATCCTTTTTCTTCCTTGACATGGTTAATTTCGTATTTAATGCATAATAATTTGTGAAGTTTATAATAGATCTAGGATTAATAGAGCTTTAAAAGTGCTTGGGAGAGAGTAAGTTGGGATTATTGTGATGCAAATTGTATAATATATTTACTGTCTTTTACTGGAACTTTCAGATCTCAAGATGTTACTATACCTTATGAATTCAAAGGAGAGATATCAGAAAGTGTTGATGACAGTTCAAAGCTCAAGGTTGCGATTGTTGGATTTGGAAACTTTGGCCAGTTCCTTGCAAAGACTCTGGCTCGTCAGGGCCACTCTGTTTTTGCCTATTCTCGAACTGATTATCGAGATGCAGCTCAGAAATTGGGGGTTTCTTTCTTCTCTGATGCTAATGACCTCTGTGAAGAGCATCCTGAAGTTATTCTCTTGTGTACCTCGATTCTTTCGACTGAAAAAGTTCTCAAATCAATGCCTTTTCAGAGATTGAAGAGAAGTACTCTGTTTGTTGATGTATTATCAGTGAAGGAGTTTCCAAGGAATTTGTTTCTTCAACATTTACCGCCAGAGTTTGATATTCTATGCACGCATCCCATGTTTGGACCTGAAAGTGGTAAAAATGGATGGAACGAGCTTCCTTTTGTTTTTGATAAGGTGAGGATTGGAAATGATGAAAGACGGGTAGCTCGATGTAATAGTTTCCTTGATATTTTTGCAAGAGAAGGATGCCGAATGGTGGAGATGACATGTGCAGAACATGATTGGCATGCGGCAGGTTCTCAGTTTATTACCCATACGATGGGCAGGGTTTTGGAGAAGCTGCAGTTGGAGTCTACACCAATTAATTCAAAAGGTTACGAGACTCTGTTGAAGTTGGTGGAGAATACAGCAGGAGACAGCTTTGAGCTTTATTATGGGCTTTTCATGTACAATGTAAATGCTATGGAACAGCTTGAGAGAATGGATTTTGCGTTTGAGTCATTGAAGAAGCAGCTCTTTGGTAGATTGCATGGTGTTCTTCGGAAGGAACTGTTTGGAGATTCAGAGAAGCTTGAGGTATTGCAGGAGAAATCAGTTAGGAAAAATGGTGCAGCACTTTCATCTTCTCCGGAGAGTGTTAAAATCAGCTAGCTCTATTTTTTGTTTTTATCTGTAAGTTATATTGTTAATCTTTATCTTGCTGTAGTTTGTACTACTACTTTTAGGCCATTTTAATATCTATTTGACTCTCAAAAGATCAAAAAGGCTTTTTAAGCTAAAATTTCTTAAAATCAAGGCTTTAGTGTTGATCCTCAAAAGTCTTGCTTGCTTGAGGGCATGGAAGTATTGCCCCTGGCAACTGTTTAAGTTTGTAAATTTATCTTATTGTAGGTTATCTCACTATACTCTATGTTGCTGTATCTCTTCCTGTCTCCCCTTTTTATTAGTATAATTTTGATGGATACATTGTATACTGTATACGTATGTGTCTATTTATGTATATTTTTATATATCTGTTAATTAGATAATTATCATTCTATCATTCTGGTATTGATTTGTCATTTTTTTACTTGTGAAGGATTTCACTTGATGTTATTTCTACATTATGGTGATCGGGTCTCTTACTGCTCACTGGAATCAGCAGGTGAAGGACTTGTTAATGGTGTACGAACCCCATGCACGTCATCGTTGCTGCAAAAGTGAAGTTTCTTTTTATTTATTTATAGATTTATTTCTAGTGTACTTTGGGAAGCAAATGATGCCTACAAGAGGGTCTGTTTCTGAATAATAAGGAAATTGTAGTTGTAGACTAGAAAATAAATATGAGCACTGAGATACAGAACATTAGGACAGGAAGAATTGTCAGAAGTTGGCATTGGTGATCAATCATAATAATGAAAGAAATGTAGGTGATCTGATTTCAAGTGAAGTAGGGCCCCAGGAATATGATGCTTCAATCAAAATTTTGTCTTGACTGTAGTTGTTTTACCAGATCCTGAGTTATCCCTTTGTCGGAGGTAGCAGTTTGTTTTTATTTTCTATTATTCTTTGGAAAGGAGGTGGCCATTGTTGTATCACTTATATTTCTGTGCCAGATAATATTCCACATTTCATTGTGGTGATTATCATATATAAGAGAGAATCCACTGATGCTACTGAGTTATTGCTAGTAGTTTAGTCTCCAGTATGATTTTTCTACTCAAGCTACTTGCACAATGGATGTTTCTCATCACAGACACGCCTGAATCTTTTTCTGTATGTCTCTTACTGTTGGTCATTAGCATTCTTTAGGCATACACTAGGACCCTGTTTAAAACCGTTCTCATTGGAGCATTTCTAATCTTGTAAGTCGTAACTTCAGGGTAATATTCACTTAAACGTTACCCTTCAGCCGTGTCGAAGGTAACTTCTGTTGTTTAGCATTCAAGCGTAGATGAGATATGATGAGCCAACTATTGCTGGCGTATGCACCTCGGACTTATACATATTTTTAGCTGATTTATTCAATTCATTAGTTTTATCTGAAATTACTTTATGTTTAAAATATTATTTATAGTATTTTATGAATATTTGAAAACTATAATTTTTGTAGTTTATTCTTTTTATCATTACTATTTATTTCTTAATAGTCAAAGCTCAAACCTGAACACCAGTATCAGTTATACTCCAATATAAGAAATCTGAGTAATAATGGTATTGTTAAACAATGTAGGAGAAAATAAAAATAAATCGATCAATCAAAAATAGGAAAAAGAAGTTACAATGTAAACTTGGACAGTTTTATAAATTGAATAACTGCAAATTTTAAAAGTATTTTCATGTTAAATAACATTTGCATGTTTATGAAAATTGAAGTTTTTAAAAAAATTAATTCTAAGTTGATATCTTTATTCTTCAAGTTAAAAAAAAGGTGAAAATAAATAAAAGTTCAACGTTAAAAACATGTAATGTATGTATAGGTGCATGATTTTAAAGATATGTATACCTCACTTTTACATTCTATAGTAATTTTGTTTTATTTATTTTTTGAATTTGTTAATAAAGTTGGTATCCAATTTACTTTGATAAAAGCATTAGTCAAAAAGCATATTATATATAGTATATATGACTAAACTTGATGCTTCAAAAGGCATGCATCAAAATCTAAAAATAGCCTTTAATCCTTGCATGAACCCACGTTCTATGCATGAAATTTCACTTCCTCAAGTGCTACTTTGCCTTTCTGAAAGCACTCATTGTTAAACGAAGCATAATATTTCACATTCCTGTATAACCTTGGCCTCTAATCATCTATCAAGGCTTCCACAGGTCCAATCTCCTTATCTACCTCTGCTTCATTAGACATTGCCACAGATATCCTCGGCTTGTCTTAGTCACCGCCTTGTGCACGGGGCTCTTGAATATACTGTTACTCTTTATCTGCATCCATTCAAAACATATTCAACTAATTCCATACTTCATTTTCTTTTGCAGCTCACTGCTGTATTATACAGATTCAAGATTTCAGTGCTTAATGTTAAAAGTTCATACCTGCATTTGGTCACCAAGGTTGACAACAAGAGCAGGAGGGATGAGAGGAACTGTGATCCATGCCCCATCTTTGACAATTTGAAGGCCTTCCACTTCTTCGTCTTGTAATAAGACTGTCACACCTGATCTATCCGAATGTGGATAGAAGTTGAACCTCACTTGCATTACAGGGTTGTCCCCAAACTAACCCGAGAAACTATTCTTTTCTAAGTCAAGTGATTTAGCCATGGCCTTAAAGAGAAGATCCATCATTTGCTTTACCTTGGGGGAGTGTGCATGCAAGATATCTCTGCAAGTATTCAACTCATATCATAAATCAAAAACTATTAGACAGCAACTACATCACAAATCCACAAATTTTGGCCCCAAAATTCCTTTTGTGCTTTTAAGTGTAAGTTGTTATACCTGAAATTATGTGGGTTTTCAGGCCAGAGATTGAGGTTTCTTTGATTTTCAGGACATACTTTAAGAAATAAGCGAGTGTTCCAATCAACAACTTGTCTTTCTGAGACTATCAGATCATGGCCATTGTAGAAGCCCAAATTAGCCCGGGCCTTTTACAAAAATAAACCATTACAATTAAAACAACCCATCAGCCAACTAACCTACCCTAACCCAAATAATTAAAAACCCTAAGCCCACTAAACCAGCCCAAGACCTTAACACACAAAACAAATCAGAAAAAAAAAACCTAGCCCCCCTAGCCGCCGCCTCTGTCCCATCGCCCATGCCTCTGCCACCACCTGCTCCAACGTCACCAACTACCCTGCAAAGATGAAGCAAACGCGCAACAATAGCAAAAATAATAGAAAATAGTAGCAAATCATGTAAAGGATGGCTATAAAAAGCCAAACAAAATGTTGTAAAAGGATTCGGCAACCATTGAAATACAAAAACATTCGTTTTTTAAGAGTAAAACTGTGAATCTAGCAACACAAAAGCAGGAAATACACCAAATCGGACAACCAAAACGTCAAAAATCACAACCGAAAACTTAAGGTGACTTTTAATTTATTCTTGTTTTTATTTTTGGGTATGTTTTCCCACATATATACATATATTAAAAGAAAAAAAATAAAAAAAAAAAAGAAAAACACACCTTTTGATTTTTACACCCGTGTATGGTGGTGCAGCACGCAACGATCGGCCGGACCGCCCCGTGCCTAAATCTCCTCTCCCTCTCCCCTCACTCCTTTTTTTTTCTTTGCTCTACAGAAAATGAAGTTTTTTTTGAAGATTTTTATCCTTTTATAGCCTCCCAAAACGACGTCGTTTTGGGGGCTGCCCTTTAACCCCAAAACGGAGTCGTTTTGACTTGGACCGGATCGACGATCTGCCTAGGATCCGCGTGTTTTTTAACGGAAGGGCTAATTGCGCTTTTAGCCCTTTCGCTTTTTTTTTTTTGCAATTAAGTCATTTTTTTATTTTTAATTTGGCCCTGAAATTTGTCGCGATTTTCAATTTAGTCTCCGCTATTGTGCTACGTTTTGATGGGAAGGAATAATTGCTATTTCGGTCCCTCTATGTTTTGTGCGTGTTCAATTAAGCCCCTTTCTTTTGTTCTATTTTGAAATTTACCCCAAAACTCTGTTTTTAGTTCAATTTTAGTCCTTTTTCGTTTATTTTCGTTTCTTTATTAAATATTCTTATTTTTTTATTATTAACATTATTACTATCATTTCTATTATTATTATTATTATTATTATTATTATTATTATTATTATTATTATTATTATTTTTAATACATATTATTACTAATTTTACCATATTATTATTATTTTTATATTATTATTGTTATTGGCATACATTATTGCTATTAACGTACTAATATTTTGTACTTATTATTATTACTATTATTATCACTATTATTATATCATATTTTCTTTTATATTATTATTTTATATTATTATTTTTCATGTACGTACTATTTATATTATTATATCTACTTTTACCCCTATTACATTTATTATTAATATTAGTATATATTTTATTATATATATATACTTTTTATATAGTATTATCTTTTTCTATTATTAGATTTATTATTTTCACTATTATTTTTATTTTTTCATTATTATACATATATACGTATAGATATTTTTAAGTACTTACTATAAATATATTATTTTCTTATTATATTATTATGAATATTATTTTTACTGATTTCTTCATTATTTTTTATTATTTAAACACTCTTATATTAGGTATTTTTTAAATATTATATTTTTTATATATTATGTATATATTTTTAATATCATATTATTCATATATTTTATTATATTATGTATATACTCTTAATACTATGTATATACTTTTTATTTTTATTATTATGTGTATATTTTAATACATATATGTATTTATTCATATATCGTTATTATTAGTTATTCTTATATTATTACTATTTTTAATATATTGTATATATATATATATATATTTTTTTTTTCTTCTTTTTTAAATCTAGTATTATATGTTTTATATATATATATGTTCACTACTATTTCATATTTGCATTATTACTATTATTATCATGTTTAATACCATATGCATAATTATTGTTTTATAACTATTATTATCGTATATACATTGTTAATGTTTTATATATTATTTGCTTCGTATATTCTTAACTTATTATTATTATTTGTTTGTTTCGAATTTAGCATATTAGTTCACATCTTATTTCAACATCGATATTAGCTTTCTTTTTATTTTTATTTAAAAATATTTTCATTTATTTTTTATTTTCAATAAATAAGGTAACGCACCGATTTAACATTAAGTCGTCGATTTCATCGCTATGTTGGGTGAATATCAATCTGCTCGTGTTAAAAACGGAACGTCCTTCTCAAAAAGAAATCAAAATTATAAAAATTCTCGTGTTTGATCGAATCATAGTTAAGTGTTACATTGAACTTGCATTTTTGAAAATTAAGACAACACATGTTTAATAAGATACCAATTTTGGGCGTCGCGAGGGTGCTAATACCTTCCTCGCGCGTAACCGACTCCCGAACCCAACTTTATTCTGGCTTTTGACGTAGACCTAAACTCGGCCTTCTTTTTGTTTAAAAAAAATAAATAAATTTTCTTTTAAAAAAAAGATTTATTAGGTGTCCGATCACACCTAGGAAAAAGGATTGGTGGCGACTCCCTTTTTTAATAAAATCGAAATTCGGTTTTCAAAAATTTCCAATAAATTGCTTCAATTAGCGACCGAAAGCGAAAATTTTACGTCGGTACAGCTGGCGACTCCACTGGGGACCTTTTTGTGAGAGTCGAGTCTAGAATTAAACGCGTGTTGTCAAAATTTTCAAAATTCCTTGTTCAAATTAATATTTAGTCGTGATACTTAAATTTTGTTTTTAAAAAGTCATGCGTTTGCATCATGTTGTAAATATTCTTCTAACTTGTTTTATCTTGTTGATTTTCAGCTCTAAGTTCTTATGGTTTTAGTTTTTTAGTTTACTTTTTAAATAAAACGAAAAGGTTTGTGAGTTTCTCCCTACACACCGTGCACTTGCATTTTGCATAACATGAGCTCTCTACCCGGACTCCTTCCGTTTAAGTGGAAGTAAACGCTATGCCTTCGTGAGTTAACTCGTCCCTCCGCACAGGCTAGTGAATACTTCCGGGTTACATACGACTTATGCTTTCGTGAGTTAACTTGTCCCTCCGCATAGGCACAAGTAAATGTAATCTCTCGAATTGAACTTGTGAGCTTGTGATGGGCTACGACTGAGGCTTCGTACTAGTCTTAGTAGACGATAGTACGAACAATTCGAGTACCTGTCTAGAACCGAAATCGCATATAGTAAATCATACGAGCCACCTAACTAGAGCCATGTCGAACCTCCGTCCGTTAATAGTCACCAAAATAAGTACACGGGAGAAGCACCTCTTACCTTTCATTTCCTTTACATTTACACTGTTTATGCAAAAAAATTGAATCGGGTAGCTTAATTTGTTGGAGTTTCCATAGTTTTTCTCAGTTCTTATTTGTTGTGGTTACTAACCAAGTTTGTTTGTCTTTATTTTTATCTTTTCATCATGCATCATAGGCATCTTGATTAGGGAGGTGTTGATTAGAGATTGGTTGCCAAAAACGAGTTTCTGATGGATGAGTCAATTACACAAGTGACCGAGACAAATGCCGTGATTCAAGACTGGTCTTTGAAAACTCAAAAAGAGAAAGAGGACAGTTTAATGGAAGGATGTATCTTCAATCTTCCTGAGCAAGTAACTGCAAATGCTCGTCAGAATAACCTCGAAGATTTGATTCAGACACTAGGGGCATTTTCACCGATAAGTACAGGGATATAGCTCACTTGATCGCCGTCAACGTAGACGAACAACTGATTCAAGTCATGATTCGATCTCGGGATCCAGCTTACCAATGTTTCACTTTTAATCAGAAAGATATGACTCCGACCATAGAAGAGTATGCTGCTTTGCTTCGCATTGACAATATACAATTCAGCAAGATATATTTGGAAGAGCCCAAACCAATGACCTTCAAGAGAAAGTTAGTAAGGTTGACGGGAATGACTGATATGTGGGCTGAAAAGAAAATAAAGAAAAAGAACGAAGTTAGTTGTGTTCCGTGGTTTTCTTTGCGAGATTTGGTTTAAAACCATCTAGATACTGTGAAGAGGATTGATTTGTTTGCTTTGGCCATTTACGGATTGATTGTCTTCCCAAAAGTTCTCGGGCATATAGAAGTCGCGGTAGTGGATTTCTTTGAAAGATTGAAGTAAGGGATCAACCCCGTCTCGGCTATCTTGGCCGAGACTTTTAGATCTCTAAGTTGTTGTAGGAGGAAAGGGGAAGGACGTTTTATTGGATGTGCACAGTTACTTAATGTCTGGATTCTAAGCCATTTCTGGAAAGTGGAGCGCACACCCTTCCACACGTTTTCAAAAACATTCGCTCCATTGAAAGCTTACCTTGAGAAAGATTGGCCGAAAGATGTCACCGAGCAGCACTGGGTTTTAGTTTTTCAAAACCTTCGCGCTGAAGAGATAACCTGGAGAGCACCAAGGATCTGTCCTTCAGTTCTGATATATAAATGTGAAAGCCAAAATTGGGTGCCTTTACTCGGATTATGGGGAGGAATCGGATAAGCTCCGTTAATGATTCAAAGGTAGTTTGCTTCACGACAGTTCATACCCGCTACCGGAGGATTGGCACAATCAGAGTTCGCATTAACGGGTGAAGGCTACATGAAAAGAGTCTGAGATACTGAAAAGTCTTGGAAGAAAATTCACCTAATGGAGTTAGCCCTTTATATTGATACTATCATTCAGGATTATAACTTATGGAGAAAACGGCGAGTGAACAGTCAACAAATCTCACCGAAGAGTTACACTTTCTAGAATTCTTTCTCAGAAGAAATGCCATCTGAGCTAGAAGTAGCGAGACATGAATTCGAACGTGAAAAGGCCAAGCTGTTATGGGATATTAGTTCTCTTCATGAGAAAAATTACCAGCTGAAGATCGGGGTCCAAATTGAAGAATCTAAAACCATGAAAGTTTAAAAAGAAGCTGAGATCGTGAGAAACGACTTAAGGGACCTTCATTTGGAAAATAAAAAATTAAGAAACACTATAAAAAATAGTGGTTTGGGCAAGTCATCAGCAGAATGGAAGGAAGAAATTAGCAACATCAAAGGTGGGATAGAATTCTGGAAAGGGAAAGCAAAGAAAGAAGAGGAAAAATCTGCACGTGCTATGATAGAGTTAAGAAAGAAGAATGCTGAGTATGAAATTGTGACTGCAGAATTTGTGACTAGCCAGTACGAACGTCACGAGCTAAGAAGGAAAATACGAGATCTAGAAAATATGCTGCAATCTCGTCAGCACCAGTTAGATACTCTTCTAAAAGCTCTAGAAGAAAAGAATCATCAATATGACAGAGACACTCGTACTTATGAAAGAGCTCTCCAATAAAAAGAAATGCAACTTGGCTTTTTGATCGACAAAATTCGTAATACAGCTATGCAAGTTGTGCAGTTATCAGATGAAGCCGAACCTCTCAGTTGTCAATGCCCTCCGAGTCCAAGATCAAGCATATCAGAATTCTTAGAACGAGTGAAGAAACAAGGTGATGTGGCTAGGAAATTTGTGTAACTGTCGAATCAAAAAAAAAAGGCGAAACATTTTGTAATAGACTCTTTTGATAAATGAAATGCCTAAGTATGGGCTATCTTGAAATCAACACCAAATTCTTGCATATTTATTCATGACAACATTCATTCGTCATTTATTCAACATTTATTTGTCATTTATTCATTCATCCATTCATTGCATGTACATATCCCATAATTATTCACTGAGGTTAAAACCGTATAATCCGCAGTTGCGACACATCAAGTCTGGGATCACGTAACTCTTATAAAACGCGTCTAAGAGCTAGAACCATGGAGGTCAAATTCAATGAGAGAATTGAAAGGATGGAAAGAGCCCAAAGAGAACTACAAGAGCAGTTGGCCAAATCACAGCAGAAGACGAGAGATCTAATAGTAAGATCTCGAGAGGAATCGCTCGAGCAAAGAGATCAGATGGCCAAAATGATGGAGATGATGACAGCTTTGGTCAAAGGAAAAAGACCTATGCAGAGTCCTGACACTATAGAGCCCTAGCTAAGAATTAATCATGATCAGGATCCGCTCTATCCCCTTGGATTCACTCCACCTCACGCCCATGCAACGCAAAGAGGATATCCTCAAGAAGAACCTGCAAGCCTCAAGCAACGACCCGTACCCCCTGCTCATCTAGGGCAAGGTATATTCGTATCGAACCCCAGAGCTAATCCTGCTTATCCAATTGTTCCAGATTTGGATGATCCGTTAGAAATAGCCAGGTTGAAAATAGATGATCATGATGCCCAGGGCAAGTATAGGAGTTTGGAAAAAAAACTCAAAGCGATAGAATGTATTGAAGCCTTCTCTGCATTAAGTGCCAAAGAGCACAGTTTGGTGTCCGATCTGGTTCTGCTTCTGAAATTCAAAGTACCAGATTTTGAAAAATACGATGGCACGAGATGTCCAAAACGTATCTTGTCATGTTTTGTCAGAAAATGACGGGCTACGTGAATGAAGATAAGTTGCTCATACACTGTTTTCAAGATAGTTTGGTCGGATCGGCTCTTCGATGGTACAATCAACTTAGTAGAGAAAAGATCTGATCATGAAAAGACTTGACATCAGCATTTTGTGAACAATACAAGCATGTATCTGACATGGTGCCAGATCGGCTGACTCTACAGATGATGAAAAAGAAGCCGACGAAAACTTTTAGGCAATACGCGCAGAGATGGAGGGATATCTCGGCTCAAGTAGAACCCCCATTAACTAAGACTGAAATAACTGTCCTCTTCATCAACACTTTGAAGCCTCTGAAGCCTCCATAACCAAAATGGTACGATCCTAATGCTAGTTGCATGTATCACGCTGGAAACCAAGGGCATTCTACAGAAAATTATTTGGCCTTTAAAATGAGGGTTCAAGGTCTTATCGATACAGGCATTTTACGATTTGATGGTGCAGGCAATACGGCTGGAAATCCGCTCCCTAACCACATTGAAGGGAATGTGAGTGTGGTGACACAAGAAGATAAGTGGCGTACTAGAAGCTGTGTTTCTGAAATAAAGACACCACTGCGAAAGATTTGGGAGGTAATGGTTGAAAAAGGGCTGTTCTATCACCCCAACAGAATTTTCAAAGAAGGAAATACAAAAAATTAGTGTTTTTGTAAGATCGAGGGGCATGATATCCATTCTTGTGAAGGATTCAGAAAAAAACTTCAAGACATGATGGACAACAAGGAAGTCGAGATCTTTAACAAAATGGAAGAAGCCGACGAAGGAGAAATATGCACTTCTGATAATCTATCATCAGGTTTCCCTTATAGTGCCGATCGACCACTGGTGATTTATTATGATGCAAAAAAGGAGCAAGTGAAACCAAAGATGATAATTGAAGTACCATCTCCTTTCCCTTACAAAAACAATAAGGCAGTACCATTGAAATATGATGTCAACATTATCATACCTGAAGGTGAAAAATCCAAAGTCACGACTGAAAATGTTAGTGAAGTAGGACACTTCACCTGCAGTGGGAGGTGTTATTCTAAGGCGGTCGAACTAATGAAGAAGATTAACGATGTGAAGCATAAAGGAAAGGCACCAATGCATGAGGCCGAGGTCGAAATTGAGACTCCGTCCGAACAAGAAGTTCAAAACCCTGTGAATGAGGAGGAAGCACAGGAATTCTTGAAGTTCATCAAGCATAGTGAATATAATGTTGTGGAATAATTGAATAAACAGCCAGCACGAATCTCGGTATTGTCTCTACTGTTGAATTCAGAACCACACCGGAACATTCTGCTGAAAGTGTTAAATCAAGCTTATGTGGAAAGCAATATATCTGTTGAAAAGCTGGATAGGTGGGTGAATAACCTGAATGCGGATAATTTTATTTCTTTTAGTAATGACGAAATACCGCTAAATGGTACGGGCTCCGTAAAAGTATTGCACATCATAACCCGTTGTAAGGGTTACATAATGCCCTCAATGTCATGCCTTTGGCCACACTTTCTAGAATTCCAATTGATCTATTTTATCTAAGGCCTTGTCACTCCACAGTAAGGGAATTCGATAGGACAAGACGAGAAGTCATGGAAAAGATTGATATCCCTCTAGAAGTGGGCCCCTACATATATGACGTCGAGTTTCAGGTCATAGACATCACGCCTTCGTATAATTTCCTTTTAGGAAGGCTTTGGATCCATTCTGCTGGGGCAGTTCCTTCATCTCTCCATCAAAAAGTGAAGTTTATCATTGATGGTCTTTTGGTCACTATTAAGGGTGAGGAAGACATTGTCGCATCTATCTTTACGGATACACTATACCTCGAAGTAAGCAAGGATGCAGTAGAATGTTCCTTCCGTTCCTTTGAATTCATCAATGCTACATTTGTTGCTGAAGGAAATAGAATTCCCATGCCTAAGCTGTCAAGGAATACCAAGATGGGAATTAAGCTAACTGTGGGAAAGGGAGCCAGAGCGAGGAAAGGTTTGGGAAGATATCAGCAAGGGATAGTTAGAGCTCTAAAACCAGTGCCCCATAAGGCTTGATATGGTTTAGGGTTCCAGCCGGATATACGACAGAGAAGAAAACAGTGGCAGAAAGATCAAGAAAGGAGAGTTTTAAGAGCCTTAGGCCGAGAACTAGAATGGAAGCCCATAACGTACCCTCCTTTGTCAAAAACATTTACATCTGTAGGAATGATATACCCTGGGCAAGATAATCCACGAAGCACACTGTTATTAATTGAAAGGGGTCTTCAAAATGTCAGTATAAATGTCATTGACAAAGGAAATGATGCAATTAAAGATGTTTCAATGATACACCCTTGTCCTCCTAGATTCGTTTTGAACAACTGGACTGCTGTGGATCTCCTTGTAGTTTCTAAGTCTTCTCCAGAGTAATGCTCAATGTTAACACTCTTCTTTTTGTGTGTTCGTAAGTAATAATAGGGATTCTTTTGTAAGAGCTTATAGTTTGCTCTTTATCATTTAAATAAACATCAATGGAGATGTATTTTGTCATGGTCTTTTCATTCTCATTAACTTCATACTTTTTGCCCTCTTCTCACAGCCTGTCATTACATATATCTCACATTATGTCATAATATTATGCTTGTCGATCCTCATACTTTGATGCCCTTTTATAGTTTTCTTTTCCATTTAACTTTCAGGTGCTCAGATATCAACAATATGAATAAATCCGTTATAAATCTTGAAATCGATTTCGAGAAGGCTATTTGTTTAGGAGAGTTCGAAGCTGAGGAAAATGTTGAAGACTATGTCTCGTCTCCTGACTTACTAAGAATGGTAGAACAAAAAGATAAATAGATTCTACCTTATCAAGAATCTGTTGAGATAGTAAACTTGGGAAATGAAGAAAAGGGACAAGAAGTGAAGATTGAGACCTCCATTTCAGATAACACCAAACATGATTTGATCGCCTTGCTTCATGAGTACAAAGATGTATTTGCATGGTCGTACCAAGACATGTTAGGATTGGATGAGGATGTAGTGGTCCATAGACTCCCATTGAAATCAGAATGCAAACCCATTCAACAGAATCTAAGACGGATGAGGTCTGAAATATTGTCGAAGATAAAAGAAGAAGTCAAGAAACAATTTGATACTGGCTTCCTGCAAGTCTCCAAATATCCAGAATGGGTGGCTAACATAGTCCTCGTACCAAATAAAGGCGGAAAAGTACGAATGTGTGTGGATTATCGCGACCTGAATATAGCAAGTCCTAAGGATAATTTTCTTTTGCCACACATCAATACATTGGTGGATAACACAGCCAAACATTCATTGTTTTCATTCATGGATGGATTCTCAGGTTATAATTAGATAAAGATGGCTCCTAAGGATATGGAGAAAACTACTTTTGTAACGATATGGGGAAAATTCTGTTATAAGGTGATGCCGTTCGGATTAAAGAACGCTGGGGCAGCATATCAGAGGGCCATGGTGATGTTGTTTCATGACATGATACACAAAAAAATGAAGTCTACGTCGATGATATGATCGCCAAATCCAAGGGGGAAAGAGAGTATATTGGGAACCTCAGGAAGTTGTTCGAAAGACTGAGAAAGTTCCAGTTGAAACTTAATCCAGCCAAACGTACGTTTGGGGCTACCTCAGAAAAATTGCTAGGCTTCATCTTCAGCGAGAGATGCATTGAAGTTTATCCAAATAAGATAAAAACCATACAAAAACTACCACCTCCTCGCACGCAGTCAGAGAATTTTTAGGGAGGTTGAACTACATCGCTCGGTTCATTACTGAACTTACCAACCAGTGTGACCCAATTTTTCGACTTCTTCGAAAACATAATCTGGGAGAATGGAACGAGGAGTGACAAGTGGCTTTTGACAAGATAAAACAATACTTATCTAGTCCCTCGGTGTTAGTACCGCCAACTCCGGGAAAACCGTTAATATTGTATCTGACTGTGTTCGAAAATTTAATGGGTTGCGTAATGGGGCAACATGATGAGTCAGGAAAAAAAGAAAAGGCGATTTACTATATCAGCAAAAAGTTCACAGAGTATGAGGCAAAGTACTTGTCAATTGAAAAATTCTGTTGCGTTTTGGTTTGGGTAGTTCGGAGGCTCAAGTAATATATGTTGTATCATACAACATGGTTAATTTCAAAGCTGGACCCAATAAAGTACATGATGGAATCACCTGCACTTTCAGGAAGAATGGCACGATGGCAGATCCTATTATCAGAATACAACATTGTCTACGTGAGCCAAAAGTCGATAAAGGGAAGTGCAATAGTTGATTTCTTAGCAACTCGAACAATAGAAGAATACGAGCCATTGAGATTTGATTTCCCAGATGAAGACTTGATGTGCATTACAGAAAAAGATTGCGAGTCATCAAAAGAAAAGTCATGGAAAATGAGCTTTGATGGCGCATTGAATGCCTTGGGGCATGGAATTAGAGTAGTCTTAGTATCACTAGAAGGGAACCATTATCCGTTCACTGCTAGGCTGAATTTCTTCTGTACTAATAACATAGCGGAATATGAGGCCTGTATCATAGGACTTCGTGCAGTTATTGAATGAAACATCAAAACCTTAGAGGTGTACGGAGACTCAGCGTTGGTGATATACCAAATCCGTAGAGATTGGGAAGTGAGAGATTTGAAATTGGTTAAATACAGTGATCTAGTGGTAGAACTAATCAAAGAATTCAAAGAAATAACTTTTAATTACTTCTCACGAGAAGAAAACCAATTGACTGATGCCCTGGCCACTTTGGCTTCAATGTTCAAAGTGAACAGAGAAACAGAAATAATGCGTCTGCAAATGAGCATATATGAAGTCCCTACACATTGTTTCAGCATTGAAAAAGAGTTAGACGGACGGCCATGGTTCCATGATATCTTAGAATATATCAAGAATCAAAGATATCCCGAACAAGCAAATGAGAACGACAAAAGAACAATCAGAAGAATGGCAGTGGGATTTGTTCTTGATGGGGACATCATGTACAAAAGAGGAAAAGATTAAGTGCTTTTGAGATGCGTGGATGTTGTTGAAGCCAGAAAAATACTTGAAGATGTCCATGAAGGAATTTGTGGGACACATGCCAATAGTTTCACTATGGCCAGGAAGATTATGAGACTCGGTTATTACTGGCTGATAATGGAAAGTGACTGCATTAGTTTTGCACAAAAATGCCACAAATGTCAAATTTATGGTGATAAAATTCACGTAGCCCCTTCGCCCCTTCATGTCATGACTTCTCCGTGGCCTTTTTCTATGTGGGGCATGGATGTTATAGGGCAAATTTCCCCAAAAGCTTCTAATGGACATCGGTTCATTTTTATGGTTATTGATTACTTCACAAAATGGATAGAGGCCGCCTCATTTGCCAATGTGACAAAGACTGCAATTTGCAAGTTTTTGAAAAAAGAAATCATTTGTCGATATGGTTTGCCTGAAAGAATCATTTCAGATAACGCCTTGAATCTGAACAACAAGATGATAAAGGAAGTGTGTGAGCAATTTCAAATAAAGCATCATAACTCATCACCTTATCGCCCGAAAATGAACGGAGCTGTTGAAGCGGCCAACAAGAATATTAAGAAGATTATTGGGAAAATAACTGAGACATATAAAGACTGGCACGAGAAGCTACCATTTGCTTTTTATGCATATTGCACATCTGTGCGGACATCTACGGGAGCAACTCCTTTCTCACTGGTCTATGGAATGGAAGCTGTGTTACCCATCGAAGTTGATATCCTCTCTCTACGAGTCTTAATGGAGTCAAAACTAGAGGAAGCAGAGTGGGTTCGAGCTCGATATGACCAGTTAAACATTATCAAAAAAAACGTTAGAAGGCAATCTGTCATGGACAGATGTACCAGAAGAGAATGATCGCGGCCCATGACAAGAAAGCACGACCAAGAGAATTCCACGAAGGAGAACTCGTGCTGAGAAAGATTCTCCCAATACAAAAAGACCTGCGAGGAAAATGGGTACGAAATTGAGAAGGACCATACGTTGTAAAGAAGGCATTTTCGGGTGGAGCTTTGATTCTCACTGAAATGGATGGGAAAGAATTACCTAACCCAGTGAATTCAGATGCTGTAAAGAAATATTATGCCTAAAAAAAAAACGATCAGGATGAAAACCCGAAAAAGGCGTCTTGATTAACACAAAAGATTAGGATGAAAACCCGAAAGGGAATTCTAATGAAGCAAACCCGGGCTTAAAGAGCAAGGCGGTTGAACGGTGGGTCAACCAGCGAGACTACAGTATTTGAAGCATTTCTGAAAGCTCGAAATCTTCTACACAAGAAGTCACACTCGAAAGGATTCTTGATTAAGAAACGTGGAAGAGTTCATGTGTTGAATCTCTAGAGCAATTGTATCCGTCGAATGCGATCCCCTTTCTCCTTATGACACTTTTTTTATTATCATTGGTTAATTTTTTTTGTTTGCTACATTTAAAATAAATAAATGTGATGTGTCCTTTTTGCCCTTACCTAACCATTTTCATACATTTCATTATGTGGTTTATTTAAATAATAAATAGTGAAATGATATACTCCAGACAAAAGAAATGTTGAGCATTACCCGGATAAGAATTTGATAAGTACAAGAGTCTCAAAGAAAGGACAAAGTTCAACCAGGGGCAAAAGAGTGATATCTGAGAAACGCAGATTGTTCGTGAAGCATGAGGACGGGTGCAGGGCCTAAAGAGAGAGTCAAGAGCCGAAGTAATGAATGCAGATCATCACGAAAATCGTGACGAAAAAGGACATACGACAAACATGCCTAAGACGCATAGCATAATCATGTAGGCATAAAGGCATTTAAGACAAACATGTGCATATCATGATAACATCATGCATGATATATACAAGTGCTCCAGTAAAGCAAGAGGATGTGATGATAGCCGTACTGAATCAAAGGAAAAGACACCTGAGTTCCATCAGATGACAGGCTTTGGTATTTTGATGTTTTTATTTCTGTTTTCAAAAATCAACTCATATTGTGAGAGGTGAGTTGAGCCTCAAGACACGTTGAGATATTTTCAATTTCTGTCTTTCAAAAAATCAACTCATATTGCGAGAGGTGAGTTGAGTTCAAAAGTTTTTATTTAAGTTATATTCTCATTTACCGTTCATATATGCAAATTAAAAATTAAATAATTTTATTCTTCAATCTTTAATATTGACCATCAAATCAATTTTGATCTAAGGATATTATTCTACTTGTCATTAGATACTAATACACCATACTAATTATCGAATCGTTGCTTGAAACTTACTAATTAAGCTTAAAAATAAAACTTAACTTCTCAATGACTTAAATAAAAACTTTCGAATAATTTATTGACCATTTTGTAACATTTTTAAATTAAGTGACCAAAATATAAATTCGCTAATAGTTTAGTGACATTAGATTTAGTTTACCCAAATCTTTAAAAGTCAATGACGACTTCAAAAAAAAGTTAAATTGTGCTTTTAAGTACATGTACTTTCAATATATTTAAAATTTAGTTTCCTTACTTTTATTTTAAGAAATTTAATCTCTTTACTTTTCAAATTTTAAAATAGAAGTCTAATTGTTATTACTATTAAGTTTTTTTATTAAATTCAGATTTATTACAATGTCATTTTTTTCATTACATAACTATTAAGCAGGGAAAAGCAAGAAATTTTCTTTAGGGGAGCGGAATTAGATTATATATTTTTTACGATAGTAAAAGTACAATTTCACTATTTTATAGCCTATATTTTTATAATTTTTAAAGAATTAATTTCATCATTTTTAAGAGATCAAAATGTAATTTTATCATTATTAATTTAAGATTTTATAAATTATAAAGAGACCTAATTGGAAAATTTTCCATTTTAGAGGGCTAGGCCCTGCAAGCCCCTGGCTTTGTCCTTGCTACTAAGTGAGAATCTTTCTTATTTCAAAATTTCACACCAATAAATTTAATAAAAAATAGCAGTGTTAATAATTGGACCAAAATTTTAAAATTTAAAATATATGTGCCTAAATTCTTGGAAATAAAAAATAGACTAAAATCCAAATTTATGAAAAATACAAGAACTTATAACATATTTTAACCAAAAGAAAAATAAATCAGCATTTAATTAAAAAATTATAACCAGTTTAGTTACTAGTATAATAACACCAAAAAAATAATTTATACATGTATTACAATAGTTAAACATGAAATAAAGAATAGTTACTACAAATTTAAACTTAATATTAGATAAAGAAAGAAATTAAAAATAAATTACGAGACGAATTTCGATAATTTAAGTTGGAAAAATTATGTAAATAAATTTTATTTGTAAGTTGTGTTTAAAGTTAACCTCATCTATATAAGATAATTTTCACCATAATTATTTAAAGGTCGATTTTGATTTTGTGTCACGTGCCATTTCGATGCCACAGAAAAGGATTATTTCTTCAATTATTTTTATTTAAAAAAAGCTATATAAGTTTGGCAGAATGTAGAAAGGTGTAGCAAGTAAAACAGCACTTTTCCCACTGGATTAAAAATGATGGCTTCATTTGTCACACATTCAAATGTTGAGTTTTGCCTGCAACTTATAACATGAATTTCAGAGCAATACAAACAAAACGCCTTCCATAGAACAAAAGAAAGTGACAATACAGTTCTTAACTCTTTTCTAGATTGACCATTATCATAGTCATCATCATCATTGATTTCATTGTCAACCCTTCACAAGGGAAAATTTTCGCTATAGATTCAACCTTTAAGAGGATATGTCAAAATGTGCTACACACTAAAACTATACTTATGAAAAAAAAGGAGATTTGGAAGAGAACCGGCAGAGACTGGAACCGTTTTTGTGTTCTTTTACTTAAAATATCTTGAAAAGCAGTCCACCGTGTGTGGCGAAGAAGGGTGCAAAGACAAGTGATTCAACAGCCATTAGCTTGATGAGGATGTTCAGTGATGGTCCGGATGTATCCTTTAGAGGGTCCCCAATGGTGTCACCGATAACAGCTGCCTTATGTGGTTCTGATCCTTTGGGACCAAGAGTTCTTGCATGTTCTGAAGCACCGGCCTGCACTCCACAACAAAGTCCACACCATAAATATAATAGAACCATTAACTTCAAAACATCAAAATTACAGTCAGTCAAATCATGGATACCTCGATATACTTCTTAGCATTATCCCAAGCACCCCCTGTGTTCGATGCAGAGATAGCAATCTACAAATATTACCAAGACAGAGACAACTTAAAAATGATCCTTTTGTAGGAGAATCACAAGGTTGTGGTGACCCGATATTAAGACTTGTTAACATTACCTGGACGCCAGATACGAGGGATCCAGCGAGGACACCAGAGAGAGTTTCCACACCAAAAAAGATCCCAACAATAAGGGGTGTGAGCATAACTAGCGCACCAGGTGGGATCATTTCTTTGATGGAAGCATCAGTAGAGATCTTAACACAGGTAGCATAGTCTGGCTTAGCAGTGCCCTCCATGAGACCTGGGATCGTGTTAAATTGCCGACGCACTTCCTCAACCATCTTCAAAGCAGCACTTCCCACACTCTTCATGGTCATAGCAGAGAACCAGTAAGGAAGCATTGCCCCAACAAGCAACCCAATAAAAACTTTAGGGGTCAATACATCAACTGTTGAAATAGCAGCACGGCTCACAAAGGCACCAAAGAGGGCAAGGGACACAAGGGCTGCTGAACCAATGGCGAAACCCTGAAAAGAAATTAGGCGTGTACAAATGAATACCCATTATCGCCGTAATGCAAAAATATAGATCACATTTTCCTCAAGCAAGCAAACACATAAATGCTACATGAAGCAAAAATAAGTGCAACTACATCCCAGGCCTTAGTACAACAATTAGTTCTCAACTGACAAACTAAAGAAGAAAACAAAGATGCTCAAGCAGTAACAGTTTCAAGGGCAAATATTTTAGGAAGTAATCAAAATATAGAATAAATGTTAACGTTCAATTTACACTAAAGCAAAAAATCAGGACTTGGAAAAGCAAACAAAAGCTGGCTTCAAGGGACAAATGCAACATTTTTGCAAAGACATCAATGCCAACCAAAACACTAAAACCTGCATTAGAACTTGTTATGCCAATGCAATCCAGAGGTGACATAAATCAAACAAGCAGAGAAACTGTATGCCCGGTACTTAAGTGAAAACAAATCAAACCTTTCCAATAGCAGCAGTGGTGTTTCCTGCAGCATCAAGAGCATCAGTTCTCTCTCGAATTCTGTGGCTCATGCCAGCCATCTCAGCAATGCCTCCAGCATTATCACTGATGGGACCATAAGCATCAATAGCCAATCCAGTAGCTATGGTGCTCAGCATTCCAAGGGCAGCAACAGCAATGCCGTACATAGCAGCAAAGCTGAAACTAACAAAAATACTGATTGCGATGGCAAAAATAGGAATAATGCAAGACTTGTAACCCAAAGCAAGGCCGAAAATAACATTAGTCGCTGCTCCAGTCCTGCAGGAATCAGCAACGTCTTGTACAGGGCTGCAGGAGAAAGTACACAGTTAAAATCAATGACAACAAAGGATAGTCCAAGAGAAAAATAAATATCATCCAGACTAATTACCTGTATGCATTGCTAGTGTAGTACTCGGTTACAAAACCGATAATTAGGCCAGCCCAAAGACCAACAGCAACACATAAGAATAGCTGCCTGCAGATGGAATTCAATGTCACACTCATTCTAATGCAAGCATATGACTATATTTCTCAATGAAAGAAGCACCAAGAGTTTACCAATTCTTCACAGCTTTCTGATCTCCAAAATTGAAAATGGTAAAGGAAGATGGAAGAGCTACCCAACTAACAATCCCAATTCCGATAGTCATGAGAACAGTGGAGATGATAAGTTGCCTCTTCAATGATGGCTCAATTTCCTTAACAGCCTTGATCTCAAAGAAATCAGTAGCAAATAAGGTGGTGATTAAACAAACAATGATACCAACGGAACTTATAATGAGAGGATATAACATCGGAGTCAATTCATGATTGATGCCAAAAGAAGAGATGGAAGCGACAACAAGTGCAGCACAAGATGATTCAGCATAGGACCCAAAAAGATCAGATCCCATCCCAGCGATATCACCAACATTATCCCCAACATTGTCAGCAATCACCTGAAAACAGGAAAGCAACTCAACAACAAGTGAAAACCCAACATGAGGAACCAAAACTCAATTTCATAATTCTAAGTGCCATAACATGTTAGTAGATACAAGTTACTTACAGCTGGGTTTCTAGGGTCATCCTCAGGAATGTTCCTTTCCACCTTGCCTACAAGATCAGCACCCACATCAGCAGCTTTCGTATAGATGCCTCCACCAACTCTTCCAAAAAGCGCCATGGATGAACCTCCAAGCCCATAACCAGTGATTGCCTCAAAAAGACCACCCCAGTCATCACCATAGTAGAGCTTGAATAAGTTGATGGCAATGTAAAGCACCAAAAGACCATTTGCAGCAAGAAGAAAGCCCATGACAGCACCAGATCTGAATGCAGTAATAAATGCCTTCCCAACTCCCTTTCTTGCCTCCAGGGTGGTTCGAGCATTAGCATAGGTAGCAATTTTCATCCCAAGAAAGCCAGAAACTACTGAAGTGACAGCACCGAGCAAAAAAGATACTGTGCTGAATATAGCAGTGGCAAGAGCAGGTTTGCACATCTTAGATTTGTCATAAGTGCAAGGCTGGCTCTTTGTGCTGAAACCCTCTACCGAGCCAAGGAAAAGGAAAATCAAGATTGCAAAAGCAACCATGAAAATGCCAACATACTGGTACTCGGTGAAAAGAAATGAGGTTGCTCCTGCAAACTCATAAGTCCAAAATTAGCTAAGGGGGAAAGTCTTCTCCAAAATTAACAACAGAAAAGGCAATAAACAGAGCAACTAAATGTAATCCAATAATCCCTTGCAAGAAAAGCATTACGTTAGAAACATCATCTGCAGAATAAGCTAGAGTTTTCTTATTACCATCCTCACTTAATTCTTTGATGCAATTCTTTGATGCAATGTACCAAAACAATAAAATAAAAGATAGAACCGAAATAATTCCTCTCAAAACGGGAAAAATAGTTGCATTTTCCAATACAACCTTTTGTTGACGGCAAATTTAAAAATATTGAATATATATATATATACTTTTGTTTTTAACAACAGTAACCTATAAACACAAAAATAAAGTGTAAAGCAGAAACGAACTTGGAAATGTTACACCAAAAAGTAACTTAGTATGTTACAATCTTAGAAGCACAAAAATGATTCCAAAGCATCTCACTTTCCAAAAGTAAAATAAAGTGCTAAAGCATATAATATCATGAAATAGTGCAGCATTTGCTGAAATCAGCTTTTACGCTGACAATCATTCATGTATGATACATTTAACGCAAAAACACAATCTTTTTTTCTTTTTTAGAGAAGGAAGAAAACAAAGTAAAAAAACCATCCAACTCTTATATCTTTGTTAAGTAAGGCTTTCAGAGTAAACAAATTGAAGGGTTCTGGCGACTGAAAACTTGATTCAGGGCAGCCCCATATGAAGTAGGAATTCCAGATCTGGTACAAGCTCCCACCAAAAGAAAAAGAAGGTAAAAGATATTGTATATAGATTGCCATCATGCATCCTCCATGTGCTAGAAGAGCATTTAAAACCCAAAAAGGAAAAAAAAAATGGCCAGAATCTCAATTATACTCCCTATGTGCAAAGAGGAAAAAAATGTAGCAGAACAGCCTAAATCAACGTTGATTGTGAGATATAATAAATAAATACATGTGGGTCCAAACTATAGATTCACCCCATCACCATACACTTCGATCTGAAGAAAGAATTCATTAAAACACATATTTTATTTTTAAGATAGCTTGCACAAGCTGTAGTTGTTCATGGGTTTTAATTAAACAAACATAAATATCCAACAATATAGAAAGCAAATACAGACACTTAGGACCGGAAAACATCAAGAAATACAAACCTCGTGCTCCAAAAATCTTTCTTCTTCCCAGTGATGATTCATAAAACAATATCAAATTTTATACAGACAAACTAAAAACAACATAAAAAAAGAACTCAAAGATTAGAAAAAGATGATAAAGTTCAGAATACCAAGAAAAAGTCTCGTTTTTCTTCAGAAAGACGAACCATTTCAGCTTAACTAATTCCAACATGCAAAGACGGGAACCCAACATAAAAAATATAAAAAAGACCAAAAGAATCCATTTTTCAAGAAACCCAGACCTCAAAAACATGTAAAAAGAAGGGTTGAAAAGAGCAAGAACCTTCAGATATGGCGGTCTGAATTTCAGCACATTTAATAACAACATTATGGTCATTAAGACCTTCTTCTTCTTCAATGAGGTAATCGGAATAGCCGTTTTTCCCACCCGCACCGTTGTTACCGGGGGAACCCGAGTCTCGACCCGGGGAGAGCTTCACCTTGGAAACAAGAAGCCATTGTACAAGAGAAAAGACAATTCCAATAACGGCGCAAACGGGGATCAAGATCTCAGCTCCGAGATCTGGCAAAATCGAAGACCCCATATTGACCACCCTCCTAAAGAAAAGAAAAGAAAAGAAACGACCGACGCGAGAGATAGAGAGAGAGAGAGAGAGAGAAAAGAAAGGACTACTTTCCAATGAAAGGAAAATGGGAGAGAAATGAGAGTTTATATACACGCAAAGGTTATGGTCGAAAACTTTAAAATATAATAAATTAAATCACAAATTAAATATTTTTCTTCTTTTTTTTTTTATAAAATTATAAGAAGTGGAAGGAAAGTTTTACATTTACAAGTAAGTGGTGAAAATCACTTTTGTTTTTTTTACCTTTATTTTGGGGGATTATGTGGGAATTTTACAATTAAAATTAATTTAGGACCAAAGTCTTTTATTATTATTATTTAGAAATGTAATTAATAATTTCGTTTGACAACTTTGTGTTCAAACTACTTGCCATAATTGATAGTGATTACTTGGCTAAAATACTTTCCATGATTATTTCCAAATATCCATCTTACAACTTAACTAATTATTTTTTTATAATTTCATTCTAATGGTTACCGTTGATATCAAATTGTGATTTTAAATTATAAGTAATTCAAGTTAGGAGAAGGAAGAAGGGTTTTTACATGTGAGAATTTAGGAGAAGAGAGAGATTTCGATTCCTTAGCCTTAGATGGTCTTATAAAAGACGATGTTGATTCTTCTAAAGACATCATGTGTCCTTCCCTCGTTAATTTCATATTTCCTAAAGCTTAGTAGACCTATTGACCTCCTTCCTCCTAAGTATGGGTTGTTATGTTTGGAAAACGAGTAAATACAATGTATGGATGGCAAGTATTATATCCCCAACAGGAATGTGGTTCTCACAACATGTGCTTGCCATGCTAAAGATCTGTGAGGGAGAGAGGTCATAGAGTCTTGGTCGAGAAAGTCTTGATATTGTAGTTCTCTTTAGCTCGCGAGACATCTTGTGAGGTTGATGGGTTGCAAGGTGAGCTCATAAGGGTGTAAATGAGACACTGGTGTTCGTAAGTTACTTGAGTTCAACTCGAAAAATTCAAACTCTACTTAATACAAATTTGAACTTAACAATACTTGACTCAAACGACTTGTGAGCCTTATCAAGCTTTTCATATTTTTATATTATTAAATTATATTATTACCCTTAATATATATTATTAACCCTAAGCTTATTTATCAAGTAGCTCGAACTTAAAAATAGATGTTCGATCAAGCTCAAGCCAAGTATTGAGCTCCCAAATTTGAGTCAATATCGAATTTAAGCTTAGCAATATTTAAATTCGTTTAAGTTCAATTGCATCTTTAGAGCTCGCAAAATATAACAATAATTTATGTGAAAAGAAATTTTTAAATATAAAAATGCTCTAATAATTTACTCCAACATTTAATTCAATAATTAAATATATCTTTTTCCCTAAAATGATAATTTTAGAAAAAAAAAAACAAGTTTTAAATACAACAATTAAATATCAGTACATGATAGAGGCCGAAAACTAGTTATGATTAAATTATGGAAGTAGCAGTAAAGCTTTCAAAGATGTGATCAAAATGTTTTAAAAAATATGGCAAGTTTTTAGGATAAGTCTGGGCCGGGTTCGGGTCGGGCTCAACTGAAAAATCATGCCCATTTATTGGGCTCGGGCCGGGCCGGGCCCAAAAATAGGCCTAAAATTTTGCTCAAACCCGACCCGGATAAAAATACTAAAACTTGGGCCCAACCCGGCCCGCCCGTATTAATTTTTGTATTATTTTTATATTATTTTTAAATATATATAATACATCAAAAATACTAAAAATATCAAAATAAATATTTCCCAACAAATTGAAAATAAATTTTGAAAAATATGTAAACTTAAATAACATTAAGATAAATGCAACTTAACAAGCAAATGCTTCTAAAATAATAAAAAAATTAACAAATGCCTTTAAAATAATAAGAAAATTAACAATAAAATAAAATTTATACAATATCCAAACAATAACAACAAAATAATAGCAACATAATAGTAAAATAGTAGCAAAATATGGAGAAATCAACAAGAAAATAATATTCAAAAATAAAAAAAAAATGCAGATTTTTTTGTCCTTTAGTGAGTTAGGGCCAGGCCGGGCTCGGGATAAAAATACCTTACCCGAGGCCCGGCCCATTTTTTAAACGGGCCTTATTTTTTTGTCCAATCCCATTTTTCGGGCCTATATTTTTGCCCAAACCCTCCCACATTTCGGGCAGACCTTCGAGCCGGGCCGGGTAGCCCGGCCCATGCACACCTCTAGGATAAGGTTTGTTAAAATATTAAAGTTTACTGTATATATATATCAAAATTAGATTTAGGTGTTTATTTTCTATATAAAAAAATGTGTATGTATTTAATAAGTTGAATTTAAATATGCAATATTGGGGTTGAATTGAGATATTTGGATTATGTGTAATCATAATATATATTATTTTTGTACACGTTTAATTAGCATAGGTATTATTGTTAATGCAAGAAGATGTGGATTCAAATATGTTGAAATATATTATCCTCTTATTTATGGATTAGGGAGGGATTATGAATAATTCTAAACATTCAGATATAATCAAAACATTTAATAAAATTGTCACAAGATTAATGATAATATTTAGAGTGTTTTTTAAAAGGAAATTTAAGCTTAGAAAATGAAATATATATATTTAAAAAATGCATGAAATAATTATGAATTAATTATCAAAATTAGACTAATGATTTTATAATATGAACCAAATGCAAACAAAATGGGTATTTATCAATGGAAATTTCTGACTTGAACAAAACAAGGCAATGAAAACGACATCGTGTACCCAAAAATGATGCCAATCAACGTAACGGAGTTATGTATAGGATTGGGCTTTTCCCTAAATAGGAGGAAACCTTTTTTATTTTATTTTTTCAATTTTATAAGTTGACGTGGCAATTAATTATTCCTATAATTCTAGAAGGGCGTATTTTACACGCATTGTGCGCCTGAATCCACCTTTTTTGAAAGAATAAAGACTCCTTCTTTTTATTTTTGGAACAAGTCATAATATTTAAATATGATCGAATAGATAAATTAGATTGAGAATTAATCAAAATACTAATTTTGAGAATGATTTTAAATTGATAAGATTGAGAACTTATACAAACTGATTGAATCGGCAAAAAAAAACTAATCGAATTAATAATTGAATCAAAATTTTTTATTTTAATGATATTTTAATCGAATTAACTAGACTGATAAACTGGTGACTTGATTAGTTTGATTATTAGTCCAATTCTAAAACATTGGAGAAAAGGGTTAAAAAATTAAAATCATACGCTACCATTTTTGTTCTGATTATTTAACTCTTATTTTTTTTTATTTAGTCATTAATGTTATCAACATTTGATATTTTAGTATCTCCTCCTTTAAATCATTAACAAAATGTTGACATTGTCTTTTCTTATTATCATAATAACAAATTTAGCCCTCCAATGTTTACAAAGTCTATCAGTTTGACCCTAATTCTAAAAAATTAACATATTTAGCCCTTAATTTTACATTCTATCAATTTAGTCTATATTCTAGAAATTTTTAAAATGAATAGATAAAAAAAATTCAAAAAACACTTTAAAAATAGAAATTACTAAAACAATTTTTTTATAAAAATACTTAAAATTTTACAAAAGTCTAAAAATATTTTTTTAATCATCTTCTTTTGATTTTTTTTTTTTATAAAGTATCGAGAAATAAGTAATTTTCATTATCGTCTTCTTTTGTCATATTTATTCTAACAAAAATTTCATTATCATCTTTTATTTCTTCTAAGAGTGGTTTTGGATGGACAGTGAGTTTACTTGCAATTAATGTAAAAATAGCAGTGGCAATGAAATTAAATACTATAACGATACTGTAGTATGAGACAAAAAAAAACTAAACACACTGCACCCAATTGCCCATCCATACCCACCTTAAGAAAATTCTCAAAGCACTTTGAGTAACCCCATTCAACACCATAATTTAAACCTAAAACTATCAACACCATTTTCACCTATCGCCATCCTCAATCCATCTTCATCTTCACCCATCAAAATCACCAATTATAAATCCAAATTTGGGCAAATACACTAAGCAAAAGCAAAACAATCCAATTATAATCAAGGGCTAATACTTATTCAAAAATTTTCAGTCTAACACTTAATTTTTTCTTGACTTAAATTTGCTTGTCATATATTTTGGTATTTTTGCATTAGTACCGTTAGATAATATTGACATGACACTGATAACCAACCACATAAACTCACGTGACAAATATAAATAAAAAATTAAAAAAATCTTTAAAAACATATAAATTAAAAAATATTTTTTTTTCATATCAAGACTGAATCAAGACAAATGATTGCCCAAGTTCATTCAAATACAGACAACTAATTGTTTAGATTAATTCTAGATGTGATTTTAGTAATTTTGTAATTTTTAATTCTTATAATATATCATGTTATTTATATTATTATTCTGAAATTAAAAATATATAACTTAATAAAAAAGTATAAAAAATTCCACATTAAGAATGAACCTGAACAATTATTTATCCAGATTCATTCTAAATATAATTCTTTTTGCAATTATATATATATATATATATATATATATATATATTTATAAATTTACATATTTTTCACTTTTTTATAAATTTATAAAATATATATATTTCAAAATAATAACATAAAAACTTATATTTTATAAAAAAAAATTAAGAACATATAAAATTACTAAAACTCTGTTGTATTTTCACTTCATTTGATGATTGTATATTGATTTCTTGTTTGGATGTTGATCTTTTAGTTTTTGCAATGTTCTTAAGACGTATTTATATCAAAAAAAAGTTTTTAGCAGTTTGAAAACGTTGGAAATAAAAAATAGTTGTTGGAAAGTGAAAATCGTGTTAAATTTCAGCCTTAAACAATGGGGTATCGATACCTAAAGTATCCATATATTAAGAATAGATATTCATACCTTATCCCTCTGGAAATAGCTGTGGCTATTTACTTCTATGCTAGGTAAAATATCGATACTTAATCATTGAAATACTTGAAAAGCATTTTAAAATATTTTGAATTGACTCAAAAAGATTTGGAATTTATCAAATCATTTTATTCAAGAGTTATTTAGTGTTTTAAAATTTTGAGAATGTTTATTGAGATTCTCAATAAATTTTCTACAAAACTACTTGGAAATAAATATAAAATGCTTAAAAAGGCTTGAAATCATTTTAAATTGACTCAAAAACATTTGAAACATATCAAATCATTTTATTAAAGAATTTTTTTAATATTTGAATAATTTAAGAATGTTTAATAAGAATTTCAATAATATTTTCACAAAATAACTTAAGAATAAATATGTAAAATTTATTTTAAATGTTGATACATCAAAATTTGATAAGCCAAAGATAAAATAGTGGAAGAGATTTGAGGTGAGAGAAAGTTCAAATAATTTAAAACAATCAATTACAAGAATTCTTATCAATTTAACTTCAAAAAAATGTATGCATTTTAACTTAAAAAAGAAAATGATGAAAATTTTATATTTTTTATTAATATATTTTAAATTTTTTATTTATTTTTATTGAAAAATGAAGTTTTTAGTATTTTTAAAAGGTTTTAAATTTTTTATCTTTTTCGAATTTTTAAACCAAGACTAAATTGATAAAATGTGTACAGTTGTGAGTTAAATTTGTTATTTTTTAGAATTAGAATAAAATTGATATAATTTATAAATATTAGAGAGCTAAATTTGTTATTATACCAATAAAAAAGACCACGTCAAAATTTTGCTAATGATTTAACAAAGGGGGTGATGAAATATCGAATTTCGATAACGTTAGTGATTAAATAAAAAAAATTAGAGTTGGGTAAAAAGGCACTAATAATTGGATGGCTATGGTTTTTGTTTGCCCATATATTTATAAGTATATAATTGAGATATATTTACTTGTATACATATAATATGTATGGAAAACATTTATAAATATTGGAAAACCTGAAATAATATATCAAAACATATTAATATTGGTATATATCAATGTAGACACTCAATTTTGCCCGGGCTCAGAAATAAGTTTAAAAACAAAAATAATAAACCAAAAAAAAAAAACGAAGTCCAAGTTCAGTCCAGAATTACAAATATAATTTGGCCCGATCGGAATGGCCCATTACTTGAAAAGATTTAAGGTCCATCTACAAGCTTGACTCATATGGAAATATAATCTTCAATAATAGGCAATCTTAAATGTGATATGCAATCTTAGATATGATACAATCTTAGATATGATTGCAATCTTAGATGTGATATGCAATCTTAGAAGATATGATTTTGTAATCTTAGAAATTTAATTTGTAGATACCTTTTAATCTTAACTGTTGATGTAATTGATCTGTACCGTCAGATTTGAGGAGGTTAAACTATAAATAGAGGCATCTCCCTTCATTGTAAAGCACTAGAGTTTTGGGAAACAATAAAAATTTTTGAGAGCTTTCACTCAAATTTCTCTCCCTCTTATGTTCTTATTTTCTACAGTTTGTTTTTATTTTTATTCTTTGTTTATCTTCGTTTTTCAACCCTTTTTATTTTGATTTAATCCACGTTTCCTTTTTTTTATATATATTTTAATTTTTTAATAATTTTAGTATCATATCAAATTATTTCATTTTTAATAATTTTTTTTTAGTATTACTCTTAGTAAAATATTTGTTTTTAAATTTTACTCAAATCATTATTTTAAAAATATATTTCATTTAATTGACATATTTTATCCAAAAGTTTTTCTAAAATGAGGCAATGTTTTTCATATTTAGGAATTCGAGAAATAGTGCCTTAACATGCTGGGTTGCGATTTCCCGTTTGTCTAAATGCCTAAAGTATCCTTCTAAATAGATTTTGTAAATCACGAGATGATTTCAGTTACGAGAGTTTAAGAATATCGTGTCCTAACATGTTGGATGTGATGTTTGTATTCTTTCGAAGCTAAGGAATCTCGATTTTTCAACTTAAATAATTCCGGTTTTAAAAAAGGGATCTTATTTTTAAATCCTTTCAAATTTTTTATATTAAGACAAAAATCTATTCAATTTGGTACCAATTTTGGGCGTCGCGAGGGTGCTAATCCTTCTTCGTATGTAACCGACTCTCGAACCTGTTTTCTTAATTTTCGTAGACCAAAACGTTTTATAAGGTGATCCAATCACACATAAAAAAGTTGGTGGCAACTCCCATTTTCGTTTTTCAAAAGTCGATCCCCGTTTTTCAAACATCCCTTTAAAAGATGGTCTCGATAGCTTGGCGACTCCACTGGGGACAATAAGAGAGTCAAGCCGTAAAATTGAATGATTTCTGTCCTTTATCGAAATTTGAAAACTCGATTTGAAAACTATGATCTTTTTTTTCATGTGTTTGCTGCATATGTTAGTTATTTTTCTCGCACACATTGCATTTGCATGACCGTTGTGGTCGCACCCTTAAGTGGGAGTGAGAAGCTAAGCTTGCGTGAGGTTTTCACCTCCGCATGAGTTAGTGGATTACTTCCGGGATATATCTGTACCTATGTATTCGTGAGATTTTCATCTATGTATGGCCATAGGGAAATGTATCCTCCTAAACCGAACTTGGTCCATATGAGCCTATAATGGGTGAGGATCGAGGAATCTGTTGGTTTAGGTACCCTTACTTTAGAATCAAACTCATATAGTGAACTTTAAAGAGCTTACCCTAGCGAAGATAGTGATAGCCTTTAGTAAGCTACCCTTGTAAGTTCTTGATTATCATTTTCTTTATATATGATACTGATTTTTTTTTTATTTTGCTGTCATTGCATGTCATTTGGCATTTAAAGGTGTCGATTCACGACTCGATTTCTAGATTAGAAAGTTTTGTAATGAGGAACGAATACCTTAATAAAGTGGAAGACAATGCTTCTGTTTGTACCTAGTCAAAGAAAACCCAGTTAGAGAAAGGAGATAGTGTCACCGAGGGGTATACGTCAGAGTTTTGGGACTTCACTCGTATCAGTTCAACACAGAATATTTTCAAGAGATAAAGGACATTTGGGCCCAATGGGATGACGAGGCTAGACAGCTTTTCTTTCAGACTTATAGAGATATTTCTTATTTACTAGACATTAAGGTAGATAAGCATCTATTTTGAGCTATGGTACAGTTCTGGAACCCTGCTTATAGTTGCTTTACATTTGGAGAGGTAGATGTAGTGCCTACTTTGGAGGAGTATACAACCTTGCTTCGTTGTCCGAGAATTCAAGGTAACAAAGCTTATGTTAGGCCTGCTAGTCTCCCAATTTTCGTGAGGAAATTAGTGATGATCACAGGGATGAGTGAGCAGTGGGCTGTAGCTCGAGTGCAGCAAAAAGGCGATAGTAAGTACATTCCGTGGGCTATTTTGAGGGATCTGATATTGACACACCCAGATGTGAAGAAGAAGGTCAATGTTTTGGCCTTAAGTATTTACGGCTTGGTGATTTTTCCGAAGGCGATAGGGCACATAGATGAGGCAGTCACAGATTTATTTGATCGTATTGGTAAACAGAACACATCGGTGCTAGCAATCCTAGCTGAGACGTTTAGATCCTTGAAGTACATGTCGGAGAGCCGGTGAAGTAGATTCATTGGATGTGCACAGTTGTTGTTAGTATGGTTCCATAATCACTTTTGGAAGCTTGAGAAGGTTCCTTGTCGAGTGTTCTTTGAGGGTTATTCCCCCTTAAAGGAAGCAACAACTACACTAAGGAGAGACGATATTACAAAAGAAAGGTGGATGGATATTCTTCAGAATCTTTGAGAGGAGGGGAAAGCACCTTGGATGACTCCTAATGAAGTCCTTTATCGCTGCGGCAGTTTTGATTGGGTACCTCTTCCTGGGATTTGGGGAGTCGTTGGCTATGCACTGTTACTCGTCCTAAGGCAATATAAAGCAGAGTAGTTCAGACAGAGGTCGAGAGTTAGCTTTGTTATTAGATAGGGTTAAGACTCTGGGCCTACGAGCGAAAGCGTATTTATAATCCGTTTTATGAAAAGACTTTTGTTCCTTAAATAACGTTTTCTAAAATGAAACTGAATCGAGATCGATACCTTTTTGCATTCATGCATTTGCATTACATTACATCAAAGAAAAGAAGGTGTTGATTCGAAATTCGATTCCTAAATAGAATAGTTTGTCATAAGGAAATGAATTTCTTGATAAAGTGGATTATAGTGCGATTGTCTGAATATAGTCCAAATAAACACGACGAGAGAAAGCTGATAGTTCACGGAGGAATACATGATGTAATTACCAGAGATTCAAGCCAACAAAGGTTATCCAAGAGCATGATGAGAGAAAGTCAGAAGTCCACGAAGGAATACATGACTTGATTTAATTGCCAACGAAGATTATCCCAGAGCAGGCACTTTTTGATGAGTATCATGGAGATAAGCGAGTAAGAGATCGAGGCTCAGATTAAGCAGCAAGGAGCTAGCAAAGGCATCTTTTAGAGAATTTACAGGATTCGACCATGAAGAAAAGATCAGCGTTTACTTGGACTATGAAAGGTAAGACCACATATGTAATCTATTTTCATGTAAAGAAATTTGTTTTCGAGAAAAGTTATTCTAATAGAATTGAATTCAAGATCAACATCTCCTTTTCTTTTGTATTCATGCATTTGCATTGCATCACATCACATGTATTTAAATCCATAAAAAGACCCTAATTAAGGTTAAAAAGAGAAAGAAAGAGAGAAAGAAAGAAGAGGGTCACGACTGAGCGAAAAGAAGACGCTTCCTTACATATCCTAGACTTTTGTATCAAGAGGGATAGCTTACCAGGAGAGGGGGGTGTTTGGAAATGAAAATCATCCTATCAATGTAATACATGAGGAAGGGACTGAACAAAGAAACCTTGAGGGCATTCGCCTTTACGAAACAGGAAGTTCTTTAAACAATTGGACTGTAGAAGAACTTCATGTAATCTTTAGGAATTTTACTGAGTAATATTCAGAACACTCTTATTGCTCTAAAGCCTAGGAGTAATGAGATTTCTTTTGATAAGTGGGTTCATGTTCAACATTTTATTTTCTTTATTGAGTAATATTCAGAACACTCTTATTGCTCTAAAGCCTAGGAGTAATGAGATTTTTTGATAAGTGGGTTCATGTTCAGACATTTTTATTTTCAATAAAATATACTTTTATTATTCATCCGAGTAAATATTCTTTCATTCTGATTCTTTTAACTTTTGACATTCTTTATAAATTTTCATTTCATGTAAATAGTCATTCTTGAATTCATTTATTCCTTGTATATTCTTTTGTGTGCCTATCATAGATCCCTAGATATCAATTACACGGCAACGATACTACTTCGATTGAGTTCCTTTTGAATGCGATATGTGTTTAGAGGAATCTCAAGATTTGAAGGTGACAGTAAATTGTGACTTGTTTCGAATTTGTTGAAAATGGTTTTACCCCATGAAGTGGTGGTAGGAAATATAGCCTTAGAGGAAGGAAAGATTGCGAAATTAGAATTAGCTGAGGAGACAAAACAAGACCTTGTTGAGACTATTATGGAAATTCAAAAGTGTGGTCCAAAGACGCATGTAGGAGGATTTGCAATTGCCAGGATAAACATGAGGTTTTGGGGCACTGTTGGTTCACCATGGAAAGGGATCGCATCAGTTGTACAATAAATGCCAAATTTAAAGGAGTCAAGACTTATGGGGCATGTATGTTATGGGCTCGAGCTCGTCAAAAGTTTCAAGCTGACAATGACTCATCTTTGTGGACGTCAACTACTCCATTAAGAGGGGGAGATAGCTTCATATGCCAATATTACAAAGTCAAAAGTCATCCATTTCAAAAAAAAAAGATTATATATAACTGCACAATGCCAAAAGTTTGTAGTCTTTTCAAAGATAATGCGTCATACTACAGTACAACAAAGGTTGCCAAAAGAAAAGAAAAAGAAGAAAAAACAAATTACAGAAGATGACCGAGACTGGTAAAAATTGGCATAAGAAACTACCGCCTACTCTTTATGCTTACGCTGAGGTAAACACCTTCAATTCCAATTGTTTCAAAGGTTCCAACCATTATCCTTGGAATGGGTGCATTGTTTGGCTTTCCTGAGCAGTCTGATGTGCCGTCAATAGCTGCGATGATTAAATCTAGGAGGAGGCCATTAATTTCCAGCTATGGGGCATCAGGTCGTACACAGTCTCTGAAGCTTAAAATGATAGATTCTTTCTTTAAAACTAGTTTCTGACAAAGTAGATGACGGTATCATGAAGGAAGCTCTCTTAGACTTCTATACAAGTTCAGGGAAGAGGAAACCTGATCAAATCATTATTTTTAGGGATAGGGTTAGCGAGTCTCAATTCAATCAAGTTTTGATCAAGTTATTGAGGCTTGCAAGTTCCTTGACGAGAAGTGGAACCCTAAAAATTGTGGTTATTGTTGTACGAAAAACCATCATACCAAGTTTTTTCAGCAGGGCTCTCCTGACAATGTGCTACATGGTACTGTCATTGACAACAAAGTATGCCATCGAAAGAACAATGATTTTTACCTTGGCACCTATGCTGGAATGATTGGAATCACGAGGAGACCCACTATCATGTTCTCTTAGACCAGGCTGGGTTTTCGGCTGATGATCTGCAAGAGTTTGTTCATTCTCTATCCTATATGTATCAAAGGAGCACCATAGCCATATTTTTTGAGGCTTCTATTTGCTACGCTCATTTGGCAGCTTCACAGTTGGGGGCAATTTATGAAGATTAGGGATGCTTCAGAAACATCATCGAGTCATGGTGGGATGTATGCTCCGGGAGTAATTTCTGTACCTCAGCTTTCCAGGTTGAAGGATAAAGTCAGGAACTTCATTCTTGTCTGCTGAGAATCATTGAACCATCTTTTTGTAGGGTTTGACAAACAGCAACCAGAACTGCTGTTGGGGTAATCCCTTTCTCATGGGTTTATGAATCAAGATTTTTCCTCCAAGCTTTGATGGAGTCAAGAATTGAATACCTCTAGTAAACTTAACTTGAAAGTATTCATCCTAAGCAAATGTACCAAGAATGGATGACACAGACTTATGACAAAGAAGGTTCGTCCAAAAGAATTTCATAAAGGAAACCTTGTGCTGAAAGAAATCCTTTCCATGCAAAAGGATTGGGAAGGGTCATATGTTGCGAAGAGGGCTTTCTCTAGAAGTGCATTGATTTTGACAAGAAATGGATAGGAAGAATTTATCTGATCCAGTGAATTCAGACTCGATCAAAGAGTACTTTGTCTGAAGGAGAAGGGAAGCCAAGGTGAAAACCTGCAAAGGGCACTTTGGGACTTCTATTTAAAAAAAAAAAGGAAAAAAAAATATATAAAAAGAAAAAAGAGAAAAAAAGAAAAAAGAAAAAATGGAGAGGCCAAGGTGAAAACCCGCAAAGGGCGCCTTGAGACCAAAGGGGTTTTGAGTTGAAAACCCAAAAGGGCAGCTCAAATTTGGAAAGTCATGCAGTGACCTTGCTATACCGGATTCGACGAGAAGTGAAGTATGTTACATATCGAGGCATCAACGAATTACTTTGGATTTTTAAACACATGTTGAACTCAAGAAAGTCTTCATGGAGCTGGTGTATAGACGCTCAAACGGCGATATCTAGGGCATCTGATTTCTATCCTATTTACTATCTTTGGATTCTTTTTCTTCGTAAAGATATGTTCTCAGGTTAATTTTTTGCATTCCTTCCAATAATTTGTTGAAGTTTAATTATCCTCAGGATCAATTTATTTGTCTCCTATTATTCATAAAGGATGTTGCATTGAAATAATGATAGATGAACTAAAATATCTTTACAAACGAAGTTTTGCATATTACTCTGGAAATTTCTAGATAATACAAGAAACTGAAACAAGACAATTGTTTAAGGAATTCTCATATGTATGGGTTGGAGGTACTCGAGAGATTTTCTTCTTCAGTCCAAAAGGTGGTTGGACGTTTTAAGCAATATTGATCTTAAGAGAGAATCATTTCATAAACATCTTCAGTGGGTCGTAATATTTGAGGAATGGTACGGTAGACCAAATTGATGGAGAAGATTCGAGGCATACGAGCAGAGTATGATTGATATGTCGAGAAGAACGAGGTGGAAAGCTCGATAGATGAATGAATGATGACGTCCGAAATAGGAGTTATTTTCATAAACATTTTGCATCATAATATGTCTAATTAGGAGCATTTGACTCATTTCGATCATGGCATCTTAATTATTTGGCATAAGCATAAATTCCAGGAAATCAATTCTATAGGTGGATTCCCAAAGGGACAATGTAGCAAGATTGATTGAAAATTACAAAATTCAAATACTTTAATCCCTTAAGCGGTAGGGTAACAGGTTAAATTTGCAGATCTTATCTCCCTAAGCAGTAGTGGAGCAGATCGAAGACTCGCCTTAATCCCCTAAACAGTAGGGTAACAGGTTCGCAGATCTTATCTCCTTAAGTAGTAGCGGAGCAGATCGACGACGACTCGCCTTAATCCCCAAGCGAGAGGGTAACAGTTAAATTTGCAGATCTTATCTCCTAAGCAGTAGTGGAGTAGATCAAGACCCGCCTTTAATCCCCTAGCGGTAGGGTAATAGGCTAAAATTACAGATCTTATCTCCTTAAGCAGTAGTGGAGCAGATCGAAGATGCGTCTTAACCCCCTAAGCAGTAGGGTAACAGGTTAAAGTATAGCAGATCTGGCCTTCAGGTGTTCACGCTGAAGCAGATCCAAGATGATTTGGCATCTCTATATTGTCAGAGAAAAAACCGAAGAAACAGATTTGGCATCTCCATATTCAACGGAGAGCAGATCAAAGACATAGCAGATCTGACCTTCAGGTGTTCACGCTGAAGTAGAGGTGTGCATGGGCCGGGCTACCCGGCCCGGCCCGAAGGCCCGCCCCGAAGGCCCGCCCGAAATGTGGGAGGGTTTGGACAAAAATATAGGCTCGAAAAATGGGCTTGGACAAAAAAATAAGGCTTAAAAAATGGGCTGAGCCTCGGGTAAGGTATTTTTAGTCTGCTGGCTTTGCACTACCCGACCCGAATTCACTAAAGGACAAAAAAAATTTGCATATTTTTTTTTATTTTTGAATATTATTTTCTTGTTGTTTTCCCTATATTTTGCTACCATTTTACTATTATGTTGCTATTATTTTGTTGTTATTGTTTGGATATTGTATAAAATTTATTTTATTGGTAATTTTCTTATTATTTTAAAGGCATTTGTTAAATTTTTTTTATTTTAGAAGCATTTGCTTGTTAAGTTGCATTCATCTTAGTGTTATTTAAGTCTACATATTTTTCAAAATTTATTTTTAATTTGTTGGGAAATATCTATTTTGATATTTTTAGTATTTTTGATATATTATATGTATTTAAAAATAATATAAAATAATATAAAAAATTAATACGAGCGGGTCGGGCCGGGCCCGGGTTTTAGTATTTTATCCGGGTCGGGTTGGGCAAACTTTAGGGCCCATTTTTTGGGCCCGGCCTGGCCCGAGCCCAATAAATGGGTATAATTTTTTAGTTGAGCCCGACCCGAACCCGAACCCGGCCCGGCCCGGCCCATGAACACCTCTACGCTGAAGCAGATCCAAGATGATTTGGCATCTCTTTATTGTCAGAGAACAAATCGAAGAAACAGATTTGGCATCTCCATATTCGACGGAGAGCAGATCGAAGACATAGCAGATCTGACCTTTGGATGTTTTCACATCGAAGCAGATCCAAGATGATTTGGATTCTTGTGCTTACAAGGAGCAAATCAAAGACAGAGCAGATCTGACCTTCATTGAAGCAGATCCAAGATGATTTGGCATCCTTGTGTCTACAAGAAGCAAATCGAAGACATAGCAGGTCTGACCTTCAGATGTTTATACTGAAGCAGATCCAAGATGATTTGGCATCCTTGTGTTTACAAGGAGCAAATTGAAGACATAGCAGATTTAGCTTTCACGTGTTTACGTTGAAGCAAATCTAAGATGATTTGGCGTCTCTGTATTGTCAGAGAGCAGATCCAAGATGATTTGGCATTCTTGTGTTTACAAGGAGCAAATCGAAGACATAACAGACCTGACTTTTAGATGTTTTAACATTAAAGCAGATCCAAGATAACAGATCTGGCGTCTCCATATTCGACGGAGAGCAGACACATAGCAGATCTAATCTTTAGATTTTTTATTGAAGTAGATCCAAGATGATTTAGCATTCTTGTGTCTACAAGGAGCAAATCGAAGACATAGTAGATCTGACTTTTAGATGCTTTCACATCAAAGCAGATCCAAGATAACAGATTTGGCATCTCCATATTCGACGGAGAGCAGACACATAGCAGATCTAACCTTCAGATGTTTATACTAAAGCAGATCCAAGATAATTTGGCATCCTTGTGTCTACAAGAAGCAAATCGAAGACATAGCAGATCTGACCTTCAGATGTTTATACTGAAGCAGATCCAAGATAATTTGGCATCCTTGTGTTTACAAGGAGCAAATTGAAGACATAGCAGATTTGGCTTTCACGTGTTTACGCTGAAGCAAATCTAAGATGATTGGCATCTCTTTATTGTCAGGGAACAAATCGAAGAAGCAGATTTGGCGTCTCTGTGTTCGACGGAGAGAAGGTCAAAGATAGCAGATATCACCTTCCTGAGTTGCAATGAAGCAGATTGAAGCCGTCAAGAGGCCATTTAAAGAAGATCAAGGATCAATAACTCAAGACTCGGAGAGCCCGGGCAAAATTGGTCCTTTTATAGTCTTTGCTCTATTCCTGTTATATAGCAATGAGCAAAGAGGGGCAGCTGTAGACACTCAATTTTGCCCGGGCCCAGAAATAAGTCCAAAAACAAAAATAATAAACCCAAAAAAACGTCCAAGTTCAAGTTCACCTGCATTACAAATATAATTTGGCCCAATCGGAATGGCCCATTACTTGAAAAGATTTAAGGTC
The DNA here is from genome assembly GCA_025698475.1 of Gossypium anomalum. Lineage (NCBI taxonomy): Eukaryota > Viridiplantae > Streptophyta > Magnoliopsida > Malvales > Malvaceae > Gossypium > Gossypium anomalum. The sequence continues at coordinate 9,576,983 of CM046961.1, forward strand.
CATCTACAAGCTTGACTCATATGGAAATATAATCTTTAATGATATGCAATCTTAGATGTGATATGCAATCTTAGATATGATACAATCTTAGATATGATTGCAATCTTAGATGTGATATGCAATCTTAGAAGATATGATTTTGTAATCTTAGAGATTTAATTTGTAGATACCTTTTAATCTTAACCGTTGATGTAATTGATCTGTACCATCGGATTTGAGGAGGTTCAACTATAAATGGAGGCCTCTCCCTTCATTGTAAAGCACTAGAGTTTTGGGAAACAATAAAAATTTTTTGAGAGCTTTCACTCAAATTTCTCTCCCTCTTATGTTCTTATTTTCTACGGTTTGTTTTTATTTTTATTCTTTGTTCATCTTCGTTTTTCAACCCTTTTTGTTTTGATTTAATCCATGTTTCCTTTTGTAATATCCCGAATTAGGGCCTAATCAGAATAGTGGTTTCGTAACCACAAATTTGAGATAGAAATAATTATTTTATAATTATTTTGAGGTTTATGATATGATTACATGATTGTGTGAAAATTTCATGAAGAAATTCTATGCCTAAAGTGTTTAAATTGAAAGTAGGGACTAAATCGAATAAGTTGCAAAATTTGCATTCTAGAAGTTTTTAGTATGAAATTGCATTGAAATATTAATTAGGAGGTCTTAAATAGCAATTTGACTAATTTAAGTTCATGGACAAAATTAGGACATGGAAGGAATTTTTAGAAAGTTTAGTAGTAAGGGCATTTTGGTCATTTAGTTATTAAAATGAATTAAAAACAAAATTAAAAGCCAATTTTTGTCCATCTTCTTCATTAGGCCGAAATTTCAAGGGTTCTCCATAGCTAGGGTTTGTTTCAAGCTTCCAAGCTTCATAGTAAGTGATTCCAAGCCCCGTTTTTAATGTTCTTTACGTTTTTGGGATCCCGATAACTCGATTAAGCTTATGTTAGCAATAATTTAACCTAGGGTTTATATTTGGAAAAATACCCATAGGTGAAAATTGTGTATTTTGATGTTTTATGATAGAATATGAAGTTTTAAATTATGTTAGACAACTTGTACTACTCGATTTTAAGCAAAAACGAGTAAAAGGGCTTAATCTAAGAAAAAATACCTAATAGTCACAAGTACATGTTAGAGTGAGAATTTGATGTTGCCATAGAAGAGAAAAGTGATCAGCATGTTGTAAAACATAAGAATAAGGAATAAAGTTTAATCCCGAGCCTAGGGGCAAAAATGTAAATATGTAAAAGTTTAGGGGTAAAATTGTAATTTTGCCAAAATTTGAGTTAAGGATTAATTTGATAATGTGAGTATTAAATAAGCTAAATGTGTTATTTTAGATCAAGAAAGACGTGGAATCGATCTCAATCGAGGAAAAGAAAAGATTGTGGACTAAATTGCAAAATCTTTGTATTTTGGTACCAAGGTAAGTTCATGTGTAAATAATATAGTATAATTGTTTTTTTAAATTATTGATGTTAATTATATGATATGCTAATTTTTATCATGAAATATATGCTTTGTGGTTATTTTCGAATAAAATGCAAATTATTTGTATTATTTGTTAAATATAAAGTGTTACCGAGTATTGGTTTCGTATTTTACTAAGATGGCAAGGATATGTGTTCGAGGAAAATCCCGCTTGAACCTTAGGAATAGATTAGGATACAAGTGACATGTCACTAGGATGGTTGAGCATCCGAACTCGCTGAGTTGAGTCCGAGTTCACTTATGGATGCGAATGTCCGAACTCGTTGAGTTGAGTCCGAGTTCGTGAGATGTAACTAGGCATCCGAGCTCGTTGAGTTGAGTCCGAGTTCACTTATGGATGCGAACACCGAGCTCGTTGAGTTGAGTCCGAGTTCGCTTATGGGCGGTTACATGATTGCTTTATTGCATATATGGCACTTATGTGCAAGTTATCCATGTATCTCAATTATATTCCGATGTGTTCAACGGGTAAGTTATACTCAAATGGAGGAATATTCGAGATGTAAAGAGACGTATTGGTAAGTGATGTGAAATGGATATTTTGGACAGTATGTATTTAACCCTCGAGTTGAGTATTGATACAATCACGATAAGGTAATAAGATGATGAAAAATGATTAGAAATGTGATATGTGTTTTAGTGATGCATGCTAATGTTGATTGGTATGACCGCTTGTTATGTTACTTATTATTTGCATATGAACTTACTAAGCATTTATGCTTACTCCTCCTTCTTACTCATTGTAGTTTTGGACAAGCCACTTCAGAGTCGGGATAGGTCGAAGGCTCAATCACACTATCCTAAGACTTTTGGTAAATGGCTTGTAAATTTAAGTATGGCATGTATAGCAATATACCTATTTTGTGTAAATGATCTTATGATATGGTGATGGAATGGTTGAGAAAATGTTTGATAATGATAAATTATGAAAATGGTTAGTTTAGATTATGTTTGATGTTAAGGAAAATTATTAAGATACTTAGTGCATAAAAACTCATAAAAGGGATGAAATTTGCCATAAACAGAATACTGCAGCAAAGAACACTGATACGAGTTTGAAAATTTACTAAAAATCAGGTAAAGGAATTATATGTTAAAAGATATTTGAATTTTAGTGAAACAGGGTCATAGCAGTTTCTGAATCCCCTGTTCCAACTTTAGAAATTCACCATAAATTGTAAAGATATAATTAGGTGGTGTATTTTATATCCTCAGAATCCTTATTGAGTCTAGTTTATTATAAATAAACCTCATAGTCATATGAATTTTTTATAGAGAGAAATATGGTTCGTAGTAAACAGAGGTCAAACCAGTCAAGTCCTGAAACAGGGGTAACTTTAACTAATAAACTTTACTAATTGGCTCAACCAAAAATTCGAGAAAAAAATTAGTAGATAGGTATATGAGTCTAGATTCAAGGAAAATTTACGGATCTTGATTTCGAGTTTCGTAACTCGAGATATGATTTTTCTTGTGACTGTGACACAAGTAGCTTAAAAGCTGTGAATGTAGAAACAAATAATCCAAAGTTCTAAAAATGTTAAATTAAGCTTAGTAACACCTCATACTCGACTCCGGCGACGGTCTCGGGCGTGGGGGCGTTACACCTTTTTTATATGTATATTTTAATTTTTTAATAATTTTAGTATCATATCAAATTATTTCATTTTTAATAATTTTTTTTAGTATTACTCTCAGTAAATTATTTTTTTTTAAATTTTACTCAAATCATTATTTTAAAAATATATTTCATTTAATTGTCATATTTTAACCAAAAGTTTTTCTAAAATGAGACAATATTTTTCGTATTTTGGAATTCGAGAAATAGTGCCCTAACATGCTGGGTTGCGATTTCCCGTTTGTCTAAATGCCAAAAGTATCCTTCTAAATAGATTTTGTAAATCACGAGATGATTTCAGTTGCGAGAGTTTAAGAATATCGTTCCTAACATGTTGGATGTGATGTTTGTATTCTTTCAGAGCTAAGGAATCTCGATTTTTCAACTTAAATAATTCCGGTTTTAAAAAAGGGATCTTATTTTTAAATCCTTTCAAATTTTTGATATTAAGACAGAAATCTATTCAATTTGGTACCAATTTTGGGCGTCGCGAGGGTGCTAATCCTTCCTCGTACGTAACCGACTCCCGAACCTGTTTTCTTAATTTTCGTAGACCAAAACTTTTTATAAGGTGATCCAATCACACCTAAAAAGGTTTGTGGCGACTCCCGTTTTCGTTTTTCAAAGTCGATCCCCGGTTTTCAAACATCCCTCTAAAAGATGGTCTCGACAATCAATACCATAATAAAAATGAGTTATCTATCCATACAGTATTCACAACCTTAATTAAAATTTAAAACTTAAAAGATCAAATAATATTGTGAATATTAAATTATTGTGTTTTATAAAATTACTATTTTTTAAAAATTAAGTTAAACTGTATATAAATTATTATTCAATTTGTATTTAGAAAGAATGTTAAAGGGAAGAGTAATAGAAAACAACCTATTATAATACTTGATAGGGATAAGTTTGTGAGATAAATTTCACTTTATATATTTATTTTGAAATTAGGTTATGGATTGCATGAAGCTGTCAATCATGCAAGTAACGTAAAATAAAATAAAAATAAAAATAAAAGGGTTTAGGCCTGCCAAATAATTAAGACGGGGAGGGAGATGAGGACCCTTCACCCAATGTGGATGGCAGCCTCGTAGCCAACACCATGCACCTTTACCAAATTCGATTTTTTTTTTTTTTGAAATGCACTACTTAAAATTTAATTATATTTATAGATTATTAGGATTTTTTTAATAAAAGTATATAAAGCATGTAATTGTTTTATATAAAATGTGAATTTAGAATAGTGTAGATGAGTTCATTTATTTTGATTAATTAAAATGGTTAGATTCTAAATTAGTTTATGAATTTATTCATTTGTGACGTTTATAATGTGACATACATTAAACTTGAGTGGATGATAGACTATGTATGCGCGATTCGTATACTTTGATGTAAGTAAAAACCTGAGTTCAAATAGATAAGAAACTAAAAGCTGATGCATTGGATATACGACTTTTGTAGTATATAACATTATTCAGAATAGTAGAATTCATACTGCAATAAATGGGTGAATGGTATCCTCTCATTGGCATTATGTAATAGCCCATTTTTCAGTAGTTTTGAGACCATAAATCGGACAAGTGAGTTCGTAAATATTAAATAATAATATTTACGAGTCAAATATAACAGTATATTGAATTTTGATTTGATAATTTTTGGTAAGTGAATGAAAATTTAAGTACAAGTGGTTTTTGAAAAATGAGGTTTCAGGACCTTATTTTTGTAAACTTAGCCCGTAAATATTTTTATTAGATATTTACAGAGTTACTACATAGGTATATTGAAGTTCAATCCGAAAATTTTAGTGATTCGATAATTAATTAAAGAAAAAAGACTAAATTCTAAAAGTTACAAAAGTTAATCGCTATTACCTTTGTTCGATAATGGGATTGTTTTTAAGTATTTTATATGTTAAAAATATATTTAATTAAAATTAAAACATGTTTTATAATAAAACAAAAGTGAAAGAAAACCATTTTATTATTTTATCATCTTCCCCATTTCTCCTTCCATGAAATTGAAATGGAAAGAAACACCATAGCTAAAGCTTGGTTCAACCATTGATTTTTTCTTGCATGGTAAGTCATTTTTCACCCATTTCTCGTAATTTTTATGTTTTTGAGATTATTGCAATTAGGTCCAGCTAATCCATATCTTTGTTTTCAAAACTGTTAAAGTTTAATAAAATCACCATTGATGATTTTTGGATGTTCTTGATATTAAATGGAAGATTTTGAAGCTTGGAAATGTTTTAGGACTCTTTTGTTAAGTGTTTTTGGTTAGTTTTAATTTTAAGGGCTAAATTGATAAAATAATAAATTTAGCATGGAATTATTGTGAAATTTCAACAATTATGGGTTGTATACGTATAATTAAAAATTTGGCTAGTTTGGTTTTGGGTTTAATTGTGATAATTGTAAAAGTTTCGAGTTTAGGACTAAATTGAACAAAAGATAAAGTTTAGGGTAAAAGTGTAAAATGTTGATAAACGATTATATATGTGAATTTAAGTGTTTTAAAGTATTTTAATTATTTAATTGAATGAAAATATTATATTTAGATCATGAAACGGATTAGTTGGTTGATAATTGCGAGAAAGAAATAGTCATTAAGTAGTTGTCGTTGAAGTGTTCGTAGTTATTGTGTTTAGGTAAGTTCATATGGTATTATTTTGTATATTTTAGTAATGTTATTATTAAAAATTATATAATTTGATGACATTGGTTATATTTGAAATATTATGATTGAATTGGTGAGAAAATGGATTGAACTGTAAATTGTTATACGATTACATGTATCGAGCCCGGATGAACATAAGATAGGATACAATTGGCATGCTAATAGGTTATATTGCATGCTGTACGAGATTGACTTGTGATGAGATGATGATTTCTGACTTGTTATTATCCACTGAATCTGCCGGAGTCCAGCATTTGTTACAGACTATCCTATTATATTTACAATGATTCTGGCGTGTTACTGGGGGTGGATGTTAGCCTACGAGCTTGGCACTTGGTGCCCAGGCATGTTTTCAGTTGGTTTGGCTCGTTCGAGCTTTTTGGCATGTCTTGGATGGATAACCGCATATTCGTATTTGTTTATATCGTTCATCGGGCAGATTTTCAATGGTTAAATGACTTGCTAATGAATTATATAAATGTTTACATGATTTCTGATATTATATTGTGACTTGGTATTGAATGATCTTGTATGATAGGTTAGATTATGCAACTCGTGTATATAAAACTCACCTGCTGAATGATTGTGGTTGACAGGATTAATGTTTATTACAATTGTGTTAAATGTAGAAAATGAAACTGGCATATAAAACAGTTATATGGAATGAGAGATTGATATGAATTATTTAAACGGAATGTAATTTACAAAATGATTTTGTGTTAAATGTGTAATATGAAATGGTTATATGAGACGATTATACGAAATGGTTATATAAAATGAATATATGAAATGATTATATGAATTAGTTATATAGAAATAGATATACTAAATGATTATATGAATTGGTTATATAGAAATAATTATAAAGTGTTTATACGAAATGTTTGTATAGATAGATATGTAAAAAGGCACATTTGAAATGAATACTTGAAATGTAAATGTGAAATGTTAAATTAATAGATGTTGAATGAAAGGTATACCTAATGTGTTTACTTGTATATGTTTTATAACGTGATAAGGTTATAAGTTTCATATATGTGAACTCATTAACCTTTTAAGACTTGTAATATGTATAGGTTAATAACAACTCATAACCTTGCTTATGAATTTAATTGCAAATTGTTTAAGTTGCAACCTTTATGGTAAGTTAAAGCTTAAGTTTAATACGAACTTACTAAGCAAAGATTTGCTTACATCCCTTGTGTTTGATTTCTTATAGATCATCGAAAGTTTATGTCGATTGGAAGTTCAAGTCGGAGCTCACACTATACGTTCAACGACTCGGTATAAATTGTGATTCTTTTGATCTAGGTTATAAGTGGCATGTATTAGGAGTTTAAGTTCACTTGTTATTAGACATGTTGGTTCATGCTTTATTATGTGATGTTGTGGTTGTGTTTATTTGGCTCTTTTGGTATTTTGGCCATATGTATATAAGTGGCATGATTCATGCCTTTGAAAGTTTGGTTTTGATTGTGATTTAAAGTTATGAAATGCTTGATAGATACATGTTTTGTGATTTGGGAAATGATGTATGTAAATTGGATTTTAAATGTTTGAATTGCGGTACCAATGAGGGTACATTGGTTAGGCATTTAGGTTGAATGTGAATTGAAATAATTTCGGCATGTTTTGATGTGTTTTGAATAAGTATAATTGGATGGAAATAGTATGGTTTGGAACCTAAGATATGGATGTTGAAATAACTTGGTTTTGAAGTCATTTTAGGTACACACGGCCCAGGACACGGTCTGTGTAACAACCCGTTTATTAGTGGTGTTGAAAATGGTGGTTTCAGGACCACAAATTCGACAAGTGAGTTCGTATAATTAGTATTTAAATTAAACGAGTCAAAAATAGTTTTTATATTGAATTCTGCTTTGAGGAATTTTAACTAACTGAATTAAAAGTTTGTATAAGTGGTTCGGTTTAAAAGTCAAGTGGTAATTGAAAACAAGGTATTAGGCCTCGTTTCTATAATTTAAGGTTGTAAATATTTTTGTTAAATATTTATAAAGTTGTATTATATGTGAATTGAAGTATGGTCTGGTAATTTTGATGATTTATTGCTCAATTACCGTAAAAGGATTAAATTGTAAAAGAGGTAAAAATTAATTGCTTTTTATTTAAAAATATTAAAGGGACCAAAATGGTAATTAAACCATGGTCAAAAGTCCAAGCGGTGGTGACATGATTAAATCCACTAACTTTTAGGCTATTTGCTCATTTAGTCCTAATTAGTTTAGGATTAAATTGAAATTAAGCTTGTTTAGTTAAAATTTAAAATAATTAAAGGACCAATTGTGCAATTAAACCCTCTTTAAATGGCCAAAGGGTAGAAATAGTTTGGAATTTTCTAGTTTTTTTAGTTAATTTCTATTAGATCCTTATTAATTAGTAATTAAAGAAAAAGGACTAAATCATTAAAATTGTAAAAGTCAATCACTATTAGTTTAAAAGGTTTAATAGGGGGACTAAAAATGGTATTTAACCCATAATTAAATATGATGAGCGTTGGAATTTGTTTTTAGTGTAAAAATATGTTAATTTTATATTTTAAAGAATAAATAAATTAAGTTCAAAGAAGAAAAAGAAAAAAAATACAAATGATTACTTATGTTTTTCTTCCCCAAACCGGAACAACCATTTTTAAGACATGGGAGGTTCGACCAAGTTTAGGCCTGTCGATTTGGTGAGTAAATTCCGTCCGTTTTTAATAATTTTTATATTTTTGAGCTTGTATTAGCTTAATCTAGTAACTCGGGGACTAATTTGTAATATTATCAAATATTTTGGATTATATCATTGATGATTTTAGTATATTATTGAAGTTTTATGATATATTATTAAGCTTGGTTGTTAAATAGGACTACTTTGTAAAGTTGTTTTTGTTAATTTTAATGTAAAGGACTAAAATGTGAAAGTGATAAAATTGCAAGGACTTGGTGTGAAATAATAGCAAGTAGGGGCTGTAGGGAGCTATTGAATAATTCAGCTGAAATTAATTGTGGTTAAAAATGGTTAAATTGCAAGTTTTGAGCTTAAGGATTATATTGCATAAAAGTAAAATATTGGGGGTAATTTTGTAAAAATTTCAAAAAGAACTTAATTGCATAAGTGAGTTGATTTTGCTGTTGGAATTAGTGAATCGAATGAAATTATTATTTTAGATCAAGAATGAGTGAAAAATCGAGGAAAAGAGAAAATTATCGAATAGTCCCTATACCTTTGTCATTGCTGTAATTTAGTCAAGTAAGTCAGTACGTTATTTATACTTCTAATGATTCGTATATTCTATGATAATATATATTTTTTAAATGTTATATTGTATAATAGTATGACCTTGAAAATGAAAAATGGAATATTGATTATACCGAATGCTTGCTCAAACGAGCATTATCCACTGATAATATTGAATGCTTGCTTAAACGAGCATTATCCACTGATTATTCTGAATGCTTGCTCAAACGAGCATTATCCACTGGTTATATTGAATGCTTGCTCAAACGAGCATTATCCACTGATTATATTGAATGCTTGCTCAAAGGAGTAATATTCACTGATTATACTAAATGCTTGCTCAAACGAGCATTATTGACTGGTTATACTGAATAAGATTTTCTATACCGATGATTGGACATGAGCACTGAAATAATGTTCCGAATATTATTCATCTGATGGAAGTTGTGATTGTCAGGAATTTCATTGTCTAAATACAAAGTTTGATTTATCATGTTTAAGTGGGTAAAATTTTATTGATTATTCACATGAACTTACTAAGCTTCATGTAAGCTTACCAGTATTTGGTTTATTTTTGTAGATTACGTTTTTGTGGACTCAAAAAATCGGATCAACACGAGAAATCACACTATCCGGGAATCTTTGATAAACTTTGATTTTGGTTTGATATATATGACATGTAATAGGACCCTTTTGGATATGTTGTATTGGTACTTAGTTTTGTGAAAGTTTACACTTTATTTTGTGTTGTTATGTTTGACTAACTGTGGAAATATGCATGCTTTATCTAAGTTGAATTATGGTATGAAACGAAAACTTTCGACTTGTAAGGTAACACTCCGCAACCCTATTCTGGTAACGGAATAGGATGTGGGTGTTACAAACTGTCACACAGTCGTGTGCCACACATGGCCTTCCCACACGGTCGTGTGTCTTATTGATTTTTAGGTGTAGGATTTTTCACACATGTTCAGTTTGTTACACGGCCTAGAGACAAGACCTTGTGGCCCTATTTCGAACTATACATAGTCTAATGGCACAGGCATGTGGAATAGTCACACGACCATGTTTGAGGCCACACGGGCTGGTTTCTGCCAGACGGCTATGTGACCTCTGTTTTCAGTTTTCCCATATTTTCTATTTTGTTCAAATTAGTCCCTGTTTGTTTCCAAATTGATTTTAAGGTCCTATAGGCTCGATTTAAGTTTCGTTTTCGCATATATGCTGTGATTAATAATTGGATAATGATTTATAATATTAAATTTTGATTTTTGAACTGTTTAAAGATATTATCAAACTTATTTACTATCATACTATTGATTTATGATGATTAAATTGAACTCTAAACTGTTTTGATTTATTATTGGACTTGTTAGTCGTCGTAGCATATCGTAACCTTAATTCGACGATGGAGACGGGTTAGGGGTATTACACATTACATGATAGATGAAAAGTAAACATGATTACGGTTCGTTTGTCTTTATGATAAATGACTTAATTACTATTTGATAGTAATCGACTTTTCATGAAGGAAGATGTAATGATTACCATGAGATGAAATAGGATCGTATTGGGAGAACAAATTTATCTCAAAGAGATTAAAAATATCCTATGAGGGTAACACACGTATGATAAGATCATTAGACGAGAATTGATTGAGTAGCTTTCATGATGGTATGTAATTAGGGAGAGCTCAACCATGATACTATAGTAGAATGGCTTCGTGACTAAATGAGTTTATAATTAATAGGCGAAAAGCTAGAGCTTAATTATAAATCATTTGAGCCCTAATTATATATGTTCAACCAGTCCCTCTGTTAGCTCGTTGAAATCATAAATGAATTGCATAAAGAGTCAAATGAACAAAAATGGATGGAAATGATAAAGTTAGAGAAATGAGTTACATTTGGAAATAAATGTGTTTTCTCACTAAGTATGGAAACGATTTAAAAATTAATTTAAGTTTTTTGAATTATTATTTAATTAAATAATTGAAGTTCAAAAATAGATAAATTAATTGGTCATTGTGAATCCGTTAAATACGAAAATTAAATATATTTTCTCATATATTCTTTTATGGTAAAGTTGCCATGACTTTAACGTAATTAGAATTGGGTTGAAAAAAATTATTTAATTGAAAATTTAATTAATTTAAATTAAATTAATAAATAATATTTATTTTAGGACAAAAAAAAAACATGTACTGTATTGAAATAAATTATAAAGTGCTAGGCTAAAAGTCTAGGAAGCACATATAATTGGACCAAATACAATAGAGGCTCAAAACCCTTCATAATACATACGAGGGGAGGCAACCCTAGTATATTTAACTAGGGTGTGCCACCCCTCTCCTAGTAGAACTAGGGGACTAGTTTTTCTATCTATCCGATTGCTGGATCTGGACTACAAGATGTCACATTTGATGCGTGAGCAACATGAATTAATTTTTTTTCCACAAAAACACCAATTTATTCTAAATATACAATTATTGAATCATTACATCATATCATATTTCAAATAAGGGTTTATACGAGCTTACGAAAGCTCTATTAGTAACCCAAAACTCTTGGAGGACTAAAATGTAACATTTTCAAAAGTTTTCAAATTGATGTCACGACATTAGTAGTTCAATGTCGTGACTTCCAAGACAGTATACAAGCTTTCCTATTTGAGGACCACATTACAAAATTTTCTAAACTGTACTAGATAGGCATTGCGACCCTAGGGTTCATTACACACAACTGTCACACATAATAAAACGTAACACAAATTAACATATTAAAATTATAAATATAACTCAATTTCATGATTACTTAAATCCATAAATTTAGCTTATTGAGTCTTAGCTTAGTTGGTATCAGTATTATTGCTAGTGTAGGAGGACGTAAGTTCGAGTGCGCTAGAGTACATTATCCTCCTATTTAAAGGTTGGAGAGGGACTATAAATAGTTCTAAACATTATATAAAAAAAGATCATGAAATTCATATTAAAAAAATCCATAAATTAATCAATTATGGATGTTGAATTTGAAATTGTTCGATCAATAGGCAGCAATAAATTTCCATGATACAACTCATGGGAATTGAATAAAAAATTCGTCGACAAACCTGATCTGGTAAAGATATTCCTAAGTTCCAATTTTAATCAATGAAGCATGTGATTTTGAAATTTAGAACACTTTTAAAATAATGAGAGAAAATAATATTTATTCCCTCAATTTGATTTTTTTTTTCAATTTGGTTTTTGGCCCACATAAAAATAATTACCTAACTTCAGCATGTTTCTATCTTAGTTATGCATGTTTTAGAAAAAAAAAATTCTATTTTAATCCCTAATATTATCAAAATTTATTATTTTAATCACTTCTACGTTAAATCACTAGTGGGACCTTTTTATTGGCATAATAATAAATTTAACCCTCTAATATTTATAAATTCTATCAATTTAGTCTTAATTCTAAAAAATTTAACAAATTTAACCCTCAACTTTACACATTCTAGTAATTTAGTTTTACTTCTTAAAAATTAAAAATTAAAAATTATTCAAAAGTTCATTTTTTAATAAAAATACATAAGATTTTACAAGAATACTTAAAAATTATAAATAAATGAATACCCACTTTACTTTTTTTTCTCTTAAATTTATTTATTAAAATAATAATTTTATAAATAAAATATTTTTTTAAAAAACCCCACAAACAATACTTAAATCAGATTCAAACTTTTCCTTTTTTTTAAATTTATTTTATAATAATAGATTTTATTATACATCTAACATTGCTCCTTAGTTCTCGTTAAATTTGCTGAACATTGGGCACCACCTTGCCCATGACCATCAACACAAATAACCCTTACTCTGAATTCCTTGATTTTCACATCCTCCATCATCGAGCTACCGAACTAGGAATTGCTTATTGAGTTACCAACATGGCCTTCCACCTACTGGATCTCCATGGCCTCATCCTCACCTATATAAATCCTAAATCATGTTTGCCTTTAAGTACAACCTCAGACGCAACAAAGCCGTTATGGGCAACAACTTAAAAACATTGATTCTCACCCTTTTCGACCTCAGGCTATAGTTTTAAGCCCAACTCGAATATGGTGATCTTTGATGTTGAAAAAAAGAGAAAAGTTGAATCTCTGTAAGTTTTCTTCATGGTTTTTCCCCTTAAATTTTTTTATTTATAAATTATTATTTTAATAAATAAATTTCATGTTAGCAAATGAAAAAAAAATTCATTTATTTATAAATATTTTTATACTTTTGTATGTATTTTTATAAAACCTTATGTACTTTTATTGGAAAATGAATTTTTATTTTTTTTAAGAATCAAAACTAAATTGAAAGAATGTGTAAAGTTGAGGGCTAGTTTGTTGGATTTTTTAGATTTATGATTAAATTGATAGAAATTGTACACATTGGAGGGCTAAATTGTTATTATGCTAATAAAAAGGGCCAATATTAGTGGTTTAACAGAGGAGTGATCAAAATAGTAAATTTAACGTTAGTGACTAAAATAGAAAATTTTAAACTTAGTTGACCAAAGCAAAAAAAAACACTAATTGTAACAGCCTAATTTCAGTGGTGTCGGAACAATGATTCGAGATCACTAAATCCGACAAATGAGTAGGAAATATTATTAATTTAGTGAGTATAAGTTAAATGTTAAGTTAGGAAAAATTTTGAAATAGTGAATAGTGTACAAAAAAAAAAATATATATATATATATATATTAAAATAATTAGAATCGAAAACGAGGTATCGAGACCTCAAAAATTTTAAATCGAGCCATAAATATTTTTATAAATATTTATGGAGTGTTAATAAGTTAGTATTAAAGTTTCATCAAGAAATTTTAAAGTACTGATAGCTAATTAAATAAAAAGGACTAAATTGAAAAAGGTGAAAAAGTTACTAAAATGATTAAATAGCTTAATTTTCAAATGAGGAAGGATCTAAAGTGCAAATAAGCCCAAAGGAGATATTTTGGGCGGCAATAGCTGAGAAAAATCAGAAAATGGGTGAAATAAGGGCAAAATTGGAAAATTGCCAAAATTAACTAAATAAAAATGGGACTAAATTGGAATATCTAGAATTCTCTTCATTTCTCTTCATATTCATCAGCTGAAAAACAGTCATGGATGAGGGTTCAAGCTGGTTTTCATACTCTAGCTTCATGTAAGTTTAATTCTTGCTTTCTCCTTGAAATTTTTATGTTTTTGGACTTTTACAATTGGGTCCAACTTACTATTTCATTAGTTTTTGATTCCATGGCTAATTTTTGAAGTTTTTATGGATGATTACTGGAATAATATGATGAATAAACATAGAATTGAAGTTTTAATTTTGACATATGGTGATTTTATCAAGTAAAATTGATGAAAATTGGTTTAGGACCTAATTGTGAAAGAGTTTGGAATTAAGGTCTAGTGTTAAAGTTCTGGTTTTCAAGGGTTATGAAGTAGTTTAAAATGATGGAATAAAGTATTAAATGAGAAAAATTATCTCAATTGAGGAGTTAATTGAACAAGGATTGAATTGTATGAACTATGAAATTTGGGGCTAAATGGAAATCAATATTTTCACTAAAACTGTTTTGGGCAGCAGCAGTAGCCTAACTTTGAAAAATCACCAAAAATTGTAGAAATCGAATTATAGGATGAATAAAATATGAAATTAAAGCTTATTGAGTCTAGTTTCTTATAAAAGAAATTATGTAAGCAATGGAGTTCTAAATCATGAGCTACAATAACTTTTGTGAGATAAGGTCAGAATGATTTCGGGTTCCCCTGTTCTGAATTTGGAAAATCATCAAAAATTGGATAAAAATAATTAGGGGCTTAAATTTATATGTTTAGAATCCTTAATGAGTCTAGTTTCAATAGAAATAAGCGGGAACATGATCCAAATCTCGTACGATGAGATAATTAATTCTTAGTGAAGAAGGGTCGGAACTGTCAGACAGCAGAACAGGGGTAACTTTAAAGAATAAACTGTACTTATTGGCTAAACCAAAATTGTGAAAATTTTATGGTAATAAGATATGTAAGTCTAGTTTCAGGAAAATTAGCGGATCTTAATTTCGAGTTCTGTACCTTAAGATATAAATAATTTAGTAACTATGACGCAAATGGACAGTTTTGAATATACATATAAGTAAATAGTGAAATTATTGATAATGTTACTTGTTGCATGTTATATAAATAAAGGATGTGGAATGGAGAGGAGGAGGAGGAAAATATGTATGAATATTCAGCTAGCATGGCTAATTTGCATGTTTTAGGCTCATGGACTAAATTGAATAAAAGTAAAAAAATTTATGGGCAATTTTGTAAAATGTCAGAAATGACCAAATTGCATGAAATGAATTATTTTATTATTTAAAATTACAAAATTGAATGAAATTATTAATTTAGCTCAAGATCAGGGAAAAACATATTTTAAGGATTAAATTGAAAAGTGTTGAAATTATGGAAAATTCTGATATTTTATAGAATTAATGGTTCGTTATCAATTTGTTTGAGAATAACGGCTGGAAATAAGGATTAAATTGCAATAATTTTATTTTATTTTAACCTAAGGATGAAATCGCATTAATTAAAAGTTTAGGGGTAAAATGGTAATTTTGTTTAGAGTATTAGTTGAATGTATTACAACATGAAATAAATGAAAACGACGATCAAATTTCTTTATAAAGATCCGGATAACTCGAATACGAGACTTGAACGTGGAAAAGAAAAGATATCGGATTAATGAAATTATAAACATGTATAAGTAACGAGGTAAGTTAGTATAACTTGAATTGTATTTTTAAATGCATGAAATATCGATATAATGAATTCTCGATTTTATGTTTATGAAGAAATGGCAAGAGAATGATATTTATCATGACATGTAAATAGGTGATTATTTTTGATACGTTAATACAAGGAAATTAATTAAATTGAGACGAGTAATAAATTTAAGTAAAACATATCGAGAAAAATAAGTACGTTAAGGGACAATATGTTTGATTTTAATTGGTTCCAAATATGAACGTTAGATAAAATGAAATATCTGATAAATAAATCGGTAACTCCAGTAATGCTCCATAACTCTATTTCGGTGACGGATTCGGGTTAGGGGCGCACATTTAGTGGTATCGAGCTAAGGTTTAGTCGGTTCTCGGACCGAATGTAGTACATGTGAAGCATGATTATATGTGAATATCTGAAATATGTATTGGTATTGAATTGTATACTGATTAGAAAGTGGAAAAGTGAATTTGAATTGAATTGAATGGAATGGAATGGAATTATGATTAATTGAAGTGTGTATTACTATAATTCAAATTTTAATTATTATTGATTGCTGAATTTTTAATTGTTATGTATGGTAAGTAAGAATTATTGTGTTTTGCAATTGAAATGGATTGATATAATATGTGATGAATTTATTGAATTTATATTGATTGAATTGGTGTATATATATATTGAAAATATATTGATTATTTGAATTGAATTGAATTATGAGTATATTTGATTATTTGAATTGAAATATAAATTGTTTGAAAATTTTAAATATGAGATTTGTGATATTTGAATATTTGTTACTGAAAAGTGAATTGAATTGTATAGAATTATGAATTTATGTGAATAATTGAAATATATTTGTTGAATTAAATGAAAATGTATGAAATTATGAAAATGTGTGAATATATACGAATATTAGATTGGTATATTGATAAAGGAATTATTAAATTGAGAAAGTGAATCAAATACCCTATTAATAAAGATTTCGACTAGATTGGATACAAATGGCATGCCATTGGATTTGTGATGTGATGAGGAGATTTGTAGTTCAACCGAGAAGATGTTTCTCATTATTGTAACTTCTGCTTATCCAAGAGGCATTAAATGCCTTTTTCGGTGTGTTATGGAGGACTTATAATATTCCGGTGTGTTTGGGTTGACATTCTCGTGTGTTTGGGGGGATATGATATACCGTGTGTTTGGGAGGCTATATTATACTCGTGTGTTATGGAGGATTTATAATATTCCGGTGTGTTTGGGCTGGATATTCGTGTGTTTAGGTGAAATCCGCATATCCGCCAAAGTCCGAGTCTTGTTAATAGGGGTAAATATGAATATTAAGTAAAATTGAAATAAGAATTAAATTCCCTATTAACTTGTCTCGCTAGTCGGATATAATTGGCATGCCATAGGATTGGAAGAGTACGGATTTGTTTCGCTTTACCGATCGTGCACTTATGTGTCGTTATCATTATCATTAACGATTCAAAGACTTTGTGTGTCGGATATTGTTACCGCATCATTATCAAGCATTATTCCGGATTTGTTCCGATGAGGTACTCGTACCGCATCGCCATCGTTATCGCTTCGCTTTCGCCTTCGACCGATGAGGCACTATGTGCCGCATCGTGTGTTTGGGTTCGAATCTGTATCCGCCAAAGTCCGGATTGTTAATAGGTGAATAATCAAAATGAGAAAATTAAATAAATTTGGTTGCTCGTGATTATTAAAAATATATATATATATATATGAGAAAGAAATTATGAGTTGAATTTTCAATTGAAATGAAATGTGAGATTTGGAAAGGTTCATGAATTTGCTAAAATATTGAATTATTGATATTGAAATCAGTTGAATAAATGAAATGAGAAAATCAAATGAATTTGATCGATTGAACTTTTGAAAGTATGAAAAAAAAAGTGGAATTAAAAATTGAAATGTGAATTGAAATTGAGATATGAGATTGAAAGCTTGAACCAAAGGTTCATGAATTGATTAAAGATAGTATAGATGATATATGATGCTATTTGATGAAAGACTATTGTCGAGATATGAAATTAAAGCATAATTAACACATATGACTTATATTGTTACATGTTTGATGTTTATTATTTATTATAGTTTTTATAATTTGAATTATGGCAATACCAATCGAGTATAAACGTACTCAACGTATGGTTGTATTATCAGTAATTCAAATTATTTATTATTAAATGTTAAATTTAAATTATGTATATGGTAAGAGAAGTATGAGTTAGTGATATTGAGATAATTGAAATGTGTTTATGATGAGAAGGAACTTAGAAAGGTATGAATAGAAGTTCATAATATGTATGTGATAATGTACGAAATGAGATAATCAAAAGTTGAGAAATGATGAAACGTGAATGAAATGAAAGTTTAAATTGTGATAAGCTTATCTATGTTTGTATGGCATTCATATGATATTATGTGTCCGACTTGTTTGGTTAAGTAAATGCTATGAGTAAATTTACTCAAAATTCATGAAATGTATGTTTAATTACACTAGTTTGAAAAGGATAATCAAAAGTTCGTAAACATAATTATGTATGTTAATTTGTTTGAAGTGAATTATGTAATTGTGATGATATGATATTGATGATAAATGCTAAGTTATATGTGTGTATTTATGAGGGTTTCGCTTAGAGGCCTTACGACCTCACCCTCTTACCAATGTAGTATTTTATAACGAAATTTACAAAAAAAAAAAAAAAATTGTTGAATAAGTTTAGAAATGGGAAACTAAAGAGTACAAAGAATGGAATAATTAATAATGTAGTCGGAGTTGAAAATAGTTTGACAAGTAAATACAGCTTTGAAAAAAATATCAGATTACTCTAAAGATCATTCAGATTACGTAATGACACTGTTAAAGAAAAAGTTAACCTCGGCTAGTCGACTTATTCAGATATGATATCCAAGTATGTGTTTATCAAAATTTTTCCCGAATTGGTTTTCATTAGTGAATGGAATGATGCGGGGTTCATGATGACAGAATTAGTTAGAAAAATGATAATTGAGTAGTAAAGATGATTGTGCGTGATAGTTACAAATTGAAACGAATATGATAATCTTTTCTCGGTATTCTATATATTCTTTTATCCTCGTAGAGATATGTGTGTGGTTATTCACCTCCTGGAGTTCTCGATGTTTTGAGAATGCTAGTTAATTATGATGTTAGACGAAAGCTCTATTGGTCGGGTCGGTTTATGATCGCCATTTCTTCATCTTTTGGAATTCTATTTTAATATGTTGGAAATGAAGTTAATGGTAAAAATTTGTGTGAGACTATTCTTATGTTTCTACCGATCATGATTTTGTTTTATACATGCGGGGATATATTATCTCCTGTATGATGGAAGTCCGTAGTCTGTGAAGCAATGTTTTTCTTTTGGCTTTCTTTGAGAAATTATCAAGATCTTTATTATCTTTTTGTGAGTTAGATGTACTAGTGATTGTATGAGCATTACATAATATTTTTGAGTTCATATTCGATGTCTATTTGTTAGCAAGTGTTTCTAACATTAAGAACATTTAGGATTATTGCAAATGATGATAATACTAGTGTGTTATGAGATAGAATGACTATAGATTTCGAATTGGGATTGTCATTAACATCGGAAAGGAAAATGTTATTTAGTTTATGGTTGTTCATTTGACAAAGAAAGATCTGTATGATCATTTCAGTAAGTACAGAGTTTTCCTTTGACAGATCAGCTGAGTATATGTGTCCCTGAGAGGGTAATTTAGAATTTTGACCGTACGTTCCAACATTGTGTTCTAGAGTTCAAAGGTGACAGGAAAAGATATTCGAGGTTAAATCAAATTGTGATTCTGAGAAATTAGTAAAAGTGTTTATGAGTGTTGAAAGTAACTTCTTCTGGTAAGATTTTCGGGGACGAAAATCCCTAAAGGGGGGGAGAGTTGTAACAGCCTAATTTCAGTGGTGTCGGAACAATGATTCGAGATCACTAAATCCGACAAATGAGTAGGAAATATTATTAATTTAGTGAGTATAAGTTAAATGTTAAGTTAGGAAAAATTTTGAAATAGTGAATAGTGTACAAAAAAATATATATATATATATATTAAAATAATTAGAATCGAAAACGAGGTATCGAGACCTCAAAAATTTTAATCGAGCCATAAATATTTTTATAAATATTTATGGAGTGTTAATAAGTTAGGATTAAAGTTTCGATCAAGAAATTTTAAAGTACTGATAGCTAATTAAATAAAAAGGACTAAATTGAAAAAGGGGAAAAAGTTACTAAAATGATTAAATAGCTTAATTTTCAAATGAGGAAGGATCTAAAGTGCAAATAAGCCCAAAGGAGATATTTTGGGCGGCAATAGCTGAGAAAAATCAGAAAATGGGTGAAATAAGGGCAAAATTGGAAAATTGCCAAAATTAACTAAATAAAAATGGGACTAAATTGGAATATCTAGAATTCTCTTCATTTCTCTTCATATTCATCAGCTGAAAAACAGTCATGGATGAGGGTTCAAGCTGGTTTTCATACTCTAGCTTCATGTAAGTTTAATTCTTGCTTTCTCCTTGAAATTTTTATGTTTTTGGACTTTTACAATTGGGTCCAACTTACTATTTCATTAGTTTTTGATTCCATGGCTAATTTTTGAAGTTTTTATGGATGATTACTGGAATAATATGATGAATAAACATAGAATTGAAGTTTTAATTTTGACATATGGTGATTTTATCAAGTAAAATTGATGAAAATTGGTTTAGGACCTAATTGTGAAAGAGTTTGGAATTAAGGTCTAGTGTTAAAGTTCTGGTTTTCAAGGGTTATGAAGTAGTTTAAAATGATGGAATAAAGTATTAAATGAGAAAAATTATCTCAATTGAGGAGTTAATTGAACAAGGATTGAATTGTATGAACTATGAAATTTGGGGCTAAATGGAAATCAATATTTTTCACTAAAACTGTTTTGGGCAGCAGCAGTAGCCTAACTTTGAAAAATCACCAAAAATTGTAGAAATCGAATTATAGGATGAATAAAATATGAAATTAAAGCTTATTGAGTCTAGTTTCTTATAAAAGAAATTATGTAAGCAATGGAGTTCTAAATCATGAGCTACAATAACTTTTGTGAGATAAGGTCAGAATGATTTCAGGTTCCCTGTTCTGAATTTGGAAAATCATCAAAAATTGGATAAAAATAATTAGGGGCTTAAATTTATATGTTTAGAATCCTTAATGAGTCTAGTTTCAATAGAAATAAGCGGAACATGATCCAAATCTCGTACGATGAGATAATTAATTCTTAGTGAAGAAGGGTCGGAACTGTCAGACAGCAGAACAGGGGTAACTTTAAAGAATAAACTGTACTTATTGGCTAAACCAAAAATTGTGAAAATTTTATGGTAATAAGATATGTAAGTCTAGTTTCAGGAAAATTAGCGGATCTTAATTTCGAGTTCTGTACCTTAAGATATAAATAATTTAGTAACTATGACGCAAATGGACAGTTTTGAATATACATATAAGTAAATAGTGAAATTATTGATAATGTTACTTGTTGCATGTTATATAAATAAAGGATGTGGAATGGAGAGGAGGAGGAGGAAAATATGTATGAATATTCAGCTAGCATGGCTAATTTGCATGTTTTAGGCTCATGGACTAAATTGAATAAAAGTAAAAATTTATGGGCAATTTTGTAAAAATGTCAGAAATGACCAAATTGCATGAAATGAATTATTTTATTATTTAAAATTACAAAATTGAATGAAATTATTAATTTAGCTCAAGATCGTGAAAAACATATTTTAAGGATTAAATTGAAAAGTGTTGAAATTATGGAAAATTCTGATATTTTATAGAATTAATGGTTCGTTATCAATTTGTTTGAGAATAACGGCTGGAAATAAGGATTAAATTGCAATAATTTTATTTTATTTTAACCTAAGGATGAAATCGTCATTAATTAAAAGTTTAGGGGTAAAATGGTAATTTTGTTTAGAGTATTAGTTGAATGTATTACAACATGAAATAAATGAAAACGACGATCAAATTTCTTTATAAAGATCCGGATAACTCGAATACGAGACTTGAACGTGGAAAAGAAAAGATATCGGATTAATGAAATTATAAACATGTATAAGTAACGAGGTAAGTTAGTATAACTTGAATTGTATTTTTAAATGCATGAAATATCGATATAATGAATTCCCTGATTTTATGTTTATGAAGAAATGGCAAGAGAATGATATTTATCATGACATGTAAATAGGTGATTATTTTTGATACGTTAATACAAGGAAATTAATTAAATTGAGACGAGTAATAAATTTAAGTAAAACATATCGAGAAAAATAAGTACGTTAAGGGACAATATGTTTGATTTTAATTGGTTCCAAATATGAACGTTAGATAAAATGAAATATCTGATAAATAAATCGGTAACTCCGGTAATGCTCCATAACTCTATTTCGGTGACGGATTCGGGTTAGGGGCGTTACACTAATAGTTTGAGTGACTATTTCTCTAGTTTATCCTTTTTAATTTGAGTCAATGTGATAATGTGACAGAATGTGACACAATCTTAAAATGCACGGTCACCGTGAAAAAAAACCAAATTATAAGAAAAATACAAAATAAAAAGATTTAGAAACCAAATAAAAAAATTGACAAATTCAGAGATTCAATATTCTCATATCCATTGAAAGAAAGCTAAAGTAGTCCTCAAATGATGGGATGGAAGCACCAATTTCACACTTCTCCAAAACATTGGATGCTTAAGTGAGGATTAAACTTAAAGTACAAGTCCCTATTGCCCTCTAAATACTTTGTATATTTATTATTTTACCATTGAAATTAAACTAAAATGGACCATATGACAATTGACCTAATTGATTAAATTTAAGTTCCACCTAATAAGGATATTTTGTGTCTTGGTATATTTCTTTAATTGGAATCCAGATTAGGGATCATGTGGGTGCCAAAGTGACATTATTACTCATCACAAACAATTAAAAAAAAAAATGCAGGACAATGAACTAAAATAAAATTAAATGGAAGCTTAAGCTTTGGCGGGGAGAGTGAAGGGTAGTCACGGCTGGTCAATCGTCACCCTCGGAACATTTTGGCTCTACCCACTGCCCACTGCCCACTGCCCAACGCCCCAAGGCCCTTTCCCTATCTACAAATTGTATATCATCAATTTTATTGTTCACATAAAAGTTATTAAAAATAAACATGACAATAATTATCATACCATGTTTATTTTATAAATCTATACCTATGAGTAATCTCAAATTACATCCAAAATTGAAGAATGTGCTTTTTCTTTTTTTATTAAGGAGAGAAAGCATAGAATAGTAACTAATTAACCATCAATTTTGTGTCATTAATTCCATTTGTATCTGTATTCAGCAAGTTTCAAATTACATCTAGTGGATAGTAAAAGATAAAATATTGTAACGGTTGGTCCTAAGCCATTGAAACTAGTCCATCAGCCAGCTTATTATCTTTTCTATATGCAGAGAATGATATAATAACAATTATTATTATTTTGGGAATTTAATTTGTAGGTGAGTGATTTTCCTATTTGATATGTTAAAAAATATTAATTTTCTTGAAAATGTAAATTTTTTGGGGAATTACTTTTACGCAATCATGAGAATGTAATTCTTTTTGAATAATGATAAAATTTATCATTTTATTTATTTATTTTCATTTTTATACAATGAAATTTCACCAAAAATTCATAAAAATATTTAATTTTAAATACTATCAAATTAATTTTTTGATATTCTAAATTAAATATATATTAAATATTTAAATTTAATTTAAATTTAACCATATAATAAATTTGAGTTAAATGGATTAGTGTATTTTCATTTATAATAAATAAATTAATATCATTCAAAATAATAAAATAAAATTACATTCTTGTTAATAATTTTTTTAAATTAATAAAATTTTTATTTTATTTAATACAAGAAATTTCAAAATTTACCATCACATTCCTAGTAAAATACATGGTGAACCATATGTATTAATTTAACTTTTTTGAGATTTAAATTAGTACTTGCAACGCCCCAAGATTTTAAGAATTTAGTTGTGAGAATTTATAGTAATTAGAATTTTGTATCTTTGGTTTCGTGTTCTACTTTTGTGTTTAAGGTCTCGAGTTCAAGTTGCATTGTTAAAAGTTTTGTTGTTTTTGAAATCAACCCATAGTCACGCGTTACCTGGTTAAGTTCAATTCAGTGTGAACTTGTGCTAGGAATGAGCTTGCTGGTTCATTGGTTAAGCATTTATCTGTATTTTGTTAGGTCTCGTGTTTGAGTCTCAAAGGTTTCCAATAAGGAAAATTTTTGTCAAATGCTAGAAATCTGCTTGGAAGTTAAGAAATTAATTAACGATAGTTACTTCTTCTTCTTTGTCATTTCTATATTCTTTTTCTTCTTTTTTGTTTTATTTATTTTGCTAATCAGAGTCGTGAGGGAGTACGAGATTAACGAAAATTCTGTTGTTAGTCACTAGTCAGAAGGCTATCGAGTAAGTAACTGTCAATGTGAGCATCTCTGCGATTTTTCTTCGTTTCGTAAATTGCTTGGAACAGGGTATTTTTGTGAGTTGCGAGAATCTCTGATTAACGGTTGTTTGTTTACCTAGGAGGTGAGAATATTAACAACAAGGAATAGTAACAAGACAGTCTCTGTGATTGTTGCTGAAATTTTGGTAAGTTTGGGTCGGTTGAAGGATTCGTGTCGAAACTTTCGACATAGGCATTAAGTGAGTAATCGGGAAATTCTATTGATTAAATGGCTAAATTGTGTTATTGAATGATTGTTTTAGGCTTCGAGCATCTTTTGCGTTGTTGTTTCTTCGAAACCTCTTCAGGTGCGTACCGCAAACCTTAATTTCTGCAAGTTTTGGTCGCCGAAAATGGTGGCTGTCGACGCCACACGGCCAGGCACACGGGTGTGTGCCTAGGCCGTGTAGCTTGTGGCAAGTCGTGTGGTTGGCTGTGTAACTCACTGTTCATCAATTTAGGGCCATACGGGAAAGGCATACGGCCGTGTGTCTAGGCAGTATGTGGCCATATTAGTGCAAAGTTCACACAGGCAACAGACACGGGCGTGTGTCTGGGCGTGTAGCTCACTGTTTGTGGTACAAGACCACATGGCCAGGGATACAGGCGTGTGCCCAGGCCGTGTAACTCACTGTTTGTGGTACAAAACCACACGGCCAGGGACACGGGCGTGTGTGTAGGTCGTGTAACTCACTATTTATGCTTCGGAACCACACAGGTATGGCACATAGGTGTGTGACCAGGCTGTGTGTCATGTTATGGGGGCCCAAAACCTTTTTTGAGGCCATGAATATTGTTTAGCACTGTTACTGACTTCCTTATTGTATGAATGGCTGAATTTGATTGTATGAAAGCTATCTGATATTCTGAGACTGATGTGTGAATAACATAGTTGTATGTATACTATGATACTTATTCTAAGGTTAAACTATCTTATCTGTTTGTGAAATAAAATAGAATGACTGAATACTCAATATGGGCACTGGTACTCTGCATTTGCATGGGTTGGGATATTGTGAAGAAGGAAGTAATCTGTTCTGAATTAGTGGCTATACCACAATACGTATAAATCTGATTCTGGCGCTTTGTCGCAATCTAGTCTAGCAGCTAAGCTGCGTTTCTGTAAAGTATGAAACGGACACTTTGAGGTGTGCAGAGTTGGTTGGGCATTAAATGTCCTTAATGGTGTGTTGGGATGACCGAAGACGATGTGTAGCAGATGGGGATAGGAATATTGTATTCGAACATGACCTTATTGTATATGAACTAAAATTGCATATATATATGTAACCGATTTGCTCTGAGTCTAAACTGAAATTACTTTATAAGGAGCTCGGTCAAGCGTTTATTTTTCTTTAAGTAGTACATTAGGAATTTCGGTAAACTATAACAGTATGACTTTGGAAGATTATACACTTAATTAGTTTTGTGATGAATATGATGTGAAACATGGTTTAGTTTTATTGTGTTGTCTGTGTGGTAATTGATAATCAATGAGGTAACTCTCTAAACTTGGGCTGGACGCCTAGGCCGAGTTTAGGGTGTTACAGTACTTTCCCATGTATATCAAACATTGTAATGCTACATTCCTTGTATTCACATTCTTATCAGTTATATTTTCAAGAGTCACGTTCTATTAAAATCATACCATATGAAAGTGCCAAACACCATCATATATAGTTACGGTACAAAATTATATTAATGGGTGACATTGCTTTTCAAAAGCACTTTTAAAAAATTTGTTTTAAACTTTAAGTGTTGAGTATTGCAGTAAAAAATGCTTTTGAGAAAATAAATGCTAATCTTTAGACATAATGTTGTAAAGTAAAAAAAAAAAAAAACATTTAAATGATATTCAGATTCATTAATACTATGGTATATAAAATATATCAACTTAAGTTATAATAAAATTATAAAAAATTTTATTGTAACTTGTTAATATTTTTATATATGAAATATAAATTTTAAATTATGAAAAGTGGTTTTTGAGAAGATAAAATATTCATTTTTAGACATGATATTGTAAAGTAAAGAAATGCATTTAAATGATATTCAAATTCATTAATATTATGATATATGTAATATATCAAATTAGGTTATACTAAAATATAAAATATAATTCATTGTAACTCATATTAATATTTTGAAATATGACATATAAATTTTAAATACTTTTAAGAAATTAATATAAATTGTTTATAAAACTTAATTTGAATATATAGAGCATATTTTAGATATTAAAATAATGTACAAACATAATCATTATAAATTCAATATAATGTTACGTATATAAAATTAATTTCAAAAGGGAAATAATCGTATAATCTAATATAAGTATTACAAAAATAAATAAATTGAATGATAAATGAAGATTAAAAACATGTTTTTTACTTCAAAAGTAAAATTTCAAACAAAAAGCTATAAATCATAGTTTATTTTAGGTTAAAAAATGTTTTTCAAAAGCATTTTTGCCTTCAAAAGTTATATGTTTAGCATTGTTTATGACTTCAAAAAATATTCTTAGTGCAAAAGTGCTTTTAAGATAACAATGGTAAACACAACCAAAATGACTTTGAACATGGTTTTGGAGATTAATTTAGGTATTTGGTTACAATATAAAAATTTGTGTATTCACATATACGATTTTTTTTTCATGTAGTAAATATTTTATATGATTTTTTTACGCATCAATAACTTATTTTTATGTATTTTTATAATGAAAGTATGCTTGTCACAACAAAAGAAACAACAAGCAAAACTTTGCACACAAATATTGCTAATGTAGTTCAAATTTAGCTAGCATCTATGGAGCCTTGTTCAGAGAATAAATTCACCAAGATCAAAAGTACCAATAAACAATGATTTAAGTTCAACCCTTTAATTCTCAAGGTATAGCTAGGGTTGTTATCGGATTGACCAGGAGACTAATTCAAAAATGTGGCTTTGAACTGGTTAGAGTAAGAATAGGTTGAACTGCTTGAATTGAGATTTTTGAATTTTTTTATTTTTTTAATTTTTAATATTTTTAATTCGATCCATTGAACCAGTCGAACAGTGAATTGGTTTGACCATTGATCCAGTTTAAAAAATATTAGGTGTAGCCTCACCTTTATAAATATAAGTATGATTCTCACTACCTAAAATTACAATCACTTAGTAGGTATTATCAAGTTATTCAAAGATGACACTCTCAACAAAATATTTCCTTATACGAACAAATGTTTAAATCGACACCCAAAAACATATCCCTTAAATTAGTAAAGTAGATTATTTAATAACCAACTCAAGGTAGTCGATGAACTCCCTTGTCCCATGGCAAGCAAATACTTTAAGCACATTTGCTTATCATTCTAATTACTATTTTGTTGCAAACTACAAAGGTGGAATTAATACAAAAAGTAAATAAGGAAAAGTTAATTGAACAAGTTCAAATCCTCCTTACAAAAAAAAGTTTAAAGTTTAATGATAACCAAATAAAAAAATCTTAAATAAAACTCTCCCTATATGATAACTAATAAAACTTCAACAAAACTCCCCCATTTTGACAAGAGTCCAAAGAGAGACTCCAAGGATCTTCAATTTCAACTCTCGAGTATATTACAAGACATCGAGCTGCCTCTTGTTGATTCTCACCAACAAGATTAAAAAGCCAAACTCAAAACCTAGATTCTTTAGTGTTTGAACTCGTTGTGCTCGGGGTAAAGTATTTATGGGCACTAGTTTTGTGGGCACATCAAGTTCTTCAATAGCATGATCCTCTTCATGCTATTCAACAATTGGAGCCTCCATTATGATGGTGTCATCAATAGGATTTCCAATATCAAACTTGATATTATATTTCAATTCATGCGAAAAGTGGCTCTAAATGATAATCATTAGTTTGAATCTTTTTTTGCCTTATGAGGAGTTCATAAATTAAAAAAGGAAACTGTAACCAAGATTTACTTTAATTTCATTACCAACTTTAAATAACAGAAGCCCCCAATTCTTTCCCTATTGATGCATCATATGAGGTTGGTATGCAATTATAAATTGTCAACTTGTGTATAGCAACATAAAATTGACTAAGGTTGGAACTTGGGATGCCTATCCTTTGGTATCTAGTTTTTTCGAGCACCACCAATTAGGATATTAGAGATTTTATCCCAATCAGCTGCAAAAGTCATCTTCCTGTTCTAAAATTTCTAGAAAATCACAAATAAGAGAATGACTAAAATTAAAGTACTCCCCTTTTACATAGATCTTCATATAATCCTTTAAATTTCAATAAAAAACTGTGGAGTATGCCCCGCATTTCGATCAAATTAGGACACAATCAGAGAGTGACGTTGTAATAAGGAGAAGCTCCTCATCTTGACGAGCTATCAACATCACGATAAGAAAAAGACCATCTAAAACAGTGATTTCTTCCTCATAGAAAAAATCCTAGCTACAACACATGTTTGCAGTGCAATAAACTTCCAGATCACCCAAAATAGTGCTTTCTTCCTCACATAAGCCATAATTTTCCATGGATATCCCATTGCACCCATTGCGCACTTCGCCTCATATTTCTCAGGCCAAGAGCATGTAATGGTAAAATTAACGCCAAGTTGTATGCTAAATTACTTGATAGCAGCTCCAAAAGCATCTTTGGAGTCAAACTCCATCCCAACCTCTAAATGGCCGGAATTTGTTAACAAAGACACATATCCTAGTCTTATATGAGGGAGGTCTGGGAATTCCAAACCTCCATCAACATCAAGATCAAGAGTTCGTATGTGTGGTGGGGGTTGATAAGCCGTGAAACCTGGGTCATCCTATTGAGTAATGTTTGCAACTTCACCGTCAGATCCACCGTCCTCAGGTTCAGTGAGAGTGGGATCCAATTTTGAAATTACAGTAATTTTCGCACCATTGGGCCTTGCCTCCTCTATTGAGTCGTTATCTGTTTGTTTGTTCTCTTTGACCTCTTCGTTCTCTTCTCCCTATTCGTTATCAACCCGCTATGCAAATCTAGGGTTGAACGTGCCCTCACCGGTCGAGGTTGTCGGGAGTAGATCATCTATTCTTGTAAACCCCAGTAACTTGATTACAAACCAAAATTAAAATCAAAGGCACTGACAGAATTTCATGTAGGTGTATTGTAGGCTCGGTGGCTAAATACCTCTAATTGTCCCCCACCCCAATGGTCGATGGTCAAAATCAACGAATGCCTTGCCATTAATGATGATTCTGACGGGTCTTGGTATGAGCTTCATAGCAATAATGTCATTCTATTGCACAATCGAGTGGTGAGATTTTTAGCTTTTTCATCGGGCGTAAGATTTGGTGGACAGAGTGTTCGTGAGTTCGGGCTATCTTCGTCCCCTTGATGAAGTCGAGATCGCTTTGCAACTCGAGGTCCAAGTTAGCGGTGATTATATCATCTTGGGTTGAAGTGTAACTAGGACTTCAAGGTTACAAAGGTTATGTTGTCAAAAGATGAAGCATAACTAAGACCCTAGTTAACGGTGGTTGGGCAGGCACAACAACCAGTTTCTCCTCATCATAGAAGTATGCTTTATAAAACCTATACGGAAGTACGAAAAAGAAAAACGGAAGGGTCTCCCAGTATAATCAAGTAATTCGTGTTGTCCATGTCTACCAAAGGCAGTAATCCTATTAGTAGAACTTGTTACACCCCAAATATGTCACAAGGTATAATAATTTCGTCACCGCTTTTGGTGGATATGGATAAAACGAAATACTTGATTATATTAAAAGACCACTGCATTTTTCTTCATTGTACTTCTTTTTGGGTTTTACAAACCATCTTCCTTTGACAAGGAAAAACTAGTTGTCGTGCCCGCATAACCACTGCCAACTAAGACCTCATTTATGTTTCATCCTTTGACAACATAACCTTTGTAAACTTGAAGCTGTAGTTACACTTTAACCCTAGACCGTATAATCACCATCAACTAAGACCTTGAGTTGCAATGCAATCCGGCTTTCTGGGTGATGACTCCATACTCACATGACAGATGAAATTTGTAGATCACCCAGCTTCACGGCACCACTGTAAATTCAAACATTCCTTAAAACTAAAATCATGTCTATCCCAAACATGGATAAAGATAAATCTATAAACTTCTAATTTCTAACTGCAAGAAAAAAAAAGAAAAAAATAATTTTTAGGTAAGTGAAAACGTGCGACGTAGGACGCTTTTTCAGGAGAGAGACTAAAAATTTGCCTTATATGACGTGTTTTCATTTCTCTCTCCAAATTCAGCATAGATCGGTAAATTTGTAGAATTTCAACATAGTTTCTCAAATAATTTTTTTCTAGCATATTCTTATAAATTAACTGTTTGAAAGAGGTTTTATATGCTCTAGATCTTCTTCAGGCTCAAAATATGACGGGTAATAATATACCTCTTCACTTGTGGTAGGTTTTATAGGCACTTCAGGTGGCATGACCTCATTCTCTTTTTCTGTTGGTTCAGTTTATACATTCTTTTCAAAAATCATAAGATCAGATTTAAGCACAACTTTAGAAGTAAAAACATCAATCGGAACTTCACTTGTGATTTCATCAACAGGTTTATCTAAATCAAGAAAATTATCAAAAATATTAAGTAGTTAATTGAGTTGATTTCACCTATCAATTAGATTCTAACTCAATTAAAAAAATTATCAAAAGCCTAAATTATTTTACAAAATGGTAAATATATTATGTTTTTTTATTGCCTTTTTATATAAAATCAAGATTTCAACACAAGTAGATCTTATTTTTGTGACAAATAATCATCCATTATTTCAATCAAATTGGTTTTTAATATTCTCTTTCATTGAAAATGGAACACCACCCCAAGAGGGCAAATACAAATGGACAATTCATTAATCCCAGATCACTGAAACATATGAAAGATAGGCAGTAGATGGCAGAATCTCATTAAAAGAACAAAATATATAATATACATACTGAAACAACGTTCCTAATCCATGCCAGGTAGACCAATCAGAAATAATTAAAATATGATACCATTTCGATTCAATAAGGTATTTATTTAAAAATAGGTGTCGGCAACTACATTCATAATTTGTATGTCATCAATTATGGACTGTTATCATCAACTTGAGTGTTATATATTAGTAATTTTGTAAATAACGAGATAAATATTTTGCACAGAGATAAGCATTAATTAAGGATTAGGCTTAAACTCGTCAGCAATTGCGTGTTAAAAACTTAATGTGTGTTTTCGTCAATGAAAGATTAATTATTTTTCTTTTATGGAAAATATCTTTTACTTTTTAACAACATGCAAAGCAAAAAGGACCAACCTCTTTTTGTTGAGTGCAAATTAGTTGAAAAACAACTTATTAACCAAATTTAGATACAAGAAAATATGCTAATTACTAATTGGCCTTTCAAGAATACTCGAATGAGTATCCTCTTTTAATAAAATCTTGATTTTACTACTAATTATTTTAGCTAAACTTATCCAACCTTGGAGATTGATATTTTATAATTTAAAATTGGTTTGAGTTCTTGTTTATTGTTATATTTTTAGTACATAAAAATAAACTTTTAGTAAATAAAAGAAAACAATTTAAGAAATTATGATAAGGAGTTGATCCTTTACTTTGCAAATGGATATTCCATTTGGATAAAATTCTGAAAAGAAAAGTTGCTTTTGGGCCATAGTTTTAGGTCTCCAAAGCAAAGAAATCAATTCCATTAGATATCTTCCCAAAAGTCAGAATCTCTTTTCAAAGGACACAGGATAAAAACTTCTCTAAATTATATAGGATTAGGTAAAATAAATAATTAAAAAATTATTTAATATTGATAGTTATGTAGTTGGGTATTTTACCAATAAAGGCCCATTTCCAACTTTTTTTACGGAAATGGGCCGATTTCTTAATTATTTACTGGAATAGGCCGAAAACGGGGAATTCGCGTCCACGTCAGCGCGAAGTCAGGGTATTTGCCAGCAAAGCGCGTCCCTAAGGAAGCGCTTTGTCCACATCAGCAGAAAACGCTTCCCTGAGGACGCGATTTGTGCTAATCTGGACAAAGCGCTTTCTCAGGGACGCGATTTGCCCGTGTTTTTCATCGGATTAGGGTTTTTGAGGGTTAGGGTTAAGGTAGGTTAGGTTTTTTAGGGGTTAGGGTTTTTGTAAGGGTTTAATTAATTAAATTAGGTTGTAAGATTAATTAATTAAATTAGGGTTTAGGGTTAATTAATTAAACTAAATATTAATTAAAAATCAATTAAATTCGAGTTTAGGGTTAAGTAATTAAATTTGTGTTTAGGGTTTTGGAAAAAAAATATATGCAATATAAATTATGTATTAGTGTATTTAAAATAAAATTTTGGTTTTTTTTTCTTCAGTAGTATCTGGAAAAAAAATTTTAAGAAGAAGTTTCTGAAGAAATAGTATCCAAAACGCTTCAAGCAGGATGCAATGTCAGCAAAATTACTGAAAAATGCTCCCACGTGGACGCTTTTTTTCTACAGTGGTATCTGAGAAAATAATTTTGAGAAGACGTTTCTAAAAAAATAGTGTAAAAAATGCTTTAAACAGGATGCACTGTCATCAAAAGTACTGAAAAAAGCTCCCACGTGGACGCTCTTTTGATACAGTGGTATCTGAAAAAATAATT
Source organism: Gossypium anomalum (assembly GCA_025698475.1). NCBI lineage: Eukaryota > Viridiplantae > Streptophyta > Magnoliopsida > Malvales > Malvaceae > Gossypium > Gossypium anomalum. The sequence goes on from CM046961.1 coordinate 9,610,039, forward strand.
TTGAGATGACCTTTCTGAACAAATAGTGTAAAAAATACTTCAAACAGGATGCAATGTCAGCAAAATTGCTGAAAAAAGCTCCTACATGGATGCTCTTTTGCTACAGTGGGATCTGAAAAAATAATTTTGAAATGACCGTTCTGAACAAATAGTGTCAAAAACGCTTCATGCAGCATGCATTTTCAGCAAAATTAACGAAAAAAGCTCCCACGTGGATGTTATTTTTCTACAGTAGTTCCTATTTGGCCTTAGACTATAAATGAGCCAAATTTCATTCTCAGGCTGCATAAGTTACAGCAAGAGAAACTAAGGTTAAAATAGAATAGAAACTGAAGATGAGTGAAACTGAGGTTAAAATAGAATAGAAATTGAAGATGAGTGAACATATTAGTATTGTTACTTACTATGATGGTGAGGTCCATGACACCGAGAACGGTGTTGTTTTTTTATCGGAGAACACAGCGCGACGGGTTTTTAACCAGAACATAGATTTGAAAGAACTTTGAAAAAGAATTAGGCGTAAAATCTTTGGAATGACGCCAATAAAAGTTTTGTCTATTAAGTATCGATTTTTTGCTTCGGTTGATCCCGTGAGATATGACTCATTCGACATCAAAGGTCCTCGTAGCTTGGAGGCAATGGTGGAGACTCATCTTGCTAGTGGATCACCCTACCTCGAGTTATATGTCCAATTTGTATCGCCAAATGATGCATTTGCGACTTCAACATCTACTGCTGTTCAAGAGGAATACACGACCCCTGCCCGAGACTCTGCTAGTGGGTGGCAAAACACGGAAGCGTCTGTGTTTTTTAGCAATATGGAATACACAACCCCTGGCCGAGACTCCGTTAGTGCATGGGACATGCACCTCGGTGGGTCGACGTTTGATACTGGAAATACATGCTGGGGAACGACATCAACTACTAGTGGTTGGCAATCAACATTTGATTGGGGACGTTATGAAACGTCCACAAGAAGGGACTATTTACTCCCAATGACGTCCACCTGCGAGGGAACCTCGTTTGTTACAGATGATGGTGGGTCAGATGATGAGTCCGATGTGGATCCACCTCGAGAGCCCGGGCCCGATGGTGCAGAAGTTGTATTATTTTCTGAACCGGAGCCTACTCTAACCATACTTGAAGATGTTGAAGGGGTTCAGATGAAAAAGAAGAAGATCCACGATTCAGGGCGTACTCACCTCCAGCCCACATGCATAATATTGATCTATCTCAAGATGATGCGTTGGAGTTTCCAGATCTACCACACAGAAGGCATGACCGTACAAGTTCATAATTGGATTTGGGTGAACTGGAAGTTGGTAAGGTGTTTTCCAATAAAGATAGTTTTCTTGGTGTATTGAAATAACATAGCATCATGGAAGGAGTTAACTACAACGTGGTTAAATCCAAATCCGATAAGTTTGAGGCCAAGTGTGCAGTGCAATACAACACATGTTCAGGGAAAATTATGGCCTCATTGAGGAAAAAGTCAGGCTTGTGGCAGATTAAAAAGTACAAAGGTCCACATACATGTGTTGGCTGTACAGTTTCACTAAACTTCTAGGGTTTTTGAATAATATTGTTATTACGTAATGTTACATTATTTAACGCATTTTGTTTATAGGTGTTTCACAAGATCATCCAAAGATGAATTCAGATATGTTAGCTAACTTAATACTACCGATGGTGAAGGCAGATCCCAGGACTTCAGTGTAGGTCTTAATTGCCAATATTCGTAGCCAATTGAGGTACACACCCTCTTACCTCAAGGCTTGGATAGTTAAGCAAAAGGCATTGGAAAAGATGCATGGTGGGTGGGATGCTTCATATAATGAAGTGTGGCAGTGGTGTCAGGTGCTGGAGAGATATGTCCCAGGTTGCATAACAGACTTGCGTACGACAACGACCGATTGCTCCGTGGATGCCAAGTGTTCAAGCATCTGTTCTGGAGCTTTAAGTAATGTCGAGACGCATTTATATACTGCAAGGCGTTGGTACAAACTGACGGTACATTTATGTACGGTAGATATACCCATCGACTACTGCTAGCTGTGGCACAAGATGACAATGAGAGAATCCTTCCAATTGTGTTTGCAATAACACCAGGAGAGTCAGCTGATGACTGGGAATTCTTTCTTTCCAGGCTAAGGAGGCATGTCTGCCCCCAACCTGATATCTGCGTTATATCGGATCGGGGCACCGGAATACCAGCCTCAATTGAGCGTCAGGGTAGCCTATGGCATCGCACACACCATCGGTATTGCCTAAGGCACGTTGCGTCAAACTATTATGGGCAATTTTGATCTACAAGTGAATGACGACAAGTGACCAACATGGGTATTTAATCTTTACTAATATAATTGCTTTTGTAATATTCAATTTATTCTGAATGGAAGAGTGGTATGTAATTTTTGCTATCATCTTATATTCGCAGAGTATGAGATAAATAAGGACCGTTTTCATAAAATGTTGGCGGTTTTGCGTTCAGTTAATGAAGAAGGCCATGACTACCTCTGTAACATACCTTTTGAACAGTGGACACAAGCATACGACGGCGGCCTACGATATGGTCAAATGACCTCGAACTTGGCTGAATGCATAAATTCTGTTCTAAAAGGAACACGTCATTTGTCGATAACATCGGTTGTGTGAGAGACGTATTTTCATTTAGCAGCACTATTTCCAAAGCGAGCAACGATGTATAAAGACGAAATGCAGGGAGGCCATGTATGGGGCGCGAAAGTATTGCAAGAAATTAACAAGGCGAAGGCACGGGCCAACACCATGCACACAGTGTGTCACAATCGCGACAACCTATGGTTTCGTGTGACGGAGTTTGACAGACCGAACCAAGGTATTGTTGGCGGGCAATATCGTGTACACTTGACAAATAGGACTTGCGACTGTGGGAGGTTTGACGCACTTCATTATCCATGCGCTCATGTAATTGCAGCTTGTCAGAATCTCCGTCTGGATCCCATGAGCTATGTCGACGAAGTGTACAAAATAGAATACATGTACAACGTGTGGAGACACGTATTCCCACTGGTCCCAGATAAACGTAAATGGTCGTCTGTATCGCTTGCTCCGTTTAAACTATTATCGGATAGGGATTTGCGTCGTAAACCAAAGGGTCGACCTTGCTCGACTAGAATACGTAACAATATGGATATCCAAGAAACAACCAACCAACACAAGTTGTGTGGATGGTGTAGGAACTAAGGCCATACAACTCGATCATGTCTAAATCGGAATAGCTGATGGTTGTTGTAATAAAATTATGTTGCATTATTTACATTTTATTAAAATGATGGAAAACATTAAAAATATTTCCTTATTCAAAACAACTTTTATTTTATTACAAATATAAAAGAGTAAATTATAATTAAAATACTAAAAACAACTTTTATTTTATTACAAATATAAAAGAGTAAATCATAATTAAAATACTAAAAACAACTTTTATTTTATTACAAATATAAAAGAGTAAATCATAATTAAAATACTAAAAACAACTTTTATTTTATTACAAATATAAAAGAGTAAATTATAATTAAAATACTAAAAACAACTTTTATTTTATTACAAATATAAAAGAGTAAATTATAATTAAAATATTAAAAACAACTTTTATTTTATTAAATGAAAGAATATAAAAAAGTTTATACAAGTATATTAAAAAAATCAATGTTGGTGTCGGTCGGTATCAATGCCACATGGGGTCGTCGACAGTTACGTGCTATATTCCTCCTTGGTTCAGGTTCCGGAGAGGGTTCTAGTTGCTCCAGCGGGGATTGTGGTTCATCCAGCTGGAGATCTAGTTGTGGGTGTAGGGAGGATGAGCCACCTTGATAGAATAATGACTGCGGAGGTGTTTGCATCACTCATGACGGAGGTGTTTGAATCCCATAAGGCAATGGGGATTGGTAAAAAGAAGAGCTCCCCGATAATGCCTCATGCGACGGCGGCCTATAGATCGGCGATTGACTCGGAGTAATTAGGAACGGAGATGAACTGGGCCATGCATTCCAACCTGCCATAAGACTAGAAAAAGGAAATATATAAGGGTTAGGATATATATAAGGGCCAAGATACGCACCTGGCATAATCTGAAAAGGCTGTGATATGGGTACCGTCGGTTGAAGTGTTGGGCCCGGTGACTGTGTGGGCGCTATTGATGGGCCAGCTGATTGTACGGGCATTATTGATGGGCCCGGGTCGTTATCTCTTCTTCTTGTATTTAAAGGGCCTCGTCGTTCCCTTTGGACACGAATTTGCCTTCGCCTCTCTTCTTCGGACAGTAAATATGGCTTCCCATGGATCCTAAACTATGGCTTGTATTCCGGCACGCACGCTAACTTAGAAACGATGATCGGTTCCCGAGTAGGTGTATAATCATACCGATTCTCCCACATTTCAATATATGCTGAGTGCAATCTTGGCCAATCCGTATGCAATTGCCTAAGTCCATTTTGTGCTCATCATCGAGCACCTTAGGTGCCACGGGAATCGGTTGTCGGAAGCTAAATTGCCGCAATACTCGATCTGACTGGTGCATCTCCACGATAACATAGTTGACCAATGGGACCTTCACGTGCCAAACGTTTGGATTTTGAAATAATTCATCCGGAATTACTACCCGAATTGCCGGATCCTCGTATGGTGTCCATTGAAACTATATGAACATAATAAAAATATTAGTTGTATACATAATACTAAATATTAAATACGAAACGAGTATTTTATTATCTATATATATTTCATTTAAAACTTACTTGTGCTTCTGACCGTTGGTCTAATAGAAGCCGTATATCTTCTAGAGATGTAGGTATTCCAACATAACTCGCCGAATTGTTCCACCTAATTAAATAAATTTTTAGCATACAATTATATTTTAAATCTACATAATAATTGTAAAATCTAATTTAAAATTTACCTCGTTATAAGTGGGAATGTATATGGCTGGTCCACTCGAGGACGTAAAAATGGAAAGCGAAATCGTGCCCATGATTGCAGTAGTGATAGGCAACCTCCGATTTTAACTTTATTCGGTCGCGTCGCCCTGCACATCTCCCGGTACAATGTTGCTAACACGACAGACCCCCAACTAAGTTCACCAGCTGCTCTAAAATCAACGAGTTTCAGCAGCCATCTTAGATGTACGCGGTTTCGTGACAAGTCCGGCATTAGATAACCTCCGTTCAGCTCAAGAATGTATGCCCGAGCATATCGTATTCTTTCTAGTTCAGTCGAATCATTATCCGGCTCCAGAAATGTGTCTCGTAACCAGCCCATCCTGATCCGACCTCTGTTAATATTATCCGGAATAGCACCTAAAAGCTTGTAACATACGGCGCCCCAATCAGTAGAATAAACAGACCCAGTGACCGCGTCCCCATCCACTGGCAATCCCAATTGCAACTCCACGTCTTCCAAAATGATAGTACACTATCGCATGGAAGATGGAAAGTGTGCCTCTCGGGTCTCTACCTCTCTATCAACGCACTGATTAGTTTCGGGTCCAACTTGCACCCAGGCCTATCGTGGCCACGTGCCAAAAACCCGCGTCCCGCAGGTAACCCTCTATTAACGGCGATGGAGGACCAGACATATTACAGATATAACATTGCAATACCCGATATACAGACTGTTATAAAAAATTATAAAATAAAAATTAATTAAAATTGCATAAATGAAAAAAATATTAAATTGTATTGAAAAATTAATTAAAATTGCATAAATTAAAAAAATATTAAATACTATTGAAATATTAAAATTATCACTTACCATTGTCATTTGATCGACGAAGATGTGTTTATTATCGAAACGAATTAATTCCCTTTCCATTGCAAAAATTTAATTTAAAATACAACTAATTCAAAAAAAAAAATAGAGCTTTTTTGCAAAAATTAAAGAGAGCTTTGAGAAAATTTGAGAGAATTTTTGAGAGAATTTGAGAGAATTTGGATAGGAGGACTTTTTTGTGTAAAAAATCAAGGGGAGGGGGGTTTTATAGTTTTTTTTTTTACCGTTGGGGCCCAACGGTCAAATTTTTGACCGTTGAAAAACACGGGCAAATCGCGTCCCTAAGGAAGCGCTTTGTCCAGATCAGCACAAATCGCTCCTCAGGGAAGCGTTTTCTGCTGATGTGGACAAAGCGCTTCCTCAGGGACGTGCTTTGCTGGCAGATACCCTGACTTCGCGCTGACGTGGACGCAAATTCCCCGTTTTCGGTCTATTTCGGTAAATAATTAAGGAATCAGCCCATTTCCGTAAAAAAAGTTAGAAATGGGCCTTTATTGGTGAAATACCCTATGTAGTTAGTGTTTTCCCGAAACATCTTAGGTTTTATCCACCCTTCTCTTATTTTCTTTTTTAATTTCAGTAAATTAGGATAAAAATATTAAATAGAGTAAAATATTATTAAGTGCAGGTCGTAGCTCAAATGGTTAAACACCATTCCCTTTTTCCACAAGTTCAAGCCATGTCACTCATCACCCATTTTCCCTTTTTTCGGCAGGAAAGATTATTTGCCTAAATAGCACCTAAAATTTTGAAAATCCTAGCTATTTAAACTATTTTTCTAATTAGGCTAGGATTTTGCTTTCTTTTTCCAATTCTATTAGAATTTTACTTCCATCTTTTATATTTCTTCCCTCTTTCTTTTCATCAAAAATTTGTTCCATTGTTGAAAATTATTCTCGATTACCCCAAATCAAAATCTATTCTCGATTTTAACTTGTTTTCCAACTGGACTCGTGATTGCAATTAGGAACACCTTTTGACCGTTGCCAAGAATCGGTAAGAACATTCCAATTCCGATGTTTAGATCTTAAATTCCTGTAGAATTTCTTTTCACGCTGAATTTAAGATTGATTAAATGATTTTTATGAATATTTCGAAATCTTGATTATTCTTGAAATTCGTTATTAATTATTGAGTAAATATCATTTGAAGGACCCGATTTAGGTATCCCGAATCAGATTGGAACATGATGAACATTGCTTGAGACCTCAACGACAGGTTTGTGTTCTTTTACAAGAAAATCGGGACAAGTTGTGCCTCGAAATAGGGCCATACGGCCAGCCACACCTGTGGACCATACAGCCCTTCACACGGCATTGTCCCCCTAAAACCCTAGGTTTTTCGAATCGCACACGACCTAGGACCTTCTACATGGTCACAGTTTGTCATATAGCCTAGCCACACAATTGTGTACCCCCTCCACAAGGTCTAAGGCATTCCACACAGTCGTGTGTCCTTTGTATATCTGATTTTACAGTTTTGGCCCAAAATTTTATGTTATGTTTAGTTTAGTCCCTAATTTTTTTGAACTGTTTTAGTATATTATATTATTCAATTAAGTCACCGATAATGTGAAATATGTTAGAATCCATGAATTGGCTGACCGTATGTATATGACGTTTATATACATTTGCATGGATTGTGAACAATATGTATGACTATTGTTTCAATGTCGGTGATTGTATGTATAGTATGCTTTATGAAATTGTTAAACCGATCACATAAAAATCATGACTTTTGCTACTATGTGGATTCATCACTAGATATTAATTGCTACTAAATCAAATTGTTATGAGCCTACTATTTGCTACTGTATTGTTCTGTTAAAAGCATATTAAATGCTACTATTGATCTGTTCGAACATGGCATATTGTATTGCACGGGGTGGGATGTTATGAACGACAGAAGTATTGGCAATTTATCTGCATTTATTTTGTTGTGTACTCACAGCCATATGTAGATTCCATCTGCGACGGTCTTATTGTGTACCCACAGCCAAAGGTAGATTCCATCTGCAGTATTTTGTTGTGTGTCCACAGCCATCGGTGATAAAACTGCAAACTATTGGTGGTTAACCCACAACCTGGTGTGCTGGAGGTTGGAGTTCTGAGGAACTCCTATTGTAGTGTGCAGCGGTGGGGTAAGATCGTTTCTATTAAAAATTGATATTGTATGGCATCTATGAAATTATGTGCATACAAACCTGGAATTTCTAGTAAAATATATTTATATCTACATATACGAATAAGTAATTTGTGAAATCAATATTTTGATATTGCTATTGTGAATTCTTGAAACTAATGGTGGCTAAATTAAGAACTGATATTTCAAACTGCTACTAAATTATGATTATTTTATGCATTATTAATTAATATGCCTTATTGACTATTGCATTGATCTTCTTGTGATTGAACTCACACTGAGCGTCATAGCTTACCCCCTTTAAATTTTCATCCTTACAGATAACCCACTAGGTTAGGACGTGGATGCGACATCCAGAGGGTCTTAGCTAGGCTTTGTTAAAATATCTTTAGATACATTATTTGATATTTTATTATTCAAAGCTTATATTATTATTTTAATTCGAACTATGGCATAGGACTTAGGATTTGGGTTACTATTATTTTGCATGACACCTAATTTAAAATTTTAAGATATCTTGTAATGATTATTAATTAGTATGCATGAACCTCGGTTTTCATTAAAGACAAACAGACATTACTTTTCCACCGTTAAATCATAATTAAGAATTTAAAAAATAATAAATTGGTTTGTAACTAAGTTTTCTTCTAAAATAAACTGTCATCAGACAAAGTTTTAGGTTAAAGTTTTTCAATAAGAAAACAAGATTTATTTTTAATTAATTTAATTTCCTTTTCCTTCTTCTCATTAAAAAATTTTAACCAAAATTTTTTTTTATCAATTGTTAATAGAAAAAAATATAAATAAAAATTATAAAAAATGAGTTTTAAAACATATAACAAAGATAAAAGAGATTTTCAAACAGCATATCAACTCAAGATTAAATACAAATCCTTTATTAAAATATTGATTTCTTTCTTAGAAGATTGGGGAAAAAAGGAAGAAGATGAGAGATTTAAGTAGATAAGATTTTGAGGGTGGGTTGGTTAACCTTTCTAAAGTTTCTTGGGAAAAGATTAGAAGAAATAAATATTAAATAAATATATGAAATTAGAGTTATTTAATTATTCTTAAAAAAAAGTGCATGTAGTTTCTTTGTATGAAATTGTAACATTATAATATACATACTTATGTTATTTCATTAAAATTTAACACTATTAATTTCATTATAAGGTCTTATTACATCTGTTTTCTTTATACTCCTTCCCCAACCCTTCAATTAAAGTGTTTGTTAAATTTGGATAGCAAGTGATTTATTAAACTTTTATCAAATAATTTTTTTAATAAATCTCAAATTATCCTAAATTATAGATAAAATCTACAGCTTTTAATTTAAAGTCCAAGTTGAGATTAGATTTAGAGGCCCAAACCCAATGGATTGTCTTAATTTAAAACATGAAACCAATGCGATCAGTACCATACTATCATTTTGGAATTATTGATACTTTAAAAATATTTTTAATATATTTATAATTCATTTTCTAGTTTCTCAATAAATTTATTGTAATACATATGCAAAATAGGCCTCAATTGCATATCTTAAAATTATTAATTAATTTAGTTAATCGAGTTTAATGATTATATTTTATTTCTTAATAATTATATTAAAAATAGTTAAGAAAAAATAATAATAATTTTTTTCTAAATATTTAGACATGATTTAAAATATAAAAGTATATAAATTATTATGTATCTGTATAAGTCGATATAAATTGCAAAGTTAAAAACGAAACTTAAATTTATCAATTTAAGATTGATAGATTGATTTCGAAACAGGGTTGAGTTTCAACTAGTAATTAGTTTGCTATGAGAGCTTATAGCTTATGTGTATAAATTACAAGTGAATGTAACTTGAATTTCTCAATGCAATGATACATGATAGTTTTCATTCCCTCTTTCTTTATTTTCATTTCTTCATCTTCCATTCTTGTTAATTCTTAGAAATAAATCTAAAGATTTATCATATGTATGGATTGAGATTTTATTATTCTAACATAAATTATACTTGAAAATTTATGATTCATGTAATTTAATCATCTTTTATAAGTCAAATTAAAAGAGTGTTATTCGGGTGAAATTTAAAAATCACGTAATGAACAAAATTAACAAAATGATGTATTTTTTTTTATAGGCATGAATATGTTTTTTTTTTTCTTATGAGAGCTTAGAAGTTAGAAACTATGGGGTTGGTCGTGTTTGTTCGTTTTTCGTTTATTTTTTTTTATGTTTACCCTTCATCTTCATTAAAGAAACGACACTTAGGATGCGTTTGTTTCATAAAAAATAATTTACGAAAATTCAGGAGCAGAACCAAGGGCTAGTAGAGCCCCCGACCTCCTAAAATAGAAAATTTCTCTTTTAGCTCTTTTATAATTTATAAAAATTTAAATTAATAATGATAAAATTGTACTTTAGCCCCTCAAAAGTGATAAAAAATTGATTTAATTTTTCAAAAATAAAAAAAGATACAGGCTATTAAAATAGTGAATTTGCATTTTTACTATCATAAAAGTATATAACTTAATTCCACACAAAAAAACCTAGCTTCATCTCTATGATAAATTTTTTTTTACATTTTCCTATGTTTGTTTCATAGAAAACAGCTTGATCAATAGAAGATCACTAACAAGTCAATTGATAATAAGTTATTTTTCTCGTAAATTGCAAGTCATTTTCCAAAAAAAAAAAAAAAGCTCCTTTATAAGTAATTTTATTTTTATATAAAATTAACTTAAATTAAGCCCAATATTATTATATTAATAATGAAATTGTAATTTTAATTTTAAAAATATTTAAATATTAATATCGAATATTATAAATTTTAATATGATTAAACATACACATTTAACCATTCCTATTTAATAATATAATTTGTATAATTTATCATTTTAATTTTACAATTTTATTTTAATAATAAATTTTAAAAATAATAATTTTAAAGTTTAAATAATATTCTTCTTATATTATTGAAAATATTTATATTAATATTTTAACAATAAATATAATAAAATTTTTATAGTATAAAGGTTAAAATATGTTATAAGTCCATATACTCTTCATAAATTTAGAATTTATTTCATGTATTTTTATTTTTAGGAATTTAGTCCCTCTACTTTTTAAATTTTAAAATTCAAGTCTAATTGTTAATACTATTAAATTTTTTGTTAATTTTGTTGATGTGATATTTTTAAATAAAAAATACTCATTTAATAATTATGTAACTAAAAAATGATGTTGCAATGATGGCAAATATCCTTTTTTTACTTTTCTTGTTGTTTTTATGGAAAGGATGGATGATGATTGATGGAGATGGCATAAGGTGGTTGGTGGCAGAGCAAGGCTAATGGGAGTTGGTGGCTAGTGGCGGGGGTATGGCTAACAGTGACTTAGGGGCAAGGAAAAGGGACCAATTTTACAAATCTTAGAAGTTGAGGAGCTTTTGTAATTTTTTGTTTTGACCCATTAGCTTTTTTTTTTTTTTTGAATAGTTTTAGTATAAGTTCTGATCATATCTGCTCTTTTTAACACAATGCCTAGAACTACCTATAGCCATTCCCCAACCCATAAATAGGAGGATAATGTAAAGGGGCGTATCTAGGGGGCTGGCAGGGGCTTGACCCCTCCCTAAAATGGAAATTTTTTCATTTAAACTCTTTATAATTTTTAAAATTTTAAAATAGTAAAGGTAAAATTGTACTTTAGCCTCCTAAAAATGATAAAAAAATTGATTTAATCCTTTAAAAATTATAAAAATATAGTCTATTGAAATGGTGAAATTATATTTTTACCATTGTAAAAATTACAATTAAATTTCGGCCCCTCCTAAAAGAATTTTCTACCTTTGCCCCTAATAATGCGTTTTAGTGCACTCGAACTTATATCCTCCTATATTGGCAACAATGTCTGGGCAAATCAAACTAAGGCTCAATCAACAACCATATTTAGAATTTATAATTGAAAATAATTGAATTTGAAAGTTTTGAATATTGAGAATTGAAATCAAGTTATAATAAAAAAAAATACAAAGAGCTTTTGGGATAAAATTGGATGTTTACAATTTTCATAGAGAATTTTTCTATCAATGATCAATAGAGCTAAAGCGTCAGCTCATCATTTATTGTTAGATGCATAGATGATGGTTCCTTAATTAATTATTTTCATAGAATCTTTAGTTGCCAATGGTAGTAATTTTATTTTCCATATGTAAGTCAACCAGAATAACCATTTTTCATTATGACATTTAAATATTACAATAAGTATACTCATGAATGTACACAAGTATTTATAACTCAACCGATGAGTAGGAGGATGTTTATAAATAGGCAAGCAAATAATGTGATCAATCTCCTTTAATAAAATGTCTGCTGTAATGTTATCCCTTATGCTTCTCATCACCTTCTTGTAGGTATTCAAATCATTAGGGCTTGTTTTATCATTTCGCTTCCTCGTATAAACCCACACCATGTCCTTGCTGTCCCAAGAACATTCAATGATCATCCCAGAATATGAGCTAGGATTTGAGCCATCTCTGAATTCAACTCTGTGCCCTTCCATCACCTTCTTTCTCCCATTTTCGTGAAGGAAAAGTTTATGATCATCGTTGACACCCATCTGGAACAGGAAATCAACTGAGTTCATTTCAGCATATTTCCATTTGAGAAGGCCTTCATGAGTGTAAGGTATGTAAGGATCATCTCGACCTTGAAAAATAAGACCATCTGCTTCATGACAAAGTTTGGGGATTACCTCCTTTAATATCTTTGGCACAGTTGAAAGTGACCAAAAATCTTTTCTCCCAACCCTGAAAGATTCCAATTCATATCTGTAACATGAATGCTTGCTTTGGCTAATGTTTTTCTGATCTCGATTTCGAGGCTCGATCACTTCTTTCTCCACCATATTCCATCTTTCAGAGAATGGTTTCTCCATCAGATTATTTCCATTACAAGCAATGATATCGAAAACCAAGAATCTTCTTTCCTTGTTTTGAGAACATGGCAAAGTACCAATCACCATCTCTCCATCAAGCAAGGTGTAATGGTGAGTACTCTTTCTGTAACTGCATGGGAACCGTATCTGAACTCTTCGGAAATTAAAATGTCTATCGATCAAATAACATCCATCGACAGTTATTAGCATCATATACCGAGTCCCATCAGCTTTCCATGTAGCATAATAGTAATGTTGCCTCAAAAGTTGCAAATTATCCCTGTTGAGTGAAACAGGGTGAGACCCTGGAAACCTTCTAGCTCTTTCAACATTTAGGTTCAACATCTTGTAGCATGATTCCCTAAGTGATTTCATTTGATTGAATGGTATTTTATCTCCCAAGATATCATCATTTTGTGTTGTTGGACCCGCATCCAGTCTATGACTCTCATTCAACGTTGCATTCGAGGTATTCTTCCACTGAGGAGGTGATGGATAGGCAAACATTACAGGCTTTCCTTCGTTATAAAATGCATACAGAGCATCAATATAGTTTGGCTTGTAGATTCCAGGAGGACGAGCACGAGCAAATATTTCCATTGCTTGTATAACGGGCATCAATGGCTGAAAACGCATCAGATAATGAACGATCATAAACCCGGTCCGATTATGCCCGTGTGTGCAATGAACAAGCACGTAATTCTTCGACTCATTAGCCCGACGTGAAAAGAATTTCGACAACTCATACACAAAAATGTTCACGGAGAAGTCATCGGGCACAGCATCACGCCCCTTGCATCTAATCTTGACATACTCAATCCCTTTTTGCTTCAAGTCTGGAACTGAATAGTAACGACAAGTATTCGTCAAATCAATCACTAAACTCAGCTTCCCATTGGAATTTTCCACCCTTTGAATCACTTGCTTGAAAGAGTATGTTTTTCCAGGCGGAATGTTGGTTTGGAAGGATTCATCAAGAGGGACCTTGGAAGGAAGAATGCAGCCCAAGATTTGTTGACCAAGTGAAGGGCAATCCAACCAGCCAGGAGGGATCTCATTCTTATCATGAATTCTGGGGTAACTCTCACTTTGATGAAACCGATCAACATGAAGAAGCAGTCGCTTGTGATCTTCTAAGTCTTGTATTTTCAATCTCTTTCGGCTTTCTTGATCACTTGAAGGATTTGAGTCCATTCTAAATTAAATTTGTGGCGTTCAATTCCTGACCAAACTAAACTGAAGAAAAAGGAAAATTGGAGAGACGAGGCAATATAAATTTTCTGCAAACCAGGGAAATTAATGAACAACAGAAAAAAAAAGTATCTTGTGAAAGTTGATAGGGAGATAAAAGACAACATCTTATTTATGCGTATATTAAGTGATTCCTTTACGAATGAGGTAAGGATTACCCACAAGGTTGGACCATTGGTGGGGGTGCCTTCAACCTCATGAAACTTCAGATCCATTTATATATAACGATTGAGTTGTAGTTCGATTGGTATTGTAAGACCCAATTTTAGCCCGGGCTACTTAATTCCAGCCTAATAAATAAAATCCAAATAACCAACATAAAAAAATCCAAAAAAAGAGTCCAAAATTACAAAAACAACAAACCCAATTATAAGCCCAAAATAAACCTAACCCTAGAGTCCAAACAGCCCAAAACTAAACTAACTTTTCAGCAAAAAAGAAAACAGCCGCTGCTCCCCTCCACCACGCGCGTCGGCGCACCAAGCATGACCCCCAACTCGCTCGTTTCTCGCCCACATCCCTCCACGTCTTCACGACCTGCAATTTGAGCAAGAGAATAGGCAGAAACCGCTTGTATTTGGCTATAAAACCTTCAAATTTTGATTGTAAAAGGGTGGTTTTTTTTTCCAGAGAAATAGAATAGAAATCGAGTACAAAAATTCACACGAGATACCGAATACAAGCAAAAAACAACAAGTGAATATTGGTTTTTATTTTGAAGGTGATTGCAGTTTTTTTTTCCCTATTACTTTCAGCTCTTTATTTAGATTCTTTTGCATACTAAAGTATAAGGGAGAGAGGGAGACTTACTGCTCCGTTGGAGGACCGTTTGTTGTAGTCAGTTTCGACGGTGGTTGGGGGTTGTTAGCCCTTCGGCTGTGGCAAGGAGAAACAAGAAAGTTTTAAACTCTAGGGTTTTTAAGATCAGGGGTTGAAAATGTTTTAAAACAAAAATGGTTTAAGTCATAAAAATAAAACAACACCGTTTGGTGCTGGACTTATGCATTTTGGTTCAAAGGGGGGAATTTGTGCATTGAGTCCTCTCCTTTTGCACTGATTTGTAATTAAAACTTGTTTGTATTTCCCTTGTTTTTTTTAAATTGTCCAAGGAATTTTGTGCGTCTACTCATTTCGGTCCACGCTAAAATGAATCGCTTTGGGGCATTTTCGGTTTTAACCCTCGAGCATTTGGGCACGCTTTATTTTGGCCCTCAATTCTATTTCAATAATTTGTATGGTTTATAAAATATCCCTTTGATATTGGGTTCTTCTTTCAATTTGGTTTTTAATCATTCATTTTTTTAAAAAAAAAATCATATTATTCTTACGTATTATTTTGGGAATTATTTTCTTTGACTGCACATTGTTTTCATTTTATTTTTCATGTGCATATCTTTATGTTTTATTATATAATATACTCACCTTAAAATTTCCTTTTATATACACTCTTTGTTTTAATATTAGGTTGTTATTATTGTATATATATTATTTTTATATAAAGTTTACCTCATGTATATTATTTATTTTGATTGACGTATATATTATTTTATATATTACCTTTATATATATATATATATATATATATATATATATATATATATATATATACACTATTTATTTTGCAATTTGCATTATTATGCTATCTATGTTTGTTTTTTTTATACACTTCAAATTTTCATATAAATATTTACCTTATGTCATTTTTTAAAATTCATTTGTATATTACTATTTAGTACATTACTTATTTATATTTTTCTTCTTATTTTAAATTTTTGTATCTATGGTCGGTTTTCAAATTTTTTGTATCATTGCATAGTAATATTTAAAATTTTACTTTCCACCCTATTATTCATTTTATTTTGTTTTAAAAACTTGATATTTTATTTGTATAGTTTGCTTGGAATTTCTTATAAATTGGCCCAATTCGTTAGCCTTCGGAAATTAGTGATCGTATTTATATAGTATATGATATGTTGCTATTGCATGTAACTTGGTTCTTTGTATTTTCCTTTTTATTATTCACGTAATATTATGGTTGCATATATTTATTTCATACCCAATTCAATGCTTGTATGATTGCTATTTTCATCGAACTTTAAGATTTCAAATGTTTTTTTTGCCTAATATCAAGTGTTTTTTTTACCTTTAAATAAACTAAACAAGTATATCTTGAGCCGGTTTATAATTGTTTATTTGGAAACTCCTCAAAACAAGGTAATGTTTCGTGTTTGAAAATTCGAGAAATCGTGCCCTAACGTGCTGGGTTTCGTTTTTTCGTTTGGCCAAATAACGGAATACCCTTTTAAGATTTCATTGTGCGTTTTGGAAATCTTGAGGTGATTTCAATTTTGGGGGCTTAAAATATCGTGTCCTAACATGCTGGATGTGGTATTTTATTCCTTTGGAATGAGTGAATCTTAAAATCCAACTCGACTTGTTCACACTTTTTTTTAAAGGGATCGTATTTTTTTATTTTTTTTCAAATTTTCAACATTTGGACATTAATTAGTCAATTGGTACCAATTTTAGGCGTTACGGGGGTGCTAACACTTCCTCGTACGTAACCGACTCCCGAACCCTTTTTCTTAATTTTCGTAAACCCAAAATCATTGTTTTAATAAATTAAAATGTTTTATTAAAATGATCAAGGTGATCCGATCACACCTCGGAGAAGATCGGTGGCGACTCCATAGCTCGTTTTAAAGTCGATCCTCATTTTTTTCAAATTTAAAACTGGTTTCGACAGCTTAGCGACTTCGCTGGGGACCAATAAGAGAGCCAAGCCGTAAAATTGATTATTTTTTGTCCTTTTGTCTAAAATTTAAAATTTGGTTTTTTATACGATCCTTTCATTGCATCTTATGGGTTTTATGGTTTTCATCATTATTTATTTTTTGAATTTTGAGTTTTTATGTCCCCTTGCATTACATATTGCATGACCGTTGTGGTCACACCTTTTAAGTGGGAGTGAGAAACTATGCCTTCGTGAGGTTTTCACCTCCGCATGGGCTAGTGGACTGCTTCCTGGATACATCCGTACCTATGTCTTTGTGAGGTTTTCACCTCTGCATGGTTATAGGGAAATGTATTCCCCTGAACTGAACTCGATCCGCATGAGCCTATAATGGGTGAGGGTTGAGGAATCTGCTAGTTCAGGTACCATTTTCTTAGAACCGAGCCACATATAGTGAACTCTAGGAGCCCGCCCTAGTTAGAGCTATGTTGAACCCTAGCGATTACCCAGTTTGGTGTTTGATTATTTCCTATTTGCTTTAATTTGTATTTTTCAATACTAACTTGTTGTGTTTTGTTGTGGTTATGTTTGCATGTCATTTCATATTAAAGAGGTGTCGATTTTTATTCGGTTACTAAATTAAAAAGCTGGTTATGGAGAGCGAATTTCTTGATAAAGTGGAAGATAATGCGACTGTCCGTATGTGGTCAGAGAATATGCAACTTGAGAAAGGGGATTGCTTGGCTTAAGGGTGTACATCGGAATTGGAGAACTTCACTCGCATCAATGTGACCCAAAACGGGTTCCAGGAATTGAGGGATATATGGGCTCGTTGGGATGATGAGACTAAGCAGCTGTTCTATCAAAGTTATGGCGACTTACCCTACCTGCTCGACATCAAGGTGGACAAGTACTTGTTTCGGGCTATGACTCAGTTTTGGAGCCCGGCGTATAGTTGTTTCACCTTCGGGAAGCTGGACTTGGTACCTACTGTGGAGGAGTATACAGCTTTGCTTTATTGTCCAAAGGTTCAAGTTGACAAAGCTTATTCCAAGGCTACTAGTGCCCCAGCTTTTGTAAAGAAATTAATGGGTATCACTGGGATGAGTGAACAATGGGTTACAGCTCGAATTCAACAAAATGGTGATGGTAGGTGCATTCCTTAGGTGAGTTTGGGGGATCTGATCGTAGCACATCCAGATACAAAGAGGAAATTTGACGTATTCGCCTTGAGTATCTATGGTTTGGTGATTTTCCCCAAAGCTTTAAGTTATATAGATGAAGCAGTTGCCAATTTCTTTGATCGACTTGACAAAGGGTCACACCGATGCTAGCAATTCTAGTTGAGACATTCAGATCTTTGAGTGCATGTCGGAGGGCATGTGAAGGTAGATTTATAGGGTGCGCACAGTTATTGTTAGCTTGGTTCCACAGCCATTTCTGGAAGGTGGATAAGGTTTCCTATCGGGTTTTCTCTGAGAGTTACTCCCCGTTAAAGGAGATAGCAGCCATATCCAGGAGAGATGACATATCAAAAGAAAATTAGATTGCGCTCCTCCAAAATCTTCAGGAAGAGGATGTTGAGTCGAGAGCTTCTTGGTTTGTTCCTGATGAGATCCTCTATCAATGTGGGAGTTTTGAGTGGGTACCTCTGCCTGAAATTTGGGGAGTCGTTGGATATGCCCCTTTGCTTATTTTAAGGCAGTACAGGTCAAGGCAGTTTATACCGATGGCACATGGATTAGCCCAGAGTGAGTTCTTGTATAGGGAGAATAATTATAAGAAGAAGGTTCGAGAGATTTCTGATGCTTGGAAACAGACGCGCCGGATGAAGAGATTAGCTGTTGGATCAATGACGACTCTTGAATATAAAAGGGTGGTTGAGTAAAAGAGTTAATGATAATATCCTAAGCCGATTTTGGAGGGTGTTCGTGCGATGGAAGAATACTTACAAGTAATCTCCTCCGAGCTTGAAATCGTAAAACAGGACTTCGAAGAGAGAAATGCGGAGTTAGGGAGAAAGATAGTACAGTTGGAGGAAGAAAAGATGCATTTGAGGTTGGATGTCGATGTTCAGAAACTTGAGGCTGAAAAGTTGAGAAAAGGGAAAAGAAGGGTTGAGGAAGACTTGGACAGTTTGAAAACTGATTATAAGAAACTGCATATGTCAATGAGAACTATCGGATTAGGGAAGACGTCAGAACAATGGCGATAGGAAATTTAAGAGGAAAAGGCTAGAGCTGATCAGTAAGAGAAGAGGTTCCATGATGCTCGAGCACGTGAAATGCTTTAAAAAAGAGCTTAGTTAAAGGCCAAAACGAGAAGAAGATGTTGGTAGCTCAGGTAGCGGAGTTAAGAAGGCACTGCATCAGTATCGCGGTCGTAACTCCGACATTGAATTAAGGGCTAGTCTAAGCAGGGTCGAGGATTTGAAAGGAAAAGTGGAAGAACTTGAGACTACGCTACAGAACTGTGAGCTCTGAATTGAATTTCTTAAGTCGAATAATGAGCAGTGGAAAGAACAGCTCTGTCGATCACAAGACCAAGTTAGGGAAAGAGATTATATCATGGGCGAGGCCGTGGCTCAGATTTGAGAAGTGGCCGATCATTTACAGACCTTAGCGGTTCAGGCTGATGTTCTAAGTGTGAAGTATGAGCTAGAGTCGGACCGGGGTCATGAGCTGGCTTGCCTTCTTAAGAAAGTTAAAACTTTAAGAATTAGGGCTAGGCCGTATATATAATTTGTTTTATGTAAAGGATTTTGCATTCTAATAAAGTTTTTCAAATGGAATTGAATCAGAATCAATGTCTCTTTAGTTTTGCATTCATCTCATGCATTTGCATTTCATTGCATCATGTGTATTAAATATCACAAAAAGACCTTAATTAATTGAAAATTGTATTATAATTACCCTAGAACATCAATACTATACACGGAAAAAGACCAAAGCTATAGAGCAAAGGTTGGAAAAATTGAAGCAAATGCAGAAGGAAATACAGGAATAGATGCAAGCGCAAATGCAAAAGCAATTAGCTAAGATCCAGCAAGATATGAAAGATCAAATACTGGAATCTCAGAGGAGTATGATGAGCGAATTGACCGAGTTACTGGTTGGAAGGCAGGAAAAGGGGAAGAGTCCCATGGTCAATAGTGAAGATGATAGCGAGATTCTTGCTTACCCTCTGAGTTTCACCCCATTAAATACCCCAATACCATCGCAAAGGGTGTCTGTCAGTATCAAACCCCAATATCAAACTAGTACTTCGGCACCGATAAATTTCCTGACGATCTCGTGTTCTAACCCCAAAGATAATCGGGCAAATCTTACAGTCCCAGATCTGTAAATGGTTGGCAAAATTTCCAAAGCAACTAGAAGATCGATATAAATGGTTGGAGGAAAAATTCAGGGTGTTGGAAAATGCTGATTATCATTGCGGAATGGATGCCAAGGAGTTGAGCCTGGTCCCAGATCTAGTACTCCCTTCGAAGTTTAAAATACCAGAATTTGAAAAATACAACCAAACCAGTTGCCTTGAGGCTCACATCACGATGTTTTGTCGAAGGATGACTGGTCATGTCAATAATGATTAGTGATTGATCCATTCTTTCCAGGACAGTTTGGCTAGGGCTGTGGCCAAGTGGTACAATCAGTTGAGTCGTACACAAATTAAATCATGGAAAAACTTAGCACAGGCATTTATGAAACAATATGGCCATGTGACTGACATAGCTCCTGACAGGATCACGTTACAAAACATGGAGAAGAAGTCGAATGAAAGTTTTAGGTGATACGCTCAGAGATGGAGGGAGGTTGCTACACAAGTCCAACCGCTATTGTTGGAAAAAGAAACAACCATGATTTTCATTAATACCTTGAAGGTTTATTAATCATATGCTAGGAAGCGCAACTAAGAGTTTTGCGAATATAGTTATGTCTGGTGAAATGATAGAGAATGCGATAAGGTGCGGAAAGATAGAGGCCGGGGAAAGCATCAGGAGGTCAACCCCGAAAAAGAGAAAAAATGAAGTCAGCAATATAAGTATGGGTTATGCGAAACCAATCATGGTAAATCAATCGAAAGAGGTAACCATGGGCCAGCAAGTGTCGACAATGCAAGAGCTCAATACAAAGCAGAACACGGAGAAGACCCATTTTACTCCTATTCCAATAACATATCGGGAGCTGTACAAAAGTTTATTCGATGCACACGTTGTATCCCCGTTCTTCTTAAAACCATTGCAACCCTTATACCCTAGTGGTATGATGCAAGTGCCCTATGTGAATATCATGCGGGAATCACAGGACACTTGATAGAGAACTGTACCTCCTTTAAAAGGGTAGTCGAAAGGCTCATCAACATGGGTGTTGTGAAATTCGATGATACACCTAGTGTAGGAAATCCGTTACCCAATCATGCTGATAATAGGGTAAACGCGATAGTCGAGAATATGGGGAGGAGAATTAAGTTGGATGTGGCAGAAGTGAAAACCCCGATGAGAGAGGTTTTGAAGAAGATTGTTAAGAGAGGTTTAATCATGCGAGACTTCGGGAGCAAATCTCGAGAGGTAGGGAACTATTGTGAGTTCCACGGAGAAGAGGACCATGAGATTGAAACATGCGATGAATTCAGAGCCCTGGTACAGGGTCTAATGGAGAACAAAGAGCTAGGGTTCTTTGAGTTTACTGAGGAGAAAGATGTATGCACCTCGAAGGAGAGGCTGATAGAGAGGGTCTGTGAGGTCAATCACCCAGTGGTGATCATTTCACGACCGAGAATCAATGAAGCTAGAGCAAGAATGGCGCCAAGAGTTGTGATTTAGAAACCCGTAACTTTTCCTTACAAGGACAGTAAAAGGGTGCCTTGAAATTATAACTGTAATGTGACATCATCAGGTGAGGGGAGTCTGGTCAGCACGCCAGATACGAAAGCCGAGCCAGTAAAAAGGAAATTTTTGATGTTTGAACAGGAGGAAGAGAGGACAAAACCACTGGTTAATGAACCGGTAACTGAGGATGAAGCTAAAGAATTTTTGAAGTTCCTAAAACACAGTGAGTATAGTGTTGTGGAACAGTTACACAAGTAGCCAGCACATACATCAGTACTAGTTTTGCTCTAAAATTTGGAAGTACACCGTAACGCGTTGATGAAGGTGTTGAATGAAACCTATATCGCTGAAGATATTTCAGTGAACAAGATAGACCGTCTTGTCAGCAACATAAGCGCCTATAACTTTATCTCCTTCAGTGATGATGAAATACCACTAGGGGGTATGGGATCTACCAAGGCTATGCACATCACCACTCGCTGCAAGGGGTATACATTACCAGGGGTACTAGTTGATAATGGATCGGCATTGAATGTTTTACCCCTATCCACGTTGAATAGGTTGCCAATAGACAGTTCTCACATGAAGACGTGCCAGAACATAGTGAGGGCATTTGATGGCACCGAAAGAAAGGTAATGGGAAGGATTGAGGTACCTCTTCTGATCGGACTGAATACATATGAGGTAGATTTCCTGGTGATAGATATCAAGCTTTCTTATAATTGCCTATTGGGGAGGCCATGGATTCACTCGGCGGGGACAGTACCGTCATCGTTGCAGTAAAAGTTAAAGTTGGTGACAGAGGGTCGGCTGATAATGTTAAATGTGGAGGAAGACATTATTACATTTGTTACCAGTAGTGCACCGTATATAGAAAATGATGATGAAGCAATTGAGTGTTCCTTTCAGTCATTGGAATTTGTAAATACAACTTTCATCATTGAAGGGGGCAGGGTCCCAATGCCAAAAATATCTGAGGCTACGAGGATGAACTTACA
The DNA here is from genome assembly GCA_025698475.1 of Gossypium anomalum. NCBI lineage: Eukaryota > Viridiplantae > Streptophyta > Magnoliopsida > Malvales > Malvaceae > Gossypium > Gossypium anomalum. Next base: position 9,632,729 of record CM046961.1, read on the forward strand.
ATTAACAGTGGGAAAGGGAGCATTGCTTGGAAGAGGACTTAGAAAGTATCTTCATGGAAGAGTTGAGGTGCCGGTTTTGGCTGATAAACAAGATCGCTTTGGCTTAGGGTATAAGCTAGATGCAAAACAGAAAAGAAAGGAGATGGAAAAGAGGCAAGAGAGACGAAGAGCATGACAGCATGGGGCAGAGGTTGAGTGGGAATCAATGACTTTTCCTCATATATCCTATACATTTGTGTCAGGTGGAATTATTTATCCTGAATTGAAGATGACAAGAGGGGGAACAGTTGAAAATTTGATTGGAAGTCTGAACATCAACGTCATATCGGAATGGAAGGTGATGGAAAGAGACCTAGCAAGCGTTTGCCCTTATGAGCCTGGAAGTATTCTGAACAACTGGACTGCGGAGGAAATTCCTGTAGTTTTTAGTGCTAATATAGAGTAATGTTCAAAACACACTTATTATTTTAAAAGCCTAGAAGCAATAAGAATCTTTTGTGAAATAGGCTCATGTTCAAAACGTTTATTTCAATATAAATACACTTTCATGTCTTATTCTGAGCAAATATTCTTTTATCTTGAGTAAATTTTATTTTCTTGCATTTCATTTATAATCATACCATACAAATAAGGCTATACTTAGGTTCATTTGTTTGTTGGATATTCTTTCGTGCCTACAATAGATCTCTAGATATCAATGACATGAGTGACGCTGTTACGAACCCGGAGTTCCTTTTTGAGCGAGACATGTGTCTAGGGGGATCTCAGGATTTTAAAGATGATAAAGACTGTGACTTACCTCCAGATTTGTTAAGGATGGTAGAGCAGGAAGAGGAAAAGATTCTACCCCATAAAGAGACAATCGAGAGTGTGACCTTGGAAGAGGGGAAAGATGTGAACATTGGAACTTTCATAACTGAGAAAATAAGACGGGACCTTATTGATTTACTGCAAGAGTTCAAAGATATCTTCACGTGGTCATATCAAGACATGCCTGGGCTAAGCACTGATATTGCGGTGCATCGCATCCTCATAAAAGAGGAGTGCAAGCCTGTTCAACAGAAGCTTCAAAGGATGAGACCCGATGTTACAGTAAAAATAAGAGAAGAGGTCAGGAAGTAATTTGATGTCGGGTTCTTGCAAGTTGTTAATTATTCAGAATGGGTAGCCAACGTCATCCCTGTCCCTAAGAAAGATGGAAAAGTGCGGATGTGCATAGATTACAGAGATTTGAACAAGGCCAGTCCAAAGGACAACTTCCCATTGCCTCACATTGACACTGTGGTGGATAACACGGCAGGTTATTCACTGTTCTCCTTCATGGATGGTTTCTCTGGGTATAATTAGATAAAGATGCATCCTGAAGATAGGGAAAAAACCACATTCATAACCTTATGGGAGACTTTTTGTTATAAAGGGATGCCATTTGGGTTAAAGAATACAGGAGCAACATATCAAAGAGCCATGGCAACCTTTTTTCACGAATGATGTACAAGGAAATTGAGGTTTACGTCGATGATATGATTGTAAAATCCCGAACAAAAAAAGAGCACATACAAGTTTTGAGGAAATTATTCTTGAGGCTGAGAAGGTTTCAGCTAAAGCTCAATCCAACAAAGTGCACTTTCAGGGCTAGGTCAGGGAAGCTGCTCGATTTTATAGTCAGTGAGAAGGGAATTGAGGTCGACCCTGACAAAGTCAAGGCTATACAAAAATTGCCTCCACCACGCACTCAGAAGGAAGTTCGAGGGTTTTTGGGAAGGCTAAATTATATTACCTGGTTCTTATCGCAGCTGACGGAGAAATGTGATCCCATATTTTACCTTCTCAAGAAACATAACCCAGGTGATTGGGATGATGAATGCCAGAAAACCTTCGACAGGGTTAAACAATATTTGACCAATCCCCTAGTGCTAACGCCACCTAGCCCTGGTAAGCCATTGATATTGTATTTGACAGTGTTTGACAATTCAATGGGATGTATACTCGGTCAACATGATGAGACGGGAAAGAAAGAAAATGTGATATATTACCTTAGTAAGAAATTCACTGGGTGTGAAATGAGATACTCGCCAATTGAAAAACTATGTTGTGCTTTAGTTTGGACTACTCAGAGATTGAGGCAGTACATGTTGTACTATACGACTTGGTTAATCTCAAAATTGGACCCTTTAAAGTATATGATGGAGTTGGCTGCTTTGAGCAGAAGGATGGCCCGATGGTAAATTCTGCTTTCCGAATTCGACATAATTTATGTGAACCAAAAGACTGTGAAAGGAAGTGCAATAGTAGATTTTTTAGCCAGCAGAGCTTTAGAAGATTATGAGCCTTTGAAATTTGATTTCCCTAATGAAGATCTAATGTATGTGGCAACTACCGAAGAGGACACTTCAGAAGATCATCCGTGGAAACTGAATTTTGACGGAGCATAAAACGCTGTTGGCAATAGAATTGGGGTAGTCCTGATATCCCCAGATGGAGATCATTATCCATTCACTTGCAAATTGGATTTTGATTGCATAAATAATATGGCAGAGTACGAGGCATGTATCATGGGAATCCGTGCAGTAATCAAACGTAAAATTAAGGTGTTAGAGGTGTATGGAGATTCTGCGCTGGTGATCTATCAGCTCAAAGGTGAATGGGAAACAATAGACCCAAAGTTGATCAACTATCGTGAGCTAGTTCGGGATTTAATTAAGGTGTTTGATGATATCACTTTCTATTATCTCCTGCGGGACGAAAACCAGATGGCAGATGCCTTGGCTACGTTAGCTTCTATGATCAGAGTAAATAGACGAGAGGATATAAGGCCGATCCAGATGAGTATTTGCGAGGCTCCAGCTCATTGCTGTAATATAAACGATGAAGAAAAGAGAGATGATTATCCTTGATATCGTGATATTTTACTATATGTGAAAAGCCGTGAATATCCTGATCAGACAACTGAAAATGATAAGAGGACGTTGGGAAGGCTAGCTAGTGACTGTGTCTTAGATAGAGAAATCCTGTATAAGAGGAGGAAAGATCAGGTGCTGTTAAGATGTGTTGATGCTGTTGAAGGTAAGAAAATCCTGGAAGAAGTCAATAAAGGTGTCTGCGGGACGCATGCCAATGGGATAACAATGGCCAGGCAAATTATGAGATTCGGGTACTACTGGTCCACAATGGAAGGAGATTACATCAGCTATGCCAAGAAATGCCATAAGTGCCGAATTTTGGTGACAAGATCCACGTGCCTCCTTCATCCATTCATGTCATGACTTATCCGTGGCCTTTCTCAATGTGGGGCATGGACGTCATTGGGCCGATTTTACCGAAGGCTTCTAACGGACATCGATTCATCTTTGTGGTCATTAATTACTTCACCAAGTGGGTAGAGGCTGCTTCATATGCCAAAGTCACAAAGTCGACAGTCAACAAGTTCTTGAAGAAGGAGATCATATGTCGATATGGCATGCCAAAAAGGATCATATCTGACAACGTGTTGAATTTGAATAACAGCGTGATAGTAGAGGTCTGCAGGACATTGAAAATTAAGCACCACAACTCATCACCATATCGCTCAAAAATGAATGGTGCGGTTGAGGTTGCTAATAAGAATATCAATAAGATTGTAGGGAAAATGACTGAGACCTACAAGGATTGGCATAAAAAGTTACCATTTGCTCTTTATGTCTATCGAACGCCTGCCAGAACTTCTACCGGGGCAACGACTTACTCGTTGGTCTATGGGATGGAGACAGTTTTGCCTATTGAAGTTGAAATTCCTTCTCTCCGGGTTTTATCAGAGTTGAAGCTAGACGAAGTAGAATGGATTTAGTTCTGGTATGATCAGTTGAACCTGATTGAAGAAAAGAGGCTGAAGGTAATCTGTCATGGGCAAATGTACCAAAGGCGAATGATGCGAGCTTTCAACAAAAAAGTTTACCCCAGAGTATTCTATAAGGGGGACTTGGTATTGAAACAGATCCTCCCTATGCAAAAAGATTTCAGAGGGAGATGGATGCCAAACTGGGAAGGACCTTACGTGGTAAAGAAGGCATTTTTCTGAAGGAGCACTGATATTAACTGAGATGGATGGTAAGAGCCTGCCTAACCCAGTGAATTCAGATTCAGTCAAGAAGTACTTCATTTAAGAGGTAAAAACCCGCAAAGGACGCCTAAAAAAAAGGGAGAGGTCGAGGTGAAAACCCGCAAAGGGCGCCTTGAGACTAAAGGGGTTTTGAATTGAAAACTCGAAAAGGGCAATTCAAATTTTGACCAAGGATGGGGTAAGTGGTAGTCTTGCTATGCTGGAATTAATGAAGAGGAAGTACGCATGTCTTGGGGCATCGACAGAATACGTTAGATCTCCTAGGCACATGATAAGCTCAAAATGGTCATCGTGGAGTTCATACGGAGGAGCTTAGGCTGCGATATCTGGGGCATTCATTTTTGTTCCCTTTTACCTATTTTTGTACTCTGGCAATATTTGCTTCCCTTGATTAATATATTCTTTTTAAATCTTGTTCCTAATAAATTTTAGTTTTTTCTATTTTTATCTTTATGTTCAAGCCCTTGTATTGAAATAACGATTAATGGACTAATAATACTTTTACAAAAGTGGTTTTGTATATTACTCTGGAGGTTTCTAAATGGTACAAAAACCTGAAACAAGACTTTTGATTAGAACTTACCCAACTTAGGGGTGGAATATTTATGTTCAGATTGGAATTATCTCTTCAGATTTTCAGTCAAAGATATTGATTGAATAAGAAAATAGGATATTGTGTCAGCCAAAGCATAAGAGGGGATCATGATATTCCTCATTAATGCAAATGTCGGGCGTACACATCTGGTCATGATGCCCGGGGAGTGGTGTAATAGACCGAATTGATGGAAGTTTCTAGGTGTCAAGAGGAGGTTTGAAGATGGTACAAGCCTTAGGTTCTAGAAGTACAATAAAATAAACTCTAAAGTTGCAATGGGGCAAGCCAGTTGAGCAAAATGGGTTGTTTCTACAGGTTTTTGTTAGGAAGTGCTAGTTGAGCGAGAAGACAGCATAATACTACAGTAATAAAACTCTGACGAATAACGAGTGATGACACTTTAAGTTTTTTTTTTTTTAAAAAGAATCATTCTTATGACATTTCTATATTCATATCATTCATAACATATTTGGTTAGGAGCATCTGATTCATTTCAGTCATAACATTCTAATCATTAGGCATAAACATAGACATGAAACCGAGTCTGCAGGGCATGTTCCTCAGAGGACAGTATAGCGACATCAGTGAAAATTACAGATATTATCTCCATGTATCGGCTATGGAGTAGATCGAAAATGGCGAGTCTTATCTCCATGTATTGGCTATGGAGCAGATTTTAGCCACCAGCCTTATCTCTCTGAGGTAGCAAGAGAGCAGGTTGAAGATACAAGTCTTATCTTCCTAAAGTTGCAGGAAGCAGACTGTAAATTACAGATCTTATCTCTATGTATTGGCTATGGAGCAGATCGAAAATGGTGAGTCTTTTCTCCATGTATCGGCTATGGAGCATATTTTAGCCACCAGCTTTATCTCTTTGAGGTAGCAAGAGAGCAGGTTGAAGATGCAAGTCTTATCTTCCTGAGGTAGTAAGAAAGCAAACTGAAAATTACAGATCTTATCTCCATGTATCGGCTATGGAGCAGATCGAAAATGGCGAGTCTTATCTCCATGTATCAGCTATGGAGCAGATTTTAGCCACCAGCCTTATCTCTCTGAGGTAGCAAGAGAGCAGGTTGAAGATACAAGTTTTATCTTCCTGAAGTTGCAAGAAGCAGACTGAAAATTACAGATCTTATCTCCATATATCGGCTATGGAGTAGATCGAAAATGGTGAGTCTTACCTCTATGTATCGGCTATAGGGCAGATTTTAGCCGCCAGCCTTATCTCTCTAAGGTAGCAAGAGAGCAGGTTGAAGATACAAGTCTTATCTTCCTGAAGTTATAGGAAGCAAACTGAAGATTACAGATCATATCTCCCTAAGCAGTAGTAGAGCAGATTGAAGCAACAATTTTTATACCCCTGAAGATACGGTGGATTAGAGCGAGGCTACGTAAGGAAAAGAAGTATCAAGAAGTCAAGACTTAGTAAGACCAGGCAAAATTGGCCCTTTTGAAGTCTTTGCTCCGTTCTCGTTACACGACAACGGGCAAAGAGGGGCAGCTGTAAGACCCAATTTTAGCCCGGGCTACTTAATTCCAGCCCAATAAATAAAACCCAAATAATCCACATAAAAAAATCCAAAAAAAGAGTCCAAAATTACAAAAACAACAAACCCAATTATAAGCCCAAAATAAACCTAACCCTAGAGCCCAAACAGCCCAAAACTAAACTAACTTTTCAGTAAAAAAGAAAACAACTGCTGCTCCCCTCCACCACGCGCGTCGGCGCACCAAGTACGACCCCTAACTCACTCGTTGCTCGCCCACATCCCTCCACGTCTTCACGACCTGCAATTTGAGCGAGAGAATAGGCAGAAACTGCTTGTATTGTAAAAGGGTAGTTTTTTTTCCAGAGAAATAGAATAGAAATCGAGTACAAAAATTCACACGAGATACCGAATACAAGCAAAAAACAGCAAGTGAATATTGGTTTTTATTTTGAAGGTGATTGCAGTTTTTTTTCCTTATTACTTTCAGTTCTTCATTTAGATTCTTTTGCATACCAAAGTATAAAGGAGAGAGGGAGACTTATTGCTTCGTTGGAGGATTGTTCGTTGCAGTCGGTTTCAGCGGTGGTTGGGGGCTGTTAGCCCTTCGGCTGTGGCAAGGAGAAACAAAAAAGTTTTAAACTCTAAGGTTTTTAAGATCAGGGGTTGAAAATGTTTTAAAACAAAAATGGTTTAAGTCATAAAAATAAAACAACACCATTTGGTGCTGGACTTATGCATTTTGGTTTAGAGGGGGGAATTTGCGCATTGAGTCCTCTCCTTTTGCGCTAATTTGTAATTAAAACTTGTTTGTATTTCCCTTGTTTTTTTTTAAATTGTCCAAGGAATTTTGTGCGTCTACTCATTTCGGTCCACGCTAAAATGAATCGCTTTGGGGCATTTTTAGTTTTAACCCTTGAGCATTTGGGCACGCTTTATTTTGGCCCTCAATTTTGTTTCAATAATTTGTATGGTTTATAAAATATCCCTTTGATTTTGGGTTCTTCTTTCAATTTGGTTTTTAATCATTCATTTTAAAAAAAAAAAATCATATTATTCTTACGTATTATTTTGGGGATTATTTCATTGACTGCACATTGTTTTCATTTTATTTTTCATGTGCATATCCTTATGTTTTATTATATAATATACTCATCTTAAAATTTCCTTTTATGCACACTCTTTGTTTTAATATTACGTTGTTATTATTGTATATATATTATTTTTATATAAAGTTTACCTCATGTATATTATTTATTTTGATTGACGTATATATTATTTTATATATTACCTTTATATATATATATATATATATATATATACACACTATTTATTTTGCAATTTGCATTATTATGCTATCTATGTTTGGTTTTTTTTATACACTTCAAATTTTCATATAAATATTTACCTTATGTCATTTTTTAAAATTCATTTGTATATTACTATTTAGTACATTACTTATTTATATTTTTCTTCTTATTTTAAATTTTTGTATCTATGGTCTGTTTTCAAATTTTTTGTATCATTGCATAGTAATATTTAAAATTTTACTTTCCACCCTATTATTCATTTTATTTTTTTTAAAAACTTGATATTTTATTTGTATAGTTTGCTTGGAATTTCTTATAAATTGGCCCAATTCGTTAGCCTTCGGATATTAGTGATCGTATTTATATGGTATATGATATGTTGCTATTGCATGTAACTTGGTTCTTTGTATTTTCTTTTTTATTATTCACGTAATATTATGGTTGCATATATTTATTTCATGCTCAATTCAATGCTTGTATGATTTCTATTTTCATCGGACTTTAAGATTTCAAAATTTTTTTTGCCTAATATCAAGTGTTTTTTTTACCTTTAAATAAACTAAACAAGTATATCTTGAGCCAGTTTATAATTGTTTATTTGGAAACTCCTCAAAACAAGGTAATGTTTCGTGTTTGAAAATTCGAGAAATCGTGCCCTAACGTGCTGGGTTTCGTTTTTTCGTTTGGCCAAATAACGAAATACCCTTTTAAGATTTCATTGTGCGTTTTGAAAATCTTGAGGTGATCTCAATTTTGGGGGCTTAAAATATCGTGTCCTAACGTGCTGGATGTGGTATTTTATTCCTTTGGAATGAGTGAATCTTAAAATCCAACTCGAGTTGTTCACACTTTTTTTAAAGGGATCGTATTTTTTTTTTAATTTTTTTTCAAAATTTCAACATTTGGACATTAATTAGTCAATTGGTACCAATTTTGGGCGTTACCGGGGTCCTAATCCTTCCTCGTGTGTAACTGACTCCCGAACCCTTTTCCTCAATTTTTGTAGACCCAAAATCATTATTTTAATAAATTAAAATATTTTATTAAAATGATCAAGGTGATCCGATCACACCTCGGAGAAGATCGGTAGCGACTCCATACCTCGTTTTAAAGTCGATCCTCATTTTTTTCAAATTTAAAAATGGTTTCGACAGGTATGAATATTATTATCAATGTAAGAAGACATAGATTTAAATACGCTTAAACGTATTATTCTTCTATTTATGGGTTAAGAGGGGCTATGAGTGGTTTTAGTCATTATATGATCATATCCTTTAAAAAAAACTATTATAAGAAATATTTTATATGTTATTAAATTCGTAATTATTAGAAGAAGAAACATCAACTTAATTATTGAATTGAGATAAAATCTCAAAATATTGACCAGAAAAATCTCAAAACTAATTAGTAAATAATTTATTTAATCTTAATATTTAAATATTTAAATTATTCATTATTTTTTTTGGCAAAAAATTTATTCATTAATTTACTCACACATTTACTTATCCATTTTTCGGGTTTTTTTTTACATGAACTATTACTTTTTTATAATATTAGGAGTGAGGCTTGAGGGTAACACAATTAGAATCCATGTTAAATTGATGTCTAACAAAAATTTTAAACACCATTTTATTTAAATCAAAACTAGATTATCCATCTCTTTTATCACTATTGTTTCAAATCATTTTATTAAATTTCTTGTCATAAGTGGAAAAGCTATTAACTCAATAAAACAACACCAAATATAAAAACACGAGTATTTATAACATTTTAAATTTTTACCAGTTTTTGATATCATGTGCATTGCATTTGAATTTACACATTTATATTTTTACTAGTTTCCATTGTTACATATATAATTTTACATATTTATTTTTTAATTTTATTAAATAATATATATTTTTATAATTTATTAAATAATATAGTTTTATAATCTCAAAAAATATTTTTGGGTAAACTATACCATTAGTCACTAAAATATGGGTAAATTTTCATTTTTGTTGCTTAACTAAAAAGAGTTACAATTTGATCACTAAAGTTTTCAAAGAAAATTGTAACGGTTAAGTGACACTTTTTTAGTTGGTTTAATAACAATTTTAGTCCTCAATTTTTATACTTTCTATCAATTTAACCCTAATTCCATATACAATGATAAAAGCTGAAATTCTTTTTAAAATTTAAAAAATTCAAAAAACTAAAAATTATATAAAAGTAGATAAAAATTTCAAAAATAAATAAAGTGATAGAAAATGATCGAAAATTGTTTTTAGACCCTCCAATTTTTTTCTCTCTATTATCTATATAGAAGTATCCAATGCCATTCTTTAAAGTAACATAAAAAGAAAGGCAAAAACATCAAGTAAAATTATTGGTTCTCTGTTTTTTCACCTCTTTTGTTTCTTGACATAACTTTTTCATTATAAGAAAAAAATAGAATATAATTTATTTTTACAATTTGAGTTCTAAAAAATAATTTAAATGCATTGAAAATTTGAATTGAGTCTGAAAAGGAAAATTTTATGGTTATTTTATTTTATGTTTTTGCTAAAGAAATGGCATCAGAGTTAATTTTGCTAGCCTATGTAATATCAGTTCGGGATGTTATTCAAGGTCATAGAACTTGGCTTGAAGACATTACTAATTTGGTTTCGAGAAAAACTAAGGAAGCATGTAATGATCTGATTTTTGTTTTGATTTTGTTCTATTTTGATTTTGTTATTAGATTCTGTTGAATGATGATTTTCTTTATTTCCCATGCATATTAGTTCTTCAACAATAGCATATTCGAGATTTTATTTTTTCTAGAATTTTTATATAGAATTTTTTATTTTTTAAATAATTTTGAGTTTTTTTATAATTTTTTTTATATAGAATCAAAGTCAAATTTACAAAAAAATATAAAAATTAAGGACTAAAATTGTTATTATACCAATTATAAAATGTCATTTAATACTTAGGTGACCAGAAAAATAATTTTCAGAACTTTAATGATCAAATTGTAACATTTTATAGTTAAGTTACCAAAAAAAAAAAAACTTACCCATAACTAATGACTAATGGTGTAGTTTAGCTAATATTTTTTACTAATTAAATGAGGATTTGTTTAATTTTTTAAAATAATTTAGAAAACAAGATACCATTTTAAAAGTAATGAAAATAGTAAAATAGTAAGTAATTAGATATTTAACTAAAAAGTTAGTTAAACATTGAATTAATATACATCTATAAAAACAATATACAATTTAGAAACTATACTAACTATGCATTGTATGTGATTTTACGTATTTAATATTTAATTAATTTTTTAAATATCGTATTTTTATTACAATAACTAACATAAAATAATATTTCTTATTTGAATCATTGGATATAGATATACTAACTTTTCATTTCAAATATTATAATAGAAAATTTTCAAATAATAATTTCCAAGTTTTTAACATTTTCAACATGCAATATAGTTTTACTTTATGTAATTAATTCAAAGTAACATTATTCAAATAATTAACTCTAATATTAATTAAGTAATAATTAAGATTTTTAGGATTCTATTCAAGTAATAACTCTATTTTACATTAATAAAATTAGCACAACTTTTGTTTACCTTAAAATTTTTTAAACTAATAATCATCACAGTTTTTTTTATAATTTATGTTTAAAGTTCTATTCAAATAATAATGATATTTTAAAAATTAGCTTAACTTTTTATAACAAATAATTATAATTTAAATTCTAATTGTCTTTAAATGTATAATTATTAATATTTATATTATATTATAATTATTTTTAAGAGTTAATTTAATAATATGATTGAAAATAAAGGGTATTCTCGCTGGTTCAAAATTTTTTTTGAAATTTATATTAAAATAAAGTAAATTATAATATTAAATTGAAAAAAAATGAAAAAATAAATTAATAAAGCATAATTCATGTCAGATGTGAAGATATTTACACTAAATTAATAAATATATGTAATAATAATGATTAAAAATTAATGGTTAAAATTTTTTTTTATCCAGCATACTTACTTCCCCAAACCTAAAAACAAGTTAAAAAAACAGCATTGTGTATGGCATGCAATATCAGCAGTCTAAATTCACTAAGTGAGAAGTAATAATGATCCTGATCCGGGTGGACCTTTGTGAGAGCCTACGTATATGATAATTCTACAAAACTAGCAGCCATTCCATTGCATATCCCAGAGCTCTACAAAGAAAAATGGAACTGCAACTAAACCAGTTGCCGCAGCCATTGCTAATGTCAAAACTGCAACCGTGGACAGAGGCACTCTACTGTCATCCTTAAAACTTATGGCTTTCTCCGTACCAGTGCCATCTATAACGTTATTGGGAGGAGATCTTATCCTTTGCGAAATTTCAAGTAACACAAAGATGAAGAATAAAGACAGAAGCTGATGTTTGACTCTAAATAATATTGCTCTAATTTTTCCCACAAATCTATCATCAATAATGAATGTTATTAATCAAATAGAATTCCCTCCTGGTGAAGCCAATCCTGCAGTATGTTTGGAAATGCAACTGCACAACATTAAAATGCAAAATTTGCATCAAGGGATTGGCTGTGGAAGCAGGGGTGGTGCGGAGGGAAAAATGGGTAATGGAAAAAGATGATGAACAGTGGCAGAGGGTAAAAAATAGTAAAAAAATGATGACATGACATGCACAATCAGCCAGATTTAATGCTTCCGTGACTAAAATGAAAATTTTCTCGAACCATGGTGATCAAATTACAAGTATTTTTATTTGAGTGATCAAAATGAATGTGCCCAAAAAATTGAGTGACCCAATTAGAGAATTTACCCTAAAAATTATAAAAGTTGCAATAATTTTAAATTTTTTATAACATTTACTAAGTTTTATATAATTTTTTATAATTTTCAAAAACTTTTATAATGTTTTAGCAATCTCTAATCATTTTTAAATTTTTTTAATAAAAATTACTTCTTATTTTTTTTTCCCACACATGTTGCTCTACATCATATCATAAACATGCTTATCATCGTCTATCAATCACCTCTCGTCAACTAAAACTAATTACTATCACTCACCTTAAACCATGAAACACTAAACTCAATATTTCTCGGGCTCTTTACTCGACACTCTATTCAAATCTAATTACAATCACATTTCGAATTTCTTATAAAAATTTAATCTAAACTTTCAAAAACAAAAAATATATATATAGAATTTTCTTATATATATAATTTTTACAACTTTTTATACTTTTAATAAATTTTTATAGATTTTTCATCATTTTAATTATTATTATATAATTTTCTATAATTTTTAAAGTTTTATAATATTTTTTTAATATTTTAATTTTTTGAAGTTTTTATAATTTTTTTTAAATTTTATGATATTTAATAATTTTTTATACATTTTCTATAATTGTTAAAAAATATATTATATTTTAATAATATTTAGGCTAAAATTTTATAATAATTTTAATATTTTAATATTTCATTTTAATTCATTTGGTATATTTTCTATAATTTGTAAAACATTTCAATATTTAATATTTTAATAATTTTTTGAGAATTTTATATCCCTAAAAATCAATTAATTCCTCCTAAATTAATTAAAAATCAATTAAGTCCTTGTAAATTAATAAAAAATCAATTAAGCTCTTCATGTCAACATTTTTTCACGCTAGCCATCGTGCCAACTGCCATGCCATAAAAAAAATTTACATCAATCGCCATGTCACTTTCTATGTCAATATTTAACGATCCATCAAGGACCTTAACGAAAATCACAATTCGAAGGACCCAATTGGTTACACTTTTCAACCAAAGGTCTAATAAAGTTTTGAATTACTTTCGAAGGGCTTTTTTTTTAATACTTTAGCCAAAATTTATATAAAAAAACTAATAAGGCTTTTGCTTAAAGGGCAAAATTAAGACTTTGGTAACCTTAATGTTCTAGTTTAAAGTCCCATAATGTGAGTGGTTTTTAGATTAGTTTTGGGTTTAACTTTTTTTATATAAATTTTATATAAAAATAAACAATGGGTTTTAAATCTTTTTTTTTTTAATTTCATTAGTTCTTGGTTGACTCATGGCACCTACTTAATCAATAAATAGTAGATAAACATCTACCAAATTATATTCCTCCATTATTATTGTAACATCCTGGAATCTAGGTTTAGAAGTTTTGATGTTTGTGGTTAGGGTCAGTGAGTGAATTGAATGTTTGGGTTCAGTTTTACATTTAATGTTAAAATAAGCTTGCTGATTTAGTGGTTATGAGTGTGTTAACTTATCTATGGGTCTCGTGTTTAAATCCCTATAGTGTTTTTTATATTTATTTTTTATGTTATTTTATTTTAAAAGGGGAAGTTATTTTTTTTAAAAAAATTCACGTTCTTTTTCATTTTTCTTTTTCTTCCATATTGTTATTCTTTTTTCTATTCTTTCCAAATTTCAATTTCGTTTGTTTCTTGCTTCTTCTGTTTTACACACTTGTTATCTATCGTTCCGTCAAAGGTGATTGCTCTTGTGTGTTTCGTGTAATTGGATGTAAGTCAGAATAGTATTGTGGAGGCGAAGTGGTTAATCCTTGTTGTTTGCAATTCCAATTTAGGGTGTGTCTCCGAAACTATTGATTTTAAGTGTTGAGTTATTGATGGATTGCATGATATTCTGCATATTTTGGTATATTTCTAGGTTACCAAAGGATGGAGATCGTTTCGATGTCAAAAACACAAATTTTAGTTTGTTTCGGTGCAGTTTTGTGACCACATGGGTGGCCACACGGGCGTGTGCAGCACCCGGGCGGTCCACACGGCCATGTGCAATTGAGAAATTAGGGTTTTCGATGATTTTTGGTTTCATACGGCCTAGCCACAGAGGTGTATGTCCCCACACGGGCGTGTGAGATCTCTACACGACCATGTCTCATTTGCTCTTTATTTTGGCACTTTTGGACAGTGAGTTACATAGGCTACTCACATAGGTGTGTAGGCCTCCACATGGCCGTGTGGCCCTATTTTGTAGAATTTTTGTTTTGAGTCATAAACTGTTTGTTTTATGTTTCTGTGTAATCCGACCCTCGGTCAAGCCTTGGTAAGTGTGTTTGAGACTCGATTTAGTTTGGTTTGTATATATATGTGTGTTTATAGGCTTTAATTTTATTGCTCGTTTATGTGATGAATAAGTATGAGTTTATTATTGTTGTCGTAACTAAATATTAGAATACAAGTGTACTCAAATCTGAATCTGTTCAATTGGAAATGTTAATGTTCGTTTTTGTATATTGTTTGCATAATGTGTACATTGTTGCATAGCATGAAAATTTTAGGATCTAGCTATAAAGAGAAGGAAGACAGAATTAGCAGTTTTAACTGTGATACTTTTGTATAACAGTTTACCACACTATCCTATACGTATATCAGCTCAGCTGTATATAGTTACTCAAGTGGCATAGTTCCATGTTGTGGTATGTAGGGTGGATGAACCTATTATGGTTCTATGTGGTGTGCATGGTGGACGGGCCTACCATAGCCCTTATGTAGTGTGCTAGATGGACGAAGTGGTGTTTGGTTGGTGGGGTGGGATTTTGATTTGTGCATCCGTTCGCATTTGAATATACGTCTGTTTGTCAGAACATTTTGTTTGTTTGTGTGAACTTTTGCTTATTGACAATATAGTTAATGTTAGGTAATATGTTCTGATTATAGCGTATGATTGGAACATTATTTCTGTGGTTTGATATTTTATTTGACATACCGATTGAGACTTTCGTAACTGATATTTTTATACATATGCTTGTATGAAGTATTTATTGTGTCACTCCGTCTTTTTCCATTTATTCATGTTTCGGACTCACACTAAGCTCGCATAGCTCATCTCTGTAGTGTTTTTTCTTTCAAGTACATTTCGTGTTTTGGAGCTGGCATCAACATATTAGAGGTCTCAGAAAGATATGGTTTGATTCGGCTTAAGTAAAACCTCATAAGTTTTATACGATTAATTTTAAGTCAGTTTGTAAAACGATTATATAAACTGTGGTACAGGTTTTTATTCTGGACTTTCGTAATGTGTTATTTGGGCTGAACTTTAGAAACTGTGGATTTTATTTCCGAATGTTTGACGCCAGTTTAATATTGTTTCAAACATAATGAAAAAAAAATTTTCTTTGTTTGAATTAAAGTTTTTGTTTCAGCCACTTTTGGTGGCCAATGTAACCTCCGAGATTCAGTCTAAACTTTTAGGTCGGATTTTAGGTTGTTACAATTATCAAGTTTTAATTGATTATCATATTGAGGATTTTGATCCAACTTTAAATTTAACCATGATTGACTCGTGCATGCACGCGTGTTTTCATGATTATCATAGATGATTAGATTCATTTTCAAGTTTGATCTTCTACAAGTTGTTTAAGCATTATTTAGATACACAAATACCTAGGAGAATAACCCTAACTATGATATGGGTTTATCCTAAATATGGTTTAGGGTTGACAATAAGCCTTATTTATGGTTAATTTAAAATATTTTTTCCCTTATCCAAAAAATGTTTAAACACTTGTAGAAGACGATGCTCACAAAATGCATCTCAAACAAAAGAGTCAATATCAACTTTGATTAACAATGGAGTTGAGTCAAAATTCTCGACTCGATAAGACAAGAGATTATAACTTGAATATGTTAATAAAATAATTTGAAAGGCAATTATAAGATATTTCAATGCAAGATTCAAAGCTTAAAAAATGAGTTAGGTTTAAGGGTTATGAAGCTAGGAGTTCAGAGACAAGGTTTAGATAATATTATGTTTGGGTTTAGATGGACAGTGAATTGCGTTTAACTTATATTTTGTCTCACACTATAGTATCGTTACAGTATCTAATATTATCGCTACTATTATTTTTATGCTGACCACAGATAAATGCACCACCCATCTAAACCCATCCTATATCTTCAAATCTAAATAATGAAAATCAAATTATGTCAAAAAAATTTTCCATAAAAAGAATAATGACCTCGCACGTATATTGAATTTCAACCAAAAAAAAAGAAAAGGTTACGGGTTTTTTACCTCAATATTATATAAAAAAAAATTTATACACCAAAATAGGTTGTCAGCCAGATTAATTACGAAAATGGCATATTTTTTTAGGTCGTGCCTACCTGACAGGCACAACCGATTTTTTTAATATTAAATTTTTCTTTCGTTTAAAAAATTATTATTATATTTTTTTTTTCGGGTTAGTATACAACCCGTGTATATGGAAGCATACATACATGTTGTGCCTACTTGACAGGCTCAACTAGTTGAGCCTATCTAACAGGCACGACTAGTTGTGCCTTCTTGGTAGGCACAACTGGTGGGGCCACATGCTTAATTTTTCCTCTATATATTCCCCCGAAAATCAGATGAAAAACATACAGAAAATTTAGTAGCAAAATAGAAGTAAGAAGAGAGTGAGAAGAAGGAAAGAAAGGAAATCAAGAAGAAGGATAATGTATTTTAATTTATTTATTTTTAAATAGAATGTAGAATTTTGTTAGAAATTTTATTATTTAAAAGTTTGTTAGATTAATAATTTTGTTAGCTTCTGAATGAAAAATTTTGCATTAAAAATTTTATGGAACTTTTTTGCTATTCGAAACTATTTTGAGAATTTTGAATTTTTTTTAACAGATCTTGTATTGAATATGGAGAATCAGTTTTTCGTATGCGTTTATTTTGATAGAGAAATTTTGACAACAAGCGTAGGATGTATATTTGAATGTCGCAAACAAGTAGCAATGAGATTCAATAGAAATATCTCTTTTGATGATATGAAGGAAAAAATTAGTGAAAAAATTTATAAACGTTGTGGGAGAAGGATCTCGAAACTTTTTTACAAGTTTCCAGTTCCGACGGATCCCATAAAATTCACCGAAATGGAACTTGTATACGATGAAGACGTGGAGATAATGGTCGCTCTTTATTGTGGGACTTGGAGCAACCAAAATGCACCGATTTAGTTATTTGCTGAGTTAGCCGGTGTGGAGGAAACTGAAGATGCCACTCCATTAGGTGAAGAAGATGGAGCTCAAGAACCGTGTATGGTGGTTCCGGTATCATACGTTGGTAGTCAATCAACTATACATGGGATCGACATTGATCTTAATGCTGCACCCGAGACTGCTATGGTTGGTGATAATGTATACCATAGTAGTGATCCTTCTGATCATGAAGTCGATAGTGAAAGTGATCCCGACGTAGATGAGGTCCCGGATGATATTGACGATGAAGGCGTGAATGAGGAAGTAAATGTTAATGCGTCTTCAGTCGGGAACCAGATTCGTCGTATTGTGATACATAATAATCCTGGGGCACACATGTCTCAAATAGACCCTGATGCGGCGCATGTAGCCAAGTTCCCAGAGTACCCTGAAATACAATCTGCTCATCGGATGGCTGTATATTCTGATCCTGAGGAGTTGTTCGTGGGCCAGAGATTCGAAAATAAGGAAGAATGCGTATTTGCATTAAACGGTATAGTATGAATATATCAGTAGACTATAAAGTCGTTGTGTCTAAACTGACATTATATATTGGAGAGTGTTGGAAGTCAGCGGAAGGCTGCAATTGGCGGATACGAGCTACATTTATCCAAAAGTCACAGATGTGGGAGATACGAAATTTGTTGGGCCTCACACATGCACTTCATCACGTATGACAGAAGATCATCGAAAACTTGATTCCAAAACTATCTGTATGTGCATCATGCCAATGGTTGAAGACATACCGACCATTAAGGTTTCGGTACTGATTGCCGAAATACAGGCATGATTCCAGTATCGAGTGTCATACCGGAAGGCATGGATAGCTAAACAGATGGCAATGGAGCAATTGTACAGAGATTTCGATGTATCACATAATGAGTTGTAGGGATGGATTGCCACTATGAGGGAGTACGTACCAGGGACTGCCATTGAGTTGCAGACACGACCTTATTACGACCCAGATGAGTAACTACAACTGAGAAAAAGAATTTTCCAATGGATGTTCTGAACGTTTGATCCATGTGCACGTGCATTTCCCCACTGCAAGCCGTTTGTGCAAGTAGATGGGACATGGCTATGCGGTAAATATACACAGATCTTACTTCTTGCGATTGCTCAGGACGGGAACAATAACGTGCTCCCGATTGCGTTTGTCATCGTAGATGAAGAGAATATGGAGTCATGGGAATTCTTCCTTACAAACGTGCGGAGGTATGTTGTTAGTAATGATAGTATTTGCATCATCTCCGATAGAGGGAAATGATTAATTACCGCCATTAGGCGTTCCGGTGTGCCATGGAGATCTGTTTACTGCATACGGCACATTGCGTCTAACTTTCATCAAGATTATAAGAATGCAGACTGGAAGAGACAAGTTGTGAAAATGGGTAAAGAATAACCTTATCTTTTTAATATATAACCTAATGTTTTGTGATGAGACTGTAACTTATATTTTCTTAATACATACACAGGGTACGAGCTTGAGCCACACATTTTCCTGCAAAGGATGACTCGACTTGAGAATGACATGGAAGGTCAAACGAACACATCTTTCCGACAATGGTTGGGTACCATGGAACCGTGGCAATGGGCTCAAAATTTTGACGAGGGCTTTCGTTACGGTCAAATGACTACAAACTTGGTGGAGGGCATCAACGCTGTATTATTGAAAACATGACATCTTCCGATTTCATCTGTCTTCTCGGCTACATTCTACAGGTTGGCTACTTTGATGCCAAGAATAGGTCAGCAACAAGTCAACTAGATAGAGGCAGAACACGTGTTTGTCAAATATGTCAGGGATGCAATGGTTGCAAACCGTCGGATGGTGAGGTCGATGAATGTAGAAGTATATTCACGACGTAATGAAACGTTTCGCGTTACAGAGACCATCGGTCGTCGACCCGGTATACCACCTAGGTCCTACGGAGTTGATCTCCGAAATAGACGGTGCGATTGTAGGAGGTTCCAGACACTTCATTATCCTTGTGCACATGTTGTAGCAGCTTGTACTAAAGTCTCGCTCAATGTAGATCAATTTATCGATGAAGTGTATACCCTCGAACGCACGTTGCGTGTATGGGAGAATGAGTTTCCCGTACTTCATGACCTATCTACTTGGGAGGTTCCTCCGACGACATTCGAGCTTGTCCCAGACAAAAGGTTGCGTAGGAACCCAAAAGGTCGTCCGCAATCATCTAGAATTCGTAACGAAATGGATATTAGAGAGAAATCCGATGGGAAGTTGTATGGAGTATGCAGATTACCAGGTCATAATCGGAATAAATGCCCGCTCCGAAACTACCATATTGGACAATCATCGCGATCAGATAGAAATTAAGATTTTGTTAATTACATGTTGGAAGAAAAAGTCCCGCCGAGTAGCATTAAATGGATTTTTTAAGCATTTTAAAATTGATTGTTTTTAATACTCCTCTTTTTTTTGCAATTATGTACTTCAACCCAAGCAAATCCAAAATTCGCCTTCGAAGCACATATTTATATACAATTTACATACTTACTCCGGGTGAAGCATGACTATTTGTGTTCATACATACTTAACTTGGATTTATTATTTATTTCATTTACTATTATAATAACGTTCTTCAACCGGGGGAATGATGACTATCCTTTTGTAACTAAATGATAAAAAACTCATTACATAAATAGTCATTACATAATTTGCCAAAAATAAATTAAATTGATAAATAAAATGCCAAAAAATTTATTACATAAAAAAGGAAGTTATTTATATTATAAAACCCCCTAAAATTGATGGTTTGATGGTGTGGTTCTAGGGGTATATTTTTGTGGAGCCCGACGTTCACGTTGCGGACGACTACGACGATCAACGTTCTCTTCATTTGTATGCGGGGGTGTGTGAAACATAGACGAAAAATCATATGTCTCAAACGTCATCGATGAACTTAAGCCGAGAGGAGTAGAATATGGAGGTGGATATGGGCCGGGAGGAGTAGAGTACGGCGGTGGATACGGCTCTGGAGGAGTTGAGTACATGGGTGGATGCGGGTCGGAAGGAGTAGAGTACTGAGATAAATATGAGCCGGGATGATTGGAGTACTGAGGTGGTAGTGGGCTGAATATATCAAACTCTGAATGATATCCGTGGCCTGAGGAGCCCGAGAAATAGTTATCGCCCCCTAAATCTGGATGATAAGAACTACCTCCAGAGTGTAGTTCCGGCTCTGGCTCCTGCTGTGGCTCTGGCTCTGGTGCATGATGCGGATCTAGAAGATGTTGCCCAATTCGTGTCGTATGCGGGGGGACTACCACCGACCGCCCACCAAACAAAAATGGTTTCCCTATCTCACAGTACCATTGTAGGTACTGTAACGAGGGCTAAAGATCTAAGCCACGATCTATCTGAGGTACCCTCTCAAACCGGTTATTCCATATCGTAACATATTCATCATGCTCATCTCCCCAATCAAGCCCATGCCTCCCCCTCCTGGTCATCCCATGGATATCCCCCAATCGTACTGGTGGACTCGGGATATATTGAATGCAACCGAATTGTCGAAGTACTCGATCGCCATGATACCACTCTACTATCTGAAAATTAATAACGGGTGCGCTAATGCACCATAAGTTTGAGTGGGCCGCGCGGGACGAGGAATAACCGCCATAATTTCTAGAACAGAATACGGCATCCAAATGAACTGCACAATTAATCACATTTTTTATATTAACGTAGGTCGAGCAAAATAAAATAATAAAATAAAATTGATATTGGAAAAACTTACCCCCTCTCCAGAATGATTCTCGATCATCAGGCGGTATATCGGAACCGTGTATGACCTTCCGATACCTAAATTTTTGCTCCATCTAAGAAAAAAATTGTTAGAACAACATAATCCGAAAAATAAGTCAACTAATTGTTACAGTGCATAAAAATTCATCACCTATTAACAAGTGGAAATATATATGATTGGTGACTAATTGATGCCAAGAATGGCATCCGGTAAAGTGCCCACGACTGCAGCAGTATGAGGCATCCGCCTATGTCTATCGTAGAAGGATTTGTCGTCTGACAAAATTCTCGATACAACATGGCTAACATTGCGGACCCCCAACTATATGAACGGGTGTTATGCAAATTAGATAATAGGGGTAAGTACATCAAGTGAACAGTACTGCCGTTTGATTCCGTCATAAGTACACCTCCTATAAGGTGCATAATGTAAGCTCGAACGGCCTGCATCACCTCCCGTTCATTGGCAGTACTCGGCAAATACTCAAAATTGGCCTTTAGCCATGACAACCTCAAACTGGCAAATTTCCCCTCACTTGACGAGCGTCCAAGTAATTCATAGCAAAGGGTTGCCGGCCTGGAGATCGAACTTACGCCCGTGACCGCGTTCCCGTCGATGGGGAGCCCGAGCTGTACTGCAACATCTTCTAGGGTGATGGTGCACTCCCCGCAGGGCAAATGAAATGTGTGGGTCTCCGGACGCCATCGCTCAACTAAAGCGAAAATCAAGTCATATCGCAGATCAAAAGTCCGGATCAATGCTGCTGATCCGAACCCGGCTAACTCCAAGAACGGTATTAGGCGTTCATCTGGCTGAAACCCTATACTATTGACACAGCCTCTCAATACGCGATACGACTCCTGACATTATTATATTAGCGAAATAATTAATACAATATAATTTAATTCAATAAATAACATGACTATGAAATAAAAATTATATTACCATCTCCTTAATGGTACTTGATATGTGATTTGTATTATCAATCAAAGAACCCATATGTTACAAATCTGCAATTAAAAAAAAATTGAATTCATTTTTTCTTATTTCAAAAGATACAATAAATTTTTTCAAATTTTAGAAATAAACACAGTAAATATCTCATAATTTCTCATTTTTTACCTACAATTTTTTTTATGTTAGATAACAATAATAATATAATTAAAAACATATAAACTATCTAAATATAAAAAACATACGAATTAAAAAAAAAGAACTAGAAACATACCTAATTATGTAACAACAAAATTAATCAACATTTTAATAAATCAATAAAAATTATCAAATAAATATATAATAATATAAAATTACATTATATAAAAATTACATTAAAAAATCACAAAACACTAAACTATAAACACTAACAATTTATAATCATATACAAACACAAAATAACTATAAAATTATTTTTTAAAATACATTACTAAAAAAAAATCACAATACACTAATACACACTAAACCACTAAACACTAACAATATATAACCTAATCTTAAATTACTAATAAAATAGCAATAAAAATATTTTTTTTAAAATATATTACTAAAAAAAATCACAATACACTAATACACTAAACCACTAAACACTAACAATTTATATAACCTAATCTTAAATTACTAATAAAATAGCTATAAAAATATTTTTTTAAAATATATTACTAAAAAAATTACAATACGCTAATATACTAAACCACTAAACACTAACAATTTATATAACCTAATCTTAAATTACTAATAAAATAGCTATAAAAATATTTTTTTAAAATATATTACTAAAAAAATCACAATACACTAATACACTGAACTACTAAACACTAACAATTTATATAACCAAATCAACTATAAAATTATTTTTTAAAAAAATATATTATTACTAAAAAAATCACAATACACTAATACACTAAACACTAACAATTTGTAACCTAATCCCATAAATTATTAACAAAACAAATAACTATAACAAAATACAAAAAAAAAACTTAATAATTTATAACCTAATCATAAACTACTAACAAAATAATTATACAATTTTTAAAAAAATTTACATTACTAAAAACTCACAAAACACCATAATTTTATAATAAATTACTAAAATAATACATTACCCTTTTTTTTCTTCTTCTTCCTTCTTCTTCTTCTTCTTCTTCTTCTCCTTTTTCTCCTTTCTTTCTCATAGCTAGGTGCTTGAATATGAGGGGACCATGCTTATAAGGTCCCCATAAATTTTTTTTTCCATGAGTGATAAGACTCACTATGAGAAAAAAATGGGCAGCATGCAGGGAAGCGCAAAGAAGAGGGGTGTCGTGGCCTACTGCACATCAGACGCATGCGCAAGCTCAATTTCTTCGAGTATTTTTTACCCGTATAAAATCCGTATTTTTACATATATTAATATAAATATTAAAAAAGTAATATAATAATAATTTTTTAAACGAAAAAAATTAATATTAAAAAAATTAGTTGTGTCTGTCAGGTAGACACGACCTAAAAAAATATACTATTTTCGTAATTAATCAGACAGATAATCTATTTTAGTGTATAAATTTTTTTTTAGAATATTGAGGTAAAAAACCCAGAGGCATTGAACATCAACACTGATAAATATAAACTCTCATTTAATATTAAAAAATAATATTTAATACAATCAATAAATAAAAATATGAAACATCATGATTAAGTTAAAAAAGAAATATTATCCCAATAAAAAACAAAAAGAAACAAGAAAAGGGGTAGGGCAGAAGAAATTGGCGACCAACGCTGCATCGAAAGGAAAAAAATAAAATTTGTTTTATAATAAGTGGGAAATTTTCTTAGTTTCTATCGTTGTCTGTCTTATCTGAATTTTCTTCTTCTCACAGCCACAGCCACAGCCTCTTCTTTTCTCTGTCTCTTCCCCTCCTTGTGTTTACAGGAATTTATAAATAAATAAAAAAACCCTTCGATTCCAATGTTTTTTAAAGCTTAAATTAAATTAAATTAAATCAAATCAAGTAAGTCTGATACCACCGTTCTCAGAGATGCACCAGCCAATTCGAATCTGATGTAAATTTTGTTGCTTAGAATCGAATTCTAGCTGAGCGTTTTTTTCTTCTTCTTTGGAATTATCAGGGAGATTGAATTTGGGTATAGTACACAGCTCTATTTATTTTTCATTTTAGGTATGAAGTTATCCCCACTTTTTTGTTTTCTGACATTTCATATTGCTGGGATTCAATGTTTCTCGTTTAATTTATATTATAATATTCATTCCAATTGAATTGTTCTTTAATTTTTAACTTATATAAATCTTAAATTTACTCGATGGATTCATATTTTATAAAAATATTATGAAATACGTTTTTTTCAAAAAACATTTTAATCTCGGCTTATGATTTATGGTGAGGATTTTTCCGTACTAGTACCTGCTTGTAATGGAAATTGTATTGGTCTGAGCTTAGTATTAACAATAAGCCTTTTTGGTGAAATTTCAGGAAGGATGAAAGGTATTCGAGACTGGGTTTTCACTCAAGTACTATCCAATTCATTGGCATCCTCTAGACCACTGTCCGGCAGCGGCGGCGGTTTCTTTCCTGAGGCTCCTTCGTCTCAAGAGTTTGAATCAGAAGACCAAGGTATGATTTAATATCTGTATGATGTTCCGATTTGATAGCTCTATAAGTCTAATTCATCCCTAGAAAATGTAAGACTCTTACTTTTTCTTGTCCCTCTCATAACCTAATTTCATTGGATATTCTTAACTACATGGTTAAATGCTCGACCTTGGTACTTGGTGGAATGATCTTAGGTGGTCAGAAACTTGCTTATTGATGGCTGTCATTGATACTGACATGTTTGTTGTAAACAAAAAACTAGTAAATTAACTGAAGAATCATAGTCAAGCAAATTAAACCTTGAGAAAGGGGAAGCTTGGATATCTTCACCGAATTTGGCAAACTGCAACAAACATGAACGTGACATTATATACTTTGGAGCTACCTATTTCACAGATTACTTGGCAGATTAATAGATAGGAGTTTCACTACTTAGAATCAAATCTTTTTTGTAACTTTATTTATAATGCTTTGAGTAATCTTTGAACTGGAAATTGATAATACCTGTATGACTACAAATGTATTCTGAATCTCTCATTAAGTTCATCTTTTAACCTGTTCTTATATTAAAGAAGATTTTGATGCAGAATAAATAAAAAAAATTGTTCTAGGTAGATTATGTAACTTTCATAACCAACTGGGCAAATTGTCTTCTATTTTATTAGGTTCATCTCACACCACCAGTTCGGTAGCATTGTCAGTGCCTCCTGATATATCCTCCCCTTCTAGTAGCATTCATGATAATGACTCTTTTACTTCACAGCAGCAAATCCTAGTTGAAGGTTCTAATATATCGCATAGTAGTCCTAATAGAAAAAAGATGGATCCATTGGCTAAGATTGAGGATCTCCAGATTACATTCTTGCGTCTTCTCCTACGTTTGGGGCAATCTCAAGACAATCTTCTGGTGGCAAAAGTTTTATATAGGATGCACCTAGCAACTTTGATACGAGCAGGGGAATCAGATTTGAAGAGAGTGAACTTAAGAAACGAGAGAGCCAAAACAATAGCAAGGGAACAGGAGGCATCTGGGCTCCAAGGATTAGATTTCTCTATTAAAATACTTGTCCTTGGCAAAACAGGAGTTGGCAAGAGTGCAACCATAAATTCTATGTTTGATCAACCTAAAACCGAGACAAATGCATTTCAGCCTGCCACTGATTGCATTCAAGAGATCACAGGAACTGTTCATGGGGTTAAAGTAACATTCATTGATACCCCTGGTTTTCTACCTTCATCTTCTAGTACCATGAGAAGGAATAGGAAGATTATGCTGTCTGTGAAGAGATTCATTAGAAGATCCCCTCCAGACGTTGTTTTATATTTTGAGCGGCTTGACCTCTTGAACATGGGTTATAGTGATTTCCCACTTTTGAAGCTTATGACTGAAGTTTTTGGTAATGCAATTTGGTTTAACACTATCCTTGTCATGACACATTCTTCTTCAGCACTTCCTGAAGGACCTAATGGGTACCCTGTCAGTTATGAATCTTATGTGAACCATTGCACTGATTTAGTGCAGCAATATATTCACCAGGCAGTGTCTGACTCGAGGCTTGAAAACCCGGTACTTTTAGTGGAGAATGACCCTCGGTGCAAAAGAAATTTCTTGGGGGAAAATATACTTCCAAATGGGCAGGTTTGGAAATCTCAGTTCTTGTTATTATGCATATGTACCAAGGTTCTTGGTGATGCCAACAAGCTCTTTGAGTTTCAAGACAGCATTGAATTAGGACGAGTAAGTAACAATCAGTTGCCTTCTCTGCCTCATCTTCTCTCATCTTTTTTACGTCATCGGTCAGTATCGAATTCAGCTGAGCCAGAAATTGGAATTGATGAGATTCTGCTCTCGGAGGAAGCAGAAGAGGAGTATGATCAATTGCCTTCAATTCAAATACTGACAAAGTCTCAATTTAAAAAATTGACTAAATCACAGAAAAAAGCCTATCTTGATGAGTTGGAATACAGGGATACTCTTTATTTGAAGAAACAGTTGAAGGAAGAGTGCCTCAGACGGAAGGAGAGCAAGCTCTCCAAAGAGAAAAGCTTCGAAGGTAATGATGGTGATGATGCTGATAACAATGTGGCTCCAGAGGCTGTCCCATTACCGGATATGGCAGTCCCTCCAAGTTTTGACTCAGATTGCCCAGTACATAGATACCGCTGCCTGGTCACAAATGACTTGTTGCTTGCGAGACCTGTTCTTGATCCACATGGATGGGATCATGATGTTGGATTTGATGGAATAAACTTGGAGACAGCTTTGGAAGTGAAAAACAATGTTTTTGCTTCAATTGCAGGGCAGATGAGTAAGGACAAGCGTGATTTCAGTATTCAATCTGAATGTGCGGTAGCATATGTGGATCCTGTGGGCCCTACTTATTCTTTAGGACTTGATCTTCAGTCTACTGGTAAAGATCTTATGTATAATGTCCACAGCAATGCAAAACTGAGGAGCCTCAAGCACAATTTTACTGATTGTGGAATCTCTCTGACATCATTCCGGAACAAGTATTATGTTGGTGCTAAGCTTGAGGATACGATATTGGTGGGGAAGAGAGTGAAGTTTGTTATGAATACTGGGCTAATGGAGGGTTCTGGACAACTGGCATATGGTGGGAGTTTTGAGGCTTGTTTTAGAGGGAGGGACTACCCTGTGAGAAATGATAATCTCAGCCTGACTATGACAGCTCTCTCATTTAGAAAAGAGACAGTCCTTGGCGGGGGTTTTGAGTCAGAGTTCAGGCCATTAAGAGGTATGAGGCTGTCTATTAATGGCAATATAAATAGCCAGAAAATGGGGCAAGTCCGTGTGAAGATGAGTAGCTCTGATCATGTGGAGATTGCATTGGTTGCTGTCTTTTCAATTTTCAAGGCCCTTTTGCGTCGAAAGGCCACTGGAAATAGAGACCTTGAAGCATTGGAGGGTGTTTGAGCGCCAGAATTTTCTTGTTAGGACTTGCAAGAGAGTGGTAATGAAAGTGGTCTATATCTCAAATACAAGTTTCATCCAAACACATGCTATAGTATGCAGGATTTTTTGAGGCCATTCTGGATATAGTCTCGGTTTATTGGACATTTTAGTTCAGATATGTAGGAACAAAGACAAGGTATTGGATGTTTGTCCCATTGCTATCTCCATTATCCTGAGGGGGTGATGGCATTTGAGTATCCAGGAGAGCTTCCAGCCATGTCTGCTGAGGTTAGTGTCAATCAAGGCAAGTAGTTGTATAGGAATTCATGGGAAATGAGTTTTTTTTCATGGAATAATGCTAAATAGTCTATAGTTGTAAAAGATTGACCGTAATTCCCTTTTTTATTTAAAATTTTGATCTAATAAGTTCAATGTTGTTAAAAGTTACATTCTTGTTGAGTTGAATGGCAGTATATAAAATTTTCTGAGTGATGACTTTTAACTAATTAATCTTTTCATGTTTGATTTACTTGCTGAACTGTGATCTGCTACTTAGCTGATATAGTAGATTGTTGAGCTTTTAAAAGACTATCTAAAAACTAGATTCGATTGTCCAATCTTTCCCCCTCCCACCCAAATATAAAACAACATTTTTATCGGTCCAAACTAAGTCGAAGGTGTTTAATAATAATAAACAAATATTTATCGTGAGAATTTGGAGGTTTAGTGAATGCCAACAATCTTATGTTGTGAATAATTTAAAAGACACTTCATATTCATTCTTTATATATGGTAAAATTTGGTACGACCATGTCCACATTCTCTTGATACATTTGACAAAATTATTGTACGGATGAAGATAAGTTAATTTTGGCAGAATCGAGTCACATTTATAAATTAAAAGTGTAGACTAGGGTGATATGTTGGGGGCAAAGCTAGCACCCAACACATCCTTATTTAACGAGGCTAAGATACTAATAGATGTGCAATGAAAAGTAACCGGCTCGAGTCATGTTAATTGTTGTAAACTTGTTAGAAAGATTTAATTCTTCTTTATTACGTAGAAATTGAAATGAAATTAAACATGTATTTAAATATTTTAGAGGAGTCATTTGTATGGGTTATTTTATTTAAGTGATTAAAGATTTCTATTAGATTATTAACCTAGAATATCTAGAAGATATGTGATTTCTTTTCTAGGAAAAAATGTCAATTATCTTATACGAAGATAATGCAACATGTATAGCTCAATTGAATAGTGGTTACATTAAAGGTGATAGAACGAAATATATTTCACTAAAATTATTTTTCACTCATGATTTTGAGAAGAAAGACAATATAGAAGTTCAACAAATTCATTTTAGTGATAATTTACAAATATTTTTACCAAGGCATTGTCAACCATAACATTTGAAAAACTAGTATACAAATTTGGAGTGCATTAACTTAAAGATGTAATGTGATGTTGCCATGAAGAGAGTCTAAAACATGTTATACTTTTTTCCTTTAATCAATATTTCACCAAAATTATTCTTCACTCATGATTTTGAGAAGAAAGGCTATATAAAAGTTTAACAAATTCATTCTAGTGATAATTTGACAAATATTTTAATATAATGTTGAGTGCATGATTGATCTTTGTAAGAATTTGGGCAATAATCTCTGTTGGCTCAAAGGCTTCTTCATGGCTTGTTTTTGCTTGGTCTTTCGGGTCTTTTGCAGCATCAATTGTAACACCCCTCGTCCGACTTGATCGTCAGGTTTGAGCTACAGGATGCCACATCCGTTGGCAGAGCAACTACAGTCAAATTTACAGTAAATAATCATTCACACATGCAATTACGTGCCGATTACATTCAAACTATTATAAAGAATCAATTTCGAGTCTTAATCGCTTATAAAAGCTCTTTTATCAACTCGAGCACGAAATAAGACCAAATTGCAAAGTTTTAGAAATGTATGGATCGACATTGCGACTTTATCTAGCTCTCATCACGACGTGGCCATCACAATATGTCACGTCGCGGCAACAAGTCTCAACTTGTCATGACGTCACTCACTGTAATGGCAATGTTGCGACGTCCAAAATCTGATGTCACCACATGGCCCCTGTTTTTGGTACCTATTTCAATATTTCCAACCAAACCTTATCACATATACATCAAGTACCAATTTCAAATAAACATACAAATCAAGTTCAAATATTCAAGTTCAATATCTTAACAAAACAATCAACACATAACCATCAATTGTACCTAATATTTCAATGTCATTAGGTATACCAATCAAAACATCTAAACACTTATCTTTACCTAGTCCTTACCACAATGAAACAAATCAAATCACTTCAATTTCATGCCCATAAGTGCACACTTGACATTAATAGCTTTTAGGCCTAAAACATCAACCCATTTAACCATTCACTATTTCATAATTCAAACATACCAATTCCATGCATACTCAACTTAACCATATTTAACCACTCCATATGTCATTCATACCTCAAGCACATTAATCAAAATATACCATTCCAATTAGGCATTACCATAAGCATCAGATTATACCAAGATTTTCAATTCACAACTTATATACATCAAGATAGCTTCAAGACACCTTATATATACATGCCACAACCCTAGACTCAAAATGACTAAAAAACTACTGATTCGATGATAGGATAGTGTGAGCTTTGATACAGTTCGGCTTGACGTGTTCCACAAGGTGACGATCTATAAGGAAAAAGGAAAACAAATAGAGTAAGCATATAAGATGCTTAGTAAGTTCATAGGAATTAAACAAAGCTTACCTTAGCTTTCAATTAAGCACAATAAGCAACTTAGCTTGGCATAGCTTACTAGACATGACAAATCACAACAATAACAATGTGAGCTTTAACATGTAATCAAACCATATAACTGATTGCTCTCGCGTCGCCCATACAAATGACAGGAGAAATTTAATAGTTAAAGACTATAAACATATAGTCAGAATATACTAACATGCGATGTCTATAAGTGTGACAGGTTAGTTGTAATATAATTGTACAATGGGGTATAAAGTACTCCAAGGATCGAACCCAAGAGAGTCGGCGATTGAGCAAATTATAGCTACAAGCATGAAAAATAAAGAGTCTAATTAACTAATTGCTAAACATTAAAGTACGACAAGTCATGAAATCAAGAATAATTACACTAATTTATCAACTAATTACTATAAGGACTAAATTGTAAAATATGCAAAGTTACTAAATTAACCAATGAATAACAAACGGTGGTTGATTGATTTCGACGTGCTTCACTAATATTTGAATTAGGGATCTAAATTGCTTAAACTCTTAAAGTGGTTTCATTTTATCTCTCAGTCTCCATTTTACCAAATTAGACAAATTAGTCCAGCTTATCTCTTGATCTCATCAACTAACCCGAGACTAAAAAATTGGTGCTCAACAAGATTATCTCTCGGTCTCACTTGCCTAAATAATCTCTTAGGGGTGTTAATCCTAAGTTTTTAGGTTTATTCAATTTAGTCCAATTTATTTGTAACTTAGTCCCTCATCCAAAAATAAGCTTACCTACATCTCCATAAACCAACCCCTTAAAGTTTAGTTATCCATACTAAAAACTAAGCTAGCAAACATGCAAGAAAAGGAAATGGCAGCCATTAATATAAATCTTGAGAAAAAGATGAAAGTTCATACTTTTAATCTATAAAACTTAACAGAAAAGCATAGATGAACATTCAACAGTAGAATGAAATACAAGAAACATAAAAGTTGGAGTCTTTAACAGATTAAACTAAAAGAAATTGAAATATATTAAACTAAAGGCTGAAATGTCATTACAAGCAAAGAAAATGGACTAAAAGTACAAATAAACCCTAGCTACAATTATAACTAACTTAACTAACTTAAAGAACAAGAAGAAAATTTGCAGAAAAATACCTCTACATCTAAGGCAGATGATAACTAAGAAACCCTAAAAATAAAGAAGAAAACCTAAGAGAACTAAAGAAAAAACCAAGCAAAACTAAGGCTAATGTGTGTATCTCTCCCTTTTCATCCAAAAATAGTTATTTTAGGAACAATTTTTTACCCAATTTTATTGAAAAAAATGCCCTTGAACGGGTCTCATCTAATTGGTGCTTCGATTGGACAAAGACTACCCTTGAGATTTTTTTGTCCCCTTCATGATGTGGATATCACGATACCTAGAGTAGGATATAGCGATATCGTAATCAATCTTGAAATGGGGTCCCTCTTGGAAGGTGGATATCGCGATACCACTGTAGGTGGTCTTCATCTTGGGCTTCTTTGAGGTATCACAATTCCTATTATTCGATGTCGTGATACCCCTTTTTTCGGTGATGTTTTTGCGCAATTTCAGGCCACCGTCAAGTACTTACAATACTCAATTAGACATTAGGGCCTCCAATGGCATAATTGGCCAATTTGGGTTTCAAAATGAGTAAAAAGATATATTTACACTTATTAAATTGGAAATCTAAAATCTACACTAAACTATGGAAAAGACGCTAATTTTCCCCAAAACAAACTTTTTAAGTATAACGGGGAAGCCTAATTTGACATATCAAATTACGGTAGGCTAATAACATCTCAATTTTTTATCATACTAGTTTAAGTCATTATGTACAACAAATTTTCAATCTCATTCAATCAAGGGATAATGTAATCACATATATGTTCATAACATTGCTCCAATATAATATTCAAGTTCAAGTAAACATTTCTATTTATAAACATCAAGATCATTATATCTCATCTCAATTTCTCATTTCAAAATTGCATCGCCCGATGAACTTTAGTAAATAGACTTGGATGCACAGATAACTCCGTTACACCAGTTGCTCGTCAGAGCGAAATATATTTGTGTTAGGTTACCCGTTTGAGCTAAACCTTTTACGTTTTTAAATAAATTAATTCTTAAAATAACTCCTGCTAAATTGGTAATTTTATATTTAAATTCTGTTAGGAACGAAATTCGAATGCTTTAATTTAAAAACAAACAGAAAAGGATTAAATTGAAGCACAAGCAATAAAAGAAGGGACGAATCAAAAATTTAGAGTCATTTAAGGGCTCATTAGATTTTTTTGACTTTGTAAAAGTCATATTTAGAAAAAAATCTGATATAAATTTTATTTCATGTAATTAGTTGTTAGATGGGTAGTATATGGTTTGTATATAAATAGGGTGTGTGGTGGCCTTTGAAAAACACACTTGACTACATTGGAAATTGAATGAAATTATTTTTATTCCTTTCTATTTCATGCGTTTGTAACCATTTTTTTCGTAAGCATTTTGCCTCTTTTTTTTTCATTTCATACTTATTTACTTTTACAAATTTTTTAAATTATTTTCCAAGTCCCTTCCCTTTCCATTTTCTATAATTTCCATTAAATCCACTTCCATAAACCAACAAGCACGATTAATTTCATGCTCCACTAAACTTCTACTTAGCTTTAGGCCGGTATTTTTTTTTTGGTTAAGAATCGTGAGAAATAAATTCGTAATAAAAATCTTTCATAACTGTATTCACCATCTCTAAGTAATATAGGATAGTACAAATTTTTCCCTTAAAGTTAATTCAATTACAATTCAAAAAGTGTGTGTTGGGTTGGAGTTGTTTGGGGTACAGTTGGGAAGTCGAGTCGGCTGTGCTGTATTCGGATTCCCACAAACAAATTAGTGTATCTTGGCGAGATCATACTAGTGGGATTTTCGTCAAGGGAGATAGTGATCAGATTTAAACGACCCACGCGGTTGAGGCCATTGATCCAAGTTGGGTCCTTCAGAATGCAAGGCTGTCGGGGTCTTGAATTACGAACGTGTGTATCGCAGTTAGACAATCGGTAAGGGTTGGTTTGCAAGTCGTACCAGAATCAACTACGAAAGGAAGAATTGACAGTTAGGACATTCTTAGTTACTATAACCAACTTATTATTTGGAGGAGAAAACTCATTTTCAAGGACCGATTCAGAACTGGAATTAACCAAGTCTAAGGCTAAGAATTTATATTATTATTTACGAAGTTCAACTCATTTACTTATTTTATTTTCGATTAGTTTAATTGTTATTTGTTGGTATTTGATTTTATTTACTTCCCAAACATTTTCACTTCCCCCTTATTTACTTTATTTTAGCAAGCTCGTCATTAGTCGTGAGCATAACTGTTACCACGACAATAATTCTGCTAAAAAAGAAAAGGCGAAATTAGACAACCAATTCTTGTGGAATTAATCTTACTGCTCTATACTGCTAATTCGTATAATTTTTTCGTAGGAATTTTTATTTGGTGGTTTCGATGCCCATCAATGACACATCTGATTGCATGTCCAAGCTGAATATATACATGTTAAGTTACTCGTCTAGGCTAAACCTTTAAAACGACATCAGGTTACTCGTCCAAGCTAAACCCGTGTCACATGTATTTGAGTATCTGCAAAAAATGTTGGACCTCGGCAATCCGCTGTACTTAATCTTGTACAAGCACGCACAAAACTCTATTGGCATGCCAATCATATCCAAACATTTACTAACTTCAAATGGGCATCTATTACACAAATTAACAGTACTTTACAATTTAGTCCAAATATCACCTTTTGAACCAATTCGCACCAAACACATATAATTACAAGTCAAGTACATATCAATCTATATAAATAAATACCATATGAACTTACCTGCTCAAAATAGCAAACAAATTGAATCTTTAGGGACTAATCGATAATTTTGGCTCTTTTTTCTAATTATCTCTAGTTTGATCCAATTCTCGATCTATACAATTATTTTAGACAATTCATCAATACTAAAAATTTTCATGTTATGCCATGATATGTATGAACCTATAAAATTTTATTTTTATGCCCCTAAAATTTTACATTTTATTTAATTTAGTCTCTAAAACCGGAATAGCCATAACTTTAAATTTTGAACTTCAGTTTGATAACCGACCTTAATTACATTCATTATAGATCCTTTACTATTGGTTATTACTGATAATTCACCTCAATTTCACAATTTATTCACTTTAGTCCTTATGTACAAAACTAACAATTTAAACATTACAATCTAGTCCTTTTTCACATCTAAACTTAAAATCTATTAATTTAACATTAATTTCTTCAAGAAATCAATAATAAAAAATTTAACAGTTTTACAAATTGGTACATAGGTTAGCTAAATCAAACTCTCATGACCTCAAAAACATAAAAATTACAAGAAAATGACTTAATTGAACTCACCAAATTAAGGACCGAATGTTTGAAAGCTTCAAGGGTTTTATTTCTTTTCCTTACAACAAGAAGAAAAGGATGAAGAGAAATGACCTTTTTTTTCTTTAATTTAATTTATATACTTGGATTAAGCCTTAATTAATTAATTAAACCTTAATCATAATTAACTAAAATTAGTGGATGATAACATCATTTTCCACTATTGGATGACACAAAATGATTTATTTTTCATTTGGAATCTTTAGCTATTTAAAAATCTATAGCGACAAAATTTTTTATAATTTAGTCCTTGTACCCTAATTAAGCAATTAATAGGCAAATTTGAAGAATTAACTTTAATATTCCATTATAATAAATCCAAAAATATTCTAATTTAATATTTTACGAACTCTGTTTACGAAAATAGGGTTCCGAAATCGTCTTTTTTTTTGTACCATTAAAAATAGGGCTATCACATCAGTAGTCTCCTCAGATGGTTCATCAACCCCTGGTCCAGTCTTGGGAAGAGATGAAATTTGTGTAGCGTTATCAAGCAAAACTATGCCTGAGATGTGCCCATAGTTTGTGGCTCTATTTGAAAACCTTCGGGGATTTTAAGAGCAGAAACTTCAAGTTTAATAGTGGCTCCCTCTGAACTTTTAAATTCTTGTACTGTTGTTTCTTTGGGTAAGGAGATGATTTCTCAATGTTGGCCGTGATAGTTTTTTGGTAGGGTTCTTCAAACATGAATGACAAGAGCAAGAAAATCAAGAAGGCAAGAATTTCTTTAGGGCTTGGTGAATTTAGAGAATAGATGTGAGTATTTTCCTCTAATGTGATCTTTATTTATAGGCTTCAATTTGATTTGGGCATGAAACCCATTAAAATTTTCCATAAAATAATTTAGAAAGAAATCTTTTCCTAAATATTTGCCTCTAAAAGTAGTGAAAAGACCACCAAAATTAAATGCTGAAATTTTCCATCAAATCACTTTTAATTGGCAACGTGAATATGTATTTTGGTTGCTTTCCTAACATAACTACCACGTACAAAATGCGACTGACCCCAATTGAATTTCTCAGCCTTTCAAACCTTAAAGCATCTAACGCTTTGGTGAACAAGTCAGCCAATTGATTCTCTATTTTCACATATTCCAACTCCACATTTTCTTCTTCGACGAGCTCTCTAATAAAGTAGTGACGTATGTCAATATGTTTGGTCGTTGAGTGCTGAACAAGATTATTTGAAATGTTAATTGCACTCATGTTGTCAGAGAAAACAGTGTCTATAGAAGTTGCCATACTAGAATCTACAAGCATTTACTTCATTTAGAGAAGCTATGCACAATAGCTCCTTGCTCCTAGCTACTATATACTCTGCCTCAATTGTGGAGAGTAAGATAGAGTTTTGCTTCTTTCTATACCAAGAAAAAAAGTTTGAACCAATATAGAAGGAACTACCAGATGTACTCTTTCGACCATCCACATTTCCTACCCAATCAGCAACACTGTAGCCTACCAAGGACATAGCACTACTTTAGATAACCATATGCCATATTCTAAAGTGCCACTAACATACTTGATTACCCTATTAACAGCTTTGACATGGGATTTCTTTGGATTGGATTGGAACCAAGCACACACATTCACAACAAAGCTAATGTTAGGCCTACTTACTATAAAATACAATAAGCTTCCAATCATACTTTGAAATGTGCTTACTTCTATAGGAAGTGCTTCAGCATCTAAACTTAATTTCACACTCGTTGACATAGGTGTTCTGCTACCTTTGCAGAATTTAAACTAAAACTTTTGACAAGGTTCTTTGCATACTTTTCTTAGAATAGAAACATACCATCATCGAGTTGTTTAATCTGGAAACCAACAAAATATGTCAGTCCCTTAACAAGACTCATCTTGAACTCACTCTTCATCATCTTCACAAATTTATCATTTACATTGACAATATGGCCTTGATATTTCTTGATGAACAATGTTTTATTCACCAATCCCCTTTGATAACCTTGTCTTAGAAGAAACTATGTTAACCTCTCATACTAGAGCCTAGGTGTCTATTTTTGGCCGTAGAGCCTTCCTCAACCTATAAACATAATCTGGATGCACTAAGTCTTCAAATCCTTTTGGTTGAGCCACATAAACTTCTTCCTTTGGGTAGTCAATCAAAAAAGCCACTATGCATGTCCATTTGATACAATTTGATGTTCAAATATGTGACCAAAGCTAGAAATAACCTTATAGCTTCCAATCTAGCAACAATGGCAAAGGTCTCATCGAAATCTATAACTTCAACCTATGTGCCCTTGAGCTACCAGTCTTGCTTCATTCCTTATGATACAACCATTCTCATCCATTTTGTACTAATCATATTACTGTAGATTGGCTCAGGAACCAACTCTCAGACTTGGTTTCTCTCTAATTATTGAAGCTCTTCTTGCATTGCATGG
This sequence comes from Gossypium anomalum, assembly GCA_025698475.1. Classification (NCBI taxonomy): domain Eukaryota; kingdom Viridiplantae; phylum Streptophyta; class Magnoliopsida; order Malvales; family Malvaceae; genus Gossypium; species Gossypium anomalum. Next base: position 9,670,197 of record CM046961.1, read on the forward strand.
ATCCAATCAGTATCCTTTAAGGCCTCTTTAACCTTTTTAGGCTTAATATATGAAGCATAGTAAGTCAATCTGATCATATCTCTGTAGTTAGGCCTTGATTTCCCTCTAGTTCAAACACTATTTTGAAGATGTCTTATAACAACATCCATGGAATGATTCTTTCTAAATCTTGCTGAAGGTTTAACAAATTCATTGGCATCAATAGAATCACTAATATCATCAACACCTATGATTTCATGGATTTTTGGATCAGGTTGTTCGATCACTTTTTTGTGCTAGAAACAGTGGGCACAGTTTTAAGCACCGTTTGCGTCACACATTCCTCTTCACCATCAACAACCTTTTAAGTTGTTTCATCTTGTACTACAACATTAATTGAGTCTATGATCTTCTTGAGATGCTTATTTGTATGCTTTGCTTCTGTTTGAGTACCCAAGGAAGACCCCTTCATCACTTTTTACATCACTTTCATTAGTATTCCATGTCTTTGAGAATATAACACGCACTACCAAATATATGGAAATATTTAACATTAGGTTTCTTACCATACCATAATCCATAGGGAATTGAGCGGGTCTTTGGGCTTAACTGGACTCTATTGATGACATAGGTAGCAGTATGAATTGCTTTGGCCCAAAACCTATAAGTTATTCTCTTGTTGTTCTACATTACTTGAACCATATCCAGAATGGTTCTATTTTTCCTTTCCACCACTCCATTCTACTAAGATTTCTAGGTAGTAGAGAATTCATGGGAAACATCTTCCTCATCACAAAACTCAACAAACTCTTGGTTTTCAAACTCATTGCCATGATCACTACTAATCCTAGCAATGACTTCAATGGCCTTCTCTTTCTTAATCATAAAACTTTTGTAGAGTTTCCTAAATTCAATAAAGGTGTTTGACTTTTTTTTTCAAACTCCTTGCCATGATCACTTTTAATCTAAAACTCTAGATCAAACATTTTTCTTGTTACATCTAGAAAAAGGACTTTATAGCAGTTGTCAAAATTTATGACACCTTGCTATGATTCCCTTTTTCCACAAATCATTTCTTTTTTCCTGTTGCCAAAAGTAACATTGCCCTCATAGATTTAAAAAAAAATTACTTAAGTATGAGAGGTTATTAGTCATATGGCATGAACAACCAACAAAGTATCATACATCATCGATTGAAACTTTAAGTGACTGGTGTGCAACAAACAAACACTGCTAATATGTTCTTCTCCATACAAGTTTTTCTTTCTTTGGAACAATGGCAGAAGTAGTGGGCACAATTTGTGGCACTGTTTTATTCCACTAAAAATCTTTGAGCATATTGAAGCAATTGGCTTAATATGGCCTGGAGCACCACAATAGTGACAAATGATCTTTCTTCTGGTCGATGGAGGTGATTTCTTTTAGATTCTAGGCTTCTCTTGAACTTTTACCTATTTAAAGCATTCTCTAGGATAGTGGTTACTCTCTACTTTGACAAACACTCTAAGACTTTCTACAATAGCTTGCCCTTTATCTATAAAGCCTAGGCCTCCTCCCTTTTGATTTTTTTCCAACTATTATATTTACATTCAATTTGTCAGTGCTGCAATTGCACTGTTCAAGAGTTTCCCTTGCATCTTTGAGTTCTTTTTCAAGCTTTTCATCCCTTTTTGATTGTTCATCAAGCTTCATTAACTTTGCATCTACTTGTTCTTCAAGCATGGAGACTTTTTTCTTCAAAAAATCATTTTCAGTTAAAAGCTTTTCACTAAAAAGATTTTATTTTTCTAACATGAGATTGTAGGCTTTCAACAATTCATCATATGCCTCTTCTTCGTTGCACTTCAGTGATTCACAATCAGAAACATCTTATTCACCTATCTTTATAATTAAATAACAAAAATTGCTCACCTGTTCATCATTAGACTTTGATTTTGAGTTGGTTTCCTCATTATTCCAAGTTACATATAAAGAATTTCCCTTCTTTACATGTTATGATTCCAAAGTGGAAATAAGAATGAGTTACAATGGATTTCGTATCGGGTTTGCCTCTGACACCGAGAAAGAAATATTCGATTTAGGTAATTGTTGACAAATTGATGAAATCAATACATTTTATTCCTACCAAAATCGACTACTCACTTGAGAGATTAGCTAAGTTGTACATCTCTGATATTGTTAGACTGCACGTTGTGCCACTGTCCATTATCACTAATCAAGATCTAAGATTTACTTCCAGGTTTTAGGGTAAATTACATGAGGCCGTGAATACTAAACTTAATTTCAATACCGCTTTTCATCCACAAAAAAATGGACAGTCAAAACGAGTGATTCAGATTTTAGAAGACATGTTATGATGCTGTGTTATCGAGTTTGAAGGCAACTGGGAAAAATTTCTACCTTTGGCTGAATTTGCTTATAATAACAACTACCGGCCCAGTATTAAAATGGCACCTTTTGAAGCTTTATACGAATATAAGTGTAGAACTCTGAGCGAAAGAAAAGACATTGTAGTAAATTTATAGCTAAGCGAAAGAAAGCTGGTCGGGACAGACTTGATTAGAGAAACAGAAGGCAAAGTCCGTATTATCTAAAAGTAGCTTTAGATCGTCAGAAATCATATGTTGATTTGAAAAGGAAAGACATCGAGTTCCAAATAGGTGATAGAGTGTTTTTAAAAGTTTCCCCCGGAAGAAAGTACTACAGTTCAGCAAAAAAAGGAAGCTTAGTCCAAGATTTATTGGGTCATATGAAATTATCGAGAGAATTGGTCTTGTGGCTTACAAACTGGCATTACCTCCGGAACTCGAAAAGACCTATAATGTTTTCCACAATTCAATGCTACGACGATATAGATTAGACCCTTCTCATGTGATTACTTCTGGTGAGATTCAATTACAGCTCGATTTATCATATACAGAAGAGCTGGCAAATATTTTAGCTCGAGAAGTAAAACAACTCTGTAACAAACAAGTACTGTTAGTGAAAGTTCAGTGGCATTGTCACGATATTGAAGAAGCTACATGAAAATGAAAGATTAAATGAAATCTCAATACCCGAACCTATTTTCAGGTAATAAATTTTAAGGACGAGATTTTCTAATGTGGGAGAGTTATAACAACCCATTTTTCAGTGGTACTAAAAATGACGATTTTGGAACCCCATATTTCAATGATCAAGTCAATATATATTATTTATAAATATAATATTTATAAGTTAGTTATAATGTTATAGTGATTTTTGGTCCGGTAATTTTAATGAACAATTAGTAATTAAGGTATAAGGACTAAATTATAAAAAATATAAAAGTTTATCATTATTAAATTTTAGTTGTTAAAAAGGCTAATTAGTAAGTGATCAAGATTTTATGTGGAAATTAGACCATAGTGAAATATTATGGACAGTTCAGGCATATTTTAATTGGAAAATATGTTAATTTAAGGTTAAAATGGTTTTAATAAAAGTTTAAAACATAAAAACATCATTGTCATCTTCTTCCACTTTGTTTTCACCACCGAAAATATAGAACTAAATCATGAGAAGCTATTTTTAAAGCTTCCAAGGTTCAGTCAAGTGCGTGTGAGTGGTTTAATCTCATTTTTCGTAAATTTTATGTTTTTGATATCGTTGTAGCTTACTCTAGTTAACCTAAATACTAAATTGTAAAATTTTCAAATATTTTAAAATTTTCCATTGTTTCTTTTGAATCTTTTTGGATGTTAAATGGTAGAATGTGAAGCTTAGATATGTAATAGGACTATTTTGTAAAGTGAAATTTGTTAGTTTTGAGTTTAGGGATTAAAAAGAAAAAAATTTGAAATTAGCATGGAATTTCTATAAATATAGGTGTTTTAGAGCTATAAATGGATGAAATTAAAAATGGATTGAAAAATAGAGTTTAAATGTGAAAGATATTATAGTTTCAGTTTTAGGGACTAAATTGAATAAAATGTGAAACTTTAGAAAATTTTAAAAAAATTAAATTAATTTTACATATACATTGAATAAGATGTTTTAAAGTGATTGGTACTAATAATTGGAAGTAAATTACTCTATAGATTAAGAATTGGACCAACCGATAGATAATCGAGGAAAATGGAAAATTGCAGATTAGTCGCTAACACTTCTGTTATCGCTGTTTGTACCTGATAAGTTCATATGGTATAGTTATGTATATTTATGTAATTTTTTTGGTTGAATTGTGAAATTAAAATATTTGAATGTATTTGAAAAATGTTTACAAATTACTACAAAAGATGAGAGATGACTGAATTGTAAATAAATGTTCGGAAATGTATACTGAGCCCAGATGAACAAAGGATAGAATACAATTGGCATGCCAATAGTTTTATTCGCTTGTTGTATGGGATTTATATGAGATGTGAGAAAGATGTACGGGAAATTCACTAATTGTAACAGAATCCAATATTTGTTGTGGACTACCGAATTTGTCTTTACGGAGATCACTGTTACTAATTTTCTCTACAGAGATCAGGTGTGTTTTGGAGGGATGTGTAGCTTATGAGCTTAGCACTCGGTGCCCAAGTGTGTGTTGGTGGTATAGCTCGTTTGAGTAATCAGGTGTGTTTTGGGTGGTTACCCGCATATTCGTATATGTTTATTACAGTTCATCGGGCTAAATGGTTATTGTAAATGAGATGTTAATTGGATGATAATCTATATAGTGTGATAAAGTATGGTTGTATAATGGAATGACTTGGCATTCAATGGTATGAAATGAAATGAAATGAAATGCTATATGATTGGATGTAATACACTCGCCTTGTGTATGCGAAATGTTGGCAGGAAATTTATTTAACAGATAATTTATATATTACTGTGTTGAGAGGTGAGTTTTCATGTTTCAAAACCTATGAACTTAGTAAGCATACTCTATTTCGTTTTCTGTAGTTGACATTTTGCAAAACTTGGCTATTGAATCACCTTCCGAGCTCACACTATCCAACTTCTGTCTCGGTAGTCTTTTAATCATTCAAACTCGGTTACGTGACATGTAAATAGGAGTTGAATTGTATATATATTTTTTTGGAAGTTAAATGTTGAATGGTGATGTACAAAAGTGTGTGTGCATGTTGGCAAGTTGGTATGTTAAATTAGAGTTTGAATGGAAACTTTTGAATGTGGTTGACCAAACTTATATGTGGATATTGATGTGGTTTTTTAGAATGAAAGTGTGATGGAACAATGTAAGTTAATGGTATGTTTGAATGTGATATGAGATATTCAAATAAGTGAAGTCTTGGTGATAAATAAGGCATTGTAATTTGGTTTTTAATTTGGATGATATAGGCATGATACAAGAAAAGTTTTGGTGCATAAATTGTAATATAGAATTGAGCCATATTGAATAGATGAATGGTGTAAGTGATTGAATGGCTTGAGTTTATTTATGATATGTTGAAATATTTGGGTGTCATTTGAGGCATATTGGTATAATGGTTGAATGTGGTTAAAAATGTGGTAAATTAGCATATTTCTATTGAGTTTGTGCAGGTTTTGAATAAGTTCAATTATGCTTTTGGACTTAAATTTCTGCTTTGGAGATAGTTTGGTATGAAGTAGGCACTGAAATGGCACATTTTGTGCCATACGGCCGCGTGCCACTGAAAAATAGGGTGCGTTAGAATCACACAGTTTCCAATTGTCACAAGGCTAGCCACACGCCCGTATGAGTATTGTAGATATTGATCATTTATGTAACACCCCCTAACCCCTAAACCGTCGTCGAAATAGGGTTACAGAGCATTAATAGACCTATCAGACAATTTACAATTAATTCAAAATAAATGACATACATGTCTCGATTTAATTATAAAGTCCCTATAATGGACCCTCGAGGTCCAAATCACACGTTAGAATCGAATCAAGACTTGTTCGGGTACTCCGAATTTTTTTTTTATGCGAACTCAATATAACCCCTTTATAAATATCTAACCTTCCGTGCAAATTCAAATCGAGACCAATCCAAACAAATCAATTCATGAATTTATACATCTCTAATTATAACAAACTAATAATATAAAGTTTTAACATTTTTATGTTTATAACAATCTAATATAGGATGTCTAATTGATTCATTTAAATTATCATTCAACAAAATTGCCCAAAGCTATGACATAGACTATGTTTAAGACATATGTAATTGTATGGAACAACCATTACCATCACTTAACATTAATATTTATGTATTAAAATAACAACAAATTACAACCTAGGTACATGCCATTTTTAAAAGAGAAAATACATCACCACGTATTTGAGTTCAAGATCAGCTTGGATGCTGAGTCGTTAATCACTTTTATACCTAACCTGCGCACGGAAACAAACCGTACGCTGAGTATGCATACTTAGTGGTATTTCTATAAACTAACACTTAAATAATTATAAAATACATATATAACACTACTCAAATTCAATAACTATTTAAATATTCACCTTTCAATCCAGTGCTCTATTTTATTTCAAACTCAGTATCAATCATTATTTTTCAATAACAATTATTTGTTTAGTGTTATTCAATAACAATCAGTTATTCAGTATCAAACAATCAATAACAATCAGTTATTCAGTCCAGTAATACAGTCATTCAGTTATTCAGTGCAATAGTTTACCCCTATTAACATAGCTCGGACTTAGACGGATACACGGATCCAACTAACACACCAGTACGACACTCAGTGCCTCATCGGCTTTGCAGAAGTAAATAGTAGTAGTACGATACTTAGTACCTCTTTGGATTAAACTGAAGTAATAGTAACAGTACGGCACACAAGGTGCCTCATCGACTTGAAGTCAAAGTAACAGTACGATACTTATAGTGCCTCATCGACTCAAGGTTGAAGTATCCCTGAACACTTCCAATCCTATGGCATGCCAATTATATCCGACTCAGCCCGTTACAATTAATAGGGTATTCAATTCATTTCTCAATTCACAGTAATTAATTATTTCAATATCCATTTCACAATAATCACAAATTCACATACATTCAATTCAATATCAAAACACTAATACTTACCCTAATATCTTTCCGTACACATCAAATAATAAAAACAACAATTTAAATGTTATGTTCGGTTTATAGAAATACAAACCGTAATTCTCGGATTACTCTTTGTCAACCTTCTCTTTTCCTTTCTTTGTCGATGTCTCAGTTTCTTTGTTAGTTACGAAAATAAAAATAATTTATATTATTAATACAGCACTAATTTATATTGAATAATTAAATTTCTACCTTACTAACTAAGTTCACTTACTTTTCTAACTGAATTCATACTTTATTTCTACTCAATTTCCTATAATATTCAACATAAATATCCAATGTTCATGATAAAACCCTAATTTAAAATTTCTTTCAATTCAATCCCTCAATCACAAAACTTGTAGCTTCTTTTACAATTTAATCCATTTATCAATCCTAACTTGAAATTCATTCAATTAAATCCCTAATTCAACAATTTATTCAACATGAACCATGCTTAAAAACTCTAAGAACTTCCAAAATTTCAACTTAAATTTAACTTCTAAAACTCTTAAAACATCAAAATTAAGTAAAAAGGACTTAATTGACTTACCTTTTAAAGCTTTAAAACCTTAAACCCTAATTTTTCCTTTTATTTTTCTTCCTTCTTTCTTTCCTACTCTGTTTCAGATGCTTTCTGTTTCTTTTTATGTTTTGTTTCTCTTTTATTTATTTATTAATTTAATATAATAATGTTAAAAAAAATATCTATTTAATAATTAATTATAAGTATTACAAATGTATGTATTTTTATTAATACATTTGTATCAAATTATCACCATACATTTGTCTTTATTTAATTTATTTCTTAATATAATATTTATAGTATAATTAATTTAATAATATACTTTATAATCAATTTATATATTTATATAATTAAATCATGTAAAAATCTAAGATTTTTACAATATTTATGCCGCCTCAAACTCTAAATGTGGCTTAATTTCCCATTTGGTCCCTATTATTTTCTTTTAATATATAATTAAACTTTTACCCTTTATTCAATTTAGTCTTTTTTCCTAAATACTTTAAATTAAGCTAAATTCACTTAATTAAAATCTAATTAAACATACCACTAAACTCATAAATATGTCTAATAATTATTTACGAACCCATTTTGTTAAGATGGAGGCCTGATAATGTACTTTTTTGATGCCCGTGAATTTTAGGTCATTACATTTCTCCCCCCTTAATAAATTTCGTCCTCGAAATTTACCTGAAAAGAGGTGGGGATAGTGTGATCTCATAGTCTCTTCTGATTCTCAAGTTGCTTCTTTAATATTATAACTTTTCCACAATACTTTCACTAAAGGAACTCGTTTATTACACAATTTCTTTACCTCTCGAGCCAATATCTTAACCGATTCTTCTTCATATGACAGATCAGGTCGAATTTTAATATCCTCTGTAGAAATAATATGAGAAGGATCTGATCGGTATCTTCTGAGCACAGAAACATGAAAAATATCATGAATCTTTTGCAATTCTGGAGGCAAAGCTAGACGATATGCTATTGGCCCAACTTTTTCAATAATCTCATATGGTCCAATAAAATGAGGACTTAGTTTTCCTTTTAAACCGAATCTCATGATTTTCTTCCAAGGTGAAACTTTTAGAAATACCTTATCACTAACCGAGTACTCAATTTCCTGACGTTTAAGATCCGCATACGATTTCTGTCTATCAAATGCTGCCTTCAGGCTTTCTCGAATCTTTTTAACAGTACTTTTTGTTTCTTGAATCAATTCTAGCCCAATCATTTTCTTCTTATTCAATTCTGTCCAACACACTGGTGACCGACATCTCCGACCATATAAAGCTTCATACGGTGCCATTTGAATACTTGATTGGAAACTATTATTATATACAAACTCAGCTAACGGTAGATAACGTTCCCAACCTGATTCAAAATCAATAATACAAGCTCGAAGCATATCTTCTAAAATCTGGATCACTCGTTCTGACTGTCCATCAGTCTGTGGTTGAAAAGCTGTGCTAAAATTAAGTCGAGTACCAAGAGATTCATGCAATTGCCTCCAAAATCTTGATGTAAATCTCGAATCCTAGTCAGAAATTATTGATGTCGGAATACCATATAACCGTACTATCTCCCGAATATAAACTTCAGCAAGTTTCTGGAGTGTCCAATCCATTCTGACTACTATGAAATGAGCTGACTTTGTAAGCCGGTCTACAATCACCCAAATGGTATTTTTCTTACTTGCTGACAATGGCAACCCGGTTACAAAATCCATTGTGATGCAGTCCCATTTCCATTTAGGAATATTAATAGGTTGAAGTAAACTAGTTGGAACTTGATGTTGTGCTTTGACTCGCTGACATGTCAAACATTTAGCCACAAATTCCACTATGTCTTTTTTCATACCTAGCCACCAATACAATTCTCATAAATCACGGTACATTTTTATTCCTCCAGGATGTAATGCAAAAGGATTATCATGTGCTTCTCGAAGTATCAACTCTTTCAATTCTGAAACATTTGGAACACAGATCCGATTACAAAATCTTAGACAATCATGCTCATCAATGCTGAAATTTCCTGCTACGCCACTCTGAACTATTTCTTTTCTCTTCATTAGCTTATCATCTTCTAACTGCACTGACTTAATTTCATCGAACATTACTGGTTTAATTCTTAATTCAGCCAATAAGCTTCCATCGTTACTAATACTGAGCTGTGCTAACATTGCTCGTAATTCGTTTGCTGCTTTTCTACTTAATGCATCAGCTACCACGTTAGCTTTACCTGGATTATAATCAATAACATAATCATAATCTTTTAGAAGTTCTATCCATCGACGCTGCCTCAAATTCAACTCTTTCTGTGACAGAAGATACTTGAGACTTTTATGATCTGTATAAATGTAACATTTTTCACCGTATAAATAGTGTCTCCATATTTTCAAAGCAAAGATCACAGCTGCTAATTCCAGATCATGTGTCGGATAATTATGTTCATGTGGTTTCAATTGCCGAGAAGCATAAGCTATTACTTTCCCACTTTGCATCAGTACACACCCGAGCCCATTTAAAGAAGTATGCTATACACAATGAAATATTTCCCTGATTCTGGTAAAGTCAAAACCGGTGCCTCTATCAACATCTACTTCAATTTCATAAAGCTTTCTTGACATTGATTATTCCAGACAAACAGAACATTCTTTTGCAATAATTTTGTCATCGGTAAATCTATTTTTGAAAATCCATTCGCAAACCTTCGATAATACCCAGTCAATCTAAGAAAACTACGTACCTCTGACACTTTTTTGGGAGTTTTCCACTGGACAATTGCTTCAATCTTCTTTGGATCCACTCTAATCCCATCTGCTGACACCACGTGACCAAGAAAATACCACCTCTGATAACCAAAATTCGCATTTACTCAATTTCCCATACAACTGTTTCTCTCGTAACGTTTGCAAAACAATTCGGAAATGCTGCTCATGTTCAGATTCGGACTTTGAATATACCAAAATGTCATTAATAAAAACTACCACGAACTGATCCAAGTACGGCTAAAAAATTCAGTTCATAAGATCCATGAAAGTAGCTGGGGCATTTGTTAACCCAAATGGCATTACTAAAAACTCGTAATGACCATATCTTGTATGAAATGCTGTCTTCGGTACATCACTTTCTTTCACCTTTAACTGATAGTAGCCCGATCTTAAATCAATCTTTGAAAATACTAAAGCTCCTTTCAATTGATCAAATAAATCATCAATGCGAGGTAACATATATTTATTCTTGACAGTCACCTTATTTAACTATCGATAATCAATACATAACCGCATCGAACCATCTTTCTTTTTAACAAATAACACATCAAATAATAAAAACAACAATTTAAATGTTAAGTTTGGTTTATAGAAATACAAACCGTAATTCTCGGATTACTCTTCGCAACCTTCTCTTTTCCTTTCTTTGTCGATGTCTCGGGTTGTTTGTTAGCTACGGAAAATAAAAATAATTTATATTATTAATACAACACTAATTTATATTGAATAATTAAATTTCTATTCAATTTCTACCTTACTTTCAATTTAATCCTAACTAAGCTCACTTACTTTTCTAACTCAATTTATACTTTATTTCTACTCAATTTCTTATCATATTCAACATAAATATCCAATGTTCATGATAAAATCCTAATTTAAAATTTCTTTCAATTTAATCCCTCAATCACAAAACTTGTAGCTTCTTTTACAATTTAATCCATTTATCAATCCTAACTTGAAATTCATTCAATTAAATCCCTAATTCAACAATTTATTGAACATGAATCATGCTTAAAAACTCTAAGAACTTCCAAAATTTCAACTTAAATTTAACTTCTAAAACTCCTAAAACATCAAAATTAAGTAAAAATGACTTAATTGACTTACCTTTTAAAGCTTTAAAACCTTAAACCCTAATTTTTCCTTTTATTTTTCTTCCTTCTTTCTTTGTTTCCTGCTCTATTTCGAATTCTTTCTGTTTCTTTTTATGTTTTGTTTCTCATTTATTTGTTTATTAATTTAATATAATAATAATAGTTAAAATATAAATATCTATTTAATAATTAATTATAAGTATTACAAGTGTATATATTTTTATTAATACACTTGTATCAAATCATCACCATACATTTGTCTTTATTTAATTTATTTCTTAGTATAATATTTATAATATAATTAATTTAATAATATACTTTATAATCAATTTATATATTTATATAATTAAATCATGTAAAAATTTAAGATTTTTACAATCTTATGCCGCCTCAACCTCTAAATGTGGCTTAATTGCCCATTTGGTCCCTATTATTTTCTTTTAATCAATAATTAAACTTTTACCCTTTATTCAATTTAGTCTTTTTTCCTAATTACTCTAAATTAACTAAATTCACTTAATTAAAATATACTTAAACACACCACTAAACTCATAAATATTTCTAATAATTATTTATTTCTAATAATTATTTACAAATCCATTTTGTTAAGATGGAGGCCCGATGATGTACTTTTTTGATGACCGTGAATTTTGGGTCATTACAATTTAGTTTTTACACGACTTTAATTTGTTACACGGCCCAGCCACACAACCTTGTGACTTTTGTTGAATATTTACAATTTGACCCACACGGCCATAATGAGTTACACGGTTTGGATACACGATCGCGTGACTCCAGTCCTACACAGTTACAACTTGTTACACAGCCTGGGCATACGGTCGTGTGACTCCTGTTTTGCACAATTGTCTTTCTTTTTGTAAAAGTTTCAAAATAGTCATTGTTTGGTTCTGGGTCGATTCTAGAGCTTTTGTAAGCTCAATTTAAACACAATTTTGTTTGCAAAGCATGATTTGTGTGAATGTATGTAGTTATTCAATGTTTAATTGAACTTTTGATTTCAGTTTTGCTTATTATTATTTCGTTAATAGTCGTAGCATCCTATAGATCGAGTCCAACGACTAGATCGGGTGAGGAGTTTTACAATCGTTCCATTTTAAGCAAGTATATCAACCAATATAATCATTATTTATGTTAAATGAGAGGCTCTGATACCAATTGTAGAAGAAGAATGATTAGTTGCTATGCAAACAGAAACTGTGGTTGCAATAGTGCTTAGAATTGTGCCCGTAGTTTCAATCACAAAACCAAAAGTGCGAAAAAAATAAAGATGAACACTAAGATTATTTACGCAATTTGACCTCAACCTACATCTGCGAGGCCTTACCCAGAGTAATGATCCACTATATTTCTCACAACACAACTAATGATTTAAGTCCTAACACTAGTCTAACACTTACCAATTTAGTGACATCACTATTGTACAAAGACTAAATCACTCTCCTTCTAAGCTTCCCCCTTAAAAACTTAGTTTTTCAACCTAAGAGACTCTCTTGATGCTTAAAAAAACAATGCACACATAAACAATTACTTACTTGAACAAATTTGTACTCTATAAAGCTCTTAATCTCTCCGTTACTCTTAATATGATCACCTTAACCTAGACAAAACATAAGTTTATATATTACTTAAAGTTTTGCTTACATAAGAGTTATAATCTAATCACTTTTCTATAAAGTGAGACTAAAAATCAACATGAGATAATATTTCCATAAGAGTCCTCATGAAATCTAATGTCTTCAACTATAGAAATTGACTTCACTTGACCTGCAGGCAACCAGACTTAATCCACAAGAAACTAATCTTCAAGTCTTCGATTTCATCTCAATTGGTCTTCATGTTAAGGGCTTTACTCGTCCACATATCTTCAAAATAGAAAATCCAATGCTTTTGTTCTAAAATTTGCCAACTCTACAAATAAGCAAGTAAAGCAATGAAATTGTGTTTGAAGTTGTGACACGTTTCATTGTTTATTATATATTATTTTTAAACACATATCTATTTTTTAAACTTATGATTTCCACACACATAGCTTGTAATAGGATATCTAATAATAATTTTGTTAATTAAGTTAGTGTCACAAGTCAAGTTGACATTAACTCACAATTGATTAAAAAATCATGATAAATAATTTTAGTACATTTAATATTATTTATCTGATGTATTTAAATTTCGTTTTACCCATAATTTAATCTAATTTTTCTTATTTTAATATCGTACATATTTTATGTGTTATTATAATTAATTAATTAATTTTAAACCATACATTTTATTGTTTATTGTATATTATTTTCAAATACACATCTACGTTTAAAACCCGTAATTTTTGCACATATACAAGTGTGATAGGATTTATAGTATAAATTAAAATCCTTGAAATTATATATAAAATCTATTTTGTTGAATCCGGAATATATACAATAAAATAAAAATGGAGAATAAAAAAATATAATTTAAATAGTTAAAAGCAAAATGAAAACAATCATTTTTACTCCCGACAACACAGTCACCATCCACCCCATGTTGCCACGTGTAAAGTCAAATCCAATGAAGAACGATATTCCTTAAGACCACGCAAGCTATGGTGAATATTGGAGAAAACGGTTCTCTAACGTACGCCACCTCAGCCCGTACTATCTCCACTATTGTACGCCTCCACGTTGGGCCTATCCTCTCCTCACCCAAACACCAATTATTACGACAAAGACAACAAATTTCCCATCATTAGCTCTTCGTTCAACTGTTTTTTTTCTAAAGGTTCTTTCTTTTCTTATCTCTCTCTTTTTGTTAATCTGATGTTGGTTCTGTAATTCTTTCTTGCTTCTAATCTAAATTTGTTGTATTGGCGATCTTTTCTGATTGTTGTAAAAAAGGTGTGTTTCTTCAGTCCAAACAGGTGAGCATAATCTTGTTTTATTTTTTTATTTTTTTATTTTTGCATTCATGTGATATTGTGATTCAAGTTGATAGATATATTATAATTTCTAACATTAATTAATGAAATTTCTTCTTGATTTTCGTTTTTCAATGATGTAATGAATAACACCGTTTCAGTAATTATATCTTTCTGTATGTTGGGATGCTTTGCTTTTTTATTATGTTTTAAAGTGAGGACATGATGGTATTTCAAAAGGGTATTTAGCGGGTTTTTTGTAAAATATTATTAGGTTATATGTTAAATGAAGGTTGGTTTGATGTAATCCAATCAAGGTAGTTGTTTCTAGTGGATTTTAGTTTCTTCTACAAATTATATTGGCCACGGTGAGGACTGTGTATTTAGCAGATGCTTTGAATTCTGACTCCATTTTTGTGCCTCCTATAACGCCTACTAAACTTGATGGTTTGAACTTTGAACGATATCAGTCATTTGTTATTGGATCTTCCCTAACAAGCAAAATTGAACAGATGTAAAAATGTCAACAAACTTTTCCCCCTCTTTTGATGGTCTTTAAGCATATCTCCTCATTTGATGCATTTCATAAATTGAACAACTTTAAAAAGCGAATAAAGAAGTATCTTTTTTGTTTTACAAATCTGTGTTGAAGTACATGCAGGGTGATTTGTTCTTAATGTATTGTGCATCCTTAAAGCTTCTTGATTACTTTTTTTTAATTGATTGGTGTTTAATCCTGAATGAAGTAAATCACATGTTTGTTGGTTGATTTATCAAGAGTCGTAGCAGGGGTCACCAAGATGAAGTCTTTGCTTTTTCAACTTATATTGGCATCTTTTGTGCTCTCGAACTTCGACAATAATGTGAATGCTGGTCACACAAGTGTCTTTGTTCGGAAGGAATGGCCATCGGAAGACATCCCTCTTGATCATGAAGTATTTGCTGTTCCCACAGGTCATAATGCACCACAACAAGTAAGACTTTCTTTTATTAACTTCATCTTTTTCAGCTAGCTACGTAAAGTCTATCAACATTTGTATTTGTTAGTCCTATTTCTGTTCTCAATGATCATTACCAGAGCTTGAATAAGAATTATATTATGCAACAATGAAGACAATTTCTTTTTTAAATAGGGACTGAAGATTATTTCTCCTCTCTTATTCGATACCTTGCTACTTACAGCACTAAATATATCATTTGCTGTCTCTGACTGTAATCTTTCTTAGTATACTAGGGAACCACCATATATGAAAAAATCAGAGTACAAATTTCTGGATCTTGTAAAGCTTGATACTAATCTATGCATTATATCTGTCAAATTGGTGTTGTTCACTGCAAATGGCTCGATTAAATTTGTCCTCATGAAGTGTGCTTTCCAATTGCAGAACTTCTTACCATATATTCCTTGTTGGCTTCTATTCCAAACCTTTTCCAACCTGTATGTAACATTTATGTTATTGAAACTGTAGGTGCATATAACACAAGGAGATTATGATGGGAAAGCTGTAATTATCTCATGGGTCACCCCTGATGAACCTGGGTCCAGCAAAGTACAGTATGGAACATTAAAGGGAAAATATGAATTTACTGCAGAGGGGAAGATGACAAACTACACCTTTTATAAATACAATTCTGGCTATATTCATCATGTTCTTGTTGATGGTCTTGAGGTAACAATATTTACTTGGGAAGTAATACTTGCACAAATGGCTTAACTTCTTCAACATGGAAAGAGTTGCCTGTTTCTATTAGAAGCTTATTCTACATGCCCTTAGCATGGATTTTTTTATATGGAGGGATTACATCTTTTAGCTCTTCCATTACAAACTTACAAGAATGGACTTTGAGTTCAGTTTGCCTTTAAAATTGTAATTGACCTTGTCATCTGAACCATGATAAGAACAAATTGGTTGCTTAATCATTTTATTTTGTTGTTCTCAGTATGATACCAAGTTCTATTACAAGATTGGAACTGGTGATTCTGCACGAGAATTTTGGTTTCAAACACCTCCTAAGATCAGTCCAGATGTTCCTTACAAATTTGGAATCATTGGTGAGTGTTTTCTTCTGTAATCTAAAGCAATGTTGGAATGTTTTCAGTCATGTTAATCAAAGCAGTTCTGGTGCTGGACAAGTTTCTGATTTCAATCAAATGCCTGAGTTTAATCCTTTTGCATATTAGAATCATTAATTTTTTTTAAAAAGGGCAGTCAACTACATCTGAACTCTTATTGCTGCTTGAGTGCCTGTAAGCCTTCTGCTTCTTAGTAGCCCATTGGCCATTAAAATCATTATTGATGTATTACTGGGAACAAGGAAAATATTGGTGTATTTATTGAAGACCACCAAAACTTGTCTTTCGTGCTGGAAATATGTAAACGAGTACGTTGTGGACAGAAGAAAATGGAAATCAGCTATATGAAGCCTAAAATCCCAACTAGCTGGATTTTGATCAGAAATTGTTGTTTTCCATTTAACCAAGTTCATCTCTGTTATCAATCATATTTTATAACTTTTCTAGTGTCTCTCTCATGTATTGCAGAATATTCAACTCAATTCACATTAACCAGATCAGGCTCATTTCGTATTTTTTTGATGCCATGTCTTTTCATTAACTCATATTGATGTGTTTCCCCTATATCCTTTTTTTTTTTTTTCTTTCAATCTCTAATTTTTGTTGATTGAATTGTCTTTAATATGTTGCAGGTGATTTGGGTCAGACATATAATTCACTGTCCACCCTTGAGCATTACATGCAGAGTGGAGCACAAACTGTCTTGTTTGTAGGAGATCTTTCTTATGCTGATAGATATCAGTATAATGATGTTGGTATAAGATGGGATTCATGGGGTCGCTTTGTTGAGAAAAGTACTGCATATCATCCTTGGATATGGTCTGCTGGGAATCATGAAATAGAATACATGCCTTACATGGTAAAGCATTGAACGAGCATTCCTACACATTATTGCTAAAAATCATTTGTTACTTTTGGATCCTATGAACTTCACTAAACCATGCATGGTGCTTCTAGTTATGCATTATGTAATGCATAATAATATTTGCTTAACACCCTCAATTATTTTTCTCAGCTACTGTACAGGCCATTCCTTTTTAGTGTTCATTGTTCTCAACCTAAAAGCCTTGGATTTTCCTGAAGATTCAATCATTTATTCTTTCATTTCCCAAGATCAATAATTGTTTTATTGCTAGATCTTGGTCTGGTTTAAGGAGAAAACAGAAGATCTTTTCTCCTTAAACCACACCAGCTCTCATCCCAATTATCTTTCAAATGTATGACATCTGATTCTAGGTTCTAGCTAACTGGAAGAAGAGATTTAAGTTCACTTTCTTGTTTCTTTTTTCTTCCTTTCCTGCTTGGGCTGCGTTCACTTGGATGTAAAAGGTAGGTCCAATTATGAATTTCATCCCTCTCCTTTACAAAAAATTAAGAGATTAGTCCCTTTAATTTGTAAGAATTTGGTCTTTATACTTCATAAAAATTGAAAGGTCACATAAACTTGAAATATTGATTTTTACTGACTTGTTGCATATAAATTGTTGAATTTCCGATTTTTGCTAATTATTTACGTATAAATCATTGAACTGTTAATTTCTATGTCAACTTTTTAACAGTAAGGTTTAGCAATATTCTTTAATTGGACATTTCCGTAAAGTATAAGGATCAAATTTTGACAAATTAAAGTAGAGGGGCTAACATATTAGTTTTTGTAAAGTAGAGGGACAGAATTCATAATTAAACCTAAAAAAAGTAATGGCATAACTGACACCATATATAACATGTTTCTGATGTTTACTAAAGTTATAGAAGTTTATAAACTCACTCTTTTCAGCAGAACATTTATAACCATCTTGTTTAGTACTTGACTTTCAGAACACTTGGAACGTGTGCAGGATGAAGTTGTCCCTTTTAAGTCCTATCTCCAACGGTACCCTACACCTCATTTGTCTTGTAAAAGCAGCAGTCCAATGTGGTATGCTATTAGACGTGCATCTGCTCATATCATTGTGCTATCGAGCTACTCTCCATTTGGTACCATTTCTTCTTCTCTTCAGCTGTTATATTCATCCTAATTAGCTATTGCCTTGAGCATTCTGCCCTCTCTGGTCCTCTTCTCAAAACTAATTGTCATAGCAATTAATTTACTTGGTTTGGCTTCTATCTATTACTTTTCTGTTCATTCTTTATAAGTACACTCGTCACCACCATTCATGAGTAGAACTAAACCATGAATTGTAAACTCATACTTGTGAATGGTGACTGGACAGTAATGGATGGAGTCTGGATTCTTACCCCCAGTACTTATTTGTTTTCTCCTCAAAGACGGCCGAAATTATTTTTTTTCTTCTCTTTTATACATCTGACATCAAATTTAACTTCACCTTTAATAGTGAAATACACACCTCAATATGAGTGGCTTAGTGAAGAATTAAAGAAGGTTGACCGGGAGAAGACTTCTTGGCTTATTGTCCTTATGCATATGCCAATCTACAATAGCAATGAAGCACATTTCATGGAGGGTGAAAGTATGCGAGCAGTCTTTGAAGAATGGTTCGTCCACCACAAAGTTGATGTAATCTTTGCTGGTCATGTCCATGCTTACGAAAGATCTGTATGATTCTATCCTTATAATTTCACTTCCCTTTTATTCTTATTCTTCTTAGCACTTCTTTTATTTTGCATCATCTGAAGAAGTTTTTATGCAGGCTTTTTAAATGATTAATTTGATGTTTTATCTGAAGAAAAATTTCTTAGCTAAAGTTGTAAAATCAAGTTAATTTTAGAGAGATTTTATTTTATTTATAATTAGAGAGATCACTTTTCATTTGGAAATATGGAGCTGCCAAGCACAATTCCCAGTAAATATCTATAAGAAAAAATGTAGAAGGGCTTTTAGTTCATCAGAGGTATCCATACTCTCAAATAGCAACATAAAACCCTCTTTATACTGAACTCTTTCATGCATAATTTGTTGTCCATTGTATGGGTCTATTTCAGTACAACCATTGGTCTATTTTATGGAAGGAAGGCTTATGCTTCTTTCCTCTGAATTTTCAGTATCGAATCTCAAATATAAGGTACAATGTATCAAGTGGCGAACGTTACCCTGTACCAGACAAATCAGCTCCAGTATACATCACTGTCGGAGATGGTGGAAATCAAGAAGGTCTAGCTGGAAGGTTAGTTTGATGGCATGTTCCAATAAAGACAGCAATGATATTTAGCTACTTGTTTACAATTAATCTGTTACAAACTACATTCCTCGCTAAATTAAGCAAATGGTTTTTTGATTCTGCAGATTTTTAGATCCCCAACCAGAGTATTCTGCATTCCGAGAAGCTAGTTATGGTCATTCGACACTGGAGATCCAAAATAGGACACATGCATTCTACCATTGGAACCGCAATGATGATGGGAAAAAGGTGGCAACTGACTCGTTTGTATTACACAATCAGTACTGGTGAGTACAATCAACCTTAATCTGCATAAGGCTGTATGTTAGATGAGGAAGCATCAAAGTCTGCAGTGAAACAACTAATGGTCATTTCCAATAATTTTGCTGAAATTACCCCAGTGCACGAAGCATTTTTAGAGTGTTTGCATGATATTATTAGCAAACTTTTTAGAACAAAATATGCAGTGAGTGGTATATATTGTAGGAGAATTGATTCACTTGAAGATAAGGTTGTGTTTTGTTGCAGGTCAAGCAATCTGAGACGAAGAAAACTGAAGAAGCATCATTTGAGTAGTGTGCTTAAGCGTATTGCTTCTTATTGAGAAGATGAACTTTCGATTAAAGTATTTCATCTCTGGTACAGATTTGGTTGATTAAATTTCAGTAAGAAGATGAAAATGTCAAAATTAATCAAATCAAGTAAGCAAAGATGCTAAGGAGTTTTGGCATTTTCTTCTTTTCCTTCGAAATCATGCTTGAAAATGAACTCTTTAAATGGCTCATAAATTGTAGCTGTAGCTAGAATTATCACTGTTCATGAATTAGGTGGATTTACTTCGATTCTAAATCTCTCTTTTCTTTTTTGGCTACACCCACAGTTCGGGTTAATATAAACAGGTCTGTGAAAAGCTTGCTGTTTGATAATGCCTGAATCTTCAATTGAGAACTTCGTAAATTCCCCATGCCGCTAAAATGAGTTCTGACCAAAGATTTTGTAGGATATCCTGTAAAAAAATTTAATGTGCATGAGATTTTCTTGTGGAGCTTATATGAATCTAAATCATCCACCGAGTGAAAAAGTTAAAAGAAAATAAATTTTGGGAAAAACTAAAAAAGAGACTAATAATTTTCATCTTAATGCATAAAAACCGATTCTGTATGTTTTATTTTTCCAATCATTTTTCAACTATGCCAATCTATCCCAATTTATAGGTGGAAAGCATACGAAGCATTTCTATTTTTTGATAATTTTACTTTTCAATTTTATTTGGGGATACCGGATACCCATAAACATCTCCCATGTCTCTTGGGTGATGCTCAAATATTGAGCGTTCATGCTGCTGCTCTGCAGAGTAAATGACTTTTATATGCCTGATTGCAAGTAGGCATATTCAGAAGGCCTGTTCAATATTTGGAAGTATTTGAAAAAACAAATATCGTCTGAAAAATATTTAAAAAAAAAAAAATAGATCCATGAGTAATATCACAAGAAAGCATTCAGTTGATTGACTGTACCCAGTGTTCAAGCTATAGCCTTTGGGCAAATCCCTCTTTTCTCATGTAAAACTATGGCAATGGTTTTGATCGTATAGTATATTCCCAACTCGATCTTTACACAAAGCATACAGTCGGTAAAATTTTTTATATATATACAGCTGAGTATTAGGTCCTACAAATATATACCTGGGAACTAGAACTTTTCTGAGATCTATGGCTCACCGTATCCAAGATACTGAACATGGCCAACCCCATGAACTGGAATAAAGTCGCAGCTTTGGCATATTTGAGTCGCGAACCCAAATTTACAGGCCCTGGCTCCCTCCCTATAGTTAGAGCTCAGAACCTGAATCACGGAAAATCGGCTGTGGCATCCATTTAAGGTGCAGATTCAATTTCCCTGATTTAGCTCCCTCTACCTGGAGAGTATCTTTGTATTCTCCTTCCAATATAACTCTAGTCAATGTCAAAATGCACCTCCCCATGTAGTCCTGCAACATTGAAATAAACAAAACTATGCGATAAGGAGAGTTCAAGGGTCAACAATGAAGCTGGATACTTACTACTGCATTGTCTGATTTAGAAACAAACCAAATTTGTATGACCCAAAAACAAGAATGATTTAACGGTTCCATAAGAAAAGGAGTTTACCTTCCCAAAAGTGTCATGGTCCCAGACTTCAAGGATTAGCATATCATGTAATCCGTCCTCGACAACAAAGTCAAAAGTTTGATTCCAAACTGGATTCAAGCTGTCATTAACAACCTGACAAAGAGAACAACTTTAAGGACCAAAGATTCTTTATTCCCCCATTCTTGAAGGATAAAACCATATATCTCTCTAAGATTCTAGGTCCTTTAGGATGGTTCACTAAAACTAGAAATTAGCTATAATACCATGCATTAGGAAATACAAAAGGCAAGCTCTCTGTGAGGAAATCATAACTACGAGTCAAAGATGCAAGAAGTGGCTAAATGGTACTGACTCCTTCAAGCCCCAACTAGACAATAAACAAAATAAATAGAGAGGGGGGACAACACCATTCGGCAATCAAAATCTTACCCTAGTTTTGTGTTTTGCCTCTGACTTCTTCATCGTGAGCACAACATAGGGATCAGCCTTTCCCATTAAATCTACAATAGGTAAATCTTCTGCAGATATCACTGTGACTGATAGTACTCCTCTAATAATAACCTCCTTTTTCTTCTGTGTGACTGCTTTCTCATTTTCAGTTGCCTCTATTCCATTTGCTCCACTTTTAATAACCTTCTCCAAGGAGGTCATTGAAAAGTTGGAGGAAAAGGGGTTTGTAAAACCATTCTCCATGCCAAAGGGACAGTACAAAAGCTCCAAGTGCACCTAAAAACCAACATAACAATTACAAGCAAAACATAAGTATCACCATTTCATACAAATACAATACAGAAATACTTCACAGTGAATAAATGAATGAATAAACTTGGGCCCAACAAATGCTGGCATAATCTGGTTTGGAACCAGGTCTCTCCCTAAGCACAGGTTCATTTGTTGGCTTTTTCTTTTGGATAGGTAAGTAGACTTCCTCATATTAAGAATTGGGGCTATAGTCTTTCTAACTACATGCTATTTCTATGATGAGCGGGAAGAGACTGAAGATCATATCATCTTGACCCGCAGCACTTCAAAGGAGGTTTGGACGACAATTTGGAGAAGATTCTTACAGTAAAGAAGAATCGTAACTAGCATATTGAGTAGCATATTGTAGTTACCCTTGCATATACAACCCTTTAAACCTAAGTTGCTGATAACATATATACAAGCCAACAATAAATCAGAAGTTATACTACTAAAGGAAGGTAATCAATGTCCTCACCTGCCCCCTGTACTTTGTATCTCTCTGGATCTCCAAGTCTTTAACCAGATTCAACCAGACATCCTTCACTTTACCAGGTTCAAGATCCCTTAAGAGTACTTGAGCACATCCGATGAGCTCAGATGCCTGAACCCCCTCATCATCATAGATTCTTACCACCAGGTGCTGAGTTGTAGCATCCTCAATGACAAATTCATAGTGTTCATTCCATATAGGATTCAGCTCATTGTTCTGGAGATAAAACACAAATTTCTTCAGAACCTACTGGAAATTTTTTTAAACAGTTCCTTTTCTATGGAAAGAACAAAGAGGAAGCAGAGGGGGAAGGACAACTTACAATTGTTTTACTTTTTTTTGTTTTGTCAGGTAAAGGGCGCACATATAATACAGCATAGGGATCCGATTTCCCAATAATATCTTTGTTTGTTAAGTCCCGAGCCTGGACAAGCTTCACCTCTAGTATTCCAACTGGCTTTAACTCCAAATCACTGAAAATAGAAAGACATCAACTTCTTTTACCATCAGATGTTTCACTAATTAGATGTTGAGTGAGAGAGAGAACGACACACAGCCTAAATAAATCAACCAAATCATAGGTGCTCGCAGAGAGAACGACACACAGCCTAAATAAATCAACCAATTCATAGGTGCTCGCAGAGAGAATGACACCACAGCCTAAATAAATCAACCAATTCATAGGTGCTTGCATCCACTCTGTGGGATACACACAGTATCTATATTCAAGTGAAAATACATTTATATTATCAAGTGACCTCTCTACAAACAACAGTTTCAGATAAAATTGAGCTTCCTTCTTTTCTTTATTGCATTATATTATCATCTATTGAGAAAAAGGAAAAATAAAGGACATACCTATAATCACCAGGCAAAATCGGTATAATTTTTCTTACAGGCCACATGATATTATCTTCTATAGCATCCCGTATTGTGCTCTGCATGGGAAACAATATAATAATAGGTTAATCTCCTTAACATATTAGTAACACTTTCCATCTCCCAAAGTTCAATAACGGCTACTTACCCCAGCGTATCACTATGTGAATCATGGACACCACAGAAATCAATTATAACTTGTATGCAAGGCATATGCACATTTAAAGTTTAACAGAAGCTAGATTAATCATCTCAGTGCTCAAAAAATGTTGCAAAACTAGCAAGTGAAATGCCGAATCCTAAGTTAACATACGCACTTTGGACTCTCTATTTGTTATCCTTAACTAGAAATACAAATTGTTTTAGGAATAAAACCATAGTCATGAACAAATAAAAGGCAGGGGCAACCAAATTCCGATCTCCCATAAGCTTCTCCTATAAGCTGGATACAAGTTATTACTTTTATTTGGTTTTATAATACAGGAACAGATTTGACCAATACGGAAATTTTGTTAAATCTAGAAGACTTGCAAACAAACAATCTTGATATGATGTTTCAGGTTCATCATTTAAAGAAACTCTAACAGTAACTTAAATAATAAAGTCAACCCTAGTAATAAAATCCTTATGCATGCAAAGGGTTGGCTATCATCGAGGAAATTCTCAATAATTCACCACTCGTTCACTGTCCAAATCCAAGATGATAACAAGTTACTCCATACCATGATAAACTGCAAGAACAACTGGCACAACAGAATGAACAATAGAACAACCATCTGATATTTTGGTAGGTCCACACATTGAGACTAGGCATGTCCAAGGGCCGGGCTTGGACAAGGATTTTTGCACTTTGGGCCAACCTGACCCAGCCCAAATTCAATTTAAAGAATAAAAAAGAATTTTTAATTTAAAATTTAATTATAAAATATATAAAATAGCAACTAAAAAAATATTTTTTAATATTTTATTAATTTTTGAATAGTAAAATGAGCTTTTTGGGTGGCCCGGCCCGAAAACAGGCCTGGGCTTGAAAATATTTTGGAACAAGACCTCGGCCCGGACCATGGACACCTCTAATTGAGACCTGATGGTCATGGCACTGATTTTTTTCCTTTATGCACCAACAAAGCCATGACCATATAACTCATGTTTTATATCACTTTCATATAACTATATCCAAAAAACTTCCCACTACCGTTTGTAATTTAAACTCTCAAAATCCTCAGCAACTCTATGAACTTATTTCAGCCACCATACTTCTAGCCCTCCTGAGCAGTCTTCTTGCTTCACCACCAGTACCTCCCACAACACTTGTTCTATA
Organism: Gossypium anomalum; assembly: GCA_025698475.1. Lineage (NCBI taxonomy): Eukaryota > Viridiplantae > Streptophyta > Magnoliopsida > Malvales > Malvaceae > Gossypium > Gossypium anomalum. Next base: position 9,695,281 of record CM046961.1, read on the forward strand.
TGGTCTACTCCAGTCTTCCTCTCTGCCCTCTCTCATAACATATTGAAAAAATTTACAAACTAAATGTCCAAGAAATACTGTTATGTTGAGCAGACAAAAACAAAAGGCAGATATCTCAAACTAAAATTTAAAGCAAAAGTTCTGTTTGTGGAACAATGATGCAAAAATAAAGACAATAAGAAGAATTGGCGAAGTTGATTGATACAGTACAAAAGAACAAACTGAAGTAGTAAGGATAATCCAATGTCAAAAGTCACACAAACCTCAATAGCATCAGAAAGTCCTGGAATAGTTGATATGTCCCCACCAATGACTTTCAGGGTGAAATCCAACTTTTTCTGCAAGCCAAAAAAGCACATTAACCTAACTATATCAACTACTTCCATATGTCAGGTGCGTCTCTGTAATGTGCGTGTGATGAACCCAAGTGATCAGTAGCCTAGATCAAAATCACTTAATTGGGATATCAGGGATATTATGTTCAACTGAAGCCACTGGTGTGCGCCAGTTTTTATTGAGATTGTATACACAAAACCTTATGATTCCTATTTAGCAACCAGATCAAGCAACAAAAAAAGAGACACTAGAAACAAGAGTGAAATCTATCAATTATAAGTGTCAAAAGGGAGCCAACACAACAAAAACAACACAAAAACCTTATGATTCCTATTTACCAACCAGATCAAGCAACAAAAAAAGAGACACTAGAAACAAGAGTGAAATCTATCAATTATAAGTGTCAAAAGGGAGCCAACACAACAAACACATGCTATGTGCTAAGACCTTAACTATTAACTTCAATAAATAGCAAACTAGAAGTCATATGGGCATCAGAATCCATTTTTTTCTTTGGGTACAAAAAAAAACATTCATGTAAATATTATATGCTTTGACAAAAACCTCCCAGGAACATTGTAATTAAATGTATATAACTATGCTTGTTTCTCAATCTCATTTCTTTCTATGTCTACAATTAAAGCTCTTCTCCATGGGTAAACTGGTGTGCTCACTATGCACTAATTTGCATTACTGGAAACAAATAACACACCTTTTTTCTCAGAGAAAAACAAACAGCTCCAAAGCAAGGAAACTCATTCACCAGGGGCTTAAATATCAACCTGAAAACTCCAGTAAATCCAATATCTTTCACCTAAGCCAAAGGAAAAAGGAATTAAACATCAATAACTGTCATTCTGGAGAAAAAGTTTAACAACTTGAGAGCCATGATGTTGCTCTATAAGATTAAAATAAGGAGAACAACATTATAGCTCTAGATTCAAGAAGCAAGAATACATGACCTAAACAGGGCATTTAATGGGGCATTCAAGCAAGAAACCATAGCAAATAAGCAAACTAACTAGGATGGATGTTACCTGCACAGGTAGTGATACACCAAGATAAGTCTTGATATCAAGTATTATACTTGAATTTGCATCCCACTGCATTTCCAACTCCATTGTAACGCTATCAGCTTCATCTTCAATAATACTTACTCCTAAAGAATGACATTGCTCACAAGGTTATCAAAAATTCTAAAGATTCAACCAAATTTTATAATCTTTCACTCGAAACTCACCCATAAAAGCATCATAATATATATGTATGTATTATTTTAAAAAAAAAAAAAAACTCATTTCGTTCATACCCAAGATGGATACATTGAGGCTCCATTTGGTTTTATGCAAGTCTAGTTTGTCAGAACAAAAATAACAAAAAGTGTACTTGATTTTTTTTTTAAAGGGGACCAGTATTTAAAAGAAAAAGATACATTATTTTTCTGTTACATATAACAATTATGTTTGATTAATGGCCATCCATTTAATTCAAATGGCAAAAACGAAAATCCATTAAAAAATAACAAATCAAAACCGAAATAAATAAATAAAAATAATGGTAACTCAATAATAAATTTAAAATCAAAATCAAAGTTGTCAAAAAAAGTGAGAATTATATTTCAGTAAACTAACCAGTAAACTGAGGTGCAACAGTGCCAAGAGTAAACCTAGAAAACTTCAAAGAAGACAATATAATCGGCCTATATTGTTCAAGCACCGGCTCCACCGAAGTCTTTATCAGATCAGATGCTGCCTATAACACCAATTTCAAACAAATTTTCTCAAAAAAAAAAAAAAAGTAAAAATCTCAACTTTGGCTCCTCTGTCCATTCATTAAACAAAGTTTTTTTACCTCATCAACGTAAGGCCATATCTTAGTAAGGTGCTGATTAAGCCAAGTCAACTTCTGGCGCTGCGAGAAGACAACCCAAGATGGGTAGAAATCTGCAGGCAAGATCTTTCTCGAATCTTCCACTGTCATTCTCGCAAAAGCAGCCACCGTCGTTGCCTATGGCCAAAAAAAAGAAAATTCATAAAAAAAATCGAAATAAATGGAAGGAAGTAGAAGAACGAAAAAGAACTAACGAGATCATTTCGAAGCTTGGATCGAGTGTTCTCGTTCCGAACAAAGAGAACTATGATAGCAAGGCCGACGACAAACCCGATCACCACTCCGACAACGAATCCCATTTCCCGAAACAGAGGGAAAATTACTGTAGGATATGATCGGGATTTGAAAAAGAAGGAAAAAAAAGGAGTACAGTAATAAAAAAAAAAAAAGTCGTAAAAAAGGTTAATAAAAAGGAAATTAATTAAGTACAGTTTTAATAAGATGTAATAGAAGGGTGCGTGGCGGAGAAATCGGGTGGGAAATGATGAAAGAAAGGTCGTTGCCGACAGACACAAAGTTGATGGACAGTTTTTTGGTGATTTGGGTAGTGTTTTGGCTTATTGGAACATGTTTACCAATCATATTCCGGCACGTTGGATTTGGATTTTTGTATGGTGGGGTCTCCCGGGTTCCAAAGATTTGCTTCGAATTCACCACGTTTCGGCAAATCCAATTACATTCTGCTGTGTACTAATTTTATTATTGTACGGGTTTTGAATATTATACTAATAAATAAATCAAAAGTCTAAATCAAGATGAGGATACATTGATTTTTCTTTTTCCTTTCCTGATTTAGTACTATATATCAAAAAGTTTTTACAATTTTAAATATACAAAAGTATTCCAACATTAAATAATCTTAAAAATTTTAATTTTTAGGTACCAATAAAATTTTATTATATGTCTGATCAAATATTGATTATTTCATGTTTGGCTAAATATCAATTCTTATCTTTAACTGTTTGAATTTTTTATTCAAATCCTACTGTAGGCATATTTTATCAAAAAGTATTAGATGTAATAGTAAAACATAATATACTTCCAATGAGAGATCCAAATTCAAATATTAGAGACAACATTGTGAGAGGAACAGTCACTAATCCCAAAGATAAACTATAAAAATTGATACGAAAAATACAAAGAAAAGCTAGTACACTAACCTAAGTAATAAATAGCCTAATGTTTGGTAGATATATTAAAAGCCATGTGATAGTATATTTTACTTTGTTTGGCTATGTTTGCTAGATAAATTAAAAGGAAGATTTTACTTCATTTGGCTATGGTTTGTTTTAAAGGATTTGTGCACAAATAAAACTTAGGTATTATTTTATAAAATATTAATTTTTTCCTTAATGAATGAAAAAAATCTAATAAATTAAATAATTTTTTTAACAATATCATCACATTTAGATAGATTTGTCCAAATATAAAATTATTAAATAATTTTTTTTATTTTTTAGTTTATTTGTGTTGTAACAATTTGATTATACTGAACTTGTAAAGTTTCAAAAAGAGTTTGATTTCAATATTTAAATTGATACTTATATTTTATTTTGCTCAAATTAGTACTTGAATTTGACTCTCGTCACACATTTTAGTCTATTATACCTCTATTAAAATTGAATGATGTGGACCAATCAAATTGTTACACGAGACAAGTAATTAGGTGATGACATGACATGTGTACCACGTGTGTAAACATGATTGGTCTATATCATCCAATTTTAACCGAGTTACAAAGTAATAGACTAAAATGTGTGATGAAAGTCAAATTCAGATATCAATTTGAAAAAAAAAAATTATAAGTACCAATTTAAAATGTTAAAACCAAACTCAAATACCAAAACATATTCTTACCCTTTAAAAATATTCATTTATTCCTGTGATTAATGAAAAATATACAAACACTTTTAAGTTTATTTTATTAACTAATTTTTAAATTAAAGGATGGATTTACTTCTTATTAAGTACTTTTTGTTTTTTATTTTTTTCTCTATTCTTTTTTACTAATAATTTTCAATTTAAATTTATTAGATATTTAATTATTTTAAATTGACTAAGAGATAAATAATAAAATTTATATTATCATTAATTAAATCAATTAAATAAAAATAAAAAATAATTATTTTATCTCTAATTGAAATAAATTAATATGAGATAAATAATAAATAGTAGAATTTAATCCTTATAACGAACTCAAATAAAGAGGCTATATTATACAAAAACTTTCTTTTACTTGACCAATGGTCACTATAAAATAGGTCACTTTCAAACCATTTAACACATTTACAAGTTAAAAAATGCATATTTCAAAAATTCTGTAATAATTCTAAATGAATTTAGAAGCTCTGATAATTCTGAAAGAAATTCTAAAAAAAAAAAAAACACTCTCTAATCTTAATTCCACAAAGGGGAGATCAAATCTTGTTTCAAGGTATAATTTTAAAACTTCAAAATTTTTCTAAGTGACATCCAACTTAATAGGGATCTTTATAGTATAAATACGTAAGTTTATTTTTAAAAACCAGTTATGGATGATGATTATAATTTTTTATTGTCCTCTATTTTGTTTTTTAATATTTTCATACAAATATATTTTAATATTCAACATATAAAGCAACGCCACGTCAAAAGTCAACAATCATATCCTTTAATGACATCGTTTTATATTTCGAAATAGTTGTGAAGTAATCGTTAATCCTGTTATGTTTATTCCTAAGGATAGAGACTTTTCCTTCGTCTAAAAAATGACACCCATTCATCCCAAAATTATATTCTTATTGATATCCTCATGCCATGAAAAGTAACACCACGATACCATTAAGGACAACCATCACATCTTCTCTAATCTCATTAATTTTTTCAACTTTCCAAGCAAACCAACCCAAAGATAGACACATCGAGTTATATCCAAACAATATCCTAACTTGAGTTTAAGTTGGGCTCAACTAATGAGTCGGTCATTTTATGAGAGATTCGCTTCAATCGCTTTTTCTCCTACAAATACTCACTTTTCAAGATCAAAGGAACAAAAAATTAACCATTAACCATCACTCTACTAAAACATGTTTTACATTATTTTCTTTTTTTTTCGTATTTTATTATAGTAGTTTTTTGTTCAAACGTATTTTATTATTGTATTTCATATTATATCATATTTTATTTATATTATTTACATTGCATTTGAATGACGTGAAACATGGAGTGAATCTTATACAAGAGCCAGGTAAACTCTTTGCAAGAAGTGGATCAAAACTAATGCTTTGTTTTGGTAAGGTAGAAAGAAAATGGAAAGAGAGAAAATTGAATGGGTAGAAAATTAGAAGGATGAAAATATTATTTTTCTTTTTATAGGTGTACTTAATAGGAAATAAACAAATCTTTATTATTTTCTCTCCCCCATCGCTCCAATTTGGAATGATTGATTATTACTCATTAAAATAGAAAATAATCATCCCCTCCACCTTCTCTTCCTTACTAAGCATACGCCAAATTTATTTTTTCCACTCCTTCCTCCCATCCTTTCACTTTTTCACCTAACTAAATACACCCTAAGACTTCTTTTAGTAAAAGTATCATGGACACCATTGTACTAGTAGTTAGATTGCATTTTACCATATTTACTCAAAAAATAGACAAATTTGTCTCTGTACATTAGATAAAAGAGCAAAGTTGTCCTTGTTAAAAAATTCATCCAATTTTACGGAATAACCAGACAATTATACGCATGCAAACATACATGGATCAATTTGTAACAACAAAAATGGATAAAATTTTAAACAAAATGATTAGATTACTCTTTAATCTAATATACAAAATCTAACTTACTTATTTTTTAAGTAGAGTGAACAAAATACGCTTATACAAAAACCTCTAAAAAAAATACTTTTTCCTCCTGCCTTTTTAATGACAAAGTTTGAGTTTCCATTTGGTGCTCAACAGGGGAGAAGCCAGAACAATTTTTTAGGGGACGAATAAAATTTTAATTTTTTATAGTTTATATCTTTATAATTTATAGAGGATTAAATCGAATTTTTATAATTTTAAAGAGGGCCAAAGTGTAATTTTATTTTTACTAATTTTATTTTTTTTTAAAGCTTTAAAGGTCTAAAGAGTAAATTTATATTTTAAAGGGAGCCGGGGCCATGCCAGCCCTCTGGCTTCGCCTCTGGTGCTCAACATGTTTATTGGACTGTCGTTGAAAGGCCTTGAGTTGCTGAGCAGCCATTGGAGTCTAATTTTGGTGAATCTATTGATGACCCACCCTAATGTTGAATTAGCCCAAAATAATAACCTCAGTCCACAGAAGAAGGTAAAGGCAGAAGGGGGCTCTACAGAACATGCCCAGGAGATTGTGAGCCACTCCCCCATCTTAATACCGGTTCGTACTACTCAATGCCGCCATTCATTGTCTTTAATTTAATGTTTTTTATCTTAAATGAATTTAGGAGTCCGATGTACAAACATTCCCTTCGGCTAATCTATGCTACCATTCAAATAAGGAAGGCGTTTCACAATGGACACGAGTCCATTATTTTTTCTTTTCTTTTGACTGTAGTAAATTTTAATTCCAATTTTTCTACTTTTTGGTTAAATTTTAAGTTGATCCTTATATTTCACTTAAATTTTAAATTTAATCTATATACTTTAGTTTTTACATAATTTGGTATCTCAATTAATTAGTCTAAATACTTTATTCTTATTAAAATAACGATGTGAATTTTTAAGAATTGTTAATACCGTTAAATTTTTTTATTAAATTCAAGTCCGTTATAATATTAACTTTTTGTTACATGAATACTCAAAGGTTTTTTTTTTTCAAAATTTTACATCAGCAAATTAACAAAAAAAATTAAAAGCGTTAACAAATGAATTTAAATTTTTTTATCTGAAAAATAAAAGAATTAAATTCCTAAAAATAAAACTATAAAAATTAAACTCCAAATATACAAAGAATATAAAAATTTTAAGTAAACTATAATATTAAATTTTTATTCTATAATTTAATTAATTAATAAATAATTAACCTAAAGAATTTTTGTGATTACTTTTTCAGATCCAATTGCAATTGAATTTTAAAAAGGGGTTTGTTTTGATTATTTAAAGACAATTCGTCAGAATTATCTACTTTGAGTGGTTTACTGAATCTATAAATAAAGGGACAGCTCCACCCACATGGATCCATAGCTACAACCCACTAATTTTGAGGGTTTTTTTAAGAATTCTCACCTTAAAAAATTATGAAAATATCTAATTTCAAGATTAAGAGAATGACTTGATTTTTATAATAGTATTAGGTGTTGCTACTTTTTCAGATGGCATCACCAAAGTCCCCCAATAATACTTTAATTATTATAAAAATTAAAAAAATAATTTTTTTGTTGTCGCTTAATAAATTAGTAGCATCGGACTGAAGCGTGTAGGGTCAAAACATTCAGAGACTTGATGAAGTAATTATTCTTTTTAGATTGGCTAAAAAAATAGTGTCATGTGAAAGTATGGTGACACCAAATTAAACTTTTGGGCATGTTAAGTCTGTCCCATTTTAAAATTAAATTTAAATAGCTCTTAAAATATATAAGAATAATAAAAATAAACCCTTCTTATTTATTTTATTTTTTAAAAACCCTTAATTTAAAAGACTATATAAAACCTTATTTAAATTATCCAATATATCTCTCAAAAAAATTTCCCTATCTAAATTCAAATATATTAGGGAATGAATTGAAAATGTTTAAATTTAGATAAAATTGAGGAAATTTTTTGAAGAATATATTTGGATAATTTAAATAATAATTATATATTTTTAATTTTGTTGTTTAAAAAATAAAAAAATGAGAAGGGTTTATTTTTTTAATTCTTATATCTTTTAAAGTTTATTTAAATTTAATTTCAAAAGGGAACAGACCTAACATGCAAATAGATCAAAAGTTTAATTTAGTGCCACCATATGTTCATGCGACACTTTTTTTTAGTCAATCTAAAAAGAATAATTACTTCATCAGGTCCCTAAACATTTTTCACCTACACGCTTCAGTCTGGTGTCGCCAATTTGCTAGGTGTCACTATAAATTTTTTTTTTTGTAATGATTAAAGGGAGATTTTTAGGGTAATCTCACCTGAAAAAGTGACGATATCCAACTCTACTATAAAAATCAAATCATTCCCATTATTAATTTTAAAATTGGATATCTTCATAATTTTTTAAAATTATAAAATCATATTCTTGAAAAAAACCTAATTTTGAATAAGTAAACACCCAGCATGCATATCAAATATATGTGCAAGTGATTATTTTAATTTTGATAAAGAGAAATCCCATAACAACATCATGTTATATGTGCAAGTGATTATTACATTTCATGTTATTTAGGTTTTATTATGAATTCTAGATGTAAGGGTAGAACTCAATGTTGGAACCGCTGTAGTTTGTGGGGTCATTCTCACATTTTCCCTTACTCTCACTTTCATGTTACATGATGATTAGTGGGAATTATCTTTGTATATATGATAGTGAGACATATATTTGGTGGCTTTTTATGGAACTGTAACAATTTTATTTTTTAGTGGTGTGAGAAATAGTGGTTCAAGGCCATCAAATCTAGAAAGTAAGTTCGTAAATATTATTATTTAATATTTAAGAGTCAAATATGATTTTAAAAAGGTTTCTGAATTAGTAATTTGTCTTTTATAATGATTTATTAGGTCAAGTGGTTTTAGAAAGTGAGGTATCGGTACCTCATTTTTATAAACCAAGCCGTAAATATTTTTATAAATATTTACGGAGTGTCATTAAGATAGTATTAAAGTTTCGTTGAAAAATTTTAATGTTTCAATAGTTAATTAATGAAAAAGAATTAAATTGAAAAGGTGTAAAACTTGTTAAATATAATAATTAGGTGATTAAATGACTTAATTGATAAATAAAGAAGGACCTAAGTAATAATTGTACCTAAATTTAATGGATGAGGCGGCATAAGAAAAAAAATAATAAAATAAAGCCATCCAATGGCAAAATTGTAATTTAATTGAAATTAAAATGAAACAAATTGAAAATTGAAAATTTTCTAGACATTTCTTCTTGTTTCGGTCTAAACTACCATAGGAGAGAAAGTTTTAAGCTAGTTCTTCAAATTTTTCTTCACGTGAGTTTAATTCTTACCCGTTTCTTGTAATTTTTATGTTTTTGAGATTATTACAATTAGGTCTAACTAAGCCTTACGTTAGTTTTTTATTTTATTAAAAATTTTGGAAGTTGCCATTGATAAATATTAGATTTTTTTTATGAATAACATGGATTTAGAGCTTTGATTATGTTGTATGATGATTTTATAAAGTGATTTTTTTTAAATATTGATTTTAGGATTAAATTGTGAAAATGTTAAAAATATAAGGGTTTTGTCGAAACCTTTTTTAAAATCGTGGTGTTGGAAAATGGAAATCAACTTTAAGAAAAACAAAAACGGGAGTCGTCACCAATCTTTTTAGGTGTGATTGGATCACCTTATAAAATGTTTTATTTTAAAACATTAATTTTGGTCTACGAAAGTCGAGAAAACGGATTTGGGAGTCGGTTACGTACGAGGAAGAGTTAGCACCCTCGTAACGCCCAAAATTGGTACCTAATTGATTATCAAGTGTTTTTAATGTCGGAAATTTGAAAGTTTTAAGATGCAAAACCTCTTTTAATTAAAATTTCTCAATTTTGAAAATTGAAGCTCCCCTATTTCAAACGAATCAAAATACCACCTCCAGTAAGTTTGGATACAATATTTTGAAACTTTTGATGCTAAACTCGCCTTTTTGAAAATTTCTATCTCGAAACAATAAAACGCTATATCCAGTAAGTTAGGACACAATGTTTTGAAATCCCAAGATAGTTGTTCGTTTTTGAAAAACTTAAAACTTAGAAGGGTACTTGACTATTCGAACCTAACGAGAAAAGTCGCAATCCAGTAAGTTAGGACACTACTTTTCGCGAAATTTCCAAATACCAAGTATTGCCTTTTTATTTTTGAAAACATTCGAAATTTGCTTTTAATTAATGCATAAAGAACCATATATATATTATAACATATAATATAGCATATGACGATAATAAATAGCTAAAACATGCATTTCAATAATAAGACACTACAGGAAAATAGGGCTTTTGCGGCGTTTTTAGCTGCGTTTTATCAAAAAACGCCGAAAAATTTGTAAAACACAGAGCAATAGCGGCGTTTTGACAAAAATGCCGCTAAAAACAGAGCAATAGCGGCGTTTTTTGTTAAAACGCCGCTAAAAACAGAGCATTAGCGGCGCTTTTGGTGAAACGCCGCTAAAGACCAGAGCATTAGCGGCGCTTTTGCTGAAACGCCGCTAAAGACCAGAGCATTAGCGGCGCTTTTGGTAAAACGCCGCTAAAAGTCATGTAACTCCTAAAATCTTAAACACCAAAAAAAAACATAAAACACTAATCTATAACCCCTAAAATGGTAAACCCCTAAACCCTAACAAGCTCTAAACACTAAACTATAACCCCTAAAACCCTAAACACCGCAATAGGTGCATTTTTAGTGGCGCTAGGTTATAAACGCTGCTATAAACACTAATCAATAACTCTTTAAACACCAGACCCTAAATCTCAAATCATAACCCCTTAAAACTCCAACCCCTAAACCCCAACCCTTAAACCCCAACCCTTAAAACTAACCTCTAAACCCATAAACTATAGATCGTAAATTATAAACCCTAAACTATAAACCATAAATCATAAACTCTTAAACTGTAAACCCTAAAATCTAAAAAATGAATTTTATATGGATATTAAGTATATATATGTTCATGGTCTAGGATTTAGGGTTTATGATTTAAAATTTAGGGTTTAATTTTTAGTGTTTAGGGATAAATATGGTGAACTACTTAACTTGTGTATATTGGATTTTTTTATAATATAAATCTAAATAAGATAAATATAAATTATTATTTTTAAAAAATATATATCAAAATGGGTTAAATCCCAAAAGCATACGTGAACAATGGTTTAGTGTGCAATTGTATGCATGCATGAACTTTAATTTGATCCAGTTCTTGTAAATTATTAACACAATTATATTGCATATATAAATATTTATATTTATTCAATATAAAAATATATTGATGTATTTATACTTAAAAGAATAATACTTGTATTGCTTTGTCATTTTGTATTTTTTTTAATTCATCGATTCCATTTTATTTTTATTAAATTTTCCTTTTGTGTTTTATATGTTAATTTAAAAATTATAAAAATATTCAAAAAAATAAAATTTAAAAATAAAAAATAAAAAATAAAAAATAAAAAATAAAAAATTTAAAACTAAAAAACTAAAAAACTTAAAAATTTAATATTTAATATTTTAATCAATATTTCAGTTAAAAAATTCAATATTCAAAATTAAAAAAAAAAGATAAACTCAACACAAAAATTTTGAAAGAAAAAAATAAAAAAAATTAAAATTAAACAGCAAAAAATTAAGCTATAGTGGCGTTTTTTATGAAAACGCCGCAAAAGACCAATAATTTTTGATTACCCGCCCATTATTCCCTCTTCTTCCCATCTCTATCGGGTGCCCTAAATCCCCAAAGTAAAAGTTTGCACTTAATTCTTTTTCCTTTTACTCTGAAAATTTGCCCCCAAATTTCCCATTTCCAATGACACCAAATGTCTGAGGACGACGAGAGGCAGCAATCTCCGCCATCGGATCTTGAGTTCGTTGTAATGGTTAATAATGGTTCTTTTTGTCAGGGTTGGGATGATCCTTATGTACCTCGCACTCATGAAGGTCTTTTGAAGTGGAAATATGCTCAGTTGAACTCTGTTGACTTCTTATTTAAGGTTGCTTTTCCCATTTTTCTTTGAATTAGTTTTTTGACGTTTTAAATTCTGGGTGATTTTGGCTTCAAAATTTTGTAGCAATTCATCCTTGAACTGAAAGCTTTTATGTATCGACAGATTGGAAGCGATGATCGTGAACAACTTTTTCTCCATGAACGGGGAAGAAAGAAGTTGATGGAAGGGAATACTGCAGAATTCAAAGGTTGGTGTGACTTACGTTTATTCTACTTTTCTTCTTCATTTGAGATCATTACCTCCTATTCAGGCTAATTTCCTGAAATTATTTTCTTCTTCTTTTTTTCCACTTTTTTTTTTCTTTTTTGGGTTCATGCATAGGCATCATTTATCGGGTTGAGAAAACAGAGCTAGTGAGTATAGTTAGCGATGGGAAATTGCTGCTCGGACGTTGGCGGCGGGATGACGGCTATAGGTGGCACCGCCCCGTCGACTTCCACTAGCAACCAAAACGACGCTGCTGATTGGTATTTCAAGTCTCATGGCATACACGGAATCTTCTCTCAGATCGAGGTCCGTTTTTCTTTCTTTTTTTTTTTTTTCAGTTACTTCTGTGATAATGAATAGAGTGCCTAGTTTTTGCTTAGAATAAAAGGTCCAATCTACTTTGTTACCGAGTAGATGATTGGCTAATTGATTTACCGAGTAGGAAATTTTGGGTATTTTAGTATTTAAATTTGGAGTTCTTGATTTTGATAGTGTTGAATAGTTAAGCTGGTTTCTGATTCATTTTCTCTAAATTTTGAGCTTTTCTTCTTTTTCTTCTTCTTCATCTTCTTTGCGAACTCTCTACTGTTCATTGACGATTCTGCGCAATGTTTTGCAGTTATCGCTTTTCTGCTACGAGTTTATGAGACCGGGATGTGTTCTCCAAGGTATGTAAGTATATGAATGAACTGCAAAACTGACGCTAACTCTACAAGCAATGATGTAGTTAAGAAATCCAGTGCCTTAATTTTGCTGTACCATATTTGACCTTGTTGTTGAAATTAACATTATGTGAAAAAAAGTCAGTAAATATTTTTGGAAAAAGTTCTTAATTCTAAGCTTAAGGGGCAACACGATGATATTGTATTAGTTGATAGTTGATATTAGAATTTTTGGAGGGTGTTTTCTATGTGCGCTGACTTAATGATGCCTTTGAATAAGTGGAATAAGGAAATAAGGTTCGAGGAGTGGGAAGTGGGGAGTTGAAGGCAAGAAGTCTCATTGTATAGAGAAAGTCTGTCACTAAACCTAAACTTAGATGCCATATAGATAGGTTAGAATTAAATGGTGCATTTAACGCAACCAATGAAAAGATGCTAGCTCATCATGCACCGAAGAAGGGTGTGGTGTGTTCTTGTGTGGTTAGCTATCAGAGTAGTAGTGTTGACTAAAAGTTATGGATCATCCAATGTTTCAAGGATAAAATGTGCAAGGCACTCATATTGCTAAATACTTAAAGAACTCCTTCATTAACCCCATAGCCTAAATGACCAAGCAATATGAGCTTGATGAATCTAAGGATCATGACACTAACTCTATGGATACAGCCATTATCTTGATTGAATCTTTAGGTAACAACTTGATATGGACAGATTGGTAAATCTAACATGCATCAAAAGTAAGTCTCTGCTTAGCTTTGGTTGAATGCTTAGTTGGCCTCTTACAACATTTTCATTTGCAGTTTTTGTATTAACTAATAATATTTATGTACTTCACTCTCATGCTTTATTCTTTGGTCACAAGAATTGTATTTTGTTTGCAGAAAACTTAGCCTGATATCTCATAAGTTTTGTTTGCTTTGAGTGATCCTATGGTGGTGGTTTATATTCAAGAAAGAGATGGAGCATTTACAGAAGTATTTCGTACTGAAGTAGTTCTGAATTCATTGAATCCTACATGGATAACAAAGTATACAATTACTTACCAATTTGAGATTGTCCAAATATTGCTGTAAGTTCTATTCTTCAAATCATATTTTTGGGTTCAGCAAAATGATTATTTGATTTGTTTCACTGTAATTGAACTTGTTTGATTTTCCATTATCTCAGGTTTCGTGTCTTTGATGTTGACACTCAGTTTCATAATGTCGAAGTAAAGGTATATTTAACTAAATAAGATTTCAGTGCAAAGCTATCGGGATACGGGTGTGTTGCTTCTCCCATTTTATGTTTTAGTTAATTAGCACTCGAATGAAGCCAAAGCTGAAACCGATGTTGTGTATGATGATATTTATGGCTTGAAATTGCTTTAAGTCCTCTGATTTCTGAAGAGAAAAAGAAAAAAAAAGACTGAATGTGATGTAATAGGGATTTACGCTGCTGATGTGCATTTTCTGATGTTCTCCCTAGAGTAAAGAGACAAAATATAAAAATATTATTGAATAAAGATATTTTGGATATAATGTCTACCACTGTTAAAATATCTGTCAACTCTCAGTAAACGACACTTTTAAAAATTTCTCCTAAAGCAAGTTCGACCTCTTCTTGAACAGTTTGATATCCTTTGGAATCAATAGTCATGTTGAATTCTGATTAAATTTAGGTGAGTTGAGTTATACCCCTAAATTAAGGATAAGCTATTCAAACTCTGTAGAGCTTTTTACCACTAAACTCAATAAGTGTGGGTTAAAAGAACAGAAATAAAAACCTTATAATGGTAACATTAGGCTTTTTTCCTTTGGTTTGAATGTTGTTTTCTGCTGGTAGTACTAGAATATTAATTTCATCAGTATTAGTTGAATGTATGATATTATGTTATTTGGATTTTTCATTTTTATTGGAATATTTTTGTTTGATATATTTTTATAAATGAGTGTAGGGATATAGATATAATCTTTTAATGACCTTCTCCGATATGAAAAAGGAAAATAGAAGGATTAGAACATTATGTTTTAAACTTTCAATTGTTTCCCAAATTTGGCATGATAGTTGAACTCGGGTATATACAGTACTAGTAAGTTAAATTTTATCAAACTTTTTCATATATGTCGAGAATCTTTGAAAGATGGTATCAATATACGTAGAATACAAATATTTTATGGAACATAAATTGCTTATATTTTAGATTCCCATTGGCATTTCAACAAAGTTAGCTTTTGGCATCTTAGATAAAATGTTCTTTTACTGGGAGTGTTTAAAGGATTGTATCTTTATATCCAAATACGTGTTGTATACAAATATTTCAAGAAAAATGAAGGGTCGGAATAGAAGACTAACATTTCTTTTATTCTTATATTACTCAGCAATGCCAAAAAGCCAAGCTGTTTTTACCCTATACCTCAAGCTGCGGATTGCATAAGGCAAATGGTTGAAAAGGCCAACACTTCGGTCATTTACCTTTCAACAGATGCAGCTGAGAGCGAAACCAGTTTGCTGCAATCCATGCTTGTGATGAACGGGAAGACTATACCACTGGTTAAACGTCCTCCTCGTGATTCAGCTGAAAAATGGGATTCCTTGTTATACAGGCATGGCCTTGATGGTAATGATCAGGTTAGTATTCATGGATATCGAATCAAGTTTTGGTTGAGTTTATGGTATCAAAACCATACATTTTTGTTTAAACCCCTTTTTTAAAACAACTTAGCTCATCCGAATGCTTTTTCTTTGTCCTCTTTCTGGTTTTATGTGCTGATAATTAATTTCTCCTTGTTTTATTTACCCATGATGATCAAATTGGATTCGGATGTAGCTTATGTATGATATCAAAGTCATGCAATTTTGTCTAACCTCATATATAGGCTTTAATATTTTTGTTTAAGTTCTCAAAAATATCGGATAGATCTTTGAATTTGAACGGATAACTCAATTTTTAAACATAGTTGATAATCAATTAGTAATGTGAGATTTTAATTAGTTCAAAGCTGGCCTTTTGGTCTAAATCTTGCCTTGATGATGTCTTATTTATGTATTCTTTTGTTTGATCAATTGGAGGTCCAGTCATACTTTGAATGCTTTTTTTTATATTCAAACCTCTCCTACCATATTATAATCAAGTGTTCTTAAGTTGACAAATGAACTGTAAGAGCCCATTCTTGTTTATAATTTCTGTTGAGTTACATATAAATGATTTTTTAAAAATTGTGTTTATAACTTTTTTAAAGTATTATATATATGTCAAATTCTGCTGTTTGTCATTACACTATGTTTATGTTACTGATTTAGTATTTATACTCTAATTTGGCTATTTTTAATCGATTTTTTCCTTTAAAAAAATGAAATTTAGTTCTGACATTAAATTCCTTAAACTAAATTATATAATTTCAAAAATCTTATATGATAAATAAATTATATATAATGTTATGTCAATTTACTAGCTGATACGGTTTGTTGAGTAGTATGAGTAGTATGAAATTTAGGCCTTTCTTTTGAATATTTGACTGATAGTATGCAAATTCCAGTAGTATGAGTAGTCAATCACCTCTGGGAACCAATAGTATTGTTAATTGTGGAATGTTGAACTGTTGCTAGGATGTTAAGAACTTAGAATAAATCATACGATTACTTTTCTGATAACTTTCAAGGGCTTTTGTCTTTTGAAAATGTCACTATGACTCTGCTAATTTTAATTGCTTGAGTAGTAAATCACCTTTAGGAACCAATGCTATTCAGAATTCTGGAATGTTGAATTGTTACTAGGATGTGAAATTAAACCATATGATAATAATTAATTTTGAAGCAATGTTGCCAGTTGTTGTTAGCTTATGATTAAAAATTTATGGTACTTCATAATTTCTTGTGATTCTGAGTGTTGAACTGATACTGATACACTTAAGAACAACGGTTTGTACTTTTATCATCTTCCTAGAAACAACCTTCATAGTAAGTAATGGACTGTGGTGATAGCTGAGACAATCCTCTTGAATTCTTAGCTTTCTGCACTAAATATTCAAGAAAGTTTTATCTGCTTGAGGTGATTTTCAAGAAAGTAAGTACCCTACAGATTTGGCTAGTCTTTTTAGATGAGAACTTCATTAAAATTGTTTGTACCTTAATAAATTTCAGATCTAGGAGGCTTGTTTCAGCTGTCCATCATGGTTTTCATCTGGTCCTATGAATTTGATTAAGCGTATTCTTGATCCAAACCCTCTTACGTAAGTTTCAAATTCAATTCATCCTATGAAAATTTGTGATTACATGCAATCTTTGATCACAGTGTAAGCTTTAGCGCGTGCATTTTGGTTGAAATTCTGTATTTTTTTTGGCAGCGTATAACTATTCCTGAAATTCTACAAGATGAATGGTTCAAGAAAGGGTACAAGCCACCAAAATTTGAGCAAGATGAGGATGTAAATCTTGATGATAATATCGTATATTTTACATGGTTATGATTTAAGTCCTTATTTCATTGATATCTTTATATTTAATCTAATTTTTATTATTTATTTTAGTTTTGATTCTAAATTTTTATTTTTATTTTAATATTTTTAGTTAAAATTTTAATAGAAAATTTTTTAATTTATATCATGGATATTATTCTTCTCAATATTTTGATAATGAATTTTAAATTTTTTATATTTTTCATGGCTTTTATAATATTTTATTTTTTTTAAATTTCATTACCTTTAGCGGCGTTTGTGGGAAAAGCGCCGCTAAAGGTTACGACCTATAGCGGCGTTTGTGGTAAAAGCGCCGCTAAAGGTCACGACCTATAGCGGCGTTTGTGGGAAAAGCGCCGCTAAAGGTCACGACCTATAGCGGCGTTTGTGGGAAAAGCGCCGCTAAAGGTCACGACCTATAGCGGCGTTTGTGGGAAAAGCGCCGCTAAAGGTCTTGACCTATAGCGGCGTTTTTTTAAATAAACGCCACAAACTTTAGTGGCGCCGTCTACGACGGCGTTTTTTGCGGCGCTTGTAAAAACGCCGCAAATAGTTTTAGCGGCACTTAAAAGTGCCGCTAAAGACCCAAAAAAAGGCCGCTAAAAGTCAATTTTGCTGCAGTGAGATAATAATATAAAGGTCATATACCAGATACATACATAAATATAGCAAATCTCAGTTACATAACAACATACATTTTAAAATATAGCATATATTAAAGATGAATAAATAAATTATACGAACATTCAAAATAATCATTAAAAAAATAATGCATGATATACAATTAGACATATAAATATACATACAAAACGAATGCAATAATATAAAAAATAATAATAATGTAGTAACATATATATCAATGAAACAACACTTAATAAGATTATGAAACTAGCATTTAATATATGATATAAAATATAACAATATATAAAAGATTTAATTTGTATTAAAATATAAAATAAAGTGAGTAATTATTAAAGATATACCTAAAATTAAAATACAATGTTTAAAACAAGTTGTGTGTAATAATATAATATGAATAAAATATATAATATAAAATAATAATAATATAATAAGTATTTTGCATATAAAAATATGGTAAAATAATTAATATATAATATAACAAATTAAATATATTTATAAAAATATATAAGATATATATTATAAGGAAAATTAAAGAATAAAATATAATATGTAATAAAAATTCATTATAATGAAATATAATATGGTATATGTATAATAATAATAATAAAGTAACAAAAATTTTACATATAGAAATATAATTACATAAATAATAGAATAAATATATATAACATATAATGAAATTTATAAACATTTATGATATTATAAATAATATAAATAAAATAATATATTATTAAATTCAACTTATAATTTTAAAAAATGCATATACATAAGGTATCCTAAATAAATTAAGTTAAAGGTATATAAAAATGAAAATTAAAATTAATTAGAAAATTAGGGTTAATTTTTAAACTAACAAAAAGAATTTGGTCTGATTCAAAAGAATTAAAAAAGACAAGGGACTCACTGGGCAATTTGCCCTAATTCCAAAACGACACCATTTTTCGAATACTATTTTAAAATCACCGAGAGGACTCAATTGAAACAAAATTAAAATATTAGGGCTAAATTAAAAATAAATAAAATGGAATTATAAATATTAAAATTGCAAGAGGACCAATTGAGTAATTAACCCAATCGTTAAAAACACGCGAATCCTCCCCGGGTAATCGGGTCAACGCGATGATCCTTTGCGTTAATACGATGTCGTTTTAAGCTTATTGGCTTAAGCCAAAACGGCATCGTTCTATTAAGGCTATATAAGCCAAGTTTCAGTTTTAAAATTCATTTTGAAACTGCTTTTAAAAAAAACTAAAAAAATCTCTCGAGAGGGGGGAGGAAAGGTCCTCCAGTGCTCAGACCTCAAAAGCGAAACGCCGGTTATCGGACATGCACGCGCCCTCGCCACCATCACATCAACGCCGCCATATATACGCGAAAATCAAACGTCTTGATTTCACGAAGAGATCTCAACGGTAAACTCTATACAGATCTATTTTAATGATACTTGCATGTTATTTAGAGAAGAGTGGAAAAAAAAAAGATATATCACCTGTTCTTCGATAAAATCAGTCTGCTTTTATTATATATGTGTCTTTTGTACCAAAAAACGTACTCTTTACAGATTATAAAAGGGTTTTTATAGCCTTCTGCAGATTATTGTGTTTTGGGGAAAGAAATCCTTGATTTCTTTCCATATTTGTTTAATCCGTATGCTGTATTCTTTCTTTCCATATTTGTTCCTCGTCTATCGCAATTTCTTTCCCTTGTTTGCAGGTGAGTGCAAGGATGGCGAGACAAGGCTGAGGTGTGGCGCGCTGATGAAGGCGATGATCTTGGCGTTGTTCGCGCGCCGATGGTGGCGCGACATCCAGTAGCTGAGGTCAAGGAGAAAGTCGTGGTGCTGATGAAGCCTTGACGTGAGACTAATAGACGCTTCCTGAAAGTTCTAGAGTTTCGTGAAACGAAAGGGCGCTAATTGGACATGATGTTTGAGGCACCTGAAGCTTCCAGAATCCTTTGCGGCGCAAGGAGAAAGAGAGCTAGGGTTTCTAACCCTATCTGAAAGTCATTTGGGCCCCTACTATTTGGGCCTTCGGGTTTATTGGTATTACGTGGGTCTGTTGTAATGGGTCTGGTTTAAGTTTGGGCTACAAGTGTATTTGGGTACGCGGGTAGTGGTATTTAGTTTTGAAGGTTTTAAATATTGGGCCAATAGTGTTTGGGATCTTGTAAGCTGGACTGTTAAATGGACTTTAATATTTTTTTATCCATTTATCTTGTTTTGCCCCTTTTTTTTAAAAGCCCGGTCAAATTTGGGCTATTACAGCTGCCCTTCTTTGCTCATTGTTGTGTAACAGGAATCGAGCAAAGACTCCTAGAAAGACCAAATTTTTCCGGCCTTATCGGATCATGGTCCTTAATCTGCTCATTGCAAACTCAAGACTGTCATGTTGATATCTTCGATCTGCTCTCCGTCGAACATAGAGACGCCAAATCTGCTTCTTCGATTTGTTCCCTGACCATACAGAGATGCCAAATCATCTTAGATTTGCTTCAGCGTAAGCACTCGAAAGCCAAATCAGCTATGTCTTCGATTTGTTCCTTGCAAACACAAGGATACCAAACCATCTTGGATCTGCTTCAGTCTAATCATCTGAAGGTCAGATCTGCTATGTGTCTGCCCTCCGTCGAATATGGAGACGCAAAACTTCGATTTGTTCTCTGACAATACACAGATGCCAAATCATCTTAGACTTGCTTCAACGTAAACACGTGAAAGCCAAATTAGCTATGTCTTCGATTTGTTCCTTGTAAGTACAAGGATGCCAAACCATCTTGGATCTTGTTTCAGTATAAACATCTGAAGGCCAGATCTGCTATGCTGCGGCCTATTACCCTACTACTTAGGGGATTAAGACGCGTCGTCTTTGATAACCTGTAGAATGATTATGCCTGATAATTAGGATGCTATGATCGAAGTGAGTCGAATGTTCTTAATTAAACATGTTATGATGCAAAATGTTGTGAGCATGACCCCTATCCTAGACGTCACCACTCATTCCTTTATTTGTCTTTTCTTTTCTCAGAGTATTATTCTTGCTTAGCCTGTAGGCTTGTACCCTTCCTCAAATGCTACGATCCGCTGAGGATGTCTGTAAGATAATCTTTCCTTAGAATTGAATCGTTAGTTTTGTCCATTTTCCTTTTATACTGGAAGAAAGGAATTCCTCGAATTCTTTCATCCCTTACTTATGTGAATTTCTCGAACAATTGTCCTATTTTAGTTTCTTGTATTATCTAGAAATTCCAAAGTAATGCGCAAAACTTCGTTTGTGAACATATTTAGTTCATCTATCATTATTTCAATGCAACATACTTAAAGAATAATGGAAGATGAATAAATCTTTAAGAATAATTGGATTTAAATGAATTGTCAAAAAAACAAAGGAAATAAATCTGATAGCATATCTTTGAGAAGAAATAGAATCTAAAGATAGTAAACAGGATAAAAGTTAGATGCTCTAGATATCGCCGCTTGAGCGTCTATACACCAGCTCCATGAAATCTTTCTTGAGTTCAACATGTGTTTAAAAGATCCAAAGTACTTTGTTAATGCCCCAATATACAACGTGATTCACTCTTTGTTGAATCGGATATAGCAAGATTACTGTATGCCCTTCAAAATTTGAGCTGCCCTTTTGGGTTTTCAACTCAAAACCCCTTTGGTCACAAGGCGCTCTTTGCGGGTTTTCACCTTGGCCTCTCCATTTTTTTTTGTGAAAATTCAAGGCGCCCTTTACGGGTTTTCACCTTGGATTCTCCTTTCCTTTAGACAAAGTACTTTTTGACTGAGTCTGAGTTCACTGGGTTGGGTAAACTTTTCCTATCCATTTCTGTTAAGATCAATGCACCGCCAGTGAAGGCTTTCTTCACGACATATGGCCCCTCCCAATTTGGCATCCATTTCCCCCTAAAGTCTTTTTGAATAGGAAGGATCTTTTTCAGCATAAGGTCTCCCTCGTGGAACTCTTTTGGTCGAACTTTCTTATCATAAGCTCGCATCATTCGCTTCTGATACATCTGACCATGTCGGATGGCTCTTAGCCTCTTTCTTCAATCAAGTTCAACTGGTCATATCGGGATTGAACCCATTCAGCTTCGTTTAACCTTATCTCCGTCAAAATTCGAAGAGAAGGTATTTCTACTTCAATAGGTAACACTGCTTCCATCCCATAGACTAAAGAGAATGGAGTTGCCCCAGTAGAGGTTCTGAAAGATGTTCGATAGGCCAAGAGTGCAAACGGTAACTTCTCATGCCAGTCTCTATAAGTCTCAGTCATCTTCTCCACTATTCTCTTAATGTTCTTGTTGGCGGCCTCCACTGCCCATTTATTTTTGAACGATAGGGAGAAGAATTGTGATGCTTGATCTTGAATTGGTCGCAAACCTCTGCTATCGTTTTGTTGTTCAAGTTCAATGCATTGTCAGATATGATCTTCTCAGGCATTCCATACCGACAAATGATCTCCTTCTTCAAGAATCGACTTACAGCTGACTTAGTAACATTCGCATAAGAAGCGGCCTCTACCTATTTTGTAAAGTAGTCAATTACCACGAAGATAAACCGATGTCCATTCGAAGCTTTTGGTGATATTGGTCTAATGACATTCATGCCCTATATGGAGAAGGGCCATGGAGAAGTCATAACATGCAAAGGTGAAGGCGGTACATGAATCTTGTCTCCATAAATCTGACATTTATGGCATTTCTTGGTATAGTCGATACAGTCCCCTTCCATAGTGGCCCAATAATAGCCAAACCTCATGATTTGCCTTGCCATCGTGAACCCATTTGCATGTGTCCCACATACACCTTCATGAACTTCTTCTAAAATTAGCTTAGCTTCCACAGCATCGACACATCTCAAAAGTACTTGGTCTTTCATTCTCTTGTACAGGATATCCCCGTCCAAAACGTAATTACAGGCTAATCTTCTTAAAGTTCGCTTATCATTTTCAGTTGCCTGTTCTGGATATTTACGATCTCTTATATATCGCAATATATTCTGATACCAAGGGTTATCATCCTTTTCTTCCTCCTCAATATTACAACAGCTAGCTGGAGCCTCGTAGACACTCATTTGAATTGGTCTCATCTCTTCCTCTACTGGCCAAGAAGTATGCTACCGCACTTCCTTTTATAGCCTTCTGACTTATGTAGACTATATCAAACTCTGAAAGTAAAATTTGTCATCTCTCCATTCTTCTATTTAGAGCCGTTGACTCCATCATATATTTCAATGGATCAAGCTTTGAGATGAGCCAAATGGTATGGTATAGCATATACTGTCTTAATCTCCGAGTTGTCCAAATCAGCGCACAGCACAACTTTTCAATTGGTGGATATTTCATTTCACAGTCAGTGAATTTTTTACTGAGATAATAAATTGCCTAATCCTTTTTTCTTAACTCGTCATGCTGACCAAGCACACATCCCATAGAATTACTGAACACTGACAAGTACAGTATTAACGATTTATCTGGGTTAGGTAGAGATAATACCAGAGCCTTCAACAAATACTGCTTGACCTTTTTAAAAGCATTTTGGCATTCCTCATCCTAAGTACCTTGATCGTGCTTTCTGAGGAGGCGAAAGATATGATCGCATTTCTCGGTCAGTTGTGAAATGAACTTAGGGATGTAATTCAACCTTCCTAGGAATCCTCGAACTTCTTTTTGAGTTTGTGGTAGAGGCAATTCTTGTATTGCTCTGACTTTGTTTGAATCAACTTCTATTCCCTTTTCACTGACCACGAAACCCAATAGCTTTCCCGATCTAGCTCCGAAGGTGTACTTTGCCGGATTAAGCCTTAACTGAAACTTCCTTAACCTCAAGAATAGTCTTCTCAAAACTTCAATATACTCTTTCTCTGTTTGGGACTTAGCAATCATGTCATCAACATATACCTCAATGTCCCTATGCATCATGTCATGGAACAAGTTCACCATGGCCCGCTGGTAGGTTGCCCCTGCATTCTTCAGTCCAAACGGCATTACTTTGTAGTAAAAGGTACCCCACAAGGTTATGCAGGTGGCTTTATCCATGTCCTCTGAATGCATCTTTATCTGATTGTACCCCGAGAAACCATCCATAAAGGAAAACAATGAATGTCCCGCCGTGTTATTTACCAAAGTGTCGATGTGCGGTAAAGAAAAGTTGTCTTTTGGGCTAACTTTATTCAGATCTCTGTAATCAACGCACATTCGTACCTTCCCGTCCTCCTTAGGGACCGGCACAATATTAACTACCCATTCGGAGTACTTGACCTCTTGTAAGAATCCTGCATCGAACTGCTTCTTAACCTCATCTTTTATTTTTAGAACAATGTCTGGCCGCATTCTCCGCAACTTCTGTTGGACTGATTTGTAATCTTGTCTTATCAGAAGAAGATGTACTACAATATCGGTACTCAATCCGGGCATATCCTAATATGACCATGCGAAGATATCCTTGAACTCTCGAAGCAACTCAGCTAGACCATGCCTTATATCCTCGGTAATCAGTGTCCCAATTTTTAACTCCTTCCCTTCCTTTAGGGCTATATTTTCTATTGCCTCTTTCTCATGCGGCATAATTCATTTTTCCTCTTGTTTTACCATTCTTAACAGATCAAGAGACACATCACAATCTTGAACATCTTCAAAATCCTGAGATTCCTCCAAACACATGTCTTGTTCGTAAGAGAAATCAGGAGTTGCAGTATCAGTGCTCATATCATTGATATCTAGGGACCTACAAAGAATTAATGAATCTAAGAATGATTGTTTATATGCTATGAAAAAAATTTAACGAAATATTGATTGATAAAAAGAAATCATATTCGTCCAAATTGATAATAAAGTTATGTTTTATTAAAATAATAATAGATGATCATAAGCCTTTTTCACAAACGTAATCTTACTACTCCTAGGCCCTAGAGTAACAGACATGTTTGGAGAATTACTCTGAAAAATTCTTAAAGACTATGGAAGGTCCTCCGCAGTCTAATTGTTCAGAGAGCTCCCCGGTTCGTAAGGGCGAATGCCCTCAAGGCTTCCTTGCTCCAATCCCTTATTGTGTACAGTATTGATCTGATGACTTTTCTCTACCAGTAACCCATTTGACTTAAAGGATTTGGATATAGGTAGGAATGTCATCGGTTCCCACTCCTCTTCTCCTCCGTTCAAACGCGCCTTTCTTCTCGCTTGGTGCTTCTCAATTTCTTGCCTCTTGTGCTTATGGTCTGGCTTGAAGCCCAAACCAACGCGATCTTTCTTCTTAATCAGTTTTGGGATTTGAACCCCTCCTTGCAACTGTCTTCCTAGTCCTTTTCCTGGCAATGCTCCCTTCCCCATCATTATTTGCAGGCCATCCTTGTGGCTTTAGACATTTTGGGTACCGGCACCTCACTTCCTTCCAAAATGAAGGTTGCATTGATGATTTCTAAAGAGCGGAAAAAACACTCAATAGCCTCTTCACTTGCCTCGACATAAGGGGCCTTGCTAGTGACTGTTGCTATAATGTCCTCCTCCGCATTGATGGTTATTTACCGTCCATCTGTCACTAACTTCAATTTTTGGTGCAATGAAGAAGGCACCGCTCCTGCCAAGTGTATCCATGGTCTCCCCAATAAACAATTATAGGAGGGCTTGATATCCATCACCAAGAAATCAACCTCATATGTATCTGGCCCAATTTCTAAAGGGATGTCAATTCGTCCCATCACTTTCCTTTCAATTCCATCGAAGGCTCTTACCACACTGTGACATGTTTTCATATGCGAACTGTTAATGGGTAATCTATTCAATGTGGATAATGGAAGGACGTTCAAAGCCGACCCGTTATCAATGAGTATACTTGGAAGCGTATATCCCTTGCACCGAGTAGTGATGTGCAAGGCCTTGGTTGACCCTATCCCTCGAGGGGAATTTTATTATCATTGAAGTAGATGAAATTGTCAGCACTGATGTTATTCACCAACCGGTCTAACTTGTTAACGGATATGTCGTGGGTGACATATGTTTCGTTAAGTACCTTCAACAATGCATCCCGATGCACCTCAGAACTCAGAAGTAGGGCTAATATTGATATACGCGCTGGCTGCCTACGCAACTGCTCGACCACACTATACTCGCTATGCTTAAGGAACTTTAGAAACTCCTTAGCCTCCTCCTCCTTTACCGGCTCCTTGACAGGCACTTCCACCTCTTTCTTCTTCTCAACGTTAATATCCTTCGTTTTTGTGGGCTCCACTCCGATGCCCCATCATCATAACGCTTTTCACTTCGTGTATGGGAACTTTCGTTTTGCACGCCCCTAGACGCACTGGCTATACTCTCCCCCTCAGGTACTGTTACACTGCAGTCATAACTCCATGGCACCCTCTTGTCATCCTTGTAAAGGAAATGAGTGGGTTTATGGATGACGACCTTGGGCCTGGTTTGCGCCCCCACTTCATTATTCCCCGACAAGGAAATAATAATTCTTGGTCGGCTGGTTCCTTGTCGTTCATTTTCCAGCACACATATTTGTCTTTTGCAAGAACTACCCTCAAAAAACAATAGCTCTTTGTTAACCATAAAGATTTGCACCATGGCCTTGAACTCTTCACAATTTTGGATCATATGGCCCACCTCTTTATGGAACTCACAATAGTTCCCCATTCTTTCTCTACCTTTTCCAGAGGTCAACATACCTCTTTTCACCATCTCCTCCCATATTACTTTCATGGGTATCTTCACCTTAGCAACATCTTCCTTAATTATTTCTTCCCTAGTTTTATAAATGGTATTCACTCCTTAATTGCCATGATCTGGTAACAGATTTTCAATATTAGGGGTACTGTCGAATTTTCCAACCCCTATCTTGATGAGCCTCTCTATGGCTTTCTTGAATTTGGTACAATTTTCAATTTAATGCCCCGGTATTCCCGCATGATATTCGCATTTATCGTTTGCATCATACCATTTGGGGTTCGGTGCCTGTAGCGGTTTCAAGTGAAATGGAGTAATAGCATGCGCATCGTATAAGTTTTGATAAAGCTCACGATACGTCACAGGGATAGGCGTGAATTGCATCCTCTCCGAATTCTGTCTTGTGACCGATTCCTGTCTTTGAGTAATTTGTTGCTCGACCGCAGCTGCTTTGGGTTAACCAACTGTGATTGCCCTCGAGTTGGGACTATTCATGTTATTTACCTCGTTGTCCTTTCTCCTTGGAGTCGATCTTTTAGCCGTTTCCCCTAGATTTTACCGCCCCTTATGGCGTTCTCAATCATCTCTCCTGCCATAACTATATCCGCGAAACTTTTTGTGGTGCTTCCAATCATGTGAGTGATGAACGGCGCCTTCAAAGTGTTGATAAATAACATGGTGGTCTCCTTTTCTAACAGTGGCGGTTGTACTTGTATTGCCACCTCCCTCCATCGTTGTACGTACTGCCTAAAACTTTCATTAGGCTTTTTCTCCATGTTTTGAAGTGTGATCCTATCTAGCGTCATATCAGTCATATGGTTGTACTGTTGCATGAAGGCTTGTGTAAGATCTCTGCACGAACCGATTCTTGCACGGCTCAACTGATTGTACCACCTAGCTGCTGCTCCTACTAAGCTGTCTTGAAAATAATGGATCAATAGTTGATCATTGTTCACATACCCAGTCATTCTCCTACAAAATATTGTTATGTGTACCTCTGGGCAAGTAGTCCCGTTGTACTTTTCAAACTTCAGCATCTTAAATTTGTGAGGAAGCACCAAGTTTGAGACCAAACTTAAGTCTTTGGCATCAATCCCATGATGATTGCTAGTGCCTTCCAAAACCCTAAACTTCTCCTCTAACCACTTGCAACGATCCTCCAACTGTTTTGAGGATTCAGTTGCCATTCTTTCCCTCTCCATCATATCCAGATCAGGAGTGATAGGGTTGATCAGGCTATCGCCCAAATTATTTCCTGACCCAGATGGGAAATTTATGGGGATTCCAGCATCAACTGACCCATGTTGAGGCCTTACAGTGACAGATGGTCTTCTAGGAGGTGCCTCGGTTTGCGGTGGCACATGAGGCGGAGTAAAACCCGGAGGATGATCCTCACCCTCCTCACCAGTGATAGCCATGGGGGCCTTCCCTTTATCAGTGGCCCTTAGAAGCTGAGCCATTTCAGCCATCATATTCCTCTGAGCCTCTAGCATTTGTTCCCTCATATCATTCTGCATCTTGGCCAACTGCTCTTGCAATTGGTCTTGCATATCCTTTTGCAATTTTTTGAACCTTTGATCCATACTTTTAGTTTTAGTGCGAGTGCCATAAGGATGTGTGATTTCCAGATTTTCTTTTCTACCTTTGGAAGTAAACTTTAACTAATTAGAGTCTTTCTATAACTTTGAATGCATATGATGTGATGTAATGCAAATGCATGAATACAAAAGGCATCGATCTCGATTCAATCTCATTTAGAAAACTTTATTTAGAAAAAGAATATCTTTACATATAAATGGATTACATATACGCCTTTGCCCTAATGCCCAAAGTTCTAACTTTATCTAATAAAAGGGCTAACTCTCGACCTTTATCAGATGCTGACTCATATATCATACTCAATGCATCAACTCGTACTACTAAGTCTCGAACATATTCAGCAATCTCTCAGATCTGGGCTATAGCCTCTCCAATAATGTAATCCCTATCTATGACTTGACCTTTAACTTAATAGAGCTCTCCTTTTATATAATCTTTTTACGCCTCGAGCTGCTCAATCCGAAGTTCACCATCATGCAATGCCACTTCCAAATCTTCAACCTTACTTTTTAACTCCTTTAACTAGACCGTAGGATCATGGTTTCGGTGCGAACGAAGGGATCTTCCAAGCTCAGTTACCTTAGTCTTCAACCCTTTATTCTCTTTCTCTAATGCCAAATTCTGCGACCGCATCTCCTAGAACTTCTCTCCCAATACTCGGTTCTAGCTTTTTCCTTTTGAACTTCTTTCTGCCACTGTTCCGAAGACCTTCCTAACCCACTCGCTTTAAAGATACTTGTGCCTTCTTATACTCCTCTTTTAAATCATCTCGATCTTCCTCAATCTTCCTCTTTTCCTTCCTAACTTTTTCAACCTCCTTCTTTTACAGGTCAACATCTAAACTCAGGTACATCTTCTCCTCCTCAAGCTTTTCTATCTTCTTTTCGAGTTCCAAATTCTTGCTTTATGATATCAAGCTCCGAGGGTATCACTTGCAAATATTCCTCCATTGGTTGAACTTCTTTCATTTTTGTCATAGAGATATTATCGTTAATCCTTCGACTCCTCCACTCGACATATTCCGGGGTCGTAGCAGGACTAATGGCCACTCCCTTCAATCGACAAGTCTTGTTCTAAGCGCTAAAAACCTCGCTAACCTTCTTCTTGTAATCGGCTCCTCTGTATACAAACTCACTTTGAGCCAACCCATGAGTCGCTGGTACGAACTGTCTCAATCTATGCTGCCTTAGCACGAGCAAAGGGGCATAACCAATGGCACCCCAAATTCCCAACAGGGGAACTAATTAAAGCTGCGGCATCGATAAAGTATCTCACCAGGAACCATCCATGGAGCTCTCCACTCAACATCCTCCGTCTGAAGATTCCGAAGTAATGCTATCCAATTCTCTTCCGGTACATCCACTTTCCTAGATGAGGCTACTATATCTTTCAACGGGGAGTAGTTCTCAAAGAAAACCTGACAAACAATCCCATCAATCAATCGGAAGTGATTGTAGAACCAAGCCATGAGTAACTGAGCACAC
Organism: Gossypium anomalum; assembly: GCA_025698475.1. Classification (NCBI taxonomy): domain Eukaryota; kingdom Viridiplantae; phylum Streptophyta; class Magnoliopsida; order Malvales; family Malvaceae; genus Gossypium; species Gossypium anomalum. The sequence goes on from CM046961.1 coordinate 9,725,083, forward strand.
CCTATAAACCTGCATACACCAGCCCTCCTACATGCACCTAAGGACCTGAATGTCTCCGCCAAAATCGCAGAGACGGAAGTGACCCTTTTACTGAGTCGATGAAAAAGATCCGTGGTTGCCTCGTCCACATATCCCAAAGCCCTAGGGAAAACCATCAGTCCATACAAAATTAAGGCAAAAATATCTACCTTCTTCGTCTCATCGGGGTGTGTCAAAATCACTTCAAAGCATCTCACGAAATGCACTTGCACTCACCCTTCTCTTTAATTCTGGCCGTGATCCACTGCTCGCTCATCCCCATAATGGTCATTAATTTCTTCCAAAAGGTAGGGACACAAGTAGCTTGAGAATAGATCTTGTCATTCTAAAACCTGGGACAACGAAGTAAGGCAGTGTACTCCTCCACAGTAGGTACCAAGTCTACTTCCCCAAAAGTGAAACAACTGTATGCCGGGTTCCAAAACTGAGCAAGAGCTCGGAACAAGTGCTCATCTACCTGAATATCGAGCAAGTAAGGTAAATCTCCGTAATTATTGTAGAATAACTGCTTGGTTTCGTTGCCCCACTGATCCCAAATTTCCTTAAGCTTTTGGAGATTATTCTGTGTGACACTAATACGAGTATAATCTGATAGCTCCGACACATATCCCATAGTTATATTATCTCCCTTTTCTAGCTGAGTTTGCTCTGACCATCTATGAACATCGGCGTTGCCCTCCATTCTATCAAGAAGTCCGTTCTCTATAATAAAACTTCCTAACTTAGAAACTGACCGTGAATTGATTCCTTTGTAAATGCAAAATGTCATGCAAACAAAAGAAAAGAAATAGTCAGCATCACATGATATCAATAAATCTCAACGATAATTTATAAGGGTAAAATCTAAAGTTTAACTCTAACTAAGTTGGGCTCTTACGGTTTTTTCTATATGAGGTTGGTTCTAAAATTTGAGGTACCCGAACCAGCAGATTCCTCGATTCTCACCCATTATAGGCTCATTTGAAATGAGTTCAGTTCAGGGGAATACATTTCCCTATGGCTACACGGAGATGAAAATCTCACGAAACCATAGGTACAGATGTATCCCGAAAGTGATCCACTATCCTGCACGGAGGCGAAAACCTCACGAAGGCGTAGTTTCTCACTCCCACTTAAGGGTGTGACCACAACGATCATGCAAATGAAATGCGTATCAGAATATAGCAACACATGCGATAACACAAACACATGTAAAGAGGATTAAATTTTAAAATTTTAATTTCTGACATTAAGACAAGAAATAATCAATTACACGGCTTGACTCTCTTATTAGTCCTCAGCGGAGTCACCAAGCTGTCGAAACCATTTTTAAAATCGTGGTATTGGAAAATGGAAATCGACTTTAAGAAAAACAAAAACGGGAGTCGCCACCAATCTTTTTAGGTGTGATTGGATCACCTTATAAAATGTTTTATTTTAAAACATTAATTTTGGTCTACGAAAGTCGAGAAAATGGATTCGGGAGTCGGTTACGTACGAGGAAGGGTTAGCAACCTCGTAACGCCCAAAATTGGTACCTAATTGATTATCAAGTGTCTTTAATGTCGGAAATTTGAAAGTTTTAAGATGCAAAACCTCTTTTAATTAAAATGTCTCAATTTTGAAAATTGAAGCTCACCTATTTCAAACGAATCAAAATACCACCTCCAGTAAGTTTGGATACAATATTTTGAAACTTTTGATGCTAAACTCGCCTTTTTGAAAATTTCTATCTCGAAACAATAAAACGCTATCCAGTAAGTTAGGACACAATGTTTTGAAATCCCAAGATAGTTGCTCGTTTTTGAAAAACTTAAAACTTAGAAGGGTGCTTGACTATTCTAACCTAACGAGAAAAGTCGCAATCCAGTAAGTAGGACACTACTTTTCGCGAAATTTCCAAATACCAAGCATTGCCTTTTTATTTTTGAAAACATTCGAATCTTGCTTTTAATTAATGCATCAAGAACCATATATATATTATAACATATAATATAGCATATTACGATAATAAGTAGCTAAAACATGCATTTCAATAATAAGATAATAATATAAAGGTCATATACCAGATACATACATAAATATAGCATATCTCAGTTACATAACAACATACATTTTAAAATATAGCATATATTAAAGATGAATAAACAAATTATACGAACATTCAAAATAATCATTAAAAAAACAATGCATGATATACAATTAGACATATAAATATATATACAAAACGAATGCAATAATATGAAAAATAATAATAATGTAGTAACATATATATCAATGAAACAACACATAATAATATTATGAAACTAGCACTTAATATATGATATAAAATATAACAATATATAAAAGATTTAATTTGTATTAAAATATAAAATAAAGTGAGTAATTATTAAAGATATACCTAAAATTAAAATACAATGTTTAAAACAAGTTGTGTGTAATAATATAATATGAATAAAATATATAATATAAAATAATAATAATAATACAATAAGTATTTTGCATATAAAAATATGGTAAAATAATTAATATATAATATATAACAAATTAAACAGGTTTATAAAAATATATAAGATATATATTATAAGGAAAATTAAAGAATAAAATATAGTATGTAATAAAAATTCATTATAATGAAATATAATATGGTATATGTATAATAATAATGTAACAAATATTTTACATATAGAAATATAATTAAATAAATAATAGAATAAATATATAACATATAATGAAATTTATAAACATTTATGATATTATAAATAATATAAATAAAATAATATATTATTAAATTCAACTTATAATTTTAAAAAACACATATACATAAGGTATCCTAAATAAATTAAGTTAAAGGTATATAAAAATGAAAATGAAAATTAATTAAAAAATTAGGGTTAATTTTTAAACTAACAAAAAGAATTTGGTCTGATTCGAAAGAATTAAAAATGACAAGGGACTCACTGGGCAATTTGCCCTAATTCCAAAACGACGCCATTTTCTGAATACCATTTTAAAATCACCGAGAGGACTCAATTGAAACAAAATTAAAATATTAGGGCTAAATTAAAAATAAATAAAATGGAATTATAAATATTAAAATTGCAATAGGACCAATTGAGTAATTAACCCAATTGTTAAAAACACGCGGATCTTCCCCGGGTAATTGGGTCAACGCGCGGATCCTTTGCGTTAATACGACGTCGTTTTAAGCTTATTGGCTTAAGCCAAAACGGCATCGTTCTATTAAGGCTATATAGCCAAGTTTCAGTTTTAAAATTCATTTTGAAACCGTTTTTTTAAAAAAAACCAAAAAAAATCTCTGAGAGAGGGGAGAGGAAAGGTCCTCCGAGCTCCGTTTTTAAAATTCAGTTCTAGTAGCTATAAGTATCAAATAACTATGGAATTTAAAACTTGAGGTCCTTATATGGTAATTAGACCATTAAGAGAAGTTGGTAGATATTTTTGATGATTCATTAGTAGATATTTTTTATGATTCATTTATGGAAAATTAGAAAAAAGAAAAGGACTAAATTGGAAAAAGAAAAAAATAAAAGATGATATCTTAATTAAATAGAAAATATCACTATTTTATATCATCTTCTTCCCAAAATTCTATGGAAACCCTAGGAAAGAGAAAGAAAATCAAGCAAGCTTAATTAGGTAAGTAATCATGTCTCGTTTTTAGTAATTTTCATATTTCCGAGATCGTAATAACTTAATCTATCTATTTTGGGGATCAATTTGTAAAGATATTAAAGTATTGAAATTTTTTCATGGATAAATATGCTGAAATTTTGAAATTTATGGTAGAAACTGAAAGGTTGTTGATAGATAAACAACTTTTGTAAAGTAAATTTTCATGAAATTGCTATTTAGGGACTAAATTGTAAAGATGTAAAATTCATGAAAATTTTTTGATTTTAATGAAATATATGTGTTGTAAATGTTATATGTAAAAATCGGTTAGGCTTAGAATAAGGATTAAATTGCACAAAGCCTAGGGACAAAATCATCATTTACGGAAAGTATAGGGGCAAAATGGTAATTTTACCTAGGGTTTGAATTGAATTAAATTGAGTATTAAATGGATTAAATTGATTTAAATTCATTTACATATATCCGGATAGACCTAGTACGGAGTCAGATCGAGGAAAACAAAAAGTATCAGATTAGTAGGTCCTTGTACACGAACGTTTATCGAGGTAAGTTCGTGTAACTAGATTAAGTATATTAATATGTTTGGAATTGAATGTTGAATATGTTTGAATTGTATCAATGTTTAATGTATAAAATTAATTACATGTCTGATATTGCTCGATAAGTATAAGTCCCGTTTGAATAGATGGAATTTGATGGATACAGGATTTCTCGATTGGTTGTGGTCTTGCATATGTTGCAAACAAACCATAACTTGAAAGAGCATCCTGTTATAAGCCCTCTTGAGTTTCCCGTTATATGGTTCTTGCAAGCATCCTGATCGGTAGTGAACCTGCATGTGTTGCGGACTACCGCAACTCTTTGTGAGCGTCCTGTTATATGATCGGTTGTGATCCTGCATATATTGAGGACACAGACACAAACGTAGCTTTTTATGAGCGTCCTGATATGAGCGTCCTGATATAGGCTCTTTTTTAGCTTCCTGATATGGCTCGCTTGAACTTTCTATGATATGGCTATCCGAAGCTCCCTGATAATAGCTCTTCGGAGTTACCTGTTAAGCTCAATGAGCTTCCTGTTACATGGCTTACATGAGCATCCTGTTATATGGCTCGAGAGAGTGCTTCCTGATTATTTGCCCTAATTGGGTATCCCTAAATATAATTTGATGGTTTACAGTGTCGTACATTTCAAGTGTACTACATATGTATCCATCGATATTTCAAATAAATTCAATAGGCAAAGTTCTGTTATGACTAATCTGAACTTGAGATGATTTATCATAGAAATGTATATGTTATATGGAAATATGATAAGAAAAGTATATGTGTATGAAAATTATTACATGATGAGCTCATCTTTATTACTTGAAAAGTATTTAGAAATTCATGACTAACTTGCTTGATTGAGTGTATGTGATTAAGCAATTGGTCAATTTGTTGGGATGCATGATATTTACATGATTACTTAAATTAAATATAAATGGTAAGTATTAAATGCTTACTTTGTCTTATTTTCCTCTATTTTATAGTGCTCGAAAGCTCGTAAAGGTTGGAATCGGTCGGAGCACCATCACACTATCCTTCAGCTCGTTTTGGTATAAATAGCAAACTTATTTTGGTATAATGGCATGTATAGGCTAACTTGGCTAATGTTGGCATGTAAATGGTTGTTTGTAATTTAGCCATTGGAATGACTAATGATGGTATGCTTAGTGAATATGTATATGAGGTTATAATATGATTAATATATGTGTACTTGGTATGGTTAGATTGAATTATGGCAAACATATATGTTTTTTTTTTAAAAAAAGGTAAGTTTGAATACATGTGATGGTATGTAACGCCTCAACTTTTTATTCTGGCTTTTGTAAAGAATTGACACAATTGTGTATCTGCTTTAGTGGTTAACTGTTCTGGGAGTGTTTGAGAGGTCTTGGGTTCAGGCTTTAGCTTTAACAAATTTTGCTATTTTTAGAACTAACCATATCCTTGATCGGTGGGCTTATATTTAACTGCTGTAATCTCATGTCAGAATGAGCCTGCTGGTTTGAGTGGTAAGGGAATCTGTGTGTTGTGTGGAGGTCCTGTGTTGAAATCCTTGCGCGAGCGTGGGATGTTATTTTTGCTCGTTTGACTGAGAGAGTTTTGGTCAAACAGAAATTCTAAAGAGGTTGGGTAGTGGGTTAGTGGGAGTAAATTGAGGGGTTATGCTATCTTACTGAAGTCATCTAATAGGATAACTTGAAAACTATCTTAACTGATAGAATTGCCCCTTGCTTGCTGGAACATATCCCTTTTTTTTTACTTATCCACAGAATAGAAAGCCCTCTCTCATTTGGATAATCCCACAATTGGGACAACTACTTCTCACCGCTACTTCAACCGGACTCATGAGGAATAATTCATATATAAGATGGCGAGAGAACTCCCAATAGCTCTATGAGATTTGCTTAGAACTCCTACTGACTTATAGGGCACTCCCAATGGATAGTTGACCTAGAATCAGCTTCTTCCTTTCCTGATGGCTTAAGAGTGGCTGTAGAGAGAGCATATGCACAACCTCTCTTTAGAGTATTCTTACAAAGTAGCCGCGGGATTTTATTTTTGTTTCAAATTTTTATTTTCTCTTTCCCTAAATTTCTGATGTTAATCCCTCCTCTGCCATTTTTTTCCCTTTTCCACTTTCGATTTTATTTTCTTTTGACTACTGTCGGACCTCCATTCTTGTTATATCAATTTTCTTTGCGCGTTTGGGTAAGTAAGGCTTTAATTTGTCTATGACTTACATCTTTCCATCATTCATTGAGACTATGTGTTTGTTTTGGGAAGCAACGAATCAGGGAGATCGTGTTTCTTCTCCCACAGAGTCGTAGTAAGTCAATCGAAGAGTTGGGGTAAGCGATAAGCGTTGATTTGAATTATGGTTAGTTTCGAACTCTAAGTTTAACCGTGCTTTTAAGTCTGATTCTGAGCTTTGGTATGGCGATTATAGGTCCTGGTGGTCTTGGGATTGTTTTTCTGTCGAATCGATTCCAGGTGTGTACCCAAAACGTAGAAAAACGAGGTTTGACGGAAGCCAAAAAATCCCACTGTCGACGCCACACGGCCGTGTGATCGATGAAGGCTAGGCCGTGTACAGGACACGGTCGTGTGATGGCTGCAGTGTGGCCGTGTGGGCCACACGGGCTAGATTGAATTGGGGGTATGAGGCCACACAGGCGAGTGATAATTGGGCCAGGCCATGTGACCCACATGGTGTAACACCCCCTACCCATATCCATTGCCAGAATAGGGTACGAGGCATTACCGGAGTTTACTGAACATTTTCAGATAATTCTAAGTCATTTATTATTCAGATTTTGAAAATAATCATAACGTCTCTCTATTGGGCCCTCGAAGCCCCAAACATACACTAGAAACCAAATGGAATTAAATCGAGATTATAAAAAAAATTTCGCAAGATCTTAAATTTTATTTTCATCTAAGTACTTACCATTTCAATGCTTCTTGTAATTAAACATATTACCATTCAATCAATAGCTTGTCCTTTGTCTAAGTGTCAAGCCACATCATTGTTAGTATACTTGCATATATTTCATATAAATTCAACATTGATATACTATTTTCTCGACATGTCACATTTGAGTTTAATAATTGTCTTTACTTACATAATTTCCTTGTATCAACGTATCAAAGATAATCATATATGTACATGTCATGAAACATATTAATTCTATTACCGTTTCTTTATAAGTATATATATCAATCGTTTCATTATATCAATATTTCATGTTTCATCATTTCCATATATTTTAAGTATATTTATTCCGGTAAAGTTTATATCAAACTTAACATAAATTGTATTCCATGTGCTTACTCTTATTTTGTTTATCGATCTTCATTAATCCGATATCTTTTCTTTTCCACGATCAAGTTTCATATTTGAGTCGTCTGGATCTTTATAGATAAATTTGATCATCATTTTATTCATTTCATATTCTAATGCATTTAATTAATGCTCTAGGAAAAGTTACCATTTTTGCCCCTAAACTTTTAATTAATGACGATTTCATCCTTAGGGGCAGAAAATAAAATTCTTGCAATTTAATCCTTATTTCTAGCTATTATTCTCATACATATTGATAACAATCCATGAATTCTATAAAATATCAGAATTTTTCCATAATTTCAACACTTTTCAATTTAATCCCTAAAACATGTTTTCCCCCTATCTTGAACTAAATTAATAATTTCATTCAATTTTGTAATTTAAATAATAAAATTAATCCATTTCATGCAATTTGGTCATTTTTGACATTTTTACAAAATTGCCCATAAAGTTTTACTTTTATTCAATTTAGTCCTTAAGCCTAAAACATGCAAATTAGTCATGCTTGCTGAATATTCATATATATTTTCCTCCTCCTCCTCTCCATTCCACATCCTTAAATTTATATAATATGCTTATAAGTAACATTATCAATAATTTCACTATTTACTTATATGTATATTCAAAGCTGTCCATTTGAGTCATAGTCACTAAATTATTTATTTCATGAGTTACAGAACTCCAAATTAAGATCTGTAAATTTTATCTGAAACTAGACTCACATATATTCTTACCATAAAATTTTTATAATTTTTTGTTTAGCCAATTAGTACAGTTTATTCATTAAAATCACCCCTATTCTGCAGTCTGGCAGTTCTGACCCTTCTTCACTAAAAATTAATTATCTCCTTGTACAGAATTCAAATGATGTTCTAATTTGTTTATAATAAAACTAGACTAATTCAGGATTCTATACATATAAATTTAAGCCCCTAATTATTTTTCTTAATTTTTTTTATGATTTTTCAAAATCTGAACAGGGTAACCGGAATTCATTCTGACCTTGTCTCACAAAATTCATTATATGTCAAAATTTACAAATCCATTGCTTACACTGTTTCTTCTATGAGAAACTAGACTCAATAATATTTAATTCCATATTTTTTTAATCTTCTAATTCAATTTCTAAAATTTATGGTGATTTTTCAAAGTTAGAATACTGCTGCTGTCTAGAACTGTTTTAGTGCAAGATATTAATTACCATGTTAATAACACCCTTATTTTCTTTCTCTACACTATTTCTCTTCACTTTCTCTTATTTTCTCTTCATTAACATATCAAGAACATAGGACCATATGTAAGGAAACTCTACGTTAACATCAATCCCAAGCTTTTTCAATAATATTAAACTTAAAATTATATTGAAATCATGATGTTCTTACCTTGTTCTATTAATTCCAACCTTCATCTTGATTTTCTCTCTCCATCAGCCTCCATTTCTTGAATCCAACTTCATATTTTAACTTCCCATAGCCTCCTTAACATTTTTCTCCCTTGGTAGCTAAGGAAATTCTTTTGATTTTTGGGTAAAAATGGTAAATTTTTGATAGAAGGACCAAATTGTAAATAAAAGAAAGTTTTATTTTCTTCCTTTTCTCTTCATACGTTGGGTGCATGGGAAAGATGAAGATTCTTCATCTTTCTTTCCTTATATATATACTAAATAAAATAATAATAAATTAATAAAATATCATTTAAAAAAATTAAATTAAAATATTAATAAACTATTATTTATTTATTTAATCTAAAATATATCCAACATCATCATTGCTTTCTAGATTTCTCTCTCTTCCAATTGACCATTTTGCCCTTTATTATCTTTTAAAATTCCATCCTTGAGTCATCATTTAATTTGGTAAAATTACAATTTAGTCCCTCATAGTTCTTCACCTATTCAATTTGGTCCTAGTTCATCCATTTTCCTTAGTTTCTAGATCATTCCACTCTTAAAATATTTACACTATTGGTCCTTCAACTTTTTTATATTTACACTTTAACCCCTCAAATTTTGAGTATTTACTCTTGTACAACAAAACTTTTCTCACTTTTACAATTTAGTCCTTTCTTGAATTAATATATCATAATATACTTCTCAATTTTGACATAACTCAAATTTCCCTTTTTGTCACTTTATTTCCTTATTTTACTATATCAAGGATAATATCTTACTGTAAAATTTTTCGGGGTATTACACATGGGCTAGGCCAATCTGGGCCCATGCGGGCCCATTATACTGAATTTTTCGTATGGTAGCACGGTTGTCCTAATCGACTGTGGGCCTACCGTGGGGTCGATAAAGGCTTACTAAAACTATGTGTTCTATTAGACTGATGTACTGTTATGAGCATGCCTATGTTTGTTTATCTGTTAATTCTGTATGCATGATTTGTTACTGTGATTGGGGTGGTATGATATATATATTAGAGGAAGTGTTATGAAAGGCAGATTATGCCTAATATCTGGCAGCACAGCTGCATTATATCTGATATGTGCCGTATCGGTCGTGGTGTGTAAGGCTGGGTGGGTGTTTTAAACCCCATATGGTGTGATGCGGTCATTGAGAGCACAAAAAATATCCTATTTCCTACAAAATAATGAAAAAGAATAGTAAAGGGGAAGTAGGGTCGAATCCTCAGGGACTGGATTGTACGAATGGTTGTTTCTCGAAATCCTGGGCAGAATTGTGCCCAAGAAAACTTGCGTTCCTAAAAAAAATAAAAAAAACCAGATTTAAAAGTTTTGATCTGGAAAAAATAAAATAAAAACATAATTGAAAGTCGAATTGAAATTGGAAAAATTAAAATGGAAAATATAAAAATAAATAGAGTTTGGAAAAAGAGAGAGTTTCTTATGTGGTGAGATTCCAGCCTCTAGTTGTCTCGATTTGCTTTGGGTCCAATCATTGGCTTTTAAGTGATCCTTCTCAAGCAGAATAAGCTAGTTATAGTGGAAGAGGACGCCTACAACCACCAGCTCCAAGAATTTAGACTTAAGATTTGGAGGAACCTGACTCTAGCTAATAATCGCTTTTGTGAGACTATCTTCTGCTAGATCATCACTTCCCAACGGCGAATACCACGCCATTTTGTCTATTGGACTCGTCAACCTCTGACGCAGAAAGCCAACGAACCGACTGTGTAACCTTTCCAAAACGTACAAAGCGGCCGTTCCTTGCACAAGTTGAAAAGATTACCTATTAAGAGACATGAACGGAAGCGTCAGCCCCGTAATGCGGAGAAGCGATGAATACCCTGTTGAGAAAGCTAAGCACGAATTCTAAGCCTCATGAACCTTTTTGAGGAATTTCAACAACCTTCGGCTAGATTAGATTTAATGGCTCGTGATTTTTAGGGAAAAACAAATAAAAATAATGGAAATAGAATCTTTTATGGAAATATAAAAAGAACAAAAAGAACTAAATTGATAGGGGAGAGAGTGTTACAGCAAAAGATGGCCAAATTTTGTATCACTTCATCCCATATTTATAGTACTAAGAAACCTAGCCTATTCCTAATTAAATTCTAAAAGATAAATACAAATAAATAAAAATAATTAAGGATAATTAAGGATAAATAAAAATAAATCCTAAAATTAAATCTAAATAATTATCCTTAATAATTATCCTAATATAATTAAACATTAAATAGAGTCTTGTGCTATAAAATCTCTTCTTTTGCATTTTTGTCTGTATGTCTTCCATACTTGCATTTTTGGCACCACCGTTTTCCCTATGTCGCATGTTGGCCCATTGTATCTTCAAATTTACAATTTTTGCCCTTAAATTTCCTTTTGCCTTCAATTTAATCCCTAAAAGATAAAAGACCATAAAATAGCCTAAATTAGTAGGATCATACTCAAAATAAACATGCAATTAGCATACAAAATATGTCGTTCAAGAGTATTATCATGGTGTGTAGAGATGGTCGGAGATGGTGTGTAGAGAATGGGGGTAGGACTCTGTTATCTGATTTGTATATTTGTAACTGCATCTGTATTTGACATGGGCTCAGGCCTGATTGTGAATCTTTCTGATTTGTGATATTTTGTATGCATATAGGCTTAACTCTGCTGGGTTACACGCTGAGTTTACATAAACTCAACCCTTTTCTGTTTGTCTGTACAGGTAACCCACAGTCTTAGGCGGATCGGTGTAACGGAGGACTCGACGGTGACCATAAATTTTACTATTTTATTTTGTTTTTGGGTTTTTAAGTTTTGGCATTGAAGTTGTATATTCTGGGACTCTGGACTTTTTTAAAATGCTGATGTTGGTTTCGAGTTTTTGGTTTTTACTTATTTAAAATGATTTTCTAAAATCTTGAACGGATTTTTTGGACACAACGTTTTTAGAAGCTTCTACTACAAACATGTTTAATCTCTAAATATTTAAAATCTTAGAAAATAATAATAACTCTAAAGGCTAATAAATCTGGGAAGGTTTTAACTTAACGATAATGGTTTTTCAACCCATTTCACGTGACACTTCTGGATTCGGCCATAACGTCTAGGCCGGGTTTGGGGTGTTACATGATATATCATGTATAATGTTAATGTTGGTTTGGTTTTAACGTCTTGAATTCGTTGGTATATGGGTTTTAAAGTCTTGAATTGGTTGGTATATGTATGCAAGTATTAATGTAGTTACAAGGAAAATTTTGGGTGAGAAATAAGACTTGGAAATGACCTTATTTTGTCCATATGGGTAGACACACGGGCGTGTGTCTCAACCGTGTATGATACACGGCCATGCGCACGGGCGTGTGGTTTGGCCGTATGTCCCCTACAACTTAAAAATTGAGAAAGAGAATACTCAGAATTGGTCACACGGACGTGTATCTTGACCGTGTGAATCCTGCACTTATTTTTGAAAATTAAATTGTCCACACGGCCTAGCACACGGGCGTGTGGCTGATCGTGTGACCTAAGTCAGTAGCTACCCTAATTTTGAGCACGGGCTAGGACACAGCCGTGTGCCTTACATCGAATACCCACATGGTCTAAGACACGAGCGTGTCACTTGGCCATGTGAGCCACACGGCCTGATTACAAGGGCTTGTGTCCCCTGTATATAAAGAAATTTTAAAAATTTTACGAAAAATTCTATGAGATCTCAATTAGTCTCGACTTGTTTCTAATGTATAAATTGGGCCTCGATGGTCCAATTAAGGGATAATGTGATTGAATATGATTGGTTTCAGATATGAATAGTAAATGATATAAATTAACTGTATTTATTCTGTAAGTTTCGATAATACTCTGTAACCCTGTTCCGACGATAAATATGGGTTAGGGGTGTTACAATTATAATGACATGTATAAGAATTTTGTTTAATGTTGGCCTATATGTAATTTGTTGAGTTTAGTCACTTATTTTGGCTTGTTTTGGATGCCTAATTATGGTTTATTAATATGCATGATGTCGATTGTAGGTTGACACCAAATTGGGTGAGATATATGGCTTGTAATGTAACACCTCTAACCCGAATCCGTTGTCGGAATAGGGTTACAGAGCATTATCGGAGTTTAAAGAACAAATAGACAGAAATTTCAAAATATTTCATATCATATAGCATTCATGTCAAAAACCAACTAAAATCATACATATTGTCCCTTACATGAGCCATCGAAGCCCAAATTAGGCATTGGACTACATCGAAAACTCAGAGAATTTTTCAGAAAATATTAAAAATTTTTCTTTTAAAGATGCAGGGATCACATGCCCGTGTGCTGGGCAGTGTGAAAATTTTGTTTTGCTCTATTTTAAAATTACAGGGGACACACGGCCATGTCACCTGACACGCGATTGAGACACAAGCCCGTGTCTCTGCCCGTGTGGACGAAAATAGGTCATTTCCAAGCCACATTTCTCACCCAACTTGTCTTCAACCTAATCCAACATTTTTACACAACAACAAGCCAAAAGAAGACATTCAAAACAAGTTAGAATCATGCCTTAAATATATAATATCTTCATATACAACTAACATTCTTTTAAGCACCTCAACTGACATATTATAACATGTATGTTCATGTATTCAATATATTCGTATATATAACTAACTTATATGCATAATTGTATCCAAGGTTTACCAAGCTAGTTTGCATTATTTCAGACCAAGTTACTTAACTAACAAAACTTACCATTTGATACCAAAATGTATTTCAAATACTAACATATTTAGTTATATATATACCTTACATATCAAGGCACTGATTCATGACCAGTTCATTGCATACCAAAACACATGTATATAAATGCACATTTAGCTAACACTTTACCTTTCATTAAACATCCATAAACCAAACAACACATCAACCACGTAAAGCAAATATGCACAAACCAAAATGTGCTAAAACACAAGTCGAATGAGTGGTTAATCTCAACAAAACATATATAAGCCAAGATTAGCCAAAATAACCTATACATGCCATTATAAACATAATTAAATTATTTGAAAGTACCGATAGAATCGATGGATAGTGTGATATAGCTCTGACAAGCTTCCAACCTGACCGAGCTTTCGATAATTTGAAAAATAAAGAAAAACAAATTCGTAAGCAATAAATGCTTAGTAAGCTCGTATAAACTTTAATTATATCAATTCATTTCCAATATGAAATTTATTCATATTGTGAATAATCTAATAATGATACCGTGATACTCATGAAGCTATATTCATCGACTCACAAAATGAATAAATCCACAATATCACTTTTACACGTTATCCTAGCATAGTAGGATTTTAAACAACTTTAAACTCTTCTAAATTTCTTTATCTTCATTTGCATTTCTTTACTTTTCACACTCATTCCATGTGCATAACACACAAGTCATAAACATAATATTCAACCATTACAAGCTAGTGCATTTAACATAGTCTTTCTCGAATTAATCCCATGATAAGTCGTTTCATAAGAAATTACACAATTTAAACCTTACTACTCTTTAATGAGCACTTGCATATTTTCTCTTGAGTACCTACCATTTCAATACATCATGTAAATAAACATATTACCATTCAACCAATAGCTTGGCACTTGTCTAAGCATCAACAAAAATACTTGTTAGCGTACTTACACATATTCCATATAAACTCAATATTGATAAGCTTATTTTCTCAACATGTCACACTTGAGTTTATTACTCGTATCAATTTACATAATTTCCTTGTATGAACATCTAAAAGATATTCACATATATACATATCATGATCCTTATCATTCTCTTACTGTTTCTTCATAAACATATATCATTCATTTCTTTATATCAAGATATCATGTACCATCATTTCCATGTATTTCGTATATATATTCAGGTAATAGTTCGTAAATACTAATGTACTTAGTCGTCTGGCAAGTTTCATACATTTGTATCTTCTATCTCATATTTCAACATGTCATATACGAGTAATAATTCATTTCATACTCATATTTTCTCATGCCATTTAAAATATCGATGGATACACAGGGAGTACACACAAAATGTACAAATTTGTAATTCGTCAATTCATTTTTGGGAATGCTCATACGAGCACATAAACGAGAAGCCCTCTCTCGAGCCATATAACGGAAAGCTCATGTGAGCTGTATAACAGAAAGCTCATAAGAGCCGTATTCAGGAAGCTCACGCGAGCCAATAATGGGTAGCTCCGAAGAGCTATTGATCAAGAAGCTCTGGATAGCCATATATCAGGAAGTTCAAGTGATCCAATATCGGAAAGCTCCGAAGAGACATTAATCAGGAAGCTCACAAAGAGCCTTTAATCGGGACGCTCATAAGAGTTTCGGTGTGTCCACAATACATGCAAGATTACAACCGATCAGGATGCTTCGAAGAGCTATTAACTGGAAGCTTATAGGAACTATATAACGAGAAGCTCGAAAGGGCTAATAACGAGACGCTCTTTCGAGCTGCGGTGTGTCTGCAACATATGCAGGACCACAACCAATACGGAAACCCTATATCCATCGAATTTTATTTATTCAAACGGGACTTAATATTTGTCGGGCGTTGTTGGATATACGAATAATTTCATATACATGGCATAATACATTTCACATACATATCATTCAATTTAAAACACATAAATAAATAATTTAGTTACACGAACTTACCTGGCTAAATTGCAGAAATATTAAAATTCAAGGGCATGTTGGTAATTTTCCATATTCCTCAATTTTCCACCCTATCTTGATCTAAATTAATAATCTCATTCAATATATTAATTTAGACAATAAAACATTTCATTTTAATGTAATTTGGTCATTTTTGAAATTTTTACAAAATTACCCCTAAAGTTTTACTTTTATTCAATTTAGTCTTTGAGCCCAAAACATGCAAATTAACCATTTTTAATACAAATCTAAGCTAGCCGAATATTCATGGAATTCAATACAGCCCATTTTTTCAATAATTTCACAAAAAAAAACTTTGTATTTTTTCTATTTCAACAACTTAGTCTCTAATTAGGAAATTCATCAAAATTACTTAACAAAATACTTTTAAATATCAACCAACATCTCAAATCCATCATTTAATAACTAAAATCATATATATTCATCAATGGAAACTTCCAAAATTTTTAATAAAATCAAAAACTAAAGTAAGGTTTAGTTGGACTTAATTGTAACAATCTCAAAAACATAAAAAATTACAAGAAACGGGTAAGAATTGAACTCACATGAAGCAAAAATTGAAGAACCAGATGAAATATTTCTCCTGTGGCTGTTTATGCCGAATTTTTTTGAAGAAATGTCTAGAAAACCTTTAAATTCAATTTGTTTGTTTTTTATTTCACCAAAATTACAAATTGGCCATTAATGGCTTTATTTTATTATTTTTTTCTTACTTATGCCGCCTCATCCATCAATTTGGGCATAATTATTTCTTAATTTCTCCCTCATTAATTAATTAAGCCATTTAGTCACTTTATTATCATAATTAGTAAGTTTTGCACATTTTTTAATTTAGTCCTTTTTAATTAATTACCTGTGGAAACGTTAAAGTTTTTTAACGAAATTTTAATACCATCTTATTGACACTTCGTAAATATTTATAAAATTATTTACAGCTTGGTTTATAAAAACGAGGTCCCGATACCTCATTTTCTAAAATCAGGTCCCGATACCTCATTTTCTAAAACCACTTGACCGAATAAATTATTATAAAACACAAATTACTAATTCAAAAACCTTTCTAAAACCATATTTGACTCGTAAATATTAAATAATATTTATGAACTTACTTTTGGGATTTGGTGGCCTCGAACCACTATTTTCGATACCGCTAAAAATTAGGCTGTTACATGTAAATTGGCCTATTTCCGTCCACACGAGCAGAGACACGGGCGTGTTTCTCAGTCGTATGTGACACATGGCCAGGTGACACGACTGTGTGTCCCCTGTATCTTTTAAAGTGTGCAAGTCAGTATATTTGCACGACTTGGCACACGGGCGTTAGACTTGGCCGTGCGACTCAAGTTAAAGAGTTACAAGAGCATGGACACGGGCTGGGACACGGTCGTGTGTCCCTAGTTTGAATGCCTACACGGCCTGAGACACGGGCGTGTCTCCTGACTGTGTGAGCCACACAACCTAGCCACACAGCCGTGTGACCCCTGTAGTTTTGAAAATTTTAAATATTTCTGAAAAATTCTCTGAGTTTCCGATTTGGTTCCGACTTGTTTCTAATATGTATTTCAGGCCTTGAGGGCTCGTTTAAGGGACAATATATATGGTTTTGATTGGTTTTATTATGAATACTGATATATAATGAAACGTTTAAAATTCCTGTCTGAATTATCTGTAAACCCCAGTAATGCTCTGTAACCCTGTTCCGGCGACGGATACGGGTTAGGGGTGTTACAGGAACTACTACTATAAATACCAATTAGTTTAATGTCCTTAAGCACCAAAAACAAAAAAGCAATTACATTTTAAAGATAAGGATTTATGTACCATCTATTGAAGTTTTTGAGTGCATAGAAGACTTTAGTGGTTTTCAGTTTTTTGTACAGTTTAATTCGATGTCCTCGTCGATGGTTTGACGTGCTCGACATTGATATCACAACATTTAGATTTTGACATTTGGTTCAAGCAATGACCGGAAATATTTATATTCAATATTTTCCACTGTTCTATATTGTAAACCGTTTTTGTGCTAACACCCAACATTTACCAAATTTAAAGAATAAATCTTAATTAATTCATATGTTATTAATTTCTATACTTTTATAAAATTAGAGATACAAGTCTATATTTTAAAATTTTAAAACTCAATCCTCTTATTTTTTTAATTTAAAAATTTTAATTCAATCATTATTAATGTTAATAATTTTTATAAAAAAATCGACTTTAACATATTTATTTTCTACCAATCAAATTAAATGTCACATGAAATAAAAATAATGAAATCAAAATTTAATAAAAACAATTATGATTTTAATAATTAAATTAAGATTTTTAAATAAAAATTAAGAAATAAATAATAAATTTTGTCTTTATTAAAACATTGTAACATGAGATCAGCTGGTATGATTTTATTATTTATGATGGCAGTGACAGGTTTAGGGTTTTCATGATTGCCGAATTAGGATGCTTAAGTCGTTCACATTATTGTAATATTTCAGGGTTAATGCGATGTGACCATTGCCCTAATTTTAAGCTTTATCCTCTTATCTCTTTTTTCCGGTAAAGGGCAGAAACGTGTTCCATCAAAATGTGTCCTTATTCTAATATCTTTTCATAAAAGAATAAATATTCAAACTCTTTATAATTCAATAAAATAACTTAGTCCTAATTCAATTGATATTAATATTGTTATATATATAGGAAGACATAAATTTAAATATGTTGAAGTGTATTTATTTTCCTATTTAAAGATCAGGGAAGGGCTATAAATAGTTCTAGGCATTTTATATTAAAAAAATATTCACTAATAATGTATTTGATAAGCTGAAAAATTTAAGTGTGGGAAAATTAAGTATCGAATTTCTACGACTAAATTTTATAAGTTTTGAATTTATATTAGAAAATAGTTTGGTAAATTTATAAATATAAGTACGGAATATAATTATATTGTTTGATAAAAGTAAATATTGATTTTTAAAAAAATATTGATTTTTAATTTTAATCTTATTAATAAAATATTTTATATCATTTTAGATAGTTTTGAATGAAAGATAAATATGGTTATTTGAATATCTCATTTTTTTTAAAAGTATAGTTTATTTTAATTTATTAATAAAATAAAATAACTTAATATTTTTTTTACGTTAAGTGATAAGTAACTATTATCCACTTATTTTATTCACTATTTTTTTGTTGAATTTTTTAAAAAATTAAAATGATTATGAAACACATTTAAAATATTAAATATCAAAAAAATTATTTTCAATGAAATAGAAATTTTCTATGATTTATCAAAACAACTTAAAGGTAAAAAAAATACATTAATCCCAAAGTTTATTTATTAAAGAAGAAAAAAAATATAATAACTTATTTGGCCTTCCAACTTTACAAAAAGAATCATTTTATTTTTCCATTTAATTTTTCGTTTCCTTTTAGCTCTTGAACTTATATTGTTTGTTAACTCACCCTAAAATGAATAGAAAAATTAACATATACATGACAATTCACGTGTATGTTATGTTAACAATTAATTAATTTTTTAAAAAATTTAAAAAATATATTTTTTATAATTTTTAAACAATTTTAATATTTTTAAAATTTAAAAAATTAATTAATTGATGATGTGGTATTCATATGGCAAATAATGTGTATGTCACATCAGTAAAATTAATAAAAATTAATTTTTTATTTATTTAATAGTAATTTGATAAATAATATAAGTTTAAAGCTCAACGAGACGAATAATTAAATAAATGATTAAAATAATTATTTTTATTAAATTGAAGAACTAAAACGAATGGGATGAAAGAGGTATTTGTTACGCAAAAGGTCAAGGGGGTAAGTGGTTGGAATTAAGAAAGGGCAAGTTTCCAATTCCGGAGGTTGGGTGCAGTGCCGCATACTGATTTTTCTCTTTCCTCTGCTCTGCCCCATTTGCACACCGCCAACTTGGACCCATCATTCATTTCGTCATTTTCTATGTCATTAATTTTTGAGTTTAAAATATAAGCCTGATTATTAACATTTTTTAATTTTTATTAAATTTATTGCTATCATATTTGGATATAAAAAAATACTTGATATTATGATTATTATAACGAACTTTAATTTACTAAAATAATTTTAACGCTGTTAATAATTAAATTTAAATTTTAAATATAAAAAAATTAAAATTAAATTAAATTCTTAAAAATTTAAACAGAGGAATTCAATTTTTCAATCATTTTACAAAAGTATAATTTTATCAATTTATACCTAATAGTATGGAAGGTGTCAGCCTAAGTTGTTAAGTTGAATGAATACCTTATTAATGCTTTCATAAATACTACAATTCAACTCTCACCATTAATATCATTTAATAAAATTACTTTTTTTCAAAGTAGTTTATATTAACAATTTCAATCCAAATTAATTATTACAAATATATACTAAATTAAACAACTTAACTATAACATAAATTAACTAATTAACTACATTAATATATATTTTTAATAACCGGATTGGTGGTTAGACTGATTAAACTATTAATTTTTGGTTCGTTTAATTAGTTCGATTTAAATAAATAAATTATTAAATATTCATAAAAATAATAATATATATTAAAATAAAAAATTTTAATTTAATTATTGTTTTTGCGGTTTTTAACTTGAATCAACCAATTCAATTTTTTTCCTATATTACTGTATTTATGGATTTTTGGTCCAATTCTAGCAATCTTAATTTATACTCAACTCAGTATAATTTTGATAATACAACCTCCAAGGGACTTAGTGGTCATGGTGGAAAATGGAAGTGACCATTTTGATGCTGCCTGGCAAGCGTCTGATTTAATGTTGTCGTATAGAAGAGGTTGGGATTTAATGCTACAAAATCTTTACAATGCAATATACTCCAAGGAGGAGGATTGGTCTTGAGTTTAGCAACATTATTTGTGAATGTAAGGCGTTGCTTAGAGTTGGTAAAGTTAGATGGGATAGGTGCTCTAACAAATATTAAGCTTATATGTTTCTAGTAGAGATAAGGGGTCAGTGTTGGATTGAATCGAGTTAAATTGAGTGAAATTTTTTTGAGTTAATCGAATTGATAAGTTCTATTTTATCATCCTAATTCGATTTAAAAATTTTTCGAATCGAGTCGAGCGAAATGAATTTCAAGTCGAGTTGAATTAAGTGAAATTGTTCGAGTTAAATGAAATTGTTGTTAGTTTTCCTTTTCTGAGTTTTTCAATCCATTGTTTGTGGTATTGATAAGCGAAGAAGACAAGAATCACATATGAAGCAAGCATAGTTCATAGGCTCCCCTTTTTATTTTTATTTCTTCTATTTCAATTGTTTCTTTTCTACTTTTTTTTATGCTTCACTTATTCTTTTTAAATTCTCATCGGTGTCACCTGACATACTAGTGATACTCATTAAAAAATATTATATTTCTTCATGAATACTTGTATTTTTTACGAGTAATTCAAAAAATACATATTGGTGTTGCCTAATACAATAATGACAAAAAAATTCCTTTTTTTTTAATTTAAAATATGATGATTGGGTGATGATTAAGGGGAAAATGGGTGGTGCCATCGGTGTGTCAAACGACACCGGCAAATACTGTTGAAAACAAACCATTTTTGTAAATATTTTTTCCTTAGCCTATTTTCGTAATTAATTAATTTTTTATATTATTTCTACAAAAAAGTTACTAAACTATTGGTAAGTTCTTATTTTGGTCACTTAACTAAAAGAAGTTACAATTTGGTCATTGAACTATTCAAAAGTTTTCATTTAAGTCATTGGACTATTAAAATCAATATTATATGTTTTTCTCAGTTCACATTGCCTGCACCAATCGAAAGCTCTCGTTTCCTTTCTTTTCTACAATTCAACATTTTCATGAAATAACTTTAAATATCACAAATTAGTGAACCAAAAATCAAATAGCTTTTTTTTGCTATCTTCAACATTGATTCTTAGATCGACGCGGATATAAGGTATTTTTTTTACTCGTTGACGGGTACTGATCCAACGTACTAATCATCAAATCGTTGAGTGATCAAATAACGTTAGTGGAACTTTGAAAAAAAAACTAATGACCTAGTGGCTTAAACAAAAACTTTTGAATAATTCTGTGACTTAAAATAAAAACTTTTGAATAGTTGAGTGATCAAATTGTAACTTTTTCTAATTAAGAATTAAAATAAAAATTTACCAATAATTTAATAACTAATGATACAATTTACTTTATATTTTTATATATAAAACTTTCTAGAGTTATATTCATGATTTAAGACTCTCTCACAAACTCTTATCTCTCTATTTTTTTTTATAGGAAAAATATTTGGTACAAAATTCTGCTTTGAACCAAAAAAACAGAACAAAAAAAAGAAAAGAAAGAAAAAACAAACAGAAATTCAACCTTTGACTTCCCTGTCTATCTCTACTGGTCTTCGCCTCCACAAAGCCCTACCACCAGACCAGCTACCCCAAAATCCCGCCCCACGTGAGGCCATGTCAGAGGATGCGCCACCGTTCCAAACCCAAAATCATGACTCTCTCACCATTCCTTTACTCTCTCACGAGCAGCGATCCATTAATTCCACCTCTCAGGTCGCCATCGTTGGCGCCAACGTCTGCCCCATCGAAAGCCTTGATTATGAGTAAGCTATCATTTTACATAACTTCCTGTCTTTCTATTTTTGTTTTTTTAATTGGTTCAGTGTTGTTCTTTTTGAAGGATTGCGGAGAATGATTTCTTCAAACAAGACTGGAGGGCACGTGGAAAGGTCCAGATTTTTCAATATATTTTCATGAAATGGCTTCTCTGTTTTTTGATTGGCGGTTTCGTCAGTCTCGTTGGTTTCTTCAATAATCTCGCCGTTGAGAATATCGCCGGCGTTAAGTTCGTCATCACTTCTAACATGATGCTTGCTCAAAGGTCCCTTTATTTTGTTCTTCTTTTTTATAATAACTGATGAATTTTATATATTACTATTTTTCTTGTTTTTTTAACTGGAAATAATTTGCACCAAATATTTGCAAAACTTTAGCAGCAAGAGATTCATATACTCCACTATTGTGATTGTCTCACTGTTTAAAAAATAACAAATTTGAAGAAATTTTTATTTTTATTTATTTGTGCAGGTACTGGATGGCATTTCTAGTGTTTTCTCTATCGAATTTGGCTCTAACTCTCTTTGCCGCCATCATTACGGCGTTTTTTTCTCCCGCCGCTGCCGGTTCCGGAATACCGGAAGTGAAGGCTTACTTGAATGGCGTAGATGCTCCGGGAATACTTTCAATACGAACTTTAATAGTTAAGGTAGTTACTTGCTTAATCTTGTTTTTAATGGTTTCTAAATTTTGTTACAAACAATGAATTATTAGTGTATAGAAGATACTTTGTGATGTTCAACTTGATGCAGAAAGAACTGCCTTTTGTTACCTAAATTTTATAGTCTAGTTTGTTTGTTAATTCTAATTGTATTAAATCACTAATAAATTGGGTTAATATCTAATTAGTTATCGAGTTACAGGGTTTTGTACTTTCAAAGTTCAATATTTATACTAGAATTGATTCTTTCTTTTTTTAACTTTTTGTGAATTGAGGAGGAACGGTCCGTATTCTTTCTTTTGATATTCATAATCATGTGAAATGGTGCAGATTGTGGGAAGCATTGCTGCAGTGTCTTCTTCTCTGCTGGTCGGAAAGGCAGGGCCCATGGTGCATACTGGTTCATGCATTGCAGCATTGTTTGGACAAGGTGGGTCGAGAAGATATGGTTTAACATGGAAGTGGCTTCGTTTCTTTAAAAATGACAGAGACCGACGAGATCTAGTAACATGTGGATCGGCAGCTGGAATTGCTGCTGCTTTCCGTGCCCCGGTCGGAGGTGTGCTGTTTGCTCTTGAAGAAATGGCTTCTTGGTACACAAACTGATACATCCATTTGCAGCACCATTTTGATATATTATTAACTATCCTTTCATCAGTGTACTGAGTGTTACTGCATACTGTTCTTAGTTGGTATTTTGAAGGTTTCACACTTGTCTCATTTTCTTTTTCCCTTTCTATTGTTTGACCAAAAACAGAATTGTATTAGGCAATAGTATAGGTCAGCCTTCTGATTTTAGTTCAGTCTTCAAATTCTCATATCCATATTTGTTGTTTCATAAATCATTTATTCTCCTTTCTGCACTGATGGTTGATTGAATTGTCTTAATTAATGTTGTTTATTTCTAAGATGGCAGGCAGAACAGATATAGGGCCATTATAGTCCATAATATGCCGAGTAATATAGCTCTTTACTATCCATCTATAGCTAGTTCATTCAAAATTGCCGAGGTAGAAAGACCAATTGTGATTCTTCTATGCCGTTGATATAACATAATTTACTTTGAGAATCACCTTTGAGTCATCATGCACATGGTGTTCATGGTCTCTTTCAGACAAGATCAAATTTCCAAAACTTGACATCTTACGATAATATCCTTGTTTTTTCTGCAGGTGGAGAAGTGCCCTTCTTTGGAGAGCTTTCTTTACGACTGCTGTGGTTGCAATCGTACTTCGAGCCCTAATTGATGTTTGTTTAAGTGGCAAGTGTGGGCTGTTTGGTAAAGGGGGTTTGATAATGTTTGACGTCTATTCAGCAAATGTTTCGTATCACCTAGCCGATGTGCCTCCTGTTCTTGCTCTTGGAGTTATTGGGGGCATATTGGGAAGTTTCTATAATTTCCTTTTAGTTAAGGTTCTCAAAGTTTATAACCTCATTAACGAGTAAGTTCTATTTTTAGATTTTTGTTTTTTGCACTAATTACCGTTTCCAGTATTTGGCATGATATACTTTACTGGGTCGTTCTCTATGCTTATTTCCCCTTCTTTTTCTCCTCTCAGGAAAGGCATTTTTTATAAAATTTTTATTGCTTGTACGATCTCCATTTTTACATCGTGTCTGCTTTTTGGATTACCATGGCTTGTATCTTGCCAATCATGCCCCTCAGATGCATCTGAAGACTGTCCCACGATAGGCCGATCTGGTAACTATAAGAAATTCCAGTGCCCCCCTGGTCATTACAATGATCTTGCAAGCCTCATTTTCAACACAAATGATGATGCTATCAGGAATCTTTTTAGCAAGAATACTGACTCTGAGTTTCAGCTCTCAACAATGCTCATATTTTTTGTCACCTGCTTCATTCTAAGTATTTTTAGCTACGGGATTGTTGCTCCAGCAGGGCTATTTGTACCTGTGATAGTAACTGGAGCATCTTATGGGCGTTTCATCGGAATGTTAATTGGTTCTTGGGGAAATCTTAGTCATGGTCTTTATGCTGTACTTGGTGCGGCTTCATTTCTTGGTGGATCTATGAGGATGACAGTCTCCTTGTGTGTTATAATTCTGGAATTGACCAATAATCTATTACTGTTGCCATTAATAATGGTGGTTCTCCTTGTTTCCAAGACTGTAGCGGATGCATTTAATGGCAATGTTTATGACCTTATTATGAAAGTAAAAGGTTTTCCATACCTAGAAACTCATGCTGAACCTTATATGAGACAGCTAACCGTTGCTGATGTTGTCTCTGGCCCACTTCAGCTGTGTCATGGAATTGAGAAGGTCGGTAATATCGTACACATCCTCAAAACCACAATGCATCACGGGTTTCCAGTTATTGATGAGTCTCCACATTCTGAATCCCCTGTTTTGTATGGTTTGATCCTCCGGGCTCATCTTATTGCACTGCTAAAGAAGAAAGCGTTCTTGTGCACCCCTGTGCAGTTAGGTGCTGATGCTTTTAGACATTTCTCATCAGATGATTTTGCAAAGAAGGGCTTAGGTAATGTTGACAAGATAGGAGACATAGAATTGACAGATGAGGAGATGGAGATGTTCCTGGATTTACACCCTTTTACCAACGCTTCACCGTACACAGTTGTGGAGACGATGTCACTAGCTAAGGCTCTCATACTTTTCCGTGAAGTTGGTCTGCGACACCTACTTGTCATACCCAAGATCTCCAGCGTAAGAAACTATCATATTCATTTGCCTTAAACTTGATTCCTCATTCTTTGTCTTAAAATTTGACTGCATTACTTCCTCAATTGTTTTTTATCATGTACACTGTTTTCATTTTAGATATTATTGTCACTGTTGCTAACTAATCATATTATTCAAATGCCTGATGCTGCGACTGCAGAGAGCACCAGTGGTGGGCATATTGACAAGGCATGATTTCATGCCGGAACACATATTAGGTTTGCATCCATCGTTGGTAAGGAGCAGGTGGAAAAGATTGAGGTTTCAATTCCCCCTTTTACTGAAAATATTCTAGGTGGGGGATCTCATTCAGTTGTTGCAAACGGGGCTTACTCTTGGAATTAAATTTGTATATAGTCTTGCACTCTTAAACTGCACCGAGTTGTACGGTGATTCTCTCCCTTTATGATTCAGCACCCTCATTTAGCTCGCAGGCGAAGACTAACCCAGGGAGGAATCACATTGAACCCTTCCGAAATTTGTATTTTGCATTTACTGCAGGAGTTGAGGCAAGTCGGAATCTTCCAACCTTGACAATTTTTGCTTTTGGTTAAATCTCTTTGTATGCATTAATAAACTAGTTACGGCTTTCCGAAAGAGCTTTCTTTAAGGGTTTTTGACCAGATATGGTAATGGTTTCTAGGCATTGCATTCATTTGTACTCATTTTTCGCTATTCATTTGCCCAAACAAAATTTGACATTGTTAACCTATTAAGGGGCATCTTATTATTAAGCCAATAAAAAATGAAAGATAAGCAATAATCCTTCATATTTCCATTTGACACAGTCAAAGAGGCTATTATAAAAAGGACCGAACAGCGCATCATAGCTTTTGGTTAACACCAAATTTGGATATTACACGGTATGCTCCAAAAGAAAGAACAGCAAACAGTAGCAGTAAAAGAAAGAAGAAGAAAACCAAGATTTGAGCCTAGGGGATAGGTGAGGTGAGAACTAGTTTTAGATAATGTAGAGTTACCCTCGGCTTGAGGTCTTAACATAGTCAGCCCTAATTGCCCATAACTGTTCTCCCACAGATTTCATCTCCGGACGGTCACTTCTAACAGGTGCTGCGCATTGAAATGCCAATGCAAACATCTTCGTTAGTATCTCTGCATCTACTACTTCCATCCTTGGATCCACCAATTCCACTACATGTCCTTCATTATACTTGTTGAAGGCCTGTATATACACGTTCAAACCATGAATGAATTCCCAGGTGTAATAGGAACTAGAAGCAACAACTGTGTTATTGTTTTTGCAGACACAATATCATGGGTCTTGGTAGCCAACTTTACTACCTTGCTTCTTTACCAATCACATTTTTTTTTTCTTTTCTCTTTTACTCACACCTTCAAAACAAAAAGGCTATGAGAATCTTATTTAGTAAACATAAGACGAAAAGCCTGTTAACTTGGGATTTAGTTCATATGGTCAACCTCAAGTGGTGACATCCAATAGGTGCAGGATTAGCCTGACTCTACTTTAGGTCTACTTCTTTTTCATTAAGATATGAGAGTCGTAATGAAAGTAAAGTATTTGACCAAGAAAAAAGATTGATAAATTCGATATTGGTTGCCCATGCCGAAGTAATGACAACAGCAATGGAGTCAAAAGCTTAACAAGAGAAGGAAGAACAAGCTTACCCATCTAGGTGTCACACGCTCTTCAACTGGCCTCCTTAGTTCCACGGGACGGCGGCCAGTGAGAATTTCAATAAGTAAAATCCCGAAAGAGTACACATCACTCTTGGTTGTGAGTTGATAGGTTTTCATGTACTCAGGATCAAGGTAACCAACTGTTCCTTTCACTTTGGTTGAAATATGTGTTCGGTCTGAGTCCATTGGGCCAACTCTTGCAAACCCGAAATCAGCCACTTTAGCTCTCATGCTTTCTGTCAGAAGAATGTTGGATGACTTCACGTCTCGGTGAATGATTTGCTTCTCTGGTTCATGATAAATAAAGGTATTATGAGAAGGCACAGGCTGAAATATATGAGTATGTGAGGCCATGATAGAAAGACAATATACGAGTCTGGGTTGGGTGGTGTTTGCTTACCTGCATAAACATGGAGGTATGTAAGGCCATGAGCAACGTCAATAGCAATTTCAAGACGCTGATTGAAATCCAGGATTTTGCCGTGCTGACCTGCCAGGAATGGCAACATAATATTATATTTTAAGCCTTTAACAATATCGTTGTTGACCCAAAACTTCGGTAGTTATCATGGGCAGATAACTTACCATCCAAATGTTCTCTTAAAGTACCATTTGGTACATATTCTGTAATGATAAGCCGTTCATTCCCTTTATCAACATAACCAAGCAGCTTCACAAGGTTCCTATGATCGATCTTGGCTAGAAGTTCAACTTCACTGCTGAACTCAGTTTGCAGATTCTCAAAATGTTCCTAGACAATATTCTTTTATCAGTCAACCAAATAGCAGACCCGAAGAATAGGATGGCTTAAACTTTAAATCATGAAGCAGGCACTAAAAAAATATCTTAAATATGAAAGCCAGTTCCAAGTCTGTCAATAATAAAGCCAGCATATAGCCAGTAGCCAAGAGATTTACCAAGTCAATATCTAAGAATCCTTTTTAAATAATAAAAGAAAACAATGAATGTGAGAAAATTTCAACCTTGTTACAAGCATATAACTTTAGGAAATTTTGTCCAACGTGCACATTTTACATTCTTTGGTGTTCATAGCCACCAGTCCTAACTGTTAGCATACTCTACAAGTTAACAAAGGAATAAGTGATCGAACTGGCAGTTCTTCTACAACCTATGTTGTATTCCTAGTGTCAGCCTTACGATGTTAGTGTTCTTGTAGGTCAACTGATTCACTGTTATCTTCCCTACAGATTATTAGACCATGAAATCTAAGATGCTTCCGCAATTCTTTCTTAAACTAACATGCTAAAGAATGCATGTCAAAAGAGAGTAAGTCTTCGGAATCTGAAAATAAACATATTTTATCCCCATCTACTTTTATATGTGGCACTCTTATGTAGGAACACATCCAATAGGAGAATCCTGTGGATCTCTAATATGCAGACAGTTAATATCTGTTAACAATCCGAACATTCTGTTTTGTAAATGTAATGATTCTGGCTTCAGTGCAATGATTTACTCTTGTCATCCCATATATTACACAAATTTTGCTAATAAAACAGAAAACGATTGGGAGAAATGTTATAGAAATAAGTATAGGTAAGCATATTTACTTACCTTTTTTGCTCGTTTAATGGCAACCATCTGGCCAGAATCTAGCTGGGCCTTGTAAACAGTTCCAAACCCTCCTTCGCCTATCTTTAGAGCGGAAGAGAAATTACGGGTAGCTCTGGCCACCTGGGTCATATTGAGATGCACTGACCTGATTCTATTGAGTTGTGGAGACATTGAGAATCTTGAAGGACTAGGTGGTATCCTAAGTGGGCTGGCCGGAACCTTCTCAGGAAGAGAATGAATACTCATTTCTAAAGGGGCAGCTGAATCAACTGCAGAAACAGAACCATCATTCACAACACTGCTATGTTGTTTATAAATTGTAATATAAGTAAATACTCACTCGAATTTGAATCCTTTGAAAGAACAGTGTGGTCAGTTGCTCTCTTTTTCCTGTAAAGACAGGGGCAAATAAAAACACAGGTTAACAACACTCCAGCTGCTGCTCCTAACCCTACTTTTGTTGAGGCCGGATATTTTCCATTATTCTTCCCCTTCAGGTCATCATCAGGTCCCTCATCTTCTTTTTTCGGCTCTTGCAATAATTTTCGGCCTCCTCCTACTGATAAATCAACTGGCAAAACCAAAATTCACTGATAAAGATTCTAAGAAATTTATTTCTATTATGTAATAAACTTCATAAGTACAAAATCAGAAACCTGAAACAATGCGTGTTACCTAATGAAACGTCCAAACCACAATTGGCTCCACTATAGCCTTCCAACTCACAATGATCTGCATAGTGCAACTGTAGGACCTTGCAGAACAAAACTTTATCTACTTGATTGCCGTCCAAATAAAACAATTCAGTACCATACAAATTCGAGTACGCTATGTGATCCGCACCACAAATCTTCGACTTTACTTTGATCCCAGAGGCAAAGAATGTTGATAATTGCATAAACAAGAGTAGACCAAACATAGAGGCAGCCATTCTCAATGAGTTAACTCTCAAACACCATAAAAATCTAAGCTGCAAATGAAGCATCACTTATTCTGCTAGTTGCATCCAAGTAATATCAAAGGAGAGAAACATAGCAAAATCAACTCCTGGAACCTTAATTACTTCATTCAATGTTGCCCATACTCAATACAGCGTATTAATGATGCACAGTAACCAAGGTAAAACCCCAATAAACAAAATCTAATATCAACAATCACAAAAAAGAAAAAAACTCAAACTGGGTAAGAAATTCTCTTTTCATCTCCAAATTAACAAAGGAGACGACTTCAAGAGATTTTTCTAATCGTTCAATTCTCTTTCTTAAAAGGCCACTGCAAATTTTGACCTAAGCCTTCACGGTTGAGTTGACTGAATCAACAATAATCCCTGAAACCCTGATAAGATATCAAAGCTGACCCTTTCATTTAAAGCCTCCCAAAAGTGTTTTAAACAGTTAACTCCAACATAATAGCAAACCCTGCAAAATTCAATCAAAGCTTCAAACTTCGTGATCAAATTCGAAGTCACTTCCAGTTGACGAAGTACATATACATATATATATATATATATATATATATATATATATGAAAAAGAACAAAAGAAAAAAAAAATCAAAGTTGAAAAGTACTAGGAGAGAATTTGAAAACCCCAGAAAACCATAACCAATAAAATGAAGTGAAACAACTCAATTCACCAAATCATGAAAAGAAAAGAACCCAAGAGCAAAAACATCTAAAAAAACCTCAAAAAAAAAATAAACGAAAAGAAGGGATCGAAAAAGAAAGAAGTAGACAGGAAAGACCAAACCTGAAAAGTGACAGATAAGGGCGGCTAGTTAAGGAAGAAGAGAAAGAAAACGAAGATCATTGCTGTTGTTGGAGTTGGGAGTTGTTTGTGCTTAGCGTGCGAAATAACAAGGAAAAGACCTGACCGGCCCTTTTGTTTGAAACAAAGGAATATGGTGTGCTGTTTTGAGTTTTGACGTAACCTATGGCTGTATCCATGTACTTTTTTACTCCCAATTTATTTTGGTTAAACTACATCATTAGTTGTTAAAGTTTGAGTAAGTTTTTGTTTTAATCGTTGAATTATTTGAAAATTTTTATTTAACTTATTAAACTATTCGAAAGGTTTTTTTTAAGTCATTGGGTTATTATTTTTTTTAAAGTTTTGCCAGTGAGTTCTAAGTGACAATTCGACGGTCGATACAATGGATTATACCCATCGATGAGTAATAGAACTTACATTAAATCCAAGTCAATCTAATTATCAGTTTTGGAGATCGAAAAAAATTGTTTGAAATTTGATTCGCAGATTTGTGACATTTAAAAATTATTTCATGACAAAAACTAAACTATAAAAAAAAGGAAAGCAAAATAAGCTTTTGATTGGTACAGACAACACAAACGAACAAAGCCATATAACATTGATTTTAACAATCTAGTGACTTAAATAAAAATCTTTAAATAATTTAGTGATCAAATTGTTACTGTATTTAGTTAATAGACCAAAATGAAAATTTACCTATAATTTAACAACTAATTGTGGAATTGAACCTATTTGTTCATCAATACACCAAAATATAATAATAAGGGAGAAAATAATATAAAAAAAATAGTTGGACAACTTTGACCTTTTAGTGATCAACGGCTTTATTTGAAAATATTTAAATTCTTTCTATAAAAAAAATAAAAGAAAAATGATTTTGTGATAGATATATTAATAATTGTAAATACCATAATAATGTGATGAGCTGGGAATATTCTTTCATTAGATGATACCATACCTCAATATTTAGCAATAAATGAACTGCTTCATTTATTGTACTAATTTTGTACTTAAATGAAAGAAAATATACTCTTCATTATTTAGTTTTATTGGCTATGGAGAATATTTGTGTTTGTCCCAACATTTACCTAAGATTTTTCAAGTTTTTATGAAATTTTTGACTGTAATTTCAAAATAATCTTATTATAGTTTTTAATCATATCTATTCTTTTTGAGACAATGCTTAAAACTATTCACAATCTCTCCTTAACTCATAAATAGGAGGATAATGTGCTTCAGCGCACTTGAATCCATGTCCTCCTGCAAATACCATTTGAGCTAAATCTCAATTGACTTTGACCTGATAGTTTTACATTCTCAATAATGATATTCTTTCTAAAATAATTACAATACCACGTTTTATTAGATTCCATAAGAGTTTAAGATAATCTCAAGGTTGTTTGAAACAAATCGAACTAGTCGGCCGGATCAATTGGATTAGGAAATAGTTGAGATATCCGCTTAAAGAATGGTATTGAACTAGTTGACTTGAGAACTCGTACAGATTGGTTGAATTGGGCAAAAAAATCGATTGAACCAAATTTTTAATATATTTATTTTTTTATAAATTTTTAATGATTTATTTAATCGAATCGAACTGATCGATCAGATCGACAAACGAATTTAACTATTGATCTGGTTTTGAAAACCTTGGGTAATCCTTATTTTATAATCATTTTACCCTTTTCTTTTATAATTTTGATGATTTTTTTTTATCTTTTAACTCAAACAAAGAAAATTTGTATTTTTGTAATAATAGTAATTTATTTTATTTATTTACAATAATGGTAATTAATATATTATTTATAATAGTACCATGTTAAACGTATGATTTAAGAACACCACGAGGAACATGCAAAGCATCTTTTATCTATAGCCCTAAAGCTTGCACACAGTAACTAAAATAGAAAAAAAATTGATTTATGCGCCTTTAAAATTTATAGAAATTTAAATAAGTTTCAACCTCTTAAAATGATAAAAAAATGGTTTAATTTTTTAAAAATTATAAAGATATAAATATTAAAATCGTGAAATTCCATTTTTACTATTATAAAAGTATACAATTTAATTTCCAACCCCTTAAAAAAAATATTGATTTCGCCATTGCTTACACACACAGAATTTTTTTTTTTTTTTTATATTTTGCTAAATAATTTGGACTAAATCCATTTTTTTTATAAATTTTGTCCAAATCTATTTTTTTTTATAAAATTTGTTTTTATTTCATATATAACAAAAAAAAAATCAACCTAAAAACTTAAAATTAAATATAAAAAATATTTCAAACACTATTAAAATATAATGAAAATATATAAAAAAACAAATACAAGATACAAATAATAACATTAAATAATAATATTAATAGCTAATTGGGGAAAATTTTACCATTAATCAATTTTACGGTGAGGCCTTTGATATTTTCCACTGTTATACAAATTTTATATTTTTTTCTCATTAAATTAAACAGATATTGGAATTATGTTTTTCTAGAGAGAAAAAAAATTGTATACATGTTTAAATTAGATCGATTAGATAGATTAAATTAGTTTATACGTGAACTAATTGAATTAGTGATTGTATGGTTTTTAATAGTTTATTTAATTAAATTGGATAAATTGATTAAATGAATTAAACTGGAGGAATTTGATTACCGGTGTAATTATAAAATGTATAGTTGATTTTTAATGGATGTGATTGGATTAAATAACATCAAAATAATTAAAAATATGAATATTAAAGAGAAATGCCAAAATAAGCCATGTAATGATGTAAATATTTGGATTTAGTGGTCTGTCTTCTATTTTTTATAAACTGTAAATAAAGAAATAGGACTGGACCGACTAGTCAATGTATTAGGGTAGGCCAATCATCAGAAGAAGCCCGAGTTTGCTAGGAGCCTTTTCATGGCTTCACTTTATCCTTTGGTTCATACAATTAAGCCCACAATTTTTACCTAAGTTGTGATCCAAAATCATTCTATCATTTTCACTTATGCCTTGGTTTATATTAACATTTATTATGGGTAAAAGATTTGTGTTTCAAGTTTTTAGTTGGTTGAATTCTCAAAAGTGGAGGTTTTGGGTTATAAGTGTTTAACTTCGAGATTTATAATATGTAGGTTTTTTAATTTTATTATGTGTGAAAAGTTTAGTTTAATTGCATCCGTTCTTAATCTATTTATAATATAATGATTTGATTTTATTTGGTGTTTACTCAAACACTCCGTTTATAATAATTTAATATTTGGAATTATTTGGAATTACATTTATAATTCTATTATACTGATTACATTTAATTTTTTTAATTAACGCCTATTTCAGATTCTTTCTGTTTTTTCCTACTCTTTAATGATTTAATTAACTATTTTATTAAAAAAGTGCCTTTATTTATTACTATGAACAACACATTGAAGAATGGGTCACATTTAGAAAGTAGTGGGTGGAAAACCCGACAACCACACCAAAGGCACTAATTGGGAATGGTATTATTGTATAGGAGAACACATGGCATGGCCTCAAGGGTAAAAGCATATGAGAACCCAACTACCAATGCGGTGGTGGCGAAGTTGTTTGGCCCAAAATTGCCCGGCCCAAATCACAAATAATAAAATCCAGCCCAAACTAAGACTAATCCAATTAACCTAAACAGCCCCAAAATACCCCAAACCCAAAACACTTTTCAGCAAACCTTAAACACCTAGAAGCCTCCTTTACGCCGCAGCCACGACCGCCTCCGCCATACACGCGCGCCCTGCTCCACGTTCGCACCCACGTACCACGTCGCCCTCCTCCACGTCTTCATGACCTGCAAGTTGAACAAGAAAACAGTAGGAAACGGTTTTGTACTCGGCTATAAAGCCTTTGAACTTTTCA
This sequence comes from Gossypium anomalum, assembly GCA_025698475.1. Classification (NCBI taxonomy): domain Eukaryota; kingdom Viridiplantae; phylum Streptophyta; class Magnoliopsida; order Malvales; family Malvaceae; genus Gossypium; species Gossypium anomalum. The sequence continues at coordinate 9,759,676 of CM046961.1, forward strand.
TTGTAAGGGAGGTTTTTTTTTCCCTTTTTTCGAGAGAAATAGAACACAGATTGAGAAAATCAAACAAATTTATAGAAATCAACAGGAGACAGTCAGAAAATTACATCTTAAAGGTGGTTTACCATTGTTTTTATTTTGTTTTTTTTTTCCTTTTTTTTCATTCAAATTTGCAATACAAACAAATATAAGAGAGAAGGAAAGAAGGCTTACCAGAATACGGCCTTGAATCGGGGTCGAAAGACCCATTTCTAGGTGCTGTTGGCCACCGAATGTGGCGGTGTTTGGTATTGCGGCGGCCATTTTGGGGGATGGGGATGCCGAAACCCTAATAAAATGATGGATTTGTTCTTTAAAAGTGGCAGACAACATTTTCAAAGTTTTTTTCTAGCTTTAATAACCGATAAAACAACGTCGTTTACGTCTTTGGAAACAAATAAAATTGGGTTTGGTTTATTTTCTGTTCTAATCCCTATTGGTTCTCGTGTATTCCATCTTGCCCCTCTTGTTGATGTAATGTTTAGCTTTTAGATCTCAGATTTTGTTTTAATTTCAAATTTGTCCATAACTTGTTTTGATTTATTTATTTATTTATTACTTTTCTGTTTTATTATTGTTTATTTTAAATCTCCTTATATATTATTTATTTTAATTTTTTTTATTTAACTTTCTTTCATGTATATTATTTATGTTAAGTTTATATATTATTGACTTTAAATGTTTGTTTATATTAATTAGTTAAAACTTTTATATATATATATATATATATATATATATATATATATATATATATATATATATTGTACAAGCCCATTTTGCCCAGGCCCATTTTACAAATTAAACCAAAAATAAAACTACCCAAACCCAAACCCAATAGCACAAAACAAAGACATAAAAAAAAAAAAAGAAAAAACAAAAGCAAAACCCTAGCCGCTCAAAGACTGCTCCTGTCCCATCCACCACTTGCCTCCACCGCCTTTGTCCCACCTACCCACCGTACACCGCCTGCTGCTCGCAAGCATTTAAAAAAAATAGACAGAAAGCAAAATGTAATGGCTATTTAAGAAGCCAAACAAAAACATTTGTGGATTCGGCCTTTTTGGTAATGAGAAATAGCATTAGAGTTTAAAATACAAAAAAGGCTAAAACTCCAGCAAAAGAAAAACAGAAAAGATAGGAGCCAAGTTTGAAATCTAAGGTGATAGTTTTGCTATTTTCGCATTCTTGTTTTATTTTATTTTATTTTTTTTTCTTTTCTTTTTCGATCTTTGACAAGTATTAGTATACATATACATATCTAAGATATATAAAAAAAAATATATATAAAAGATATACAAAAAAATATAAAAAATACCATTTTTTTGGAGCTCAAACCACCACGCTTAGGAGACGCGACGGAGGAGGCATGTGTGGGCGCGAGAGCGCTGATCACACTCAAACCTACAGAGAAAACAAAAAAAAAGGCTTAGTTTTTTGGAAACCAACAGCAAAAATGATTTCAAAGGCAAAATTTTGGCTTATATAGATGATATAAAACGACGCCGTTTTTTGGGCATTAACCTTCAGCCTCAAAACGACGCCATTTAGGCGCCGACCCGAGCACCCGACCCGTCTGCCCGAAGGATCCTCGTGTTTCTGCAAGCATGGCCTAATTGCTCGCGCGGTCCTTCCGCTTTTCACATGTTTTGCAATCAAGTTTTTAATTCTTTTAAATTAGCCCCGGCGTATCGCCTTTTGCAATTTGGTCCCCCTCAAGTGACGTCGCTGCTTTCAAGGCTCTCGGGTAAATGCCCTTTTGGACCCAGTATGATATTGGCGCCTTCAAATTAGCCCCTTTCTCTTTATTAGTTTTATAATCATTACCCAAAACTTAATATTTGTTTCAATTTAGCCCTTTTTTTTCATGTTTAATACGGTTTCTTTATCATTTTTTACTCTTTATTATTTTAATATTATTCACTATTCTATCTTACCATTCTTGTATAATTATTTTTAGCACATTTTATTATTATTTAGACCTCTTTTAAATTAATATTACATGTATATATTCTTATAGTTGTATTATTATTATTCCTAACATATATTTTACGTATATATATTTAAATACTCTATTAGATATGTTTGTTATATCTATTTTTACCTCTATATTTATTATTAATATTAATATATATATTCCATAATATATCTTTAACAAATACGTGTATACATATTATCATTATTATTAGTTTTTGATGTTATTGTTTTGTTAATATATTTGGGTCATATATATTTATATATTATACTTCATACTACGCCCATGTAAATTAATATTATGTCGTGTATATCATTTTATTATAGTTTTATATATTGTGAATATCACATTATGTTTTATCATGTATATGTTTTAATATATTTATTTTGTTTTGCATTATGTATATATTATGTATACGCTTTTAAATATTATATATCTATTATATATTTTTTTTGTAATTTTTTTATTATTACCATTATTACTATTAATATGTATACACACTATGTAATTTTCATTATATTATGTATATATTTTTACACTACGTATATGTATCTTTCAATGTTGCACTATTATTATCATATATATATATATATATACTTCTTTCATATAATTCTTATTACTTCCATTATCATGTATGTACCTTAACCCATATATGTATATACTTTTGTACCATTACTATCGTTATCATCGTCATTTTATTTTTCTATGTTTTATGTCTATTTATTTATTTATTTGCGTGTTTGATTATTTCATTTTCAACGCATGTGTTTACATTCATATAATACCTAACCTCGTTATTGTTTCATTTTTTTATAATCGTGCATGTTATTGTTTTGACACTATCATTATATTATTACATGTGTTTATACCGTAATTTACTATTGCATATTACTATAAAATCCCATCATGTTCTTTTCTATACCTTAAAATAATTCTTTCATAAAAGCAATATCCGTTATTAGGTAATTCGAGATAATCGTGCCCTAACTTACTGGGTTTCAACTTTTCTCATTTAACCTAAACAAACGAAATATTCTTTTTTAAATCACAATACGAGTATTTAAAAATGGTTATTTTCGGGGATACGAAGTGTGATGCCCTAACTTACTGGGTATAACATTTTGACACTCCGCAATAAGAATTTTGCAAATAAAGGCAATATTCGGAGTTTGAAAACTCGAGGAAATGTGCCCTAACTTACTGGGTTTCGATTTCCTTCGTTCACTCTAACTAACCGAATATCCTTTTAAAAGAAATTAAAAAAATATTGATTTTAAATAAAAGGCTAGCCCAGTCTCAAAATATGAAATGTCGTACCCTAACTTACTGGGTATGGTATTTTGTTACTTCGGGATAAGCAAGCCTTTAACATCTATTTTAATTTATTCAATCATTTTTAAATTAGCATTTTTACAAAAGAGGGATCATATTTCAAAGGTATTCCAAATTTTCAATTCTCGACACTAAGACACTAATTAATCAACTAGGTACCAATTTTGGGCGTATTGAGGGTGCTAATCCTTCCTCGTGCGTAATCGACTCCCGAACTCATTTTCTGATTTTCGTAGACCGAAAGAATTATCGTTTTAGTAAATCGTAACTTTTATTAAAATGATTGATTAAAGGTGATCCGATCACACCTCATCAAAAAGGATTGGTGGCGACTCCCCTTTTTAATTTTCATTTCCAAACCAAGTCGACCACCGTTTTTACCAAAAAATGGTTACGACAGCTTGGCGACTCCGCTAGGGACATGTTGAGGGTCGAGCCATAAATTGATTATTTTTGTCTTGTGTCGAAAATTAGAAACCTGTTTTAAACCTACAGTCATCTTATTGCATTTCATTTTGGTGTTATACTTGATTGGCTTCTGGTTTGATTTTTTTTTTTCTGCACATCATACTGCATTATTGGTCAACTTTACCCCTTTAAGTGGAAGTGAGAAACTACTCCTTCGTGAGGTCTTCACCTCCGTATAGGATAGTGGATCGCTTTCGGAATACATCTGTACCTGCGTCTTCGTGAGGTTTTCATCTCCGTATAGCCGTAGGGAAATGTATTCCCCTGAATCGAACTCAGTCCGTATGAGCCTATAATGGGTGAGGATTGAGGAATCTGCTGGTTCAGGTACCTTTACTTTAGAACCGAATCCCATGTAATGAGCCCTAAGAGCCTACCCTAGGTAGAACCACACCGAACCCTAGTGGTTACTTAATTAGGTGCTTGATTATTTCCTGCTTGTTTTGATTCTTTGTTTTAATACTGACTCGCTTGTGTTTTGTTGTTGTTGTATGACATCTCATCATAAAAGGGGTGTTGATTCACGATTTGTTTACTAAATAGAAGAGTTTAACATGGAAAAAGGGTTTCTTGATAGAGTGGAAGATAATGCGGCCGTCCGAGTATGGTCTGAGAAGACGCAGCAAGAAAAAGGTGATAGTTTGGCCGAGGGATGCGATTCGGAGTTATGGGATTTCACTCGCATCAGTGTGACTCAGAACGACCTGCGAGAACTAAGAGAAATATGGAATAGTTGGAACGACGAGATCAAGCAACTCTTTTACTGCAACTACGACGACCTACCTTATTTGCTCGACATAAAGGTGGATAAATACTTATTCCGGGCCCTCGCGCAGTTTTGGAACCCCGCTTACAGTTGCTTCATCTTCGGAGGAATTGACCTAGTACCCACTGTGGAGGAATACATGGCTTTACTTAATTGCCTGAGTATTCAGGCCGACAGGGCCTATTCAAGACCTGTTAACGTCCCTCCCTTTGTGAAGAAATTGATACGTATCACGAGAATGAGTGAACAATGGGTTGCAGCCCATATAAAGCAGAAAGGGGATAGTAAGTGTATTCCTTGTGGGAATTTGAGAGACTTGATCTTGGCACATCCGGATTTGAAGAAAAGGGTTGATGTTTTCGCTTTAAGTATCTACGGTTTGGTTGTCTTTCCCAAGACATTGGGATATGTAGATGAAGCTGTCTCAGACTTATTCGACAGACTTAATAAAGGTACTACGCCAGTCCCGGCAATCCTAGCAGAAACTTTCAAATCCTTGAATGCATGTCGGAGAGCGGGCGAAGGAAGATTTATTGGTTGTGCACAGCTTCTCTTAGCTTGGTTCCATAGTCATTTTTGGAAAGTAGAAAAGGTTTCCTATCGGGTTTTCTCTAGAGACTATTCTCCATTAAGAGAATTAGTGGCCACATCAAGACGAGGCGACATCTCAGAAGAGAAATGGATAACTATCCTCCAGAATTTGCAAGCTGAAAATGTTGAATGGAGAGCTCCATGGTTGATCCCTGGCGAGATCTTATATAGATGCGACAATTTTGACTGGGTCCCTCTAGCTGGAATATGGGGGGCTTCTGGATACACTCCACTACTCGTATTAAGGCGATGTCGATCGAGGCGATTCATCACCATAACACAAGGATTAGCTCAGTGTGAGTTCTCTTATAAAGATGATGGCTATAAGAAAAAAGTTCGTGAGATATCAGATGCGTGGAACCAAACTCAAAAAATGAAAGGATTTACCGCAGGCCCGATGACAACCCCCGAGTATGAATGGTGGTGGGGTAAGAGAGTCAATGATAACGTTCTTAAGCCGAATCAAGGGGACACTCAGCCAATAGAAGAGCATTTGCGAGTAGCCCCATCTGAGCTAGAGATCATAAAGCAAGACTTCGAGAGAAAGAGCTCAGAATTTGGAAAGAAGATAGAGCAATTAGAGGAAGAAAAAATGCGGCTAGGATTGGACGTCGACATCCATAAGTTAGAGGCCAAAAAGCTAAGGAAAGGGAAGAACAAAGCTGAGGAGGACTTGGATAGTCTAAAGACCGATTACAAGAAGCTACGTAAGTCAATAAGAACTGCCGGTTTGGGCAAAACGTCGGAACAGTGGCGTCAAGAGATTGGAAAAGAAAAGACTAGAGCCGATCAGTGGGAGAAGAAGTTTCATGATGTCCGAGTGCGAGAGGATGTTCTGAAAAAGAACTTGTTAGAAAGCCAAAACGAAAAGGAGAAGTTACGAGCTCGGGTGGCTGAATTAGAAAGATCACTACATTAATATCGTAGCCGTAATTCCGTAATCAAGTTGAAAGCCAGTCTAAGTAGGATCGAAGAGTTGAAAGAGGAAATAGGAAAACTCGAGACCGCACTACAAGATAGTAAAATTTGAGTGGAACTCCTTGAGGCAAAAAATGAACAGTATAGAGAACAACTCTTCCAATCTCAAGATCGGATCGTAAATAGAGATTATGTCATGGCGCGTTGTGACTGACTCGTTCGGGAGGTAGCCGATCACTTGCAAACTCTGGCCGTTCAGGCTGATGTATTGAGCTTAAAGTACGAGTCAGAATCAGATCGAGGCCGAAACTTAGCTTGGCTTCTTAGGAAAGTTAAGGCTTTGGGCATTAGGGCAAAGTCGTATATGTAATCATCCGTTCTATGTAAAGAAATTTTTCTTCTAGTGAAGTTCTTCTAACGAAATTGAATTAGAATCAACGCCTCTTTTTTTTGCATTCATTCATTTGCATTACATTTCATCATATGCATTAAATTTCACGAAAAGACCCTGATTAAGAAAAATTATTTCAGTTAATCTGGAAACCAACGAAAATCAACCAATCGAACACAGCTACTATACCGCCGTAAAACCAAAGAAATGGATCAAAGATTAGAAAGATTAGAACAACTGCAAAGGGATATACAAGAGCAATTACAAGTAGGGATGCAAGAGCAGTCAGCGAAAATCCAACAAGATATGAGGGAACAAATGCAAGAATCCCAGAATAATATGTTAGGACAGCTAGCACAGTTGCTGGCTAAAGAACGTGAAAAAGGGAAGAACACTATAGGGAGCGACAATGAAGACCCTACCTATCCTCCGGGCTTTACCCTAGTAAACACTCAATCACAACCAAAGATGCACCCACGAACAGCGCTTGTCATTATTAGACCCCAGCAATACCAGGCCGGTGCCTCGGCACCGATGAATACTCCTATTGGTTTGGGCTCCACTCCCGGGGATAATCCAGCTAATCCATTTGTCCCAGACCTTGATGAGGTGGTAGAAACAGAAAAAGAAAAGGCTGACTTGGCAAAGCAACTCGATGACCGATGCAAATGGCTTGAAGAGAAATTTAAAGCAATGGAGATGGCGATTACGTGGAGGGGTGACGCTAAGGATTTGAGTTTGGTCCCGCACTGCACTCGCCAAAATTTAAAACCCGAGTTTGAAAAGTATAATGGGACAAGTCAAAATTGCCGCCTCAAGCTCATATTACGATGTTACGTCGAAGGATGACAGAGGTACGCGTCAATAACGACCATTTGTTGATCCACTGTTTTCAAGACAGTCTGATTGGATCCGCGGCCAAGTGGTATAACCAGCTCAGCCATGCCCAAATTGGTTCGTGGAAGGACTTGGCTCAAGCTTTTATGAAACAATACGATCACGTGACGGACATAGCACCCGATAGAATTACCCTACAAAATATGGAAAAAAAGCCAAATGAGAGCTTCAGGCAGTATGCACAACGGTGGAGGGAAATAGTGATGTAAGTCCAACCACCTCTCTTGGAGAAGGAAATAACCATGCTTTTTATCAATACCCTGAAGGCCCCATTCATTAACCATATGTTGGGAAACGCTACTAAGAGCTTCTCAGACATAGTGATGTCCGGGGAGATGATAGAAAATGCGGTGAGATGTGGGAAAATTGAAGCGGGAGAAAGTGCCAAGAGATCGGCTCCTAGAAGGAAAGAAAACGAAGTGAACAATGCGAACATATATAATAAAAGTTATTCCAAGCCAGTCACAGTGGGCCAACCAAGGGCAGTAGCTACTAGCCGTCAGGGCTCTACAAGGCAAGATTCCGACTCGAGGCCTAACACAGAAAGAGTTCAATTCACGCCAATCCCAATGACGTATAGAGAGCTTTACCAAAACCTGTTCGATGTGCATGTGGTGTCCCCATTTTACCTGAAACCCATGCAACCTCCATTTCCTAAGTGGTATGACGCAAACGCTCAATGCGAATACCATGCAGGAATCTCGGGACACACGATTGAGAACTGCACGGCCTTTAAAAAATTAGTCGAAAGATTAATAAAGATGGGCATTGTGAAGTTTGATGATCCCACAGGACCTAATGTGGCTGGAAATCCGTTACCCGGTCATTCAGATGAAGGGGTAAACGCGTTAGTCGAAGGTGGAGGGATGAGAACTAAGATGGATGTATCAGAGGTAAAGACCCCTTTGAGATGGGTTTGGAAGAAAATGGTGGAAGAAGGTTTACTTACACAAGATTTAGAGGAGAAGCCTGAAGGAGGGAAGTACTATTGTGAATTCCATGACGAGGAAGGGCATGAGATCCAAAAGTGTAATGAATTCAGGGCTCTGGTACAGAGATTGATAGAAAATAAAGAAATCGAATTCTTTGAGTACACCGATGACCCGAAAGGAGAAGATGTATGCGTGTCAGAGCAAGGGCCAACCAACAATGTCCAAGGGGTCAATCATCCAGTTGTAATCATATCGCGACCAAGGACCAGTGAAATAGGAGTACCAATTGCGCCAAAGGTCATAATCCAGAAACCTGTTGCTTTCCCTTACAAAGATAGCAAGAGTGTGCCTTGGAACTATGACTGTAATGTGACAATCCCGGGAAAGGAGAACCCGATTGACGCTGCGGAGAAAGGACAAGATGAAGGGTTTTATACACGAAGTGGAAGGCGTTATACCCCGAACAGAAAGGTAGAACCAGCTAAAGGAAAATCTGTGGTTGTTGAACAAAGAAATGAGAAGACGATCATACCTGAGTCACCTGTCAATGAGCCTGTAATGGAGAAAGAGGCTAAAGAGTTCTTAAAATTCCTGAAGCACAGTGAGTACAACATTGTGGAGCAGTTGCACAAACAACCAGCTCGCATATCGGTACTAGCCTTGCTTTTGAGCTCAGAGACACACCGCAGTGCATTGATGAAGGTGTTAAATGAAACATACGTGGCGGATGATATTTCTGTTAACAAGCTCGATCGCTTGGTCAATAATATCAGTGCTGATAACTTTATTTTCTTTAATGATGATGAAATACCACCGGGGGGCATGGGATCTACAAAGGCCCTGCATATTACCACTCGTTGCAAAGGATACACATTACCAGGGGTATTGATTGATAATGGATCGGCATTAAATGTCCTGCCCTTGTCCACGCTAAATAGATTGCCAGTAGATAGCTCCCACATGAAGACATGCCAGAACGTCGTGAGAGCATTCGACGGCACCGAAAGGAAGGTGATGGGAAGAATCGAGATACCTCTCTTGATCGGCCCAAATACATACGAGGTGGACTTCTTGGTAATGGACATCAAACCATCATACAATTGCCTGTTGGGAAGACCGTGGATTCACTCGGCAGGGGCAGTACCATCATCCCTACACCAAAAATTGAAGTTGGTAACTGAGGGTAGGTTGGTAATGATAAACGCGGAGGAAGGCATCATTGCATCTGTCACCAGTGACGCACCGTACGTGGGTACAGACGATGAGGCAATAGAGTATTCTTTTCGATCATTAGAATTTGTCAACGCTACATTCATCGTCGAAGGAAACAAAGTCCCAGTGCCTAGAATATCCAAAACCACAAGGATGGGCTTACGATAAACTGTTGGCAAAGGAGCCTTGCCAGGGAGAGGACTTGGAAGTTGCCTCCAATGAAGGATCGAGGTACCAGTAGTAAAGGAAAAACGAGATCGCTTTGGCTTAGGATTTAAGCCAGATGCGAAGCAAAAGAAGAAAGAGCTGGAGAAAAGGCAAGAGATAAGGAGAGCGCGTCGGCGCGGTGAGGAGGTCAAGTGAGAACCAATGACCTTTCTTCACTTATCCAAAACATTCGTGTCAGGAGGAACTATTTACTCAAAAAGAAGATCGACGAAGAAAGAGCCTGCCGAGGAAATATTGAATAGTTTGAGCATCAATACTATATCTGACGGAAAAACTGAAGAGAATTTAGCTAGAATTCGCCCTTACATCGCTGGAAGCGTTTTGAACAATTGGACCGTGGAGGAGATCCCTATAAATTTTAGGATTAACTCAGAGTAATGTTCAAAACAAACTTATTGCTCTAAGCCTAGGGGCAATAAGAATCCTTTTATGAAATAGGCATATGTCCAAATATCGTTATTTCAATAAAAAAATACATTTTTGCGTATCATCTTGAGTGAATATTCTTTTATTCTTTCCAATTCATTCATAATCATACCATACAAATAAAATATTCTTAGATTCATTGTTCTTTGGATTTCTTTCTTCATCCTTAACAGGTCCCCAGATATCAATGATATGAGCGATATTGCCAATGACTCAGAGATTCCTTTCGAGCAAGACTTGTGTATAGAGGACACGGAAGATTTTGAAGATGACCAAAATTGTGGCCTATCTCCTGATTTGTTAAGAATGGTAGAACAAGAGGAGAAACAAATCTTACCTCACAAAGAGTCGGTGGAAATTGTGAGCTTGGGAGAAGGAAAAGATGTGAAAATTAGAGCTAGTATAGCTGTAGAAACAAAGCAAAACCTCATCGAGTTACTCCGGGAATTCAAGGATGTCTTCGCCTGGTCATATCAAGACATGGCCGGATTGAATACCGATATCGTGGTGCATCGACTCCCCATAAAGGAAGAATGTAGGCCAATTCAATAGAAACTTCGAAGGATGAGACCCGATGTGTTGTTAAAGATAAAAGAAGAGGTCAAGAAGCAGTTCGACGCCGGTTTCTTACAAGTGGTCAAGTACTCAGAATGGGTGGCCACTATAGTCCCAGTTCCTAAGAAAGATGGGAAGGTACGAATGTGCGTGGATTACCGAGATCTGAACAAAGCCAGCCTAAAAGACAACTTCCCGTTGCCGCACATTGATACACTAGTAGATAACACGGCAGGTTTCTCACTTTTCTTATTTATGGACGGCTTCTCGGGGTACAACCAGATAAAGATGTATCCAGAAGACAGGGAAAAGACCACATTCGTAACCATGTGGGAACATTTTGTTATAAAGTGATGCCATTCGGCCGAAAATGCGGAGCAACATATCGAGAGGCCATGGTAACTTTATTCCATGATATGATACACAAGGAGATCGAAGTTTACGTCGATGACATGATTGCAAAATCCAGAATAGAAAATGAGTATGTGCAAGTCCTGAGGAAATTATTCTTAAGGTTAAGAAAATTCTAACTAAAGCTCAATCCCGCAAAGTGTACCTTCGGAGCCCTGGCCAGAAAATCTGTTGGGATTTGTGGTCGATGAAAAGGAATTGAGATTGACCCGGATAAAGTCGTATATACAAGAATTACCTCCACCACGCACTCAAAAAGAAGTTCGAGGTTTCCTAGGAAGATCTGAATTACATTGCTCGATTCATTTCACAACCGATGAGAGAAATGTGATCCAATATTTCGTCTCCTTAGGAAACATAACCTGTGTTTGGGATGAGGAGTGCCGAAAAACTTTTGACAAGGTCAAGCATTACCTATCCAATGCCCCAGTACTGATGCCACCTTGTCCAGATAAACCACTGATCCTGTACTTGGCGGTGTTCGAGAATTCCATGGGATGCGTGCTAGGCCAACATGACGAGACTGGGAGAAAAGAAAAAGTAATATACTATCTTAGCAAGAAATTCACTGAATGTGAGACGAGATATTCGCGGATCGAGAAGTTATGTTGTGCTTTGATTTGGACAACCCGAAGACTAAGGCAATACATGCTGTACCACACAACTTGGCTCATCTCGAAATTAGATCCTTTGAAGTATATGATGGGGTCAAATGCTTTGAATGGAAGAATGGCTCGTTGGCAAATTTTGCTTTCTGAGTTTGACATAGTCTACGTGAATCAAAAGGCTATAAAAGGGAGTGCAATAGCAGATTTTTTGGCCAGTAGAGCTCTAGAAGATTATGAGCCATTGAGCTTTGATTTCCCGAATGAGGATCTAATGTATGTTGCAACCACGGAAGAAGAGTCTCAAGAAGACCACCCTTGGAAGCTGAATTTTGACGGAGCATCAAATGCTGTAGGCAATAGAATCGGGGCAGTCTTGGTATCCCCAAACGGAGATCATTATCCTTTCACCAGTAAATTGGATTTTGACTGTACAAACATGGCGAAATACGAGGCATGCGTCATGGGTATCCGTGCAGCCATAGAACGCAAAATAAAAGTACTGAAGGTATACGGAGATTCTGCATTAGTGATCTACCAGCTTAAAGGTGAATGGGAGACAAGAGATCCGAAGTTGATCCATTATCGAAGGCTGGTTCTTGAGCTAATCGAGGAGTTTGACGATGTCACTTTCTGCTATCTCCCATGAGATGAAAATCAGATGGCTGACGCCTTGGCAACCTTAGCTTCTATGATCAAAGGAAACAAGCAAGAGGATATGAAGCCTATCCAAATGAGTATTTATGAGGCCCCGGCTTATTGTTGCAACATCGAAGAAGAAGAAAAGAAAGATGATCATCCTTGGTATCAGGATATTTTACAATATGTGAAGAGTCGTGAATACCCGCACAAAAGCGCCCGAGAATGATAAAAGGACACTAAGAAGGCTGGCTAGTGACTATGTTTTGGATGGAGAGATCTTATACAAGAGAAGGAAGGATCAGGTGCTCTTAAGATGTGTAGACGCTGTCGAGGCTAAGCAAATCCTGGAAGAGGTTCATGAGGGCGTATGCGGGACACATGCTAATGGTTTCACCATGGCCGGACAGATCATGAGATTTGGGTATTATTGGTCCACTATGGAAGGAGATTGCATCAACTATGCCAAGAAGTGCCATAAATGTCAAATTTATGGAGATAAAATTCATGTACCTCCTTCACCCCTTCATGTCATGACTTCTCCATGGCCTTTCTCCATGTGGGGCATGGATGTCATAGGGCCAATCTCGCCAAAGGCATCTAATGGACATCGATTCATCTTTGTGGTCATAAATTACTTCACCAAATGGGTAGAGGCCACATCTTACGCCAACGTCACAAAGTCGGCAGTCAGTAAGTTCTTAAAGAAAGAAATCATATGTCGATATGGGATGCCTAAGCGAATCATATCGGACAATGCACTGAACTTGAACAATAGCACGATAGCGGAGGTCTGTAACCAGTTCAAGATTAAACGTCATAACTCGTCACCGTATCGCCCAAAGATGAATGGCGCAGTAGAAGCGGCCAATAAAAACATAAAGAAAATTGTGGGGAAGATGACTGAAACTTACAGAGATTGGCACGAGAAATTACCATTTGCCCTGTATGCCTCTCTAACGTCGGTCTAGAACATCTACCGGGCAACACCATTCTCTTTAGTTTATGGGATGGAGGCGGTTCTACCTATTGAGGTCGAGATTCCCTCTCTACGCGTACTTGCAGAGTTAAAATTAGATGAAGCAGAATGGATTCAGTCTCGATATGACCAGTTGAACTTGATTGAGGAAAAGAGGCTAAAGGCTATCCGTCATGGTCAAATGTATCAAAAAAGAATGATGCGAGCTTATAATAAGAAAGTTCGCCCCAGGGAATTCCATGAAGGAGACCTTGTTTTGAAAAAGATCCTTCCCATACAAAAAGACTTCAGAGGAAAATGGATGCCTAATTAGGAAGGACCTTATGTGGTAAAAAAGGCTTTCTCTAGAGGAGCTCTAATTTTGACCGAGATGGATGGTAAAAGTCTGCCTAATCCTGTGAATTCAGATTCGGTCAAGAGGTACTTCACCTAAAAAAAAAAAAAAAAAGAGGCCAAGGCGAAAACCCGCAAAAGGGCACTTTGAGACTAAAGGGGTTTTGAGTTGAAAACCCAGGAATGGGCAATTCAAATTTTGATCGAAGTTGGGGCATACGGTGATCCTGTTTTCTCTAAATTGATAAGAAGGAGAAAGGCTACATCTTGGGGCATCAACAAAATACTCTTGGTCTTCTAAACGCATACCGAGTTCATAGGGTCTCTGAGAAATTCGTGCAACGAAGCTCACACCGTTGATATTTGGAACACTTTCTTATTCACTTTGCATTTTTTGCAGAATGTGCTATCTTGATTAATTCCTTAGTTTTCATTTTGTATCTTAGCAAATTTGCTATCTTGATTTCTCTATTCACTTTGAGCTTCGCTCTCAAAATAAAATTCCATCTTGTCTACCGCAATAATCTGTTTCAAGCATTTTTCGTTGAAATGATGATTAATGGACTAATAATATTTGAAAAGGAGTTCTGCATATTACTCTGAAGTGCTTCTAAAACTATACAAGGACCTGAAACGGGACTAATTAGTTGGAATTACCCTAAACTCAAGGGCGTGTAATATCAAATTAAAAATGACATTCTCATATCATTCATGACACATCTAATTAGGAGCATTTGATTCATTTCGATCATAGCATCTTAGTTATTTGACGCATTCATAACACATCTAGTTAGGAGCATTTGATTCATTTCGATCATAGCATCCTAATCATTTGGCATAAGCATAGATACATGGAATTGATTCTACAGGTCATGTCTCTAGAATCAGTGAATTCACCATCCTTAAATCCTTGAGCAGTAGGGCAACAGGCTGAATTTCTTCACCCTAAGCAGTAGGGAAACAGATCGAAGATGATGGGCCTTGACCCCCTAAGCAGTAGGGTAACAGGCTGGAAATCAAATATCTTCTCCCTGAAATGGCGTTGGAGCAGGCTAAAAGCCACAGCAGATCTCCTTGAAGTTTCAGTGGAGTTGGTTGAAGTTACACGTCTTATCTCCCTGAAGTTGCAGTGGAGCAGACTAAAGATAGCAAATTTTATTTCTCTGAAGTTGCAGCGGAATAGATTGAAGTTAAATTACAAATCTTATCTCCCCGAAGTCGTGATGGAGCAGACTAAATTTACATACCTTAACCCCCTAAGCAGTAGGGTAATAGGCTGAAAATTACAGATCTTGTCTCCCTGAAGTTGCAGTGGAGCAGATCGAAGACGGCGAATCTTGTCTTCCTGAAGTTACAGTGAAGCAGATTTAAGCCACCATCCTATCTCCCTAAAGTTGTAGCGGAGTAGGCTGAAGATTGTAGATATTGTCTCCCTGAAGTCGCAGTGGAGTAGATCAAAAGATGACGAATCTTGCCTTCCTGAAGTTGCAGTGAAGCAGATTCAAACCACCAAGCCTTAACCCCCTAAACAGTAGGGTAACAGACTGAAGATTTACAGATCTTAACCCCCTAAGCAGTAGGGAAACAGATCGAAGATGATGGGCTTTAACCTCCTAAGCAGTAGGGTAACAAGCTGAATTTACAGACCTTAACCCCCTAATCAGTAGGGAAACAGATCGAAGATGATGGGCCTTAAACCCCTATGCAGTAGGGTAACAGGCTGAAATTTACAAATCTTTTCTCCCTGAAGTTGCAGTGGAGCAGGTCGAAGTTACAAGTCTTATTTCCCTGAAGTTGCAGTGGAACAAATTGAAGCTATAAATAAACAGATCTTATCTCCCTGAGGTTGCAGTAGAGCAGATCAAAATAAACCTTATCTCTCTGAAGTTACAGTAGAGCAATGAAGCGGAGTGAAGCAACAAGATGCAGTGGATCGGATGAAGCTACCTGAAGAAAATGAGCGCTAAACAAGTTCAGACGCGGTGAGACCGGGCAAATTGGTCTTTCTTAAGTCTTTTCTCTGTTCTCGTTACACGACAACAAGCAAAGAGGGGCAGCTGTACAAGCCCATTTTGCCCAGGCCCATTTTACAAATTAAACCAAAAAATAAAACTACCCAAACCCAAACCCAATAGCACAAAATTACAATTACATAAAAAAAAAAGAAGAAAAACAAAGCAAAACCCTAGCCGCTTCAAAGACTGCTCCTGTCCCATCCACCACTTGCCTCCACCGCCCTTGTCACCACTCCGCCACCGTGCCACACCCAAGTTGCTGCAAAGCATTTAAAAAAAATAGACAGAAAGCAAAATGTAATGGCTATTTAAGAAGCCAAACAAAAACATTTGTGGATTCGGCCTTTTTGGTAATGAGAAATAGCATTAGAGTTTAAAATACAAAAAAGGCTAAAACTCCAGCAAAAGAAAAACAGAAAAGATAGGAGCCAAGTTTGAAATCTAAGGTGATAGTTTTGCTATTTTCGCATTCTGACTGCGCTCAAACCTGCAGAGAAAACAAAAAAAAAGCTTAGTTTTTTGGAAACCAACAGCAAAAATGATTTCAAAGGCAAAATTTTGGCTTATATAGATGATATAAAACGGCGCCGTTTTTTGGGCATTAACCTTCAGCCTCAAAACGACGCCGTTTAGGCGCCGACCCGAGCACCCGACCCGTCTGCCCGAAGGATCCGCGTGTTTCTGCAAGCATGGCCTAATTTCTTGCGCGGTCCTTCCGCTTTTCACATGTTTTGCAATCAAGTTTTTAATTCTTTTAAATTAGCCCCGAAGTGTATCGCCTTTTGCAATTTGGTCCCCTCCAATGACGCTGCTTTCAAGGGCTCGGGTAAATTGCCCTTTTGGACCCCGTATGATATTGGCGCCTTCAAATTAGCCCCTTTCTCTTTATTAGTTTTATAAATCGGCCCAAAACTTAATATTTGTTTCGAATTTAGCCCCTTTTTCATGTTTAATACGGTTTCTTTATCATTTTTTACTCTTTATTATTTTAATATTATTCACTATTCTATCTTACCATTCTTGTATAATTATTTTTAGCACATTTTATTATTATTTAGACCTCTTTTAAATTAATATTACATGTATATATTCTTATAGTTGTATTATGATTATTCCTAACATATATTTTACGTATATATATTTAAATACTCTATTATATATGTTTGTTATATCTATTTTTACCTCTATATTTATTATTAATATTAATATATATATTCCATAATATATCTTTAACAAATACGCGTATACATATTATCATTATTATTAGTTTTTGATGTTATTGTTTTGTTAATATATTTGTGTCATATATATTTATATATTATACTTCATACTACGCCCATGTAAATTAATATTATGTCGTGTATATCATTTTATTATAGTTTTATATATTGTGAATATCACATTATGTTTTATCATGTATATGTTTTAATATATTTATTTTGTTTTGTATTATGTATATATTATGTATACGCTTTTAAATATTATATATCTATTATATATATTTTTTGTAATGTTTTTTATTATTACCATTATTACTATTAATATGTATACACACTATGTAATTTTCATTATATTATGTATATATTTTTACACTACGTATATGTATCTTTCAATGTTGCACTATTATTATCATATATATATATATATATACTTCTTTCATATAATTCTTATTACTTCCATTATCATGTATGTACCTTAACCCATATATGTATATACTTTTGTACCATTACTATCGTTATCATCGTCATTTTATTTTTCTATGTTTTATGTCTATTTATTTATTTATTTGCGTGTTTGATTATTTCATTTTCAACGCATGTGTTTACATTCATATAATACCTAACCTCGTTATTGTTTCATTTTTTTATAACCGTGCATGTTATTGTTTTGACACTATCATTATATTATTACATGTGTTTATACCGTAATTTACTATTGCATATTACTATAAAATCCCATCATGTTCTTTTCTATACCTTAAAATAATTCTTTCATAAAAGCAATATCCGTTATTAGGTAATTCGAGATAATCGTGCCCTAACTTACTGGGTTTCAACTTTTCTCATTTAACCTAAACAAACGGAATATTCTTTTTTAAATCACAATACGGGCCTTTAAAAATGCTTATTTTCGGGGATACGAAGTGTGATGCCCTAACTTACTGGGTATAACATTTTGACACTCCGCAATAAGAATTTTGCAAATAAAGGCAATATTCGGAGTTTGAAAACTCGAGGAAATGTGCCCTAACTTACTGGGTTTCGATTTCCTTCGTTCACTCTAACTAACCGAATATCCTTTTAAAAGAAATTAAAAAAACATTGATTTTAAATAAAAGGCTAGCCCAGTCTCAAAATATGAAATGTCGTACCCTAACTTACTGGGTATGGTATTTTGTTACTTCGGGATAAGCAAGCCTTTAACATCTATTTTAATTTATTCAATCATTTTTAAATTAGCATTTTTACAAAAGAGGTATCATATTTCAAAGGTATTCCAAATTTTTAATTCTCGACACTAAGACACTAATTAATCAACTAGGTACCAATTTTGGGCGTATTGAGGGTGCTAATCCTTCCTCGTGCGTAACCGACTCCCGAACTCATTTTCTGATTTTCGTAGACCGAAAGAATTATCGTTTTAGTAAATCTTAACTTTTATTAAAATGATTGATTAAAGGTGATCCGATCACACCTCATCAAAAAGGATTGGTGGCGACTCCTCTTTTTAATTTTCATTTCCAAACCAAGTCGACCACCGTTTTTACCAAAAAATGGTTACGACATATATTATGTATTATTTATTTTAAAAATTGTTTTATGATTATTTATTTTAAGATCCTGTATTTTATTTTATTTTAAAAATTGTCCCACATTTTTGTATATTAACCGATTCATTAATTATTATCTTTTATGCATATTACATAGTTTCTTTAAAAATTTGTAATTCAAAATTTGCTGTTTTCTATCGATTTATTATTTATTTATGGTTATTATTCATTTTAAACACATGTTACTTATCTTATATTATCACGTACGTGCATATATTATTTTTTTTTAAAATTTATCACATTATTCATTTTTCAGATTGCTTTGCTATTTACTCAATTTCTTTCTTCTTTTTTTAAAAAATGTTTTATCTTATTTATGTATATGCATATATGTTATCCATTGTAAACTTCACTTTTTTTTTTTTTTGAAATTGTTTTGTTATATATTTTATTATATATATTATTAATTTTACATAATATATTGGATTCCTTTTGTATAAAGTTCCATTTTGTTCCTTCGCTTTAATTTTATGTATGTATATTCTCTTGAGCCGTTATTTACTTTTTTCTTGAAGTTTCCATATTTTATCATTCTTTTTATGTAAACCTTGACATTGTTTTAGTGCTGTTTGAGATATTAGTTTTGTTGTTATTACATTTTCCCTTAATCATTTATACTAGCATTGAAAGTCAGCACGTTGTGCAATGTGAATTATCATTTAACATTTGTATTTTATATTCTATTGTTGTAATAGTTTTGTTAACGAATCGTCATCTTAAATAAATGCATTTCACTTAATTATTGTATTTTATTCAATGATTTTTCAAATTAAGGCAATGTTTCGTGTTTAAAAATTCGAGAAATCGTGCTCTACCGTGCTGGGTTTTAATTTACCATTTGACTAAATAGCCAAATATCTTTTTAAAATTTCAAATGCATGAATTTGGAAATCATGAGCTGATCTTGTATCGAGGGTTTGAAATGTTGTATCCTACCGTGCTGGATATGATATTTTATTCCTTCTGAACGAGAGAATCTCAATATCCAATTCAAGTTATCGAAACGTTTTTAAAGGAATTGTATTTTAAATTTTTTTTTCAAAATTTCAACATTAGGACGTTAATTGATTAATCCGGTACCAATTTTGGGTGTTCCGAGGGTGCTAATCATTCCTCGCGCGTAACCGACTCCCGAATCCGTTTTCTAGTTTTTCGTTGACCAAAAACGTTGTTTTAAAAAGCCAAAATGCTTTGTTAAAATGATCGATCACAAGGTGACCCGATTACACCTAAACAAAAAGGATTGGTGGCAACTCCATACCTCGTTTTAAAGTCGATCCCCGTTTTTCAAAATAAAAATAATTTCGACAGATGGGTAGGGTTTGTCGTCTGGAATTCATCTACATAATGTTTGAAAAATTGAATTTGATTGTAAACTATAGGAAATTGCTACTTTTACCTTAAGCCAGTTTCTATTATGCATCAATGTCACCAAGTCTTCTCAAAGCTTATAACAGGATTTAGATTAATGTATGATAATTCAAAAGGTTTAACCAAAACTTAAGTTAATATAAAAAAAATTGAGCAAAGTGAATAACCTTTTGATCTAATGGTAAAAGTAATTGTAAGCATGCGAGTTTGACTTTGATCTCAAGTAATTCTATTCTCCTTCTTCAATTATATATATAAAAAAAAAAAAACGAAAGAGCTAAAGTACATCTTCTCTATTTTCTTTTCAACTTTTTTTAGAATATTTTTGTTTGCTTTTTTGAAATTTTTAACAAATGAAGACTTATGGGATTTATATTGAATACCACATTTGAAGAACCCAATTGATACTTGTTAGAGATTGTGTGACTCGAATCCCGACATTTATTGAAGAAGAAATAAATACAGTGGAAAACTAAGGGGATCTAGACCATACCGCACAAGATGAGTCCGTATAGAACAATACTTCTTCTATTTGCGTTTGAATAGAACATGATTTTTTAACCCTTAAATAGATGTAGTCGAAACTCCTGTTATTTGATTCGTTTTTCAACATTAATAAATTTCTTCTCCTCTACTCATGATTTTTTTCCAAAAGAATTTCCGCATAAAATTCATATGTTCTTTTTTTTTTTTTTTTTTTATTACGTTACAATCGTTTGAGGTTTGTTATAACAGTAATAAAAATATTCTCTATTAAACCCAATTGTTTGATAATTATTATTGAAAAAGGTTAAGTATATAATTATTTTTTATGGGTAGCATTCCCTTTTCAGGCTTAGTTAAAAATTTGTGGGGGAGATAATTGGTTAGTTAGTTACTTGAATTATAAAATTATCTTATTAATGACAATTTAAAATATAAATGCAACATAAATATGCAAACTTATCAAGAGAATCAAAATACATGAAAACATTAAAGTGCATTTAGTAGTATTATTATGCAAGCTAAAACGACACTTTAACAAACTATTCAATTTAATTGCTTACTTCAAGGTCTAATTCCTATCTCAAAATTCTATTTTCTTATTTATATTAATATTCTTAAATATTTTTTTCTAAAATTATCTTATTTTTAAGTACAATTACAAACAATATATGTTCAAATAACTATAAATATAATCAAATTTGTATAATTAAAACCCGTACTTAGATCAAAATAAATATAGATAAACACGTGATATTTATACATAGTGAGACTCAAACCTAGGATATTAGAACTTTTATGACCTCAATCTTGTTATTTTCCTTACTTTGTTTTGGTAAGAAAAAGGAACAATTTTATGTTCAGAGTTTGTAATTACTTCTCCCAATAATGCTGAATCAATAAAAAAATTATTCTCATCTTAATTATTTTGTTAATCTAATTCAATTCAAACTCGCATCTTTTTATTTGTGACTTGTTTTTGTGTTTTTTTTAATCCAAAAAATATTGAAGAATTGGTTAAATTGAGAATTTATGAATTAAATTCCAAAATTTCTCTCTTAAAAAGGAATATAGTAGTAGATGATTAAATATTTTACTTGAATTGAGTCTGAAGCTAATTAAATGGTTTTTATGAACAAAACTTGAAGATATGAATTTCAATTCAGTTGATTCCTTATTATAGTTTCAAGCAGCATTTATTAAGGGATTTGAATTTTAATATTTCTAACTGTGTCACTAACTCCAAACTATGACTTCATTTGTACCAAAAACAAGTTTGAACATTAATTGTCCGGATTCCAATTGTAACTTGTAATTTTTTTTTGAGGTTTCATTTATCATCTTTTATAGTTATTGTTATAAATAAGATAACTAGAAAAAAGAGAGTAAAAAACATGGTTTTTTTTCCTAGGTTCAAATAATGGAGTTTGAGGAGTCCGTAAGTATTCATAGTAGCACACAAATTACTCGACAAGCTATCCATTACATCAAAGGTTAGACATCCAAGTAACTACAAAATGCTGGAGTTGCGATACCCTCGCATTTTAAGGGGAGCCCTAAACTTCGCTAAGCCGCTTAGAAACTAGAGTCGACTTTTCTACTCATGTAAAATCCCTAACACCTAACTCGAGGTTAGAAACCATGGAAGTTTCCCTCCACCTCAAAAATACAGATTTAGGAAGCCCTAGTTCTCTATCCTTGAGGAGTCTACACAACATGCCCTTACTTGTTTTTCTTGGACATCCAAGGTTCACCTCCCTTGGAACTATGAGAACCACTATCCCTTCCACCAAGGAGTTTAAGGAGTACACAAACCTATTTGAGGTTCTTTTCCTGTAACAACCTGTTTTTTAGTGGTACCGAAAACGACAGTTTTGGAATTCCATTTTCTGATGATTGAGTTAGTATTATTTATTAGTATTTGCTAGTCATTTATAGTGTTATAATAATTTTTCATCTGATAATTTTATTAATTGGTTAGTAATTAAGGTATAAGGACTAAATAGTAAAAATTAATCGTTATTGAAATTTTTATAGCAAAAAGGCTTAATTAGTAAATGTGCAAGGGTTTATGTGGCAAATAGACCATAGTGAAATATTATGGACGCTTAAGGCATTTTTTTTATTGGAAAATATGCAATATAAGGTTAAATAAATTGTTTAAATAATTGAAAAAAGGTGTCATTTTCTCCATTTCTCCTTCTTCCACCCGATTCTACCAATTTTAGGGAGATTTAAGTTCAGTCAAACTCTCTTTGCATGTAAGTGATTTCAATGCCCATTTTTCATAGATTTTATGTTTTTGAGATCGTTGTAGCTTAATCTAGCTAACACGGGTACTAAATTGTAAAACTATCAAATATTTTAAAATTTTTAATTGTTGGTTTTGAAGCTTTTTGGATGTTAAATGGTAGAATTTAAAGCTTAGATATGGAATAGGACTATTTTGTAAAAAGAAATTTGTTAATTTTGAGTATAGTGACTAAAGTGTAATCATTTCAAAATTAGCATGAAATTTCTATAAATATAGGTGTTTGAGAGCTATATAGGGATGTAATTGAAACTTGATTGTAAAATGGGGCTTAAATGTGAGAGATATGATGGTTTCGATTATAGGGACTAAATTTAATAAAATGTGAAACTTTAAGGAAATTATGAAAATGATAATAGGATATCATATATATTAGGTAAACTGTTATAAGGTAATTAGTATTGATATTTTGAAATGAATTATCGTATAGATCAAGAATCAAATTAACTAGTAGATTAATCGAGGAAAAGGGAAAATTACAAATTCGTCCATGACATTGCAGTTGTTTCTAATCTTACCTAGTAAGTTCATATGGTAGGTTAATATGTATAAATGTATTGTATTTGTTTGAATTATGAATTGTGGATTGTGTTATTATATTATTAATAGAACACAATTTGGTATACTAATGTGAGGAAATGACTAAATTGTAAAGTGTGGTAATGTTATGTTAAATTGTGCTCAGATAAACATAGGATAAGATACAATTGGCATGCCAATATGGTTAGCTGCGTGGTTGTAAGGCATTGCACTTCGGTGCCATTGACTTGCACTGGGATACCTATTGTTCAGCATTTTGGTGCCCACTGTCCAACACTTCGGTGCCTATTGCTCAGCACTTTGGTGCCTATTGTTTAAGCACTTCGGTGCCTATTGGTGTGGTGTAGTTACTCGCGTATCCTTATATATTGATTTGGTTCATTGGGCTAATTGTTTTAAATGAAATGTATCAACTGATTTTATGTGATAAATAGAAATGGATGTGTTAATTCAAATATCATTGTATTATATTACTGGATTGAGCAAATGAAGTACGTGCTTGAAAATTATAGTGAAATGATATTGAATTGAATTGTACTGAAAAAAATGGATAGTTATACTAGTGTATACGAGATGCTCACCTTGTTAATATGAAATGTTGTGACAGGAATTTAGTTAAATTAGTTGTTCAGTTTGTTTAATTATTAAATGAGGTAAGTTTGTTGTTTGAATACATATGAGCTTACTAAGAATGTAAACATTTACTTTGTTTCGTTTCCTATTTCTGTAGTTGACATTTTGCAGAACTCGGTAGATCGCATCATCCCAGAGTTCACACTACTTAGCTTCAGTCTCGGTAGATCTCAAATTATTGTAATTTTGGTTATGTGGCATGTATTTAGGTTTTTGGGTGTAATAAATGTTGAATTTGGAAAATTATGTAAATGTTCATATAGTAGGCCTATTTTGAATGTGTTTATGGTAAGTGATGTATAGAGCATTTTGAATGGCCAATTTAAATGTGGTTGTTTTGGTATGGAATTGTAACACATGCTAATTGGTATATTTGAATTGAATGCATGGTATGGAATAGTACCAATTTAGTTGAATGACTTGTAATGTTGTTATAACCTTGTTGTTTGGTTTTAGTGCCAATTTGGTTTGGCGGACTCTTTCGTTAAGTGTATACCACCAAGATGCTTTGGTAAACTCGCTTGGTTTACTGTTGAATGGACTTGTTAATTATTAAATAAGGAAATTTAGTTAGTTAAGTTGAGGCTTAATTAGGATGGAACTAAGTTACGATAGATAAAAAGACTTAATTTTTTATAAGCACACTTAATAATGAGAATCAAGAGTGTTAGTGGAATTATCTGATTTTTCCATGAAACCTTGTTTCCTTGCTTAATTCTATACTGATAGCAGTACCTTCACCAAATTTTTTTACGTTTTCTTTGTGTTCATGTTCCTCCTTGATCTTCTTTGCATTTTCTGAAAACCAAAGTCCAAAAAACCAACTTATACGTTTGGCATAGCTCTCTAGTAATTATAGATGAGCCTTAGGTTGTTTTTAAGGCTATTTACGTGTTTTCGATTCTGCATGCATGCATAAGTGTTAGAATGGTGTGTAAGGAAAGAAACTTCCTAATTCTGGGTTAAGTATTAATGTTTCGTGCATGCATGTTTAGATTCGATGAAGTAGTAATCTTATATGTTTAAATAACCTTATTTTTAGCTCAAGACACTATTGAAGGTTCGAGTGACAACAGCAAAGGACTTGCTATTTAGACTTTATTATTTTTCTGGCGAGTTTCTTCTTACTTCAATGTGTTATCTTTATTGGTTATTATCTTTACTTTATAATATTGTAAAGTAAGTATTCTTACTATATAAAGGAAGATTAGTGTATATGAGTGTGAATAATGGCTGCCTGTCTAAAGTCATTAGTCTGAACTTTGTATATCTGGGATAATGGGTCATTTTAATGTTAAGCAACTACCACCTGTTCTGAAAAGAATGATATGATATGATACGAATTGATCTACGAAAATAGAATTAACAGAAATATGTTGTGTAGCCTCTGGTAGGGCAAATATATATTGCAAACCGAATTAGCGTAACACAATTAAACATGCTACTGAATGATTCTGAAATGGGAGCTATAATGAGAGAATGTATATGAATGAAACGGAAACATCTGATATGGATTTGACTCTGAACTCTGGGTATGTGACTAGCATGAAAATGGAATGTCTGAGTTATGTTGTATTGGCGTATAGTATTCGCCCATGTGACATGCCATTGCCGTACGTCTGTTTGACTTTTGTATACGCCATTGGGTGTACTCTGTAATGTTGAGTGATTCCTTTGAAAGGTTAGATTGTGTTATTAGTATTCTTCTTAAGATCTCTATAGAACTCACTAAATTCTTTTAAACTTACCCTGTTACCCTTTTCTTTCTCAGACCTACCGTTAAAGGAAGACGTTCTGAAGGACTACGTTAGAGGATATTTTTTGTTGTGAGACATCTGTTTGTTTTTACTATGCATGAAACATGGGGTGATGTCTAGTTGTATCTTCTTAGAATATTAGATAAAACTCTAAAGAAATCAAACTTGAAGAGAAATATTTAATTTTGTATTTTAACCATATCTCGTCTGTGGACAATGACTTGGTATTTAAAGAGAGAGACTAACAAACTTTGGCTAACCACTCTGCTGATCATCTTAACCACCTTATAACAAACCATAACTAATTTCATTTAACACTCTAACATTCACCCATCTCCTCGATGGGTAAGACCCTAAGAGAATTTCAAAACCGATTAAAATATGTCACGGAGAGTGGCTTAGTAAGAATGTCAGTGACCTGGTCACAGGCAGGAACCTCACCAACAATAATGGACCCACTAGCAACCTTCTCGCGAACAAAGAATAGGTCCATCTCAACATGTTTGAATTTCGAATGAAGAACAGGATTAGCTGCAACCGCAACGGCATTGGAATTATCACACCAGACAGTGGGTGTATCAACGGATGAAAAATGTAACTCCTGAAGTAACGACATTAACCAAATAACATCACTAGTAGCAGCAACAAGACTCCGATACTCGGCTTCAGCCGTAGACTGAGAAACAAAAGACTATTTCTTGGAACACCATGAGATAGGTGTGTCGCCAAAATACACTCAATAACCAGACGTAGAGCGGTGATCATCAAAATCGAGACCCCGTTTGCATCGCCGTAGCCCACAAGAGACAACCAACTTGACGGACGAAAAATGAGACCATAGTCGATCGTACCACATAGATAGCGCATAATTCTTTTTAAGGCAACCATATGTGTAGTAGTTGGACTATGCATTGTACAAGCCCGTTTGACCCCCCTAGCCCAAAACCTATACCCAAACAGAAACCCAAACAAATTAAGACCCAAATACCCCCAAGCCCAACTAGGCCTAAAACCCTAAATGCACAAAGACAGATTTTAAACCCTAGGTGCGCCGCACCTAGGGGCTTCTGTTCGGCCGCCACCTCCTGCCTGCTGCAGCACTGCCCCACCGTCTTCCAAGTTGCACCCCTTCAAGCATTAAACGAGATTAGACAGAAAGCAAGAAAAAGGACATGTAAATGACTATTTAAAGCCGAATCCGAAACCATTGAGGGGGATTTTTTTTCTTTTCTCTGTAAAAAACGTAAGAACATTCGGCATTTTGTGAAATAAAAACAACACTAGATTTTAAGCATATGAGTAAAGAACAGAGATCTTAGCAACATCAAAAGCAGGAAATATCCCAATATCAGAGATCGGAGAAACAAAAATAGCAAAATCTAAGGTGATTTAACTTTATTTTCGTTTTGTTTTAAAATCTATTTTTCTCATCTATACATAAATTAAGAACATAAAAAATGGGAAGAAAAATAGACCTTTTGGAATTCAGGCCACCGCGGCCTGCGGTGACCCTGCGGCGGTCCGGCGACTCCTCCTGGCCGGGATCTGGGATTTTCCCAAAGAGAAAGGGAGAGCTCTCCTCTTTTTTTTTTTTTTTTTTTTGACAGCAAAAAATGAAGCATAGAAAAAAATTTTGGGTTTTATAATGGTACCAAACAGTACCGTTTTGGCCCTTTCCCCCCAAGGCATAAAACGACGCCGTTTTGGGGTGGAGCGGGTCAATCCGACCCGTCCGGCCATGCGATCCGCGTGTTTTGAAGCGAAGGGGTTATTTGCGCTTTCGGCCCCTCCGCTTTTACATGACTTCGCAATTAAGTTTTTTTAATTTTAATCTTCCCTTGAAAATTGTCCTGCTTTTTAATTCGGTCCGCGGCCACGTGCTACACATTAAGACGAGGGAATATTACATATTCTGTACCCCTAGGTCGTGCTCACGTGCAATTAGGTCATTTCCTTTTTATTTCTTTTGAAATTCGCCCCAAAATTCGTTTTCGTTTTGATTTTCATCCCTCTTTTACTTTTTCTCATTATTTTATTTTAATTTTAATATTATATACCATTGTATTTTATTATTATTATTATTATTATTATTATTATTATTATACTTATTACTTATTAGCCTTAGTATTGTTTTCGTTTAATACTTTTATGTATACATATTATATAGTATTATTACTAGTTTTTTGTTGTTTATTATTATTTTCCTAACTTTATATTATGTATATTTCTTCTTTTCTAAAATACTATATATGCATATATATATATATATATATATTTTTTTTTTTTTTCTAATATATATATATAGATATATTATGTACCTACTTTAAATATTATCATGTATTTATTTTTTTTATACATATGTATATATATTTATGTAATATTTTTAATAGTTTTATTACTAACATTATTTATAATATATGTGTATCGTATATACATCCTCTTAATATTGTGATTTTCTATATGTTATGTATATATTTAATAACTATATTATGTATCGCTATATCTACGTAACATTATTTTTACTATTATTATTATTCCTAATATATATATATATATATATATTATGTATACATCTTTTAACGTCATATAAAATATATATTTTTAATATCATATTATTACATCTCTTTTATCCATGTATATATATACTCTTTATATAGTTTTTTTATATATATCATTATATTTATCGTTATACTTAATATTTTCACTATCGTTGCTTATTACTTTATTTTAATAGTATTATTTATATCATTATTATTCCTACATTTTCACCTATTACTTTTTAAATACACTTATTTTATTCTTCCCTCACCCACATCATATATTGTTTATTTATATATACACGTACATATATAAACTTTCATACATCATTTCTAAATTGTTACCTGTATTATTACTATTAATATTATTATTACTATTACTATACTATCATTCTTTAGTCTTGCATAATGATTGTTTATTACTAATTCTTTTTAATTTCGAATATTCCCTAGCTTATTCATTATTTTCTTTTTATTCGTTTTATTCATTTATCTTTATTCTTATCATTATTATCATTCACATTCGTGTTTATGCTTATTTTGTTATGGCTATCAATTTTTATTTTTTATGCATTCTTTATTATCTCATTTTATTACGACTTATGTTATACTAACTTTTACCTGACCCAAAATAATCCTTTCATAAAAGTAAATATTCCGTATTTGGTAATTTGAGACAATCGTGCCCTAACTTACTGGGTTTCGACTTTTCTCATTTAACCTAAATAACGGAATACTCTTTTAAATTGCAATACAAGTTTTGAAAAATGCTTATTCTCGGAGATACGAGGTGTTGTGCCTTAACTTACCGGGTATGACATTTTGTTACCTCGGGATAGGATTTTTTTGCTAACAAAGGCAATATTCGGCATTTAGAAATTCGAGATATCGTGCCCTAACTTACTGGGTTTCGATTTTTCTCGTTCATACTAAATAGTCGAATACCCTTTTAAAAGAGGGGTCAAAATACATTAATTTTAAATAAAAGGCAAGCTCAGTCTCAAAGTTTGAGATGACGTGTCCTAACTTACTGGGCATGACGTTTTATTACTTCGAGATAAGGGAGTCTTTAACACCCGCCTTAACTTATTCGATCATTTTCAGATTATCATTAATGCAAAGAGGGATCGTATTTTAAATTCATTCAAGTTTTCAAAATTTTTGACATTGAGACACTAATTAATCAACTAGGTACCAATTTTGGGTGTATCGAGGGTGCTAATCCTTCCTCGTGCGTAACTGACTCTCGAACCTATTTTCTTGGTTTGCGTTGACCAAAATCGTTGTTTAAATAAATCAGACCATTTATTAAAAACAACCACTTTTACGAGGTGATCCGATCACACCTCATCAAAAAAGATTGGTGGCGACTCCCCGTTTTTTCATTTTCAAAATCCAAGGTCGATCCCCGTTTTTCAAAAAATGGTTACGACAGCTTGGCGACTCCACTAGGGACCCAGAGCCACAAGTTGATTAACTTTTGTCTTTTTGTCGAAAATTGAAAATTTGGTTTTGAAATATGACCCTTTCGTTGTGTTTCATCTGTTATTTACAATGTAATACCTACTGTGTTGGTTCGAGTCTTTAAATAAATTTGAATATTGCATTGCATGACCATTGTGGTCACACCCTTCTAAGTGGGAGTGAGAAACTACTCCTTCGTGAGGTTTTCACCTCCGTGCAGGATAGTGGATCGCTTTCGGGATACATTCGTACCTATGTCTTCGTGAGATTTTCATCTCCGTGCAGCCATAGGAAAATGTATTCCCCTAAACCGAACTAGGTCTGTATGAGCCTATAATGGGTGAAGATCGAGGAATCTGCTGGTTCAGGTACCTTTACTCTAGAACTGAACCCCATATAGTGAGCCTTAAGAACCCACCCTAGGTAGAGCCATTCTGAAACCCTAGTGGTTACCTGAGCAAGTGCTATATTTGTTATTCCTTGTTTGCTTTAAATTGCGTATGAAATACTGACTTGTTTTGTTTTATTTTGATTGTATTTGCATGGCATTTTCATCATAAAAGGTGTTGATTTACATTCGGTTTCTAAGAAGATAGCTTATCATGGAAAATGGGTTTTTTGATAAAGTAGAGGACAATGCTGCTGTCCGGATATGGGCTGAGACAACACAGCAAGAGAAAGGTGATAGCCTAACCGAGGGGTACGTGTCAGAGTTGTGGGATTTTACTCGGGTTAGTGTAACTCAGAATAATCTCCAAGAGATAAAAGAAATCTGGGGTCAGTGGGATGCCGATATCAAACGGCTATTCTATTGTCATTATGGCAATTTACCTTATTTGCTCGATGTCAAGATAGACGAACGCCTGTTTCGAGCCCTCGTTCAATATTGGAATTCTGCTTACAGTTGCTTCACTTTCGGGAAGGTAGACTTTGTACCCACGATAGAAGAGTACACAGCTTTGATCCGATGCCCGAAGATTCAGGTTGACAGAATTTATTCTAAAGCTGCCAATGGCCTAGCATTCTCAAAAAGGTTGATGAACATCACAGGGATGAGCGAGCAGTGGGTCACAGCCCGAATCAAACAAAAAGGGGGTTGTAGGTGCATTCCTTGGAGGAATTTAAGGGATTTAATCTTAGCACATCCTGATATAAAGAAGAGGGTAGATATCTTCGCCTTGAGCATTTATGGATTGGTTATCTTTCCCAAAGCTTTGGGGCATATAGACGAGGCAGTTTCTGATCTTTTTGATAGGCTTAGCAAAGGGACCACACCTGTACCTGCTATCTTGGCTGAAACTTTCAGATCATTGAATGCTTGTCAAAGAGCGGGTAAAGGGAGATTTATTGGATGCACACAGCTCTTACTATCTTGGTTCCACAGCCATTTTTGGAAAGTGAAAAAGATCTCGTATCATATCTTCTCCGAAAACTACTCTCCATTAAAAGAGTTAGTGGCTACGCCGAGAAGAGATGATATTACAGAAGAAAATTGGATGACGATCTTTCAGAATTTGCAAGAAAAGAATATCGAATGGAGGGCCCCGTGGATGGTTCCTGATGAAATATTATACCGATGTGGAGACTTCGATTGGGTTCCTTGTTAGGAATATGGGGAGCCGTGGGGTATGCTCCTCTGCTGGTATTAAGGCAGTACAGGTCCAGACAGTTTACATCACCAACATATGGGTTAGCTCAGTGTGAATTCGTATTCACGGGGAATAACTACAAAAGGAGAGTTCACGAAATATCGAATGCCTGGAACTAGACTCGTAGAATGAAAAAGTTTGCTGCCAATCCCATGGCTACCCCTGAGTACGACTAGTGGTGGATTCAGAGGATTAACGACAACATCCCTACGTTAGATCCAGAAAACCCTAGATCAATAGAAGAACACTTGAGAGTAATCCCGTCTGAGCTAGAAATCATCAGACAAGATTTTGAGGAAAAGAGCCTGGAACTAGAAAAAAGGATCGAGCAGCTAGAGGAAAAAAAAATGCAGCTGAGGTTAGATGTCGATGTCCAGAAGTTAGAAGCTGAAAGACTCAGAAAAGGAAAGAACAAAGCTTAGGAGGATTTGGACAGTTTGAAAACAGACTATAAGAAGCTGCGAAGGTCAATGAGAACCGCTGGGTTAGGGAAAACGTTTGAGTAGTGGCGACAGAAAATTAAAGAAGAGAAAAGTAAAGTTAGCCAATAGGAATAAAGATTTCAAAATACTTAAGCTCGAGAGGGTACTCTAAAAGAGAGTTTGGTAGAAAACCAGAACGAGAAAGAAGGATTAAAGATTCAGGTGTCAGAATTAGAAAGGTCCTTGTATCAGTATCGTACCCGTAATTCTGTAATCGAGTTGAAAGTCAGTCAAAGAAAAATTGAAAATTTAGGAAAAATAGAAGAACTTAAAGCGGCACTGCAAAATCAGGAACTTCAGATAGAACTCTTTAAGGTGAATAACGAACGATGGAAGGAGCAACTTCATTAATCTTAAGACCAGGTCAGGAACAGGGATTACATCATTAGCGAAGCTTTGACTCAAGTGCGAGAAGTGGCTGATCACTTACAAACGTTAACAGTACAGGATGACGTGGTGAGTTTAAAATACGAGTCAGAATCGGACAGAGGACGAGAACTATCATGGCTTCTTAGGCAGGTCAAGGCCTTAAGTATCAGGGCTAAGCCTTATATGTAATCTATTTTCTGTAAAGAAACTTGCTTTCTAGAGAAGTTATCCTAATGAAATTGAATTAGAATGAACGCCTTTTTTGTTACATTCATTCATTGCATTCATGCATCAGCATTACGTCATATGCACTAGAACTCACAAAAAACCCTAAAAATCATGGCAGTTACCCTGGAACATCGTTACGGTACAAGAGCAAAAATAAAAGCTATGGATCAAAGGTTAGAGAGATTAGAACAAATGTAAAAAGGAATGCAGGATCAACTACAAACACGTATGCAAGTACAGCTGGCCAAAATCCAGCAAGATGTAAGGGACTAGATGATGGAGTCCCAAAAAAGTATGATGGATTAATTAACATTTTTATTGGCCGACAGATTAGAAAAAGGGAAAAGCCCCGTGGTTAATACGGGAGATGATCTACACTCTAGGTTTCGCCCCAACAGACGTTCAGACACAACCTGATATATACCCAAGAAGGCCATAGGTCACAATTAGACCCCAGCCATTTCAGGCTGGTGTTTCAGCCCGATGAATTATCAGGCTGGTTCGGGCTCTAATTCGGGGGATAACCCAACCAATCCTGTTGTCCTCAATCTCGATGAAGTAATAGAAACAGAAAAGACAAGGGTAGAACTCCCGAAAGAACTTGAAGAGAAGTGTAGATGGTTAGAAGAAAAATTTACAAAAATGGAAAGCACTGACTATCGTGCTGGAATCGATGCTAAGGAATTAAGTTTGGCTCCAGACTTGGTACTCCCTCCCAAGTTCAAAACTCCGAAATTTGAATAGTACAATGGGACCAGCTGTCCTGAAGCTCACATCACTATGTTCTATAGGCGAATGGCTGGCCATGTTAATAATGATCAACTCTTGATTCACTGCTTTCAAGAAAGTCTGGTTGGGGTAGCTTTTAGATGGTACAATCAACTGAGTCACACCCAGATCGGTTCAGGGAAAGATCTAGCACAAGCTTTCATGAAGCAGTATAGCCATATGGTAGACATAGCCCCTGATAGAATCACTTTACAGAATATGGAGAAAAAACATAATGAAAGCTTTAGGCAATATGCCCAACGATGGAGAGAGGTTGCCACACAAGTCCAACCCCCTCTGTTGGAAAAAGAAACCACTATGCTCTCCATTAACACCCTGAAGGCACCTTTCATTAACCACATGCTAGATAGTGCGACCAAGAGTTTCTCAGACATAGTAATGTTTGGAGAAATGATAGAAAACGCGATAAGGTGTAGAAAAATAGAGGCTGGAGAAAGAAAGAGCACGAGGTAAATAATGTGAATGCATATTCGAAATCGATCACCGTAAGCCAACCAAGGTCGACAACCACTGGTCAGCAGGGCCCATCCAGACAAGAACCCAACACAAAGCCAAATAGAGAGAAACTCCAATTCACACCCATTCCGATGACATACAAGGAGTTATACCAAAGCTTGTTTGACGCACATGTCGTGTCTCCCTTCTATTTAAAACCAATGCAGCCTCCATACCCTAAATGGTATGACGCGAATGCCCAATGTGAATATCATGCGGGGGCCACAAGACACTTTTCTGTACCACTTTTAAGAAATTGGTTGAGAGACTCATTAACATGGGCATAGTGAAATTTTATGATACACCTAGTGCAGAAAATCCATTACCTAACCATGGGGATGAGGGAATAAATGCAATAATCGAGAGTTTGGGGAAAGAAATTAAGATGAATATCGCAGAAGTGAATACTCCACTAAAAGAAGTATGGAGGAAAATGGTGGAAATAGAGTTGATAACACAGAATTCAAGGGTCAAACCTCGAGAAGTAATGAATTATTGCGAGTTCCACAATCAAGACGATCATGAGATTCAAGAATGCAGCGAACTCAGGACCTTAGTACAAGGATTGATGGATAATAAGGAGATAAAATTCTTTAAGTATGTCAGGAGCCTAGAAGGAACAGAAGTGTGTGCCTCAGAAGAAGGGTTGACGAAGCATGTTTACAAGGTCAACCACCCAGTAGTTATCATATCACGCCCAAGAATTAATGAAGCCGGGGCACAAGTTACGCCAAAAGTTGTGATCCAGAAGCCTGTTACTTTCCCTTATAAAGATAGCAAAAGGGTACCGTGGAACTACAACTGTAACGTGACAATCCTGGGAGAGGAGATCCCGATTAATACATCAGAGAAAGGTCAAGACGAGTGTTTTTATACGTGCAGTGGAAGGCGTTATGATACCTTAAATACAAAATTTGAGCATGTTAAAGGAAAATCATTGGCGATTGAGCAAAAGAAAAAGAAGTCGATGGGGCTTGAACAGACAGTTAATGAATCAAACTGGACTGTCTGGTCAACAACATCAGCCCGACAATTTTATTTTCTTCAATGATGATGAAGTACCTCCAGGAGGCAGGGGATCGACTAAAGCTTTACACATCACAACTCGCTGTAAAGAGTATACACTACCGGGGGTATTGGTTGACAATGGGTCTGCACTAAATGTCCTACCCCTATCTACACTGAATAGGTTGCCAGTGGATAGTTCCCATATGAAGACATGCCAAAATGTAGTGAGAGCATTTGATGGCACGGAAAGGAAGGTAATGGGGAGAATTGAAATACCCCTCTTGATGGGGCTGAGTACGTACGAGGTAGATTTCCTAGTTATGGACATTAAGCCTTCGTATAACTGCCTATTAGGGAGACCATGGATACACTCAGCAGGGGCAGTCCCTTCATCGCTACACCAGAAGTTGAAATTGGTAACCGAAGGTCGGTTAGTAACGATCAATGCTGAAGAGGATATCATCGCATCCGTTACCAGCAATGCACCATATGTGGAGACAGATAATGAAGCAATTGAGGGCTCTTTTCGGTCTTTAGAGTTTGTGAATACGATGTTCATTACTGAAGGAAATAAGATTCCAATGCCCAGGTTATCCAAAAGTACAAGAATGAGACTACAGCTAATTGTGGGAAAATGAGCTATACCGGAAGAGGACTCGGGAGATACCTCCAGGGAAGGATTAATGCACCAATGATGAAGGGAAAACAAGACCGTTTTAGGATAGGATTCAAGCCAGACACGAAGCAAAAGAAGAAGGATATGGAAAAGAAGCAAGAGAAAAGGAGAGCACGACTGAACGGGGGAGAAATCGAATAGGAACCAATGGTCTTTCCCCATATATCAAAGACTTTTGTGTCTGGAGGAATCATTCACCTCGAGCGGGAGACGTTGGGAAAGGAAGTCATGGAATGAATAATGGAAAATTTAGACGTCAACACCACATGCGAAAAAGAAACTGGAGTAGGGAATTCGTCAGGCATTTGCCCTTATGAGCTGGAAAGTGTTCTAAATAATTGGACTGCAGAAGAGATTCCCGTAGTTTTTAGAACTAACACAGAGTAATGCCCAAAACACATTTATTACTCTAGGCTTAGGAGTAATAAGTGTCCTTTTGTGAAATAGGCTTATGTTCAAAATTGTTATTTCAATGAAATGCATCTTTTTGTCTTATTCCGTGTAAATATTCTTTTATTCTTTCATTCATAATCATACCATACATATCATTATTCTTAGATTCTTTTATTCTTTGTATCTTCCTTCGCGTCTACAACAGGTCTCCAGATATCAACGATGTGAGCGACATTGCTACTAACTCAGAGTCTCCTTTCGAGCAGGATATGTGTATAGAGAGATCTCAGGACTTTGAAGATGACAAAGACTGTAACTTATCCCCTGATTTGTTAAATATGGTAGAGCAAGAGGAGAAGCAGATTCTACCTCACAAAAAGTCAGTAGAAGTCGTGAACTTGGGAGATGAACTAGAAAAAAAAGAAATAAAGATCGGAGCTTGCATAACCACAGAAACGAAGCGGGACCTTATTGAGTTACTTCAAGAGTTCAAGGATGACTTCAAATGGTCATATCAAGATATGCCTGGGCTAAGCACTGAGATTGTGGTACACAGGCTCCCCATTAAAGAGGATTGCAAGCCAGTTCAACAGAAGCTCCGAAGGATGAGGCTGGATGTTTTGTTGAAAATAAAAGAGGAGGTTAAAAAGCAATTTGATGCTGGTTTCTTACAAGTAGTTAAGTATTCGGAATGAGTAGCCAACATCGTCCCCGTCCCTAAAAAAGATGGAAAAGTACGGATGTGTGTAGATTACAGAGACATAAACAAAGCCAACCCGAAGGATAACTTCTCGTTGCCTCATATTGACACCTTAGTGGACAACACGACAGGTTACTCACTCTTCTCCTTCATGGATGGTTTCTCAGGGTATAATCAGATCAAGATGCATCCTGAAGACATGAATAAAACCATATTTGTGACCATGTGGGGAACCTTTTACTATAAGGTGATGCCGTTCGGATTAAAAAACGCGAGAGCAACATATCAGAGAGCCATGGTAACCCTGTTCCATGATATGATACATAAAGAAATTGAAGTCTATGTCGACGACATGATCGCCAAATCTCAGACAGAAGAAGAGCATGTGCAAGTCTTGAGGAAATTATTTTGAGGTTGAGGAAATTCCAGCTGAAACTCAATCCAGCGAAATGTACCTTCGAGGCCAGGTCAGGAAAATTGCTAGGATTCGTAGTCAGTGAAAAGGGGATTGAGATTGACCCAGACAAAGTCAAAGCCATACAAGAGCTACCTCCACCGCGTACTCAAAAAGAAGTTCGGGGATTCTTAGGAAGACTAAATTACATCGCTCAGTTCATTTCACAACTAACCGAGAAATGTGATCCCATATTCCGTCTCCTTAAGAAAAACAACCCTGGTGTTTGGGACGAAGAATGCTAGGAAACTTTTGACAAGGTTAAGTAATATTTATCTAATGCCCCAGTATTGACACCACCTAGTCCAGATAAGCCATTGATACTGTATTTAACGGTGTTTGAAAATTTTATGGGATGTGTGCTCGGCCAGCACGATGAGTTAGGAAGGAAAGAGAGAGTGATATATTACCTCAGTAAGAAGCTCACTGAATATGAGACGAGATACTCACTCATTGAAAAGTTGTGTTGTGCCTTAATCTGGACAACCCGAAGACTGAGACAATACATGTTGTATCACACAACCTGGCTGATTTCTAAACTGGATCCTCTGAAGTATTTGATGGAGTCAACTGCTTTAAATGGAAGGATGGCTTGATGGCAGATACTACTCTCTGAATTTGATATCGTTTATGTAAATCAGAAAACTGTAAAAGGGAGTGCAATAGCAGACTTTCTAGCCAGTAGAGCTCTAGAAGACTACGAGCCTATAAATTTTGATTTCCCAAATAAAGATCTGATGTACGTAGCAACCTCTAAAGAAAACCCTCGAGAAGGTCATCCTTGGAAGCTAAACTTCGACGGAGCATCAAATGCTGTGGGTAATGAAATTGGGGTAGTCTTGGTATCCCCAGACGGAGATCATTATCCTTTCACCAGTAAACTGGATTTCGACTGCACGAACAATATGGCAGAATATGAAGCATGCATCATGGGCATCCGTGCAGCCATTGAATGCAGGATTAAAGCGCTGGAAGTATATGGAGATTCTGCGCTAGTGATTTATCAACTTAAAGGTGAATGGGAGACGAGAGATCTCAAGTTGATCAATTATCGAAATCTGGTCCTTGAATTAATTAAAGAATTTGATAATATCGTCTTCTGCTACCTCCCTCGGGAAGAAAATCAGATGGCTGACGCCCTAGCAACTTTAGCTTTCATGATCAAGGTGAACAAACAAGAGGATGTGAAATCGATCCAAATGAGTATTTACGAGGCTCCAGCTCATTGTTACAACCTCGAAGAAGAAGCGGAAAATGATGACCATTCTTGGTACCACGATATCCTGCGGTATGTAAAGAATCGTGAGTACCCCGACCAAGCTACTGAGAACGACAAAAGAACGTTGAGAAGGCTGGCCAGTGACTATGTCTTGGACGAGGAGATCCTATACAAAAAAAGAAAAGATCAAGTGCTGTTAAGATGTGTAGACTTTATTGAGGCTAAGAAAATCTTGGAAGAAGTCCATGAGGGCGTCTGTGGGACACACGCTAATGGCTTTACAATGGCCAGGCAAATTATGAGGTTCGGTTGTTATTGGTCCACCATGGAAGGAGACTGTATTAACTACGCCAAAAGATGTCATATGTGCCAAATCTATGGAGACAAGATTAATGTGCCCCATTCACCTCTGCATGTCATGACTTCACCATGACCTTTC
Source organism: Gossypium anomalum (assembly GCA_025698475.1). Classification (NCBI taxonomy): domain Eukaryota; kingdom Viridiplantae; phylum Streptophyta; class Magnoliopsida; order Malvales; family Malvaceae; genus Gossypium; species Gossypium anomalum. The sequence goes on from CM046961.1 coordinate 9,798,209, forward strand.
TCGATGTGGGGCATGGATGTGATTGGGCCAATTTCACCAAATGCTTCAAACGGGCATCGATTCATCTTTGTAGTCATTGATTATTTCACCAAGTGGGTAGAGGCCGCTTCATATGCCAATGTTACAAAATCGGCAGTTAGCAAATTCCTAAAAAAAGAAATCATTTGTCGATATGGAATGCTAGAAAGGATCATATCTGACAACGCATTGAATTTGAACAACAGTACGATAACGGATGTCTGTAGTCAGTTAAAGATCAGACACTACAACTCGTCACCATACCATCCGAAAATAAACGGTGCGGTTGAGGCAGCTAATAAAAACATTAAGAAGATTGTGGGAAAAATGGCTGAGACTTATAAAGACTGGCATGAAAAGCTACCATTCGCCCTCTATGCTTATTGAACGTCTGTCAGGACTTCCACCGGGGCAACGTCTTTCTCATTGGTCTATTTTACCCATTGAGGTCGAGATCCCTTCCCTCAGAGTTTTGTTCGAGGTAAAACTGGATGAAGCAGAATGGATCCAGTCCCGATACGATCAGCTGAATTTGATTGAAGAAAAGAGGCTAAGGGCTATCCGTCATGGTCAGATGTACCAAAAGCGAATGATGCGAGCTTACAAAAAAAAAGTTCGTCCTAGGGAATTCCATGAGGGGGACCTAGTATTGAAGAAGATCCTGCCCATACAAAAGGACTTCAGAGGAAAATGGATGCCGAATTGGGAAGGACCTTATGTGGTAAAGAGGGCCTTTTCTGGAGGAGCATTGATATTGGCTGAAATGGATGGAAAGACTTTACCTAATCCAGTGAATTCATATTCGGTTAAGAAATACTTCGCCTAAAAAAAAAAAAGGGAGAGGCCAATTTGAAAACTCACAAAGGGCACCTTGAGGCCAAAGGGATTTTGAATTGAAAACCCGTAAAGGGCGATTCAAATTTTGATCAAAGGTGGGGCATACGGCAGTCTTACGACACCTAAATTAACAAAGAAGAGAGATGTTACATCTTGGGGCATCTACAACGGTACTCTAGATCCCCTAAACACATATTGGGCAAAAAGAGAGTTCTCAAGAAGTTCGTACAAAGAAGCTCACGCTGCGATATCTGGGGTACCTATTTTCCTTTTATTCATTTTGTATTCCAGCAATGTTTGTTGTCTGTGATTAATCTATTTCCTTCAAATTTTGTTTCTGACAAATTTCGGTTCTATCATTGTTATGATCTTTTTCAAGCATTTTGCATTGGAATGATGATTAATGGACCAAAGTTATTTTCACAAAAAAAGAGTTTTGCATATTACTCTGAAAGTTTCTAAATAGTACAGGAACCTGAAATAGGGCTATTATTTAGAACTAACCAAACTTAAAGACTGGAAACATTTGAGAAGAAAGAGTTTAAATTGGGACTACCTCTTCAGATTTTCTGTTCAAAAATCTAAGCTGAACAAGAAGACAAGGTATCGTTTCAGTGAAAGAACCTTGATAGACAAAGAGCAATGACGACCTAAACATTAAAAAAGGGATTCATGCTCACAACATGCTGCACCCATGCATTTATAGATCATTCATAGCGCATCTAATTAGGAACATTTGATTCATTTTGATCATAGTATCCTAATTCTTTGGCATAAGCATAGATACATGGAACTGATTCTACAGGTCATGTCCCTAGAATCAGTGAATTCACCAAGCCTTAACCCCATAAGCAGTAGGGTAATAGGCTGAAAATTACAGATCTCGTCTCCCTGAAGTTGTAGTGAAACAGATCAAATCTAGCGAATCTTGTCTTCCTGAAGTTGCAGTGAAGCAGATTGAAGTAACTAGTCTCATCTCCCTGAAGTTACAGTGGAGCAGACTGAATTTACAGACCTTAAACCCCTAAGTAGTAGGGTAACAGGTTGAATTCACAGATCTTAAACCCTTAAGTAGTAGGGAAATAGATCGAAGACGATGAGCTTTAACCCCCTAAGTAGTACGGTAACAAGCTGAATTTACAGATCTTAACCCCCTAAGTAGTAGGGAAACAGATCGAAGGCGACGAGCTTTAAGCAGTAGGGTAACAAGCTGAAGTTTATAGATCTTAACCCCCTAAGCAGTAGGGTAATAGGCTAAAAATCACAGATCTTACCTCACTGAAGTTGCAGTGGAGCAGATCAAAGATGGCGAATCTTACCTTCCTGAAGTTGCAGTGAAGCAGATTCAAGCCACTAAACTTTAACCCCCTAAGCAGTAGGATAACAAGCCGAATTTACAGATCTTATCACCCTAAGCAGTAGGGAAACAGATCGAAGATGATAGGCCTTAACCCCTTAAACAGTAGGGTAACAGGCCAAAAATTACAAATCTCTTCTCCCTGAAATGGCGTTGGAGTGGCTCAAAGCCATAGCAGATCTCCTCGAAGTTTCAGCGGAGTAGATTGAAGTCACAAACCTTATCTCACTAAAGCTGCAGTGGAACAATGGAGCAGATTAAGGCAACAGGGGGCACTAGGCTGAACGATGTTACCTAAAGAAGAGGAGCACCAAAAAAGTCAAGATTCGACGCAGCTAGGCCAAACTGGTCTTTCCTAAGAGTCTTTGCTTTGTTCTCGTTACACGACAACAAGCAAAGAGGGGCAGCTGTATAAGCCCGTTTGACCCCCCTAGCCCAAAACCTATACCCAAACAGAAACCCAAACAAATTAAGACCCAAATACCCCCAAGCCCAGCTAGGCCTAAAACCCTAAATGCACCAAGACAGATTTCAAACCCTAGGTGCGCGTTTGACCCCCCTAGCCCAAAACCTATACCCAAACAGAAACCCAAACAAATTAAGACCCAAATACCCCCAAGCCCAGCTAGGCCTAAAACCCTAAATGCACCAAGACAGATTTCAAACCCTAGGTGCGCCGCACCTAGGGGCTTCTGTTCGGCCGCCACCTCCTGCCTGCTGCAGCACCGCCCTACCGTCTTCCAAGTTGCACCCTACAAGCATTAAACGAGATTAGACAGAAAGCAAGAAAAAGGGCATGTAAATGGCTATTTAAAGCTGAATCCGAAACCATTGAGGGGGATTTTTTTATCTTTTCTCTGTAAAAAACGCAAGAACATTCGGCATTTTGTGAAATAAAAACAACACTAGATTTTAAGCATATGAGTAAAGAACAGAGATCTTAGCAACATCAAAACCAGGAAATAGCCCAATATCAGAGATCGGAGAAACGAAAATAGCAAAATCTAAGGCGATTTAACTTTATTTTCATTTTGTTTTAAAATCTATTTTTCTCATTTATACATAAATTAAGAACATAAAAAAATATATAAAAAAATGGGAAGAAAAATAGACCTTTTGGAATTCCACCACCATGCGTGTGTGACCCTGCGGCGATCCCATGACTCCTCTCTGCCAGATCTCGGGATTTTCCTGCAGAGAAAGGGAGAGCTCTCTCTCTTTTTTTTTCTGAAACAGCAAAAAATGAAGCATAGAAAAAAATTTTGGGTTTTATAATGGTACCAAACGGTACCGTTTTGGCCCTTTCCCCCCAAGGTATAAAACGACGCCGTTTTGGGGTGGAGCGGGTCAACCCGACCCGTCCGGCCATGGGATCCGAGTGTTTTGAAGCGAAGGGGTTATTTGCGCTTTCGGCCCCTCCGCTTTTACATGACTTCGCAATTAAGTTTTTTTAATTTTAATCTTCCCCTGAAAATTGTCCTGCTTTTCAATTCGGTCCGCGGCCACGTGCTACACATTAAGATGGGGGAATATTACATCTTCTGTACCTCTAGGTCGTGCTCACGTTGCAATTAGGTCATTTCCTTTTTATTTCTTTTGAAATTCGCCCCAAAATTCGTTTTCGTTTTGATTTTTATCCCTCTTTTACTTTTTCTCATTATTTTATTTTAATTTTAATATTATATACCATTGTATTTTATTATTATTATTATTATACTTATTACTTATTAGCCTTAGTATTGTTTTCGTTTAATACTTTTATGTATACATATTATATAGTATTATTACTAGTTTTTTGTTGTTTATTATTATTTTCCTAACTTTATATTATGTATATTTCTTCTTTTCTAAAATACTATATATGCATATATTTTTTTTTCTTTTTCTAATATATATATATATAGATATATTATGTACCTACTTTAAATATTATCATGTATTTGTTTTTTTTTATACATATGTATATATATTTATGTAATATCTTTAATAGTTTTATTACTAACATTATTTATAATATATGTGTATCGTATATACATCCTCTTAATATTGTGATTTTCTATATGTTATGTATATATTTAATAACTATATTATGTATCGCTATATCTACGTAACATTATTTTTACTATTATTATTATTCCTAATATATATATTATGTATACATCTTTTAACATCATATAATATATATATATATTTTTAATAGCATATTATTACATCTATTTTATCCATGTATATATATGCTCTTTATATAGTTTTTTATATATATCATTATATTTATCGTTATACTTAATATTTTCACTATCGTTGCTTATTACTTTATTTTAATAGTATTATTTATATCATTATTATTCCTACATTTTCACCTATTACTTTTTAAATACACTTATTTTATTCTTCCCTCACCCACATCATATATTGTTTATTTATATATACACGTACATATATAAACTTTCATACATCATTTCTAAATTGTTACCTGTATTATTACTATTAATATTATTATTACTATTACTATACTATCATTCTTTAGTCTTGCATAATGATTGTTTATTACTAATTCTTTTTAATTTCGAGTATTCCCTAGCTTATTCATTATTTTCTTTTTATTCGTTTTATTCATTTATATTTATTCTTATCATTATTATTATTCACATTCGTGTTTATGCTTATTTTGTTATGGCTATCAATTTTTATTTTTTATGCATTCTTTATTATCCCATTTTATTACGACTTATGTTATACTAACTTTTACCCAACCCAAAATAAGCCTTTCATAAAAGTAAATATTCCCTATTTGGTAATTCGAGACAATCGTGCCCTAACTTACTGGGTTTCAACTTTTCTCATTTAACCTAAATAATAGAATACTCTTTTAAATCGCAATACAAGTTTTGAAAAATGCTTATTCTCGGAGATACGAGGTGTTGTGCCCTAACTTACCGGGTATGAAATTTTGTTACCTCGGGATAGGATTTTTTGCTAACAAAGGCAATATTCGGTATTTAGATATTCGAGATATCGTGCCCTAACTTACTGGGTTTCGATTTTTCTCGTTCATACTAAATAGTCGAATACCCTTTTGAAAGAGGGGTCAAAATACATTAATTTTAAATAAAAGGCAGGCTCAGTCTCAAAGTTTGAGATGACGTGTCCTAACTTACTGGGCATGACGTTTTATTACTTCGAGATAAGGGAGTCTTTAACACCCGCTTTAACTTATTCGATCATTTTCAGATTATCATTAATGCAAAGAGGGATCGTATTTTAAATTCTTTCAAGTTTTCAAAATTTTCGACATTGAGACACTAATTAATCAACTAGGTACCAATTTTGGGCGTATCGAGGGTGCTAATCCTTCCTCGTGCGTAATTGACTCCCGAACCTGTTTTCTTGGTTTGCGTTGACCAAAATCGTTGTTTAAATAAATCAGACCATTTATTAAAAACAACCACTTTTACGAGGTGCTCCGATCACACCTCATCAAAAAAGATTGGTGGCGACTCCCCTTTTTTCATTTTCAAAATCCAAGGTCGATCCCCGTTTTTCAAAAAATGGTTACGACATGCATAAATTGGCAAATACGGTTCACAGCATAAGCAATATCAGGACGAGTAAGAACTACATACTGTAGAGCACCGGTTAGACTACGATATTCAGTAGGATCACACAATCTATCCCCATCATCTTTAGACAAATGTGCCGGACTCACCATAGGAGTGTGAACTTTCTTCGCACGTAACAATGAGCTCCGAGCAAGAAGATCACAAATGTATTTCCCCTGACACAAGTGAAGACACCCAATGGACGAGCGTGTCACCTCAATCCCAAGAAAGTAATGAAGGTCACCCATATCTTTGAGCTAAAATTCAGCATTCAATAGTTGAATAAAACTAGTAATAGTCATAGAAACATCTCCCGTGATAATTATATCGTCCACATAGACAAGAACATACAAGGTAGAGTCGGAAGTAACCCTAACAAAGAGAGAGGCATCGGATTTGGAGACGGCAAACCCAACAGACACGAGAAATTACTTTAATTTATCAAACCAAGCCCGTGGAGCCTGCCAAAGTCCATACAGAGCCTTCTTCACGACACACAAACGGCTTCCCAACAGAATCAAACTGTGCAAACTCTGGGGGTTGATACATGAAGACTTCAGTATCAATGTCTTCATTCAAGAAAGTATTATTTACATCAACTTGCCGAAGTGACCACCTTCTCGAAACCGCAGTAGACAAGATGACTCGGATAGTAGCCGGTTTAACAACTGGACTAAACATATCATTTAAGTCACATCCAGGAACTTGAGAGCAGCCATTAGCAACCAAGCTTGCCTTTCTGTGATTAATAGAACCATCAGGATTTCTCTTAAATTTGAACAACCATTTACACCCTATTGTCTTTCGACCAGGAGGTAAGGACACGAGATCCCAGGTAGAGTTAACCATCAGTGCATCATACTCAGCTTGAACAGCTAACTTCCACTCCGGATGAGTAAACGCCTTCATAACGGAGGAGGGCTCAAACTCAACAGCCTCTACGGTTAGAACCTTGGGCTTAAAGACTCCCACCTTGGACTGAGTAACCATGGCATGAACATTTCCCGAAGCAACAGGAGGATCTTGTGGCGGTACGGTTGGTAACTGACAGATAGGAAGAGATGTAGGACAAGACACTGGCACATCAGATCTTGAAGCGATTGAAACATCAGTCGGTTGACGACAAATCACAGGTGAAACTCTTGATCCATCTTGCGCAACTTCATGCGACGAAGCAGGCAAAGACGCAGATGGGGAAACCACCTCGAGGCGACGAGAATCGGGTTGACTAAACAGGGAAGATGTTGAAACAACAGGAACATATGTAGTACATTACTTCGAACCACCAGTATCAGTTTCCACGGAAGTCACAAATAAGAATCGAGTTTCATCAAACATAACATGACGAGATACGACTACCTTTCTATCGGGAGTAAGGCAAAAATAGCCCTTATAATGAGAACTGTAACCTAAAAATGTACATGGTTGAGATCGAAACCCCAGTTTATGTCAAACAAACTGTCGCAAATATGAAAAGCAACAACAACTAAAAACCCGAAGATGATCATACCGAGGTTCACACCAATAGAGCTTCTAATACGGAGATTGCCCTTGAAGAACCGAAGTAAGCAAATGGTTGATAAGATAAACAGTACTGCAGAAGGCATAGCCCTAGTGTTTCATAGGAAGATTAGTCTGTGCCAACAATGTGAGGCCGGTTTCCACTATATGGCGATGTTTACGCTCAGCAACCCCATTTTTCTCAGAGGTGTAAGGACACGTCAAACAATGGATAATTCCCTGACTAGCAAGAGCAGAGGCAAACATCCAAAACTCGCCTCCCTAATCACTTTGAAACTTTTTAATACGTTTCCCAAATTGAGTGTCGATAATTTTCTGAAACTGAAGAAAACAACCAAGTGCTTGAGACTTGTTTTTAACTAAATAAACCCATGTAAAACGAATGCACATATCCACAAATGATACGTAATATAAATTCCCTTCACAGGTAACGGATGCAGGTCCCCACAAGTCAAAAACCACCAATTCAAACAATTCCACATATTCAGTACTAGAATGAGTAAATGGCAATTTATGAGATTTTTCTTTTTGACAGGCAATACAAACATTAGAAAGAGACTTCTTATCAACAACAATGCCACATTTATTTAAAACAATATTAACTACTTTAGATGACGGATGGCCGAGCCTATTATGCTATAAAGTAAAAGCATCAGACGAAACAGAAGAGCTAGCTTGAAGAGCAACATTATGAACATTAGATGTTGTAGTAGACAGAGAAGAGTTGTCAACGAAAAAATGATAAAGCCCATTATGAACTTGGCCCTGCAGCAATATTTCCTGCGTCTGGACATCCTTAATAACACAGTTAAGCGGGTGAAATTCAAAAAACATGTTATTACCTTTATCAAACTGTGACACAGACATGAGATTCTTACGAATGCTTGGAACACACAAAACATTTGTCAGACGTAACAGCTTAGACCGAGTGGAAATAACCGTGTCCCCAACATGTGAAATTGTAGTAAGAGCCCCATTACCCATTAAAAGTTCAGAAGTACCTGAATACGGGGTGGTGGCATTTAAATCTGTAGCATTCTAACACACATGATGCGAAGCACCAGAATCCGGGTACCAAGACGCAGTCCCAACGAGTGTAGGAATATACGGATCACCACTACCGTAACTGGAGTCATATCGTGACGCATCTGAAAAATCTGAAGCACGAAAATCAGGAATCCTGGGCAATTCAATACACTACGAATTGTCAACATCAAAGACCCGAGCACGAGGTTTAGTTCGCCATGGAACCTAGGGCAGAGCAGTGGGCAAAATGCCTTCAACATCGACACAATTAGCAACGGGTGAACAAGAGGATTGTTGAGACACATACGGAGCACCACAAACAGGCCCATGTGGCTGAGCAGGCGATCTAGAGGGCCTAAAAAAATGACCGACTACATTCGGCTGACCAACACTATCATACAAGTCCTCTTGAGAACGGCCCAAAATACGTAAAGACCCTTGACCACCATTAGGCCGAAAGGGTCGACTATATGGCCCAAAATATTGGTGATTACCATGCGGTACAGCACGTGGTAAGAAAACAAAGAAACCGGGCCACCCAAAATACCAGCCAAGTGGGTTGAGAAAACCCAAAATGATCACTTTGATCCATTCTGCGAGGTGGCCCCCAGGATCTGCCCTCGATACGTTGCTCAGGAGCAAACCCATGAGACCGACCATATCCATCTCCACTAATGACTGGAGCACCATCAACGGAAGATCCATAGTCCCTATCGAAGTGGTAGTAACACCGCTGTGCAACATGACCAAAATGACGGTAAATCTGGCATTGCACTCTTGGTCGAAAACCTCGACCGCCGCGCAACCCCGACGAGAATCGACCACTACGCACACCATGTGAACTAGATTCGACAATGCCAGATGCTTCCACCACATTTGCAACCAGTGGGATCTCAAGCACTGCTCGCATCAACCTAGTTTCGAAGCCCAGCAGTATATAAACAAGTTTCTTAAACTGAAAGGGCTCCGACAAAACAAACACTAGCATGAAAACCGAATCAAACTCAGGAGGAAGACCAGCAAGAAGAACCTCCATTTTCTCAGCCTTTGAAACACCAGATCCCTACGACTCAAGAAGTGCGCAAAGAGTTTGAATCTTCGACACATATTCCTTGATAGTAGATCCACCCTTCTTGAGCGCATGCAAATCATGCCGAATCTGAGACACCTTTTCAGTGGAAGACGCTGTAAAGAGATGACTCGCAGTACTCCAAATATCAAAAGCAGACTTAGATGAAATAAAATAGGAAAGCAAAGAAGCATTAACCGTAGAAAGGAGCCAGAAGGCGAGTAGCTTATCCTGTTGTGTAAACAAGATTGCGTTTGGATTCGAAACAAGACCGCTATCAGATGACGCCACCAACCGTGGCGGTGCAGTAACAGTACCATCCAAAAAACCTTGAAAATCATAGCCTTCAACAATAAGACGCACTTGAAGTTGCCACTGAACGAAGTTCGTCTCATCCAATTTCACTGTTTCATGACGAAGAAAACTATGAACTAACCGCGAAAGAGAGAAAGATACGTTAGCAGAGTCACCAAAGGGAGAGTCGATCGACGGATCCATGAGATCGGAGCGGAAGCAACCACCAGGAACTAGGCGACTGATACCATCTTAGAATCTTAGATAAAACTCTAAAGAAATCAAACTTGAAGAGAAATATTCAATTCTGTATTTTAACCATATCTCGTCTGTGTACAATGACTTGGTATTTAAAGATAAAGACTAACAGACTTTGGCTAACCACTCTGCTGATCATCTTAACCACCTTATAACAAACCATAACTAATTTCATTTAACACTTTAACATATCTTGAGAAGGAATTGTAATTGAAACTTATGATTGTTAAGCAATGTTTTAATGAAATTATCTTATTGACATTTATACGTCAGTTGGCTTATACTTTACTTTAATATTTTATAAAAGGTTTAATTCAAACACCGCAAGTTATAAAAAGTTTTTGCTAGAAACCGTTTTAAAGATGAATGATTTCTAAATAGTGACATGCCATAATTGGATCTTTCTAAGGGATCGAATTTGACGTGATACAAAATGATTGCAAATTACCTCTGATTGAATATAATAACAATGATGACTCATTGTTGCTTAGAATATCGAATATGTTGTTAATTCCTAGTGGCAATGATTATTTTCTCAACAGATTGTTGATTATATACATATTCGGATTTGGACGCAAATTGCAATATTCCTTCATTTCTAAAGGATTGAGTTATATTATCGCCTACTAACCAAGTGGTTGCTAAACTAAATGACTACATTCTGAGAAAGATTTTGGGGGAAGTGCAGATTAAATCTCATTGGCTTCAAGTAATGTCGAAGACTGAAGTTCATTAGTGTATCTAATCATGATATTTAGTTGAAAGTAAGGATACCAATTATACTGTTGAGAAACATCAATCAAAGTGTTACACTTTGTAATGCCACCAGATAGATTATAACTAAATTGGTTTCAAGGTTAGTCCAATAAACATAATTTTTATACCTCGAGTGGAAATACCATCATTCAATTGTAAATGGTCATTCACTTCTACAAGAAAACATTGGTGTGGATTTAGTTAGGCCGGTTTTCACTCATCACCAATTACATGTTGATGAATCAAGAGTAACCTCACCAGCAAGGCTGAAAGTTTTAATTCAAGAAAATAATAATTCCCTTCATCACTGCACAAATAATGCCTTTTGAATTCCAAAACTTTATTTTCAGTTTTTTTTCTTTTTTCTTTTTTTGTAAATTGTTAATATAATTTTAATATTAATTTACTTATGGATTTATTTGAATTGTTCTTTTTATATTTTTGTAGGTGAAATGGGGAGAGAAACTTTTGCTATTGAGATATGAAAGCTAAAGGTTGAATTACTAGGATTTGAGATGTCAATTAATGTGACAAACGGTGGGAATTTTATTGGATTAGGCTTGTTGGACGGGAATATATGTTTTACTTTGTTAACTATTAATTTAATTTTATGTTAATACAATTTTAATATATATATATATTTTAAAAATGTTATCTTTTTGAAATACATAATGGTGATATTCATGCAATTGTATATTTTGAACTTTTAATTTTATAAAAAAATATTATTTTAGTCTTTCATTAATTTTTTTGTTTTTTTAATTTTTAAACTTATATTTTTCTTGTCAAAATCACCCAAAAATGAATGAAAAAGTTAATGTTTTTTAACTTTGTTTATATCGTCTACACGTGGATGACACATAAGTATTTAATTAATTTTTTAAAATTAAAAAATTATAAAAACTATTTTTAAAATTAAAAATTATAATTTTTTAATAATTTTAAATTATAAAATACTAATTAAATACTACCATGTCATCTACGTGGCAATCCACGTATATTGCTATATCAAAAAAGTTACCAAATGTTAATTTTTCTATCCATTTTGAGGTGATTTGATAAAAAATAAAATTTAAGAATTAAGAAAGATGAAAAATTAAATAAATGACTAAAATGACATGAAACAATTAGTGCATATTTTATATAAAATGTTCACATTTTAATTATTATACATAACCGACCCTTGAAGACAAAAACTAAAATATATGATAAAAGTTTATTAAAGAAAAGAAATTGGTCCCATATAGGGGTGAAGCAAGAACAATTTTTTAAGGGGTCGAATGAAATTTTAATTTTTTATAATTTTTAAAGGATTAAATTAAATTTTTATAATTTTAATAGAGGCTAAAATGTAATTTTACTTTTATCAATTTTAAATTTTAAAAAAAATTTAAAAACTTAAATAATAATTTTACATTTTAAGAGAAGTCAGCGTTCGCAGCGGCTAGATTCGCCACTGGTCCCATAACTATATAGCAGACCATTAATCAGTAATTAATAAAGCAAGGTTATGATTAGCTTAACAAGTTATTACACAGACAAGAAACGTTTTGTTATTTTGGCAGGGCAAACGAGAAAAAAGAACAAAAGATATCAACGGTCTATGGTAGGCCACCTGTCTCTCTGATGATTAAAAGAAAAAAAAATGGTTGCCTAATTTTCTAGCTAATATTTTTTTAAAATTAAATAAAGATGGCTCAATAAATAAAGTAGAAGAGGAAAAAAAAAGATAAATAAGGTGAACAACTTAACTTGTGTATCTTGGATTTTTTTTTTAATGTAAATCTTTTAAAATTTTATATTATATATATTTAAAAATTTTAATCATAAATAAGATAAATATAAATTATTAGTTTTCAAAAAATAAAATATTAAAATGGGATAAATCCTAAAAGCATACATGAACAATGGTTTAATGTGTAATTGTATACATAAACTTTAATTAGATTCAGTTCTTATAAATTATTAGCATAATTATTGATATAACATCATTTTATGTTTATATATTGCATACATAAATATTTATATCTATTCAATATAAAAATAAATTGATGTATTTATTTTTTTAAATGTGTATGATTAAATCAAAATTAAAATTTCAAGTATACATTTAAACCACAGTTAGAATTTCGTGTCTGCAATTACACATTAAATCAAAATTTATATATAATTATGAGATGTATCTCTATTAAAATTTAGGTGTATACATATAATTAAATGTCATTTATATAAAAATCTAAACAACTAATGCGGACCATAGTTAAAAGAATAATATTGAAAAAAAGAAAGAACAAAAGAAATCCTTTCAACAATACTAGACCATGCCATACCCATCTATCAATTTAATTCCTAAAAGAGTTGATCATGGTAAATTTTAACTCTCAATATTTATATTTTTTTTATCAATTTTTTTTATATTTTTTTGAACTAAATTTGACCTTCCACTTTTTTAAAAATGTTAAATCTCATTTTTAACATAAATTTAACTACAAAATTAATTTTTTAATGATATTGACGTGAAAACCTACAAGGTAATCCACATAATATGATACTATTTGTTTTATATGCTAATTTAAAAATTATAAAAATATTCAAAAAAATTAAAAAAATTAATATTTTAGTCTATATTTCTATTAAAAAGTTCGATATTCAAAATTTAAAAAAAATAAAAAATTTAAAAAATTTAGCATGAATTACATGTGAATTATCTTTTAAAATTTTAATGTTTTAGTCAATATTTTTATTAAGAAAACAACAATTCGAGTTTAGCTAAAAAAGAATAAGGGGTAACTTAAGAGTATACTTAAATTTAACTCATGTAAAGAAGCTGTTATCCGCTTGAAATTTGGAAAAAATTGAAAATAGATTTAGATTAAAAATATAAAAATATGAGCAGTAAAACTTGAATTTCAATATCTAAGATTTAAGTACAGTAAGACCAGATTACAACATATATTATGATTAAATATGGAAAAGTATGTTACATACCAAGAGATAATATGAATTTTAAATTGTGTCATCTTTCTTCTCCTTCTCTCAATATTATAATGATAGAGAAAATATATATTTAATTAAGACAAAAAAAATGTACTTAATTGTTTAAGAAAGAGATAATATAATTTTTTGTCCTTGAATTTGACAGGTAGATTTATATTGGCCCCTAAACTTTTTTTTATCCACTTTGACCTTTGAACTTAAAAATAGAATTCTTTTAAGCTCATTCTGTTAATGACCATGGAAAAAGAGAGGATAATGTAACTTTTGATTCTTGAACTTGATAATTAGGTTCATTTTGGTATTTGTACTTTTTTTTTTTGTTCACTTTGGCATTTGAACTTGACAGCTAAGCCATTTTGATCCCTAAATTTGAAAAATCTAAAAGTTCGACGATGTGGCACTCCAATTTTGAAAAATAATTTTTTTTTATGATGATGTGGTACAATATATGAGTTTCATATTCAGTGTTTTAATAACCGAACCCATGGTTGAACAGGTTAGACCACCAATTCTTAGAGTGCCACATCATCAAACTTTTAGATTTTTTAAGTTCAAGGATCATAATGGACCTAATTGTCAAGTTAGGTGCCAAAGTGAACCAAAAAAAAATGCAAGTACTAAAGTGAACTTAGTTGTCAAGTTCAGGGGCCAATGTAGATCTACTTGCCAAGCTCAGGGGCTAAAAGTTACGGTATCCCTTTTTTTTCACAGTCATTAATAGAATGGACTTAAACAAATAATGATTTTCAAGTTCAAAGGTCAAAATGGATAAAAAAAAGTTTAAGGGCCAATGTGGACCTATTTGCCAAGTTTAGGGGCCAAAAGGTACATTAAACATGGGTACTAATTGAGACAAATAATCTCATGTACTAAATTGTACATAGAAGCCAAACTTATGTATTTAACTGGGACAAAAAAACTTAAGTATGAAATTAGAAAAAACTTAGATACTGAACTGGGAAAAAGAACTTAGTACTAAATTGAACATCCAAGTCAAATTTAAGTACCAAATAATATATTAACCTTTATACTTAATCCACCCAAATAGTGTTGTTGGAGTTAGACCGGACTAGACCAATTAGATTAAAAATTGATTGGTATATTAGTTTGGACAAAAGAATTGAATCAACCTCTAAACAAACTATTTAGAACCGGCAAAATAATGGAAATTGAGACAAAAAATCAAAGGTTAAATCAATTTTTAATATTTTTATAAATTTATTAATTTTATGAACTTTTTAATTAATTATTTAATTATAGTTAAACTAGAGTCTAATCGATTAAAACAAAATCAATAATCTCACTGATTTGACCGCAAATCTAATTTTTATAACAATTGGCCAAAATATATATCTCTTGAAATATTTTTAATTTAGGTATAATGACTTATTTGACCCTTCAACTTTATAAAAAAAGAAGTTATTTTAGCAATTTATTTAAAATTTTACCCTTTTAGCTTTTAAATTTTTGTTGTTTGTCAAATCACTCCAAAATAAATTGAAAAGTTAATATCTGTTAACTTTACTGATGTGACACTCGTGTGGTAATCTATGCGTATGCCACGTTAGTAATTAATTTATTTTTTAAAAAAATTTAAAAAATAATTTTTTTATACATTTTAATAATTTTTATTTTTAAAAATAATTTTAATAATTTAAAATTAACTAATTATTAATGTGATATCTATGTGACAATCTATGTTTAACAAAACTGTAAGTTCAAAAATTAAACTGAAAAAGAAAATAAATAAAAAGTTAAAATAACTTCTTTTAGGTAAATAAATCATGATTAATTTTATGAAAAGATAAAAACTTAAAAAAAGTAAATGAGTTCCTTCCCAATATTAATGGGGGTCCCACAAAACCCACAATATTTGTTGATTACCTACCAACAACCTTGTTTTCCTTTCCCCACTCTTTGGTTTGGTTTTGCATTTTTGCATGCAAAAAGCAACCCCCATACCCTCAGTGTTTTGATTTTCTCTCCCCGCTTTTAAATGTTGCAGTTGGTGTAGTTAGCTATCTATCTCCCATCTTCTATAGCCAACTCCCCCCCCCCTTTTTCCCATCGTCAATTCTTTCTTCTTTATATAAATCTTCCTTTAATAGTTCTCTACTTTTATTGAAAATCAAGCGTTTGTTTTGGAGATGGATCCAACCCTCGATTCCAAGCTTATTTCGAATGAAGCTGTTGATATGAAAATCATGAAGAAATTAGGTGATGATGATCGGCGGCAAGGCTTGACCAAGGCGAAAAAGCGGTCGTATGCTTTGGTGTCGTACAAGGAGTTACCGGACTATATGAAGGACAATGAGTTTATACTGAATTATTATAGGGCTAATTGGTCTCTCAAGGAAGCTCTTTTTAGCGTCTTTCGTTGGCATAATGAAACACTTAATGTTTGGACGTATGTTTGAAACACAAAGTTCCATGGTTTCTTTTTCTTTCTTTTTTTTCTTAATTTAGTTTTGTGTTTTTATGTTGGACTGTGTAGGCATTTACTTGGGTTTCTTCTATTTTTGGGATTAACCATGGCGAACTTGTTGGAACTCCCACAAGTTGCGGATCTCATTACATTCTTAACCAGGTTCGTTTTAAGGTTTTTGAAACCCCCTTCATTTTTTCAATTTAGTGAAATGTTTCTAAATTCATTTTGTGTTTCCTTCACTTTAAAAGCAACAAAAAGGACATGATTATACTAAACAGGTTCTACTAATTGATTCATTGTCATGAAATGTAAATGAGGATTCAAAATTTTCCTAATGCATTACAAGTTGGAAGGTAGTTTAGAAATGTTGGATATGAACATGAAGAAATTACTACATAAATTTTATCTCTCAAACAATAAAATATTAATTGATCACTGACTCCAAAGAAAGGGTTCTTCCTTATTTTATGAATGGTTCAATCTAGAAAGAGTTCAAGTGCGAGTTTAAATGCTGGGGTTTTAGTCTCATATTTAGTCTCTTAAGGATGATCCTATGAACCACCGAAGTTAAGCCTTGGGTTAAATTTAGAAAGGATGCACGCAGTGGGGTTTGAGTCTGAGGCAAGTATTTGATTGTTCAACCAAACGTAATGAATGCAATTAATTCAAACTTGGCTCGGTACACAGAAGAATCAAATTGGCTGTCAATGGCATTGGTCAACGGTCACTTTCTTATGATGTATGCCTGCTTGTTAGTTTTAGTGTTTTAAAGTTGGTGATTGAAATCTGAAAATTCCATTAAAAATTTGCTAAAGACTTCAATCAGGATCTTAAATCAAGAGTTTATGTTATGCAATTGATGCAGGTCTTTTCTCATTAATGGCCACACCAATGTTTCTTATGATTCTGAAGACCTTTTCCTGGTGAGTGTGCCCCATGGCATTTACTGTTATGCCTGCTTTTCTTTTCATTTTCTAAATTTAATTTTGGAGAATTGCAGGGAATAACAAATCTCGTCAATTTGAGGCAAATAACGACCCCGGAATCAGACGTTACACTTCCGGTGACACCCGTTACACGGTGGCCGTTTTACGTATTCTTAGGCGGCTCCTTGTTCTGCCTCCTATCGAGCAGCGTTTGCCATCTCTTTTCTTGTCATTCACACCATCTAAACCTTACATTGCTGCGACTCGACTATGCCGGAATCACCACCATGATCATCACATCGTTTTTTCCTCCAATTTACTACATTTTTCAATGTGATCCACAATGGCACTTTGTCTACCTTGGTGGAATCACAGCTCTAGGCTTGTTCACCATCCTAACACTGCTATCACCGACCTTATCAACCAGCAAATTCCGTGCATTCCGAGCTCTGCTCTTCACTTCCATGGGGCTCTTTGGCGTTGTCCCCGGAATCCATGCTTCGATCGTCAACTGGTCGAATCCACGCCGCAATGTGACCTTAGCCTATGAGTCAGCCATGGCCGTATTCTATTTAACAGGGACCATGTTCTATGTTACTCGAATTCCGGAGAGGCTGAAGCCTGGATGGTTTGATATAGCGGGGCATAGTCATCAAATATTTCACATACTAGTGGTGATGGGTGCATTGGCTCACTATGGTGCTTCTCTTGTATTCTTGGAATGGCGTGACCGTAATGGCTGTTAAAAAGCTCTTCTTCTTCTTCTTCAAAACCTGAATTTATGTCTGTTCAATTAAGTCATGTAACTGTGAGGAATATTCATTTGTTTTATTTTATATATAAACAGAAATATGTATTTGTATCCTTTTGAGGGGTTAGGGGTCTTGGGATTTATATTTTATCAAGTTCAAGTATTTTTCTTCAATCTTCATTCATGCCAAAGCAGCAATATACAAAGAATCATACTTGCAATTTATCTACTGTCTCTTCATATTTCATGTTTTTAGGCAGGGGTATCTAAATGGTATAATAGCAATTTTAGTCTCTTTTAATTATAAAATAATTAATTTTAACTTTTTTAAAGTAATTTCTCAAATTTTTTTTTTGTTAATATAATTATATTTATCATGTAAAATTTTAAATCGATCCGAAACTTAACATGCATGAACTACACCAATCAAATATGATTAACAGATTCTTAAAATATTAATCATATAATAATTTATGTAAATGAATCTCTCCCTATCTAACTAATAATTCATTTAATTTCCAATTATAAACCTATTAATGCTTCTTTTATTGATGTTTTTATTAATCATTTATTATATTTTAATCCCAAAATTATTCATTGTGTAAATATGTTGATTTTAAACATACAATATAAATTAATTAAATATTTGTTGGGTTAAAATATGTCATAGATCCTTATACTTTTTACAAATTTGGACTTTAGTCCCTATAATTTTATTTCCTGTAATCCATCTACTCTTTTGATTTTAAAATTCATGGCCAACCAATAATACTATAAAATTTTTTGTTAATTTTTTTGGTGCGACATTTTGAAATAAAAAAAAATACTCATTCAGTAGTCATGTAATTAAAAAAATGACATTGTGATAAATTTAATTTAACATGGTTAACAATTAAACTTGAATTTTGAAATCTGAAAAGTAAAAGTACATAAACTAAATTCCAAATTTTCATAAAATATAAAGACTTATGACATACATTAATTAATTTTTTACATACAATAAAGCCCGTACATTGTTAGAATATGGAAACTAATTTATTATTTATATAAATATTGATGTAATGTCACTGTCAGTAAATGAAATGGGCCCATATTATTTAATTTTTTTAAAATATAAATACATTAAACTTCATATGGAATTGTATCTCATAATCTAATTTATTGATATTGATAATATTAATGTAACAAAATAGGATAAGAGGATGCACACTTCCTAGACGAAAAGTATTGATATTCACGATTTTTATTTAATTAACACGTAAGAGAATAGATATAATCAATTTTATGAGAGTAATAAGAAAACTAATATTATTCTTCCAATATTTTAAATGAAAGATACAAAAAATTAATTTTTAATTGTAAAAGCTCATTAATTATAAAATTTTAATCAATCACAAATACAAAACTCTTTAAATTCTAAATTTAATATAATAAATTATCAAAATTTATAATTTTTTTGGTTTTTTTTTCAAATATCGGTTTTATTTTGTCAATTACAAATCAATTTATAAAATCATAAATTGTTCAAAAAACTTACTAGAGCTATTAAGATTCGCTTTTAAATTTTCAAATTGGTAACAAGCTGGAGTGATTTGGGTCTGGATTGTTTTAAGTTTGATTATTTTGGGTAGTTTGTATTGTTAATAGGTTTTTTGAGGAGACTATTTGAATTTAGATAATTTCAAGTTATTTATGAGGGTTGTTTGTTTTGGGTGTTTTTAAAATCAAATCAAAGTTGTTAGTTGAGTCAATTGGATCGAGAATCAATTGAAGTTCTAAAATAGAATAAGGGGTTGGACCAGTTGAATCGATAATTGAACCAAACTAAAAAATTAGTTAACCAATTGGATTGGTTTTCTCTATTTTAGATATATATTTTTAAGTTTTATGATTTTTAATAAATTATTTAATTGAATTGGACAGATCGATTTAATCTATTGAATAAACTAAATCAAGAATAAGTGATCTGATTAGTTCATTCCATGATCCAATTTTGAATATCTTAATTTTTTAATTCCAAATTCAAGTAATTTGAGGTTAAGTTAAATAGCTTTAGATTGCATTGCCTGCCTAATAAAAGTGAGTGGAAAGGAAACCACCTGTGTACTCTCCTCTATAACTCTGCCTTCATTAGCTTCAGTCTGGGCAAAAGCTCTATTATATAAACCTAATTAAAGTCGTGTTGGTTTAGTGCAGCACCGAGCTACGTCTATGTCTACTTCACAGCCTTTCCGACCTCTATAAGCCATCACCTCTCATCTTCAAATCTCCTACTGTTTTTCAAGTTAAATTAAATAAGGGTGTACAAATTTAATTCGGTTTAAAAAAATCGAAATAAAATTTGAACTTCGAGTTAATTAAATAGAGTTTTTCAAATTATTCGAGTCAACTTGAATAAGTAATTTAAGTTTCGAGTTCAAGTCAAGTTGAATTTTACAATTCAAAGAATTTAAATAATTCGAATAACAGATTGTTATAAATACCCTTTGGTTCCTATTAATTTTAAAAATAAACAAATTTATCTTTCTTTCAACAAAAATTACAAAAAAAATTTAAAATATTTATAAAAATTCTAAAATTCATATTTTTAAAAATTATAATTTTTCAATCTAAAGAATATATAAAAAAAATTTTAAAATTTAAAAATTTTCTAAAATAATAATTTTGGGACCTAAAATTTAATAGTTATTCAAGTTTATCATACTAAAATATTTTTTATTGTTATTTTGCTTTGAAAAGTTTTCAAATATATATGGTTTCAAATTTTTGTGCTTTAACATGAAATTAGTTATACTTAAATAAGATTTTAATTTGACATGTTTAATTTTTTAATTTAACTCCAACGATTTCACTCAATTCAAAATTCATTTCATTCGATTTGATTCGAAAAAATTTCAAATCAAGTTAGAATGATAAAACAGGATTTGTCAACTCGATTAACTCAGAATTTTTTCACTCGATTCGACTCGATCCGATCGAACACTGACCTTTATTCAAACTAAAAATGTTGATAAACAGAGTATTTTAAGTGGAACTAGTTTTTTCAAATAGACTTTTTAAAACAAACCAAAAAACTAAAAAATCTAATTTTTGTCTTTCTAAAATTTAGGATGACAAATTCTAAATTTATCCTTTATTTATATTAACTATAAAAGGTAAAAATGATTTATATATATATATATATATATATATATATTGGCGAATAAAAAAGATGAAAAACATCAATTACATAAGACAATCATTGTCTTTATCTTTCTGTAAGAAATCCATTACTTTCTTAGGGGCCTTATCAATGACTTGTAGACTAGATTTCCAGCTTAAGCTAAGTTTAGCAAGACAATCAACTACCAAATTTTGACTTCTTGGAATGTGCTTTATTCTCTATATCCTTTCCACCTTCATGATGCGCTAAATTCTTCTAAGCACAGTAATCTCGGAGTCTTTCATATTCAAGTCGGACAGGATTTGGGAGACTTCAAGATTATCAGTCAAGATAATAGCTCGTATGTATCCCTTATTTAAAAGAATAAGAATTCTATCAAGGATGCTTCAAACTTCAGGCTCAAATGGTGTACAAACTCTTAAGAATCGAGTGAAGCCCACAATCCAATTTCCATGTGGATAAAAAGACGCATGTATCATTCAAGATGGTAGTTGGAATCGAATTGGGTATAGTCTTTTTGCATCCACCAACTGTGATCCGTACTGTCGGGCCCAGCAGCTAGAGACTTTGAGTACTTCATTTGCAGTCCAAGAAATATTATAAAAGATAAAAAGGTTTCTATTCTTCCAAAGACGCCAAGCAATTAATCCAAATAAGCACGACCAAGTGAAACCATTGCCCTGCATTCTTTCATAAAAACAAAGGTTGAGTAATAACCAATCTGAAAAGGATATAGAAAATAACCTTTGTTTTAATTGTTCAAGAAGCACAAGATTCTACATATCCTTTGCAGCCAGGCAATCACGAAGGACATAAGCTAAATCATCAAACGCATGACCACATACGGTGCAGAAAGTGTTATGGTTGATTCCCTTTCTAACATGTTCTGAATTAGTGAGAAGTCTTTGTTGAAAGGCTAGCCAAAGAAAGATCCTTACTCGCTGAGGTTCCGAATATTTCCAAATAGACTTCCAAGCTTCATTTTTAGAATTCCAAGAAGTCTTTTTTAAAGTCCAATAAGCACTACGAACCGAAAAGGCTCCTGAAGTTGACCAAGCCCAACACACCCAATCTGACCCGGATTCAGGATGTGGAGGAGGTATACTAATGATCCTACAAATCACATCATTGGGTAGCCATACACGAAACATAACCAGATTCCAACTCCCATCTGAATTAACAAACTTCCTAACACAACAGTTTAAATCAAGATTAGTAAGAAAAGGAATTTTGAGATTAAAAGGCCCATACCTGGAATCCATGGGTCATTCCAGCAACAGACAGTAGAACCATCTCCAAGAGACCAAATTAGGTTCTCACGACAAGACGACCATATAGTAGAAAGAGCTCTCCATAAGTGTGAGTAATGATTTCTACTGATAGAGTCAGGAAACTGATCCTTCCATCAATACTTAAAGCGAAGGACACAAACCCAAAGCGCGTCACTTTTAGAAACAAGGCTGAAAGCAATCTTTATGAGAAAAGACTTGTTCGGATCATTCAGATGTCTAAAACCAAGACTACCCTTAGCCCGTGGCTGACATATAGAGTCCCGCCCTATTAACGACATTTTAGGGTGACCCTCAGTATGCCCTCAAATAAAATGTCTAACTTTTTCTATATCTGAGCACACCCCTTTCGGAATCATCAAAGAATGCATGAAATAATTAGGTATAGAGAGGAGAACGGATTGCGCCAAGGTGATCCTTTCGACCATAGAGAGCTTCCTCGCATCTCAATTTTGCAATTTCTGCCTAACCTTATCAACAACAAAACTCAAAGTGTTATTAGTAACCCTCTCATGGAGAAGAGGAACACCTAAGTAAGTGCCAAGGTTCTAAACTTCCTGGAAATCGAACATTTGAGCAATTTGATTACGATCAGCCTCTTCAGTAGCCTTGGAAAAGAAAATATTACTTTTCCTAATACTGACTCTGTGCCCCGAGGTCTCGTAAAATTGGTTAAAAATGTCTTCTAACAACTGGGCCTGCTCCAAATGGGCCTTACAGAATATCACCAAGTCATCGGTAAAAAATAAATGAGAAATTGGAGGGCCATTCCGAGATAGCCGAATTGGCTCCCATTTGCTAGTATCCATCTTAGTCTGAATGATATGCCCTAATCATTCCATGCAAAGGACGAAAAGGTGAGGTGATAAATGACACCCTTGACAAATTCCTCTAACCGATTTAAACCTTTAATTAGGCACACCATTCCATATGATTTGTATAGAAGAGGAAGTAATAGCGGATATAATTACTCTTTGTAAAAAGAAAAGAATCCCAGTCGCATTCAACGAGATGGAGATAAAATCCCAACTAACTCTATCATAAGTTTTCTCCAAGTCTAACTTAATAGCCATCCACTTTCTCCCTTTTCGCTTGCGTCGCATAGAATGGATAACTTCTTGTGCAAGAATAATGTTATCAGAAATGTTACGGCCAGCTATAAAACTAGCTTGTTCCTGAGAAATCAGTTTAGGAAAGATCACCTTAAACCGATTTGCGATCATTTTCATCACCAACCTGTATAGCGCAGAGCACAAGCTAATGGGCCAAAATTGGCTAAAGTCTTTGGGACTCTCTTTTTTAGGAATTATAACAATTACTGTGTTATTCAACTCCTACTCAATAGGCCTTCTTGAAATGACACCTTTAACCCACTGGCACATATCACCACCAAGGGTATCCCATTGATTTTGGAAAAAATGAGCATGATAACCATCACTACTAGGCGCTTTTAAAGGCCCCATATCAAATAACGCTTTTTCGATTTCCTCATTTGTGATGTAAGCATCTAAGACAGTAATCTCCGAAGAAGTAAGTCTTGGAAAACCAAAGCTAGGACTGGTTCCAATATTAAGGGGGACATCACCATATAGCCTTTCAAAGAACTCCACCACCTTGTTTCGCAAAATATCTTGATCAGTACACCATTCTCTATTGTCGATACGAAGAGCTGTAATGCGATTAAATTTTCTTCTCTTGATCGTTCGACTGTGGTAAAATTTCGTATTTTTGTCCCCTAGCTGAAGCCAATCACAGCGAGCCTTTTGTTTCCAAAGTAAGTCTTCATGATCAAGCACGATTTCCAACTCATCCCGAATTTCTAACTCTTTTTGGACTAACTGACTAGAGGGAAAATGATCAATGGCCTTTTGAATATTACCTAATGATCTCATAAGATGACGTTTGCGAGTACCCAAAAATCCATACACATTCTTGTTCTAGGCATTAACATCAGAAGTAACATTAGACAGGGAATTAACCATGTTACCTGCATAATTCCAGTTTTCCTTGATAAAGGTGGGAGAGGTATTATGCTGCGTCCATCCTGCTAAAAATCGGAAAGGCCTTCCATTAAGAGTACGAAGGTCCGGCCTGGTAAAGAGTAACAGAGGCAGGTGATCAAACTTAATGCGCGTGAGATGTTGAACTAAACACTGCAGGAATGTAAACATCCATTCGTCATTAGCTAAAGCCCGGTCTAATCTGACAAAAGTACCACCTCGTTGCCAAGTGTAAGCAGGCCCGCTATATCCTAAATCCTGCAAAGCACAAGACTCAACAAAATTACCGAATAAATCACAATGCTTACCTGCGGTACAAGGACTTCTCTTGTCCACAGGCGATAAAATAGCATTGAAGTCTCCCATAATTAACCAAAGAATATTATGAGTTGGGGAGACCTATTTTAACCTCTCCCAAAGAGACTTTCGTTTCAACCTGTCAGGACTACCATACACAAAGGATATGAGAACAGATTTATTAAGACAAAAATTTTCAACACAAAGAAAAATAAATTGGAGATGATTTTTTATAATACAAATTCGAATAGAATTCTTCCATCCCACCCAGATACCACCTGAAAAACCAACAACTTCAATCCGATGAGAATAATTAAACCTCAATTACTCAATAATAAAATTGGTTTTTTTTCGCTTACTCTCGGTTCAACCAAGCAAACAATATCAGGATTATGATCCACGTTATACTCTCAAAAAACTCGAATAAAATTCCTGCTAGCACTCTCCTGACAATTCCATGAAAAGATGTTTAGATTTGAGTCCATAAAATAATTAAAAAAAATTAATAAGGGAAAATAAAATAAAACAAACCCAAATATTAATAATAAAAATCTTAGTAACAAACAGCCCAAAACCAAAAATCTTATTGCCCATGGAGGTTATCTCCCTTATTTTGTTCATTATTACTTGAAATTATGCCAGAATCTAAACTGCCCTTAGATAGAGCCGATATACTTTTTGCCAAAATTTCCATAGATTTTTTCAAAGAAACTCGTTGAGAACCAACAACTTTGAATTGAACATTACTACCATGCAAACTTTTATTATGTTTGTTAATAGAATTCTGACCCTTAAATTTGTTCCCATTTGTCGATCTAAAAAAACCCACTGGAATCGAAACCAGTGAATTATTTAGAGGGAGCGGATTATTTTGGCCATTTTTGTCTTCAGAAAAAGTCACCACCAAATGCTTGCCAGAGTCAAGATTGCCCACTTCCACCACCTCTACTTCTCTGTCAGTCCTCTTAAAAGTCGAAAGTTGCTGACTTGTGGAAGACTCCCCCTATCAGGAAGGACATCCATATTGACAGCAACTCTGGGCACTCGTTCCGCCGTAAGGGTTCGGCCACATTCCAAAAGCAACAGAGTTCGCCCGCCCTACGTCCTGGTCTCTTTGGTCCATTCGCATCTAGGTCTGATCAACGCCCAAACCCAAGGTAAATTCTTCAGAAGCCAATACATTTCTAGTGTCCCTATTAGTGCCTAGATTGGCCCTCGAAATAAGCCCAGTATTATCATTGGTAATCGGGTCTGGACTAGGTCTAGGGCCTGCGACCTTATGCTTACCTTTATTAGTTTTCTTATTTAATTCATTCAGACCGTTAGCTTACGGAGTAGTATACTTTTTATGCTAACTTCCATAATTGATTTCTTTCCCTTTAGAGTTCTGAAAATCAGCCAAATCTTTACCATGAATTTCATTTTTTAAATCCCAATTATTCAGGCCAGTAAAACGGGAGCCTTCCTGATCCCTCTCTTGATTTCTAGCATAGTTTGGAATATTATCTCTGAATTTACGCCTGAATTTTCTCTCAACAATCATCCATGGCCCGTAACTCTTGTCTTTTTTCCCTGAACCATCCACGGCCAAGTTTTGATTTTTCGGTGTGGTTTTTGATGAATCGGGGTTCACCTCAACCGTGGGTCCAGAACTTTTAAAATTACATAGGTTTTCCACATGGCCATACCTCCCACAATGAAAGCATATAGAAGATAAGGATTCGTATTCCACTTTTTACGATCGACTATTGATTAATATATGAGAGACCAAAGGCTTTTCCAGATTAACATACACCGCTAATCTAGTGAAACGTCCCATTGCCCTACTGTCAGTGTTCATATCAAGTTTAACCACTTTACCAACCATTTCCCCGATTTCTATAATGATTTTACGGTTATACAAGTAACTAGGTAGAGCCAGGAATATGATCCACGCCATCACAACTGGATACTTCTGTGAAGTGTCAAAAGCCATTGTCCACGGCTGAATAGTCAAATACTGACCAAATATGATCCATGGCCCTTCAGCTAGAGCCTTTTCGCAATCCCTCTTGCTTTGAAATTTGACTAGGAAGTAGCCGTTTTCAATATCCATCATGTGGATGGGTGCTGTGGGTCTCCACATGTTGTAAATCTTGTTCTGCAAAACCGAAAAACCAAAATTACGACCAAGAAGTTTTAATATCACAGTATTATCCATACCCTGAAGAAGGATTTGGTGAATCCTGTCCGAGAAGGTTATCGAAGACACGCCATTCACAACAGTCTTCTGAATGTCCCCTTCCAAAATATCCAAAGCATCTTTATCATCCGATTTGTTATGGACATCCTTAGCCGAGTGTTCGACGAGTTTATCTCACCAAGAGATGAATTGACCTAGGGGTGAATTGATCAACATGCCATTACCTGCCTCCTCCTCCTTATCTCGAAATTTAACCTTCTTGGGGATCAAATCCTCCACAGTGGATTCCCCAGGACCAGCGTTTTTACAGAGAGAGTCCATCTTAAATCTTTAAATCTTTTTTTTTTATGATTTATATTTTTAAATTAAAATGTACAAATAATTTTATTAATTATTAAAAACACATTTAAAAAGGTATATTTCATTTATTACAATATTAACAATGAGTTAGCATAAATTATTTTATTATATTTGTACTATAACCTAGATTGAATATTTGTTAATATCAAAATAATAATAATTTGACATCGTGGTAATAATAACATATGGAAATAAATATACTTTCAGAGGTCCTAGCCTCCTAAAATGGAAAATTGCAATTCTAGTTCTTTATAAATGATTAAATTATAAATTAATATAAGGTAAAATTTATACTTTGCCCCCCCCAAAAAAAAAAGAAAAAGAAAATTTATTTAGTCTTTTCAGAAAATAATGAAATCATTAATTAATACATGATAAATTTTATATTTTGACATTTTAAAAATTTATAATTCAATTTTGGCCCCTAAAAGAATTTCTAAATTCACCCTTTGATACTTTAGATTTAAATCAATAATAATATTATTAGTATTATTATTGCAGGATGAAATGAAAATTTGACAATACAAAATTTGATATTTCACGATAAATTTTAATTCGTCATTAAAAATTATTTAACTATGAGATTGATATATGTCACATGAAGAAAAAAAAAGTGACATAATTAATGCATAAATTTCTACGATTTGTCATTAAAAGCCTTGTATAAATAGAGTTAAATTCTGCTTATAGTCCTTGGATTATGTGTAAATTGTGGATTTAGTCCTAATACTTTTATTTGTTGATTTTTAGTATTTATATTTTTCAAAATTTAAAAAGTTAGTCTTGACCAAAATGGTACTTGTTAAATTTGTTAATTTCTACTATTTCCAAAATCTTATCCGGTAACTTATTATCATGTGCGTAATATTATACCAGCTATTTATATTCACATAATACAAACAAAAAGATTAGTTAATTGATTTAATAGTTGTCATTTTATTAAGATTGAAAATTTAAAATTTAAAAATTAAAAAAACTAAGTATTGCAACCCAAACGTACCCCAATGATCATTACGAGTACGAGATGTTACTAAGATAGATGCAAAACAAATACAACTTAATATCTTAAGACATCATTATATAGGACAAGTAAATAAATTCAACAAATCAAGGTTAAGAGAAATTTAAAACTTTGGAACATTTTTAAAATTCACTCGAATCATCCCATAAATGTTTGACAAGTTCGAGCATAAACAAATCTTTCAGAATTTAAAATAACTAAAAACACATTCTTTATAGGAATGATAGGTAAGAAAATAGTCTAGTTGTTATAAAGATGGTTGTGCTCCATCGACTAGATGGTAAGTTCGCAATTATAAAAATTCCATAGAGTTTGCATCCTATCTAGATCGTTCTACTGTTAGACCTGAACAATAATTTTTATCTCTTGGTATTGGGAAATTCAATTTAAATAATAAAATTAAAATTAAAATTTAATTATAAAATATAAATTTAATATTCTATTATTTTTTAACAATAAAATAGGTTTTTTGGTCGGAGTCGACCCAAAAATAAGGTTGAGCATGAATTTTTTTTAAATCAAGCTTAGACTCAACCCATGAACAACTCTACCCATAACTATTAACCTAAACATCATCATCAACCAACTAACAAGTTCCAAATCCTTTTGGATATTATCATAGCTTTTCCCAAGAAAAGAAATGGTGTTATATATATACATTACCTGACCAGAATTTCAAACATAACATAGATAAATATAACCAATAGAGCTTGCAACATAACAACTAAATAACAAGCACATTTATACATGTTGACACCTTAGATATATGCCACAACTTGTGGGCCCACAAGTAAAAAATGTATTAAGTACATATTTTTAATGATCTTGTTGATAGTGTGATGCTTTTGAATCAACTTAGACTTTAAAAATCTGAAAGTGAGAATCTATATATAAAAACAACCATACATAAGTATAAAATTCTTAATAAATTCAATTGAAAAATCACTATACTTACGTGGTTTATGATGAGTATTTCCATTCATATAACTTAACAAGTTTAGCTTACATATTAGCCTAGCTAGCAACATAACATGACACATAATTTGCAAGTCTCCATGGTTGCACATTAATATTAGCACATTGACATGACAAGGTTAAGGTAAGAAAGTTAAAGTAGTAACATGACAAGCAACATTCACAACTTATATACACTAATTGTATTTATAATTAAATTATCTTTCGTGAATCATTTTCTTGTCTTTTATTATCAAATTTCATATTAAAATTTTGGATTAATGTTTATTGTAATTTCGATAAAACAGGATTTGAATACTACAAAAAATCTATATATTCTAAAAAGCATCGAAGTAGTATGCCTAAAAACAATAGAACTTTAAATAGCTATAAGTCTCCGAAGAGGTAACTTAAGCCCAATGATATGCAACAAATGCTCGACCAAAGAGTAATATAAACAGAATTTTAGGAACATAACACATAACTCCGATATATGTGAAGAAATGATTAAAATTAGAGGCTTTCTCCATTGGAGCGAACTTTTGGTCTGCTGGAGAGTGCACAAATTTTAGAAATTTCACATAAAAATTAGAGGAAACTCCGCTGGAGCAAACTTTTGGCCTACTAGAACGTGCACAAAATCGAAAATATTCACGTAAAATAGCAAAAAGTTCACTGGAGCGTACATCACCACTAATCAATCATGGATATAAATAATCATCTTTCTTTTTGCCTGTTGCACAAGCTCCATCATCTTCTTCTCCAAGCAAAAAGTTTGCCTCCGCTTAGCTCATAATCACGCCACTTACTTCCAAATGAGGACGACATTTCAGCTTATGACTAGGGGAGTTCTCTATTTTTACCTCTCCTACTTTTATTTTATAACCATCAAAACTCATAAAATGATAAAACTCATAAACTTATAACCATCAAAATGAAAAATATCTATACCATAATTAAAGAGTTAATTGAGTTGATGTCACGCCTCAACAGCGTCTCAACTCAATTGAGCAATTGTATAAAGTTTCTTTCATTTAGAGTCAATTTAGTATTGCTTTTAAGAAACACTTTTGGGATAAAAAGATTCTTAAACAAACCACTTTTTGAGAGAAAAAGTATTTTTCCCAAGCCAAAAATTGATTTAAAAGCACTTTTTTCAGAACTTGAAAATTTTAGCTTCTCCCTGAAAATACTTTTTTTTAAAGGTATTTATATCTTTTTATATTTTTAACGTCTTTTTGTATTTTAATAAATTTAGAAAAAGAATACACATATGATGAACAAAGACATCAAATTCCTCATTAACACAATTTTACCATTTCAATCAAAGTAACATCTAATTTTTAAACCAAAATTTCTAAATCTATTACATGAATGTTTTCACCCGAGTTAAACATTTGCAATGCCGCAACGTTTATAATATTAGCTGAAATGGTAGGAAAAATAATCAAACTTTTACTTTGAAGCTAAAAATTTTGTGCTCCAGATTCAAGATGTGAACATAGTTCATGGAGATGAGAAGTCAGGAAAGATAGAGGAAGAAAATAATTCATTGGATAAGCTTAATGGTCGTTGTGATAATTCCGAGATTAGTAATGATTCTGCTAGAAATCCAAGTTCCAATTCCATGTTTGAACCCCAAAAATGGGGTAAAGAATCTAATTCTAGAAAAATCGTATACGATGGATCAAGACTTTGGAAAAGATACATGTGCAGTGGATAATACGGTGAACGTCCTGCTTGGAATTTAAGGAGTGCAATAGTCTTTAGACAAACCCAATTCTTGGTCTATTGAGGAACATGTGAGTGAATCTTCGGTTAGAAATGGAACAGAGAATCATGAAAGAATTGACCTTAGTTAATGGCTGCTGTTAAGGCTTGGACGATGGAGTGAATCAAGGAACTATGGGGGTGTTTGAGCTGTTGGCAGTAATTGCACTGGATTCTTTCCTAACACTCTCTTCCTTAATGTTATCAACTATTATTCTAACATGGAGGGTGTTCTTTCAATCATTTCTTCTTCTCAAAACCCATCCACCCCTCAACCTTAAGAGCCTGTTTCGGTATATATGAACAACCCCAATTTCTTTTCTATGATCTTCTAACTTTTAATGGCTTTAAGATATGTACCAAAATATAAATAACTGCTAAAAACAGGTTCACACCTTAATAGCCTGTTTTGGTATATATGTTTTCTTAAAGTCTAACTCCATTCTTTCGGTTACCTTTTTTGATTCACTAGAAACAGTCAATCTGGAATGCAAGTCAATTACAGCCCTCGATAAATTTCCATAAAAGAACCTTGTTTTGATGTATACATTTCTTCTGCTATTTTCTATTTCTTTCAAATCTCTCTTTTTGAGAGACAATGGCAGAAGTTGGCTGCCATAATATTAATCGTCTGCTACTGTCAGCTTCACTTGCTTTATGTCTTCTTGTCTTGTATTTATCATCTCCATTGAAGTACCAAAGCAAAGTCACCATCTTATTCTCCACGTTCCCACCCAATTCCCACATCAAAACCAGTCAAGAAACCGCACCATCATCACCTCCATTGCCACCACCATCAGCTGCTTCACCGGCTCCACTGACATCCCTTAATGCAACAACTGGTGGGGACGCCATTACAAGGCCTAATAAAGTGCGGAACATTGAGCAGTATCATAAACTGAATTTTGTTTTCTCTTTAATTTATGTTAATGCTTATTGGGTGATTTCATCGTTGTTTGATTTGGTAATTTGGGTAGAGAAAGAGCAGTTTGGAGAAAGTAGAAGATGATTTGGCCAAAGCACGAGCGGCTATACGTGAAGCAATTCTTGTACGAAACTATACATCATACAAGAAAGAGACCTTCGTTCCCAGAGGAATCATTTACAGAAATCCATACGCTTTTCATCAGTTAAGTTTTATTATCCATTTTCATGTCATCATATATGTTAATGGTATTGTTATTAATTACAATTTTTAACCCTTAAACCCATTGGAATCCTAATATTTATAACACTATTTTTAGAACCGGACTGGACCAGCTAGTTCAATTGTTTGAATTGAAAACCGTTTTGAATATTAGTTCAGAATAAGAAGTTGGATTAAGTGATTTTGAGTCAATACAAATTAATTGAACCAGACTAAAAAAAGTTTATTGAATCGATTTTCTTTATTTTTTAATATTTTTATATTTTTTAAACAATTTATTCAATTAAATCGACCAAATTAATTAAACTAATCCAACATATCAAACTAAAAACCAATAATTTAACCGACTATCAATTCAATTTTAAAATCACCAATCTAATCACTTTCCTTTTTAAACCGTTTTATGCCCATAAATTAAGGTTTTATGGCCAAGAGGAAAAAAATTGAAATCCAACCCCTTTTTTCCTGTTAATTTGTAGTTGTTTAAATGATGAATTCAATTTAGAAAAACTTGAATTGTAATCTCTTCCATAGATTAAGGTTTTTCCTTTTTTCTGAGCCCAGAGATAAGAGATAAAACTTAATCCCTGTATTTATAATAATAATGCTTAAATGACTAAATTTAGAAGGTAAATATTGAGGGAAGAGACTGTGTTTAATGTCTAGATATGCATTAACCAATAAGGACCGCATATCTATATATTGCATTGTTAATGGAATAATTCCCTATCCTTCCGACATTTTTTCAAGGATAAAGCAACCTTTAGTTACTTACGACGAAATTTTTTCATTTAATTTTTAAATTTGATAATTAATTATATTTTTTAACAATAATCTCATTATAGGTTCTATTATCATTTTTTGTTGATACAATGTCTAGAATTACTCATAACTCTCCCCAACCCTTAAATAGGAAGATAATGCGTTTCAGTTCATTCGAACTCACGTTCTCCTACACTGACAACAATACCAATATTAATTGAGTTAAAACTCAAACGGCTAGTTTTACTTTTAATCTATATAATAATATGGTATATTATCAAAATTAATCTTCAAGTCATCACATGGATAAAAAAAAAGTTTAATGATTAATATAGATAAAAAAATGTTCAAAAGTCTAGAAAGTAAATATCCTCTTTTGATCTCTTTTTACAAAAAAAAAAAAAAAAATTAAACCTAAAGCATCTTGATATTCAATCTATTAATTTTACCATTTTAATTAAACCCTCATTTGTTTTTAACATTATTTTTTATAAATATATTTGTTATATAAATTTTTATCCACATAATAGGTGTGCCATAATCTAATATATACTATTATTTAAGACTTTAATGGGGTTGGTATTACCCATCAATTAAGTCTCAACCTAATTATGAAATTACTAAAAACTTTTTATTTTTACAAAGTAACAAATATTACTTTGATGAAATTTGTTTCTTTCTATATTTTTATATAAAATCTAGAAAAATACATAAAGAAGATATATTTTAAACAAAACATTATAATCTTGGTAATTTTATCATTTTAATTAAAATCGTATTTAAATTTCATATATATTTTTATAAATATATTGAATAGAAGCACCAATAATTATAGCTTTTTGTTATTTTACTTGCGCATCTATTTTACATTAGAACAAAACTGGTATGACAGGAGTCACATTGAAATGGAGAAGAGATTCAAGGTTTGGGTGTATAGAGAAGGAGAGCCACCCTTAGTTCATGGGGGGCCGCTAAGCAACATCTACGGCATCGAGGGGCAGTTCATCGACGAAATGGAGAGTGGGAAGAGCCAGTTTTTGGCTCGTCATCCCGAGGAGGCACATGCATTTTTTATCCCCGTTAGTGTAGCCAACATTGTCAAAGTCCTCTACCGACCTCTCGTCACCTACTCTCGCGATCAGCTACACCGAGTCGTCGCTGATTATGTTGGCGTCGTAGCTCAGAAGTACCCTTATTGGAATCGAAGCAATGGAGCTGATCATTTCTTGATTTCTTGCCATGATTGGGTATGTATGGTATGCATGCAGGCACGCATGTAATATAAAAAAAATGTTAATGTTACTATCATTAACTTTGTATTACTTCCGAAATGCAGGCACCGGATATTGGAGATTCCAATCCAGCACTGTTCAATAGCTTCATCAGAGTCCTCTGCAACGCTAACACATCAGAAAAGTACAACCCTCGAAGAGATGTCTCCATGCCCGAAATCAACATTCCCAAAGCTCAGCTTGGTCCGCCGCACCTCGACCTTCCCCCGGCTAACCGTTCGATCCTCGCGTTCTTCGCCGGTGGAGCCCATGGTTACATAAGAAAGCTCTTGTTGGAGCATTGGAAAGACAAGGACGAAGAAGTTCAAGTCCACGAATACCTTTCAAAGGAGAAAGATTACTTCATGTTGATGGGGGAAACAAAGTTTTGCTTATGCCCAAGCGGCTACGAAGTGGCAAGTCCGAGGGTGGCCACAGCAATCTCCGTGGGGTGTGTTCCGGTTATAATCTCCGATAACTACGCGCTACCGTTTAGCGATGTGCTTGATTGGAGCGAGTTTTCGGTTCATATTCCGTCAGAGAGGATACCGGAAATCAAGAGGATATTGAAAGGGATATCGGAGAAGAAGTATTTGAAGTTGCAAAAGAGGGTGAGGCAAGTCCAAAGGCATTTTGTTTTGAACCGACCAGCAAAGCCATTTGATGTGATTTACATGTTGCTTCACTCCGTGTGGTTAAGGAGACTGAATTTTAGGGTACCAACACCTTCATAATATCGCCATTGTTGATAGCAAAAGCATCCATTCCTTGTAATTAAAAAAAAAAAAAAAGTCTCTAAGTTTGTATCTCAAATTAAAATTATCATTTGCTTTTAGTTTATTGTCAGGATATCTTGAAGGTCTCTTTTGATAAAATTCTTAATTTGATTGAATAATCTTCCCAAGAAACTTTGTATCCTTCTAGGATAATTGTAACAACCTGAAATAATTTCAGGTTGTTACAATAATAAATTCTTCAAGGATTTTTATATAAATTTCATTATCCAGTGAGTCATATAAATAGGTTGTAATAACATCCATAGACGCATATCAACTTTTTCATATATGGCTAAAATTATAAGATGTCTAAATTTGATTGCATTCACCACAGGAGAATATTTCTATTCATAATCAATGTCAAGCCTTTGCAAAAATCCTTGTGCTACAAATCATGTTTTATATCTAATGATTTCATTTTTCTCATTTTGTTTTCCCACAAATACCCATTTGCACCCCATTAGCTTTACAACTTTAGGTGTTTGGGCTATAGGTCCAAAAACCTCACGTTTAGCAAGCAAATTTAATTCTAATTGTATTGCATCTTCAAATTTGGTCAGTCTTTTCTATTTCTACATTCCTTAACAAATGCAGGTTCCAGATCCTCATTTTTTCATTTTCTATTACTATTTTAGTAGCAATATTATAAGAAAAATGTAGTTGACAACTATATCTTTTTGGTTTCATCCTTTTCCTGTATTGATATAACTTATCGAGATTTCTTCATTATCATTATTTTTTGGTGCTTAAACCTCTTTTGGGGTTTTCTAGTCAATTATGTCTTTGGCCGCTTCCTGGGCACTCACTTCTATAATATGACCATCTAGAGTATTTACTCTTTTCTTTTTACTAGAATTCTTATCTATGGAACCAATTGGTCTGCCACACTTCAGGTGGGGCATACTTTCATTTACACTAGCATATTGTCCTACAATAACATCAATTCTTATTGAAGCATTTCAACTGATATATTAGATTTAGTAACTCTTTTTAGGTTAATAAATACGTCTACCAGCTGAATTGCAATATTTTACAAATGTATTATCTTCTAAACTTCTCGTTCAAATTAATTTATTCGGGGATCTAATTGAGATGATAATGATACATCCCATGTAATTTCCTTTACCAATTTTTTTTTCTCCTTCTAAAATTAGGAATACTGACAATCAACAAACCGTGTCGTAAATAGATTTCTTGTCATTGATTCAAGATACTTAATTATAGAAGGAGATTCATACCCAACATATATTCCCAACCTCTTTTGAGGGTTCATCTTTATGCGTTGTGGTGGAGTAATTGAAACATATACCGCACATCCAAAAATTCTAAGATAGAAAATATTTAACTCCTAAACAAAAGCCAATTGTAATGAGGGAATTTATGATAACTTGTTGGTTTAATGCATGCAAGTGATGCTACATGTAAAATAACATATCCCCATGTTGAAACTAAATTGTCTAATTTGGTAAAATGGTGACCAAGAGGTAAAATTGAGCCAATTAGAAGTTTAAGCCTTTTAAATCCCTAATCGAAAGGTTAATTAGCAATATGCAAATCAACCAACCATTGTTTGTTATTTAATTGTTATTTGCCTAAGTTTTGTCTATTTTATGATTTAGTCCTTTTTAGTGTTAGTTAGCAAATTAATATAATTAACCTTGATATAATTTGTTGTAGTATAAAACTTAATGAGTAGTTAGTTAGATTCCTTATTTACATGTTAGTTGCTTAGGAATCATTTTATCCCCGACTCTCTTGGGTTCGATCCTTGAAATACTCGGGTGTTCCATTATAACACTATAAATATTATAATTGACCTGTCACACTTGCAGTAAAGCCACTAGATATTTAAGTATAATAGTGTTGATTCTCAGCCTCGGTGCATGCACATCGAGGTGCAGTCAATATAATGTTGACATTTTCATTGCTTGCAATTAAATGAAAAAAAGCGTTTTCCATCTTTAAGTATAGTATGTATTGTAGTATTGTTTGCAAGATATGTGTCTTCATTCTTGATCTTGATTTCAACCAAAAGATTCATATTCTTCATTGAAACAAAACACATCATAAGAGATATTGTAAACACTCAAAAAATATATCAAAGCATACTAAAGTCACACAAAAATGAATAACAAGAATTATAAATTCATCAAAGAAATATAAAATATTATTATATATTTTAAAATTCTTGATTTCTAGCCTCAAAGAAATCATCTAAATCAAGATGGATCATATCAGCAAAGTTTTTAAAACCATTATCGTTGTGAGCAAAATTAGGCTTTACATTATCACTTCAATAGGTCAAATTTGTTTCAATATTCTTTCCTTTCCTTTATATGGAGGCTTGATAAAGCTTTACAAGATGTCCAAGCGTATGACGGATGCTTGACCAATACCCACTCATACCACATTGGTGGCACAATTTCTCAATGCCTTTTGAAGGATTGCTTAGGCCATGATCTTCTCTTTCTTTTCTCTTTTATTTTTCTTTTGGTGGTTATAATAATAGTTAGCACATTAAAAACGATAATTATAGTGTCCTCAACCACGTCCATGGCCACAGCTACAACAACGACCACGACCACGATTTCTTTCATTTCTATAATTATCATGTATTGATGCATTCACTTCTAAAAATGGAGAAGAGCCAGTAGGACAACTTTCATGATTTTTCATTAATAGCTTATTATTTTGATCAGCCACCAAAATGCATGAGATTAATTCAGAGTATTTCTTAAAATCTCTTTCACGGTATTGCTGTTGCAGAAGCACATTAGATGTGTGAAAAGTTGACAAAGTTTTTTTCCAATAAGTCCTAATAAGTTATTTTCTTTCCACGTAATTTTAATTGAGAACTTATCTTAAATATTGCAGAATTATACTTACTTATTGTTTTATAATCTTGCAACCTCAAATGCATCCAATCATAACAAGCTTAAGGTAAAATTATTATTTTCTGATGGTCATATCTTTTTTTTTTTAACTATTCCACAATTCAAGTGGATCTTTTATAATTAAATATTTTGTTTTTAGTCCTTCATGAAGATGATGGTAGAGGAAAATCATAGCTTGTGATTTATCCTGTTTAAATGCCTCATTATCTTAGGTAATTGTATTCCCAAGACTTTAGCGTCTAAGTGCTTTTTAGCATCTAACACTCATGAAAAATAGTTCTTACCTAATATGTTAAGAGCCAAAACTTCGAATTTTACAAGATCTGACTTTATGCAAGCTAATATAAAAAATGGTAATTAGAATATAAAACATCACATAATTAGTGGAACTTTATATAAAATGATTGAATAAAATTAATTGCATTCACATTTAAAGAATTATGCCATATTAAAAATATTAGTGTAAATAGATGTTTAGCTAGTGAACTTTTATAATTCACAATAAAACATATATATATATATATTTATATTTCATGAATAATCACAAAAAGGAGAAATTAAAAGAGGCAAATGCATTATTCTTATAAAGCATTTACATTTAAAAACATAAACCTAATAGTAATAATTAATGAGATGACTAAATATAATATAACAATTCCAAGATAAAAACAAGAACAAAAAGTACAAGAGATTAGAGTGAGAACTGATACTTAGAAATTTGATCAACTTTGATATTTTTCCATCGTATAATACTAAAAATCTAATGGTGGTTTATAAGTCTAAATAGTTAAAAGGACAAATTCCAAATTTGTCACTAATTCAACATAGGATCAAATTTTGTCTATGTAATACTAATCAAAGAAAATAATCATGTTGATAACGTGTTATAGAAAAATTAAAAAAACAATATTAACAAGAAAAAAGTAGATGAAAAGTAGTGGAAAATTTTCATATTAAACTTTCATTTACAAGCTCTTCTTCATTTAATTAAATATATGTAAATAAAGCCTTCTTAATTGCTACAATGAAATATCTCATGGTCATAAATGAATCAGGGAATTTTATCTCATCATTTAATTAAGGGTTTAAAGAGGTTATATATATATATATATATATATATATATATATTCATTATTAATGTATTTACAACCATTAAAACATAATTAAAAAGGGAAATTATTAAACATGTGATAGAATAAAAATAATAGACTTGCGAGCGTACCAAATACTAACTCAATTAAAAATTAATTATAATTATGATTTAGGGAAATGCATCCTCCTTCAAGAAGCACCATTTTGATAGCTGCATCATCACCACCGCCGCCGCTAACGAATCAACGGCTGAGAACGGTGATAAGAGTGCAATTATACAAGGCAACATAAATGGGAGTAATAGTAGGATATTGTTGAGTCGTCTCCGTCAAGCATGGCTCTTGAGGATGTGAATCATAGTGAAGTGGATGGGTATATTTTATATCAGTAATCTTAATTGCTTATTATATCGTTCTTTTATGTTGACTCCCTATGAGGAAGGAAAAATGGTATTTTCAACTCAACAGTTTTTTTCCGATCCAAGAATCTTCCAAATTCAAAACTAGTTCATATTGTCAAAGATGGCCAAGACTCCCCAGTCACTAATATTTATATTTTTCATTCAGAATTTGAAAATGTAAACCCCGGTGTCTCACCGCCCCAACGGCCTCCTTCTGAGTGCTTCCTGCTATTCTTCTCTCTCTTAAGCAAATTGCATTAGAAAAAGAAAAAGGTTGT
The DNA here is from genome assembly GCA_025698475.1 of Gossypium anomalum. NCBI lineage: Eukaryota > Viridiplantae > Streptophyta > Magnoliopsida > Malvales > Malvaceae > Gossypium > Gossypium anomalum. Next base: position 9,837,702 of record CM046961.1, read on the forward strand.
GAATAAGCTGGTGATGGTCAATAATTAGTGATGTGATGTGATGAACTCACCCCTTCATATGAATATTATATCCTTGTCGGCTGATCGCTACTTTGTTAATTCCATCACGTTGCATATTAAAATATGGCTTCAAATTTTTTTTTAAAAATATTATTTTAATTTTTTATTTAATTTTATTTTGTCCTTTTTTAACTTTTATGTTTGAATTGTTTGTTAAATTAACCTAAAATTAATGAAAAAGTTAATATCTATTAACTTTGTTGACGTGTTATACACGTAGATGTCACATTAACAATTAATTGATTGTCAAATGTGGCAAAGATATATCGATGGTTGCTTGAACTAAATGAGACTATGCAATCAAACCAAGAATCAATCGGAATATCCGAAAAGAAGCATCGAATTTATTGACTTGTAAACCGATACAAACCAATTGAATCGGGCTAAAAAAATATTGAATGAACAGTTGAGTTGTTTTTTTAATATATTTTTTAATAATTTATATAATTGAATCATACAAATTGATTAAGCCTCGATGAACAAACCAATAACTTAATTGATTTGACCACTAGCCTAATTTTAAAAACTTAAAATACATGGAGACATCTAATGTAATATTACTTAGGCTTCTCCTTGTATAATTTTTTAAAAAATAGCCAAAAAGGTTGATTATTTTGAGAAAAAAATAAATTAATGATAAAAAATTTTATTAGTGGAGTTCACTTTTTCTTTTTGTCTTTTTAGTTTTATTCCACTCTATTACTTTTTCATCCATTAATATTTCATACATGTTTAATCACCATTTATAAGTTGATTTTCACACGGGTCTTACACATTTGAATGGTGATGATTATTGTAATTTTAAAATTCTATTAAAATTGATTTCTATTAAAATTCTTGAAATTTTAAAATGTTCATAAAGTTGTAAAAGAAATAAAAATTTACTTAAAGTTGTAAAAAATTCTAAAAGTGTCGATATTTTTCTATTAACTACTATATTACTTCACAAATTATGAGAATAATTTGCAAATATCAAATCACAATCTGAAGCATTGAGATCATTGTTTCTCCTTTTTTTTTAATGTGGCTGTGCATTATTAATTTAGCAAAAGCATATATTTGTTGTTTTACTATAAATTTATATATGATAAACGAATCATATGAAATCGTTTCATTAATAAACAAAATAAATTTTTAAAAATCATTAGAAATAAATAAACACCATCAAATTAGGCATATATAGAATAATTTTTTTTTCTTTCTTGTAATACTTGTGAAGATGACAAGTCTTTGAGTTAATTGATCAAATAGTTTCTTTTTTTTCTTTCTTTCATGTAGTACTTGTGAAGATGACAAGTCTTATTTTCACATGATTATATATTTTTTAAATATATTTTTATAATTTCAAAAAATTAAATTATGAAAACTCTGTCGAAACCATTTTTTGAAAAGAACGGGGATCGACTTTTTGGAAAGCAAAAATGGAGTCGCCACCGACCCTTTTAGGGTGTAGTCGGATCACCTTAAAGTAAATCATTTTAATAAAATATTATATTTATTAAAACAATAATTTTAGGCCTACGAAAATTGAGAGAAAAGGTCCGGGAGTCGGTTACGCACGAGGAAGGGTTAGCACCCCCGTAACGCCCAAAATTGGTACCAAACCGATTAAATAACTGTCCTTGTGTCTGAGATTTAAAACGTTTTTGAAATGATGTTCCTTTTTTATTACATTTGAATAATCCGAATTGGTCGTCAAAATCTTCTTGTTTTAGAAGAATATAGCACCACATCCAACGCGGTAGGATGCGATCCTTTGTATCCTCGAAAACACGATAGATTTCGACTTTCAAAAATTTATAATTTAGAAATTTCGAAAGGATGCTCAACTATTAAGTCCAATGAGAAATCGAAACCCAGCACAGTAGGGCACGATTCCTCGAACTTTCAAACGTTGAACATTATCTCGCTTAGAATTTTAGAAAAACATGAGTGAAATTGAAAAAGGATATTCGATTATTTGGAACAAATGGGAGATTGCAACCCAACACGATAGGGTACTATTCCCGAATTGCTAAACATCGAATACTTCCTTTGTCTTAAAAAAAAATTAGAAAACATGGATGGAATTCTAAAGAGATATTCGATTATTTAGAGCAAACGAGAAATTGTAACCCAGCATGATAGGGCACGATTCCTCGAATTGCTAAACATCGAATATCGCCTTCGTTTTAAGAAATTTTCAAAAAGATAATTATAAAACCAGCTTGAAATGTACTAATTCAATTTTAAAGTAAAAGGGGACAATTAGTCTTGAAGAATTTAGGAATTACAAAGTGATACTTGTAAGTTGAAAAGGGAATAAAATGCGGGATAATATACATGTGTGAGGTATTATGATGAATGAATGGCGATAATATGATTCTTTTAATCAACTACAAGTCAAACGATCAAATTTACATCAATCTATAACCTTGTCAATTTCCTAATCATAAATGAGGAATAGCTAATATAATAACAATATGAAACGAAAATAATCCACAACCATAAAAGCTAGAGTCATATATAATCATTAAGACATACATCATGGAATAGATATATATATACATTTTAAGGGTTGAGTAATATACCAAGTGCTCAAAAAACATTTTTAGAATTGACAATTTATATATAATAAAAGAATTTAAAATATGTATAAAATATGCAAAGATGGTAAGGATGTATAATGAAACATAATTTGAAGAATATGTTAGATTTACCAATCATATATATATGCGTGCATAAATTTAGAATAAAATGAAAAGGAAATGCATATATAACTAAATTAATTTTGTCGTATGCATATATATGTACAAAAGAGCTTGAATAAGATACTATGTAATATATTAAAATAATACAATATAAATAATTTCAATACAATAATTTTAAAAGCATAAATACGAATTTTGGAACGACCATTTAACCATCAAAATAATATAAGTATAGATGCATACAAAATATTTAGATGAGATACTATACAAAATATTCAAATAACTTAATAAAACGAACTTTAAGATAATCGTACATAGGAAAATAAAATGGAATAGTTAAAGCAAATTAGCTAATATATCTAGATTGGTTTTAAAATACAAGTATTTCCCAAATAGAAAACTCAACTAAATTAATATATGTACACCATGGATAATACATTGAGGAGATGTATATGTATGTAATTTTTATAAAATATTTATATAGGGTATAATGTTAGTATATATGTATAATATGAGGTATGACCTAACATTTAAACATGTGTACATAAAATATAATAGGAGTGATAATAAATATACAAAATACATTGTAAGCATTAATTAAAGTTTAAAAATATCTAAATAATAATAAAATATGCTAATTACAATAATACAAAAGTATGACCAAAAAATGACAAATAATATTAAAAAATAAAAAATAAAAAAAAATGAGACAAAGAAAAAAAATAATGCAGAAACCATATTAAGTCTAGGGGATTAAATTGAATTTAAAACAAAAAATTTAAAGCACAGATCACAAATAATAAAAGAAGCCGGCCCCAAAATAATGCACACTGAAAAATAAGGACTGAATGGGACAATATCCCTTTTGTCCATATGCGCGTGGCTATCAAGTGGACCGAAGTGGGATAGTAACAAAGTTAAAGGGCTAAATTAAAAATAAAAGAAATGAATTAAAAACATTTGGAAATGCGGAAGGGCCTAAATGGCAAATAGACCATCTGGTCTAAAACACGCGGATCTCTTGCCCTCCTGGGTCGGGTCGAGCGGGTCATAGTGAAACGGCGCCGTTTTGGCATTTAGAACCCATGCCCAAAACGACGCCGTATGGGACCATTATATAAGCCAATTTTTTTGTTAAACATTTCATTTTTGCTTCTTCCCCAAAAAAAACTAAACTCTCTCCCTCTCAAATTTTTTAGGATCCGGCCTAGCTCGGTCAATGGCCGTCGTGCCGACCGTCGGCCACCAGCGACGGCGCCGCCGTACGCGGTGGCCGGGAAGCTCGAAACTCCCTCTTTTGAACCCCTTTTCACGTAGAAGAAGATTTAGGACCTAAGAAAAACATAAACTAAACCCCAAAACCCCTTAAAATAGCAAAAAAGTCCCAACTTTTGGCTTCCTCCGTCGAAGTTTTAACCGGATCTCTAGGGATCCATCGACTTTCGAACCAGAGAAGCGTGTACCGAGGGTATCAACGCCGAAAAATAGGTAAAACTTTTCCTTTTGTATATCTTTAAGCCATAGATTCAAAATAAAAAATGAATGAACAACGAAAAAAATGAAACCTTTGAAATATTTCTTTGATTAATCTCTGTATAGATAGATCTTTTTCTTTTTCTCTTTTTTTTGAAAAGTCCCCCCCTTTTACAAATGATTTCTTCTTGGCTTTATAGCCGATTACAACAGTAAAACAATATTATTTTTCTTTGTCTCTGCTACTGTTTGCGTCTTTGCTTCGGTTTTCTGCTCTTTGTTTGTCTCTTCTTTTGCAGGTGCTGGTAAATGTGATGGGACGGGGTTAGTCGAGGAGTGTCAGACGGTCACGTGCATGAGCGGAAGATGCGGAGGTCAATGCATGCAGCGCACCTAGCGTGGCGCCTAGGGTTTCTTGTGTTTGAAAACTTTGTTTAGATTTTGGGCCTATAAGGCCATTAGGTTTTTTTTGTTATTTTGGGTTTTAATTTTGGTTTTAGTGGGTTTGTAAGTGGACATTTGGGCTTACTATTATTTGGTTTTATTTTTAATTTTAGTTTATAATGGGTCGGGCAAATTGGGCCTATTACAGCTGCCCCTCTTTGCTCATTGTCGTGTAACGAGAATGGAGCAAAGACCTTAGGAGGGCCAAATTTGCCTGGACCTACCGAGTCTCGACTTCTTTCGATGCTTCTTTCTTTCAAATAGCTTCATTCCAATCCACTGCATCCTCAGAGGTATAGGAACTGTTGCTTTGATCTACTTCACTGCAACTTCAGGAAGCCAGATCTTCAATCTTCAACCTACTCCACTACAACTTTAGGGAGCTAGGATGATGGCTTAAATCTGCTTCACTGCAACTTCAGGAAGCCAAGATTCATCGTCTTCGATTTGCCCCACTGCAACTTCAGGGAGACAAGATCTACAATTTTCAACCTACTCCACTACAACTTTAGGGAGCTAGGATACTTAAATCTGCTTTACTGTAACTTCAGAAAGCCAGATCTTCAATCTTCAAACTACTCCACTACAACTTTAGGGAGCTAGGACGCTTAACTTGAATCTGTTCCATCGCAACTTCAGAGAAACAAAATCTGCAAATTTTAGCCTACTCCACTACAACCTTAGGGAGTTAGGATGGTAGCTTGAATCTGCTTCACTGCAACCTCAGAGAGCCAAGATTCATCGTCTTTGATCTATTCCACTGCAACTTCAGAGAAACAAGATCTGCAAATTTCAGCCTACTCCGCTACAACTTTAGGGAGCTAGGATGATAGCTTGAATCTGCTCCACTGCTACCTCAGAGAGCCAAGATTCACTGAAACTTCAAGGAGATCTGCTGTGGCTTTTAGCCGCTCCAATGCCATTTCAGGGAGGAGAGATCCACTGAAACTTTAAGGAGATCTGCCGTGGCTTCTAGCCGCTCTAATGCCATTTCATGGAGAAGATTCACTGAAACTTCAAGGAGATCTGTTGTGGCTTCTAGCCGCTCCAACGCCATTTCAGAGAGAAAAGATCCACTGAAACTTCAAGGAGATCTGTTGTGGCTTCTAGCCGCTCCAACGCCATTTCAGAGAGCAAAGATCCACTGAAACTTCAAGGAGATCTGTTGTGGCTTCTAGCTGCTCCAACGCCATTTCAGGGAGAAAAGATCCACTGAAACTTCAAGGAGATCTGTTGTGGCTTCTAGCCGCTCCAACGCCATTTCAGAGAGAAAAGATCCACTGAAACTTCAAGGAGATCTGTTGTGGCTTCTAGCCGCTCCAACGCCATTTCAGGGAGAAAAAATTTACTGAAACTTCAAGGAGATCTACTGTGGCTTTTAGCCGCTCCAATGCCATTTCAGGGAGAAAAAATTTACTGAAACTTCAAGGAGATCTGCTGTGGCTTTTAGCCGCTCCAACGCCATTTCAGGTAAAAGAGATCCACTGAAACTTCAAGGAGATCTGCTGTGGCTTTTAGCCGCTCCAACGCCATTTCAAGGAAAAGAGATCCACAGAAACTTCAAGGAGATTTGCTGTGGCTTTTAGCCGCTCCAACGCCATTTCAGGGAGAAGAGATCCACTGAAACTTCAAGGAGATCTGTTGTGGCTTTTAGCCGCTCCAACGCCATTTCAAGGAGAAGAGATCCACTGAAACTTCAAGGAGATCTGCTGTGGCTTTTAGCCGCTCCAACGCCATTTCAGGGAGAAGAGATCCACTGAAACTTCAAGGAGATCTGCTGTGGCCTTTAGCTGCTCCAACGCCATTTCAGGGAGAAGAGATCCACTGAAACTTCAAGGAGATCTCTGTGTGGCTTTTAGCCGCTCCAACGCCATTTCGGGAGAAGAGATCCATTGAAACTTCAAGGAGATCTGCTGTGGCTTTTAGTTGCTCCAACGCCATTTCGGGAGAAGAGATCCACCAAACTTCAAGGAGATCTGCTGTGGCTTTTAGCCGCTCCAACGCCATTTCAGGGAGAAGAGATCCACTGAAACTTCAAAGAGATCCGTTGTGGCTTTTAGCCGCTCCAACGCCATTTCGGGGAAGAGATCCACCAAACTTCAGGAGATCTGCTGTGGGCTTTTAGCCGCCCAACGCCATTTCAGGAGAAGATATTTGATTTTCACTGTTACCCTACTCGCTAAGGGGTTAAGGCCCATCATCTTCGATCTGTTTCCCTACTACTTAGGGGTTTAAGATATGTAAATCCAAATGTTACCCTACGCTTGGGGGTTAAAGCCCATCATCTTTGATCTATTTCCCTCTTTTGTTTAGGGGTTAAGATCTATAAATTCAGCTTGTTACCCTACTGCTTAGGGGGTTAAAGCTTGTGAATTTACTGATTTTAGGGATATGACCTGTAGAATCAATTCCATGTATCTAGACTTATGTCAAATGATTAGGATGCTATGATCGAATCAAATGCTCCTGACTAGATGTGATGAATGTGTCGAACAATTAGGATGCTATGATCGAAATGAATCAAATGCTCCTAATTAGATGTGATGAATGTGTCAAATAATTAGGATGCTATGATCAAAATAAATCAAATGCTCCTAATTAGATATGTTATGAATGAAATATGAATGAAAATGATCCCTCTCTTTTTCTCTTTTATTTATTTATTATTTTTTTTAAAAAAGGCTTAAGGTATTATTGCTCGTTGTTCATCAGGACATTATCATTGACGTATCACACTGCCATTTTGTTCAGTTGGTATTCTTGATAGAAAACCCAAAGAAACATCCTCAATCTGCTCAGTAATCTTGCCCCACTTAAACTTTTATGGAGTTTTTGCTTATCCAACCCTCTGCAACTCAGGGTATATGATTTGTCTCATCTTTAATCAATTTGATCTGTTACACCATTCCCTAGGTGTAATGACCCGCTGTATATGCTCGATATTTGCATGAATGCAGAATGTCATTTTTTGCGAGAATGGTCCGCTTTTTACACTTAGGTTGACATCACTCGTCATTTGTCGAGGTTGTATTACTGATGAAATATCTTTCCTCTTCATTCAACTGATATCTTTGACAAAAAATTCGAAGAGATAGTCGCAATTTAGAAACATTTTCAACCCTTGTGCTTGGTGAGTTCTAAACGATGGTCCTGTTTCAAGTTTCTATACTGTTTAGAGGCTTCCAGAGTAATATGCAAAGTTTCTTTTGTGAAAGCATTATTGGTCCACTAATCATTATTTTAATGCAAAATGCTTGAAAAAGATCAGAGCAATGGACAAGAAGGCAATTAATTGAGAGCATGGCTCGAAACAAATAAATTAATCAAAGATTGCAAATGCGATAAGAAGGAAATTAACTCAAAATGAATAAGTTAATCAAAGATAGAAATGCAATAAGAAAGAAATTTATTTGGACATATTTTGAAAAGAATAAGGTAATCAAAGATCACAAATTCAAGGATGGGAAAAATAGAAGCTAGGTGCCCCAGATATCGCAGCTTGAGCTTCTCTGTACCATCTTCTCGAGGACCTTTCTGAGCTCAATATGTGTTTAGGGGATCCGAAGTACTTTGTCGATGCCCCAAGACGTAGCATGCTTCTTTATTGTTAATTCAGGCATAGCAAGACTGTTGTATGCCTCACTTTGATCCAAATTTGAGCAGCTCTTTTCGGGTTTTCAACTCAAATCCCCTTTGGTCTCAAGGCGCCATTTGCTGGTTTTCGTCTTGGCCTCTCCCTTTTTTTTTTTTTTTCAAGGTTCCCTTTGCGGGTTTTCGCCTTGGCCTCTCACTTTCTAAATGAAATACTTCTTGACGAAATCTGAATTCACCGATTTGGGCAGATCTTTGCCATCTATTTCGGTCAATATTAATGCCCTTCCAAAACTGGCCTTCTTTACTCCATAAGGTCCTTTGGCATCCACTTTCCTCTGAAGTCCTCTTATATAGGAAGGATCTTCTTCAATATCAAGTTCTCCTAATGGAATTCTCTAGGATGACCCTCTTCATCGTAAGCTCGCACTGTTCATTGGACCATGACATATGATTTTTAACCTCCTTTCTTCAAATTCAACTAATCGTATCAGGGTTGGATCCGTTTTGCCTTATCCAATTTCAATTCGGGCAAGACTCAGAGACAAGAAATCTTTTCTTCAAAATCGTTTTTATCCCATAGACTAATGAAATGTGTTGCCCCAGCTAAAATCCCGACCGATGTTCTTCTTATGCCAGTCTTTACAAGTCTCGATCATCTCCCCATGATTTTTAGTGTGTTATTGGGTTTTTTTTTTTTTTTTGCTTTTGCTTTTGCTTTTGCTTTTGCTTTTGCTTTTGCAATATAGCACCTAATCTTTGAACAGACTGCAAACTTTTGACATTATGCAGTTGTGTTGAACATGATCTTTTCTGGCTTCTTTTTTTTTTTTTTGGGCATCCCTTTTTTGAAATTTGATGACTGTCGACTTAGTAATATTGGCATATGAAACAACTTTTATCCCTTTCGCGGAGTAATCGACGACCCGAAAGATGAATCAGTATCCGCTAGAAGCTTTCAAAGGGGTTGGCCCATAAAATCCATGCCCCACCTATAGAAAATCTGTGAAGAAATTGAGGAGGCATGAAAATTTTGTCTTTTTGTTTGGCATTCACAGCTTGACTGATACAATCCCCTTCTATGTTGGATCAGCAGCACCCGGAACTCATGATTAGCTTAACTAATGTAAAACCATTAACATGTGCCCTTTTGATACTCATACAGACCCTTTTAGCACCATAGGCCTTAGTAGCCCAGGCATATCTTGATACGATCATGTGAGAACATCCTTGACTTTTTGGGATGACTCAATGATGTCTTGTTTTGTCTTTGGGGTGATGCAGACTCTAATGTTTGCCTCTTTCTCTTGTCTTAGGCTTGCTGACCACTGACTTTTTGTAAAGTAGGATCCCCTTTTCTAATCTTATTCTACCGTCCTTAACACATCAAGAGATAGGCTACATCTCTGTCATCTTCAAGGTTCTGAGATCCCTCTAGACACATATCTCGCTCAAAAGGAGACTCTGAGTTAGTAGCAACGTTGTTCATATCGTTGATATCTGGAGACCTGTTGTAGTAGTCTGCAGGCGATTCCAAAGAATAAATTATTCTAAGGATGATTATTTGTATGGCATGATCACGAATGAAAGAATCTAAGAATGACCGTTTATACAGTATGAAATGGAAAGAACAAAATAATGGTAATAAAAAACATGTATTTCATTGAAATAAGGATTGTGGATATAAGCCTATTTCACAAAAGGATTCTTGTTGCTTCTAGGCTTAAAACAACAAGTATGTTTTGAATATTACTCTAGATTAGCTCTAAAAATACAAGGATTTCTTTCACAGTCCCATTGTTTAAAACACCCTAAGTACGTAAAGGCAGAAGCTTGGAAAAGTCTACTCCCGGGTTCCCTCTTCTGATACGTCGTTAATGTTTGGATTCCCCAATATCAGGTCTTGCATTAGAGTCCTGAGCTCGATGCACCTTTAGATCTCATGCCTCTACCTATCACGGAAGTCATAATGTCCACCTCTTTAACAGAAAGGTTAGATAACAGATTTCCTGCTCCAGAGGGATCATCGAACTTCACGATACCCAGTTTGATAAATCTTTCGATTAGCTTTTTAAAAGCAGTACAGTTCTCGATGGAATTCCCCGTGATTCCCGCATGGTATTCACATTGACTGCTTGCATCGTACCATTTGGGGTATGGGGGCTGTATTGGTTCTATGTAAAAAGGGGATACAACATGTGCATCGAATAGAATGTGGTACAGCTCCCTGTACGTGATTGGGATGGGCGCCGGTTGGGGTTTTTCAGAGTTCGGTCTTGAATTGGGTTCTTGCCTTGGGGAGACCTGATGGCTGGTAGTTACTATTCTTGGCTGGCTTACCATAATCGGCTCCGAACTGCCCTTGTTATACCTACTCGCATCATTCGCTTCTTTTTTCTTCTTCGGAACCTTCAAAGTCCATCCTCCCCTCTCCTTCGTTTCTGCCAGAACAACTGGTTTGGCCCGATCATCTTCTGGGCTAAAACTTGAACCCATCGGGAAGTTTGATAGTGCCGAGGTATTAGCCTGATATTGGTGTCCGATAACAACGGGTGCCTCTTGCATGTTTGGTTGGGTCAGGACACTTATTGGTTTAGAGCCTGGGGAATAGACGATCTCTTTATTATCATCCTCACTATTGACCACTGGGCCACTCTCTTTTTTAAATTCTCTGGCCAATAACTGGTTTAACTGGCACTGGCCCATCATACTTCTTTGGAGTTCTAGGATTTGTTCTCGCATATCTTGTTGAATTCTGATCAATTGCTCTTGCATCTGTATTTGCCTTTGCTCCATTCTCTCTATCCTTTGGTCCATATCTTTTATCGGTTCTGAAATAATTTTACCTAATTAGGGCCCCTTAGTGAAAGTTTAATGCGAATGATGCAATGCAATGCAAATGATGCAATGCAATGCAAATGCATGAGATGAATGCAAAGGAAAGAAAGATGTTGATTTTGAATTAAATTCCCTTAGAACAACTTTTCTAGATAACAAATTCTTTTACATAAAATGGATTACGTATACAGCCTTGCTTTCATATTCTGGATGAAGACACTGATCCCATTTCCTCGTGAAAGTCTGATCTAGCAAGCTTTTGATAAATGCCCCTACTGGCTCCTTTTGCGATTCAACTCACCACTTACTATCCTTGCAATGTTTATTAGCTCCTTTAGGAAGGTCGGGACGCGACGGCCTTTGAATAATCTTTATCAGCTTGAACCCTTAGGTAAAGTCTTGTTTTCTTCTACGAATCATTAGCCTTCTTCTCGCTGTGTGTTCACTTGGACCAGATTCGGACAACCGTATTGTAATTCAGTTTATTAAGAAATTTGTTTTCTTATGACAAACTGTTCTATTTGGAAATCGAATGTCAACCAACACCTCCTTTCTATGATGATGTAATGCAATGCAGTCATAAACAACAAATACAAAACACGTTAGTATAGAAATAAATAACAACTAAAGTACCTATTTAGGTGATCACTAGGGGTTCGGAGTGGCTCTTCCTAGGGTAAGCTCCTAGGTCTCTCTATATGTGGCTCGGTTCTAGAGTAAAGGTACACGAACCAAGAGATTCCTCGATCTTCACCCACTATAGGCTCATATAGATCGAGTTCGGTTCAGGGGGATACATTTCCTTACGACCATGCGGAGATGAAAATCTCACGAAATCATAAGTACGGATGTACCCCGGAAGCAATCCACTAGCCCATGCGGAGGTGAAAACCTCACGAAAGCATAGTTTCTTACTCCCACTTATAAGGTGTGACCACAGCGGTCATGCAATACAATATGCGAGGAGATATGCATAAAAAAAACCGAGGCAATAAAGAGAATAGGAAAAAATGTAAACCGTAAGAAAAATGGACGAAAAGCAATGAAGGGATCATAAATTAAAAAAATAAATTTTCAATTTTCGACAAAGGAAAAAAATCAATCAATTAATGGCTCGACTCTCAAAGTCCCCAGTGGAGTCGCCAAGCTGTCAAAACCATTTTTTGAAAAGAACGGGGATCGACTTTTTGGAAAGCAAAAATGGAGTCGCCATCGACCCTTTTAGGGTGTAGTCGGATCACCTTAAAGTAAATCATTTTAATAAAATATTATATTTATTAAAACAATAATTTTAGGCCTACGAAAATTGAGAGAAAAGGTCCGGGAGTCGGTTACACACGAGGAAGGGTTAGCACCCCCGTAACGCCCAAAATTGGTACCAAACCGATTAAATAACTGTCCTTGTGTCTGAGATTTAAAACATTTTTGAAATGAGGTTCCTTTTTTATTACATTTGAATAATCCGAATTGGTCGTCAAAATCTTCTTGTTTTAGAAGAATATAGACCACATCCAACGCGGTAGGATGCGATCCTTTGTATCCTCGAAAACACGATAGATTTCGACTTCCAAAAATTTATAATTTAGAAATTTCGAAAGGATGCTCAACTATTAAGTCCAATGAGAAATCGAAACCCAAAGACGATGAGGGGCACGATTCCTCGAACTTTCAAACGTTGAACATTATCTCGCTTAGAATTTTAGAAAAACATGAGTGAAATTGAAAAAGGATATTCGATTATTTGGAACAAATGGGAGATTGCAACCCAACACGATAGGGTACTATTCCCGAATTGCTAAACATCGAATACTTCCTTTGTCTTAAAAAAAATTAGAAAACATGGATGAAATTCTAAAGAGATATTCGATTATTTAGAGCAAACGAGAAATTGTAACCCAGCACGATAGGGCACGATTCCTCGAATTGCTAAACATCGAATATCGCCTTCGTTTTAAGAAATTTTCAGAAAGATAATTATAAAACCAGCTTGAAATGTACTAATTCAATTTTAAAGTAAAAGGGGACAATTAGTCTTGAAGAATTTAGGAATTACAAAGTGATACTTGTAAGTTGAAAAGGGAATAAAATGCGGGATAATATACATGTGTGAGGTATTATGATGAATGAATGGCGATAATATGATTCTTTTAATCAACTACAAGTCAAACGATCAAATTTACATCAATCTATAACCTTGTCAATTTCCTAATCATAAATGAGGAATAGCTAATATAATAACAATATGAAACGAAAATAATCCACAACCATAAAAGCTAGAGTCATATATAATCATTAAGACATACATCATGGAATAGATATATATATACATTTTAAGGGTTGAGTAATATACCAAGTGCTCAAAAACATTTTTAGAATTGACAATTTATATATAATAAAAGAATTTAAAATATGTATAAAATATGCAAAGATGGTAAGGATGTATAATGAAACATAATTTGAAGAATATGTTAGATTTACCAATCATATATATGTGCGTGCATAAATTTAGAATAAAATGAAAAGGAAATGCATATATAACTAAATTAATTTTGTCGTATGCATATATATGTACAAAAGAGCTTGAATAAGATACTATGTAATATATTAAAATAATACAATATAAATAATTTCAATACAATAATTTTAAAAGCATAAATACGAATTTTGGAACGACCATTTAACCATCAAAATAATATAAGTATAGATGCATACAAAATATTTAGATGAGATACTATACAAAATATTCAAATAACTTAATAAAACGAACTTTAAGATAATCGTACATAGGAAAATAAAACGGAATAGTTAAAGCAAATTAGCTAATATATCTAGATTGGTTTTAAAATACAAGTATTTCCCAAATAGAAAACTCAACTAAATTAATATATGTACACCATGGATAATACATTGAGGAGATGTATATGTATGTAATTTTTATAAAATATTTATATAGGGTATAATGTTAGTATATATGTATAATATGAGGTATGACCTAACATTTAAACATGTGTACATAAAATATAATAGGAGTGATAATAAATATACAAAATACATTGTAAGCATTAATTAAAGTTTAAAAATATCTAAATAATAATAAAATATGCTAATTACAATAATACAAAAGTATGACCAAAAAATGACAAATAATATTCAAAAACAAAAAATAAAAAAAAATGAGACAAAGAAAAAAAATAATGCAGAAACCATATTAAGTCTAGGGGATTAAATTGAATTTAAAACAAAAAATTTAAAGCACAGATCACAAATAATAAAAGAAGCCGGCCCCAAAATAATGCACACTGAAAAATAAGGATCGAATGGGACAATATCCCTTTTCCATCCATATGCGTGGCTATCAAGTGGACCAAGTGGGATAGTAACAAAGTTAAAGGGCTAAATTAAAAATAAAAGAAATGAATTAAAAACATTTGGAAATGCGGAAGGGCCTAAATGGCAAATAGACCATCTGGTCTAAAACACGCGGATCTCTTGCCCTCCTGGGTCGGGTCGAGCGGGTCATAGTGAAACGGCGCCGTTTTGGCATTTAGAACCCATGCCCAAAACGACGCCGTATGGGACCATTATATAAGCCAATTTTTTTGTTAAACATTTCATTTTTGCTTCTTCCCCAAAAAACTAAACTCTCTCCCTCTCAGCCCCTTTAGGATCCGGCCTAGCTCCGGTCAATGGCCGTCGTGCCGACCGTCGGCCACCAGCGACGGCGCCGCCGTACGCGGTGGCCGGGAAGCTCGAAACTCCCTCTTTTGAACCCCTTTTCACGTAGAAGAAGATTTAGGACCTAATAAAAACATAAACTAAACCCCAAAACCCCTTAAAATAGCAAAAAAGTCCCGACTTTTGGCTTCCTCCGTCGAAGTTTTAACCGGATCTCTAGGGATCCATCGACTTTCGAACCAGAGAAGCGTGTGTCGAGGGTATCAACGCCGAAAAATAGGTAAAACTTTTCCTTTTGTATATCTTTAAGCCATAGATTCAAAATAAAAAATGAATGAACAACGAAAAAAATGAAACCTTTGAAATATTTCTTTGATTAATCTCTGTATAGATAGATCTTTTCCTTTTTCTCTTTTTTTTGAAAAGTCCCCCTTTTACAAATGATTTCTTCTCGCTTTTTATAGCCGATTACAACATGATAAAACAATATTATTTTTCTTTGTCTCTCACTCTTTTTGCGCTTGCGTCTTTGCTTCGGTTTTCTGCTCTTTGTTTGTCTCTTCTTTTGCAGGTGCTGGTAAATGTGATGGGACGGGGTTAGTCGAGGAGTGTCAGACGGTCACGTGCGTGAGCGGAAGATGCGGAGGTCATGCCAGATACAGCACCTAGCGTGGCGCCTAGGGTTTCTTGTGTTTGAAAACTTTGTTTAGATTTTGGGCCTATAAGGCCATTAGGTTTTTTTTTGTTATTTTGGGTTTTAATTTTGGTTTTAGTGGGTTTGTAAGTGGACATTTGGGCTTACTATTATTTGGTTTTATTTTTAATTTTAGTTTATAATGGGTCGGGCAAATTGGGCCTATTACAAACTCTTTTTAGAATTTTATAGGGATTTATTGTTAAATTTTTTTAAAAGTACTAAATTGATATTTTAGCAATAGTTTAGGGACCAAATTAGTTTCACTCTATGAGTTAATGTGCCATTCCATTAGTTCGTTGGGTGATTATTTTGTAACTTTTTATATTTTAATGATAAAACCGAAAAATTACTAATAATTAGGTGACTAATGGTGCAACTTAATGGAATAGATTTGAGAAATAATGACTTAATGGCCCATGTTGATGTCTATTACTGAAAAGTTACTATTTTTTTTGTAAAATTTGACATGTATTCTTTTTTTAGTTAAATTTGACCCTCAATCTTCTTAAAAAAGAGTTAAATTTGACTATTAACCTTTCAAAGAGATTCTAATGAAAATACTAACTAAAACATTAAATTTCTAAACATGACAGCTTGCATGGCAATCCATGTGCACTTCATGCTTCTTCTTTTTTTTTTTTGAATTTTTATGAATTAAATTTTTTTTGTTGGTGTGATATATAAGATAAATAGTGTCAAGTTAGCATGAAGTATATGTGGACTATCATATTGCCATGGTAACATCATTAGAAAATTAAAATTTTATTTAAAATTTCTCTTAGAAAAAGTTATTTCACTCTTTTTAAAGATTAGTAGCCAAATTTGGCTAAAAAAAGAATAAGGGCTAAATTGATTAAAGATATAAACATTATGGACTAAATTTGTGATTATGTTTTTTTTGAAGAATCATGGCAATTTTTCTAAAAGACAAAGCTTGCCCTTCAAATCCAAACCCCAAAAAATCCAATTTAAAAGTAATCCCCATCCAAAGTCCCGATCCCGTCCATTTGCCAGCTCTATTGGTGTTCCTTTGTTTTCTTCTTGTTTTAAATGTCGAGGGTACAATCGTCATTTTATTCACATTTTGTCCAAGAATTTTTCACGTGGCACCTACTTGTAAGTGTAACTTGTGTGTCTAAAAAAAAAAAAAAAACCTTAGATGTGCTTCGCTCGCAACACCTAATAATAATTACCTAGAAAAGTTCTCTACTTTTTTCGGTGGAATTCAAAAATTTTAGACAAAATAAGATTTACGAGTGATTGATTAAGAGAAATTATATAAATTTCTAAAAAAATAATTATCTAAATTTTTTAGTAAAAAATAAAATTTATATTATAACAAATAATCTATCTATGGCACAACATTAATTCTCAACTCTAAAAATACATTAATTATTATCAAAACATCAATGCTAAAAATAATGATAAATCATACTCTCATTTAAGACCATTTTTCCCAAAATCAATTAACACAAAATACAAACAAACTTATAAACTTTATGTATTGTCACCATTAGTATTATAAATCAACCTTTCAATTTCTTTCTTTTTTCTTTGGCAAAAAAATTTCACTCCAAAAAGACAATAAACAAACATACCAAGTCTAAAAAATACCAAACAAATAACTCGGATAAACTAATATGAGAAAACTATAGTATCCTCTAGGTTTATCTTACATCCTTACATTAAAAAGATGGAGGTGCAGGTAAACCATCCTTGTCAAAAACAAAGACCAAGGAAGATGGTAGTTGATTCCAACAACCAGAAATGTACATCTCTTGTTTAGCAAACCAATTCGTTACCCTATTGACTTCTCGTTTAATAACATTAACTTTCACCGAAGACAGTTGCATGACTGCTTATCAAAAACCTCAAGGATAGGCCTTTTTCTCCACCTTTGATCTTAACTCTTCTTCTTAATATCTAAAGCAATAATTTGGGAGTCATTCTCGATTATCATCACATTGCTCCATTTGTTCTTCATAGCTAATTTAATCCCCGCAACTATAGCTTTAGCCTCGGGAACCTTTGATGAATCCACTATAATCCTTTTACCAATCCCATCCAGCATCTTCCCACTTGCATTTCTGCCTATTACTCCAATACTAGCACAAGATATTGAGGTGTTAAATGCCCCATCACAATTAACTTTAACTCAACCTTTTGGTGGTTTCTCCCAAACATCAATACAAGTTGTCGACTTCCCGGTTCAATCAAAGTTATTGTTTGAATAAACGACACCTTGAGCAAATAAAAATTCATCCACCAAATAATTAATCCTTCGAATAATTCTCTCCAAATCAAGTTTTTCACCTCCAATTGTAACCTCACATCTAGCTTTCTAGATGTGCTAGCAAGTGAAAACAATTTTAACTGTGACATTCTCCCTCATACAAGGCATTTGTAACAACTCTGAGAATCATAATGATTGAATTCAACCTGTAGCAGTTCGACTTTTAACAAATTGGAAATGGTAGTTTTGAAACTATTTTTTGATGATCGAGTTAGTAAATATTATTTATTAATATTTATGCAGTTATTACAGTATTATACTGAATTCTGGTCTAATAATTTGGTTATGTGGAAAATTAGTCAAGGTACAAATGTACCAGTTCAAAAGTTAGTGGTTTTGAAAATTGATGTATCGAGACTTCGTTTCTATAAACCGTGACTTTAAATATTTTTATTAAATATTTACGAATTTATTGTATAGGTGAATTGAATTTTGGATTAGTAATTTTGTCAAAATAGTGATTAACTAAGATATAAGAACTAAATCATAAAAATGGTAAAAGTTATTTGTTATTAATTTTTACTTGATAAATGATTAATTTAATGATTAAACCAAGGATTAAAGTTGCAAATAATCCACTTAGATTTAGTGGACGGTTAGGTGATGGTTTTTCATTAAATAAAAGTAAAGTTTTATAATTAAATGAATGTAAGTTTAATATATGAAAAGATAAAAGTGGTCATCTTTTATGTCCTTCTTTCTTCATTAGAAAACCTTAGGAGCATCCATTTTTGAAGCTCCACGAATCGTTATTGCATGTTAATGATTTTGAAACTCGTTTATAGTAAATTTTATGTTTTTGTAATTATTGTAATTTGATTAAGTTAACTTGGGTATTAAATCATAAAACTGTTAAAATTTATAAAAGTTGTCATTGATGATTTGTGAATTTTTTGGTGTTTAAGTGTTAGCCTTTAAACTTAGATGTGATAAAGGACTAAATTATAAAGTAAAATTCGTTAGTTTTGAGTTTAGGGATTAAAATGTAAATATTTTGAAATTGACATGAAATTTCTATAATGATTGAATTTAAAGGTTTGTAGAGGGATTAAATTGAAATCAAAATGAAAAATAGGGCTTAAATGTGAAAATTATGATAGTTTCTATTTTAGGGACTAAATTGAATAAAATGTGAAACTTTAGAAAAATTTTGTAAAATGAAATAGAATTGGTATATTGTTGTAATAAGTTGTTAAAAGATGTTTAGAGTTAATAAATTGGTTTGGATCAATTGGATGATAATCCAAAAATAGGAGAAATTGCATATTAGTCATCAACTTCTCGTTGGTTGTTATTTTTGACAGGTAAGTTCTTATGGACTTACGTTATTAATTTTTGGTATGTTTGTGTTATTTTGTTTTTCTGATAGTTAGAAATGTTATATATATAAAGTTTTTGGCATTAGATGGATTAAATCATCCAATATGAAATATATGATAAATAGGAATAGATGTGTAATATTGAATGAATGTGAAATTGTTATATGATTATATTATGTGCATTTGATGATATCATACAGTTTAAATTGTATTTGGATTGCTTTCTGAAGCACGAAAAACATGTATACGGCTGAAATGATTGAGTTGGTATGAATACAATATTAGTACTATGCGAATATGAAATGTTTATATGATATGATGATTTGTATGGAATGATGTTATAGTGATTAAAATGTTATTAATACAATGTTAAGGCCCGCGTGACCTTAGTAAATGATTAGGATACAAATGACATGTCATTAGGGTTTTAAATGTAGTAGGTATTCTATAACGGTGTTTATATTGTATCAAGCACTATGTACTATTGTTGGATATCTTATCAATAGCTGAGATCCTGCATGTGTTGCAGATTCTCCATAGCTTATGTGAGTACAATTGAATAAAGGTTAATTCCCAATTTATAGCTCGTGTGAGCAATTTCAGTCACGTGTATCCGAAGTTAATTTGCTATAGTTCTCCAGATGAAAAAAGTAAGTAAATGAATTCGAAATGAATAGAAAGATTAAATGTGAAATAGATTATTACACATATGAATTGAGTGTGATTGAAAAGATTGAATAAATTAAATTATTACGTTGCAAAACGAGCATGACTTGAGCGTGATATGAAAGAGAACTTAAATATTTGTGTTAATTAAATTGAGTATGAATTGGATATCATATGTTTTACTATATTAAATTGTTGCGTGGATATATGTGATTTGCATTAGTAGTTCTTGACATATAAGTAAACTAACCTAATGGTTGTTTTTGTGGAAATGTATACAAAAGTACAAGGAAGACAAGGATGCCATACTAATTATCAAATTGGTTTAATAGTTTAAGTTAGCTTAAGATCAATGTATGTTGTGTTAATTTCATATGAGTTTACTAAGCATTCGTAATGATTATCTTGTTTGCTTTCTTGTCTCTGTATAGGTTATTTTGCAGAAGGTGTCGATTAGATCCATCTAGAGCTCACACTATCCAACCCCTGATTCGATAGTCTTTTAATTGTTCCAAACTCAGTTATGTGAGGATTGGTTTCGTACTTATATTGTCTTGAATAATTATAAGTTTGGTCTAATGATTATATTGAGTTTAGGATGGCTTGTTAAGTTGTGCAAAAGTGTGTGGAAATTGACTGTAACACCCCTTACTCGGTTCACTCATTGAACCCGAGTAATAGAATGCTACAGACAAATACAAATGATTTACATGCAATTTATAATTTAAAATTTAAATTAAATATCAATACATCACATATAATCAAGTATAACAAGCATTAAAACCAAATTCAGGTTTATATCGAGCTTACGAAAGCTTAAAATAAACTCGATATCAAACAATGATCAATTTGAAACAAAAACAAAAAGATAAGAACAATTTTGCAACTGGGGTCACACAGTCGTGTCCCCTGACAGTGTGGAAAGCTAAGGTCATGTAGGGATGGGACACATGACCATGTGGGCAAGCCGTGTAACAGCCTGATGCCGTGTGGGGTTGGAGTCACACGGTCGTGGGAACAAATCGTGTAACTCACTGATGTCATGTGGGTCAAAAGTGCAATTATTCAAAATATTTCACATAGTCGTGTCGCTAGGTTGTGTAATAGAATGTGGTTGTGTGCACAAAATTTCACCCAAAAACATACAGACCACACAACCGTGACAAGTGCCCGTGTATGGCACACGTTCATGCATCAGCCTGTGTATCAGGTCATGTATACCTGAAGAAACATTT
This sequence comes from Gossypium anomalum, assembly GCA_025698475.1. Classification (NCBI taxonomy): domain Eukaryota; kingdom Viridiplantae; phylum Streptophyta; class Magnoliopsida; order Malvales; family Malvaceae; genus Gossypium; species Gossypium anomalum. Next base: position 9,858,683 of record CM046961.1, read on the forward strand.
CTAAACAAGGCTTCTAACCCTAGTTCACTTATGCCATAAGTAAATATTATATCATATCTCAACCAATTCAAAATCATCAAATTTATGCCAAAAACATCACTTATAACAATAATCTTAAGTGCCTAACCAATATGCCACAATTGACACATTAATTCAACAATTCAAAGTCCATCAAAACAACACATACATATCATTCCAATATGCCTTCAAAGACACCTCAATACAATCAAAAAATTTATCTATTTATCTATTCAAGCAACATCAATTTAACATTATAAGCATGTACTTTTTGTAACACCCCTAACCCTTATCCATCGCCAGAACAGGGCTACGGAACATTACCGGACTTTACAGATTAATTACAGACATTTCACAACATTTATTATTTATATCAAGAATCAATTATAAAACAATCACATTGTCCCTTAGATGGGCCCTCGAGGCCCGATATACACTTTAAAAGTGAATCGGGACTAAACCGAACACTTAAGAAATTTTTTCCAAAATCTCAAATTTTTTCTTAAGAGTAGGGGACACACATCCATGTGGCCGGCCGTGTAAGCCACGCCTGTGTCTTAGGCCGTGTGGGCATTTGATATGAGACACACGGCCGTGCCCCAGCCTGTGTCCTTACCCGTGTAACTCTCTAACTTGTGACACACGGCCAACCACATGCACGTGTGTTAGGTCGTGTGCAAGGTGCAGGGGTCACACGACCAAGTCACACGCCCGTGTGCCAGGTCGTGTGCAAAAACCTGGGCATTCTGTTTTGAAATTTCAAGCTGTAAGGGACACACGGTTGGACCACATGCCCATGTACCAGGCCGTGTCTCACACACGGCTGAGACACGCGCCAGTGTCTCTGTCCATGTGGACGAAAATAGGCCATTTTAAGGCCATTTTTCTCACCCTTTTTTATCATTAACCTGTACACAACACTCTCAAATACCAATATATCCCAATCAAACAACCATACAAGCCAAAGATCTTGTTTTAAACATAAAAGGACATCACAAAACTTATTTACATAGACTTATGAAAATGACTTCATTAATTGATTTACTAAATACCACTACTAAATGCAAGCATACAAAAATATATGCATATGTCATTCATAATTATATTTCAAGTTTAACTATTTTGTAATTAAACCCTATACATGCCATAAAAACTATAATATGTATAACAAAATCTACCGGAGAAATTTGGATAGTGTGTCTCGATGTGTTGATCCGATCCTCCGAAATTCTTGAAAACCTACAAAGAACATTCAATGACACAAGCAAGCTTAATGAAGCTTAGTAAGTTCATTTGGCTTTAAAAATAAATCTTATCGAATACACTATAATAAATTATTAAACAAGCATGTCACTAACATTTCCTACCATCCACAATTTCAAATGGTGAATTCACTTGATTGAGCTCAATACCACTAACTTCACAATTTTTATCACCTTAATTCTATTTGTCACTTATCAATTTTTGTCATATTAGAGAACGTCTTACGGATTTGAGTACATCGTTTTCTTGATGCCATAGTCTAACTATGGTTTTACACATATGTTACCATGGCCCTACCATGTCTTACACTAGAATCTCATAGTGTCATAACCCAGTTATTGTCTTTCCATTAGGATGCCATAGCCATGCTATGGTCTTACACACACATATATATACTGCCATAGTCTAACCATGGTCTTACATTCACGGTACCATAAACCAGTTATAGTCTTTTCACTAAAATGCCATAGCGCAACTATGGTCTTACATTTAAATATTTCCATGGTCCAACCATGGTCTTATCTGTCAATTCTTCTTGTGTCACAGAACGATCGTACGCAATCCTGCGTTCTACTCAATTTGAAAATTCAATTCAATTTCCATATTTTTAAAATAATTATAATTCAATAACAAAAATATTAAATAATACATTACATCATTCCTAAATTAAAAATTAATCATGAAATTTCAACCATATGAACTTATCTGGGGTAGTTTGTAGAAGTTGTAAAAATTTAGGGACTAATCTGTTAATTTCTCTTTTTCACGTTTATCTTCGGGTTCTTGATTTATAATATAAAATTTTCCATTCATCAGCATCAAATTCTATTCTAATTCACTTAACAATTTATGCCCTTCAATTCTCAAAATTACACATTTACCCTATTTTTTTTATAATTTTTATAATTTAGTCCCTGATCAATTAAGCCATCAATTGAGCTAATTTTTCTCAGTTAATACTTTATCTAATTATTTTAGGCAACTATAAAGCCTTTTATATTCATAATTTCAACACCAAACCCTAATTTTAAACTTTTTTACAATTAGGTCCTAAAATCAATTTCTATTGAAATTACTTAATAAAATCATCATATAATAAAATTAAAACTTCAAATCCATGTTAATTCATCATAAACTTCCGGAACTCATCCATGGTAACTTTCACAATCACTCATGAAATTAAAAACTAAAGAAATAGACAATTAGACCTAATTGTAAAAGTCTTAAAAACATAAAAATTTCAAGAAAAGAGTAAGAATTAAACTTACATGAAGCTAAAATATGAAAACCAGCCTTGAGATCTTTTCAGTGGTATTTTTGACAGAAAATTTGATGAAGAAAATGTCTAGAAACTTGTACGGTTTTCAATTTGATATTTAAAATATCATTATTTCCAATTTTGCCCTTTTTATTACATCATTTTTGTTATTTTTCTATACCTATGCCGTCCCGGCCACTCCACTTAGGCACAATTACTCTTTAATTCCCTCTTATTTATTATTTGGACTATTTAATCACTTTAACAAATTTTGCACCTTTTTCAATTTAGTCCTTTTTAATTAATTAACCATCAAAACGTTAAAATTTTCTAACGAAACTTTAATACTAACTTAATCACACTCCGTAAATATTTATCAAAATATTTACGGCTTATTTTATAAACTTGAGGCCTCGATACCTCATTTTTAACCCAACTTACCTAATAAATTCTTTAAAATCACAAAATTCACTAGTTTAAGAATATTTCTAAAATCATACTTGACTCATAAATATTAGTTTATTAAATTTTCAAACTTACTCATCGGATTTAGTGATCTTAAATTACTGTTTCCAATACCATTGAAAATTAGGCTGTTACACTTTTCATACCTATTATATAACATATTATTTAGCCAACTTATAAACATAAATACCAAACAATTCAACAAGATAACTTTTTCATCACACACATATATATACATGATTCCCAAAAGGCCAAAAAAATCCAAAATAGAACATTATATGTACAAATGACACCTTAGGCACATGCCATGACCAAAATAAAAACATCACCATCACTTGAGTATGGTATTGCCGTCGGATGGTGAATTAACAATTGAATCGAAAAGTACCTAGCCTGCACACAAAAAATAAAACCGTATGCTGAGTATAACTTAGTGGTATTTCTATAATTTGAACATTAAAGCATAACATAAATCATTTTAAACGCATAAGTTAAAAATTAATAATGATATTTAATTAACATGTCATTTATACCATTTCTCACATTCTTTGATCAAATCTAATACATTTTACTAATATTAAAGCATGAAAAAACCACTTCACATATCATTTGATATTTCAATTCATAAAGTGTCACATTCCATTACAATTTCCATCTTCATGTAGTCAATGAACATATCTATCATTGTTTCAACACATTTCACAAATGCATAGTCCTTTTCACATATCACTTTCATTTCTTATCCATTTGCCATCTCAATATCAAATTTCACATCTATTATATATTATTCAATCACTTGGATTTTGAGGACTCATTCAACATTATCATTTCAATTATAAACACTTCATTTTTATCCTTTATCTCCTTATTAACACAACTTGAACTCAGACGGATACACTAATCCAACCAACACACCAGTTTGGCACCTAATGCTTCATCGGATAAATCCAAAGTAAATAGTTGAGCCCAAGCTCATTAAAAAGTTTGACACTTAGTGTCTCATCGATATAACCGAAGTAATTTGGCACCCAGTGCCTCATTGACTTGTATTCGAAGTAACCCTGAACTCTTCCTATCCTATGACATTCCAACTATATCTGACTTTGCCTGAACAGTTAATATGGTATCCATTACATATCTCATTATCAACCAATACCTCAATTCACATGAATTTTCTTCATGAATTCATTTATCTAAACTTATGTCTACATAAATCATCTCAATATTTACTCAACTTCACATTTATATATGAAATGACTCGAAATTCACGGGGCATCCGTCTTAGTGAAATAAGTTCGAAAATAATTATTAAAAATATTAATGAGCCTAGTGGTGTGTCTAATTAGGATTTAATTAGGTGAAATTAGCTTAATTTAGAATAATTAGCAAAAAGAACTAAATTAAAAAAGGGGTAAAAGTTTAATTCTAAAGTAATAGAAAATAAAAAGGATTAAAATGGCAATTAAGCCATTGACTACAAATGAGGCGGCAGATTGGTGAAATAAAATCAAAGACTTTTTTTAGGTTTTATATATTATAATGATTATTATTATGGTTTTATATTAAATTATTATAATTATTAATTAACATTATGGTTTTATATTAGATTATTATTATTAGCATTATTATTAAATAAATAAATTAAATAGTAGACAATTGTATGGTAATAAAAATATACATGTGTAAAAATTACATTGGTACATTTGTAATTTAAATACTTAATCACTTATAATTTAAGTAAAAAGATATTTGTTAAATAAATAATTAAATTATTAAAATTATGAGATTTTTGTTTGAGAAACAAATTAAATAATGACAATGGTAATAAAATTATTGGTACAAATGTAAAAATAAATATGTATCCAAATGTAATATTAGTATTTGTTATGAAAATAGATATTTATTAAATTAATTAAATATAAAATATAACATAAAACAAATAAAACGCAAAAGAAGAAAAAAGAAAAAAGAAAGTTACAGAGAGCATTCGAAACAGAGGAAGGAAGAGAAGAAAAAGAAAGAAAAAGGGAAAATAGGGTTTTTGAAGCTTGGAGTTAATTTGGTAAGTCAATTAAGTCCTTTTTAGTTAATTTTGATGTTTTAGAAGCTTTAAAACAAAATTTTGATGAAATTAAGTTGATAGTTCAAGAGTTCATATGTTTCCAAATATGGTTCATGTTGGACAAATTATGGAATTAGGGATTTAATTGAATGAATTCTAAGTTAGAATTGATTAAGGGATTAAATTGTAAACTAGGCTATAAGTTTTATGTTGTAGGGATTAAATTGAAGAAATTTTTAAATTAGGGAAATATGCTGGAAATTTTATAGTTAAATATAAGTTTAGACAAAATTTGAATAGAAAAAGAGAGTGAATTGGATTAAGAAAATAATTAAGATTAGTTAGGATTAAATTGGGAATAAGGTAGGAATTGTTTAGACATTTAATTATTTATTATAATTAATGCTGTAAATAATAATGCAAATTACTATTATTTTCGTAGCCAACAAAGAACCCAAGCATCAAAGATCGAAAGGAAAGGAGAAAGTCATCGAGGACTAAAACGGGAGAATTACGGTGTGTATTACTATAATTCAAATTTTAATTATTATTGATTGCTTAATTTTTAATTGTTATGTATGGTAAGTAAGACTTGAGGTAAGTATGTGAAATTGATATGAATATTGAGTGAAAATGAAAGTGATGCAAATTGAATCAAATTGAATTGAATAAGTGAATTATGGAATATGTGATTATTTGAAAAGTGTATTGATTGAAAAATGAATGGTGATTTGAATTGTGAATTGAAAGTGATATAGAATTGAGAAAGTGAATTGAATACCCTATTAACTAGTCGGGCTGAGTCGGATATAGTTGGCATGCCATAGGATTGAAAGTGTTCAAAGATACTTCAACCTCGAGTCGATGAGACACTGGGTGTCACTATATTTCTTCGGATAGATTTGATGAGGTACTGGGTACCAACTTTACTTTGGCTAGGTCGATGAGACACTGGGTGTCAACTATTACTTCGAACTATCCGATAAGGCACTGGGTGCCATATTGGTGTGTTTGGTTGGATCCGTGTATCCGCCAAAGTCCGAGTTACGTTAATAGGGTGAAAAATTGTAATGTGAATTTGAGGCATTGAAATGAGAAAAATAAATTGAATTACGAATTGAAATTGGAATTGTGATAGTAAGAGAAAAGTATGTAATGTATGTTCATAAGTGATATAAATTTAAGTTTGAGAAAATACATTGATTTATGAATTAGTACATATGACATTAATTGTTAGGTATTTTAATATTTATGTTTTTACTATTGTTGATATAATTTGAATTATGGTAATACCACCAGAGTATATCCATACTCAATGTCTGATTTGTTTCCGTGCAGAGTTAGTAGAAGTCAAGTGTCCCTCGCCAAAGATCCGAACATTCTCGACTCCAACACAAATTTGGTGATGTACATTTTTCTTTTGGGTAAAGGTGGCATGTACATAGGTGTTGTTTAGTCACTTGAATATGTATATTACTTTGGATAGTTATTAAGTTAAAATTATGTTAATGATATAAATATTGTTATATGAATTTGAAACATTGGTGCTGGTTGTTTTAGTTTGAATTTGCAGGAGGTTTTAGGTAAAAATAAGCATAAATGCTGCCGAAATTTTTATAAAAAAAAATTCGGAATACTCGAACAAGTCTCGTTCTACTTTTAATGCGTGTTTGAACTTCGAGAGTTCAATATAGGGACTAAATTATTATATTATACTATAAAAGTTATATTAATTGTAAATTATTCGTAAGCTGTCTAATATGTTCGGTAATGCCTCATAACCTCGTTCCGGCGACGGTTTGGGGTTAGGGGGTGTTACAATATAAACATATATATTTTTCACATATATTCAATTTAGTCTTCGTAAACATCAATCAATTTAAATCAAACCAATTGATGGTCACTAAACTAACTATAATTACGACAAATGCAAGAACACCTATCGAACAATAGTATAGCTATGGAGAGTAGGGAATATCGTATCCACAAGGACTAAAAGTACTAGTAATTACTGTTTTTCTATTATTTAGCCGATAAAATGGGATGATTATTTTTAATCTAAAATAATTTACTAAGAACGCAATAGAGAATGAATTGGGAAAATAAACGAATATAACCAATGAGATAGACAATACCCAGGAAAGAATCCACCTAGACTTCATTCTGAATTTGAATTAAACGATTTATTCACTTGTGTATTAATCCGTAGAAATCCCTAAATTATGTTAATATCTCTTTCGAGAGTAAGAACAACTGACTCTAGGTTGATTAATTGAAATCTCTTTCTAATTAAAACCCTTATTGTCGCATTAACTCGATTTAAGAATTCCTCTATTAGATTTGACTCTAATCCGGTAGATTTATGTCGTCCTATTTCTAGGATTGCATGCAACTCCACTCAATTATGCTAGATCTACTCTTCAACAGGGACTTTTGCTCCACTGAAATAAGTACATTTAACATGAATCAATATCCTGAAAATATTAAAACACGAATTAAGTGTACATAATTGAGAAAAAGAATAAAGTATTTATCATGTAATTTAGAAATCAAATAATAAGATCCATCAAAGGTTTCATCTTCCTTAGGTATTTAGGGAATTTAGTTCATAATCTGGAATGAAAACATCTCAAAGTTAAGATAATGATAAGACATAAAGAAACCTAATAAAACTTTTAGAGAAATTAAAAGGAGATCTTCAATCTTGAAGGAGATCCGCTTCTGAGTTGCTAATTGAATATTCATCCTAGTTTGTTTAGGTTTCCCAAGACCTAATTATTTAAACATTTTATAGGGCATGACATTAATACTAGTCGTTAAATCAGCAAAAGTATTGTTAACATTTAAACTACCAATTAAATAAGGAATAGTAAAACTCCTTGGATCTTTTAATTTGTTGGGTAGTTTATTTTGCAAAATGTCTGAGCAAACTGCATTTAGCTCAACATGCAACGAATCATCTAACTTCTGTTTATTTTCCAAAAGCTCCTTTAAAAATTTTACGGAATTGGGCATCTGCGAAAGAGCTTTAATAAACTGTAAGTTAATATGTAACTTTTTCAAAAGTTTAAGAAATTTACCAAATTGTTCATTTGTGTGGTCTTTCTTTGTCGCATTTAGGTGTGGAACTCGAGGTTTATATTTCTTACATACCAGTTTTTGCTCATTCTGGCTTACCTCAACCTTACCTTTACTTACCATACTTTCTTGTCTCGATTCTGGTTCAGATTCAACTAACTCTTTTTCATCTCGCACAGTAATTGCATGAAGTTGCTTACTTGGGTTAGTTTCGGTATTACTAGGCAAGCTACCTTGTGGCCTTTCTAAGATTAGCTTGACAAGCTGACTTATTTGGTTCTTGAGCCCTTGAATCGACGCTTGTTAATTTTTAAGTGTTGTTTTGGTGTTTTGAAAGTAGGTTTCTGACACCGAAATAAACTTCGTCAATATCTCCTCAAGGTTCAGCTTTTTCTCTTGTTGGTAAGGTGGTTGGAAGCCTGGAGGGAGTTGTGGTCTATGGTTTCCTTGACCACCCTAAGAGAAATTGGGATGGTTCCTCCAACCTACATTATAAGTGTTACTGTAAGGATTATTCTAAGGTCTAGAATTATTACCCATATAGTTGATTTGTTCGTTCGCTGTGCTAAGGCCGCAGGGCAAACATTCTGGATTGTTCATCCCTCCTCTATTTGTATCGTACTACATCACCGGATGTACCTACGTAGAACCATATAAACCATCAATTTTCTTATTCAAAAGTTCTACCTGATTCGATAACATGGTGGCCACATCTACGTTAAAAACACTAGCTGCTGTCATCTGCTTCGTCCTCATGACTTGCCACTGATAATTATTCAGTGACATCTCCTCTATAAACTCATAAGCTGTTTCAGGTATTCTATTGTTCAGAGTACCACCGGCTGATGCATCAATCAACTGCCTAGTTGAGGGATTCAAATTGTTGTAGAAGGTTTGAACCTGTAGCCATAGAGGTAACCCATGGTGAGGGAACATTCTCAATAAATCCTTATAACTTTCCCATGCATCATATAGGGTTTTTAAATCCATCTGCACAAAGGAAGAGATATCATTCCTCAATTTCACTGTCTTAACCGGTGAGAAGTACTTCAACAGAAATTTCTCAGACATTTGGTCCCATGTAGTGATAGAACCTTGTGGTAAGGAATTCAACCACTGTTTAGCTTTATTCCGCAATGAGAAAGGGAACAACTGTAGGCAAATGGCATCGTCAGAAACGCCATTTATCTTAAAAGTATCACAGAATTCCAAAAAGTTAGCCACATGAGTATTTGGATCTTCGTATTGCAAACCATCGAACTGAACAAATTGTTGAATCATTTGAATAGTGTTTGGCTTCAGTTAGAAGCTATTCGCAGCAATAGTGGGTCTCACAATACTCGATTCAACCCGAATTAGAGTTGGCTTGGCATAATTGTACACAGTACGAGGAGTAAGATTTGGATTTGCAGGATTCGTAGCAACCACAGGAGGTAGTTGATTGTTCTGATTATCAGCCATCTCCTCGGTGATAATAATAACGTCCTCTTGCTTTTGTAATATACCCTGTCGACTCTGCCTTGCTTCTCTACAATTTCTGCGAGCTGTACTTTCAATCTCATTGTCAAATAATAGTGGTCCTGACGGGTTTCTTCTAGTCATAAACTAAAGGAACATGCCAAAAGCAAATAAAAGAGAAATTAGAAAACAAAAATTAAACTAAAAACAAAAATAAAATGCAATAAAAAATGGCTAAATTAATAAAAATTGAGTGTTCCTAATATTTTAGTCCCTGGCAACGGCGCTGATAAACCATAAAAGTAACATATTTTAATCTCATGCTTGGCATGTTTTTAGATGATTTATTATGTGAATTAGTGAATTTGATGCTCCTAATCCTTTAATTTTTTATTTCTTGATGGTCGCTAAACTAACTAAAAATTTGACTAAGGCAAGTGCACAAATCGAACAGTAGTATAGTTGTGGTGAGACTGGAAATATCATATCCACAAGGACTAAAAGTACTAGTAATTACTATCTTTTTATTATCTAACCTAAGAATTAAAAGGGAAGTTTTTAAACTAAAATTAACTACTTAATTAACTAAGAATGCGATAGAGATAAAAGTTGGAAAATACTGTTGGAAAACCAATGGAGAAAGCAATACCTAAGGAAGAATCCACCTAGACTTCACTTATTACTTCCGAATTAGATGATTTATTCACTTGACTTAATCCGTAGAAATCCCTGGTTTATGTTAATATCTCTCTCGAGACTAAAAACAACTGACTCTAGGTTGATTAATTGAAATCTCTTTCTAATTAAAACCATATTGTCACATTAACTCGACCTATGGATTCTCTTATTAGATTTGACTCTAATCCGGAAGATTTACGTCATCCTATGTCTAGGATTGCATTCAACTCCGCTTAATTATGCTAGATCTAATCTTAAACAGGAACTTTTGCTCCACTGAACAAGCACATCAGACTTGAATTAATATCCTGAAATATTAAAGCATGAATTAAGAACACATAATTAAGAATAAGAACAAGTATTTATCATATAATTCAAATAGTAATAAGACTTGTCTTAGGTTTCATCTCCCTTAGGTATTTAGGGATTTTAGTTCGTAATAACGGGGGGAAACAATCTCAAAATTGGGAAAACAACAAAACATAAAAAGAACCCAAAGAACTTCTAAGGAAATTGAATAGAGATCTTTAGTCTTGAAGTAGATCCTGCTTCCGAGGTGATTCCAATGGCTGTCTTCGAGTATTCTCTATGTTCTACTCTGCGTGTCCCCCTTTGATCCTCTTTTAGGGAGTTTATATAGACTTTGGAATGCTTTAAAACCCTAAAAATTAGCCTTTTTCGAGTAGAATTAGACTTGGGCTCGATAGGGACACGGTCGTGTGCCACGCCCGTGTGAAGTTACTCAAGCCATGTGTAATTCTGAGTTGGTTTTTAGTCGACATTGCCATGACACACGAGCATGTGGCCTGCCCGTGTGTCTCACACGGGCGTGTGGTTTACCCGTGTGAAAGTGCCTAGGTCGTGTGAAATACTAAGATAAGCCCATTTTGTCCATTTTTGGCCCGTTTCTTGCTCTTTTCACCTTTCTATGCTCACCTAAGTATAAAACATGAAATTAAAGGATTAGGAGCATCAAATTCACTAAATCTTATGATAAATCATCCAAAAATATGCCAAGCATGGGATAAAAATATGTATATATTATGATTTATCAAATATCCCCACACTTAAGCATTTGCTTGTCCTCAAGCAAAATCCTCAACTCACGATTAAAAGAAATTCTTCTCAACTTATAATTCTCATCAAAGTGTTTCGAAGTAATCCACAAGTAATTATACAATGAAAATTTAACTAAAAGAACATTAAAGTTTCAAACAATCCAAGTTGAGCATTTTAATCATAAAACCATAGGTATCTCCCTTTATCTAAATGATTACCTTTAATCCTAAATTGACAAGGGTTGACATCCTCACCAAAGATTCACTCAAATCACTCAAAGTGTTTAAAGTTCAATAATTAAGCACTCAATAGTCAAGCATGAAAAGTTATTACCATAGGCTTGCATGAAAATCAAATCTCCACCACTATAAATGAGATGATACACAAATCAAAAGGTCTTTAACAGGGTTGTAATGGGGCTTCGGTTAAAGGTGCAAATAAAGGCTGAAAAAGAGGGTTAGAATTGAGATTAATTTAATAAATGACCAAACTTAGAAAAATAAGCTAATTACTGGATTACAAACAAGTGCAAAATTAAAACTATCCAAAATGAAGTGAGCTTTTTCTCAATATAATAACTTTAACTTATCCAAGCTCTTTATAACAATATGTAATTATGTGAACATAAATATACATTTAAAAAAAAAATAACAAGGACAATAATGGAAAGTACATAATAACAAATAATTCAGCAATTGAAATGAACCTAACTAATCAAATCAAATCTCGATAAAAATGGAGTCAATAAAAAGGAAAAAGTTCTTAATGAGTCAAAAAGGGTTAAGTTGTGGGTTAACATTAAGGGGAAAATCAAGAAATAATGGTTAAGGCTCAAAGGGGTTTACTAAGGGTCAATTATTTGGGTAGGCTTTTATGGGGTAAGTGGGTTAAAACCTAAGTGCCTTTATCATCTCAGTATATCAAATCAAAGGTGTGGTCTTGACATGCATAATCGAAGCAAGTTCTAGAATAACTAATCGATGTTGACACACTCATAACCAATAAAATAAGTGAGCAAGGAAGATGTATGCTCTAAAAGGCTCAAAATCTCACGAAAATTATGGGTATTTGATGTCAATCCTGTAAATTCAAAACTTTAAGATAATACCTCAATTCAGGGAAACAACCTAGAAATTTTAATTCTCAAAAGTCAACTTATCATGCTTGATTCTCTAATGTCTTAAAGTTTAAACAATCAATGCTTAATTACCTATGGTTTAATTTAAAACATATCAATAAAAATTATAAATCAATCATAATTCACTCTAATAATAATATGAAAAAATTATTTGAGAACGAGATAAAAATTCAGAGATTTTCTAATAATCATATAAATAACCTCCCCATACTTAAGATGTACATTGTCCTCAATGTACAAAGATAGATAATAACAATATAATCATAATATCAGAAGAGAGGGAGAGAAGTGATACTGCCCTGAATTTTTGGATTAAATCCTTGGAATAACGAAAGCTAGAATTGTAGATAAGGCTAATAAAAAGCATGATTCAGAGTTACTAATAAGAAAATAAACACAACTGTGGAAGAGAATTAAGGGATTACTTGATAATAACCATAAAGATAAACATAGTTCATAAGTCTTCAAAAATAAATAAAAGAAAAATAAAATTAAAATTAAAATTAATAATAATAATAAAATAAATGGACTCAAATGTCCTCATTATCGGATGCCTCGTGAGTCGACGGTGCTGAAAGAGAGATGTGAAGGTGGTGCAAATATGTCGAAGAGTGACATTGATGCTATCGAACTGCTCAAAACACTGCTGCTCAAAGCAAGTGAGTCGCTCGGATATATCTGTCAAGGTGACAGCAGTGGGGCAGTGACTCTATGATGGTGGTGAAGGTGGGTCTTCATGAAGGGGAGGGACATCATCAGTAATGTCATCTGGCTCATTTTGGTCATCAGAGTGAATGAGTCGGTATTGAAGGGGGTCGAATCCGCGGCGTTGCTCTATCATCCTCATGTGGATCATACTAGAAATTCCCTGAGGGGACATCTGGCCTACGAGTGTGAGTGTCGATGATATCTCTGGAGTGTCAAAGAGGCCGAAGTGTCGAGCGAGGTGAGTCACGTGTGGGCCAAGATAGATGGGGCCTCTCCTATGGCGGTCTGTCTGGTGGCAAAAAGTAAGGGCGATAAAGTATGCCAAATCAAATACATGACCAGTCGTCATGCTCCAGTCTTAATGATGCTCTCTCTCCTCCCAATCAATGTATGAGCCAAGATGGCGTGGATGTAACGTAGTGCTAGAGGAAGGAAGTCACCTTTGAGCAACTTACTTCATAGGGAATAGTACTCGCTGTATGGTCGGTCCAACAGTAGGAGGACGAGTAGTGTATGTGACGGTGAAGATGTAAAAAATCCTCGGAAGCCATAAACTCCTCCGTGGAAAGGCCCAAAGTAGTTCCAAACTCTGGTACACTCATATGTCTTACGAGTCCACCAAGTCTGAAAGTGATAGTACCGGCCTCATCATAGGTATTCATCACATGCTATATATGGAAAGTAGTACAAAACTCCAAGGTAAGCTCTGAATAGGTGGGCTCGAAAATCGCAAAGAACCAATCCCACCGGGCAGTGGCGAGATAGAATTGAATAAGGTGGGCAAGATGGACCTGCTCTAAGGCGGTCCAATCTATGCAGCGGCCCACTCTTAATGGTCGTACAGGGAGGAGCTGGAATAAGTCATCTTGTGGGCCTAACAAGAATCGAAGCAGAGGGTGATGATCTTCGATCGATGCGCTCGAAGAGGTCGCGCCAGGGCCCTTCCACTTTTTCGAAGCGAAAGCGGGGACGGTGACTTTGGACTTGCCATGTGTGTTCGTCATAATAAACCTAAAATAAATCGCTCAAATACGTTAATTTTGACGAATCACATAATAGACATAAGTTGATAAGAAATATTAGTTCTAAGCAAATCACCGCAAGTGGATTAAGAAAGAGAGGGGCTTTAAATAGAAAAAAACTAGAAACTAGACAATAGTGTAGTATTAATAACTAAACCAGTAAAAATTAAGAATTTAAAAAGGGAAAATTAAAGGTTAACAAAAGAAGAATCAATAGAATCAACTAAAAGAAATTTAAAATCCTATTGTAGAAAAAGATAATATAACTAATATCGAGTATCAACTTAGTTAATAACGGAATCAAGAACCATCCCAAATTCATCAGCAAACGTAATGCATAAACAATGGTGAATAATGCAAATAAGCAATGATGACTAATAATCATAAAGTAGTAATGAAAATAAGATCAAAATATAATAATCATAAAGAAATAATAAAGAAATGATACGAACAAGAAAAATGATGATAATAATAATAATACCAATAATATAAATCAATAGCAGATAAGAATAATAATAGTTATATAGGAAAACAATAATAATAGAAAAAATAAAAATAAAAGATAAATGAATAAATAAATAAATAAATAAATAAATGATAAATGGGGGTAGAGAAGAAATCGATAGTGAGGTTGGTGGTGAAATAGTGGCCGGAGTAAGGGGCGCCGTGGTGCGTGGAAGAAGGAAGAAAAAGGAAAAGTCGGGCTGGTCGGAGGGAGGTTTTGATTGGGACTAGACGTCGATGGTGAATTGGGGCTGCGGTGAAGAAGGGAGCGGACTGGTCGGGGGAGAATTTTGGGTGTTGGTGAGGGTGAAGGAGGGGGTTAGGGTTGTGGGTGAATAAGAAGGAAAGGTGGACTTCGGTGGCTAGCCAGTAAAGAGGGAAAATAAGAGGTTTCGGAGAAGTTAGTGGCCGGACGGTGGGGGTGGGTGTGTTGTGGCGGTTAGGGATGGGGAAGTTAGGGAAGAAGAGGACAAAAATAGAGTTTTATGGTTTGGGGGAATTTTATAGGGACACAGTCGTGTAACGGTCCGTGTTGGGTCACACGACCGTGTAACACGCCTGTGTGGTTTAAGTTTAGCCCATGTTCGTCGCAAAAATTTAATGCCCATTTGTCACACGGCCTTAGACACGCCCGTGTGTCCCGACCATGTGGTTCACACGGTCGTATCGCATGACCGTGTGCTTCATTGTTCACTTTTCCCACACCCGTGTGGTATCCCACACGCCCATGTGCCCTGCTCGTGGAGCTATCTGAGTTATTTAAAATTTGAAAATTTAGCTCCAGTTTTCACACGCCCATGTATCCAGGCCGTGTGGTCCACACGGTCGCGTCGCACTCCCGTGTGGCCTCTTTTAGCCCATGTCTGTTGATTTTGGGTGTTTTAAGCCCTGTTTCCACACGGCCAAGGACACGCCCGTGTGTCCTGGCTGTGTGGATCAGTGTACTTGCAATAAAATATGAAAAATAGCTAAAATAAACTGGTTAGTGGTGTTAGAGCTCGGGTTACCTCCCGAGAAGTGCTTATTTAGAGTCTAAGCTCGACTTACCTCATATTTGCACAGTCATGGTGGTTTGAGGAGTTGAAACTCCTCATTCCTGCTATCAATCTTATCAAAATAAGGTTTTAGATGAATACTATTTACCTTAAAAGTGCCGAATTTGGAATGAGTTAACTTGACTGTACCATATGGGAAAACGTTGAGTACCGAAAAAGGGATTGCTCCATTAGGTTCAGAAGTGGCAACACGATGGTCTGCTTCATCTAACAATACTTTGTCTCTAACCTTAAGTTGATTCTATTCACTTTTAAGTTTGTCATGGCACTGCCTTGATTCATTGTGTATTCTCGGCTTCTCCTTAACTTGTGTTCGCCATTCATCTAGTTCCTCGATTTGTAGCCTTCGCTCTTCATGGATTGTCTTGTCATTACATGGGCTGGAACATGGCTCATTTGTACTTCTTGAAAGTTTTTCCTGCAAAGAGGGTTGAACAACAAGGTTACTCACATTAAAAGAACTTGTGTAATCATCTCGATCATTAGTCTTTTTGATAGAATCACGAGCTGGGAGTTTAATCATGTCATCGCCTATCTGAAGTATTAATTCACCTGTATCGACATCAATAATAGTCTTAGCAGTTGCTAAAAGGGGTCGTCCTAAAATTAAAAGAATGTCACTATCCGCATCCATGTCTAAAACAACAAAGTCTACTGGAAATATAAATTTATCGATTTTAACAAGTACATCTTCAATTATACCCCTAGGAAATCTAATGGTTTTATCAGCCAATTGAACGCTCATCCTAGTTTGTTTAGGTTTCCCAAGACCTAGTTGTTTAAACATTTTATAAGGTACCATTTATATTTGCCCCTAAATCAGCTAAAGCATTGTTAACATTCAAACTACCAATTAAATAAGGAATCGTAAAACTCCCTGGATCTTTCAGTTTGTTGGGTAGCTTGTTTTCCAGAATAGCTGAGCAGACTGCATTTAACTCTACATGTGATGACTCATCTAACTTCCGTTTGTTTGATAAAAGCTCCTTTAAAAATTTAACTGCGTTTGGCATCTGCGAAAGAGCTTCAATAAACGGTAAGTTAATATGTAATTTTTTTAATAATTTAAGGAATTTACCGAACTATTCGTCGGTGTGGTTTTTCGTTATCGCATTGGGGTATGGCATATGAGGTTTATACTCTTTGCTTACCAGTTTCTGTTTATCATTGCTTACCTCAACCTTACCTTTATCTACCATATTGTCTTGCCTTGGTTTTGGTTCATCTTTAGCTAACCCTTCATCATTGTGCACAGTAATGGCATGAAGTTGCTCTCTTGGGTTAGTTTCTGTGTTACTGGGAAAGTTACCTTGTTGTCGTTCAGAGATCATCTTAGCAAGCTATCCTATTTGAGTTTCGAGCCCTTGAATCGACACTTGCTGATTCTTAAGCGCTATTTCGGTATTCTGGAAATGAGTTTCTGACATCGAGATGAATTTTGTAAGCATCTTTTCAAGGTTCAGTTTCTTCTCTTGTTGGTAAGGTGGTTGTTGAAAACCTAGAGGATGCTGTGGCCTTTGATTTCCTTGACCACCCTACGAGAAATTGGGATGGTTCCTCCAACTTGTATTATAAGTGTTACTATACGGATTATTTTGAGGTCTAGAATTATTACCCATATAGTGGACTTGTTCCTCCTCGGTGCTAGGGTTGAAGGATGGATAGTCTGTGTTGTGCACCCCTCCTCCATTTGAATCATACCTCATCACTGTATGTCCCTGAGTAGAATCATACAAACCATCAATCTTTTTATTCAATAGTTTTACCTGGTTAGATAGCGTAGTGACCATGTCGAGGTTGAAAACACCAGCTGCTTTTTTCGGCTTTGTTCTCATGACTTGCTACTAATATTTGTTTAGTGACATCTATTCAATAAATTCGTAAGCCTCTTCAGGTGTTTTTGTTGTTCAAGGTTCCACCAGCGGCTGTATCAATCAATTGTCTTGTTGAGGGGTTCACACCGTTGTAGAAGGTCTGAACCTATAACCATAAAGGTAACCCATGGTGAGGGCACCTTCTCAATAAATCATTGTATCTCTCCTATGCATAATAAAGTGTTTCTAAATCCATCTATACAAAAGAAGAGATATCATTTCTTAACTTAGTCATTTTAGCAGGCAGAAAATATTTAAGTAAAAATTTTTCGATCATTTGTTCCCAAGTAGTGATTGACCCTCGTGGTAACGAGTACAACCACTGTTTAGCTTTATTCCTTAATGAAAAGGGAAAAAACCAAAGGCGAATGGAATCGTCAGAAATGCCATTGATCTTAAAGGTGTCGCAGAATTCCAAAAAATTTGCCAAATAAGTGTTTGGGTCCTCGTCCTGCAAACAATCAAACTAAACAAACTGTTGTATCATTTGAATAGTATTAGGTTTCAGTTTAAAATTATTTGCAGCAATAGTAGGTCGAACAATACTTGATTCAGTTCCTATTAAAGTAGGCTTAGCATAATCATACATAGTATGAGGAGCATAATTCTGATTAACAGGATTTGCGGCAACCACAGGAGGTAGCAGATTATTCTGATTATCG
The DNA here is from genome assembly GCA_025698475.1 of Gossypium anomalum. Lineage (NCBI taxonomy): Eukaryota > Viridiplantae > Streptophyta > Magnoliopsida > Malvales > Malvaceae > Gossypium > Gossypium anomalum. Next base: position 9,876,985 of record CM046961.1, read on the forward strand.
GCCATCTCTTTAGTAAAATTTGTAACTTCTTCTTGTTCTTCCTCTATGTATTGTAGACTTAGCCTTATTTCTCTTCAGTTTCTACGAGCTGTACTTTCTATTTCACTGTCGAAAAGCAAAGGTCCAGATGGGTTTCTTCTAGTCATAAACTAGAGACACCTACTAGAAGTAATTAAAAGAAAAATTAGAAAAACGCAATCAAGCTAAAAACAAAAAGTAAATTGCAATAAAAATAAAAATGGCTAAAGTAATAAAAATCAAGCGTTCCTAATATCTTAGTCCCCGGCAACTGCGCCAAAAACTTGATGGTCGCTAAACTAACTAAAAGTTCGACTAAGGCAAGTGCACCTATCGAACAGTAGTATAGTTGTGGTGAGACCGAAAATATCGTATCCACAAGGACTAAAAGTACTAGTAATTACTATCTTTTTATTATCTAGCCTAAGAATTAAAAGGAATTTTTTAAACTAAAATTAAATACTTAATTAACTAAGAATGCGACAGAGATAAAAGTTGGAAAATACTGTTGGAAAACCAATTGAGAAGACAATACCCAAGGAAGAATCCACCTAGACTTCACTTATTACTTCCGAATTAGACGATTTATTCACTTGACTTAATCTATAGAAATCTCTGGTTTATGTTAATATCTCTCTCGAGACTAAAAACAACTGACTCTAGGTTGATTTCTAACAACCCAAAGTTTACGAGTATCGAAAAAATTGAATTTTTGGGTCATTATTTCCGTAAAATGAATTCATAAATATTTATTAGAAATATTTACGAAGTTAGTATTAGATTTTGGTTAAGTGAATTTGTTCGAATTAAGGCTAATTTAATGAAAGGACTAGATTGAATAAATGGTAAACGTTAAATTGTAGAATAAAGAAAAGTCAAAGGACTAAATTAGTAATTAAACTATAAGTGACAAATGTGTGGTAAAAATTAGTTACATGTGTATAAAATATAATACATACATATGTACTATAACTATATGTGTAACACCCCAAACCCGGCCTAGACGTTCTGGCCGATTCTGGCGGCGTCACATGAGAGTGCTTTTAGAAAAGCTTAGTAAGTTAAAAATCGTTCAGTTCGTTATCTTACCTAATCGTGAAATCTCTATTCCAATTATTATTTGCAAACATTTCTTTAATGCGGAAGCTAAATCGTCATTCAGGTATACGAAAACCATAAATTAAGTTTCCAAAACGTATTATATGCGTCGCCGTTAATAAACCAATAAACTTAACAGTTTAAAATCCCAAAACCCAAAATAAATAGTTTGAGTCCAAATACTTAATTGCTCCTAAAAAAATATAAAAATAAAGCAGATGAAATAAATATTACTCAAATAAAAATCCATAATTGTCTACCAGTGGTTACTATCGAGCCCTCCGTCGCACCGATCCATCTACTCCTAAGGATTATCTGACAGACAAAATAAACAAGTGGGTGATTTTTCGCAAACTTAGTGTGTACATCCCCACAAACAACATGCATACAAACAGATAACAGAATACATATGTTCGGCTTTAGCCTTACAGACATCGCATGCATAACAAACCAGATATCAGAAATTAGAAATCATGCCCACCAACTCTGCACACCATCTCCGTCTAACCCAACACACCATGTGGGGATAAAATCGACCCACCCAGCCCTACACACCAAGTATGGGGATATAATCTACCCATCCAACCCTACACACCAAATGGTACCATAAAACAGTACATAATAAATTTATGCAGCATGGCTGCCAGATAACAGGCTAATCGCCTCTCAGACATCCTTCTCTTCTCAACAAACCCAACCCGATGTGGTGCAACATAAACATCATGACATGCTTAAATGCAGATATCAGATCATATCAATATCATTTTAGAACAAATATACAGAATCATACAAGTATACATGCTTATAATATCATACTTTCACATATATTTCAGTAATCATCAGAGTATGGGGTTTAAGTAATGCTTACGGTCAGGTCACAGTCGACTTAAGCGACCCGTGCAACCTTACAGAGTATTTCAAACAGTTTGGCTCACATGCCCGTATGCCTTGCCCGTGTTGGCCCACACGCCCATGTGGCCCACACGGCCCAAAATAGCCTTGCCCGTGTCGATCACATAGCCTGGCCCAAAACCCCACATGCCCGTGTGGTTCACCCGTGTGACCCATACGCCCGTGTGGCCTACACGGCCCAAATGGTTGAGCCTGTGCCTCACACACGGCCTCGCCAGCCTCACATGCCCGTGTCCATCATGCCCGTGTGACGCGCGCACGGCTTGGCTCGTCTGTCACACACCCGTGTCTCGTGACGCAGACTATCATATGGGCAGACCACACGCCTGTGTGGCGTCGATAGTCAACTTTTCGGCTTTCACCAAAACTCATTTTCTGCGTATTTGGAGTACACACCTAGTTCGTTTTCGCTGCTAATCCAACCACGAGCACTCCAAAGCCTAAGATTGATAATACCGAGCCCAAAATCAATCTCTTAAGTCAGATTGTTAAGAATAAAAAAAATCCCGAAACAAAAGATCTACTTATCTTCAACGAAGAACATTGTTTCCTTGCTGTTTAAAACTCAATTACTGATTTACAGAGCCTTGATAATCCCCTAAACAGTAACCGAAATCCTTTTAAATAATCTCCCAAACGAAATCACGTAATTTTATTAAAGCGTCACTTACTGAATCGATGGAACTGCTAGCAATACGCCTAAGCTTATCGAAAAAGAAGACAAACGAAGGAGATGGGGAAAAAGAATAGAATTTCGGCAGCAAGGAAATTTCAAAAACGACAAAGACAAACTTTTTGTCAAAAAGGAGGAAAATGAGAACTTTTACTAAACCCTAATTTTCCTAAAACCTTTAACTCAAAATTTTAATAAAGCCCAACACTTAATCGAAACTTGCAACAAAAATAATCCTATAGCCACTGTAGATATTCAAACTCAGGACCTTGAGCAGACTGACACTCATTTTAACCATTAGACCAGCAAGCCCATTCTGTTAAGTTTTTACCAACAATTCCTTAAAAGCCCACTGACCTAAAGTTAGGCTCTTTCAAAATAAAACTCAAAATTTTGCCCAAGTTAAAACCTGAACCTGGGACCTCCCAAACACACCCAGAGCACATAATCACTCAAACCAACATATACTTAGGCCAAAATAACACGAAACAAAGGTTCAGACACTTCCATGCCCAACAATCTCAAAAGCCAAAAATTATAAAAAATTTGAGGCGTTGCAACTCTACCCCCTTAAAGAAAATTCGTCCTCGAATTTTACCTGATCAGAAAATATGAGGATATTGCTGACGCATCGAATCCTCTGGCTCCCAAGTAGCCTCCTCAGTGCTATGATTCTGCCACAGCACATTCACTAAGGCAATAGATTTCCTACGCAGAACCTTGACGTCGCGATCCAAAATCTGAATTGGCTCCTCCTCAAACGATAAATCTAGTCTAATTTCAATCTCCTCCACAGGCACAATGTGAGTAGGATCAAAGTGATAGCGTCTTAACATCGACACTTGAAATACGTCATGTATACGATTTAACTCTAGAGGTCGCTCCAACTGATAGGCAACTGGCCCCACTCGTTTTAGAATTTGGTACGGCCCAATAAATCGAGGACTCAGCTTACTTTTACTACCAAATCTCAGAACCTTCTTCCATGGCGAGACCTTAAGAAAAACCATGTCTCCCACAGAATACTCGATGTCCTTCCTTTTCAAATCTGCATAGGACTTCTGTCTATCAGAAGCCGCTTTCAGTCGATCTCGAATCAAGTGAACCTTAACCTCAGCCTCTGAAAACAACTCCGGACCCAGAACACGCCGCTCACCCAACTTAATCCAACACAAAGGAGTGCGACATTTGCGACCATAAAGTGCCTCATAAGGTGCTATCTGAATACTAGACTGATAGCTGTTATTGTAAGCGAACTCTACCAAAGGCAAGTACTCCTCCCAACTACCTCGAAAATCCATGACACAACCCCTCAACATATCCTCCAATATCTGAATCACCCTCTCTGTCTGACCATTTGTCTGAGGATGGAAAGCAGTACTGAAGTCAAGTCGAGAACCTAAAGCCTCATAAAGTTTTTACCAGAACTGAGATGTAAAACGAGGATCCCTATCGGAGATGATTGAAACAGAAACCCCATGCAATCTCACTATCTCGAAAATGTAGAGCTTAGCTAGCTTTTGCAAGGAGAAGTCCGTCCTAACTGGAATGAAATGTGCGAACTTAGTCAATCAGTCTACGACGACCTAGAGAGAATCCTTCTTAGTGGGTGTTAGAGGTAACCCACTAACTAAGTCCATAGTCACTCGCTTCCATTTCTACATCGGTATCTTTACTGGATGTAGCAAACCCGAAGGTAACTGATGCTCAGCCTTAACTTGCTGACACGTCAAACAACGAGCAACAAAGTCTGTCACCTCACGTTTCAACCCTGGCCACCAGTACAACTCTCGGATATCCTTCTACATTTTGTTGCCACCAGGATGCATAGCGTAGGGACTACTATGCGCTTCCCTCAGAATCGACAGTCTCAGATTCTTATCATCAGGTACACAGATCCTATCTCGAAAATGCAATACTCTATCACTGTGGACCTCAAAATCAGAAGTAGTTCCAGCCTAAACCTGATGGAAACATAACTCAAGAGACTTACCTCCCAACTGCTATTCATTAATCTGATCCAACCACGACGGTCTAACCTGCAACTCAGCCAGAAGACTCCCATCATCATAAAGACTCAGTAGAGCGAACATCGCCCTCAAATCGGTCATAACCTTACTGCTTAATGCGTCTGCCACCATATTGGCCTTACCTGGATGGTACTCAATAATGCAGTCATAGTCCTTAAGCAGCTCAACCCAACGACATTGCCTAAGATTTAACTCCTTTTGAATGAGGAGATACTTAAAGCTCTTGTGATCAGTGTAAATAGTACACTTCTCCCCGTACAGATAAGGCCTCCAGATCTTAAAAGCAAAAACTACTACTGCCAACTCTAAATCATACGTCAGATAATTAGCCTCGTGAGTCTTGAGCTGACGAGATGCGTACGCGACCACTTTACCATCTTGCATCAAGACACAACCCAAACCCACATGTGACGCATCACTGTAAACCACAAAATCCTTGCCAGACTCAGGTTGTATCAGAACTGGAGCTTGAGTCAGAACTATCTTGAGCTTCTCAAAGCTCTCCTGTTGAGCGTTAGTCCAAACGAAGGGGACTCCCTTACGCAGCAACTTAGTCAACGACACTGCTATCAACGAGAACCCTTCTACGAATCGTCGGTAATATCCTGTCAGACTCAGAAAATTGCGAACCTCCGACACACTCTTCGGCTGTTTCCAATCCAACACAGCCTCAACCTTATGAGGATCCACTCTAATCCCTTCTGTAGAAACTACATGGCCCAGAAAGGTCACTTCTCGAAGCCATAATTCACACTTACTGAAGTTCGCATATAGCTGTTTCTCACGAAGAATCTGCAAAACCACTAGTAGATGCATATCGTGCTCATCCTCAGTCCTAGAGTATACCAAGATGTTGTCGATGAACACTACCATAAACTGATCTTATGTAGGGCTGGAACACTCGATTCATCAGATCCATGAACGCCGCTAGTGCATTAGTCAACCCAAAAGGCATAACTAGGAACTCTTAATGTCCATACCGAGTCTTAAATGTCGTCTTATGCACATCGGCCTCCTTTACTCTCAACTGATGATATCCTAACCGCAGATCGATCTTAGAGAACACAGAAACTCTTCTGAACTGATCGAATAAATCGTCTATCCTCGGAAGTGGGTATTTGTTCTTGATCGTTAATTTATTCAACTGACGATAGTCGATGCACATCTTCATCGTACCATCCTTTTTTTTTACAAACAGAACCGGTTCTCCCCATGGAGACACACTGGGCCGAATAAACCCACAATTTAACAGCTCCTGAACATGAGCCTTTAGCTCTGCCAGCTCTTTCGGTGCCATTCGATAAGGGACGATAGATACCAAAGCTGTATCAAGAATCAACTCAATCCCAAAATCAACATCACGACTCAGAGACAACCTTGGTAATTCCTCTAGGAAGACATTTGGAAAGTCCCTCACAGTATGGATGTTCTTAACTGAAGAGTCCACAGAATCAGAAACACTGATGTAGGCCAAGTACGCCTCACATGCTTTCCTCACAAGCTTCTCTGCTACCAACGCAGATATCACATTACTCAGATAATTCCATCGTTCTCCACTCACTACTTCCTCATTATCTTCCTCGATCCTCAGAACCACCCTCTTTTCAGTACAATTCAGACTTACACGGTGTTTCACCAACCAATCCATACCTAGAATTAAGTTAAACTCCCCAAACGGAAGTTCTATCAGATCAGCCAAAAATATTGTCCTTTGGACTTCCAAAGGAGCGTCCCTGAACAGTTTACTAACCCTAATGGACTGCCCCAATGGACTCAGCATAGAAATGTCACTAGAAGTGCTCTCACACGAAATCCTCAAAGTCTCAGACACAGAACATGCCACAGAAGAGTGCGTAGAGCCTATGTCTATCAGTGCAACATAAGGTATATTAAGAATGAAAAATGTACTCGTGATGACGTCTGGAACATCTCCATCCTCACGACGATGTGCAGCATAAGCAAGTGCAGGCTGCCTCGCCTCAGTTGGCCTAGCACCCCTGCCAGGTGCTCTCTATCCTCGACCTATACCATTACCCCCTAGCCTGTCCTTGGCCTCTAGGTGATCACGTACTTCTCTCTCGCCGGCGTGCGCCTCGATGAATCGAGCTTGCATCTGATTACCCCTTAGTGGACAATCTTTAACTCGGTGCTCAGTCGAACCACATCTTAAACAAGCCCCAGTTGATCTCTAACACTGGCCTGGATGGCGTGTATTACACAGTTGATAGATCGCCACCCTAGTAGGCGCAACAGCAGGCCCAACTCTCACGGGCTCGTCAGTCTTAGCCTTTTTTTTAGGCCTCAACCCAAAACCTGAAGACTCAGATTCCCTCTTAACCTTCCCTTTCTCACGGTTTTGGCGTTCAGAGCGCTTTACCTCCTCGGCTATCTTGGCTTTCTCGACCAAGGCTGAGAAACCTTGCTCCCTCTGAGGAGCTATTAGAACCCACAGACTATCTCGAAGAACATCCTCGAATCGAACACAGCGCTCATACTCAGTCGTTACCATACCCCTTGCATAGCGACTCAGTCTCAGAAATTTGGCCTCATACTCGACCACTGAACGATCCCCCTAAGTGAGATTTAAGAACTCACGCCACCTAACGTTAGCATAGCTAGCTCTTACATACTTACTCTGATGGGTGGTCTTAAACAAATCCCAAGTCAAACGATCAGGCTGAGTACCCTCCTTAACAGTCAACCACCACTGATTTGCCTCATCGTGAAGCAAAGACACAGCCCCTTTGAGCTTCTTCTCATCATTAAAGTCCAAATCATCCATTATGCGCTCTATGGCCTCTATCCAATACTCGGCCACACTCGGAGCAACTCCGACAATTCCCCTAAATATCTTAGCCCCATTCGACTGGAGTCGTTCCGTAATTGACCCACGGCCTCCAGATCCAACATTAGCCCCAAATGACTCTCTCTCCGCACTGCAGCATAGGTCGGGCGGTCGTCGTCCTCGGCTCACGGTCATTAGACTCAAGCACTGCACTCGATGAGCAGTGATACTGGTGTCCCACTAGAGTCCAAATTAGGGATCGTATCAGATGCGAAAGACTCAGCTTGAATCCCTCCAATGCCTCTACCTCGGCCTCTAAGACCCCTTCCACGAGTACCACGTGCGCTCATCGTAATTATCAAATTAATCTGTGTTTAGAAGTTTTATGCACATTACTTTACAGTTTCAATAATTATTAACAAATATTTTATGCAGAACAGTATCAGAGTTTCAGAGTCAGTTATCGCGAGTAATAAGCTCACTACAGTTTCAGTTTACACTACCTAAGTGTTTCGGTAAAGTACTACCTATAGTAGTCTCAATATACATACATAGCATTTCAGACAGGTACAGATAAAATTTTCAATATAAGAATGCTTTCAGACAATACATATCAGAGTTTCTGAGAACTTACAGGATCGGCGCCGGAGACTCGGTGAACCACTTGTTTATCAAAAATATTTCAAATTACTTTACCACTGATTTTTCAAAACTATTCTTTTAATTGCCCAAACCAAAGCTAAGTTTTTGCACACCTGGCTCTGATACTACTAAATGTAACACCCTAAACCCGGCCTAGACGTTATGGCCGAATCTGGCAACGTCATATGAGAGTACTTTTAGAAAACCTTTTAGGAAACCTTATCAAGTGAAAAATCGTTCAATATCTTTATTTAAGTCATGAAATCTCTATTCCCATTATTACATGAAAACATTTCATTAACGCGAAAGCTAAAACATCATTTGGAAAAGCATTTATACGAACCCATAAGTTAAGTTTTCAAAACATATTTGTTGTGTCACCGTTTATAAATCAATAAACTTAACAATTTAAAATTCCAAAATAAACAAAAAAAAACAGTTCGAGTCCGAATACATAATCAATCCCAAAAAAATAAATATTAAAGTAAAATAGGTAAAATAAATGTTACTCATAAAACCAATAAATGTCTACCAGTGGTCACCATCGAGCCCTCCGTCGCACCGGTCCATCTACTGCTGAGGATTACCTGATAAATAAAGTAAACAAAAGGGGTGAGTTTTCGCAAACTCAGTGTGTACATCTCACTAACAGCATGCATGCAAACAGATATTAGAATACAGATATTTTGGCCTTAGCCATACAGATATCACATGCATAACATATCAGATTTGGAGAGAAAAATGCCCACCAACCCCGCACACCATCTCCGTCTAACCCAACACACCATGTGGGGATAAAATCGACCCACCCAACCTTACACACCAAGTATGGGGATTTAATCAACCCATCCAACCCTACACACCAACTAGTACTGTAAAATAGTACATAGCAGATATATATATATATATATATATGCAGCATCGCTGCTAGATAACAGGCTAATCGCCTCTCAGACTTCCTTCTCTTTACAACAATCCCAACCCAATGCAATACATCATAAATATCATAGCATACTATTATGCAGATATCAGATCATATCAACATCATGTCAGCGCAAATATACAGAATCAGACAGATACACATGCTTATATTAACATACTTTTGCATACAATTTAGTAATTAATCAGAGTATGGGGACTAAGTAATGATTATCGCCACTGCAGTCAGGTCACAATCGACTTAGGCGACCCGTGCAACCTTACAGAACATTTCATCAAAATTGGGCTCACACGCTTGTGTGCCTTACCCGTGTGGACCCACACGCTTGTGTGGCCAACATGGCCCAAAATAGCTTCGCCCGTGTGGATCACATGGCCTGGCCCAAAATCTCACATGCCCGTGTAGTTGACCCGTATGACCCACACGCCTGTGTAGCCTACACGGACCAAACGGTCAAGCCGTGCCTCACACACGGCCTTGCTAGCCTCACACGGCCGTGTCTGTCACGACCGTGTGGCGCACTCACTATCTGGCTCGTCAGTCACACGCCTGTGTCTTGTGACGCAGGCTACCACACAGGCAAACTACACGTCCGTGTGGCGTCAACAGTCTGTGTTTCGACTTTCGTCGAAACTCATTTTCTACGCAATCGGAGTATACACCTGGTTTTGCTGCTAATCCAACCACGAACACTCCAAAGCCTAAAATCGATCATATCGAACCCAAAATCAGTCTCTTAAGTCAGATTATTAAGAATAGGCAAATCTCGAAACAAGTGATCTACTTACCTTCAACGAATAACGGTGATTCCTCACTGTTAAGAGCTCGATTAATGATCCACAGACCCTTGAATATTCCCTAAACAACAATCGAAATCCCTCTTAAACAATCTCCAAGGAAATCACTTAACTTTATTAAAAACCAAACTTACCGAACCGACAAAATCACTAGCAACACGCCACAACTAAACGAAGGAAAAAAAACGGAGAAGAAAGGAAAAAGAAAGAATTTTTGGCAGCAAAGGTTTGGAAGAGGAAGAAACGGCAGAGAAAATATCTTGCCAAAAAGAAGGAAATAAGGAAAAACCCTAAATTTTTCCTAAAAACCCTCAACTCAGAATTCTGATAAAACCCAACTCTTAGCCGAAACTTACAGCAAAAATAATCTCATAGCCACTGCAGAGATTCGAACTCAGGACCTTGAACAAACTGACACTCCACTTAACCACTAGACCAGCAGGCCCATTCTGTTAAGTTTTTACCAACAATTCCTTATAAGCCCACTGACCTAAAGTCAGGCTTTATTCAAATAAAAACCAAAATTTAGCCCAAGTTAAAGCCTGAACTTGGGACCTACCAAACACACCCCCAGAGCACATAACCACTTAAACCAACACATTTAAAGCCATAAATAACACGGAGTTAATTTTTCAGACATTTCCATTCTCAACAATCACTAAAGCCAAAAATTATAGAAATTTGGGGTGTTACAGGAGTTGCATTCAATCCTAAAAATTGGACGACATAAAGCTACCAGGTTAGAGTCAAATCCAATAGGGGAATCCATAGATCGAGTTAATGCGACAATAGAGGTTTTAATTAGAAAGAGATTTCAATAAATCAACCTAGAGTTAGCTATTTTTACTCTCGAAAGAGATATTAATATAATTTAGGGATTTCTACGGATCAAGGCAAGTGAATAAATTGTTTAATTCATATTCAGAATAATAAGTGAAGTCTAGGTGGATTCTTTTCTGGGTATTGTCTCTCTCATTGGTTCATTCGAATATTTTCTTACTTAATTCTCTGTTACATCTTAATAATTATTTTAAATAATTTTAGATTAAAAGCAATTCCTTCAATTTATTGGCTAGATAATAAAAAGATAGTAATTACTAGTACTTTTAGTCCTCGTGGATACAAGATTCCCGACTTACCAAAACTATATTGTTATTCGATAGGTGCGCTTACTTTTATCGTGATTTTAGTTAGTTAAGTGAATCATCACCAGGCGCCAAAAACATGATGGTCACTAAACTAACTATAATTACGATAAAGGCAAGTGTTGTTACACCCTAAACTCGGCCTAGAAGTTTAGATCGAATCCCGGGGGTTTCATTGATCTCCGAAGTGATTGTAGAAAAATTTTATAAAACATGTTGTCTCAATTCCCACTACCACATTTTAAGTTTGACAAATTGAAAACAATTTAACGCTGGCTTTCAAACAAAAGAATTACAATTAAGCTTAATATATAAACAAGATAAAATGTACGATTGAAAATTTAAAATAGAACTTGTACCATAGTTTTATAAAACCCTACAAATTAAAATAATAAATCAAAACTACAAAGATAACTCATACCGAGTCCAGCTACCGAAACGGAGCGTACCTGTAAGAAGAAACGTTAAGGGGGTGAGCTACACGAGCTTAGTGTGAGTTTAAAACGAGACTTAAAATAGAGTTACTGAACTAAATTCCAGAGCGTAACAGACTTACAGACACTCACAGAGTCAAAAAGCATACTTGGAACCAACGCCCCATCAGAACATAACAACTCAAGCACACCAGGTCACACACAGTCAGATAGAATACAGTCAGATAATCTTGCACACAGATCACTCAAACAGATGCATATAAAATGCGGTCAAGTAAAATGACCCACCCATCTAGCCAACACACCTCTCCGTCCCCCGATCACACCCCATAAGAGCCGATTAAGCTCATCTACTCAGATATTATTACGCAGCATGTGGACTAAGCCACTTAGATATTAATATTTAGCAGAGCTGGCGTATATGCAGTACAGTGCAATGCGGTAGTCCGCTATACAGTTATGATATAGTTTAAACTGTCAGATCAGATAATGATACGCAGCAAAGACGACGTACATGCGGTGCATGCAAAGGCGAAAACCGCTTGTACAAATAAGCTTGCGCTTAAACCGCGGTGATCGTAACGTAACCAGCTTCCTTCTCTTCATAACCAAACCCAATATACTTAATGCAAGTACATGTATGCATTCAAACCTACAAAAATAATGAACACTTCAACAGACAATCAAATAGAAGTAGATATGCGCACACACCCGGCAGACCGGACTCAGAGTCAAACATCTCACACCTCAATCGCAAATAACACATAAGTAGAGCATATAGTCACAGATACAAAGACTTAACTACCCTCACTAAAGCCTAGCCAAGGGTCAAAATACACAGACTCACTTTCAGATCAAAACATTCACAAAACCAAAACAAGTGACTTAGAACCACATGTCCGTGTGCTCTGGCCGTGTGGGAGGTTAAACGCCTAAGTGAAGAGGGGCATACGACCATGTGGCTAAGGCACACGCCCGTGTGACTAAGGCACACGCCCTTGTAAACGAGGGACATGGTCGTGGGAACAGGCCGTGTAACTTACTGTCCATTTGTACTAAAATAGAGTACAGGGCTGACACGATCGTGTGAGGGTCTCACATGCCTGTATGTCTACCAGACACGACTGTGTGTCCAAAATACATGCTCGTGTAGGTTCTCTAAATCCCCAAGTTAGCCACACGGCCGTGTGGCCAGACTGTGTGACAACAAATCACTAAATCCCTAATTCTCAATCACACACGCCTGTGTACCCAAGGGACACGGCTGTGTGAAAATCAAAAAGATCCCCAAATCGCCCACACGGCAATGTGGCACCAAATTTTACCCAGAACCCTAATTCCTAACAACACACGGCTGTGTGGACCGCCCGTGCAGGGGCACACGCCTATCTGGCCGCCCATGTGGTCACGAAACCACCTGCAAATTGCTTAAAAATCGAGTTTTTCGATCACTAAATCGACCCCAATCGATGGGACTCAGAAACACACTAACCAGAGCAGATTTCCATGTCAGACAATACTACTTTCGAACTTCAACAACCAACTTCCGAAAGATACCAAGCTTGCCACATTCTATCAAAATCAAATTTACAATTAAAATAGAAAAGTTTCAAAACCCACACCTGATTCGCGATCAAAGACGTCCAAACACCAACTTGACGACGAGCAAATGACTCTTTAAAATCTACAAGAAACATCGTTTTCAAGAAGAGATGTAGAAGAACCAAAAAAACAAAAAGAAAAGCCAAGAAAAGGAGAAAGAACTTGCCCTTCTCAAAAAAAATAAAAAATCCAAAAAAAACCAAAATAAAAATAAAACTTATAATTATATTTTAAAATTAAAACAAGTCCACTATAATCAATATAAAAATACATCACCCAAAACGAACACACAAGGACTCGAACCCAGAACCCAGAGGTTCATTAACACTCACTCAACCACCAGACTAGCAGGCCCATTTTGCCATTTAAACGTTCAACTAAACACAATAGCACACCTTTCTCTCTAACCCTAACCAAAAAAATCAAAACTTCTAGCCCCAAAGTTCAGGGTGGTACAACCACACCTATCGAACAATAGTATAGCTATGGTGAGTAGGGAATATCGTATCCACGAGGACTAAAAGTACTAGTAATTACTGTTTTTCTATTATTTAGCCGATAAAATGGGATAATTGTTTTTAATCTAAAATAATTTACTAAGAACGCAATAGAGAATGAATTGGGAAAATAAACGAATATAACCAATGAGATAGACAATACCCAGGAAAGAATCCACCTAGCCTTCACTTATTATTCTAAATCTAGATTAAATGATTTATTCACTTGTGTCTTGATCCGTAGAAATCCCTAAATTATGTTAATATCTCTTTCGAGAGTAAGAATAACTAAGTCTAGGTTGACTAATTGAAATCTCTTTCTAATTAAAACCCCTATTGTCGCATTAACTTGATTTATGGATTCCCTTATTAGATTTGACTCTAATCCGAAAGATTTATGTCATCCTATTTCTAGAATTGCATGCAACTCCACTCAATTATGCTAGATCTACTATTAAATAGGGACTTTTGCTCCACTGAAATAAGCACATTTAACATGAATCAATATCCTGAAAATATTAAAACATGAATTAAGCGTACATAATTGAGAACAAGAATCAAGTATTTATCATATAATTTAGAAATCAAATAATAAGATCCATCAAAGGTTTCATCTTCCCTAGGCATCTAAGGAATTTAGTTTATAATTTGGAATGAAAACATCTCAAAGTTAAGATAACAACAAGACATAAAGAAACCCAATAAAACTTCTAGAGAAATTAAATGGAGATCTTCAATCTTAAAGAAGATCTGTTTCTGAGTTGCTTTCGATGGTGTTTTTCGAGTAATTTCTTCGTTCTTCTTTGCGTGCTCCATTAGGTTTTCTTCTAGTATGTATTTATAAACTTTAGAATGCTCAAAAACCCTAAAAATTAAATTTTTCTGCATAAAAGACAAACAGGGTACGAAATTGACATGGGCTGGCACATGGGCGTGTGGCCAGCCCATGTGGCTCACATAGACGTGTGCCCAGCTCGTGTGGAAATGCCCAGGCCGTGTGGGTCCTGAAAACAGCTCTTTTTATCCTATTTTGGCCCTTTTTCGCTCATTTCACTCCTCTATGCTCACCTAAGTATAGAAACATGAATTTAAAGGATTAGGAGCATCAAATTCACTAATTTATATAATAAATCATCCAAAAACGAGTCAAGAATGGGATTAAAAACATGTTACTTTTATGGTTTATCAAATATCCCCACACTTAAACGTTTTCTTATCCTCAAGCAAAATCCTCAACTCACAATTAAAAATTAATCTTTCTCAACTTATAATTCTTATCAATAATGTTTTGTCATAATTTACAAATAAGCATACATTGATAATTCAATTAAAAGAGCACTAAAGATTCAAAAAATCCAAGTCGAGCATTTTTAAAGCATGAAAACATAGGTATTTCCCCTTATCTAAGTAATTTCCTTTAATTCAAAACTGACAAGAATTGAAATCCTCACTATAGATTCACTCAAATCACTTAAAGTGTTTAAGGTTCCAAAATAAGCACTCAATAATCAAACATGAAAAGTCATTACCATAGGCTTGCATGAAAATCAAATCTCCACCACTATAAAATGAGATGATACACAAATCAAAAGGTCTTTAAGAGGTTGTAATGGTGCTTAGGTTAAATGCATGGAGAAAGGCTGACAAAGATGGTTAAAAATTGAGATCGAATTGATAAATTACCAAACTAGAAAAATAAACAAATGTTAAATTAAAAACAATTACATTAATCGAAAACTATTCAAGAATAACACGAGCTTCTTCTCAAAATATGAATTTAACTGTTTAAGCTCAACTAACATAGAACTAAATAATAATCAATATATATGTATTTTTTTTCATAATTTTTTTTGAACAATAAGAAATAACTCAGCAAATGAAACAAAAGAGCATAGTTAGACAACTACCAAATCAAATCTCGATAAAAAAGGGAGTTAATAAAATGGGAAAAATTCTCAACGAATCAAAAGAGTGAGTTATGGGTTAACATGAATGGGTAAATCAAGAAACGATGTGTTAGGCTCAACGGGGTTCACTAAGGGTTAATTATAAATGTAGGTTTTTTATGGGATAAGTAGGTTAAAAACATGTTACTTTTATGGTTTATCATTAATACATCTCCTTTTAACAAAGTATCTCACCTTATGTTCTTACCATGCACAAACAAGTCCATACGCAACAATTACAAGGTAGTTTAGATTATAGAAACACAAACCATAAACTCCAAGCTATTTGTCAATGACTTTGTCTTTTCCTTTCTTTTTCGATGAATTTGGGTCGACATTAGCTAAAGATTAAGACAAGCATATAAAATTATCAATACACAACCATTTTCACATTCAATTTCTAATTTATATAACTTTTTCATTTTATTCAGTTTAGTCTTTAAAATCGGAACTAACTTAACTTTCAAATTTAGCCTCTAATTTTTATGTTGATTTCACTCTAGGCCTAATTGAACTTCCTATTTCTCATTTCTACCACAAATTTATAAATTTGTGCATTTTAGTCCCTATTAAAAAATGCCATCAATTGACTTTACAATTTAGTCCTTTTTCAACTCTAAACTTAAAATCTATCAAATTGGAACCTAAAACTTCATCTATTTGACAATGGTAACATCCTCAATCTTTAACAGTATTGGGAAATACTATATGGGTCAACTAGCTTAAGCTCCCGAGATTCCAAAAACATAAAAATTACAAGAAAAAGACTAATTTGCACTAACCAATTTTAGATTTGAAATTGAAACCCTTAAAGCCAAAAAATCCTCTCTTCTTTCTCCCTTGGTTCAATTTTCATGAAGAAAAGATGGAAATATTTTTGTTTTTGCTACTTATTCCCATTATCATTAAATTTTCATTTTATAATTTTAATTACTAATGTTATATAATATAACATACTTACTTACTTATTTAATCGACCATATATATATATATATATATATATATATATATATATATGTTAGGTTTAATTACTATTTAATCCTTTTACATTAAGTTCTAATTTTAAATCCTTAAGCAAATTACACTTTTATCACTTATGCGATTTAGTCCCTAAACCTTAATCAAACACTAATTTGAAAAAATTACTCGATCGAAATTCAATTCACTTCTAATATAACTCCATAAGTATTTAGTAAAAATATTTACGATTTCAATTTATAGAAACAGGGTTCTGAAACCACACTTTCTGACACCACTGACTTTCAAGTCGTTATATTAACATTATGGTAAGCCATGTTTGAGACAAGTGAATGGTTAAGTTCTAATGTTCCATAGGTTGATATGTCTTTTTTGGACTGATAGGTTTGTTTGGCTTTGAATGTGACTAGGTAGCATAAGTTTTGGTATATGAAAAATGATATTAAAGTGGAGTCAAATGGTAATATTATGTATACAGGCCTTAATGTGGATATATGTTGATTTTGGAAAATGATGAAAAGATTCTATATATGAAAGTTTATTTTGGGAAATGTATGTGATATGTAAATAAGTGTATATGGTTATTGGTATACGAAAGATGAAAACATATGAATTGGTTTCTTTAATGTGAATATAAGTGTAATGTGCATGAGTAATAATGTTATTTTGGTTGGTTTGAATCATAAAGATGCATACATGTCTTAGGTAAGTTTGTATGCTCTCTTTGATGAGTTTTAGCACCTTGAAATGATGTTGGTTTAGTGAATATGTAGGCATTCTTGTTGTGGTATGTTTAAAAGTTAATGACTTGAATTAGTTGTTGTGTTGTGGTGCCAACAGTGACATATTGGTTTAGTATTTAGAGAGGAATTATAAGTTAAATTGTTGGCATGAAAAGTGTATGTTTGAATAGGTTTTGGTGTTGGCTAAATATGCATTTTAGGTCTTTTTGAATGGTTGATTTGAGCTATGTAGTTAGTGATTTATTTTTGACATCACACGGTTTGACACACTACACACGGGCTAATGACAAGGTCGTGTGCTCTATGGAAATTAAGAAGCATGTGCTCACACATTTCCCCAATGTTACATGAGCTGGCCACACACCCGTGTAAGCTTTGTTGAATTGGTCATCTAGTTTTCACATGATTTCAATAGGGTACACAATCTAGCTACATGGCCGTGAAATTTTCTAGTGAATTTATGCTTTAGGCCCACATGACTTCAGTGAGTTACACGACCTGGCTATACAGCTGTGCGACTCCTTTTTCACACAGTTGTAGTTTATCACACGGCCATGTGACCCCTTTTTGCTAAAATTTTCATACTTTTTGTTAAGTTTTCAATTAAGTCCTTATTTGTTCTCGGGTTAGTTTAAGGGTTTTTGTAAGCTCGATCAAGACAAGAATTTAATTGTATATTATAATATTTAAATGTTAATGATATGATTGATTATTTGAAGAATTTATTTATGATATAATTGATCTGTAATTTTGGAAATATTGCAAATTAGTCCTAGTTAAATTTTACGTTTATACTAGAGCATATGTAAGCTCATATAAAGCCCGAAAAAAAATATATCTGGTGATTACGCATTGAAATGATTATGATTGTATGATTTGTTTTTAATTTAAATGTTAATTGTGTAGTTATGAAGCGATTCCATGTTTATTTGAAATAATTGATGTAAATTGAATGCGTTCTGTTCTGGCTTTAACTATAGCAATCTGTAGCTCAGGTCTGATGAACGGAATGGGTAAGAGGTGTTACACAATCCCTTAGCACTCGAAGACCAAAACAAGACCCATACCATATTCCCCCAACCTAATTACAACTAAGAATAATATGTTCAATAGTCTCATCTTCAATATCACATAAACAACAAACTGGGTTTGGATCACACTTTCTTTTCCACTGATTAGAATAAGATGGAATAGCATTACAACACAATTTCCACAAGAAAATTTTAATTTTTTTTGGTACCTGTAAGCTCCAAATAGTTCTCCAAGTGCTCTTATAAATTGAATGAGAGCTGAAAGGTTGTAAAGAGGAATAATTTCCATAATGCTTTCCCAGCTCTTACACCCTGACTTCACCAAATATTGACCAGCCACTGTAAACGACTACACCAATCTATCTTGTTCATCTATTTTATGAAGAGGAAGCTTCAAATTTTATGCAATTTTAGTATCTTTTAACCACATCAAGATACAAGATAAGTCTCATTAAGTTCTTTTGAAGAAATGATCTTAGCAACTATTATTGGTAAAAATCCTTTAATATTTCCAAGATGCTTTAGTTTCCCATCTTTAACTCCCAACAAGCATCTATCTTCCCAAATATGGATACTTTCACCATTTAAATCAAAGTCTCATTTACAAACTCCTTCCCTTCAAGAATGCTACTCCACACCCATGACGACCTAACTACCTTTTTACCTTTAAAGAAATTAGAATTCGGAAAATAAAGTCCTTTTAAAATCCTAGTCCAAAGAGCACTAGGATCCTGGATTAACCGCCAAGGCTGTTTTAC
Organism: Gossypium anomalum; assembly: GCA_025698475.1. Taxonomy (NCBI): domain Eukaryota; kingdom Viridiplantae; phylum Streptophyta; class Magnoliopsida; order Malvales; family Malvaceae; genus Gossypium; species Gossypium anomalum. Next base: position 9,896,014 of record CM046961.1, read on the forward strand.
AAGCATAGTAAGGTTAAATAATTCAATTTTTTTAAAACTAAGAGTGAGCGTTTGATCGAATCGAGTCAAATGGAGGGAAAAAATTTTGATTTAATCAAGTTGATGAATCCTATTTTATCATCCTAACTCAATTTGAAATTTTTTTCAAATCGAGTTGAGTGAAATGAAATTTGAGTTGAGTCGAATCGAATCGAGTGAAATTGTTCGAGTTAAACTAAAATTTTAAACATGTAAAATTAAAATCTTGTTACAATATAACTAATTCCATGTTAGAACACATAAATTTGAAAGCATGGATATTTGAAAACATTTTTAAAGAAAAATAATAAAAGAACACATAAATTTGAAAGCATGGATATTTGAAAACATTTTCAAAGAAAAATAATAAAAAAATATATTTAAGTATGATAAACTTGAATCATTAATTAACTTATTTATGTCTCCAAATTGTTGTTTTAAAATTTTTAAAATTTATTTATATATTATTTATATATTTTTAAAAAAATTATAATTTTTTAAAAATATAAATTTTAGAATTTTTCTAAATATTTAGAATTTTAAAAATTATTTTGAATTTTTGAAAATTATTTTAATTTTTTTTTAATTTTTGTTGAGAGAGACCAATTTGTTCAGTTTCAAAACTGACAGGGACAAAAGGGATATTTACACCAATTTGTTATTCAAATTATTAAAGTTATTCAAATTGTAAAATTCAACTCAACTCGAACTCGAACTCGAAACTCGAATTACTTGAATAACTCTAACAACTTGATTCAATTAATTTGAAATTCAATTTTTTTAATTTTTTTAATTTAATCGAGTTTTGCTTACCCTTATTTAAAACCCATGGCCCCTACATTTTCCTTTAGCCTCCACAAAGAAACCAGCCAAGCTTGAATTCATTTCCGCGTATAATTTTTTTGGAAATTTGAAACAAGACATCATATACATTGGTACAGCGCATGCTACCACTTTAATAAGAACCTCTTTCCCCTAAAGATAATGTTTGCTACTTCTAGCCCTTAAGTTTGGTAAGGATGTTATCTTTGATATCCCTCAAATCTAATGTCTTCGAAAGCCCCCATAGAGAAGGGACACCCAAGTAGACACTCAGATTAGTTGCCACCACTATATTAGTCTCTGCCTGAATCAACCTTTAAGATCTTTGGGAGTATTCGCATTCAAAATCAGCTTGATTTATCATAATTGACCCTTTTTCCAGAAGTTGCACAATATTCTTAAATCAAGTTAATCATTCTCCTGCAATTTAATGAACTAACTTCCAAAAAGAATAAAGAATTATCTTCGAATAACAAATGTTATATGACTAGACAGTGACTACTAAGTCTAATCTCGTAAACAAAAATAGACTCGATTCTATTAATAATCATACGAGATAGGACATCCACAATAAAAAGAAAAAGGTAAGGTGATAGAGGGTCACCTTGCCTTAGACCTCTAAACGAGTAGATTTTTCTACTAAATTTACCATTTCAAAGTGTAAGAAACACTCCTCACACACTCCATTATCCAATCAATCCATGTTAAAGCAAATCTCATTTTTCTTAAAATAACTTCCAAAAAAAACACCACTCTATCTTGCCATATGTTTTATTCATGTCGAGCTTCCAAGTAACCTCACACTTCTTACCCCTCTTTTTCAATTGCAAATGATGGAAAACTTTTTGGGCAATTATGATGTTATCATGAATTTGTCTACTTGTCATAAAGCACTTTTATTATTCGTAATCACTCCCCCTAGAACTCTTTTCAATCTATTCGCCATGATCTTGAATATGATTTTATAGGCAAAATTACAAAGACTAATTGGCCTAAATTGAATCATTAATTCAGGACATTTAATCTTTGGAATTAAGACTACCTCTATCTCATTTAAACCCATTGATAATGTCTCTTCCCTAAAAAACTTTTAGTAGCTTTCAAAACATCCTTTTAATAATTTTCCAATAACTATTATAGAACATCCTGCTAAAACCATTCGATCCTGGAGATTTAAAAGCTCCCAGTTGAAAAAAGCTTTTGTGATTTCCTCATCCAAGAAATCTTCAATTAACCTGACATTCATTTCTTTAGAGATAATAATAGGAACATTTACCATAATATTTTTAAACCTTCAACGGCACTACTTTGAAAGAGTTTTTCATAAAACACACAGAATTTGTCCAATATGATATCCTCTTCATCGATCTAGACACCATCCTCATATATTTTCAAAATATTGTTCCCTTGTCTTCTTTGCAAAGTAGCACGATGAAATATCTTGTACTTTTATCCCCTATAGCCAACCAATTTTTCCTTGCAGGATGATACTAATTATAACAACCTTTTTTTCAATGGTGTTGGAAATAATGGTTTTCAGGAACAGAATTTTGACATGGGAGTTAGTAAATATTATTTTATTTAATATTTACGAAGTAATATATGTGTCATATTAAAGTTTGGTCCAGTAATTTTGTCCTTTGGCTAGTTAATTAAGGAAAAGGGACTAAATCATAAATTATGTAAAACTTTATCTTTATTGAATTTTATTATCTAAAAGGCAAAATTAAAGTTTGTTTGAGGTTTTAAATGGTAATTATACCATACTTAAGTATGTTGGACGGTAAATGGGATTTCACTAGTTAAAATGTGATATAATTTATATTATAAAATATTATTATATGTTATAATAGTTAATAGGATAAAGAAACAAATGGTAAAACATTATATTTTGCTTGGTTCATCACCTTCTTTCATGAAAACAAAAGAGGGAAGCTAGGTTTGGTTATTCAAGCTTTCGATCCTTAATTGAGTAAGTTATTTTTGTCTGTTTCTTGTAATTTTTATGTTTTTGGAATCTCGAGAGCTTGATTTAGCTAACTCAGGGACTATTTCACGAAATTGTTAAAGTTTTTTAAAGTTTTCATTGATGTTTCTCTGAAATCCAAGAGTGTTTTTCCAAGAATCCTAGAGAAAGTAGTAATGACTACGGCTGGGGATGGAGGAGAGCGATGGCAACGACAGGGAGGGAAGCGATGAGATCTCTCTACTGGAATAAGAACTTATCCAATTATCAGTCAAGTGTTCAATGGTGGTACTGAATGTGAAACCTACTCTGATCTGTACTATATGGACAAAAAAGCCCTACAACCTGAAAAGTTTTAGGGCACAGATGAAGAGCATCTGGAAGACGAGGAAAAAAATTGATATCCAGTTGATAGGGCAAAATCTTTTTCTAATTATGTTTGATTTAAAAGAAGACTTGGAGACAATTATGGAGGGACGACCATGGCTGTTTCATAAAAATCTTGTATTATTTGATCAGTTGATTAAACCGATAGAAAGAAATTAGATCCGGCTAATTTCTTCACCATTTTAGATTAAGATAAGTTCATGTTTACCAGAATTTGACAAAAAAGATCTATTGCATGCCATTGGAGTTACTTTTGGAGGAGTAATAAGATCTAAAATTATTGGTGATTTATGTCGACTAAGAATAAACCTGGATGTGCAGAAACCCCTTCAAATAGGTACTTTTGTCTCAATCGATAGTAACAATAAATTGTGGATTTCCTTTAAATATGAAAAACAACCGATTTTTTGTTTTGGATGTGAAAGAATGGGGCACGGTCTCAGCGATTGTCTTGGGCTAAATCCTACAAAAAAAATTAGAATTAGAGAAGATCCACCATACTCTATGGCATTAAAAGCTGAATCAAACTTAATTGGGAATGAGAGTATGAAATTTATCGCTTTCTCAAAAAAGAGGGTGTCTCAATGTTCTTATACAGGAACCGCGAAATCGTTGCCAAATTGTACTAAAAAACTTGAAGATGGGAATACTAGAATTGGAGGCCTCAAGACAAACTACAATCGTTGGGATTGGAGAAGGTGATAAAGAAGCAGGAGGAAGGATCTACCATGAAGAAAATTGGAGAGATGAATGAAAGCATCAATACATTGGAAAATAATTCAAATCTAGTAAAAAAGACAAGCTGGAAAAGAAAGGAAGATAGCATTATAGGGAAGAGAAAATCTCCAGAATTTGACAACGAGAAAAGTACTACAGGAATCCCGTACGAAGATGAAGCAAAAAGATTAAAACATGAAGAAATAGATACTCGAGTTGAAGTTCACTTAGGTGTGGTGATTGAAAATTTGGAACAAAATGATGTTCCCAACTTTTATAGATTGGCAGCTGCCAAAAGGTAAGCCGACCGGACGCAATGAAAAACATATGTTGGAATGTCCGTGGATTGGGGAGTCCATGGGTGGTACAGAGGCTGCAACATTTGTTAAAGCAGCATAATCCTCAATGGTCTTCTTAATGGAGACAAAAATTGATAAGAATCATATAGAAAAGGTCAGGAGGAGCTGTGGTTTCATGAACGGGATTGACATTGAAGTAGAAGGTTCTCGTGGTAGACTATGTTTGGCATGGAAAGGAGATATTACGATTAATTTGAGAAGTTTCTCAAAGAGTCACATTGATGTAATGATAAAGGAGGAAAATGTCAAAGAAGATTGGAGGTTTACGGGGTCCTACGTTCACCTTATTTAAACAACAAGAATACTTCGTGGAATCTGCTAAGAAAATTGGGTTAAGAACAAAATCATCATTGGTTAGTAAATGGCGACTTTAATGAAATCATGTATTCCTTTGAAAAAAGTGGAGGTATACCAAGAGAGCAAAGAATAATGGAGGCCTTTCATGAGGTTTTAGAGGAATGCCAACTAGTGGACATAGGATACTTGGGGTTTGGTTCACATGGGAAAAGGGAAATTTACCGGAAACAAACATCAAAGAAAGACTTTATAGGGGAGTTGCGAATGAAAAATGGATGAATCTTTTTCCAACGGGCAACATTCAAAATTTACCTCACTCAATGTCGGACCATTGTCCTCTCATTCTAAATACAAAAACTGGTAACATTTATACGGGGAGTCCAAAATTTAAATTTGAGGCTTGGTGGACCATGGAGGAATCTATCGAATAAGAAATCAAGGTATCATGGGAATCATCAACAAACACGTTAATAGAGAAACTTGAAAGATTGCAATTCAATTTGAAGAGATGGGCAAGCACAAATAAAAAAAGCAGAGAGGGATTAAAGAGAAAGCTAACTAAGGAACTTGAAATGTTGATGGAGAAAGAAAGGGATGATGAAACGATGGCAAAGATTATTAATACCAAAGTTCACCTTAATATGGAGATTGATAAAGATGAAATGTATTGGGAACAAAGGGCAAGAGCAAATTGACTTTAATTAGGGGATAAAAATTTAGCCTTTTTTCACAAGTACGTCTCAGTTTGTAGATGGATAAACACAATATCCAGGCTGGAATTAGATGAAGGAAGGGAAATTAGTGATGACTGAGAGATTAAGGAGGCTGTTACTTTATTTTTTCAAAAGTTATCTATGTCAAATGAAGTTGGGGATCTATCTCATCTTCTAACGGGCATTGAAAACAATATTTCTTTTGATTTAAATATAGTATTATTATCCTCTTATACGGCAGAAAAAGTTCAGTTAGCTTTGAAAGGAATGGGGCCTACTAAAGCACCAAGACTTGACGGTTTTCTAGCATTATTTTTTCAGAGGTACTGGCACATAGTAGGTAAAGATGTCGAAACTTTTATCCTGGGAATTCTAAATAATTATCAGAATTTTAACTTTCTTAACCTAACGAATATTGTATTTATTCAAAAACCCCAAATCCTAAAAATCTTGTTAATTATGGACCTATTAGTTTGTGTACGGTCATTTACAAAATTGTGGCGAAAATAATAGCAAATCGCCTTCAAGAAGTCATTGGGAGATGTATTGATAATGCATATGTTGCGAACTCGAGAATACAAGAATAAGTTTCGAGGTCTTGTATATGTTGCAGACTCGATAATACAAATTTAGGTTTCGAGCTCATGCATATGTTGCGAACTCGAGAATACAAGAATATTAAGTCTTGGCCAGGCTATTCATCGTGTAAGTTTAACCCTAATGGGTAACTCAACAATATTACCTTAACCTGTATACCAAGTTCTTTTACAAAGCTTTATAGAGAAATATTGAGAATATAAAGTAATGATATACCTTTGAAGGTTGGCTAAGTAATGTATATGTTTTGGGGTACAAGCATAAGTTAGCTTGAAGTGAAAATATGAACAAATTTTTGTTATATTTGTGTTTCACCTCATAACCTTACATGTTTAATAATGTTGTTGAACATTGATAAGTATAATTATTCAAAATGATATTGTATGTAATAAGGATTTGAGGTAAGAAATTGTTATAATGTATGAGCTTGCTAAGTATTTTATATACTTACTCCTGTTTTTACTTTCTTATAGATTTTGGACGTCTAGATCGTGTCAATCGGATCAGTGAGAAGCTCATACCTACCGTTTCTCATTTTGGTAGACTTTTGATGTTTTGGTTTGGTTACTTGTGGCATGTATATAGGATGGATAGTCTTTGCAAATAGTGCTCATGTTTTGGCATTTTGGTTGTGTATAAACTTATATATGTAACCTTTTGATGATAATGGAAAAGGACTTTGGTTGTGTTAGGTAAATTTTGTATTTGGTGTGATTGAATTGTGATTTGAAATGGTTAAAAGCATTGGTAAAAATGGTATGTTTTGCTTGATGAAATAGATGCTTATGTTTTAGACCATCTGATGAACTTTGCCTATTGATATTTTAGGTATAAAAATTATGGTTGCACATATATGTTTAGGAATGAATAACTTGGCATGATTGGTAAGGAATGGTTGTTGTTTCATGATTGAATTATGGTGTCAATGTGGCATATTGGTTAGACACTTAGGTTTATTGTTAAAGTGATGTTTTTGGCATGCTGGATATGAATAAGTATGTACTTAGTTGATGATTTTCATGTATATTATTGTATTTAAGTTATACCATTTAAGTTCAAGTGAATTTTGGCATGAAGTAAACATTTTAAAGATAGGATTTTACCATTTTCGAGCTTAAGTATCGATATTTTGGCATTTGGTATCGATGCTTAACCATATGAATAGTTTTTAAAACAAAAAGAAGGCCAAAATAATATCGATTTTTATGTGAGTATTAATACTTTTCTTAAAACATCGATACTAGAAAATAAATATTGATACCTTTTTTTTGCATAACAAATAGAATCATGGTTTGGTATTGTTATTTAAATATGGTATCGATACAGTATCGATACCTAGCAATTAAATATTAATAACAACTTTAAAACTCTAAAACTTTGAAATTTTACAAATCAATCCTATTTCATGCCTAAATTTCATAATTTAGTCCTTATAGTCTTCAAATTATTACATTGCAATCTATATGTAAATGATATTTATATAAATTGTATGCAATTGTCTTGCTTTTATAGTAGCATCCTGTAGCTCGGGTCTAACTACTGGACTGGGTATGGGGTTTTACACCAATACATCTCTTTTTTTACCCATAGTTGTTTCAATTTCTCTTTTAAATCTCTAACATGTCTCAAGTCATCACAAGTAGCAGAATCTTCCATTAACAAATCGATTTCGTTTTTTAATTCATCAATTTGAACTTGACTACTCTAAGCACTTTTCCTGCGCCACTCATTTAAAGACTTCTTCAGTGGAGCGGGTTGAGATTGAAGAATATAATCTTTACTATTTAATTTCAAACACTCATCACTTCCCACTTTAGTGTCTTCAAACCCATCGATGTTTGCTCCATTTTTCCCGTCCTCTTGATCAACTTTCTAACTATTTCCTCATCCCCATCTTCATAACTGTAACAGCTTGATTTTAGCTAAATCAGAACAGTAGTTTTGAAATCACAAATTTGAGGTTATAAAATTATTTTAATATTATTTTTGATGTTTATAGCATGTGAGTATGTATGTGTGAAAATTTCGTGAGCTAATTTTATCGTTTAATAGCTCAATTTGAGAAAAGGACTAAATCGCTTAAAATGCAAAAGTTGCATTCTACTCGTTAAAGGCGTCTATTTGCTATGGTTTATTAAAGTTGAGGTCTTTATGTTGATACTAGACCATTGATAGTGGAAATTGTCATAAAATGGCATTAAATGAATGATACTAAATGTTTTAATATAAGGTTAATTTGGTAATTTAGTAAATAAGTTATAATTAAATAAAACAAAGTAAAATATGGCTTTATTATCATCATATATAGCTGAATATTAAGAGAAAAAGAAAGCTTCCATGTCTATTTAGGGTTCGGCTAGCTTGTTCTTTGATTAAGGTATGTATTTTGCTCAGTTATTGATGATTTCTGCGTTTTTGTGATCGTTTCTTTGAGTATGAGCTAGCCCATGCCTCAATTTCTAAAAGAGTTGATGATTTTGAAAGTTTCCATTGATGAATTCATATGTTTTATGATGTTTGATGATGAATTATGAGAGCTTAGTGCTTGATATACATGTTTTGTAGAGTGATTTTAAATAAAAATGCATATTAGGGATTAAATTGAGAAAAGTGTAAATTGAGGGGTTAAATTGTAAAATAAATAAAAGTTTTAGGCTGTTAAGGGTCCTTAGGAAATTTGGCTAGCATATAATTGAATTTAATTTTGTAAATTTTGTATAATTATAAAATAGGGACTAAATTGAATAAATGTATAACTTTTGGGGCTAAAGTGTAAAAATGTTCAAATATGTTTTTTGGATTAAATTGAATGAATTGGTGATTAAATGGGTTAATTTTAAATACATATAGATCAAGAAAGAAAGAATTCAGATTTAGATCGGGGAAAGTCGAAGATTATCGAGTAATCAATTCGATTCGTCAATTTCGAGTACGAGGTAAGTTCGTACGTGATAAAAATTGTTAAAATTATGTTTTTAATGTTTTTATATTGTAAAAATTGTATATATGTGGCAATGAATGCATATGACAACAAATTGACTATATTTGGCACATAGTGTGCGTTTCAAAATAGCTTCAGCTATATAAAGCACTTAATGTGCAAATTGGAATAGCTTCGACTATGCGTGGCACTAAGTGTGCAGTATCAAGATAGTTTCGATTTAATGTGATGGCACTAAGTGTGCGATATCATTATAGCTTCGGCTAAACATTTATCCACTAAGTGTGCGAGTTTTTAAAGTATTGAAAGATTTTCGAACGATTTAATGTATTGAACAAAGAGGTGAGAATGAGATAAATAAATACAGGAAAGTACAGTTACGTACTATACCTATGTAGTAGTTGAAACTATGTGTATAAAGTTGATGAATTTGTATATACACGATAAATGGTCATGAATTAAAACTGAATGATGATATAAGAACTACTAAGTGTTTATTAATTGATGATTTGTATTTTATGAACTGTTGAGTATTATTGGTACGAACTTACTAAGCTATGAAGCTTATTGTGTGTTATTTGTCTTTGTTTTATAGATTATTTAAGCTAGCTCGAACTCGTAGATCGTTGGGAATTCGTCATCACACTATCGATCATCTTGTTGGTACTTTTGAATGCTTGTAAATATGGTATATGGCATGTATAGGCTAGTGAGTTGATGATATGTTTTGAATTATGATTTAAGCCATGAGATTTGGCTTACTTTTGGTTGAAAATGTTTATATGTATTTGGTCATTTAAGTTGGCCTAAGTGATGTGTTTGAAAGGTGTTTTATGTGATGTGTATAATGCATTATATATATTAGCTTCTTTTGGGTATGTTGGCCTTAGTTGTTAATATAGTTAAATGATGTGTATTGTGATATGAAATAGATGATAATATGATGAATTAATGTATATGAAACTTCTGCAAGTTGTAATGATTTTGGCATAATGATTTGGTAGGTTTTGAATGTGGAATTGAGTAGTTGAAATGGTTGATAATAGACGGTATGATAAGTGTGTGGATTTGGTATGTTTTGGCTGCCTATAAGTGTACGAAAATGGTTCTAATTTGGTTGCTTTGTGTACATGAGAAAAAGGGTGGCAAATTGGCTTTGCAAATGGCCCATTTTTGTCCACATGGGTAGAGACATGGGCGTGTGTCTCAGCCGTGTGCGACACACGGTTATGCTACACGGCCGTGTGTCCCCTAGGGTACCCTTTGAATTAAAATCAGTATACCTGACAGTTTTGACACGGCCAAGACACATGGGCGTGTCTACTAGCCGTGTGTGGCACACGGGCTGGCACATGGGCATGTGGTCTACTGTGTGACCCAAGTCAGTAACCCCCTTAGATTTCACACAGCCTGGCACACGGGCGTGTCCTCAGCCGAGTGGTACAAGTCAGTATGTATGCCCTATTTTTACATGGCTTATGGCACGGGCGTGTCTGGGGACCCTATGAGGCACACAGCCTGTTTACACAGGCGTGTGACCCTTTAATGTTAGAAAATTTTCTAAGTATCTGAAAGTTTGTAAATTTTATCAGTTTAGTCCTAAAGCACTTCTAATCATGTTTTAAGGTCCTGTAAGAACTTATAAGGGACAATGTGAATGAACTGAATGGATTTTGATTATGATTGTATAAATGTATGTGAATGATGTATATTATCCTATAATGCCTGATAATCCTATTCCGACAATGAATACGGGTTAAGGGTGTTACTTTAATTGGTATCAGAGCTACGTTTTAGTCGATTCTAAGACTAATGTAGCGTGTGAGAGTCTAGGTATACATGCCATATATATAAATTGGGATAGTGTGATGATTCCTGACTGTTAAAAATGTGTTTTCATATAGTAAATGGATCCCAATCGAGTTGTAGCTAACGATGTGGAAAGCAATACGCCCGCTCCTGCTCAAGGGGCAGCGCTGGCCGATTCTAGGCCTATTTCGAATAGTTAAGGAGGAGAGGCTAAGCAAGCCTTCTTTCATAGCCTCTTCTCCAAATGATGAGTGAATGGTTCACATAATTCGTACGAACGAATCCGGTTGCTCAACAACCTCCACCCCCACTTGTTCCTCAACAAGTCCAAGTTGTGCCTCAAATGTTAAATCTAATTCGATTGAGTAAGTCACCAGTGGATAAGATACATAAACACGGGCCGAAGAGTTTTGAGCTACGGTTGATGATGATGCTAAGAGGGCTGAGTTCTAGCTCGAGAATACAATCAGAATGGTTGATAAATTATCATGTACTTCTGATGAATGTATTAAATGTGTGGTATCTTTGTTAAGAGAATGCGTATCATTGGTGGAAAATGTTGATATCTGTAGTTCCGAGGGAACGTGTCACCTGGGAATTCTTTCAATCCGAGTTTCGAAAGAAGTATATAAGCCAGTAATTTCTTGATCAGAAACATAAAGAGTTTCTGGAGTTGAAATAAGGTCGGATGACAGTGATAGAATATGAAAGAGAATTCGTACAACTAAGCAAGTATGCTAGAGAGTATGTATCTACTGAAGAGATCATGTGTAAAAGATTTTTCGACGGACTAAATAAAGATATAAAATTCAGGTTGGGATTTTAGAAATCAAAGAATTTGTTGTGCTAGTTAAAAGGACTTGTAAAGCTCAGAATCTCAATAAAGAAAAGAGAAAGGCTGATTCAGAGATAAAAGATTCTAGGAAGAGATCGATGCGTAAATATTATCATTCCTCGTCAAAGAAATCTAGAGACTATTTTAACTGATCGACAGCTTCTGGGGAATATCAGAATAGAGATCAAGGGAAGCAATACACCAACCCTAAAGCTCAAGCCACATCGGTATCGAGTGTTGGCAACGTAAAAGATGTTAAACCTGAGTGTTAACAGTGTGGAAGACGGCATTTTGGAGATTGCTGGGTGAAGAATAATAATATAACTTGTTACAGTTGTGGTTTACGATATCACTTTATCAAAGATTGCCCAGAGTTAGTTGATAAAAATAATGCTCAGAATACGAGGCTGAGTAACACTGCAGCTAGAGGTAGACCACCCAGAAACACGGGTAATGTGAGTGGTGGTAGAGGTGTGACATGAGACACTGCTGCGAGATCTGATGCTAGAACACCTGCACGAGCCTATGCTATTCACGCTCACGAAGAAGCATCATCTCCAGATGTTATTACCGGTACTTTTACTCTATATGATACTAAAGTTATTACATTGATAGATCCAAGATCAACTCATCCGTATATATGTGTGAATTTAGTATCCAGTAAGACTTTGCCTATAGAGTTTACTGAATTTGTAATTAGAGTATCGAACCTCTTAGGCAAGTGTGTGTTGGTTGATAAAGTGTGTAAGAACTGTCCCTTGATGATTCGAGATAATTGTTTTCCAGCCAATTTGATGTTGTTGCCATTTGACGAGTTTGATATAATCCTGGGTATGGATTGGTTAACATTGCATGATGCTGTTGTGAATTGCAAACGAAAGATGATTGATTTGAGGTGTCAGAATAATGAGATTATTCGGATTGAGTCAGATGATCTGAATGGCTTGCTAGCAGTGATTTCATCAATGTTAGCTCAGAAATATGTGAGAAAGGGTTGTAAAGATTATTTTGCTTATGTGCTTGATACGAAAGTAACTGCAAAGAAGATTGAATCAGTACCAATTGTGTGTGAGTATCCAGATGTGTTTCCTGATGAGTTACTGGGTTTACCACCGATACGAGAGGTTGAACTTGGCATTGAGTCAATGCCAGGTACAACACCGATATCTATAGCTCTATACAGAATGGCTCTGATAGAGTTAAAAGAATTAAAATCTCAGTTGCAAGAGTTGACTGATAGAGGGTTTGCAAGACCGAGTTTCTCACCCTGGGGTGCTCCTATTTTGTTTGTGAAAAAGAAAGATGGCATAATGAGAATATGTATAGACTACTGAAAGTTGAATAAAGTGACGATCAAGAACAAATATCCTCTACCGCAAATAGATGATTTGTTTGATCAATTGAAAGGGGCTACAGTATTTTCGAAGATAGATTTGAGATCGGGTTATTATCAGTTACAAGTTAAAAACTCTGATGTACGAAAGACTGCTTTTAGAACGAGGTACGGACATTATGAATTTTTGGTTATGCCTTTTGGACTAACAAATACACCTACTATCTTTATGGAATTGATGAACCAGATTTTCAGACTATACCTAGATCGATTTGTTGTTGTGTTCATAGATGATTTTTTAATCTATTCGAGAGATGAAGCTGAGCATGATAAACATTTGAGAATCGTATTGCATACCCTGCGAGATGAGCAATTATATGCAAAGTTTAGTAAATGTGAATTCTGGTTGCATAAGGTTGGTTTTCTGGGGCATATTGTGTCAGCATCGGGTATCCGAGTCGATCCGAGCAAGATTTCTACAATAACGGATTGGAAGCCGCCGAGAATTGTATCTGAAGTCCGCAATTTTTTGGGACTAGCTGGTTATTATAGACGATTTGTGAAAGGCTTTTCGATGATTACAACTTTGTTCACAAGATTGCTTCAAAAGGATGTTAAGTTCGAGTGGTCAGATAAATGTCAGAAAAGTTTTGATTAGTTGAAATCTTTATTGACTGAAGCTCCAGTGTTAGTTCAGCTAGAATTTGGCAAAGAATTCGTAATTTATAGTGATGCATCATTGAATGGTCTAGGCTCTATTTTGATGTAGGAAGGCAAAATCATAGCTTATGCCTCGAGACAGTTGAAGTCGCATGAAAAGAATTACCCTACTCACGATTTAGAGTTAGCAGCCATTGTGTTTGCATTAAAGATTTGGCGTCATTATTTGTTCGGTGAGAAATGTCATGTTTATTCTGATCACAAGAGTTTGAAATATCTGATGACTCAGAAATATTTGAATTTGCGAAAGCGAAGATGGCTAGAATTGCTAAAAGATTACGAGCTAGTGATTGATTATAATTTGGGAAAAGCAAATGTTGTTGCTGATGCTTTAAGCAGGAAATCTTTATTTGCTCTACGTGCGATGAATACTCAATTGACTCTATCTGACGATGGCTCGATTGTAGCTGAATTGAAAACGAGACCATTGTTTTTGTAGCAAATTTGTGAGGATTATAAAGTTGATAATGAAATATTAGCTAAAAGAGCTCAACGTGATTCTAACCCTGATTCAGAGTTTCAGGTTGATTCTGGTGATTGTTTGAGATTCAGAGGTCGAATATATGTTCTGAGGAATTCAGAGTTAATTCAGATGATTTTGAATGAAGCACATAATAGTCATTTATCTGTTCATCTGGGAAGCACAAAAATGTATAACGATTTGAAACAACTTTATTGGTGGCATGGTATGAAACGTGACATTTCAGAGTTCATTTCTAAATGTTTGATTTGTTAGCAAGTTAAAGCTGAACATCAGGTACCGTCTGGTTTATTACAGCCTATTATGATTCCTGAGTGGAAATAGGATAGAGTAACTATGGATTTTGTTTCGAGATTACACCTATCTCCGAGTAAGAAAGATGCAATCTGGGTTATTATTGACTAATTAACGAAATCAACTCATTTCATTCCGGTTCGAATAGATTATTCGCTTGAAAAGTTAGCTGAGTTGTATATCTCTGAGATTGTGAAATTGCACGGAGTACCTATTTCTATTGTTTCGGATAGAGATCTGAGATTTAAATCGCGTTTTTGGAAGAAATTGCAAGACGCACTGGGTACAAAGTTACATTTCAGTACCGCGTTTCATTCGTAGACAGATGGTCAATCCAAGCGAGTTACACAGATACTTGAGGATATGTTAAGATGTTGCATTCTTGAGTTCGAAGGTACGTGGGAAAATATTTACCGTTGATTGAATTTGTGTATAATAATAGTTTTCAATCGAGCATTAAAATGGCACCGTACGAAGCTTTATATGGTCGAAAGTGTCGAACACCGTTGTATTGGACTGAGCTTAGCGAGAATAAGATTCACAGGGTCGATCTGATTAAAGAAACAACAGAGAAAGTAAAAGTAATTCGTGATAGTCCGAAAGCAGTGTCAGATCGTCAAAAATCATATGCAGACTTGAAATGGAAAGATATTGAGTTTCAGATCGGGGATAAAGTATTTTTGAAAGTATCTCCGTGGAAGAAAATACTTCGATTTAGTCATAAAGGTAAATTGAGTCCACAATTCATCGGATCGTATGAGATTATCGATCGAGTTGGACTAGTGGCTTATCGGCTAGCATTGCCGTCTGAGTTAGAAAAGATTCATAATGTATTCCATGTATCGATGTTTCGATGATACCAATCTGACCCTTCACATGTCATTTCACCGACTGAAGTTGAGATTCAATCAAATTTATCGTACAGTGAAGAACCGATCAGAACTCTAGCTCGTGAGATCAAAGAACTGAGAAATAAAAGAATTGGATTAGTGAAAGTAATATGGCATCGACACGGGGTTGAATAAGCTACATGGGAACCCGAGGATGCTATGAGAAAACAATATCCAAATCTAATCGCTGGTAAGATTTTCAGGGACGAAAATCCCTAAGGGGGAGAATTGTAACAACTCGATTTTAGCTAAATCAGAATAGTGATTTCAAAACCATAAACCTAAGGTCGTAAAATTATTTTAATATTATTTTATATGTTTATAGCATGTGAGTATGTATGTGTAAAAATTTCGTGAGCCAATTTTATCGTTTAATAGTTCAATTTGAGAAAAATGACTAAATCACGTAAAATGCAAAAGTTGCATTCTACTTGTTAAAGGTGTCCATTTGCTATGGCTTATTAAAGGTGAGGTCTTTACGTTGATATTAGACCATTGATAGTGTAAATTGTCATAAAAGGGCAATAAATGAATGATATTAAATGTTTTAATATAAGGTTAATTTGGTAATTTAGTAAATAAGTTATAATTAAATAAAACAAAGTAAAATGCGGCTTCATTATCACCATCTATAGCCGAATATTAAGATAAAAAGAAAGCTTCCATGTCCATTTAGGGTTCGGCTAGCTTGTTCTCTGATTAAAGTATGTATTTTGCTCGGTTTTTTATTATTTCTACGTTTTTGTGATTGTTGCTTTGAGTACTAGCTAGCCCATGCCTCAGTTTCTGAAATTTTTGATGATTTTGAAAGTTTCCATTGATGAATTCATGTGTTTTATGATGTTTGATGATGAATTATGACAGCTTAATGCTTGATATACATGTTTTGTAAAGTGATTTTGAGTAAAAATGCATGTTAGGGATTAAATTGAGAAAAGTGTAAATTGAGGGGTTAAATTATGAAATAAATGAAAGTTTTGGGCTGCTAGGGGTCCCTAGGAAATTCGGCTAGCATATAATTTAATTTAATTTTGTGAATTTTGTATGTTTATGAAATAGGAAGTAAATTGAATAAATGTATAACTTCAGGGGCTAAAGTGTAAAAATGCTCAAATAGGTGTTTGTGGATTAAATTGAATGAATTGGTGATTAAATGGTTTAATTTTGAATACATATAGATCAAGAAAGAAAGAATTCAGATTTAGATCGGGGAAAGTCGAAGATTATCGAGTAATCAATTCGATTTGTCAATTCCAAGTACGAGGTAAGTTCGTGCGTGATAAACATTGTTAAAATTATGTTTTTAATGTTTTGATATTGTATAAATTGTACATATGTGGCAATGAATGTGTATGATGACAAATCGACTATATTTGGCACATAGTGTGCGTTTGAAAATAGCTTCAGCTATATAAAGCACTTAGTGTGCAAATTGGAATAGCTTCGGCTATGCGTGGCACTAAGTGTGTGATATCGAGATATTTTCGGTTTAATGTGATGGCACTAAGTGTGTGATATCATTATAGCTTCTACTAAACATTTATGCACTAAGTGTGCGAGTTTTTAAAGCATTGAAAGATTTCCGAATGATTTAATGTATTGAACAAAGAGGTGAGAATGAGATAAATAAATACGGGAAAGTACAGGTACGTACCATACCTATGTGGTAGTTTATACTATGTGTATAAAGCTGATGAATTTGTATATACACGATAAATGGTCATGAGTTAGAACTTGATGATGATATGAGAACTACTAAGTGTTTATTAATTGATGATTTGTATTTTATGAACTGTTGAGTATTATTGGTACGAACTTACTAAGCTATGAAGCTTATTGTATGTTATTTATCTTTGTTTTATAGATTATCAAAGCTAGCTTAGACTCGAGGATCGTTAGGAAAACGTCATCACACTATCGATCATCTTGTTGGTACTTTTGAATGCTTGTAAATATGGTATATGGCATGTATAGGCTAGTGAGTTGATGATATGTTTTGAATTATGATTTAAGCCATGAGATTTGGCTTACTTTTGGTTGAAAATGTTTATATGTATTTGGTCATTTAAGTTGGCCTAAGTGATTTGTTTGAAAGGTATTTTATGTGATGTGTATAATGCCTTATATATATTGGCTTGTTTTGGGTATGTTGGCCTTAGTTGTTAATATAGTTAAATGGTGTGTATTGTGATATGAAATAGATGATAATATGATGAATTAATGTATATGGAACTTCTGCAAGTTGTAATGATTTTGGCATAATGATTTGGTAGGTTTTGAATGTGGAATTGAGTAGTTAAAATGGTTGATAATAGATGGTATGATAAGTGTGTGGATTTGGTATGTTTTGGCTGCCTATAAGTGTATGGAAATGGTTCTAATTTGGTTGTTATGTGTACATGAGAAAAAAGGTGGCAAATTGGCTTTGTAAATGGCCTATTTTTGTCCACACGGGCAAAGACATGGGCATGTGTCTCAGCTATGTGCGACACACGGTTATGCTGCACGGTCGTGTGTCCCCTGGGGTACCTTTCGAATTAAAATTAGTATACCTGACAGTTTTGACACTGCCAAGACACATGGGCGTGTCTACTAGCCGTGTGTGGCACACGGGCTGGCACATGGGCATGTGGTCGGCTGTGAGACCCAAGTCAGTAACCCCCTTAGATTTTACACGGCCTGGCACATGGGCGTGTCCTCGGTCGTGTGGTACAAGTCAATATGTATGCCCTGTTTTCACACGACTTATGACACGGGTGTGTCTGGTGACCGTGTGAGGCACACGGCCTGTTCACACGGGTGTGTGACCCTTTAATGTTAGAAAATTTTCTAAGTATCTCAAAGTTTGTAAATGTTATTAGTTTAGTCCTGAACCACTTCTAATCATGTTTTAAGGTCCCGTAAGACCTTATAAGGGACAATGTGAATGAATTGAATGGATTTTGATTATGATTGTATAAATGTATGTGAATGATGTGTATTATCAGGTAATGCTTCGTAATCCTATTCTGGCGATGGATATGGGTTTGGGGTGATACAATAACCCTTCTATTTTAGTCCCACACTCCCCACTTGACTAAATTCAATAGTATCATTCACCTATTTAACCCTTATTCAGTCATTAGAACCCAAAAAAGTTATGTTCTCCACCAACCTTTTTCCAAACCTACTACCAACATCGGTACTCTTATCTATTTCCATTCCCCTTCTTATCACTTGGGCCCTCATATAATCCCCAAATTTTGTTTTAATCGATTCGTCCTTACCCATCAAAATCTCATTTGTATATTGTCTGAAAGTATGTCTAATACATCCCTAATTATAGCAAAAATAAAAAAGTTTTTCATATCTAATTTGTGCCTAAATTCCATCTTTATTAAATCTAGGAACCCAAAAATCCACAAAGAATAGATTATCCACTTTCAATTCAATTTTTAAACGTAGAAAGCTTCTACCAATTCCATTTTGCATGAAGAAATCATCAACAACAATCAACATACCCAATTTGGCTCCAATAATCTCAATGTTTTTCCTCGATAACCAATCCAAAGAAAGATGGTGGATTTGAACCCAAAATTGCTTGGTAGAGAACTCCAACTCTGAAATTGCTACATCCCTATTCTATTACTGAAATTGAATAGGGAATCCCATCACCGACTATGGACTATCCATCACAGCTCGATTCATCATTCTCTCCATAGCAAAAGATATAATAAATATGTTGATACCAACCCCCTAGACAACACCTTAGATCCCTTGAAGAATATTTAAAACCCCTTGTGATTGAGCATCCTATCAGACTTAATCTTTCCCACCACCATGAATCTTGTCAAAGCAAGACTCTGATCATCACCTTCTTCTAAACAAATCTCTAAATCATCTCTACTAGAATAACCCAACCCAGAAAACTAAGATTTTCTTTAACAAAAGTTGAAAGTTAATGTCGAATAAGGGATTTCTTACCTTTTGCAAATAAATGGAAATCAATCAAGAAATATGGATCAAAACCTAGGTAACAAAAGTAGACTCACAAAATTCAAGACTCAATATACTAGAGATTCAAAAGAAAACAAAATACCCAAATCAAGAATACCTAAAGAGGCGAAATGAAAAATCAAAACAAGAAAACGTATCTAAGATTAGACTCAGTCAACTCACAAAGCAGGAGAAGAATGACTCTTATTTTTAGACAAAAATCTCATTTCGAGAAACAATAAATATAACCATGTCTATAAAAACGCCCTTCTTTAATAGTATTGGGTTGTTTGTCAATTGTATTTTAAATTACAATTGAAAAGAAATGAAACTAAAAAGTAATAATGGTGCATGCAAGAATTGGTTAAGTTCAAAACTTTTTTGCTATGTTTGGGGGGCCTTATTCAAAAAATGATCAACTATGAATCAATAGTACAATTTATTATTCAAGTTCAACATATTCACTAAGTTGCAACCCAATCCTATACATTTAACTAGATCCACTCTTCTACTAAATCTTCTCTATTGAAATATTAGTTACAAATGGAATAAAAGCAATTTAACTAACTATGAAAGTTCTTTCTAAGATTTTGGATATTGATGTCAGCCATGGAGCTATCAATTTTCATATAAAGTGTAAACGAGTGAATCTTACTCACTTGTCTTTTGCCTTCTAATTTTTGTGAAAGGGTTTGCAAATTCAGTCCTGGCTGTTTGGTGAATTCTTGATGAATTCTTTACTCTGTCAAGCCTCCAACTCAATGCTTCCGAGATTGAAGTCTTCATGGAGGGGGTTCTAGCTACTGAAGTTGCTTACATGTTGCAGGTTACTAGGTTTAAGGCTAGACAGCTTCATATTCGCTATTTAGGAGTCCCTTTGGTTCCTAAGTAGCTCTCTATTATTGACTGCAAGCTCATTATTGAGAGAATTTCTAATAAACTTCATCAATGGTCTGCTTGACATTTAAGTTTCACAGGCAGAATTCAGTTGATCAAGGCTGTTTTATTTGGAACCCAAGCATTTTGGAGTAGGCAGTTTATGTTGCCTCAGTCTTTGTTAAAGCAAGTTAATCAATTGTGTGCTAGGTTCTCCTAGAAAGGTAGCAACATCAAAGCTATTGGTGCAAGGTTTAGTTGGAGGGACATCTGTTTACCCAAGTCTGAAGGAAGATTGAGATTGAAATGACTCGAGGAATGGAACCAATCTTGCATATTGTAACTAGTTTGTTCTTTGCTTGCTTCAGAAGTGTCTCTTTAGGTTGCTTGGGTTCAGAATTATGTTTTAAGAGGGAGTTCTTTTTGGTTGGCTATGCCAAATTCAGCCAATAGCTGGAATTAGAAAAGGATTTTAAGTCTTAAAGAGCTTGCAACAGCCTCTATTAAAAGTCTCCCTATAAAGATTATTGTGTCTTTTAGGATGCTTTGAGAGGAAGGAAGAAGGCAACTGAGGTTCCATGGCACAGATTGTTATGGTTCCCCCTCAATGTGCCAAAACATTCAATCATTTTGTGGATGGCTATTCTGAATAGATTGCCAACACGAGATATGCTTTTCTTTCATGAGGTTATTTCTAAAAGAAATTGCCTATTGTGCTCTTCTAGTTTTGAATCTTGGAACCATACTTTCTTTGGATGTGAATATTCTTGTAGCCTTTGGCAATTAATTCTGGAATTGTATGGCATTGGGAGAATGGTTGGTTCGTGGGATCAAGAACTATGTTAAGTAGTAACTCATCTTAAGGGTAAGTCCCTTATCCCCTATCTTATTAAGTTGGCTCGAAATGCTAATATGCATTCCATCTCGTGTAAAAGAAATCATAGATTATTTGGTAGACCTAAAACTTTTATGAATCACCTATTAGCAAGAATTCGGGAAGTGGTCTAATGTCGTCTTATTAGAAAATTTATTAATTCTTTGGATCATTATAATAGGTAGCTTTGTTTGAACTGGAATTTGCTGAATTGATTTTTGTTTTTCTTTGATTCTTTGGTTTGTTGTATAGAACATTGTTGTTCTTAGTTTTTTCTAGCAAGTTTATTGCTTCTTGGATAAAATACAAATACTTATCCAAAAAAAATTGCAACTAATACAAGTTCCTATAATTAAGAAATAAGTGATTTCTTAGTTCATACATAAAGCAATACACAAGTCTTCAATATATAAGTACTGTTATACTTGTGAATCTCTGGCTAGAATAAAGAGAGATATTCTTTATTTAAACTTCTTCAAAACTAACATCTTTCTAAATATGGTAAGTAGATCACATAGTACTCTTCAAATAATATCATTGATTGAAAATTTTCACCAATCATATTCTCTAATATTGCTAATCCAAATATTCAAAAAATGTAAGTGAATAATCAATGATAGTTAGGTCAAAACTTACCAACAAATAATGTAAATTGCACAACGTCTAAATATAAAATGAGTTGCAACTAACAATATATATTAACATAAATTTTATCTCATTTATCAATAATGGTTTTGATTCCTTTAAATAACTTTAGCCAAAAAAAAATATTTACTTGGTTTATAATTCGACTAATTATTTTTAAAAAATAATTATAATTATAATTATAATTTACATTTATTTTTAATTATATATTTAATATAATATACTAATGTTAATACTAACATATGTACAAAAAATACTATTAGATATTAAAAGGGAAAAATGATTATTTTTGTTATAAAATAAAAGATTAAGTGACTTATTATGTCAATTTACACTGTAAGAGTGTGGAAAGTTACCAAGACAAGGGTAATTCACATTGTGGAAGGAACAAAAAGTCGCTATACTTAAGAATTTTGAAAGGGTTATTGGGAGAAGTTTTAGCAGAGAATAAGGTTGTTTGTGTTCTTATCCTCATTTACCCTAGCCTTCGAGTATAAGCATTGTGATAAGGTGGTAGATGTTAACCTATAGCATTGTTGGAGTTGACTTGAAAGGACTAGATAAAGGGCCTATAGATATGATAGATTGATGGATGTTGTTAGGGGTTCTTCCCAATATATCTTCCATAGATTGTGTGGGCCTACTAAGTATAATGTTTAGGCGAAGGTGTGAAGTTGAGTTCCTCTGGCAAAGCAATAACAAGGTTGTGTTGCTAGGTCTTTAGAGTGGTTGATTGTTCTGGCAAAGAGGTTTAAGGTAAAGGTATAACAATTTCTAACTAGACAATCAAATTTCCTATAACAACTAGGAGGATATAGATTTGAGTGTGCTTAAGCACGTATTTTCCTCCGATTTAAAGTTTAGAGAAGAGGCATTGTATAAAACAAGAATTGGTTAAAATATGCTCCAAGTTCATGTACTATTTGTATATTTGGATTTTAAACCTCTACTTTTGTTTCAAGAAATTTAGTCACTCTTTTTCTTTAAGAAAAAGAATTTACTTACTTCTTTTTTTATTTAAAATTGAAAGTACAATTTATAAATATTGTTAATTTTTTTTGGTTAAATTCAATTTCATTACAAATATCATTTTTTATTATGTGACCATTAAATGAATTTTTTTTATTCTAAAGTATTAGACAAAAAATTTAAGAAAATAATTTTTACAGAACAACAATTAGACTTAATTTTTGATATTTGAAAAATAAAAGGACTAAACTTTTAAAAATAAAAGCAAATGGATTAAATTGTAAAAGTAAAAAAATATATAAGCAAAGTTGAAAAGAAATTGGATAAAAACAAATACA
Source organism: Gossypium anomalum (assembly GCA_025698475.1). NCBI lineage: Eukaryota > Viridiplantae > Streptophyta > Magnoliopsida > Malvales > Malvaceae > Gossypium > Gossypium anomalum. The sequence continues at coordinate 9,918,870 of CM046961.1, forward strand.
AAATCATCTTCTAACCTTAAAATAATGCAAAAAAGGAGGAAATAAAAATGGTAAAATAAGATTTAAAAGAATAAAAAAAAAAAAGCCGGTGCGTTGTCGTTCAACTAGGCTTAGCTGGCAGCATTAGATTTTCTTGTTTCTAAGCGACTTCTTGTTGTAAAGGACAATTATGGTTCACCTCACTCTTCTATTAACTTTAAAAAAAGAAAAGCTTCCAATTTTCGAAGCCAATGCTTTCTTTCAAAACTAATTTAGAACAAAAATATCAAAATCAAGAGAAAAAATATCCACTACATTCCCAAAACATACCATCCTCAACCTTAGGCATTAAGAATCTTAATAAATTCTTAAATTTTACTTATTTTTAAATACAAATAAAATATTTGTTATTTTGCTATTTTTTATGGATTCTATAATTATTGATACCATCATGTATTTCCCTATTTTCTTTACATATACAGTTTGGTTAAAATCGAATTAATCGATCAGTGGTCGAATTTAGTTTGGTTAGAGGTCAGTTAATAAATTTTTAAAATTTCAGTTATCAAGTAATTTAGTTCAAAATAATTAAACGAATTAACCAATTAATTGAAATAAATAATATATGTTATATATATTATAACGTTTGGTTGTTAACTTTCAAGACTTATGTAGTATTTCTAATGTCTTTTTTGTTGCTTTCACCTCCATTTAAAGTTTTCAGAACTATTAAAAGAAATGAACATTGCCAATGTATTTTTATATGTTTTATATTTATTTTAGCCAAAAAAACATATAAATTTCGGTTAATTCGGTAGTTTTTTATACATGGTAGGAGTGTTCAAATGGTCAGTTCAATTAATACCTGAACTGATTTACCATTAACTAAATTATTCGAAATGTAAAATTTTTTAATTATTAACCGAATCAAACTTTTTTTTCAAATACAATAACAGAACCAAAATATTTTCGATTAATTCGGTCTCCTCTTCTCCTTAAGTTGATTTTATCACGTTCTGATTATGATGTAAATGTAATTAGTGTTTCTTATATTTGGTTGTTTATTCTTATTGATATGTTGTTGTATACTCTATGTTATAAAAAATATCTATAATATTTGAGAATAAAACAAATAATAAAATTTAAAATAAAATTATAGTAGGTAATATGTTAATAAATATCTTATCTAACCAATGGTTGGAAGAAAAAGAAGTGGAAATGAATTTCTTTCTAAATATTTAGACTAAGTCTGAATTCTAAATACTACCCGACGTGAATAATATTATACTCAGACTGTGAACAATAGGGATTAACAATAAAAATAAATATTTTATACAATTTTATTTAATTATTCTAGAGTTATATATTTTTTGACTATTCAATCTCTAACATTAAACATGTAATATTATTATCATTGGTAAGTTCTCCCTAATTATTTAAACATATTAGTATAATAACATATAATTAATTATATTTAAAAAATCATACATACTTAATTACTATAATTCTTTTACCACATAAGCCTTTTGATAATTTTCATATTAAATTTTTTTTACAATATAAAAATGCATCAATTAAACTTATTTCATATATATTATAAAATTTATAAAAATAGAATAAAATTAAAATTAAAGCATATATTTTTTTTTAAACAAATATATTGTGGGCATATAAAACATGTCTATAAATTTTTTTAAAAAATAAATTTAACTCAAATGATAAAAAAAATAATTTCAGATGATAAAATTTTTAAATATATGAGTGTCATGGTTAAACTGGATATTAATTTCATTGATAATTTATTTAATTTTTTTTATAAAATAATTAATATTATGATGATTTTTATCGTTTATATTTTTAAATAAAATTTATAAAAATTAAATCAATTCATAAAAACACCAATACTTAATGAAATTTAAAATTTAAATATAAGTTTTATATGAAAATTTTTAATCAATGTACCATAATTTAATTATTTAAAATTAAGGTAAACTATCAAAATAGTTTCTTTTGTTTGTCCCATGTTACATTTTAGTCACTTATATTTGAAATATTACGTTTTAGTCACTTACGTTATCATGTTGTAACATTTTAGTCACTGAGCTTTAATTGCAATTAATAGTGTAACGATAAGCTAACGTGGCATGTTAAATAATCATTCCAAACGAAAGTTTTTAGGTTAAAATATACAATTAGTCCCTATATTTTTTTGTTTTGAGCAATTTAATTTTTTTTCCTTTATGTTCTTTGAACTTTCCTCTTTTTTTTTTTCATTATCTTCTCCCTCTATTTTCCTCCATTCTTCATTTCTTTTAACATTGTTTTTCTATGTTTTCCACTTATTAAAACTAGTCCCTATTCTTTTATTGTTTTGAACAATTTATTTTTTAAATTTTTTTCTTTGTTTCTTTCACATGATTCCTAAATTGAATTTCACTCAAAACCGAATATCAATAATTCTTAATCAAATCTCAATTTAAATATAACCTAATTTTGAAACTAAAATTGGATCTAACTAATCAATATAAAAAATCATATCCTTAATCAAATCAAAACATAAATTGAATTCTTTATATTCAAAACAATTTTTTTCGTTTCCTAACTTTTATAGAATCGTGTAGATTAATCTTTTCTTTTTCTTTTATTTTCTAACGAATAAAATTAAGCAAATGATAAAATTGATCTAAACCTTCTTGGATATTTCCAAGCAAGCTTGATTGGAAGCCGAGCATGGATGAACCAAAGAGAGTATGGAACCAAACTGGTTTGGGTAAAGTTGAAGGTTAGTTTCGTATTTTTGTCATTTTAGTCATTGAGAGTGTAGAGCTTGTTTGAAGAATCTGTAAAACAATGTAGTTCTGAGAGGGTGAGAATATTGTAGGTAAGATAGATAAGGTGGTCGTGGGGGTTGGTTAGGAGGTTAAGGGAACGAGCTCGAGAAACATTGTTGAGGGTGGATTATCATAAGTTATGACTTTATCATAAGTTATGACTGATGAGGTCTTCAAATGAGGTGAGCTTGTGGACTTGGTTATTGAGAGATCCAAATTGGTTTATTAAAGCAATAATGGATGATGAGGGTTTGTAATTATAGGGTGAGAATATGCGAAGCAAGTTTTATTTTGGTTTTTTAGTTTTGCCTTTCCTTTTTTCATGAACATACAAAAGTTTTAACAAATAGAAAATATAAAAAAATTATGTTAAAAAAGATGAAGAAGGGAGGAAAGCATAGAAAGAAGCAGAAGAGAATGGAAAAAAAGGAAAAAAAAATTAAAAGAACATAAAAAGAAAAAATTAAATTGCTCAAAATAAAAAAAAATGAGGACCAATTGTATAATTTAACTTAAATTTTTTTTGAAATGATAATTTAACGTGCCATGTCAACTTACCATTATACCGTTAACGATAATTTACGGCTCAGTGACTAAAATATTACAATAAATTAACTTAAGTGACTAAAATATAATATTTTAAATATAAATGACTAAAATATAATCTGATGTAAAAAAAATTAACTATTTTAATAGTCTTCCCTGAAATTAATTAAATCGAACGATACATTTGTAATCGCAAGAGAAAGAAAATATGGAAGCGGGCGCAGCACATGGTAATGGGAGCGAATGTAGAGTAAGAAAACCCCGCATGATATTTACTAACCAATTCGGCAGTACAATTTCTTACAATGCCGTATTTTCTGACAGATCATAGAAAAAAAAAACCCAAAACTCTAGAAAAAAAGAAAAAGAAAAAGAAAAAGAATTAAATATTAACAAATTCCAAAATTTAAAAAGAATAAAAAAAATAGCGACGCCGACGACCCAACCAAATACAGCAGAAACTCAGCTCATTATTTGTTCGACTTTTCTTTGCTGTCTCTAGAAGACCAAAATTCCACCCACCAGTTTTTCTCTCTGTTTCAGCATCTGGTAAAACTTTTTATTAAGCTCCTTGATCTCTTTTTTTCTTCAATATATTCTGCTTTAGATTATGATAACTCTAGACTTGTTGATCGATTGTCTTCTCTCCTTTTCTTTTTCATTTTTCTTTGGTTAGATTTTTTTTTTGGTAGTAAGTCAAAGGTGGGTACTTTTCGTTTGATTGAATTTTGAAGCTTTTCAGCTTCATTTTCGTTTTGATGTATTTTTTTTCTTCTTTTGCTTTCTGGGTTTCGTTTTGATTGGTTGTTTTTATTATTGTGTGGTATAGTTTCTTTTTATGGCATCAGAAGTGAACTTTTGCTGGGGATTTGTTTGAATTTCTTAATTTCCATATTTGAGTGTATGCTTTTGTTTGTGATGGGAATTTCTCAAATTGTGCTTATTGGTATGATTAGATCTTAATTGGTGTTCTGCAAATGTCAAGAGTTGAGGATAAAGTCTATGTTTTTAATGATCTAGGAAGTAATATTTATATTTGATGTCCTACGATGAACTTTATTGCATGGTTCAAGTAAAATTTATGTTCTATGAAGGGGAGTAATGTTGTTTAAATATATATTTTTTGGTTAGAATTTTTTGATTGAGAGGAAGGTAGAATGTCTGGCGGAGGCACACAAAATAGCTTGAGGAAAGCACTCGGAGCCATAAAAGATACCACCACCGTTTCGTTGGCTAAAGTCAATAGTGATTATAAGGTGGATTTTAGTAACAATAACCATCAAGATGGTTATTTCAACTATGGGTGATCCTTTGATTTTGGATTTTTGCATTTTGCAGGAATTGGATATTGCTATAGTAAAGGCCACAAATCATTATGAACGCCCAGCAAGGGAGAAAAACATTAGAGGTGTGTACTGGGTTTTTGTTTTGCATTTTTTTATCCTTTCTAAGGTGGATAGTGATGACATTATTTAATTCAAGTTTTGATCTGCTTATAGAAAGAGCATTTTATAGATGACCTATATATATAAGATTTGCTCTCTTCCCTTTCTGCAGCAATTTTCGCCGCCATTTCAGCTACTAGGCCTCGGGCTGATGTTGCCTATTGCATCCATGCTCTTGCAAGGCGGTTATCAAGGACGCATAATTGGGCGGTATGTTTATATTGCCAATATGAGTTATAACATGAGTTACTGCAAAAATAAAATTCTGGCTATACCGTTAGAGAGGAAGTATTAATTAACTACTAAGATATCTGTTATGTGTTTGTGTGTGTGCGCCCAAACGTGTATATTAATGCTTTCTATAAGCTTTAAAAAGTATTTAAAGTTATCCACGACCATCAGGTTTGAACTTGTAATATGTACCAAGAGACCGTCTGATTCATCAACAATCCCATCTCTTCCATCATGTTACATTTCACATTTAAAATTTCGGGATGTTTCTTGTACTGAAAAGAAACTGAAGACAAGCAAAGATTTCAGTTCTGAAGAAGCTGAGCGTCAATTTTGTGCTTGATAGAAATATATGATCTGCTGCATTTTCCTAGCACTTAGACTAAAGAGCCTAATTATGATAGAATCTATATTAAGGTAAATTTAACTTTGAATGGTTCATAGTCTTTGATGCGATTTATATAATTTTCATGCTCTATGCCTTCATTGTTTTAAGGAAGAAAATTCTGACTAGTAAAATTTTGATTGCATCATATGCCAGAAACTTGCTGGAATTGCAAGTTTCACTTACATCTTTTATCAAGGGAGTTGTACATTCAAAACTTGGGACTTAGGTTACCATTTTGAATATGAAAACATAAGAGAGATGATCTATTTATGGGTTCTTTGTTAACTTGATGGTGATTGGAATATGAAGAATATTGTTGAGATTCAATGAAATTTGGTTAGTTTGATCGGGAACCCGATCTCTGCAATCATTAACGATTATATTTTAATTCATGGGTGTTGTTGAAATTTGGTTGACTGAATTTTGTTTGGCATTTAGGTTGCATTGAAAACTCTAATAGTCATTCATCGTGCTCTGAGGGAGGTGGATCCCACATTTCATGAAGAACTCATTAATTATGGAAGAAGTAGAAACCACATGCTTAACATGTCTCATTTCAAGGATGATTCCAGCCCAAACGGTACCTTAACTTCTCTTCTGAGAATCCATGCTATTAATTTTAATAAATTTGTAGTTCCTTGTTTATGAAATCCTTAACTATCTGCTGCACAGCTTGGGATTACTCTGCCTGGGTTCGCACTTATGCCTTATTCTTGGAGGAGAGGCTGGAATGTTTCCGTGTCTTGAAGTATGATATTGAGATGGACCGCCCAGTAAGAAGCTTATGAATAATCTTTGTTCTTTATTCTACTTCCTTTCAATTTTATCTCTTACAATTTTCATTTGAGAGGCATTTTGTTACCATTTTTGTAATTGCTTTTCTGCAACATCATAGGTAGTATTTGGTATGGCACTTCTACTTTTTTCATGCTTCATTCCATGATACCACATATGGTTTTTTAACCTATCATATAAAAAATTGCATTAAGTTTCAAAACTTCCGTTCTGCATCCCTTTGTAATATCCTCTAGCTTTTAGTGCCAAAAAGCTCGATTGCACATCTGTAACTGGGCTTCAAGTTTGACTAACTGAAACTACCCTGTGAGCACCTTATTTTTGTCATTATCTTGTTAGAATTGTAACTATGTATCTGGTAGGCTTTTTAATTTTATAGAAACTGAACTGTATGGCATATTCATAGATTAAATCTTCTTGCAGAGAACCAAAGATTTAGACACTGCAGAGTTGCTCGAGCAGCTGCCAGCTTTGCAACAACTTCTTTTTCGTGTTCTTGGCTGTCTGGTGAGTATTTAATGCCTCTTGTATACATGGATATGGCTTGGGAAATGGTGTCTTCTTGTGTTAATTGCATATCTCGTTGTACCTCCTATTTTTTGTTCGCTTTATTTAGTGGGAGTATTAACTGATTTTTTGTGCAGCCACAAGGTGCAGCTGTTCATAATTTTGTTATCCGGTTGGCACTTTCAATGGTATGTTACTTTTTAAACATACTACCACTCTCCATATTTGTAGAGTGAATTTGGAGATGACATTTTCTTCTTTTTGTCCTTTTGTCATTTCAAACAGGTTGCTTCCGAAAGTATCAAAATTTATCAAGCTATAAGTGATGGTACAGTCAATCTTGTAGACAAGGTAAGCTTTGGTCTTAATCTAAATAAGCTGCTTTTCTATTTAGTGAACCATGTGTATTTGATGATCTGAACAATGACAGTTCTTTGAGATGCAACGTCCTGATGCTTTGAAGGCTTTGGACATATACCGGAGATCTGGGCAACAGGTAAATTGCTGTGCCAGTATTTGCAAAAGTCATCTCCTTTTGTGAATGAGGTGGATTTCAAACTCTGGAGGAATTTAACACTTTCTGTTTTCAGGCAGAGAGGCTTTCAGAATTTTACGAAGTATGTAAAAGTCTGGATGTAGGGCGTGGAGAAAGGTTTATTAAGATAGAGCAGGTTAGGATCCTTCACCTTTGGTGCCTTCTGAAACTGATTTGCTTGTCCTTGAATTCTAGTCACATGTCATCATAAAACTGATTTTCTTTTGGTGTCTATGCTGAAGCCTCCTGCATCGTTTCTACAAGCCATGGAAGAGTATGTAAGAGAAGCTCCACGGTCTTCAGCAGTTCACAAAGATCAGGTCTTGAAATTCTGTGGAATTGGTTTTTGTTTGAACAACAAGATAATTTATTTCATTTTATATATTTCTATGCCTTTGTGATATAAGATATGTATGTATTTGTAAACATCATCCTGAATAGCTTATGAATTTATAAAAATAGTTTTATTTGATTGATTTGTGGAAAGTAAAGCAATCTGATTTTTAGTTTGCTATGAAAAGTAAGCCAAGAGAGTGATGTTTGCCCATTTCCTTGAATGAATGATGATTCACCCATTTGTGCAGATCTAGACAATTACATTTAAAAAATAAATAAAATATGAGGATCAACCAATGTTCATTCTTCCATCCATTGAGTTATTTCTCATATATTGTAGTCTATTACCATCTCTATGATATACGTTGTGACTATTTATATAAAAGTTCTGTTTGAAGTTTTACTACTTTCTGTTTGTTTTACTAAAGTTTGCAAGTATTGCCGTTAATACTTTTTATTTTCGAACTAGCAGGCTGACAAACCCAAGGAAGTGTTGGCCATTGAGTACAAGAAAACCCCACAGGAGCAGGAGAAACGTTCACCATCACCTCCTCCTCCTGAACCAGAAAAAGTGGAGAAAGTGGAAGAGCCTATTGTTGAACCTCCTGATTTGTTGGTAACTTCCAGTCTTTTTTCTTTTCTTGTTACCGACTATATTGTTATATGAGAATTTGGCACATCATTTTTTCTAGTTTAATGATGAACTTTGTAGTCTCTTTTTGTTCTTGCTACCTACTATAGTTTTATAAGAGAAATTGGCAGTTCATATGCTTTTTTTTCTAACCAGTTTCATTTGGGTGCTGTTGTTTTTTTTTGCTAGGGTTTAAATGATCCTGTCCCAGTTGCTTCAGAATTAGACGAGAAGAATGCCTTGGCATTGGCTATTGTTCCTGTTGGTAAGTGTCAATTCGTTCCTTTTTGATAATTCAGTTACAGACAGCACAAAACTTTAACAACTCACTTTTCTACTGGTTTTAACCACATAACACTAATATGAATTGTTTCAAATTTTTATTACATCTTTGAATTTATAAGCTCCCAAGCGATTTCTCTTATATTGTTTTAAGTTGAACCAATTGTGCTTCAATGGTTTATTTCTTGTTGCGAAATGTGCTTATGTTTCCCATGGTATTCCAGCCGAGCAAACAACTGCTTCTGCCGCTCCTATTCCAGCAAATGGTACTACAGGCTGGGAATTAGCACTTGTCACTGCTCCAAGCTCAAACGAAAACGCCACTGCCGCTAGCAAACTGGTAGTTTGATTATCTACTCTTATGAACCTCTCAAATTGTGTGCTATATTAGAAGGCTACCGCATAATGTTTTGTTCAGGATTATAAACATGTCTGCTTCCTTCATTGGTAACAACACATAACGTGGTATGCTTGCACATCTCACTGACACTATTTTAATTGTATTAATTAAAAGGCTGGAGGACTCGATAAGCTTACACTGGACAGCCTATACGACGATGCGATCAGAAGAAGCAACCAGAACGTTAGCTATAATCCATGGGAACCAGCTCCCATGTCTGGTGCTATGATGCAACAACCAATGCATGACCCCTTTTATGCCTCCAACATGGTTGCTGCTCCACATTCAGTTCAGATGGCAGCAATGGCCAATCAGCAGCAGGCTTTTATGTTCCAGCAGCAGCAACAGCAGCAGCAGATGATGATGGCGGCCGCCCCACAACAGCAGCCTTCAAATCCATTCGGCAATTACGGAGCCCCTGTACACCCTTACAGCTCAGGTATGCCGGTTCAAACGTACAATCCATATACAGGAGGCCTTATGTAGATGCGTTGCACGAAGAACACGTTTTATATCTTGAAGCAAAGGAAAAAAAAGAACTGTGAAACTTTGTCAGTTGTGAATTTTGAGCTTGGGAAATGCTTGAAGAAAAGGAAATTGTGTACCATATGTTGTGAATGTGTCGTAGTTAGCTAGATTAAGATTCTTTGTTAAATAATTAGTGAGAGAGAGAGGGAGAGAGCATTTTGTTATTGATTGTTTTCATTGATCAAGGTTGGTAATAATGCTTATAGACTTGGTAACTTTTTTATCATTATTATTTTTTGTTTCTCTAAAACCTATCAATCGTTGATGCTGAATCCGGAGCTTTAACCTGTTTGTTTCCTTCAGAATTGTCCCCTTTTGGTTCTTTTAAGGATGTAGATGATAGAAATTATTTATAACATTTTGAGCTTTGCATGATGAGGAGGCATGCATGAGTATTGGAACTGAAAATCATCATCATTACTACTATTATTATTTAAAAAGAAAAAGAGAGGAAATATGAAGGGGACCAGAAGGCAGAGCATGTAACTTAACATGCAAGAAAAAGATTGAAGTTTGATTGAAAGGAACAGAGGGTTATTACAATAATTATGGTAATATACATCAGGCTACTAATCATTGATGAAATAATTTGAACATATGCATCATTCACTTTTGAACACAAATATCTTAAAGTTTTAACAAGTTGATTCTGTATTTAAATATATGTTGGACGGTAAATTTTAAATAATTTTAAGAAATATGGTATAGGTAAATTTCTGGTTTTAAGTACGGGTTGTTGTAACTTATGAGGCAAGGAAACTGACAAATCTAGCGTAATATATACGTATAGAAGTAAATGTGTAAGAGAAAGAAAAGTTTGATGGAAAGGAACGGAGCTTATTATATTATTATTGTTAGGCTACTAATCATTGTAGAAATGAAATGGACATTCCATCAACAATTACATGTGTGTTTGCAATTATTTATTCAAATTTTATTGCAATCCTTTTCTTCTCCAATATTCATTTGTGTACACATCAAGGAATTTTATCACCGTCTTCTTAATTGATTCGCTTTAGCTCATAAGGTTGCATGAGTGGTTGGATAGAGATATTATAGTTTTTAATCGAAAGAACGAGGAAAAAAATCTCGTAATATCTTTATAAAATCACGACTTTTTCATATATTGATTTCACTAAAAAGAAAAGATTTGATAAGCGATGATATTTTAATTCCCAAAGAATCCTTTACGAAGATTGATAATTATCTCTTTATTACTTCTCAATACCAAGACTCTAGAATTGAGCTCTGCCTTGATTGGTCGCACTAAGTCAACTTGGACACTCCTTGATTTGATTAATACCCCATTACCAATAGGACTTAAATGATAGGGTTATTATGAAGTCCCAAACTCTCTATAAAAGTCTCTCCTCTTCACCAAATACGACCAAGAATTTATTATTACCAAAAATTCTAAGCAGACTTCGTCAAGCACCTAGAAAACTTCTAATAGCTCTCAACCCTACGATGCGAACTGTATTGAAACTTAGGGGTGAGCAAAACTCGATTTGATTTGAAAAAATTGAAAAAAAATTTGAATTTCGCGTTAATCGAATTATTTAAGTCAACTTGAATAAGTAATTCGAGTTTCAAGTTGAATTTTATAATTCGAATAACTCGAACAACAGATTAGTGTAAATACCCTTTTGGTCCCTATCAAGTTTGAAAATGAGCAAATTGGTTTCTCTCAACACAAATTACAAAAAAAATCAAAATAAATTTTAAAATTCAAATTTTATATAATTTTTAAAAATTATAAAAATTTCAAAAAAAATTCTAAAAAATATAAAAATAATTTTAAATAATAATAATTTTCTAGAATAATAATTTTGGGAGCTAAATAAGTTAATTAATGATTCAAGTTTATGTATATTATTATTATTATTATTATTATTATTATTATTGTTGTTGTTGTTGTTATTATTATTTAGTTTTGAAAAAGTTTTCAAATATATATGATTTCAAAGGTATGTGCTCTATCATGGAATTAGTTATACTGTAACAAGATTTTAATTTGACATGTTTAATTTTTTAATTTCACTCGATTCGATTTGACTCAAATTTCATTTCACTTGACTCAACTCGAAAAAAATTCAAATTGAGTTAGGATGATAAAATATGATTTGTTAACTCAATTAACTCGAATTTTTTTCAGTCGATTTAATTAAACGCTCACCCTCATTGAAACCTTGTGAAAACTTTTGCTGATAAATCTTACATATTAAAAAGTGACATTGTCTATTGGAAAATAGCGAAAAATCATGTCTCTACTCCTAAGAATGATATCTTCTAAAACTTAGAATACACTCGAGAGCAATATTAGACAACTTTGTTCCCCCAATAGTAGAGCCCTAGTGGTTGGAATGGCCAAGGTTGTCTTGATTATGGTGAACTATACAATCCATGTTTTTTCTCAATTAGCCCACTAAAGTTGTAGATATGATCCTTTACAAGTTCTGGAAAATCACCCATAGGAGTATTATCGCCAAAATCCCTTGGCAGAAATTCTCTTTATACCTATTGATTGATAATAGTAGGAGCTACAAGCCTATAATGAATGCCTTTAAGCCTATTGCATCCTCAACATGAAGAATATCAATCCATGACCATCTCATCAAGGCAATTTAAACATGCTTGAGATGAAAAGCCATGGGGTTAAGAATAACAATGTAACAGCCCGTTTTCAGTGAAATCGAAACAGTGGTTTCGGGACCACAAATCCAAAGTCGGAAGAAAATTTATTTTAATATTATTTTATGGTTTACAGTATGATAGAAATATCGTATGAAAATTTCGTTAAGAAATTTTACCGTTTACATGCCTAGCTTGATAAAAAGGACTAAATTGTATAAAGTGCAAAAGTTAAATTCTAGTAGCTAAATGTGTCAAATTGTAACAGCCCATTTTCAGTGAATTCAGAACAGTGGTTTCGAGACCACAAATTCGAGTTCAGAAGAAAAATTATTTTAATATTATTCCATGGTCTTCATTATGATAGAACTATCGTATGAAAATTTCGTTAAGAAATTTTACTGATTTCATGTCTAATCTGATAAAAAGGACCAAATTGCATAAAATAAAAAAGTTAAATTCTAGTAACTAAAGGTACCAAATAGCTATGGAATTCAAAATTGGAGGTCTTTATATGGAAAATAGACCATTTAGAGGAGTTAGTAGATAAGTGTGATGATTCATTATTGGAAATTTAAGAAAAGAAAAGGATGAAATTGGAAAGTAAAAGATAAAAAGATGATAAATAATAAAATAAAACAAAATATCATCATTTTATCATCTTTCTTAAATAAAAGACATGGAAACCCTAGTTTTGGGTGTTGAGTTCAAGCAAGTTGTTTTGGCTTAATTAGATCCGAATAGATCAAATATGAAGTTAGATCGTGGAAAAGAAAAAGTAATGGATTAGTAGATTTTGTGTACACGAACATTGTCGAGGTAAGTTCGTGTAACTAAATTGAGAATTTATACGTGTTAATTGAATTGTATATATGTGATTGTATTATTGTCATGTATATGAAATTATTCACATATCCGAAAATGATTGACAAGTATTAAATCATGTTTGAGCAAATGAAATTTGATGGATACAGGGTTCCTAAATTGGTTGTGGTCCTGCATGTGTTTCGAACACACCACAGCTCGCAAGAGCGTCCCCATAATAGCTCTCATGAGCATCCTGATATTGGCTCTCTTAAGCTTCTTGATATATGGCTCTCACGAGTTTCTCGTTAATAGCTCTTATGAGCATCCCAATTTGGTTGTGATCCTACATATGTTGCAGACACACCACAACTCTTTTGAGCGTCTCGATAATTGGCTCTCCAGAGCTTCTCAATATTTAGCTCTCTTGAGTTTCCTGTTTATGGCTCATATGAACTTCCTGATAATTGGCTCGCAAGGGCTTCCCATTACATGGCTCGAAAGAGCATTTCGATTACATGCTCGTATGAGCATTCCTGAATATGAATTGACGGATTACAATCATGTACACTTAATGTGTACTACCTGTGTATCCATCAATAATTTTAAATGATTCAATGGGCAAGATCCTGATATGAAATAATACGAGTACGAAATGAATTATTTCTCGTATGTGCCTGAAATACATGAAAATGTTGTTACTTGATATGTTGAAAAATGAGATGAAAGATAACGTGTATGAAACTTGCTTGATGACTATGTACATTTGTGATTACGAGTTGTTATATGAATAACATGACTAACATGCTTGATGAGGATATGTGTTTAGGCATTTGGCCAATTTGATTTGAGCATGTTTAGTTCGTTTACCATAATTGTGATTAAGTGGTAAGTTAAATTTCATATTATATGAACTTACTAAGTATTAAATGCTTACTCTATTTTATTTCTCTGTTTTATAGTAATTCGGAAGCTCGTTGGTTTGGAAGCTTGGCAGAGATATCTCACACTATCCATCAGCTCATTTTGGTATATTTAGTAAATTAACTTTGGTTATAATGGCATGTATAGGTTAATTAGCCAATGTTGGCATGTAAATGTTTTGGTTATAACTAGCTATTGGAATGGCTTGTGATGGATATATTTTGATGTGTATATATGAGGCTATAACATGTTTGGAGTGTGTTTAAATGGTTGATTGTTAGAAATCATATTGGCATATTGATGATTAAATTGAGTTAGCATATTTGATAAAATTACATATATGTGAATTCGATAAGTTAGGTAAGTTTGTATATTTGGTTATATGAAGTATTATGTCATGTATAAGACTTAGTTTTGGCTTGAATTAAATGTCTTGTATTGGCTTGTGAATGTGTTAAAATGTTAATGTAGGTGGAAGACAAGTTTGGGTGAGAAATATTACTTAAAAATGGCCTTATTTCGTTCACATAGGTAGAGACACGGGCGTGTGTTTCAGCTGTGTGTGACACACGGCTTAGCACATGGATGTGTGTTTTGGTCGTGTGTCCCCTGCATCTTTAAAATTTCAAAACAGAATGCTCAAAATTTCTCACACGGCCTGGCACACAGGCGTGTGGCTTGGCCGTGTGACCCAAGTCAGTAAGCTCCCATATTTTGACACGCGCTGGGACATGGTCGTGTGTCCCTACTTCGAATGTCCACACAGCCTGAGACATGGGCGTGTCTCTTGATCGCGTGAGACACAAGGCCTAGCCACACCGGCGTGTGTCCTCTACATCTTTAAAAAATTTTGATATTTTTTAAAAAATTTTCTGAGTACCCGGATTAGTCCTGACAATTTCTAACATGTATTTTGGGCCTCGAAAGCTCTTATAAGGGACAATATGATTGGTTTCTGATTTCAATGCTAAATAATATGAAATGTCTGTTACATGATCTGTAAACTCTGGTAATACTTTCTAACCCTATTCCGATAACGGATACGGGTTAAGGGTGTTACATTTATTGGTATCAAAGCTATGGTTTAGTCGATTCTTGGACTAACGTAACATATACGAGTCTAGTTATACATGTCATTATATAACTTGTGATAGTGTGATATCTCCTGACCATTTTAAAACATGTTTTTCATATAGCAATGTCATCCAACCGAGCTGATTTTGAAAAAGCTGAGAGCAATGCTCAAGCTTCAGTTCAAAGAGCAGCCTCAAGTAGTAGAAGGCCCGTATCTGAGGGCCGAGGAGGAGAGACAAAAGAAGCCTTCTTTCAAATGATGAATGAGTGGTTTACAGAATTTGTAAGAACAAATCTGGCTATGCAACAACCTCCACCCACTCCGTTCTTCAAACAGTTCTCGATATTCCACAAAGTATAGAACTTGTTAGAATTGGTAATGTAACGCCCCCACGCCCGAAACCGTCACCGGAGTCAAGCTTGAGGTGTTACTAAACTTATCTTACCTTTTAAACAACTCTAAACCACTTATTTTAATTTTCGGAATAAACTGTTTTTCTGCGTCATAGCTGCTTAAAAATTTATTTCTCAAGTTTCAAAACTCGAAATTAAGATCCGTAAATTTTTCCTGAAACTAGACTCATATATCTATCTACTAATTTTTTTCTAAAATTTTTTACTTAGCCAATTAGTACAGTTTATTAGTTAAAGTTACCCCAGTTTTAGAAGTTGACTGTACTGACCTCTACTTACTACGAACCACTTTTCTCCCTATACAAAATTAATATAACTATACTGTTTGTTTCTATTAAAACTAGATTCAATAAGGATTCTAACCATATAAATTAAACCACCTAATTATTTTTTTACAATTTATGGTGAATTTCCAAAGTTGAAACAGGGGATCTAGAATTTTCTCTAACCCTGTTTCACTAAAACTCAGATATCTCATAAAATATAATACCTTTACCTGTTTTGCTTATTCCATAAGAAAATAGACATAATAAGCTTTAATTTCATATATTATTCACCATCAAACCATGTCTCTATGATTTTTAGTGATTTTTCAAAATCACATTATTTCTGATACTTGAATCTGTTTTTAAGTTACTGTCACATTTTTCTTAGTTTTCATGTGATAGTTACTACTTATTCATACATACAATTAAACATGTATATCATCAGCCATTCTATTAGCTAATCACTAGCAAGTATTTACACATCATTCATTGATCATATCATATCAAAAGAAACCAAGTTCCTATACATGCCATACACAAAACTAAACGTCTAACTATACCAATGTGATTCCTTCGATAGTGTGATCGGGTCTCCGACGTTTCTTTCGATTCCCGAGTGGCTTGATAAAAACTATAAGAAAAGAAAATAAAGAGAGTAAGCACTAGGCTTAGTAAGCTTACAAGCAAATAAATTACAACATTCAACATAATAAATAATTATACATAATGTCACCTAGCCTCATAAACTTTCTTTACTTCTCATTTTCTACCTTCTTCTTTACTTACTTACCTTCTTTCTTACCTGACCTTTCACTATTCATAAATATAATCTACCTTCCTTTTTTTACTGATAATTCACTGTAATTTAATGTGTACAATGACCCATTGAACCACTCGGAATACTAAGGATCTTTGGGTCGTTCTCGCCTATCAATATCCTGCCAATGCCATGTCTTCGACATGGACTTACATGAATTATTCCTGTCTCCAATGCCATATATATATATCTAATATGGGCTTACATGGCTCATTCCTGTCTCCAAAGCCATATATCTGATATGGACTTACATGGCTCATTTCTGTCCTGTCCTGTCCTGTCAACCCCAATATCCTAACATTCCTAAGGTTCAAACGGGCTTCCTAATGCTTTTTCTGTCACACTTTGCCTTTAATTTGACTTTAAATATTCTCATAAAATAAGTATATAAATGCTGGAAATTTACAATAATAATGTAAAATAAAAGAATATTGCATTTATTTATCAGAAACTTACCTCGAATGCAAAAATAGCTACTTTTACCATTTCATCCACAACTTGGTATTTTCTCCATTTTAGCTTGAATTTCAGTTTTCCTTGCTCTATCATTTAAAATATAGTCTAATTAGGACTCAAATTATTCAAATTGACCCAAAATCATATTTTGGAAAAATTACAATTTGCCCCTAAACTTTTGCATATTTACACTTTTGCCCCAAAGCTCGTAAATTAAACTTCAGCCTATTTTCTTATGTTTCATGACATGCTGGTCATTTTTCCCTTCTATGGCAGCATCAAATTCATACTCTAACAAGCACTTATGACTATTAGGTATTTTTACCGATTAAGTCCTTTTACTCGTTTTTGCTTAAAACCGAGTAGTACAAGTTGTCTAACATAATTTAAAACCTCATATTCTATCATAAAACACCAAAATACACAAATTTCACCTATGGGTATTTTTCCAAATATGAACCCTAACTTAAATTATTGCTAGCATAAGCTTTATCGAGCTACTGGGACTCCGAAAACGTAAAGAACATTAAAAACGGGGCTTGGAATCACTTACCATGGAGCTTGAAAGCTTGAAAAAAACCCTAGCTATGGAGAACCCTTGAAATTTCGTCCTAATGAAGAAGATGGACAAAAATTGGCTTTTAATTTTGTTTTCAATTCATTTTAATAACTAAATGACCAAAATGCCCTTACTACTAAACTTTCAAAAATTCCTTCCATGTCCTAATTTTTGTCCATAGACTTAGAAATTGGTAAAATTACTATTTAAGGACCTCTAATTAATAATCTAATTCAATTTTATGCAAAATACTTCTAGAACACAAGTTTTGCAATTTATTCAATTTAGTCCCTAATTTCAAATTAAGTACTTTATGCATAGAATTTCTTCACGAACTTTTCACACAATCATGAAAACATATCATAGACCTCAAAATAATAATAAAATAAATTTTTCTACCTCAAATTTGTGGTTTCGCAACCACTGTTCCGTTTAGGCCCTATTTCGGGATGTTACATTTCTCCCCCCCTTTAGGGATTTTCGTCCCCGAAAATCTTACCTGTGAAGAGATTTGGGTACTGTTTTTCGCATAGCCTCTTCGAGTTCCCATGTAGCCTCGTCTACCCCATGTAGTCTGACTATCTCTCAAATATACAACTCTACCAACTTGTCAAGTGAAAAATCCATACGAACTAGGATAAAATGAGCCGACTTTCGTTAACTTATCAATCACAACCCATACCGCATCTTTCTTTCTCGATGTAAATGGCAATCCTGTGCCGCAGATCAAGCATCTAGAAACAAACTCAAAATGTCCCTTTTCATTCCTACCCACCAAGTACATTTCTTCAAATCATTATACATCTTTGTACTACCTGGATGAATAGATAAAAACTACTATGTGCTTCCCGTAAGATCTTTCGAATAAGCTCATCATTCTTGATACACATACCCCTGCGTGATAATCGATCACTAGCTCATAATCTTTAATCAACTCTAGCCATATTCTTTGCTTCAATTTCAAACTTTTGTGATCGGTGAATATGTGGCACTTCTCACCGTGCAAATGATGTCTCCAAATCTTCAACGCAAAAATAATGGCAAATAGCTCTAAATCATGTATCGGATAGTTCTTCTCATGTGGCTTTAGTCGTCTAAAGGCATAAGCAATTACCTTCCCTTCCTGTATAAGTACACAACCAAGTCCATTCATGGACGCATCACCAGAAATCACAAACTCCTTACTGGTTCTAGTTGTACTAAAACAAGAGCTTTAGTCAATAATGCTTTTAACTTGTCAAAACTCATTGACACTTCTCGATCCATTCAAACTTGATATCCTTTCGCAGCAATTTTATCGATTGGGGTAGCTATCATGGAAAATCCCTCTATAATATCCGGCAAGACCAAGAAAACTTCTAACTTCTGATACATTTCTAGGAGACTTCCAATTAACAATGGCTGAAATCTTGCTCGGATCAACCTTAATACCTTCACCTGAAACAATATGTCCAAGAAAACCAACTTCTCGTAACCAGAACTCACTTTTGCTAAACTTGGCATACAACCGATTATCTCTCGAATCAGTAAAAGCGTTTCTCAAATGCTCTGCATGCTCAGTCTCATCATGAGAATAAATCAAGATATCATCAATGAACACAACTACAAACTTATCCAAGTACGGTCTAAAAATTCGGTTCATTAAGTCCATGAAAATGGCAGAGCATTAGTCAAGCCAAATGGCATCACAAGGAACTCATAATGACCATACCTAGTCCGAGCGCCTTGGGACATCGACTCTTTAACTCGCATGGCGATAGTATCCGGATCTCAAATCTATCTTGGAGAACACAAGTAGCTCCTTCAATTGATCAAACAGATCATCAATTCTAGGCAATGGATACTTGTTCTTTCTTTGTTACCTTGTTAAGTTGCTGATAATTTATGCACAATCTCATCGATTCGTCATATTACCTTGTTTCAATTTAGGAATTCCTTTCTCTTACGGTCAATAAACCCACATGATGTACTTTTTACGAAATTCCTCCCGAAAGAAATCCCAAGTGATCCTCTCCTTTGGTACAAGCTGATACAAGTGTCTTCCACCAGTAGTAGGTGAGTCTCTAAGAAGTGATATTACACATTTCATACATTCCTCGGGTGTACAAGATAATTCATCAAAGACTCGATAGTATTTTCTAACCAAAATTTTGCTCTTTCTGCATCATCATGTTTTGTTGCTCGGAACTCTTACGCCTTTGTTTCCCGATTCTATCAATGGTGGCTTTTCTCTTATCATTGTACTGTGACTAGGGAAGCTTGAGCTACATGGGTAGCCTTGAGAGTCATGAGGGGGTGGAGGTCTAACTCTCGGATTCGTGCGAACGAACTCGGCAAACCAATTATTCAAAGCTTGGAAGAGAGCTTCTCGAGTCACTCCTCCTCGATTAATCATTCATCGCCTATTCTCGGATGGCGCGCTACCCCTTCCATGGGAGCAGCGCGCATTACTTTCTACATCATCATCACCAGCTCGCTTCGGGATCCATTACAATAAAACAAAATATTTAAAAATCGTCGTGAGTCGTCACACTATATCAAAATACAGGTATGGCATGTATAGCTAGACATTTACTCACACTAACTGTTCCAAGAACCGACTAAACCTGCTCTGATACCAATAAATATAACGCCCCCACGCCCGAAACCGTCACCGAGTCAAGCTTGAGGTGTTACTAAACTTATCTTACCTTTTAAACAACTCTAAACCACTTATTTTAATTTTCGGAATAAACTATTTTTCTGCATCATAGCTGCTTAAAAATTTATTTCTCGGGTTTCAAAACTCGAAATTAAGATCCGTAAATTTTTCCTGAAACTAGACTCATATATCTATCTACTAATTTTTTTCTAGAATTTTTGACTTAGCCAATTAGTACAGTTTATTAGTTAAAGTTACCCCAGTTTTAGAAGTTGACTATACTGACCTCTACTTACTACGAACCACTTTTCTCCCTATACAAAATTAATATAACTATACCGTTTGTTTCTATTAAAACTAGATTCAATAAGGATTCTAACCATATAAATTAAACCACCTAATTATTTTTTTACAATTTATGGTGAATTTCCAAAGTTGAAACAGGGGATCTAGAATTTTCTCTAACCCTGTTTCACTAAAACTCAGATATCTCATAAAATATAATACCTTTACCTGTTTTGCTTATTCCATAAAAAATAGACATAATAAGCTTTAATTTCATATATTATTCACCATCAAACCATGTCTCTACGATTTTTAGTGATTTTTCAAAATCACATTATTTCTGATACTTGAATCTGTTTTTAAGTTACTTTCACATTTCTCTTAGTTTTCATGTGATAGTTACTACTTATTCATACATACAATTAAACATGTATATCATCAGCCATTCTATTAGCTAATCACTAGCAAGTATTTACACATCATTCATTGATCATATCATATCAAAAGAAACCAAGTTCCTATACATGCCATACACAAAACTAAACGTCTAACTATACCAATGTGATTCCTTCGATAGTGTGATCGGGTCTCCGACGTTTCTTTCGATTCCCGAGTGGCTTGATAAAAACTATAAGAAAAGAAAATAAAGAGAGTAAGCACTAGGCTTAGTAAGCTTACAAGCAAATAAATTACAACATTCAACATAATAAATAATTATACATAATGTCACCTAGCCTCATAAACTTTCTTTACTTCTCATTTTCTACCTTCTTCTTTACTTACTTACCTTCTTTCTTACCTGACCTTTCACTATTCATAAATATAATCTACCTTCCCTTTTTACTGATAATTCACTGTAATTTAATGTGTACAATGACCCATTGAACCACTCGGAATACTAAGGATACTGGGGTCGTTCCTGTCTATCAATATCCTGCCAATGCCATGTCTTCGACATGGACTTACATGAATTATTCCTGTCTCCAATGCCATATATATATATCTAATATGGGCTTACATGGCTCATTCCTGTCTCCAAAGCCATATATCTGATATGGACTTACATGGCTCATTTCTGTCCTGTCCTGTCCTATCAACCCCAATATCCTAACATTCCTAAGGTTCAAACGGGGCTTCCTAATGCTTTTTCTCTGTCACTTTGCCTTTAATTTGACTTTAAATATTCTCATAAAATAAGTATATAAATGCTGGAAATTTACAATAATAATGTAAAATAAAAGAATATTGCATTTATTTACTGTAAACTTACCTCGTATGCAAAAATAGCTACTTTTACCATTTCGTCCACAACTTGGTATTTTCTCCATTTTAGCTTGAATTTCAGTTTTCCTTGCTCTATCATTTAAAATATAGTCTAATTAGGACTCAAATTATTCAAATTGACCCAAAATCATATTTTGGAAAAATTACAATTTTGCCCCTAAACTTTTGCTTATTTACACTTTTGCCCCAAAGCTCGTAAATTAAACTTCAGCCTATTTTCTTATGTTTCATGACATGCTGGTCATTTTTCCCTTCTATGGCAGCATCAAATTCATACTCTAACAAGCACTTATGACTATTAGGTATTTTTCTGGATTAAGTCCTTTTACTCGCTTTTGCTTAAAACCGAGTAGTACAAGTTGTCTAACATAATTTAAAACCTCATATTCTATCATAAAACACCAAAATACACAAATTTCACCTATGGGTATTTTTCCAAATATGAACCCTAACTTAAATTATTGCTAACATAAGCTTTATCGAGCTACTGGGACTCAAAAACGTAAAGAACATTAAAAACGGGCTTGGAATCACTTACCATGGAGCTTGAAAGCTTGAAAAAACCCTAGCTATGGAGAACCCTTGAAATTTCGTCCTAATGAAGAAGATGGACAAAAATTGGCTTTTAATTTTGTTTTCAATTCATTTTAATAACTAAATGACCAAAATGCCCTTACTACTAAACTTTCAAAAATTCCTTCCATGTCCTAATTTTTGTCCATAGACTTAGAAATTGGTAAAATTACTATTTAAGGACCTCTAATTAATAATCTAATTCAATTTTATGCAAAATACTTCTAGAACACAAGTTTTGCAATTTATTCAATTTAGTCCCTAATTTCAAATTAAGTACTTTATGCATAGAATTTCTTCACGAACTTTTCACACAATCATGAAAACATATCATAGACCTCAAAATAATAATAAAATAAATTTTTCTACCTCGAATTTGTGGTTTCGCAACCACTGTTCCGTTTAGGCCCTATTTCGGGATGTTACAGGTAAGCCACCTGTTGATAAAATCCATAAATATGGTGCTGAAGAGTTTAGAGCTACAGCTGGTAATGATCCAGAAAGAGCTGAATTTTGGTTAGAAAAACCATCAGAGTTCTTGATGAATTGTCTTGTTCACCGGATGAATGTTTGAAATGTGCTGTATCTCTGTTAAAAGATTCAGCCTATCGGTGGTGGAACACCTTAATTTCTGTTGTACCGAAAGAGAGGATTAAATGGGATTTTTTCCAAACTGAATTCCGAAAGAAATATATTAGCTAGAGGTTCCTTGATCAGAAATGTAAAGAATTCCTGGAACTTAAATAGGGCCGCATGACTGTATCTGAATATAAATAGAAATTTGTTCGATTAAGTAAATATGCCAGATAATGTATCCCGACTAAGACTGTAATGTGTAAGCAGATTAAAGAGGGTTTAAATGAAGACATAAAATTTTTAATGGGGATTCTTGAGCTGAAAGAATTTGTTGTACTTGTTGGTCGAGCATACAAAGCTAAAGAGCTTAGTAAAGAGAAAAAGCAAGCTGAGATGGAAGCTTGAACTTCAAGTAAAAGATTTACGGGAAAGTCATACCAGTTAGCCTCGAAGAAAATAAAGAAGTATCATGATCGTTCTACTACCTCTGCGGGATATTCTGGTAGAGACAGAGGTACCCAATGCTCCAGTTTAAAATCTCAGGCTACATCTGTAGCAAGCGCGAGTAGTGTTAGAAACACCAAACCCAGGTGCAAACACTGTAATAAATTACATTTTGGTGAATGTAGAATGAAGAACTTAGCATGTTTTAGATGTGGCTCTTATGACCACTATCTCAGAGAGACTGCCCGGAGAAACCTGAAAAAGATATTGATCAGATTTCGAGGCTGAGCAACACTGCTATGAGAGGTAGGCCGCCTCGTAATCCTGGCAATGTAAGTGGTAGTCGTTGTGCGACGAAAGATTTCACTGTAAGATCTGAAGCACGAGTACCAGCAAGAACATATGCTATTCATGCACGTAAAGATGCCTCTGCACTAGACGTTATTACTGGTACATTTTCTCTTATTGATACTGATATTACTGCTTTAATAGATCTCAGTTTGACTCATTCATACATTTGCATGAATTAGTGTCTAGTAAAAATATGCCTGTCGAGTCTATTGAATTTGTGGTTAAAGTATCAAACCCCCTAGGCCAGTATGTGATGGTTGATAAAATATGCAAAAATTATCTGTTAATGATAAGGGGTTACTGTTTCCCGACTGATTTGATGTTATTACCATTTGAAAATTTTGATGTGATTTTGTGTATGGACTGGTTAAATCAACATGATGCCGTGGTAAATTGCAAACAAAAGCATATTGTGTTGAAATGTCAAAATGGTGAAATGCTTTGTATTGAATCAGATAAAATGGATGGGTTGTCTAATGTGATATCAGCCATATCAGCATAGAAATACGTTAGAAAAGGTTGTGATGCTTACTTTACTTATGCGTTGGATACCAAAGTGTCTGAATCAAAGATTAAATCAGTGCCGGTAGCCTGTGAGTATCCTGATGTGTTCCCAGAAGAGTTACTCGGATTACCGCCGGTTAGAAAAGCTGAATTTACTATAGATCTTGTACCGAGAACAACACCGATATCTATAACACCCTATAGAATGGCTCCTACAGGGTTAAAAGAATTGAAAGCATAGTTGTAAGAACTGACTGACAGGGGCTTTGCTCGACCCAGTTTTTCACCTTGGGGTGCACTGATTCTATTTGTTAAGAAAAAGGATGGATCCTTGAGATTATGTATCGATTATCGACAGCTCAACAAAGTTACTATCAAGAATAAGTATCCACTACCTCGTATTAATGACTTGGTTGATCAATTGAAAAGTGCCACCGTATTTTCAAAGATTGATCTCCGTTCTGGTTATTATCAGTTACGAGTGAAAAACTCGGATGTGCTGAAAACAGCATTCAAAACCAGGTACGGACATTATGAATTCCTTGTGATGCCATTTGGTTTAACTAATGCACCTGCGGTATTTATGGATCTAATGAATAAAATTTTCAGGCCATACTTGGATAGATATGTGGTGGTATTTTATTGATGATATTTTGGTATATTCCCGAGATGAAAATGAACATGCTGATCATTTGAGAATTGTTCGGCAAACATTGCGAGAAAAACAACTGTATGCTAAATTTAACATACATGAATTTTGGCTTCGGGAAGTTGGTTTTTTGGGACATATAGTGTAATGACCCAAAATTTATAGTTACCGAAAAGTGTATTTTTGGGTCTCTATTTTCGTAAAACGGATTCGTAAATATTTATTTAAAATATTTACGAAGTTAGTTGTGTGGTTAATTTGGTTTTGATTATGTGAATTTGTTTAAATTAAGAGTAATTAGGTGTAAGGACTAGATTGTATATAGGATAAAAATTGAATTTTAGATGGTAGAAAAGTGAAGAGACTAAATAAGTAATTAATTCAAAAGTTGACAAGTGTATGGTAATAGTGAAATACATTTGTAAAAATAATAATCATATGTATAAAATAATAATACATGTATTACTTGTTATTTAAGTAATATATATTATATTATAATATAATAATAATATAATAAACATAAAATAAAAATAAATGAAACAAAAGAATAGAAAAAGAAAGAAGCATAAACAAAACAGAGAAGGGAGAAAAAGAAGAAAAAGAAAGGGAAATTTAGGGTTTTAAGTTCAAAGCTTGATTGGTAAGTCAATTTAATCCATTTTCTTGAGAATTTTATGTTTTTAGAATCCTAGAAAAAAATACTACTTGATTTATGTTGAAATTTTAGAAATCAATGGATTTTTAGATGTTGTTCATGTTGAATAAAATGAAGTATTAGGTGTTAAATTGATAGAATTTTAAGTTAGAATTGATAAAAGGATTGAATTGTAAAACAAATTATAAGTTTTGAAGTAATAGAGACTAAATTGGGAAATTTTGAAATTTAGGGATTTATGGTGAAATTAGAGAGTTAAATTTAGTTTTAAGTGGTAATTGAATGAAAATATAGAATAAATTGTGAAGAAAATAAAGTTAGTTTTGGTTAGGGACTAAATTAGAATTTATGCAAAAGTTGAATATAAATTGAAATATTCAATGTGAAATTGTGTGTATTGATGATTTTTAATTATTTTGATTCTGTAGCTAACATCGTGCCGGAAACTTCGGCTAAGAAGGGAAAGGAAAAAGTCGATGAGGAATTACTTGAAAATTACGGTTTATATTTCTATAATCGGAGCTTAATAATTAATTGTTGAATTTATTACTTGATGTGTATGGTAAGTGGATTGAGGTGAGTAATTGATATTGTGAAATTGAATGGAACTGTATTGATTTTATGAGCATATGGGAATATTTGAATTGGATTGAATATTGTTTGAAATTGAAAAGTGAATTGAAACCCTATTAACTGTATTAGGCTGAGTCGAATATAGTTAGCATGCCATAGGATTGGAAGTGTTCAGGGATACTTCGACTTCAAGTCGATAGGACACTGGGTGCCAAATTATATATATTCGATGAGGTAGTGGGTACCAGCTTACTTCGGCATGGCCGATGAGACACTGGGTGTCAACTTATTACTTCAAATTATCCAATGAGGCACTGGGTACCAAACTAGTGTGTTTTGGTTGGATTCATGTATCTGTCCGAGTCTAAGTCGTGTTAATAGGGGTAAATAAATGAATTGGCAATATGAATGATTTTAAATGATTTTGAATATGAAATTGGAATGGGATATGGAATTGAATTATTCAAATGAAAAGCATGAATCATGGATTCATGGAATGGATATTGATATTGAAAATGAATTATGTATCCTATTGAGAAAAGCTATTTGAATAGAAATTATGAGATTGAAATAACAAGATATGATAATTGAAAGTTTTATGAATGATGTGTTTATGAAATTGATTATTTGTTTGAATGATCTTTGTTATGTGTGATTAGATATATAAATATTATAAATTCTTGCTTAAAAAATATTCGGATTATAGAAGTATCACTGAGTTTATATTCAGCGTACGGTTTGTTTTCCGTGTGCAGGTAAGGTACTTAAAGTTGATCGTCGAATCAGCATCCACAACGATCTCGATCTCAAAACATGGTAAAGTTTATTTCTTTTTGGTAATGGCATGTACCTAAGATGTTTTATGTTGGTCATTTTAGAAAATATTTGTAAATGATATTATAAGATGATATTGGGTGGTTGTATACAAATATATATGTTATGTTGACCTAAATATGTGATATGTTTAAGTTGATACCTAAGTGGATATGAATATAGGAAAAAATTAGGGTTGAAATGGTATAAATATTTGAGTTAGCTTGAGTGATGTTTTAATGGATTGTTTGGACAATATATGTGAAGTACCTATAAGTATACATTGGATAGGCCATTAGGTTGATAGTTTTAACATGTTTTTAAGGTGTTTGATTGTGTTTTGAAGTGGTTGAACGATTGAATTTTTGGGTTGCTTGTTGTTTTAGTTTGCAGGGTTGGTAAACTTGATGTTAATGGTTCATTTTGAGTCCACACGGCTAGACACAAGAGCGTGTGACTGGACCGTGTGAGACACACGGCTAGCACATAGGCATGTGCTCCGACCATGTGAAACTGCACCTAATTTTCAAAAAATAAATTGACCACATGGCCTAGCACATGGGTATGTGGTTTGGCTGTGTGAGGTAAGTCAGAGAGTTACACGGGTAGAATACGGCTTGAGGCACGGGCATGTCACAGGGTCAAACGGGCGTGTCCCTTGGCCACACAGGTGTGTGTTTTTTGCACCTAGGAAAATTTTTTAAAATTTCACGAAAAATTATCTGAGTTTTCCATTGAGTCCCAATTCGTTTCTAACACATAACTAGGGCCTCGAGGGCCTATAAAAAGGACGATATGATTAATTTATAAAGTGAATGCTGATTGATTTGTTATATGTTCGTCATTTGATCTAAAATGTCCGGGATTGCTCTGTAACATTGTTTCGATGACGGATAAGGGTTAGGGAGTGTTACATATAGTATCGGCAGAAGGCATCAGAGTTGATCTGAATAAAATATCAGCTATTGCTAACTGGAAACCACCGAGAAATGTATCTGAAGTCAGAAGTTTTCTGGGATTAGCTGGTTATTACCGGAGTTTTGTAAAAGGATTTTCGATGATCGCTACACCGATGACTCGGCTATTACAGAAAGATGTGAAATTCGAATGGTCTTATAAGTGTCAGCAAATTTTTGATCAGTTGAAAGCCCTGTTGACTGAAGCATTAGTTCTGGTTTAACTTGAATCGGGTAAAAAATTTGTGATTTACAGTGATGTATCATTGAACAGTTTAGATTGTGTTTTAATGCAAGAAGGTAAAGTAATAGCCTATGCTTCTAGATAGCTTAAACCACATGAAAAGAATTGCCGATATATGATTTAGAACTAGCAGCTATTGTATTTGCACTGAAAATTTGGCAACACTATCTGTTTGGTGAAAAATGTCATATATTCACCGATCATAAAAGTTTAAAGTATTTGATGCCGCAAAAATATTTGAATTTGAGACAGCGTAGAGGCTTGAATTGTTGAAGGATTATGACTTAGTTATTGATTATCATCTGGGAAAAACAAATGTAGTTGAAGATGCTCTGAGTAGAAAATGTAACACCCCTTACCCGTAATTAATGCCAGAACAGGGTATGAGGCATTATTGGACTTATATGCAAGCAATCACACAAAACTGAGACGTAAATTTTCATCCAAATTTAAATCTTTTCACAAACATTCGTAACGTCCCTAAAACAAACCTACGAGTTCCAAAACATACATTGGAAGTGGTTCGAGACTAAACCGAGAACTTTAGAATATTTCACAACACTTAGAAATTTTTTCATGTTTTAAGAGCCATACGCCCATGTGGCTTGGGACGAACCTGTGTGGGTAGGCCGTGTGGTCACACACGCCCGTGTCCCCAACCTGTGTAACTCTCTATTTGTCACCCAAGAACAAATTGAAGTCACACAGCCAAGCCACACGCCCGTGTGCTAGGTTGTGTGATCGATTTAAAATTTATGATTTTTCATAAATTAGGTGCAGACTTCACATGCCCAAGGCACACGCCCGTGCCTGAGGCCGTGTCATCTACACGGATGAGACACACGCCCATGAGGCAAGCTGTGTGTCACACACAGCCTAGACATACGCCCGTGTGTCTACCCGTGTGGACAAAAACAAGGCTATTTACCAAGCCATTTTGTCACACCTTTTTTCACACACCTACTCACCAAAACATAACACCAATCCAAGCAATTACATTCAACCAATTCAGCCATAAATCAAGACATCCACACATCATTCATATGTTACCATTTACCACATACAATCACCACATACTTATCAACTTAAACCATGCAGATTTCCACATCCATGAAAACATCATCATATGCATATATAATTAAACCAATATTAACCAATTTCAATGGTCATTTACAAAATGAATTATCAACCAATATAGGCCAACACATTAGGCCAATTCAATTATGACACATAACAAAATAACCAAGTCCCTATACATTCCATAACTCAAAATGTCAAATTCAATGGTACCCAAAATAATCAGTTGATAGTGTGACTGGATCTTCGATAGTCTCCGATCCTCGAGCTAACTTGGTGACACTATAAAACAAGGGAAAGAAAAAGTGAGTAAGCTATATAGCTTAGTAAGTTCCCATGCAAATAATAGGCATCATAAACCAACATTTAACATACACTTAACATGATGATAATTGGCATAAATATTATTAAGATCTTATAATCATAACTTACTCAAGCATAACCTTGCCAAGGGTTCATTACATAACGAGCTCATCACATATGAGTTTTACGTACATGCCTGAGTTATCTCGAATTGAATTTGAATACAATTCACATTTGACATACTCATTAAATTACCCGTTGAACCACTTGGAATACTAAAGGATACTCGGGAGTTTCGTACACACGGTACCATACCAATGCCATATCCCAAATATGGTATTACACGAAGTCTCATATAGATGCCATATCTCAAATATGGTCTTACGCATAGTCTTAGTAACCCTAATGTCATGACATTTGTATCCCATCTATTCCTAAGGTTCAACCGGGATTTCACTCTTGTCGTAACTTTGTCGAGCACGCTCAATGGTCAATCATAATTCATACAATAGCAAAGTATCTAAAACATAATTGAAACAATGCATTATTTACATAAGAACTTACCTCGGTACAAAAATAGTAGAAATACGACCTACTCGTCAAACACTTTATTTTTCCCTCGATCTAGGTCCGAACCTCGTTTCTCTTGAACTATAATAGTAAATTTAACTCGTTTATTATTCACATTACTCAATTCAGTTCAAAAATCACATTATAGAAAAATTATATTTTTGCCCCTAAACTTTGACATTTTTACACTTTGGTTCTTAGGCATGTAAATTGAAATAGATTCAATTTCTTCGATTCCCAAGCCTAGCCGAACCTTTTTTATGCTTATAACAGCCCATATTTTTCATTTAATCACAATTTTACTACCCATTTTGTGACTTTTTACAAATAAGTCCTTTTTAACATTTTCATCAAAAATCACTTAGCAAAAGTTGTTTATCTTACATCTAACATACATTTCCTACCATTAGACATCAAAATGCACAAATATTCTTCATGGGTAAAATTTTATACTTTGATTTTGTTTCAAATTAGTCCTTGAAATAGCTAGATTAGGTTACAAGGATATCAAAAACAAAAAAATCATTAAAAACAGGGCTAGAACGGACTTACAATCGAGCTTGAAAGATGTAAAAACCCTAGCTATGGTTTCCCTTTGAGAATTTCGGCCATGGGAAGAAGATGGACAAAAATTGGCTTTTAATTTGATTTTTAATTCATGTCCATTTTTGTCTAATAACTTAAAAAATGGTCTAATTTTCATCTAAGGACATTCAATTTAAAATTTCATAACAATTAGACACCTCTAGCATGTAGAACTCAACTTTTACACTTTTTATAATTTAGTCTTTTTTGCTAAATTAAGTGCTCAAACGTCAAAATTTTTTAACAAAATTTTTAAGAAATCATTCCATAAAACTTTAAACCATAAAAATTTAATAAAAATAAGTTTTACTATATCAAATTCGTGGTCCCAAAATCACTGTTCTGACTAGGCCCTAAATCAGGTTGTTACAGAAAATCTCTATTTTCTTTGCGAGCAATGAATACCCGATTGTTATTATCTAATGATGGCTTAATTTTAGCCGAGTTAAAAGCTAAATCAATGTTTCTACAACAGATCTGTGAAGCTCAAAAAAGTGATAATGAGTTGCAAGCTAAAAAGGTACAATGTGAGTCGATTTCTGATTCGGAATTTCAAATTGGACCTGATGATTGTCTGTTATTTAGAGGTAGAGTTTGTGTACCGAAGAATTTAGAGATTATATAGAAAATTTTGCACGAAGTTCATAATGGTACTATGTCTATTCATCCGGGGAGTAATAAAATGTACAATGATTTGAAATAGATGTACTAGTGGCAAGGAATGAAACGTGATATTTCTAATTTCGTATCTAGATATTTGATATGTCAGCGAGTCAAAACTGAACATCAAGTACCTTCAGGATTGTTACAGCTAGTCATGATACCAGAATGGAAATGAGATAGAATTACTATGGATTTTGTATCAGAATTACCTCTATCTCCTAAAAAGAAAGATGTCATTTGGGTAATCATCGACCGTTTGACGAAGTCTGCACATTTCATTCCTGTACGTATGGATTTCTCTCTAGACAGATTAACGGAACTATATGTTTCTAAGATTGTTAGGTTACATAGAGTGCCAATCTCCATTATTTCTGATAGAGATTCGCATTTCACATCCCGATTCTGGAATAAGTTACAAGAAGCTTTGGGTACGCAGTTACATTTTAGTACTGTGTTTCATTCCCAGCCTGATGGTCAATCTAAACGGGTGATTCAGATTCTTGAAGAAATGCTTTGGTACTGTGTATTAGGATTTGAAGGCAATTGGGAGAAATATTTGCTATTAGTCGATTTTGCATATAATAACAGTTTCTAGTTAAGCATTAAAATGGCACCGTATGATGCTCTATATGGTCGTAAATGTAGAACTCCATTGTATTGGACTGAGCTCAGTGAGAAAAAGATACATGGAGTTGATCTGATATGGGAAAGTGAGGAAAAAGTGAAAGTAATCCGAAATAGCTTGAAAGCAGCTTCTGAT
The DNA here is from genome assembly GCA_025698475.1 of Gossypium anomalum. NCBI lineage: Eukaryota > Viridiplantae > Streptophyta > Magnoliopsida > Malvales > Malvaceae > Gossypium > Gossypium anomalum. The sequence goes on from CM046961.1 coordinate 9,950,755, forward strand.
CGTCAAAAATCCTATGCGGATCTTAAAGGTAAAGAAATAGAGTTTCAAGTTGGTGACAAAGTATTTCTAAAAGTTTTACCTTGGAAGAAAATTCTTCTGTTTGGCCATAAAAGAAAGCTGAGTCCGCGATTTATCGGACCATATGAGATAATTGAAAGAATCAGACATGTTGCATACCGATTAGCTTTACCGTCAGAACTAGAAAAGATTCACAATGTCTTTCATGTTTCTATGATATGACGGTATTGATTAGACCCTTCGCATTTTATTTCTCCAACGGATGTTGAAATTCAGCCTAACATGTCATACAGTGAGGAACCGATTAAAATTCTGGCACGAGAAATAAAATAATTGAGAAATGAAAAGGTAGCTTTAGTAAAAGTTCTCTAGCAATGACACGGAATAGAAGAAGCTACTTGAGAACTTGAGGAAACAATGAGAAAACAATATCCGAACCTCTTTACTGGTAAGATTTTCGAGGACGAAAATTCTTAAGGGGGGAGAATTGTAACAACCCGTTTTCAGTGAATTCAGAACAGTGGTTTCGGGACAACAAATCCGAGTTCAAAAAAAAATTATTTTAATATTATTCCATGGTTTGCATTATGATAGAAATATCATATGAAAATTTCGTTAAGAAATTTTATTGATTTCATGTCTAATCTGATAAAAAAGACCAAATTGTATAAAATGCAAAAATTGAATTCTAGTAGCTAAAGGTACCAAATAGCTATGGAATTCAAAATTGGAGGTCCTTATATGGCAAATAGACCATTTAGAGGATTTAGTAGATGAGAATGATGATTCATTATTGGAAATTTAAGAAAATAAAAGGATGAAATTGGAAAGCAAAAGATAAAAAAGATGATAAATAATAAAATAAAACAAAATATCATCATTTTATCATCTTTCTTAAATAAAAGACATGGAAACCCTAGTTTTGGGTGTTGAGTTCAAGCAAGTTGTTTTGACTTAATTAGATCCGAATAGATCAAATACGGAGTTAGATCGTGGAAAAGAAAAAGCAACGGATTAGTAGATTTTGTGTACACGAACATTGTCAAGGTAAGTTTGTGTAACTAAATTGAAAATTTATACGTGTTAATTGAATTGTATGTATGTGATTGTATTGTTGTCAAATATATGAAATTATTCACATATCCGACAATGACTAATAAGTATTAAATCCCGTTTCAACAAATCAAATTCGATGGATATGAGGTTTCCGAATTGGTTGTGGTCCTGCATATGTTACGGACACACCACAGCTCGCAAGAGCATCCCGATAATAGCTCTCATAAGCATCCCGATATTGGCTCTCTTGAGCTTTCTGATATATGGCTCTCACGAGCTTCCCATTAATAGCTCTTATGAGCATCCCGATTTGGTTATGATCCTACATATGTTGCGAACACACCGCAGCTCTTATGAGCGTCCCAATAATTGGCTCTCCGAAACTTCCCGATTAAAGGCTCTTTCATGAGCTTCCTGATTAATGGCTTTCCGAAGCTTCCCGATATTTGGCTCTCTTGAGCTTCCTGTTTATAGCTCGTATAAGCTTCCTAATAATTGGCTCGCAAAGGCTTCTCGTTAGATGGCTTGAAAGAGCTTTCTGTTTACATGCTCGTATGAGCATTCCTGAATATGAATTAACGGATATTATATGAATTGATAGATTACAGTCTTGTACACTTAGTGTGTACTACCCGTGTATCCATCGATAATTTTAAATGATTCAACGGGCAAGATTCTGATATGAAATAATACGAGTACGAAATGAATTATTTCTCGTATATGCCTGAAATACGTGAAAATAATGTTACTTGATATGTTGAAAAATGAGATGAAAGATATACGTGTATGAAACTTGCTTGATGACTATGTACATTTGTGATTACGAGTTGTTATATGAATTACATGACTAACATGCTTGATGAGGATATGTTTTTAGGCATTTGGCCAATTTGATTTGAGCATGTTTAGTTCGTTTACCATAATTGTGATTAAGTGGTAAGTTAAATTTCATGTTATATGAACTTACTAAGTATTAAATGCTTACTCTATTTTATTTCTCTGTTTTATAGTAATTCGGAAGCTCGTTGGTTTGGAAGCTTGGCAGAGATATCTCACACTATCCATCAGCTCATTTTGGTATATTTAGTAAATTAACTTTGGTTATAATGGCATGTATAGGTTAATTAGCCAATGTTGGCATGTAAATGTTTTGGTTATAACTAGCCATTGGAATGGCTTGTGATGGATATATTTTGATGTGTATATATGAGGCTATAACATGTTTGGAGTGTGTTTAAATGGTTGATTGTTAGAAATCATATTGGCATATTGATGATTAAATTGAGTTAACATATTTGATAAAATTGTATATATGTGAATTTGATAAGTTAGGTAAGTTTGTATATTTGGTTATATGAAGTATTATATCATGTATAAGACTTAGTTTTGGCTTGATTTAAATGTCTTGTATTGGCTTGTGAATGTGTTAAAATGTTAATGTAGGTGGAAGGCAAGTTTAGGTGAGAAATATTGCTTGGAAATGGCCTTATTTCGTTCACACAGGCAGAGAAATGGGAGTGTGTTTCAGCCGTGTGTGACACACGGCTTAGCACATGGACGTGTGTTTTGGTCGTGTGTCCCTTGCATCTTTAAAATTTCAAAATAGAATGTTCAAAATTTCTCACACGGCCTGGCACACGGGCATGTGGCTTGGCCGTGTGACGCAAGTCAGTAAGCTCCCATATTTTGAACGGGCTGGGACATGGCCATATGTCCCTACTTCGAATGTCCACACGGCCTGGCCATACAGGTGTATGTCCTCTGTACATTTGAAAATTTTTGATGTTTTCTGAAAATTTTTCTTAGTACCCGGATTAGTCCCGACATATTTCTAACACGTATTTTGGGCCTCGAGGGCTCTTATAAGGGACAATATGATTGGTTTCTGATCTGAATGTTAAATAATATGAAATGCCTGTTACATGATCTGCAAACTCTGTAATGCTCTGTAACCCTGTTTTGGTAATAGGTATGGGTTAAGGGTGTGACAAAAATATATATGGAATTTTAAATTGGAGGTCCTTATATAGAAAATAGACCATTTAGAGTAGTTAGTGGATAAGAATGATTATTCATCATTGGAAATTGGATAAATTATTAATGTTAATTTTGGAAATTGGAGATTAAAGTAATATTAAATAAAAGAAAAAAAAATCCATTTTCATCATCTTTCATAAAAAAAAAACATGAAAATCCTAGCCATGGAAGACTGAGTTTTAGCAAGCTTATTTTACTCATTTAGATAAGTATTTTTGTCCTATTTTTAATGATTTTTATGTTTTCGAAATCGTAATAGCTTAATCTAGTTATCTCGGGGATTAATTTGTAAAACTCTTAAAGTATTATGGTTTTTCCATGGATGAGTATACTTAAATTATGAAATTTTATGATGGAAAATGAAAGGTTGTTGTTAGATAAACAACTTTTGTAAAGAAAATTTTGATGAATTTATCAATTAAGGACTAATTGAAAAGATGATAAACTTATGGAAAAATTATGAATTTCATGAAATACATGGGTTGCCAATGATATGTATGAAAATTGGCTAGGCTTGAATAAGGATTAAATTGTATGAATTTCATTTTCCGAGCTTAGGGAATAAATTGTAATTAATTAAAAGTATAGGGGTAAAATAGTAATTTTTATAAAAATGTGTGTTGAACTGAATTGAATATGAATTATATTAGATTGAGTTAAATTCATTCGTATAGATCTGGATAGACCTAATACAGAGTTAGATTGAGGCAAAGAAAAAGTATCGGATTAGTAGCCTTCGTATCTACTTATACTTATTGAGGTAAGTTTGTGTAACTAAATTGTACATTTATATGTTTTAAATTGAATATTATAGTGTGTAATTTATATAAATGTCATGTATAATTTTTATCACATATCCAAAAAATACTAAGTCCCGTTTGAACCCTAGAAATTCGAAGGATACAAATGACATGTCATTAGGGTTACTGTTTGGGTTGAGATCCCGCATATGTTGCGGACACACCATAGCTCTCATCAGCTTCCCGATATTTGGCTCTCATAAGCTTCCCGTTACCTAGCTTACATGAGCTTCCTATTATTCAACTCGAAAGAGCTTCCCGTTTACATGCTTGTATGAGCATGCATGTACATGAATTGACGGATTACATTTTTGTACACTTTGAGTGTAATACCCGTGTATCCAACGATATTTTACATGGTTCAATAGGCAAAGTTATGATATGAGACAATATGAGTTTGAAATAAACTATTACGGGTATATATTAGAAATACATGAAAATGACATTACATGATATAGTGAAGTATGAGATGAATGATGATACATGCATGGAACTTGCTTGATGACTTCTTTCATCCATGTTTATGGGTTATTATATGTGTTTACATGGCTAACATGATGAGGATATATGTTTAGGCTTTTGGCCAAATTGATTTGGACATGTCATGTATGCTTACCTTAAATGTTATTAAATGGTAAGTTAAATTCCACGTTATACGAACTTACTAAGCTTAAATGCTTACTCTGTGTTATTTTTCATGTTTTATAGTAATTTTGAAGCTCATTTTGGTTGGAAGCTAGTCTGAGTAACTTTCCACTATCCGTCGGCCCTTTTGGTATCTTCGGTAAATTAATTATGGTTATAATGGCATGTATAGGTTATTTTGGCTAATGTTGGCATATAAGTGTTTTGTGAAATTAGCCATTTGTATAGCTTGTGATTGGTATATTTTGATGTGTATATAAGTAGCCTTATCATGTTTGGTGTGTATTTGGAATGGCTGAATGATGGAAAATTATAGGTATATTGAGACTTGGTTTAATTTGGTATGATTGGTAAAAATATGCATATATGTGTATTTGGTCAATTAGGTAAGTTTAGATACTTGAATATATGTGATGATATTTTATGTTTGAGATTTGATTTTAGCTTGATTTGAATGTCTTGTTATGGCATATTGTTGTGTAAAAATGTTGAGTTAGGTTGATGTCAATTTGGGTGAGAAATATGGCTTAGAAAATGGCCTATTTTTGTCTACACGCGTAGAGACACGGGCATGTATCTTAGCCGAGTGTGGCACACGGCCAGGTGGCACGGTCATGTGTCCCCAGTATCTTATTAAAATTGCAAGTCAGTACACTCACACAGCCTAGCACACGGGCGTGTGGCTTGGTCGTATGACCCAAGTCAGAGAGTTACACGGGTATGGACACGGCTAGGACATGGCTGTGTGCCCCTATTTCGAATGTCCACACTACCTGAGACACGGGCGTGTCTCTTGACCGTGTGAGTCACACGGCCTGACTACATGGGCGTGTGCCCCCTGCATCTTTCAAAATATTTAATTTTTTTGAAAAATTCTTTGAGTCCCCATTTTAGTCCCGACTTATTTCCAATGTGTATTTTGAGCCTCAAGGGCTCACATAAGGGACAATATGATTGATTTTGATTGGTTTCTGGTATGAATGCTAGATGATATAAAATGTCTGTTATTTAATTTGAAAATTTTGGTAATACTCCGTAACCCTGTTCCGGCGATGGATACGGGTTAGGAGTGTTACAAACAAGGACCATCTTACACTAAGATCAAAATTTTATGCCCAAAATAGTTTGAATTCGAGGGGTCGACAATATTGTAGATCCCTCCACTAAGGACACTGACCCAAAAACTTGAAAAGAGATCTTTGATTCCATCTTTAGCTGCACCCCACTCAACACATCACTAAAACAAATCTTACGAGAAATTTAAAAGGAAGGGATCCTATGCTACCAAATCCATGGAAAGATGAGACTAAGGTGAAGAGCCTATTTCACAAAGATAAAGAGCAAGGCATGAAAATTGCTTTCATCTAAAAATGCTATCGAAATGGTCATTTGAAAAATGACATTAGAGAAGTTTCATAAAGCAACCCACTAGTCACCAGGAAGACAATGGCATGAAGACCATTGGATAAAAACTTAAAGGGTTTGAAATATTGAATTATTGATGCACGACAACGAATATCTTAAGAAGCATTTCATGGACACTAAGTAAAGTTGAATGTTCCATTTAAGAGAGAAGATGGGATTCATATAGAGATCATCCTCAAGAATAGCGAGCTAATATGTTCCTTCACATCGTTATGGCTAATGGCCTCGCAAATAAAGTGAAAAAACTATCCTAGTGAGAAATAAGGAAGTCTAATAAAGGATGAAAAGCCAAAGGCAGAAAAGGAAAATGATCTATTTGATCTTGCTCAACTCTATTAGTTCTCCCTATTGAGGTTCCCTCACCTTTTTTTTTTACCACGTGAAAACATTTGCACCAGGTAAATTTGTCATAAGTCGAAGAGCAAACAACCAATAGCAATCTCTTTAGTTCCCTCAACTAGAAGAAGATTTCTATTTAGTTCTCCCTATTGGACATTAAAACTCGAAAACCTTGCTAAGTGACTTTCATTTGCATTCCCATTTTGCCAAAATGAAATGTTTCAACGAGAAAGGACCTATCGAATCTTAAAAAATCTATTAGGAAGACCAACAGTAGTCCCTCCATCACTTTTCGGTGGCAACACTAAAAAACAAAACTCTAATCTTAATGGCCACATCAATCTAATTTGAACACTCCTTTGATATAATCAACCACCACCTTATCAATAGGACCTAAGTGATAGGGCATTTGCTCAATAAAACCCACAATAAGCCTCAAACTCTCTCCTCTCCACCAGCGAAGGCCAAGGCTTTATTATTATCAAGAACACTAAGTGTACCTTACCAAGCACATGAAAATCTCCTAGCAGCTCTCATCACTACGGTGTGAATCATATCTAAACTTCTTGAAGGTCTTTTAAATAAGTTTTACTCAAGCATTCATACCTACAATATAATACTTTTACCATTGGGATAAAAGTTTATTGAAGAATTATATATTTGAAAATGAAAAGATATGCATTAAAAAAGTAAATACCTATTTTAGTAAAAGAAAGTACATGTATACCAATACGATTTTGATTAACTTGATGGGAAAAGAGCTAAAACGGCAAGAAACAGTGACGTGTGGAGATATGGTAATGTTATGTTAAATCCAATAAATATAAAAGAAAATAGGGAAAGCGATGAAGGGAAAATTAAATAGAAGAGTGTCCAGAAAAAGGCAAAAAACTAACAAAGCAATGGATAGATAAATTAAAGCCTCTCCTCTCCGCCAACTAACGCTAAAACACCGCCACCGCCACCGCCACCGCCACTCACTTCTTCAACTTCAACTCTTTTTCTTTTTTAATTCAATTTTATTTATTATAAACAAAAGAAAAAATAAATTTCTAGAAAGAGGGAGCAAAGCTGAACTTTATGCTCTTTTTCTCTCTCAAATTTCAGCTAACTGTAAAAAAGTAATAATTATAATACTAATATTCCATAATGTCTTGGCTGTTGAAGTCTCTCCAATCCGAAGTTCCTCGTTCGCCCACGCCTTCACCAGATCACAGTCCCACCAACCTAAACGGCGGCGTCAAGGACGATCTTTCTCTCATCGGGGAGACTATAGGCCGCCAACTACGTGGAGTCGCTGCGTTCTTAGCACCGCCTCCTTCGCCGCCTTCCGTCACCGCCTCCGAGCGAGGGCTAGAACAGGAACAAGCACAAGAGCCGCAGTCAGATAAGCTCCTGGGGATCCGCAACGATTTGGCGGAGATCGGTGGCAGCTTCAAGAGCGGGCTTTCGTTATTATCAAGTAACAGAGCGGTGACGGAGATCTCTAGATTCGCTTCGAGTTTATTACAGTTTCCGGATCAAGATGATCATGGTGGTCATGATGAGGATGATGACGATGAAGATTACGATGACGGAGTGCCGGGAATTACCGATGAGGTGATTAAATTTGTTAAAGAAATTTCCAACCGACCAGAGCTCTGGACTGATTTTCCTCTTTCTTTACATAACGGTATTTTCTTTTAAAACCTTTTAATCTCTTCAAAACTAAATTTTCTGTATATTGCATTTGTTTTACTTAATTATTGTTGACACCTAGTTAGGTTTTAAGCTAGGGATTTTAATTAGTTCTCCAAAGTATTAAGTTTTCAAAATAACATCTATAATCTGTTGTAGTAGCAAGGAAGGTCAAATGCAGAATAGACTAGGCTTATTTGTTTTGTTATTTGAGGCAGCTTCCTCCATTATTTGCAGTACTTGACCTTTTCTACAATTGTGGAACATTAGATTAGTTATTTTCATTATTAGAAGGAATTTCCTATGCACTGTTTCTGGTGTTGCTTAATTCGCCATTAGAGTAAAATGTGCATAAGGCCAGCGTGACTTATGCATTGAATGCAATATTATCAAGGGGGCGTTTTAGTGTTGTTTGGTTGAATTGGCTTGCTTATGGTTGGCATTCAAGTGGGAAGTTCTGATTTGTGCGCTGTGAGGAGATTAAGGCTCCACTACTTTGGACCATAGTCTTAGCGTCATAGGAGCATATTATATAAGGGTATTTGGGGAGAACTTACCCTTTAGCTTCTTTTCTCTTTTCCAGTTCTTCCACGAAAGCTAATGGAAATTTATGGGTAACAAGGTATTGGCTTATTACTGCAGATTTCAAAATGTCTGAGGATCAGATAGAACATGCTGAAAATATTGAACACCTAGTCCCGAGTTTTGAAGCTCTTAGAGTTGGCCTCCAGTATAACTTGGGGGATGAAAGGTTTTGGATGATATATTTCATATTGTTGCTTCCAAGACTGAATGAGCATGATTTTGAGGTTCTATCAAGCCCTGAGGTAAGCGATCTAATATATTTATATTGTTTTGTTCAATTGTACTTGTTTTCCATTTATCCTCCTTTCTGCCACAAAACTCACGCCTCTGGTATGGGAGATGTAGGACTAATATAGATGCATGTTATATCACTTTTCAACTTAGTTCATCCAACATTATGCTTTATTTGAGAAACATGTTCTTGTATCTGGAAGAGCTAATAGCCTGATGCTGTTTGCTCAATTACATATTCCTGTATACATTGTCGGTGCATGAACACTGCAGTCGTTGCGTAGTAATTATGCTCAATTTGTATTTATGTAAATAATGTCTATAGTATACATATACTTGCTACTACTTTGAAAGTTTTGTGGTCATCCTTGCAACTACTAGAGTGCCCTGCTGAAAACTCCATGAAATGGGCCCACTATCTTCTGAATCCATGATCTGCAACTTATGGAGCAAAAAAAATCACACCCTCCTCAACTTCATTCTATTCTTCATTTCCCTAAGAAATGCTTCTCCTTTATGTTGCTCTCCATTTTGGAGTGGAAAATCTATAATATTTGAGGCATCAGCTATTGGAGCTGATTTTGGATTTGGTTGAAAGATTGCAAACAAAGGAATAAGCATTCATGGCTGGACCTTAGTGGTGAAACAAGCAATGGTCTAGACATACTGAATATTTTCAAATGGGGGAGAGCATTGAGGTTAGGATTTTAAATTTTGTATGGAGTTCCCTTCCTTTCTGGTATAGAAATGTTGTGAATCCTGAGAACATGTTTACTGTATTTAATCTGCAAAGCAATGACTAAGTTGGTCTTCACCAAGTTGGTAGAGACTTATCAGTAGCAAATCCACCAAAACCTAGAGAAAGGAATTTAATCAAATCCACTATGGGCGTTTGGAAAATATATAATTAATATTTTCTCCTTCAGTATATTCTCTTTTATCTCCAATGATATGCGTGTGTTTTTTCTTGTGCACTTCATTTTATTTACTTTATGTGGATGTTTTAAGCAATCAAAACCATTTTAATGGAGGTTGTACTTACGTTGCAGGTTATTGAAACTAGAGACGCACTTTTGCAGAAGTTGCAAAAGAATAAGAATGTTCAGGTTGAAAACAGTAGTCCTGATGCATCTCAACAGACTGGCAATTTTAGTGAGACAAAACGAGAAACTTTTGTATCTGAGGAAAAGGTCATTGAAATCGTAAATGCAGCAGAAGGATTAGAGATTACCTCCAGCGAGGACAACACTGAGCAATGGTTAGAAGAAGCAGAATTTTCCAGTGGAAGTTCCCTGAGCATCAAGAAAAACCTGGAACATGAAGAAGATGTTTCGTTCAGTGATCTGGAAGACTATGAGCCATATACTTCTAATAGAGCATCAGTGCGTAAGTCAACACGGCATAACAAAGCTCTTTCATCAAGTGGATCCAATGACTGGGTTCAGCTGAACAAGAGACCAGAAACTCGTGGTGCTTTGCAGAAAGCAGGCCAAACAAGTTGTCGAGATAAAGATTCTGAAGGTGAGGAGTCAAACGAATGGCTCACTGATGATGATTTCGTCGACGTGGTAAGAGGGAAATGAATTTCTGATTCACTGTAAAGTTTCACAAACCCTTTTCTACCTGTTGAACTTCTGTACTTGTGGGAACCAGACCATCACATAATTGTGTTTTAATAAAGTAAGAGCGGTCAACTTTAATCCTGTTACTGGTAAAATTTGTACATAATATTTGATACATTGGTTTGTAAATTGCAGCAGCCAACTCATTGCGTTGGTTGTTTTATTTATTGGTCCATATTGTTTTCCCTCATTGTTATGGTTGATTATGTATAATTTTCTTAGAAGTGATTGTTTCAGTTACAGCTTTACATTAGGAAAACAGGTGTACATGACTGAGTAATCTCATTGCGGTTTCATCACAGAAAATTTCTCCGAAGTTCTTGGATAGCTTGGAATATTCGCAGGCAATTTTCATGAATGTTTAGCAGTGCTTGCAGTTGCTCCATTGGCAGATTTTCCTGGACAAATCCCATGAGGCTGGTAATTTTTGGCCTTTCTTCATGCAGTGAATTCTCAAGGGATTGGATCTTCCCCTGCACAAAATTTTTAGACACCAATTTTTAGGATTTGATCTCCATATAAAGAAATTTAAAATACAGCAAGGCATACAACTCAATCACCATGTTGGAGAGGTTAGTCTGTTACTTTCCAATGTACCCTTAAATCATCATTAAATTTAAGCATGGAACCTAATCAAGAATTTGTGGGTCCTAAAGCACGTGTACTGTTATGTAATAGCAAAAACAAGTGATGGACCGGACACAGGCAAATGTAGGGCAAGAAAACAAAGTGCCAATGTCGTAGATGAAGAGACATTGCATCACATTGGCATGAATTTGGCACCATTGTAATCTTTGATTGGTAGATACGGATGTATCTAACACGAGTACATGCGGATTATATCCCTCTAACCATGCCCAGGAATGTGTTAAAACATGGGTGTCGGGCATAGGTGCTTCAAAAAAATAAAAGGTCGGAGCAACATAGGTTGTAGTGGGACAACATAGGTTGTGATTGGGGAAGAAGGAAGAGCTGATAAACCAGTTTACATATAGATTATCCAAACCAGAAAGGTTTCATGAAGAGAAAATAAGAAGAAACAAACCATTGATATATCCAACCGCTGTTTCAGCTCATAATTATGGATCTTGTAGCATTCAATTTCTTCTTCCTTTTGTTTCTCCTGTCTCAACCTATGGACTCCATCTAAAAGTGACCGTCGTGCTGCTTCTTTGGCTTCATTCTGTGAAGTCAATCTTCTTGATTCTTCGGCCAAGTTTTTCTTCTCAGCTTCTGCAGTCCTCAGCTTTTCAGCAAGATCATTCTTCTCTTGAGCTACTGCCTGCATCATTTAAGTTTTCACCTCAGTAAGATGACTCCTCAAAGGCAAAGGGCACTTGGAAACATTTTACAGCCAATAGAGGCTTTTGTCCTTCTGCGAAGATACTCTAGCAAGGACAACCAGGTCAGATGCAAAACAAAATTGAACTGAATGTGAAGTTTTAGATTTATGGTAGAAAGAACCATTATCGTAACTAAGACCCAGAGAAAGTAAGAAGAAACAAACCTGCAAACTATTCAACTTCACTTCCAGCTCATCATTATAGTTCTTACAGCGTCCAATTTCCTCTTCCTTCTCCTGTTTCTCTCTTTTGATCTGCCTAAGTTCTTGCTTCAACGTCTGGACTTCATTTGAAAGTGACTGTTGTTCTGCTTTTTGAGCTTCAACTTCTGTTCTCAATTCTTCAACGAATCTGTTCTTATCAGCTTCAGTCTTCCTCAGCTTTTTAGCAAGATCATTCTTCTCTTGAGCTACTGCCTGCATCATTTAAGTTTTCACCTCAGTAAGATGACTCCTCAAAGGCAAAGGGCACTTGGAAACATTTTACAGCCAATAGAGGCTTTTGTCCTTCTGCGAAGATAATCTAGCAAGGACAACAAGGTCAGATGCAAAACAAAATTGAACTGAATGTGAAGTTTTAGATTTACGGTAGAAAGAACCATTAACATAACTAGGACCCAGAGAAAGTAAGAAGAAACAAACCTGCAAACTGTTCAACTTCACTTCCAGCTCATCATTATAGTTCTTACAGCGTCCAATTTCCTATTCTTTCTCCTGTTTCTCTCTTTTGATCTGCTTAAGTTCTTGCTTCAACACCTGGACTTCATTTGAAAGTGACTGTTGTTCTGCTTTTTGAGCTTCAACTTCTGTTCTCAATTCTTCAACGAGGCTGTTCTTATCAGCTTCGGTGATCCTCAGCTTTTTAGCAAGATCATTCTTCTCTTGAACTACTTCCTGCATCATTTAAGTTTTACCTCAGTACGCTAAACAAAGGGCTGATGCAAACATTTTAGAGAAATTAGACCTTTTTCTCATTGGAGAGCTTCACAAACTTATCTTTCTGTTTAGACAAAGTATCTTGAATTACTTGAAGCTTTTCAGAAAGTTCCTTGTTTTTCAGAGTAGATCTATCCATTTCAAGGCTCATTTCAGTCTGTCGTCAAAGAAAAAAATAGTTAAAAAGCAAGTTTGTTTTTCTCCATTCTAATTGGTAAGAAATTATATTTAAGTACCATATGGTGAAAAGAAGTAACTTCAGCCTCACGAAGACATTGTAACAAAATTGATTCCTCTATCTTCCTTCTTTCAAGGTTAGTTTTGAGGTCTTCCTCAACATGCCTATATTCATCAGTTCTAGTATCTAACTTGCTCCGAAGGGTAGAGAGATCAAAATTAGCTAGTTGAAAATCATCTCTGGCCATGCTTAAAACTAGTTCAGCAACTTTACATTCCTTGTGAACCAAGAAAACCAACATATCCAGACTAGTTTTGGAGCAATTATTAGCAGCACTCATTGCATGGTCAACCAATTTTCTCAGCATCTTCTTCTGATAATTCTCATCATTAAACAGTTTAAACAACATTGAATAAAACTTTCTCAGAAACTCAAGCACTGGAGGACGTCTAGATTGGAGCAACTTTTCAGCAATACCAAAAACCAAAATAAAAGCTCTTTCAGTATATGAAGAACCCCATTTTTCTATCTCCGCCAAATGATGTGTGATGAATCCATTTGCAATACCTTTCTCAAAAGCCCGCATAGTTTGATTAGCAATAGAGGGTATGGCCAGCATCTTTAACAACATAAAGATATCAGAAAAATGGTGACCTCCTGCATGCAAACTCTCAGTTGCCAGCCCATGTCCACCAGATGACAGGCGTTCTTGGTCAACTGTAAAGACGGAATCAATTTTTTGTAACATGGTTACTGCAAGGTCATCAGAACTATTCAAAGTTTTTGCAAGACGATCCAGCACACAAGGTGAAACATCAGCTCCTAAACGCTGTAACTTTTGACGGACAATACTTACCTACAAATAAAGAAAAGTTAAACACATTCAAAGAGGGGTTTCAAGGGGAAATAAATAAAAACTATGTTCTAATGCTCACTGCTGGAGGGATATCCTGACACTGAGATGCAGCTTTAAATAATAAGGCGATTGCAGCTCCAAGTGCTTCACCGTTTAAATCATCCACAACATTAGAGGCTTGAAGAAATACACTTTTCCAAACATCAATAGCCAACTTCAATTGACACATGGCCTCAAGAACCTGAAAAACAAAATGTTTGATTCTAAACTCCGGCAAACTAAGTATTATAAGATCATCAGGTGAAAACAGATGAAGAAGTCTCACAAGTTGTCGCATTGAAAAGTCTGCATCTGTCTCTTTTAGCTGACATAAAATAGCAGAACCAACAACATTATGATCAAACTGACATGCTAACTTTGGCAATAAAGAAACTAGATCTGGTAGCAGATGCTTGGGAGCTTCTCGTAGTACTTTGCCTATTTAATTTAGTTTGAGAGCTAACTTCATTGGTATCTTGACATGGTTCTGCATTTGTATCAGGTGCATCCTCACCGGATGTTCCTTGTAATCGCTGGCAACAGTCAACCATCACATCTAAAAGTGCATTCTCAATTTGCTGATGTAGGGACTCGACACCGGTGGTTGAATCAACTAACTTGGACATGAATTTATCTGGACTAACATCTATCTGCCCTGTATCAATGCATCCAAATATTCTGCGAAAAATATTATTTGGTTTTACAGTGTTGTGGTAAAGCCGCATTCCAATCAAAATTCCAGCCATTATGAAAAGATCGTTTCTAAATTCATTTTTCAGAATAATAAAGTGATCTCCTTCCATTGCAAGAAGCTTCCCGGTGTTGTCCTCATTATCTCCATTTTCTTGAAGCTCATGTGATTTAACATCACTTGGAACCTGCATGAAACATTCGGCTATAATTGGACAAACATAGCATCAAATAACAGGTAAAAGTTACAGAACGAAGATCCAAACAAACTCAAATCAAAAGCATGCTAACCCTTACTTTTGAAAGATCCAACAACGGCCAGTAATCAAAGATCTCGCAAACAAAAGTAGCCATCTCACCGGTAACAAACCCAGCACTGGCTTTCAGCATATCAGATAGTTCCATGAACAGCAGTCGCCCATGACTATCACTAGTGTCTGTACGTAGACAGGACCCCTTGGAGATACTTTTGGCAGGGTGCTTTTTATTAACCACAGTCATCTTGTATCTAACATAAAGATCCTCAACCAAATCTGATGGATCACACGCCAGGAATGCACATAGGTTGTCAGATAACACACATACCCCTGCATATTATAATATTAGAAAATTACCAAACTATCTACTGGCAAAAGGAATAGAAAAACAACAAAAAGTTACATACTGTCTTACCGATTCGGAGCTTTAGTTTATCAACCTGGAAATATTTGCTGCATATATCGTTGATCATCAATGATGTTCGCTGGAAGGCTAAAAAATTTGTCATTTCCCAAGTGATTGTGCACCTTCCCTTTTCTCCATCTTTATTGCTCGACTCTAGGACATCCTGAATTTCTAAGCTCTCCTTCAATATAAGAATATCTGCATTAAACATAACAGTATCCTCAACCAAATACCCTGAACCCTTATTAAAGAGAGTTGCAAGAGTCAAAAATTCAGGCCACCCCCATCTTTTTGTAGCTTCTGAGAAACGCCCCTGTGTTTCCTTAAAAATAGAATTGTCTTTATTCTTCTTATTCACAATGGATAGCCGACAACGGGCAAAACAACTCCAATCCTGGGTGGCATCTTGAGGACCCGAAGCTTCAATAATTATCGAAAGGTAGATCGGTTTTTTATATCGCCCTGGTGTCAAACAATTCTATCAGTTCTGTCCTTCATTCTCCAACAGGTGTAAGTATGAATAGTACAACTGTACATGTATATGGATTAAGCGTTGTTTAGCTACTTTCTCATTCATTCTTCAAACTTGCATGACCATCATCTTTTTCTAGTAACACCTCAGAAAGCAAAAATGTAGACATGAATGTAAGAAAGAAAACTTCAAAGTAATGCTTCACATTGGTTACCTCTGGGAAAAACAATCAAGCGAAATTAGTGATCCTCAATCTGAAACTTACTGCTCTCAACAGACACTCCTATCATTTTTTCATTCTTCAGAAAATCCTTCAACCTTGTAAAACTTTCAATCTTCCAGGTACAACTGCCACTTTTGTTTAAGGCACCAAATTCTTTAAAACCAGATGTAAGGACTGCAGCAGAATCTTCGATTGCTTTGAAAGATACCGTGAACTCCACCGTATTGTTCATAACAAGTCCATTATTGGGTCCAATCAAATCGGATATCTTCATATAATCAGTCCAACCTAGAGCTGGAGTTGTTTTATTTAATCTCCCATACGAGTCCTTATGCATATGACTCCGCCATGCCTTTTGACTCAAAACAGATATACGAAACAAGCACCAAGAAGGCTTATTATGACCCATGCATTTAGGACATGTGTGCATCTGATTAGCTTCCAAAAACAAAGACAGACACTCAACTCCATTAACCTTGGTTGTAGAGGCACTAATATGAGCAAAACCTCGCCCAAGAAGAAAAACAGCGCTACTCATCTGCTGGCGGCTCTCGATCATTTCCTTAAAGAAACTAAAATTTTTAATCTTCCATTTAAATTTCCCGCCCAAAACAATAGTGTCACAACCTAAAGAATGCGCTGAATAGTCGACCATCTCAGTGTCATTGTTACCGTCCCTTGAAAATGAAAATGAAAATGACTCATCCAAAATGGAAATTTCCATAGAACAATGCAAAGAACCGTTCTTGAAAAACCCTGATCTTGGACCAAAAACAGAACTGGCAAGTTGTAAGCTACCGCCGGTAGGAATATTTGTATTCCTGGTAAACAATGTAAGCTTAAACGCTTTGGTCAAAGACTTTGACTCATCTTCATGGTTCAAAATGCTTAGTTTATAAGACGCCAAGGGACCGAATCTGAAAGAGTAACGTGGAGAGTTGATTTTAACTTGGAGAGAAAGGAAAGCGTCAGGGCCAAGGGCAAGGGCATCGCTTCCTGGGACTATCACGGAGCGGAATTCAAAGTCACCCACTTCAAACCAAGGACTGCAAATCATTTTATTGGGCTGAAGTTCTGGGTTGTAAGGGACTGTCCATTTGGCAAGACATGAATGTTTACCACGGTGCACTAGGTTGATCCCAGGTTCCGCCATCGATGGGTTGAAGAAGATGATGACGTGGTGGGTTCTTGTTCCTTCGTTTTGGGTTTTGGCGGGGTTTTACGTTGACGTATTTAAGTTAACATTTGTAGGACTGTTTCTTGGGATATGGAAAGAAAAAAGAAGCTTTAACTTGACAAGAAAATGGGGTTCATGCGGGGTTTTTCCTTTTGGGGTTCTTTTACTTGGTTGTAGCTATCCGTTTCCTTTCAGAATCTGTTTGTTTGGTGAGAAAATAGGAGCGAAAGCTTCGGTTTTAAATCTAATCTTATAATTTATATTTGAAATTTATTTAGTATATTAAATACTTTTAAAGATAGTGGGAAATTCAAAATAATACATACGACAGTGCGTCTATCGGTATAGTATTAACTATTTTATTTTTTACTTTTTCACGTATCTCTTAATTTAATTTTGTATTTAATTTTTTTTATCACAATTGCTACTTAAAATATTCTTTTATTATCTATTTTACACTAAAATATTATATTAGTTTAAAAAAT
The DNA here is from genome assembly GCA_025698475.1 of Gossypium anomalum. NCBI lineage: Eukaryota > Viridiplantae > Streptophyta > Magnoliopsida > Malvales > Malvaceae > Gossypium > Gossypium anomalum. The sequence continues at coordinate 9,968,251 of CM046961.1, forward strand.
TCCAGCTAATAGTAGATAATTATGTCATATAAAACTTCTTTTTTCAAATTATATTTTTTCCATTATTTTTCTTTATAGGGTTTGACAATGCTAGCAATATTTAAAATTTTCCCATTCCTCTTGAGGTTCAGACGCTACTGATTAATTATATTTTCAAACTTTATCGTTTGCTTGTTCGACCAACAAGATAATAATAATAAAAAAGCTCTTTCATCAATCAAAACTAGTTCTTTTACAACTGGATAGGTCGGTCGGGTTGGTTGGACCGAAAACTAAACGAGTGCCTGTTTAAAGATAGTTGTTGAAATCAATTAACTTGCGAGTTGATACAAACCGAATGATCCGAGCTACTGGTGGTATAACCAATTTGACCATTAGTTCCATTCTGAAAATCTTGATTAAGTAAAAAATATAGAGAAAATAAGATTTTGTCTTTTTTTTACATATGACAATTTTTAATTGGTTATCATTTTTTAAATAAATTTAACGGTATGACTAACAATTGAATTAAAATAATAATTTAGGTACTCCTTGTGGCAAAAATAATGTTTGTACCAAAATAGGAAAAATAGCATACAGATACCAATTTGTGAGTTTAACCTTTTTTATAAAAAAAAATAGACTTAACGGTTTGATTAATGGTTGAACTAGCGAATGTACTAATTTAAGAAAAATAAAATTTAGGTACTACTTTTGAAAAAAAAAAATTAGGCCATGGGTTAAACCTACATTCTTAAATATTTTACTTATTTAAAATTTTAAAATACAAGACTTTATATTGAAAAATCATAGGAAATTTTGTTTTTATTTTAAAAAATTTCAAATGTAAAGTAAATAATGAAAGATGTACACAAATATCAATTTACACCAATTTCAAAATCTCATACATATATTAAAGCTAAAACCAGTAACAAAAAAGTATAAATTTTTTTTGTCCTAAACATAATTTGCTATGTATTTAATTATTTTTGCTTGATTATAAATATTTTGAATATCTTGTATAATAAATTATATTTGTTTTTGACATTTTTAATTGACTTCCCTTATATATATATATATATATATTGAGTAAAGTATTTTGTATTTTTTTTCATTTAATTATAAAAAATTATAAAATAATTATCTAAATAATTTATTTTTTGCACAGATGAGGTTGTAATTCAAAAATTAGTATAATAATAAATTTAACCCTCAACATTTATATATTGTGTCAATTTAGTCATGATTTAAAAAAAAAACCAAACATTTATAAATTATCTAATTTAATTCTAATTTAAAAAAATAAAAAATACATAAAATTTTTCTAAAAGTTTATAAATTTTTTCAGTGAGGCAAATTATTTTGAATCTTCTCCTTACTTTAAACACTCAAACCAATTGTTAATTTCGGCGAAAGGTTTAAAGATAAATCACCAAATTTTCAAAATTTTACTTTGGTCACCGGAAATAAAAAATTTGCAATATGGCCATTGTTATTATATACTTTTATCATCTTAATAACCTTCGTTCCATAATTTTATCATTTTAATAACTTTCATTTCATAATTTTATCATTTTAGTCATCCGTCATTAGTTTGTCATTATATACGCTCATTTTAGGCACCCAACTTTAGTAATTTTTCTTTTTGGCCACTCATTTTTTTTTAAAAGTATTTCTATTTTTATTTTTTAAAAAACTAAGTTTTTAAGACTGCTAAGATGGAATTCAAGTTTTTTATCTGTAACTCAATTCTATGTAAAAACTCAGCTCTTCCCTATAAAAATTTAGGCTTTTCCAAAGCTAAAATTAACTCTAAAAAAAAAAAAGAGAAAGATAAATTAGTTTTTCTTATAAAAACTAAGTAATTCCTTATAGAACCCAAAATCTCCCTTTTCTTTACTGAGAAAAACTGAAATTGATTCTAAAAATAAATAAATAAATGAAATAATAGATAAAATGGTTTTTCTACCCAAAATTTTCTTTGTAAAAACTCAAGTTTCCTTTTATTGAAAAAAAAACTAAAATTAATTCTTAAAAAAAACCTAAAGGAAATTAAAAATATAAAATAAGTGACTAAAATAAAAACTTACTAAAGTTAAGTGATCATAATGAGTGTATATAATGACAAATTAATAACGAGTGGATAAAATGATAAAAGTATATAAAAGTTAAATGATCATTTGTATAGTTTACCCAAAGCTTAAAGAGATTTGTTCTATAGTGATAACAAATTAGAGCAAATCTATGGAAGTTGATCCCTATCTATTTTGATTGATAGTAATGCGAAAGAATAATCATGTATCAGTGGTCGATGTAAAATTTCCTGTTCTTCACATTGTTATCAATGGTACCTACAGTGTTAAATGGAGTAATTAGCTTGCCTTAGAGCTTCATACCTATGTCCTTCACAATGCTATCAATGGTCCTTGGTACCTTTCTTTGGTCTTTGTCAGTCCTCCCAAAGTCAAGGACTTCATATGTTAGATTTTATAAAATAAATCTACAATATAACTTAATAAACCAAGATCTGTCATGTCAAATCATCAAGAATAAATTAAGAACATAACTAGATGCGGAAGCGTACCTAAATCCATGGATTCCTTGAAATTTTCTGGATCTTGGGAATTTGATCTTCTAAATTAGCACACAAGAAATTCAGAGAATATTTGCTCTCTCTTTCCTAATGATGAGATATTAGAAAAGATATCATGTGTATAATTTGGGGACCATAGCCCTAATATTCATAACCTTAGCATATTAGTTCTAATCAAATTCTAATTAGCCCATCATTAATTAGAATTTGATTAGAAGAGTATCTACACATATTTGACCCATATTTTATTATTTAATAATTAAAAGCCCAATAAAATTCTAACCGAATTAGATCACTTTTAATTTGGGCTAACCTATCATGATAGTAAATAATAACATGTAATTATCCTTATTATATATGTGATGTCCAAATTTTCCAACAATCTCCCACTTGGACCACATATATATACTGATTACTTTATAATTACATGTCATTATATAACCTTATGAGCTCAAAATTTTACTATCATATCCAAAAGGTATTCCGAACAATCTCGTCCATTAATTATGTTAACATAGAACCAAGGCGATAAAACCAAGGCGACTTTCGTTACATATATCGTAACTAAATCCATCCATGATCACGTATATTAACACAACCAAATTACATAGATCAAGTATGGATGTGTAGCATGGAAATTACATGCAATATGATCTAAACATGTCTATTTCCAACTGGTCCTCTTTAGTGAGATCAAACCTTACCAAAATCAAAGTGCGAATAAACCAAATAAACTTTATTTTTGCAGAAAATAAACTTAATATCTTTAAACTGAAAATGTGTCTATAATATAAAAGCATTTAAAAAATATAAACTCCCACTAAAACCAAATATCCTTTAAATAGCATTACACCCGTATGAGCAATGTGCTCTTATAAAACCTTAGGGGTAGTTCCTTAGTAAACGGATCCGCAATCATGGAGTTTTTCCTCATATGCTTTATAGATACCTAACAACTCTGAAGTTTTACTTTAACAACCAGGAACTTAAAGTCTATGTGTTTTGACTTTGATGTGCTATTGTTGTTATTGGAATAAAAGACAGCAATTTGTTTTCACAATTTGCACCTTAGTGACAAAATCTTGTATCCACATTTCATTAAAATCAGAGTTTATATACCTGATGATCTCTAATTGATTAGACCTCCGATATGTAAGCATGTAATCTTTTGTTCTCTAAAAATACCTTATAACCCTCTTGGATGCTATCTAATGGTCCAAACCAGGGTTACTTAAAATATCTGCCTAACATCCCAATAGTGTATACAAGATTCCAATGTATACAAACCTGAACATACATTAGACTTTCCACTGCTAAAATGTAAAAAATCTAATGCATTTTTGTAATCTCAATATCATTCTTAGGGCATTGATTGAGGCTATACTTATTATTGACAAGCAGTATCTCATTAACATATAAAACCAAATATAAAACTTTAACATATAAAACCAAATATAAAACTTTACTCCCACTAAACTTATGGTATAAATGATTATCAGCAAAATTCATCTCTAAACCGAATGAGATAATCATTTGGTAAATTTTGTAATATTGTTGATGAGAAGTCTACTTAAGCCCATAGATGAAGTTCTTTAATTTGTAAATCATTACTTTTGTATCATCAGACACAAAGTTTTCTAATTGCACCATATAAATGTATGGTCAATGTTACCATTGAGAAACCATTAACTTAATATTCATCTAATGTAGCTTAAGGTCAAAATATTCCACTAAAGCCATTATAATTCTTTCTCTAGTGGACCTTTTTTAATGACATTCATTCTTGAGGTTGTTGAGTTTGTTCTTCTGGAACAATTACCTCATCTTGAATAGGGAGTTGTTTAACATTGTCTTATTGAGGTTCTAGATTCACTTCTTAATCAATGATAGGTATGAGAACCTAGACATCATCAAAAGTGATAGTAGGAACTAAGTTAAAATTCAGTTCCTCCTTAAAAACAATGTATCTAACCTTATTTCTCTCTCCAAACTCAACATCCTAAAATAATGTTGTAATTCTCATCTCAAAAAAATATTCCTAATTGTTGGATCGTAAAATTCATAGCCCTTAGATCGCTCAGTATTTCCTTGACCCTTATACTTTATAGACATCAAAGAAGTTAGAAATGATGTCATTTCAACCTTATCATTTTTAGCAAAACGTTTCTCAATTTCGTCAAGGAAACCTTGGCCTGAGTAATCTTTTCAGATCTATGCCCTTAAAGGCTTCTAAAATGTTGTGCTTCATGATCATTAGACTCATGCAATTTGAACGATTTCACCTCTCAAAATCCCTTTTAACATAGGGGGTGCTTTCCGCAGTGAGAGGTGCAGATTGTTCTTCCCTTAGTGCAAGGTTTATGTCCATACAACCAAGCACTATAAGTAAGTGCCTTTTCCATTCCTTAAAATTAGTCTCATTAAGCATGGGCAAAAAATTTATATTAGCAGATATTGTGGCAGTAGAATATGAATTAGCTGAATATAGAACAAAAAATAAATAAAAAACTCACATCAATATTCATAAGTAAACAATAAATTCAAGATAATGGCTAATCCCATCTCAAGATACCAAACACAACATTAGTATCAAGTCTTTGGACAGTAATATTAACAGTAAGCGGTACTCTTGTTGTAGTAATCAAACATTGACAATAAATTATGTCAAACAATAAATTAATCTTTGGACTAACTTATTGCTCACATAAAATACCTTATAATTGTCACACATTTATCACCACAAATGTCGTTGTAATTCTGCCAAATATTAACTTACCTTTGGGTCAATTAATAAACGCATGAATCACAAAAATATATAATCATCTTAATATTTTAAATAAACTAATCTACATAAAAGAGGTCACTTTGGCGGCATTTTGTTTCAACTAATTTATTTAAAATATTAGACATCCTTAATTAAAAGCCAAAATTTGAATTTATTTGTTTTAAAATATTTACTTTAATTTCGTCTTTCAATCAAATTAAAAGATAATAATAAATATTTATATATATATCCCAAAACAACATACTATGATGTTGGCAAATATAATAATAGTTGAATAAATCATAAACCATAAACAACTTCACATAAGACTTCGAATTTAAACCAAAATAATTTGAATAAAGGTAAACCTCATCTTAAGATATCAGACACTCCATTAATATTTCATCTTTGGACAAAATATTAACTTGTAAGTGATATCTTGGTGTAGTAATCAAACATTGACAATAAGAATATGTCGAATAATAAATCTTTCTTTGGGCCAATTTATTACTCACATGTAAAACCGAATAACCGTCACATGTTTATCACCATAGTTGCACATGTAATATTATTAACCTTCATTTGGGTCATTCAATATTAACATAACTTAAGTTACATGCACACAAACTTTTATATTTTAAAACAAAATAATTTATACAAAAGAATCACTTTGGTGACTTTTTGCTTCAATTAAGTTATTTTAAAAAATATATAAACATACCAATATTCAAATTTAAATTTCCCCAATAGTCAAATGTCAAAACTATTTTTTTTATTGCTTTATAGATTCTGAAATAATCCAAAATAAGATTGTCTTAATAATGCAATAAAAAACCGAAAACCTTAATTTTTGACTCTTTTTTTTTTGTTCCAAAACCATATATATCAAAATCAAACAGAAATAATGTAGTGGTTCAAAGCCAAATAATTAACAAGCACATGTATTCATAATTTTGACATGGATAAAAATACCAAAGTAATTCACGCATATACATGTATTCATAATCAAATAGAAAAACTTACCCTAAATTTACCATGTAAATTCAAAGTTGTATTTATAATTAAACAGATATTCATATAAATACTTGAAAAATATTTTTAAGCCAATAAATCTCAAAAAACAAAATCATAATAGTTGGCATATTCTACAATTCACACAATAAACCATATCATCATAATTTAACCCAATATTTGGAACCATAAGATGCCAAAACCTAAGCATATCCCACAATTCATACAATAAACTATATCATCATAATTTAACCCAATATTTGAAACCATAAGATGCCAAAACCTAAGATTATATAACCAAATTTAAAACCAAAATATTTAAACACATATTATGATTAACATCAATTTGCATCAAAATCTAATTTCATCATAATAAAACCATAAAAATATAACACTGGTTGACTTGCCTTACATATCTCAAGTAAATCCAAATCCAAAATATATGCTTAAACTGAATAGTATGAAAAGAATAAGCATATAAACTCAATAATAAATAATATATTCTATCAACTATATATTGAATTCAATAATTAATATAAAAATTGAATTCAATTGTACAATTGTTGAACCGGATTTGAATTAAAATCGATTATAATGAAACCCTAAAAATGAATGAAAAAAATTAAAACTAACAAATATTACCATCAACCTTAAGGATTTAACATATATAATGAATTCATTGATAAACAATATGTATAGAAGAGACACTTTACTTGAAGCAATTTCTTTTACCAACTATATATCATCATGTAAACTATACATTGAATTTATTCAACCATATAAAAAAGGGAAATCTAAAATCCAAATGTTACTGCCTTATCTGAAACTCGATTAAACATGAATAAAATCCTGAACATAATTACTAAAGTGTCTCCAAAACAATATATATATATATATATATATATATATATATATATATATAAACGTAAAACTAGCGATTAGTGATTAACAATCCATCTATTGATATAATCAAATATATATCATAAACAGTTTCTAATGAAACCCAAACCTACACAGCTTTTTAAAATATTTATTAAAACTATATAAACAACATAAAATCCTCAGTTTTTTTTTTTAACTCTCAACTAAAACTATAAATCTTTCTAGTTATACGAAAATTAAAACCTTAAACCTTAAAACTTTATTTAAAGAATAAAAACCCAAAAATTTATCAAGAATCTCAAAGATTCAACATAATATATAATTAAAATATCAAATCCATAAAATTAAAACAAAAAACGAATCAATCCAAAAATAATAAAGAATCAATTCATTCTCAATAATTCAACATGACAAAACTCTGATACCACTTGTTAGATTTTATAAAATAAATCTACAATATAACTTAATAAACCAGGATCTGTCATGTCAAATTATCAAGAATAAATTAAGAACATAACTAGATGCGGAAGTGTACCTGAATCCATGGATTCCTTGAAATTTTCTGGATCTTGGGGATTTGATCTTCCAAATTAGCACACAAGAAATTCAGAGAATATTTGCTCTCTCTTTCCTAATGATGGGATATTAAAAAAGATATCATGTGTGTAATTTAGGGATCATAACCCTAATATTTATAACCTTAGCATATTAGTTCTAATCAAATTCTAATTAGCCCATCATTAATTAGAATTTGATTAGAAGAGTATCTACACATATTTGACCCATACTTTATTTATTTAATAATTAAAAGCCCAATAAAATTCTAACCAAATTAGATCGCTTTTAATTTGGGCTAACCTATCATGATAGTAAATAATAACATGTAATTATCCTTATTATATATGTGATGTCCAAATTTTTCAACATGTTTAAGACATTTTATCCTTGCAAATCTCGTCTTCTTGAGAAAGTTATTACTTTAGTTCCCAACTCCGCGAGATATAGGCAAATACAGGATTTGGTATCAGTTCGCTCGAGCAACATGGAGCTATGTAGTACGTACAGATTACGCAGGTTTCGGTCCTACTGATCCTTCTGTTTGGATCAAGCCTCTCGCGCGTCGTGTTGGCTCAAGTGTAATGTGGATGCTGCCCAATTCCTTAAGGAGAATGTTACGAGTTATGCTGTTGTGGTTCAAGACAAAAATGGTCAGATTAGTGTTCGTCAAGGCACTTCATTTCTTGTTTGGAGGCCCATCTTAGTAATTTCGATGAAGCTTTATCTTGGCTCAAAGGTTTGAGTGTATCTTCGAGTCAGATTATTAATGCTCTGGTTTCTTCTTCGGATCTTTCAGGATTTGGTCTTTCGATTTTGGATTGTTTACATTTAAAGGATCACTTTTAACATGTGGTCTTCCATTGGACTCACGAATGCAGCTCTTACTCCCACTAGGGCGGTTTTATTTTATGCAGACCATCACATTTGGGAGCTTTGTCCTAATCATCTTACCTCTATTTTATTGTCAGATAGCTCTAATAACGTGACCAAAGAACCGAATGTATAGGATAAGCCTATTAACTTGAGTATGGTTGTCCTTCACTCCTATTCGTTCCTTTGTTTTCTCATCTCTTTCGATTAATGAATATTTGACTTTACCTTTAAGAAAAGAGAAAAGCTTATGCGAGAAAATTAAATAGTCAAGTAGATAAGACAGGCTTATGATTTTGGAGAATTAAACCCTTGATAGCTGCTACTCTTCTGGCCTAAAAAAGATATTAGAAAAAAAAAAAAAAAAACATTAGCATAAAGTAAATTTCAGCATCTTATAAAGGATCAAAGTGTCACCTTAGACAGTTCTACCATAGATTAGGGAGGTCTTTACTTCAACTGTTGAGAGATTTATGATAAAACATTTAACTCTAATGGAGAAAACCTGACAAACAGAAGTTGGAAAACTGTGCTGTCTAGTGAAGCCCCATTAACCAAATAGTTTATTTCCAAATCCATAGTACTCTTTACCTTACAGCTTCTTTGAAGTCATCATCCATCCCCTTTTGGAGCAAGCTCTATACAGTGCTCTAACTATCTCACATATTTTAACAGTTTGCTGGTTTCATCTCCCCTTGCCCTTCCATTGAGGAGGGTGGATAGGTGGCCTCAAAAGATGGCTGGAATTGGACCCCATCAAAGAAATTGGAGCCCTTTGTAGGTAACTATCAGTTTGTCTTGGTTGTGGTGGTTCTGCAGAGGCAGTCATTGGAGACTGATTTGCATAAATGGATCTTTGGAGAGGAGGCAATTGACAAGCTGAAGAAGGGAATGTGGGACTTGGCTGACCTGGAAATGAACATACTAACTTTGAGTTTGATAAAGTAGGATGGATAGAAGTTCTTGCTACCATTGCTGATTCAAGAAATGTGTGCTTTACATTCGGTGGACACCATTCAGGCATGTCGTCGTCATCATCATCGAAAATATTCTTTTGTGGTGCAACGATACTAGTGATAACAGGTGTGAAGACTGAGCTGCTTTTGACAGTATGTTTTGCTTGTAGAACTGGATCAAGTTTACAAGCTTTATTTCCTGGAGGCAAGTTGAGACAACTGTTGAATGCAAACTGAGGAGAAAGGATATCTTCTGCTCGCCTTTTACACCGAGCAGGTAGTGACTGTATAGTTGGTGGAGTCAATGGCACTGACGCAACAACTTTCTTTAATCCTTCAACCACAACATTCTTGTCAAACACTGCTGTATCGAAAACCTTGCTTCTTGGAGTTCTAGATATGCCACACTCAGCCCCAAAATCAAATTCTGGAAGATCATCATCATCAATAGCAGGAAGCTCTTTTATAATAACTGATGGCAAAGATATTACAGGATTTTGATGTCCCAAAACAGATTTAGTTTCCTCCGGTCCTGAGGTATCTACATGAGGCATTTCATTTAGAGAAGACTGCCCCTTGGGCCTTAAGGAAGGGACAGAATCAGAATAGGATGATGTTTGAAGCCCTAGTGAAATACCTGATAAGTGGCTCAATGCTGAAGTCTTAAGCGGGAGATCAGCACTGGCAGGAGAAGTATGCAGTTTCAGTTGGCTGTCACTACTCCCCGCATTGTCACCTTCATTTCTATTAATTACAGCACTCTCAATGCTTGTGCATGTTATTCGGGGCGATTCTTTGGCAGATTGAGTGCAAGGTAAGTCCTTTGCAGAAACCTTTTCATCAGATTGGGAACTCAGGGGCTGCTCTGTCGAAGAAGAATGCTTTTTTTCAAGCTTCTTTGTGACAGAACTGGAAAGTCCATGATTTCTTCTCCAAACAACACAACCAATTAATGAATTTTTCTTGTCTTCAACAGCAGCCATGCCCTTGAAGAATCCATGTTTTGCAAGTATGGTGATTATGGCATCACTGCGAGGACATATGTAAAGATCAATACCAGGTGAGAGTTGAGCAAACCCCACTCTTTCCCCTTTCTTGTACCCTTTGGCAATCTGTTAAGATTAGAAGAAAGTATGAATTAAAATTTACATCAGAAATCCTCAAGATGCATCCCAGCCACTGTATGACCATCTTCATGTTCCTTTTCAACCAACCTACCTCATTCAAACCTACCAGTCCTGATCTAGAAGACCCTTCTTTCCAGCAGAGTGATACTACCTGAATATGAAGTGCATTGATCCATCAAAAATTTGAAAGGAAAAATCTATTTCTAATTAGCAAGGTGCAAATTCTAAGCTAAAAGACTAATAAGTAGCATGTAAACCATTACAGTTTTCATTTTTATACAAGAGGAATTGATAATGGCCAGTGAATTTGTTTCCAAATCACCATGGTCACATTATTCATTAGAAAGTTATATACTTGAGTGTTGAGACCTGAGATTATAAACATGCAAAGAAGAACCTGTAGGGGCTACCTCCAGTCATTAATATCTCTTTCTCCTAAGGGACTCAAGTATTTACTTGTTAACCAAATTCAAACCTTGGTTATGTAAGGCAAGGTAAATCACACACTACATAATACGAATTGATGACAGTAACTCATGAAACCATATCTTACCATCAACCCTCTATTGCGTGAGCGAGCAAGCTCTTGAATATATTTCTCAAAAGCCTCTAATCTAACTTTTCCTTTGACTTCTACAAGTTCAGACCACTTGATATCAGGCATCTTCTCACCACTACACAACAAAATCATCATAGATAAGGTTACCTGGGGAAGATTTACTACTCAAATCTTTATGTCATGAACCTAGTCAGATATTTATCATACCAAAACAGTGAATGATGTATTAAGTGAAACAACAATCTTACTATGCCAAGAGACTGTAAACCAGGTGCCCGACTAGGACACCACATTAAATTTGGAAGCGAATATTACACCTGAAATAGTCAAAAAAGGAAAAGAAAAAAGAATCGCGTATTTGAATTTACTAACTATAGGCATCACGGTAAAACTGTCAATGCAACAAAAATAAACTGTAAACTTTGAAAGACTTGGGATTATAGATATGCAAAAGCTACATGATGTATGAAAGAATTGAGGAATATAAGGTTTACTAATATGAAGAAACTAAAAAATTCCCAGCATTGCAGAAAGCCAGAAGGTATAGGAATAAGTACAGTCAATCAGAATGGCTAGGAACAAGGCTCCCACAAGGACTATCAGCTAACTCTCTCTTTACAGAAGGTAGTCGCAGGAGATGGGGAGGCGTTGATCAGTCACACATGCCAAGGTTTAGACCACAATTCCTGGGTCACTTAATTTAATGTATGTCAGTTAATTTGCTCATTCAAGTTTTCAATATGCACTGAATAGAGTTGATGATCGTCTATTGCCGCCTTTAAACAAAGGTCTATGTTGGTTATTGGACCAATATCCATTTCAGTTTCATGTCCATATCTAGGTGAGCAGTAATGATGTGAGATTGCCAATGAAAATTCTACTGAAATTGTTAAATGGTCTCATTGCCCTGTCCAAATTTAGCATTGCAAGCATCAACATATCTCTTATTAATTTGATTAATTGTTGTTCCGTTTTTACTTTAGGTAGTCAATCAGAAATTCTTGAAACAAAGTTCTCTTTGACTACTGTACTATAAGCCATTTTATACAAAGAGAACTCAGCAGGTGATACACCAATTGTTTGGTCCCAAGTTGCCATTTTTCTTGAGCTGACTTGTTCTATCAGTGACATATTTGATTCTTACATCCTAACAGAATATGATAAAGTTTTAGTTGATGGCTTTGCAAATATAAAATTCAAATTATCTTTTCCAAATAATTCTTGAACCAGAACTTTTAACTATTTAAGAGCAATTACATGCAAAACAAAACCCATATAATTTCATCTTCATTGAATGAAAAATCATGAACAAACGGACTGAATATCTCTGATACTAAAACAGAATTGTTCTCGGAAGAGAAAAATGACAAGTATAAAAAAGAAATAGCTGAATAACCTTTTGAAGAAGGCAACGACCGACACAGTTACAGAAGAATTAAGCTTAAGGGAGCCATCCCAGAATTTCTCAGCAACTGTAGGCCGAGACAACTTCAAATTCCCAGAACCAGATCCATCCTTTTCCCCCATTTCTACTGCTACGAAGATAACATCTACTGTCCAAAACAAAATTCAAGTAGACTGACTGGTTGGTTTCAAAACGGGAACTTATGACTGCAATTGCACTTGATTTTCCATACTTCTCGAAGCCCGTTGAGTCGATTTATCCCCTAATCCATAATTTGGAGTGATTCCCAGATTTCCAATATTCACACACTGTTTTCTGTTCAGTGACAACAAATTTAAACAAGAGAAAGAAACGGATTTTATCCAAACAAATGACCGAGAAATGAAAGAGGATGGTTCAATTTTTCAATAAAAAAGGAACTGAGGAACATGTGAAGTTGAACAGTGCGCTTAGTGTGGTTTGAATTGGATTTGATCAATGATTTTTTATCCCTACAGATTAGGGTTTGAAAAAGGAATGTTAAGGTTACCGCCGTGCTCACCAAATGTCTAAGCGCAGAAACGTAACGCAAACACGTATGATACATTATTACATTGGGAAAACTGCACAAATAATCACCCAATTATTAACTTGTTTCTGTTTTGGTCACTTAGATCCAAAAAAATTTATTTCAGTTACCCCTGAGTTAAATCATTAACAAATGCTTTTTTTTACTGGAATAAATAATAAATTTAGTCATGCAAAATTTACAGATTCTATCAACTTGGTTCTACTTTAAAAAATTCAACAAATTTAACCCTTAACTTCACACATTTGTCAATGTAATATTGATTATAAAAATTCAAAATTCAAAATTTAAAATTATAACCTTAAAAAAATTTAAAAATATATATAAATCTTCTTCTTTTTTTTAAATAAAATATTTTATAAAATTACATGAAAAATTATAATAAAAAAAACTATACAAATACATACAAATTATAAAAAAAAAATTATAAATAAATGAATACCAATTTCTAGGGTAAACTGTAGAATTAGTCACCCAACTATTAGCGTGTTTCTATTTAGGCCACCTAATTATAAAATTTTACAATTTAGCCACTAACGTTTTAGGTCATTTCTATTTTGGTCACTTTTTTTTTAATTGGTATAATAACACATTTAGTCTTCAATACTTACACATTCTATCAATTTGATCCCCAAACACATATAATTAAATATAAATAATATTATATGTGTTTATATTTAATTATAATTATAAGGCGCTAATATGAATTTAGCCCTCGAACTTGACACCTTCTCCCAAATTGGTACTTATGATTTTTTTGGTCCCAAGTTGGAACTCAAATTTTCTTTCTATCAAGGGTTTTGGTAGTTTGTTTATAACGGTGTTAAATATAGGACAATTGACACTCTTAAGTTGTGACACGTGGCACTGATGATGTCATAATCTATTTTTTAAATATTTAAAAATTTAAAAAAATATATATAAAAATAATATAATTTTTTAAAATATAAAAATTATAAAAATATGTCTCTACAAAATTAAAAATATTACAAAAATAAAAAATAAATCTAAAATTCAAGTTAGAAAAATTGAAAGCACAAAAAATTCACATCTTACTCTAAATAAATTACAAACAAATTAGATGAAGATAAATTTTACGCTTAGAGATGAGTGCATATTGTTACACGATTCTTCAAATTGACAAGAATGCAAAAGATGATGATTTGAAAAAGGTTTATAGGAAGTTTTTTTGTTTTTTTTTTATTTGTTAATTATTGGTTAGGCTATATAGGAAAATTTGAGTTCCTTTGCTGAGAACACCGTTAGCATGATCATGAATGAAGTTTATAAAAATCACAAATTTACTGAGTTTTTAGGTTTATCAAAGTCATTAATTTATATATAAGTTTATCAAGATTTAATCATATGTTCTTAAATATAAATATAATTATATTTAATTATATGTGTTTGAGGATCGAATTGATTTGGCATTGATGTGGCAGCTCATGTGACATTTTACGTATACTTCATTGCTAACATGAATAAATTTTCCACAAGTTTTTATAAACTTTTTTAAAATTTATTGATTTTTAAATATTTTTATTAATTTTTTAATTATTATGAATTATATGTGGACTACCATGTTAGTCAATTTTTTTGTCGAAAAGGAATCAATTTGACTAAAATTTAAAGGTTGAGTGTCAAAATAACAAAAAAAAAAAAGGAGCAAAATGACAAAATGAGTTAACATTAGGGCTAAATTTATCTTTATGTATTATTTTAATTTACTTATTAATTTTAATTTTATTATGCACACTCTATTACTTTCATCAATCGATAATTGTTTGTTATTTTTAAACATATATCTATTTTCTAAATTTGTGATTTTCATAAGCATATGCATGTGATAGGGTTTTTAGTATATATAATTATAAAGATTTCTATAAAAAAGAATAAGCTAGTGGATTCTTGTACATTCTCTTTTAAATATTTATCAATAGTCACCTAAATTTAAATAATAATAACTTAATATTGTAACAACCTATTTTTTAGTGGTACTAGAAATGGTGGTTTTGAAATCTCGTATTTCAATTATCGAGTCATTAATATCATTTTATTATATTTACAACTTTATTATAGAGTTATATTAAGTTCTAGTTCAGTGATTTTAGTAATTGAATAGTTAATTAATGTACAAGTACTAAATCGTAAAAGATGTAAAAGTTAATCACTAATAGTTTTAATAGCTAAAGTGCTTAGTTAGTAAATGATTAAGGTGTAAAATGGTAATAATACCATGTATTCTTTATTAGTGGGACGGTGGATGCATATTTTGCTTCTTCTTTTTTATGTTATTTTAATGTTAAATAATAATAATAGTAAAAAATAAGCTTGGTCATCTTCTTCTCATTCAATTGTCTCCACCTAATACTAAGAAAAACAAAACAAAGAAGAAACCATTGTTTTTACTTAGCAGCTTTCGGCCCTCTTGTATGTAAGTCCTCTTAAGTCCGTTTTTGATAAATTTTTATATATTTGAGATAATTGTAGCTTAATCTAGCTAACTTAGAAACTGTTTTGTAAAATAGTTAAAAGTTTTAAAAATTACAATTAATGATTTCTAGATAGTCTTGATAGTAAATGGTAAATTTGTAAGCTTAGAAATGTCTAAGGATTATTTTGTAAAGTGATTTTTGTTAATTTTGTATTTGGGGACTAAAACAAAAAGTTGATGAAACTATCATGAATTTTTCTTAAATATGAGTAGCATAAGGCTATAGAAGGGTGTATTTGAAAACGGATCATAAAACAAGGCGTAAATGTGAAAGTTATAATAGTTTTGGTTTTAGGGATTAAATTGAACAAAATGTAAAAGTTCAAGAAAATTTTGTAAAATGAAAATAATATGTCATATGCATGTAATTTAGTGATATAATATATTTGAAATTGATAAATTGAACTTAATTATTATATAGATTGAGCATTGAACCATATGGAGGAAAATTTAGAAAAAGAGAAAATTACAGAATAACCCCGGCGATCAAATACACTAGCGAGTTGTATTAGGTAAGTTTATAGAGCATAAAAATGTATTTATTTGTGTTGATTATGATTTTGGATGGAAACTTTAAAATGTTATAATTTAATACTAAGGTGAGAAAGAATCAAATTGAAAGTCTTGAATACTTGTGAAGCAAGATTCATATGGACACTGAATGAACGTGACTTGATTATGACATGTGTACTGAAAACATGGAAGTGCCCATGTATTATAAATGTTATGAATCCTGTATAAATGCTCGTTTGAATATAGTAAATGATTAGGACACGATTGGCATGCCAATACAGTTAGAATGCGCGCTTGTACAGGTTTGCAATTTTAGTATCTATATTTTTGCACTTCGGTGCCCTTGTTTACACTTTGGTGTCCTTAATTGCACTCCGATGCCCTTGTTTACATTTCGATGTTCATGTTTGCACTTCAGTGCCTCTGTTTGCACTTTGGTGCCCTTTTTAGCACTATGATACTCCGTAGTGTGGTGTAGTTATCTAAGTATTCGAGATGCTTTTTCTTTTGTTCACGGG
Source organism: Gossypium anomalum (assembly GCA_025698475.1). Classification (NCBI taxonomy): domain Eukaryota; kingdom Viridiplantae; phylum Streptophyta; class Magnoliopsida; order Malvales; family Malvaceae; genus Gossypium; species Gossypium anomalum. The sequence continues at coordinate 9,985,048 of CM046961.1, forward strand.
CTATCCAAATATGTGAATAAATGGAGTAATGATGTTTTGATATTTGATGATGCTTTGCAGTCGAAATAGTTTGAATGACATGAATGATATTGAATTACTTAGTGAAATTGTATAAGACGAACTCACATGTTTTCTTGTGAATTAATATGTTAGGTTTTAGTATCTTGTTATTTAATTTATTGCATATATGTGAGTTAAAGTAAGTTATAAGTAAATTTTAATCACATGAACTTACTAAGATATTAAAAGTCTACTCTATTACATTTCTTGTTTATTGTAGTTTACATTTTACGAAAGGTTGTTGAATCAACTTCAAGACTCACACTATCAAGCTTCAGTCTAGATAGATCTTGATATTGTTTTTATTTCTATTATGTGACATATATATAGGTTGTTTTGGAATCATGTGATTGATCTTAAAAGGTTGATGTTGTAATGTGATTATAATAGCTTATATATAATGTTGCTTTTAAAGGTCATATGGTATGTTTGATGGAATAAATGGAATATATGTATGTTTAGTTTATGTATTATTGGTTTTAGAATCAAGAATGAGTTTGATCATAAGTGATGATTGAATGAAAGGTTAAGGCATGTATGATAAATAATATTTGTTTGGTTTGAGAACTATTTGGTCATGATTGATAAGTGTTAAAAGGTGAATTTTGACATGCTTAAGGGTGAACATTGGCATGTTTAATGGGGTTTAATGGGATAGGGATGTACAATTGTATTGTAAGTTTATAAGCATGATTGAATTATATAAATAAAGCATCTTGATATCAATTTAGTTGGATGTTTTAGTAATGTGGTTAACTTGTTTGTGATTGTGCCAATGTGACATATTGGTTAGGTATTAATAGGATGTTATGTGACATGTTTTGACATGATTTTGAAGTGTTTTGAGTAAGGTTTTATGTTGTCAATAGGTATTTAGAAGTTACTTAAATGTTTGGCTCGATGCAATTACCTAAAATGGTATATTGTGGTGCACACGGTTAGTCACATAGTTGTGTATCACACACGAGAGTGTTACACGATCATGTTCTGTGGGAAACAGGTTGCATTTAGGTCACACGGTTCTCGATTGTCACACAAGCTAGCCATACATTTGTGTGAGTACTGTAAATTTGGTATGTCAGATTGCCGCACGGTCACAGTTATTTACACGGCATAGACACACGACCGTATGACTTTTGTTGGATTTTTACACATTGACCCACACGGTTTCAGTGAGTTACGCGGCCTGAATACGCGGCCGTCTGACACAGTAATACACAATCTCAATAAGTTACATGATTTAAATATACGGCCGTGTGAATTAGCATTACACGGTCTTAGCCTGACCCTGTTTTGTATTTTTACCTCTATTTTGTGTAAAGCTTTATATTAGTTCCTATTTGTTTCTGAATTGATTTTAGAGATTTCGTAAACTCAATTTAAGCCCGAAATTATATGCAAGATATGTTTTGTCTGAAAGAATGATGATTTAAGATTATTTTAATAAATACTTGAATTAAATTGAATGTTCTAATCCTATCATTTACTGTAGCATCCCGTAACCTGATTTCGGTGACAGAAAACAGGTAAGTGTGTTACAAATATACTAAAAGAAATTGAAAAAGAATTTAAAGGATGAGTCCCGACAGCCAATGACAAGTTGACTATTATTCAAACAAGTCATTTTAGTTTTTTTACATCTTTTGAGAAAAAAACTCATGTCCATAAACTTCAAAATCTACTATTTTCTTATATCTTGTAATCTGAAGCACGAACTTCAAATATCCGTTGACTTTTGTCAAATAGAAATGAATATGATCAATTATTGAGTCAAGATTCTTTGGAACCATCTCTTTGTCTTTGTGAATAGAAAATTACAAAATGGGGAGAAAGCTTTATGATGAAGCTGTTCAAGGCAATAAGGTTTCGTTGCTCAATTTGCTACTGGAGGATGCATTGCTTCTCAACAGATTCATCTCGAGTTGTTACCCTGGAATACCTTTGCATGTAGCTGTCATGCTTGGTCATTTTTACTTCGTTGATGAAGCTCTCACTGAAAAGCTAAAGAACTCGATTCTCGAAAGTCATCACCTCTTCACATAGCAGCAGCGAAAGGATACTTGGAAATCGTGAAAAAGTTACTGGAAGTTAACCCTGATATGTGCCTGATATGTGCCTTGTTTGTGACCTAGATGGAAGGAACCCTCTTCACATTGCAGCCATGAAAGAGTTGGTTCATGCCAGACCCTGGGCAGCACGGTTGCCAATGCGCAAGGTGTAACCAGTAGGAGGCAATGAAGTTTTTGGTGGAAAAATCTCAAACCAAAGCATAAGTTTGTAAATTGTGAGAACTATGACCGTAACAACATCTTACATATCGCAATAGCTGCTAAGCAAATAGAGGTGTGTTCAGATCCTCGTGCAGTTCTACACTATAGCTCAGGAATCTTTTTTCATTGTTGAAGATTGAATCTTAAAAGTAATAAATTAATGGAAATGATATTGATAAAAACATATATGCAGGCCATAAACTTTCTAATTTCTAGCTCAACTGTGGACGTGAGTTGTGAGAAGGAAGATGGCTTTACAGCACTTTATCTTTTATCACAAATCCAAAGAGATGTGAAGGAGGAGATTGTGGAGTCATTTGGAAGGATGGGAGCTACACATGCCAAAGATAAGCCTTTGTCAAATGGTCAACTCAAGGCAATAAGGACCAAGATCTTTTTATCCACATGTGATCAATCAAATTCAATACCGAAACCTAAGAAAAGAAGAGATGGCAAGAGGTTGGTTAAAAGCAATGCTGATTGGCTAGAAAGAAAATGCGACACCCTAATGTTAGTGGCTTCCCTGCTAGCTGCCATGGCATACCAGGGGGGCGTCAATCCTCCTAGTGTAGTTTGGCAATACAATTCGACTGATAATAAGATCGATTAATTATATTCGAAAATTAGTGATAAGATTGACAAATGCCAGTGCTAGAGCTTAGTCCCTGCAATTTACTCGCTCATTCCAGAAGGCAAGTTAGCAAAAATTACAACTTCAACTAGCTTTGGTTATAAAATCCAAGCTTAAGCCTTAAAGCAGGGCTAATGAATGGAAAAGTGTGTATACTCTTTTTTTTTCAACTCAAATGACATAAATGTAAAGGACACTCTTTTTATATCATCTTGTAATATTCTTTGAATCTCAGCTTATGCATACTCTAAACGAATTGTATCATTACAGGCATTTAGGGATTACAGAACAGCTACTCTAAAACATGTGAGGAACCACGGAAGCCATTGTCATATGATTGAAGCAGGACGATAAAAAGAGGCCATTACAAACAAATGCGAGCGAAACATAAACGATGGTCAGCAAAAACAACAGCATCAATGTCGCCCTGCAAGACAACATCATCATCATCGTCATCAACAGCTCATTCTTGAAATTACATGAACTGAAACGGAATCAATCCACCACCCACCTCCAGTAATCTTTCACGTTTCGATTCAGTTAAGAATAGAATATTTTTGGCATACTTACGTGAACTTACAATCTCTCCACCACATAGCATTTTTGTAACTACGAGCTTTCCTTTTGAGCGCAACTGTACTATTATTCCCCTGCATAGGCTGCTGCATTGTTATAGCCTTTTCAACAAGAAGTGCCAAGCGGTCGCCTCTCTCCAAGGCTTTCTCAATATTGTCAATCAATACACTCTGTACCTATATATGTACAAATTTATGAAATTGGAATTTATCAATCTTGAATCCTGAAACTTCAAGGATCAACCAAATGAACACAAATAAATTTGAAAATGAACCTGATTCATCTCCCCTTTTAAACGGTTTAATCTATCAACATTTGGGTTTCTTGAGAAATGATCAATTTGTTGACATAGAACCCTGGAGAATTCATCATTCATAGCATAAGCTGAAGCCGAATGAACAGCACGACCAAATGTCTTTAAAAATTTTTTATGGATATCTTCAAGGAAAGCGAAAGGGATTATCCCTACAGATATTATCAAAAACCTTAATTTGTATGTAAAGGACAATAAACGGAGAAATAGGTAAGAATTTTGTAAGCTATAGACTTACTTCCGGAGGCATCATCGGCCATGCAAAGAACGGTGAGACCATCGGTTCCCTTGACATGAAAAATATAAGGATGATGTGAAAACGATGAAATACTATTATTCTTCACTTCTTTCATCTTCTCCAGTATCAGCCTGGCTACAACGCTGGCATTAGTCTGAGTTGCGCTGAACTCGGCCAACACCACCGGCCCCCTCGCTACCATCCCGTACAATATCCCCATTACTCTGCTCTGGATTGTGTAAATATATTTGGGAATTCAGATCTGAAGTAATGGAGTTGGAGTTGGAGTTGGGGAAGTTGAGGAGGATTTTGATTAAAACAGTGCGGAAAAAAAAAAAAGTAAAGCGCTTGAAATTCGAATTCGAAAAATAATTTTGTCCGAGTTTGGCGGAGAAAACGACATGTGCACTCACTTACTTACAAGGGACATGGGAATTTTGAACAGAAGAGAAAGGGTGCAAAACCAGCTGTAACGCGCCTTCTTATCATTAATTCACTCATTTAACATTTTAGTTCTTATCATTAATCAAAAGTGAAAATTTAAGGAAAATTAAACATAACATTAATATTTTCCCCTTAATTTAATTGATATAACACAGTTTCTCTATTTTATATTATAATTTTTTAAGTTAATATCATTTAATTATCTTTATGGGTTGTTTGGTCCGGCTTGATGTGGTCTCAGACAACCAAACGCAATTTTTAGGATGAAGGCTGTGGTGGTGAATCCATGTTCTATTTTGCTAATTTAGGTGGTCTCTTTTGTCTTCATCTCATATTGTAGGTGTCCTTTGGTATCATTGAGGTGTATTTGGGCATGGATATATATTAGGACATTCACATCATCATTATTTGATCTTGGTACTTGCTTTAAAAATAATATGTTTAGTGGTTGGTTTTGCATCGATTTCAGTTGTATTGGTTAGTTGTATCGTTTTAATGTTAACACGAAATAAATAATATGTTTTTTTCTATATTGATGAAAATTTTGATTTATATCGATCGCATCAACTCATTTCAGTCAATTCTAGTTGCATCGGTTGGAATATGGTGCTTTGATCGGTATATAAATAATATTAAAAAATATAATTTTTTAAACTATTTATTGTTATGTTAATGACTTAATTGGAATGTATTGACCAATAAAAAATATATATTACACTGAAAAATAATTTTTAATATTTTAAAATTTTTAAAATACACTCGCACATTTAAAATATAATATAAAAATTAAAATATAATAAAAAATCCACTCGCGCGATTATCAAAGAAAAAAACACTCACTCGTCTTTCATTTTCTTTTATTAAAAAATTCTCTCACCCTTCGGCTTTCTTTTCTTGTTAATTTTGAATTTATTGAATGATAAATTTGTATTTGTAGAGTTTATTAATGAGTATTTTATATAATTCATGGATATTTCATATTTAAAATTTATTCAGTATCATTTATTTGATATTTGTAAATACTTTTATATGCATGTGTTAAATTTTTTTAAAAAATCAATAAATCTAAGATAGTACATCAAAACAGACTGGTACCAGTGTGTACCAGTTCTAGTAAAAAAACGATACATTCACCCGTACAGTACTGACTACCTTAATTGTGAGACACAAACTTCAAATATCTATCTACTTTTCTCAAAATATAAACCAATAGCATCAATTATTGTATCAAGTTTATTTGGAATCAATTTTAGTAATGTTAACGGATGAAGCTTTGTTTATTGGTTAAGGTAGAAATTTTGGGTTTTGAGTCATATCACGTGTAATTATAATGCGTAGATCTTCATCCCATTACGTGTGAATTTTGTATGGATTTTGCATTTGATGTATTTTATATTATAATTAATTGGGGGTTTGTAAATGTATTACATTTGTAATAGTCAAACTTTAAAATAATAACTTTTTGATGAAAAGAAAAAAACTTCAATGGTAATTATATATATATATATTGTAAATCTTATATTGTAAGGCGCACAGAATTCACATGTCTATCAACTATTCTCAAATATAAACCAATATTATCAATTATTAATTCAAGTTTCTTTAGGATCATTTTTTCCATTTAGTGAATAGAAAATTAAAAAAATGGAGAGAAAGCATTATATGTTGTAGCGATAAAAGGCAATAAGATTTTGTTGCTTAATTTGGTTCAAGAGAAGAGGGTGCATTATTTGTTGACAGATTGATCACTGATAGTTGCCCTGAAACACCTTTGCACATTACTTTCCATGCTTGTCCATCTACAATTCGTTGATGAAGTTCTCACTCAAAAGCCTGAGGTAGCCAAAGAAGTCGATTCCTGAAAGTAATCACCACTTCACTTAGCAACGACAAAAAAGGTACCTGGAAATTACGAAAAGGTTGCTGTATGTTAACCCTAATATGTACCTTGTTAGATATGTTTGAATAAGTCTCCAGCTATTGCTAGAATACTAGTGGTTGTTAGCTTTGAATAAGTCTCCTGATTTTATTAGAGTTATATTTCTTTGTTTCTAGTTGGGCCGTTGTTGGAAATCAGCAAATAGTTTTGGATTTAGTTTGTTATCTTTTGGATATTTTATTTTGTAAGCTCAACTATATATATTTGGTCAAGCACATGAATAAATTGTGCAGATATTCTATTAAATACTTTAGCAACAAATTTTTTTCTAGCATTCTAGTATTAGAGCCAACTTTAGACTTGGGAAAGCATAGTTGCAGCAAGCTAAACACTAAGAGAGTGATGGCAACCAAAAATACCTTCGTGCAACTGTCAATTCCTAAGTTCGATGGTCACTATGATCATTGGGCAATGTTGATGGAGAATTTTCTGCGTTCAAAAGAATATTAGAGTTTAGTGGAAACTGAAATTTCTGTTGCACATGTTGGAATGACACTTATCGAGGCGCAACAACGTCATATTGACGAATAGAAACTTAATGACTTGAAGACGAAGAATTATTTATTCCAAGCTTTGGATCGATCTATTCTTGAGACGATTCTTAATAAGGAAATATCCAATGACATATAGGACTGTGAAGAAAAAATACCAAGGTTCCAATGCGAGTTAAGTGAGCACAATTACATGTATTGAAGAAGGAGTTTGAGACACTCCACATAAAGGCTGGAGGGACGGTGAATGATTATTTCGTTGGTACACTTACGATTTTGAACAAGATGAATGCTAATGGTGAACACAAAAGTGATAGAGAAGTAGTGGAAAAAATATTGCGATCTATGACTTCAAAATTCAATTATATGGTTTCTTCTATTGATGAGGCACAAGACACTAGCAACCTGTCCATAGATGAATTGCAAAGCAGTTTGCTAGTGTATGAGTAAAGGATGACTAGCCTAGAAGAGGAACAAGCCTTGAAAGAGACTTATGGGGTATTTTCTAATCGAGGATGAGGTCGTGATGGCTACAGAGGACGAGGTTGAAGACGTGAAAGGCAAAATTTGACAAATCCAATGTTGAGTGGTTCAATTGCCATAAACTAGGGCACTTTTAATGGGAATGTCAGAGCAAGAAAAACAACCATGTAGATATTCCTATAGAAATGTTGCTCATGGTTTGTGTTGAGGATGAACAGCTCAAGACTGATGATAAAGAATGATGTGGATGAATACAGAAGTGGATTGTAAAGTTTGTCAAAGTCGCAAATTTATCCTAGATCTCTAGACAAGCATAAACTGAAATGAGAAATAATGAAAATATATTAGTTGTCACAAAGGAGAGTCAAACGAAATTAAAAAAAAATAAAGATGAACTGGCTGGTAAATATTCCAAAAGAGAACGAATTAGGGTTTCATGGATGGATAGAAATCGTCCTTGTACCTCAAGGAAACGCCCCAACCAGATCTAGAAAATCAAAACACAAACAGATTTGTTAAAAGTGATTTTAAAGACAAAAGCAAACTATTTTGTGCAAGAATATTTGAAACAATAAGAAAAGATTAAAACTCCTAATTTTGATGTGTTCCTTGATGGAACAAGATATGAGAACGTCTTTCTTGAAGCAACTTTAACCTAGAATAAAAATCAATAAAATCAGCAAGCCAAAATAGTAAGAACTAACTTAAATAAGCAAGAAACGATAAATTATGGATAGAAAAGAGAAGATGACGTCCTAAGAAGCCTTGGAAACATTAAGAATCCACAACTCCTTTCAATGGTTCTAATTCCCCCTCCAAGAAAAAGATATTGGCAAGAAAAAGCTTGAAGGCGATTCACAAAACTTGAAAGATTGTTAAAACATCTTCTAAAAGAAACTCAAGAGCAATTCTTGAAGAAAAACTCAAAGAGAATTATTATTAACTCAAAAAAAACATAAATCAATTGTGTGTGTATAAGGGTGAACGTCCATACTACTTATAGACCCCAAGATAAGTTTTTCTAACCCTAATAGAATAACTAACATGACAACTCATTAAATAAAAAAATAAAACAATTCTAATTGTGGACTTTTAATGGGAATTCAACCAAAGGAATTAAATGGGCTCTTTGGGCTGAATTCTTACATGATGATCCACCTATTAAAATAAAATTGGACTTATAATTTAAATATTTTACAATTTGGGCCACTTTGATAAATTAGCATGATATTCAATTAAATTACTTTCCAAACTTTAATATGGGCTTGTAAACATCTTAATAGGCCATTTTTTAAAACACTTGGTCTTGTGATCCATTTACTCTCGAAATTGGCTCGTTCAAGATCATACATGAAATCCAATGTCTCTTGGCTGCAAGATTCGATTTCTTGGACCAAGATTTCTAAAATTTAAAATCTTAATTTTCTTGATTCTTGAAATTGTCCGAAACAGCAAAATGGGACCAAGATTTGGTTCCTTGATTTTCTTGAAAACAAGAAAGTAAATCTTGATTTTCTTTTTCGATCGTATGTGTATCTAGGGCCTTGGTAACGAAGTCTTGGATGGTCTCGTTCAATCTTACTCAGATTTGCTTGGCCTTCGACCTCGTTATTGGGCTTTGAGGAAATTTGAGCCCATCACATTCATGAGCCTTATTTTGGGCCTTGAGACTTACATCAATTAATGATTGGTTCTTAGAATCTGATTGCAACACTCACAAGTGTAATCGAAAAGAATATTTTGCAAACTTCAATAAGCAATTTACAGATAATGTGAAGCTAAAAAATAATACAATCTTAGTGGTAAAAGGAAAAAGGAATGTGCGGCTGCAGATTAACAATCAAATACAGATAATAACTAAAGTATTTTATGTGCTTGATTTGAAAAATAAATTGTTAAGTGTTGGATAGCTTCAAGAGAAGGGTCTAGCTCCTCTTATTGAACATAACAATGCAAGATTTATCATCTTGAGATGGGTGTTATCATGAAATCTATGATTCCCCTAATCGCATGTTCAAAATTGCAGCAGTGTACAAGGTGTTTGGGTTGCCGTAACTAATAAAACCATCAAGGGTGTACAAGGTGTCTGAATGAAAAGAAACAATGAGATCCCTTACCTAAGAAGAGTTCGTGGAGAGCTAAGTGGCCGCTGCAATTGGTTTATTCCGATTTATGTGGCCCTATTCAACCAATTTCCAACAACAACAATAGATATTTTATCACTTGCATAGATGATTGTAGTCGAAAGGCATAGATCTATTTTCAACATGAAAAATCATAAGCATTTAAAATTTTCAAGGAATTTAAAGCCAAGGTTGAATAGGAAGTGGGTCTACAAATTAAGTCTCAGAATAGATCGTAAAGGTGAACTCACTTTATCAGAATTCTTAATTTTTTGTGTTGAAAATGGGATAAAAAGACACCTTACTACTTCGTATTCGCCATAACAAAATGGCATTCCTAAGCAAATGAATTGTACCATCATGAATATGGTTCGAAGCATGATGATCGAAAAAGGTATTTCAAAAATTTTCTGGTTAGAAGCTGTTAATTAGGCAGTACATGTTCTAAATAGAATCCTGACATTAGCAGTACGGAACAAGACGCCAGAGGAAGCTTGGAATGGGAAAAAACATTCTGTTAGATATTTTAGAGTCTTTAGATGTATAACTTATGTGCATGTAAGAGCTAACACTCAAATTAAATTAGATTAACGCAAATTAACTTTTGTCCTATAGGGAGTCAACAAAGAATTAAAGGCATATTGACTCTATAATCCCATTAATAAAAGGATAATGTTAGTCAGGATGTTGTATTTGAAAATGGCAAATACTAAAATTGAGGTAAAGAATACACAAGCTTAGTTTAACTAGAATTGGATTGGAATGACAATGAAATTAATGTCGAAGTAAATGATGATCAAAAGGAGGAAATAGAAGAATATGTTGATGAAGGTCTTGTACAACAAGATGACACTGCGCAAAAAGAATAAACTCTAGAACAACAACTTCTAAGAAGGTAACACACTTAACCTCTTTGGATGCAAAATTATGTAACAATTGAAAGGAAATCTAATGATGACTTTGAATCACATCTCACTATCAACGAAGGACATGATCTTGTTTGTAACACCCTTCACCCATCTTCGTTACTGAAATTGGTTTACGGGATGCTACAGTAATTAACAGAATAGGAATATGCAATTTTAAAAAAAAAATTCTTTAAAACATCCATTAAATCTCAATCATTCAAACAAAACATGCTTTGCATATAAAATCGGGCTTAAATTAAGCTTATGAAAGCTCTAAAATCAACTCGAAATCAATCAAGGAATGAATCAAAAAATTTCAAAAAAGAGGAGCAAAATTACAAAATAGGGGTCACACGGTCGTGTGACAGGCTGAAACCATGTAGCATTGAGTCACACGACCATGTAAATCACTGAGGCCGTGTGAATTAAAGTGAAAAAACTCAAAAAAAGTCACATGGTCGTGTGATTGGTTAGTGTAACTAATTGTGACCGTGTAACAATCTGGCATACTAAGTCTACAGTATTCACACTGGTGTGTGGCCAGCTTGTGTAATAATTTAAAACCGTGCTATTTTCATGCTTCCTAAATACCAGTGGCACAGTGTCGTGCCATTAACTTGTGCATGACACATGGCCATGTAGCCAACCATTACCTTATATATGCTTAGTTCAGTACCTACCATTCATGACATCCATAAATATACCCATTATCAACTTAAAGTGTTGTTCAAACACCTAAATTCCATAACCAAAACACATCACAAAAGCATCCTAATAGTGCCTAACCAATATGCCATTTTGGCACCATCACAAACAAATTGTTATAATACCTAAAATACAATTTCACTTGCCACCAAAATAAATTTGTATAGATTCAACCTTTCACAAATCAAACTTGACTTTTTAGGCCTCAAACATTAAAACTATCTTTTAGCACATATATCTCAATAATCCATCCAAGCATCATCAAATCTCAAATCTTTCATGATTCAAGACTAAGCATATGCCAAACTAACATATTTACCAAGTTACATACCTTCAAGCTTAACATGCATCTACCAAAGTAATATCAATTATTCAAACATTTATCAACATTCACTATTACCATTATACTTAAGCATATCATCATCATCATGGGCATATGAACATACCAAAACAAACATTATAAACATAGATTATTTTCTCAACGTCTAAATTAAACATTTGATCACATTTAAACCTAGACATATGCCACATAACTGAGTCTAGAATGATTAAAACTACCAAAAAGAAGGCTTGATTCTATGAGCTCTGGTTTGATCCAACCGCCATATTCTGCAAAAGACAACTACAAAATAGAAACATAACCGAGTAAGCATTTTGAATGCTTAGTAAGTCCATATAAACTAAAGCAACAAACTCACCTTGAATCAAAATTAATTTAATAAATTAGCTAATTATACAACTTTCCTGTCACCACATTTCACAGATACAAGGTGGGTATACCACATTCAATCATAAAATACTTCATTTCAGTTCATACTATACAATTTAATACCAATCCATCATAACATCCATTTAATTCAATTCAATGTCATTTGATCAGTATCATTGAATTCTTATCTTAGCATATCAATCCAATTCATTGTCATTCATTTCTAACCATTGATTATATCTCATTTATATATTTTCAACAAAATATAACATTTCTAGTTAAACACATATAATCATTCTATCATTTCTCTATTTCATTAACTGATTAGCCCAATGAACTATAGCAAAAGTAATTCAGATACTTGGGTAAATATCTCAGGGAGCACCATAGTGCTAAAAAAAGGCACTGAAGTGCAAATAGAGAAACCAAAGTACAAACAATATAAGCACACATCTAATCCTATTAGTACTACGATGCTCTTGATAGCGCTTTTGTGCTCATGTTTACACTCCAGTGCCCTATTTCCACTTCGGTGCTCCTGTATGCATTTTTGTGCCCCTGTTAGCACCTTGGTGCTCCCTGATATTGTAACCCATGTATCTGAACCCTTTTACTATTTTTCATTGGGTTGTCTTGATTAAATAAGATAATTGAATGACTTGTTTACTTGAATAAGCATGGAATACTTGGATTGAATTGATTGAAATATATTATTGATTGTCTTGTTACATGAATATACGAAAGACTCACCTATTTATTGTGAAATGAAATATCAGGATTGAATATGCCATGAATACTTAGTTATATAATTGTATTTTTGGTGGTTAAGGTAAGTTAATGTATATGTTTTTATATGAACTTACAAAGCTTTTGTAAAGCTTACTCGGTTTGTTTCCTATTTCTTGTGGTTGACATTTTATCGGATCTCTTCAAAGCTCACACTATCTAGCATTAACTCAGTAGCTTTTTTGAAATGTTCTTTATTAGTTATGTGGCATGTATATAGGTTAAATGTATAAGTGTTATTTTGGAAGGAAATGATGTGAGACATGTGAACATTTATTTTATTTCTATGGTTTGTGAATGTTTATATATGTGTGTGCTTTATGTGTGTATAAACAAGTTTGGATGAAGAAAAATTGTTGACCACTTGTGTTAAATATGATTTTGGAAGTTGGTAAGTTTCATCAAGGTTGAGATGAATGTTTTGGAATGTATGCATATTGGTGATGAAATGGGATGAAATATGTTATATATATAATATCTTGTTGTAAAAAGGTGCCATTGAGGCATATTGGTTAGAAGGCTAGGAAATGTTTATCTATGATATGTTTTGAGATGAATTGAAAATAATATCATGGATGAGTAATACTTGTTTAAATGTTGATTGCTTAGGTCATTAAGCTTGTTAAAAAGAAATATTTGTATTTTATGAATGAATGGCCTTAAGAATGGTTAGTTACATGTTTGATATGATGGTTATTAGTTTTTGTACAGGTTGTGTTTCCATTTATGCATTACATGAATCATAGGCTTGCTTATATATGTTGAACACTTAAAATGACACATATTTGTCCCACATGGCCTAGCACTTGGGCATGTGCCTCACACGGACTGGCCACATGCCCATATGGATACTGCAAGTTTTGTAATATTTGGATCACACAATCATAGTTAGTTACACGACTTGGACACACGGTCATTTGGCATATGCACACATGGGCACGACCTAGCCACACAACCGTGTGACCCTTGTTTTTATGTTTGCCATATTTTGTTGCAAAAGTTTTAATTTTGTCCTTATTTAATCCCGAACTTATTTTAAAAGCTTTAGTAAGCTCGATTGGGACTCGAATTAGTTTGTCAATAATGTTTAGCATAGATTATGAAATGATAAATTAATTTTTAAGTCAGAATTGCATGTGATGATCTCTATTTTCTGTGGTAGAATCCCATAACTCGGGTTTGATGACCCAATCGGGTATGGCATGTTACACGATTGCCTTACCACGCTTTAAGTGAGACTTATTTTTATTTTCATTAAAATATTGTCCTACAGAGATATCAGTTCTTATTAGAGTATTTTCAGCTCGTATATGAGATTTAGTAACTTTTTTAGGTCAGTAAATGCATATGATAGTTTATCTGCAATATTTGCAAATGTATTATCTTTAGAACTTTTAGTTCATATTGATTTGTTTGAGGATCTATACGAGATAATGACAATGCATTCCATTTAATTTCGTTTATCAGCTTTTTATTTTCCCCCCTAATGTTGGGAACATTGTTTCATCAATTTGACAATAAAAAAATAGTGTCATAAATAGATTTCCTGTCATTTGTTCAAGATATTTAATTATAGAAGGGGATTCATAACCAATACATATTCCTAATCTTTTTTGAAGGCCCATCTTTGTGCTTTGTGGTGGAGCAATTGGATATATAACGCACATCCAAATATTCTAAGATGAGAAATGTTTGGCTCCTGACTAAAAATCAATTGCAATAGGGAGAATGAATGATAACTTTTTGGTCTGATGCGTTCAAGTGTTGTAGCATGTAAAATAACATATCCACATGCTGAAACAAAAATTTTTGTTCTTATAAGTAACGATCTAGAAATTAATTGGAGACGCTTAATAAATGATTCTGCTAAACCATTTTGTGTATGAACATGGGCAACAGGACTTCCAATTATTATTCCAATTGACATACAATAGTCATTGAAAGCCTGAGATGTAAACTCACCAGCATTATCAATATGAATTGTCTATATTGAATAATTTGGAAATTGTACTCTTAATTTGGTTACTTGCGCAAGTGATCTTGCAAACGTCAGGTTATAAGCTGATAATAAACACACATGTGACCATCTTGTAGATGCATCTATCAAAACCATGAAATACTTAAATGGTTCATATGGTGGGTGAATAGGTCCACATATATCTCCTTGAATGCATTCTAGAAATGTAGGTGATTCTAACCCAATTTTAACCGGTGATGGTCTAGTAATTAATTTACCTTGAAAGCAAGCAACACATGAGAATTCTTTAGGTTGGGGAATCTTTTGGCTTTTCAATGGATGACCATGTCAGTTCTCAATGATTTTTTGTATCATCAATGATCTAGGATGACTTAATCGGTCATGCCAAATAGTAAATGAACTTGGATCTATAAACTTTTGGTTTGTTGTAACATGTGTTTCAATTGTCCTAATAGTTTTATAATACAAACCAGAAGACAAGGCATATAATTTTTCCAATATATATTTCTTTCCAAATACAACTATAATGATTTGCAAATACTTAATATTTTTCTCCCTTGTAGTCTCAATATGATATCCATTTCGTCAAATATCTTTATAGCTTAATAAATTTCTTTGAGACTTAGATGAAAATAGTGCATCATATATAACAAAATTTGTCCCTCGAGGTAATAATATTGTAGCTCTTCTGACGCCTTCAATTAGATTTGCACTACTAGATATGATATTAACATTTGCGTCACTTTCTATTAATTGAGAAAAATATTTCCTATTTTTAAGTCTTGTATGCATTGTAGTAGAGTCTGTAAGACATATCTTCATTTTTTTATCTTGGGACCAACCAAAGATATGGGGAAATTCATTTTCTTCATAGAAAACACACCATAAGTGATGTTCAAGAAAAGAAAATACTTTATCCAAAAGAAAATATTAAAATGGAATAATATGAAAAAATATTTTTTTTCCTAAAAACAATAAATCAAATGTTCTAGAATTGAATAACATGGAAATATAAATTTTCCTAAAAAAATAATAAATCAAATGTTTAAATAGAAAATAATAATTCAAATGTTCTTTTCATCCTCGACTTTTTCACCGTCATTCTCAAAAAATCTTCCCTATCCAAGTGGGTAAAATCGACAAGGCCTTTGAAATCATCATCATTATAAGCATATTTTGCTTTAGTATTATAATCGAGATTATCATCTTTGTGCTTAAAATGGGCCTCTAAATCATCAGTTTGATTTGTCAAACTTGTTTCAATATTCTTCCCCTTCTTTTTTGTGGAGGCTTGATATAAATTTGTAAGATGTTCAAGTGTACAACAAGTATGCAACCAATGTCCTTTATACCACATTGATAACACAAAATTTCTGTACTTTTTGAAGGACTGATTAGGCCACCTTTTTCTTTTTTTTTCAATATTATTCTTCTTTTGATGGTCAATATTACCACCATGATAACGATAATTATTATGTCATCGACCACCTCCATAGTTATGGCCACAACCGCGACCACGATCATAATTTCTTTCACTTTTAAAATTACTGTGTAATGTCACATTTACTTCTAGGATGGAGCAAAACCAGTTGGACGATTTTCATGGTTTTTAATTAACAGTTCATTATTTTTCTCAGCCACCTAAAGGCATGAGATTAAGTCAGAGTAATTTTTAAAACCCTTTTTACAATATTACTGCTGTAGGAGCATATTAGATATGTGAAAGATTGAAAAAGTTTTCTCTAATAAGTGTGCATCAGTAATTTTCTCTCCACACAATTTTAGTTGAGAGTTTATCTTGAATAATACGGAGTTATACTCACTTACTAATTTGGAACCTTACAACCTGAGGTGCATCTAATTATAACGAGCTTTAGGAAGGACTACCTTTTTTTATGCTCAAATATATTTTTTCAGATTATTCCACAATTCAAGCGGATCATTTATGGTCAAATATCCTTCTTTCAACCCTTCATAAAAATAATGATGGAGGAAAATTGTAGCTTTGACTTTGTCTTGGTTAAATTCCTTATTGCCTTGCATAATTATATTTTCAAGACATTTAGCTAGTAGATTGATTTCAGCATCAAATATCCATGGCAAATAGTTTTTTTTAGTTATATCAACAACCACAACTCGAGTTGTGGAACATTTCACATAACTATCACTAAAACAAAACAAAAATTAAAAGAATCGTTATAAGATAAAAAAAAATGATAGCAATGAACCAATATATTTGATAATAGAAAGTTAAAAGAAACCTTAAAAAGACAGGTGACAATACATACCAAATACGAAAAACTAGTTATATATTTTTTTGGCATATTTAGTTAAGAATTCTTAAGTAGTCAAGTGGTAAGAAGGCAAAAAAAGCTAAGAAAACGTGTGGGTTCAAATATTTATTTTGTTGAATTTTTGGCTTTCTTTACTTCTTCAACAATAATGGGTTTTATAAATTTCCTAAGAGAATTTGAATTATGTTCGACAAATGGCTAAGGTTAGAAACAAGAGATTCTGTGGGGTGTGTAGGTTTATGACTTGACAAAAGTAAAAAATAAGAGAATTTTTTTAGTGGAAGAACAATCGTGAAAAAAAATGGGAAGAGAATAACAAGGATTTTTATTTTTTTAGCATTTTGAGAGTTATTTAACTTGTGTTATAAGAGTACTGTAGACACTCAATTTTGCCCGCGTTCAGAAATAAGTCCAAAAATAAAAATATAATTTAGCCCAATCGGAATGGCCCATTACTTGAAAAGATTTAAGGTCCATCTATAAGCTTGACTCATATGGAAATATAATCTTCAATGATATGCAATCTTAGATGTGATATGCAATCTTAGATATGATACAATCTTAGATATGATTGCAATCTTAGATATGATATGCAATCTTGAAGATATGATCTTGTAATCTTGGAGATTTAATTTGTAGATATCCTTTAATCTTAACCGTTGATGTAATTGATCTGTACCGTTAGATTTGGGGAGGCTCAACTATAAATAGAGGCCTCTCCCTTCATTGTAAATGACTTGAGTTTTGAGAAGCAATAAGAATTCTTAAGAGCATTCACTCAAATTTCTCTCCCTCTTGCGTTCTTACTCTCTGTGGTTTGTTCTTATTTTATTCTTCGTCTATCTTAGTTTTTCAACCTTTTTTTATTTTAATTTCTTCATTTTTCAAATATGTATATTTATTCCTATCTTTTATTTCATTTTTCAAATATGTATATTTATTCCTATCTTTTATACATTTGATTATGTATTTTCAAATATATATTTTCTATGCATGTATATATATTATATTATCATTTCATGTATTTTGAACTATTGCATTATATTTTTATAATTTTTATAATTTTTAAATGTTCTATTTATTCATTTTTTTTAATGTATGTCATTTATCTTATTTGTTCATAGTTTCATTTTTTTATATGCTATGTTTAATTATTTCTTTTGTGTGCTATTTTATGATATATATTGTTGTATAATTTTTGCATGTATTATGTTTTTCTTTTAGTTTACTCATGTTTTTATTTGTTTATTATCTTATATTTACCCTAGTATGATTTTTTTCATTAAAAGTATGTTCATGTTATTTAGTTTTGTCTTAATGATTTTATTTATGTTTGTATGGAAATGTTAGAATATTTTGTACATCTATGCTTTATGATGCATTAATATGTCATCCTAAAACGTCATTTAAAATAATATTTCAAGGTTTTTTTTAAAAAAAATAAAAGGCAATGCTTGATATTTGGAAACTTCAAGAAAGGTAATGCCCTAACTTACTGGGTTGCGACTTTTCTCGTTGAATTCGAATAGTTAAGCACCCTTCTAAGTGATTTTGAGTTTTCAAAACTTAAACAATTATTTCAAGATTTCAAAACATAGTGTCCTAACTTACTGGATATGGCGTTTTGTTATTTCGAGATAGAAATTTTCGAAAGACGAGCTTAGTTTCGAAGGTTTTAAAATGTTGCGTCCTAACTTACTGGATGTGATGTTTTGACTCGTTTGAAATAAGTGAGCCTTAATTTTCAAAATTGAGACATTCTAATTAAAAGAGGCTTACATCTTAAAACTTTCAAATTTCCGACATTAAAGACACTTGATAATCAATTAGGTGCCAATTTTTGGGCGTTACGAGGGTGCTAACCCTTCCTCGTACGTAACCGACTCCCGAATCCATTTTCTCGACTTTCGTAGACCAAAATTAATGTTTTAAAACAAAACATTTTATAAGGTGATCCAATCACACCTAAAAAGATTGGTGGCGACTCCCGTTTTCGTTTTTCTTAAACTCGATTCCCATTTTCTAAAACTCGATTTTAAAAATAGTCTCGACAGCTTGGCGACTCCGCTGGGGACCAATAAGAGAGTCAAGCCGTGTAATTGATTATCTCTTGTCTTAATGTCGAAAATTAAAAATTTTAAAATTTAATCCTCTTTGCATTACATGTGTTTGTATTATTACATGTGTTTCTATATTCTGATACGCATTGCATTTGCATGACCGTTGTGGTCACACCCTTAAGTAGGAGTGAGAAGCTACGCCTTCGTGAGGTTTTCGCCTCCGTGCAGGATAGTGGATTACTTTCGGGATAAATCCGTACCTATGGTTTCGTGATATTTTCATCTCCATGTAGCCATAGGGAAATGTATTCCCCTAAACTAAACTCGATTCAAATGAGCCTATAATGGGTGAGGATCGAGGAATCTGCTGGTTCGGGTACCTCAAACTTTAGAAACAAACCACATATAGAAAAACCGTAAGAGCTCAATATAGATAGAATTATACTTAGGTTATCTTTGTGTTTATCATATGATACTGACTGTTTTATTTCTTTTGTGCATGTCATTTTGCATTTAAAAGGTATCGATTCACGGTCAGTTTCTAAGTTAGAAAGTTTTATTATGGAGAACGGACTTCTTGATAGAATGGAGGGCAACGTTAACGTCCATAAATGGTCAAAGGAAACGCTGAAGGATACACATCAGAATTATGGGGTTACACTCGTATCAGCGTGGCGTAAAATAATCTCTAGGAGTTAAAGGAAATATGGGATCAATGGAGTAATGAAGCCAAGCAGTTGTTCTACAATAACTAAGGGGACTTGCAGTATTTGCTTGACAGGAGGATAGATGAGCAATTCAAAGTGAGTGTGGGAGTATTGATGGACACTTCTACCATTATAACATTTCTCTTTCATATGAAGATGGTTGCCATGTGGATGGTAAGGGTATTGGAAGGAAAGTGATTGATAGAGTGCATGAGACCTACAAAAATGAGTTGGATGGAAAGAATTTTGCCTATGATGGTAAAAAGCTTGTTTACTATAGGACCGCTTCCAAACAACAAGCTTGAGTTTACTGTTGAACTTATCAGAAACAATGGAAATGCAAGCCCTGATGGCCTGGATAGCTCAAGTAAGCGTGAAAGAAAATGATTAAAGAAGACCGTATCATACAAAGACCTTTAGATATTAGCTATGCTGCGAAGGTACCGAGACAGGATGCTCTGCGTGGGTAGAAATCTGAAAGCTCTCAAGAAACATTGAGGATATAGGCTATTATTTTAAGGTAGCACACTACAGAACGGGTTACCTACCTGTTCGCTAATCTATCTCAAAATAATCTGAACAAATTCACAGTTATTGGAGGAGGTTCCCTTAGCTGCACGGATTACCCCACAGGTGAGGTCGTAGCTCAAACTCAGGAGGCAGCTGATTATTTTCAGACATTGGCGGCACAGGCTGACATATTGAGCACCAATATGAGCTGCAATCTAATCGTGACCAAGACTTTGTTTTGTTGTTAAAACTTTGGGTATTAGGGTGAAAACGTATTTGTAATCCATTTATATGTAAAGATATTCTTTTTCTAAATAAAGTTTTCTAAATGAGATTGAATCGAGATCGATACCTTTTGCATTCATTTGCATCTTATAGCATTTCATTGCATCATTTGCATTCAAAATTATAAAAAGACCCTAATTAGTTAAAGTTATTAAAAAGAGAAAGAAAAAGGGAGAGAGAGAAGAGGGTCACGGCTGAGTAAAAAAGAAGTTGAATGGGAATTAACGACGTTCCTTTACATATCCCTGACTTTTGTGTCAGGAGGGATAGTTTACCCGGAGAAGGGGGTGTTTGGAAATGAAAATCATCCCATCAATGTCATACATGAGGAAGGGACTGAACAAAGAAACCTTGAGGGCATTCGCCCTTACGAACCGGGAAGTTCTTTAAACAATTGAACTGAGAAGAACTTCCTGTAATCTTTAGGAATTTTACTTTAGTAATATTTAGAAACGATCTTGTTCTTTGTAAAGCCTAGGAGTAATGAGATTTCTTTTGAGAAGTGGGATCATGTTCAGACATTTTTATTTTCAATAAAACATACTTTTATTATTTATCCAAGTAAATATTCTTTCATTCCAATTCTTTTGACCTTTGACATTCTTTATAAATTTTCATTTCATGTAAATAGTCATTCTTGAATTCATTTATTCCTTGTATATTCTTTTGTGTGCCTATCATAGATCCTTAGATATCAATGACACGGGCAACGATACTACAGATTCAGAGTTCCTTTTAAGTGCGATATGTGTTTAGAGGAATCTCAGTACTTTGAAAGTGACAGAAATTGTGACTTGTTTCTGAATTTATTGAAAATGGTTTTTACCCCATGAAGTGGTGGTAGGAAATATAGCCTTAAAGGAAGGAAAGATTGCGAAATTGGAATTAGCTGAGGAGACAAAACAAGACCTTGTTGAGACTATTATGGGAATTCAAAAATGTGGTCCAAAGACGCATGCAGGAGGATTTGTAATTGCCAGGATAAACATGAGGTTTTGGGGCACTGTTGGTCCACCATGGAAAGGGATCGCATCAGTTGTACAATGAATGCCAAATTTAAAGGAGTCAAGGCTTATGGGCATGTATGTTATGGGACCGAGCTCATCAAAAGTTTCAAGCTAACAATGACTCATCTTTGTGGACGTCAATTAAGAGTGGGAGATAGCTTCATATGCCAATATTACAAAGTCAAAAGTCATCCATTTCAAAAAAATAAAAATAAAAAAAAGATTATATATAACTGCACAATGCCAAAAGTTTGCAGTCTTTTCAAAGATAATGCGCCATACCACGTACAACAAAGGTTGCCAAAAGAAAAGAAAAAGAAAAAAAATTACAGAAGATGACCGAGACTGGTAAAAATTGGCATAAGAAACTACCGCCTACTCTCTATGCTTATGCTGGGGCAAACACCTTCAATTCCAGTTGTTTCAAAGGTTCCAACCATCATCCTTGGAATGGGTACATTGTTTGGCTTTCTGAGCGATCGATATCTCATCAATAGTCTGCGATGGTTAGCTCCAGGCGGGGGCCATTGATTTCCAGCTATGGGGCATCAGGCCGTACACAGTTTCTGAAGCTTAAAATGAAAGATTCTTTCTTCAAAACCAGTTTCTGACAAAGTGGATAACGGTATCATGAAGGAAGCTCTCTTAGACTTCTATACAAGTTCAGGAAAGAGGAAACCTGATCAAATCATTATTTTCAGGGATGGGGTTAGCGAGTTTCAATTCAATCAAGTTTTGATCAAGTTATTGAAGCTTGCAAGTTCCTTGACGAGAAGTGGAACCCTAAAGATTATAGTTATTGTTGTACGAAAAACCATCATACCAAGTTTTTCAGCAGGGATCTCCTGACAATGTGCTACATGGTACTGTCATTGTCAACAAAGTATGCCATCCAAAGAACAATGGTTTTTACCTTGGTACCCATGCTGGAATGATTAGAATCACGAGGCAGACCCACTATCATGTTCTCTTAGACCAAGCTGGGTTTTTGGCTGATGATCTGCAAGAGTTTGTTCATTCTCTATCCTATATGTATCAAAGGAGCACCACAGCCATATTTGTTATGGCTCTTATTTGCTACGCTCATTTGGCAGCTTCACAGTTGGGGGCAATTTATGAAGATTAGGGATGCTTCAGAAACATCATCGAGTCATGGTGGGATGTATGCTCCGGGAGTAATCTCGATCTCAAACTTTCCAGTTGAAGGATAAAGTCAGCAACTTCATTCTTGTCTGCTGAGAATCATTGAACCATCTTTTTGTAGGGTTTGACAAACAACAGCCAGAACTGCTGTTGGGGCAATCCCTTTCTCATGGGTTTATAAATCAAGATTTTTCCTCCAAGCTTTGACGGAGCCAAGAATTGAATACCTCTAGTAAAATTAACTTGAAAGTATTCATCCTAAGCAAATGTACCAAGAATGGATGACACAGACTTATGACAAAGAAGGTTCGTCCAAAAGAATTTTATAAAGGAAACCTTGTGCTGAAAGAGATCCTTCCTATGCAAAAGGATGCTGAATTGGGAAGGGCCATATGTTGCGAAGAGGGCTTTCTCTAGAGGTGCACTAATTTTGACAAGAAATGGATAGGAAGAATTTATCTGATCCAGTGAATTCAGACTCGGTCAAGGAGTACTTTGTCTGAAGAAGAAGGGAAGCCAAGGTGAAAACCCGCAAAGGGCACTTTGGGACTTCTATTTCAAAAAAAAAAGGAAAAAAAGAAAATAAAAAGAAAAAAGAGAAAAAAGAAAAAATGGAGAGGCCAAGGTGAAAACCCGCAAAGGGCGCCTTGAGACCAAAGGGGTTTTGAGTTGAAAACCCGAAAGGGCAGCTCAAATTTGGAAAGTCATACAGTGACCTTGCTATACCGGATTCGACGAGAAGTGAAGTATGTTACATATCGAGGCATCAACGAATTACTTTGGATCTTTTAAACAGATGCTGAACTCAAAAAAGTCTTCATGGAGCTGGTGTATAGACGTTCAAGCGGCGATATCTGGGGCATCTGATTTCTGTCCTATTTACTATCTTTGGATTCTTTTTCTTTGCAAAGATATGTTCTCAGGTTAATCTTTTTGCATTCCTTCCAATAATTTGTCCAAATCTAATTATCCTCAAGATCAATTTATTTGTCTCCCATTATTCATAAAGTATGTTGTATTGAAATAATGATAGATGAACTAAAATATCTTCACAAACAAAGTTTTCCATATTACTCTGGCAATTTCTAGGTAATACAAGAAACTGAAACAAGACAATTGTTTAAGGAATTCCCATATGTATGGGTTGGAGATACTCGAGAGATTTTCTTCTTCAGTCCAAAAGGTGGTTGGACGTTTTAAGCAATATTGATCTTAAGAAAGGATCATTTTATAAACATCTTCAGTGGGTCGTAACATTTGGGGAATGGTACGGTAGACCAAATTGATGGAGAAGATTCGAGGCATACGAGCAGAGTATAATTGATATATCGAGAAGAATGAGGTGGAAAGCTCGATAGATGAATGAGTGATGACGTCCAAAATAGGATTTATTTTCATAAACATTTTGCATCATAATATGTCTAATTAGGAGCATTTGACTCATTTCGATCATGGCATCTTAATTATTTGGCATAAGCATAAATTCCAGGAAATCAATTCCACAGGTGGATTCCCTAGTGGACAATCTAGCAAGATTGATTGAAAATTACAAAATCCAACGCCTTAATCCCCTAAGCAGTAGGGTAACAGGTTAAATTTGCAGATCTTATCTCCCTAAGCAGTAGTAAAGCAGATCGAAGACTCGCCTTAATCCCCTAAGCAGTAGGGTAACAGGTTAAATTTGCAGATCTTATCTCCCTAAGCAGTGGTGGAGCAGATCAAAGACTCGCCTTAATCCCCTAAGCAGTAAGGTAACAGGTTCGCAGATCTTATCTCCCTAAGCAGTAGCGGAGCAGATCGATAACGACTCGCCTTAATCCCCTAAGCAGTAGGGTAACAGGTTCGCAGATCTTATCTCCCTAAGCAGTAGCAGAACAGATCGATGACGACTCGCCTTAATCCCCTAAGCAGTAGGGTAACAAGTTAAATTTACTGAGATCTTATCTCCTAAGCGTAGTGGAGCGGATCGAAGACCGCCTTAATCCCCTAAGCGGTAGGGTAACAGGCTAAAATTACAGATCTTATCTCTTTAAGCAGTAGTGGAGCAGATCGAAGATGCGCCTTATCTCTTTAAGCAGTAGTGGAGCAGATCGAAGATGCGCCTTAACTCCCTAAGCAGTAGGGTAACATGTTAAAATATAGCAGATCTAGCCTTCAGGTGTTCACGCTGAAGCAGATCCAAGATGATTTGGCATCTCTGTATTGTCATAGAACAAATCGAAGAAACAAATTTGGCATCTCCATATTCGACGGAGAACAGACGAAGACATAGCAGATCTGACCTTCAGGTGTTCACGCTGAAGCAAATCCAAGATGATTTGGCATCTCTGTGTTTACAAGGAACAAATCGAAGACATAGCAGATTTGACCTTCAGGTGTTTACACTGAAGCAGATCCAAGATGATTTGGCATCTCTGTATTCAACGGGGAGCAGATCGAAGACATAACAGATTGGACCTACATCGAAGCAGATCCAAGATGACAGATTTGGCACTTTGTATTAGACGGGGAGCAAATCGGAGATAACAGATTTGGTATCTCTGTATTAGACGGGGAGCAGATTGAAGAAGCAAATTTGGCGTCTATGTATTAGACGGGGAATAGATCAAAGATAGTAGATATCGCCTTCTTGAGTTGCAGTAAAGCAGATTGAAGCCGTCAAGAGGCCATTTAAAGAAGATCAAGGATCAAGAACTCAAGACTCGGCGAGCTCGGGCAAAATTGGTCCTTTTATAGTCTTTGCTCTATTCCTGTTACACAGCAATGAGCAAAGAGGGGCAGCTGTAGACACTCAATTTTCCCCGGGCCCAGAAATAAGTCTAAAAACAAAAATATAATTTGGCCCAATTGAAATGGCCCATTACTTGAAAAGATTTAAGGTCCATCTATAAGCTTGACTCATATGGAAATATAATCTTCAATGATATGTAATCTTAGATGTGATATGCAATCTTAGATATGATACAATCTTAGATATGATTGCAATCTTAGATATGATATGCAATCTTGAAGATATGATCTTGTAATTTTGGAGATTTAATTTTTAGATATCCTTTAATCTTAACCGTTGATGTAATTGATCTGTACCGTTAGATTTGGGGAGGCTCAACTATAAATATAGGCCTCTCCCTTTATTGTAAATGACTTGAGTTTTGAGAAGCAATAAGAATTCTTAAGAGTATTCACTCAAATTTCTCCCCCTCTTGCGTTCTTACTCTCTGTGGTTTGTTCTTATTTTATTCTTCGTCTATCTTAGTTTTTCAACCTTTTTTTATTTTAATTTCTTCATTTTTCAAATATGTATATTTATTCCTATCTTTTATTTCATTTTTCAAATATGTATATTTATTCCTATCTTTTATACATTTGATTATGTATTTTATATATTATAATATTTAACCTTTTTATATAGTTTATTTTCAAATATATATTTTCTATGCATGTATATATATTATATTATCATTTCATGTATTTTGAACTATTGCATTATATTTTTATAATTTTTATAATTTTTAAATGTTCTATTTATTCATTTTTTTAGTGTATGTCATTTATCTTATTTGTGCATACTTTCATTTTTTTATATGCTGTGTTTAATTATTTCTTTTATGTGCTATTTTATGATATATATTGTTGTATAATTTTTGCATGTATTATGTTTTTCTTTTAGTTTACTGATGTTTTTATTTGTTTATTATCTTATATTTACCCTAGTATGATTTTTTTCATCAAACGTATGTTCATGTTATTTAGTTTTGTCTTAATGATATTATTTATGTTTGTATGGAAATGTTAGAATATTTTGTACATCTATGCTTCATGATGCATTAATATGTCATCCTAAAACGTCATTTAAAATAATATTCCAAGATTTTTTTTTTAAAAAATAAAAGGCAATGCTTGATGTTTGGAAACTTCGAGAAAGGTAGTGCCCTAACTTACTGGGTTGCGACTTTTCTCGTTGAATTCGAATAGTCAAGCACCCTTCTAAGTGATTTTGAGTTTTCAAAACTTAAACAATTATTTTGAGATTTCAAAACCTAGTGCCCTAACTTCACTGGATGGCGCGTTTTGTTGTTTCGAGATAGAAATTTTCGAATGCATTTGCTTAGTTTCAAGGTTTTAAAATGTTGCGTCCTAACTTATTGGATGTGATGTTTTGACTCGTTTGAAATAAGTGAGCCTTAATTTTCAAAATTGAGACATTCTAATTAAAAGAGGCTTGCATCTTAAAACTTTCAAATTTTCGACATTAAAGACACTTGATAATCAATTAGGTACCAATTTTTGGGCGTTACGAGGGTGCTAACCCTTCCTCGTACATAACCGACTCCCGAATCCATTTTCTCGACTTTCGTAGACCAAAATTAATGTTTTAAAATAAAAATTTTATAAGGTGATCCAATCACACCTAAAAAGATTGGTGGCGACTCCCGTTTTCGTTTTTCTTAAAGTCGATTCCCATTTTTTGAAACTCGATTTTAAAAATGGTCTCGACAAGTACCAATATTTTTTTCTTCTTTTCATTTCAAAAAAATATAGGGCTAAATGTCTAATTGATTTGTTGGTTTATGGATCTTTTTGACATTTTAATTCCATACATAAACATAACTTTTAATCATTAATTCTTTTTTCTGGAGCCATACGAGGAGAAAACTTGTTATATATTTCTAGGGAGTATTATTTAATTACATTTATCCCAATGAGCTGTTTATCAAATCATTACAATTGATATTCGATCTTGAAAAGAGGGAAGAGATCTTCAAAAAGTGGGTTTATGAAATAAAGAATAAAAAGAGAATAAATATTTATAGACATAAAAAGCATGAATGAAATAAAACTCTACCTTTAATGACTATTAGAGTTCTAAAGTACATTAAACTTTATTTTGATAGACATTCATTTAATGATAAGATGTTACATTAATAATTTTTATAATTTGTAAGAATTTTTATAGTTTGACACTCGTCCAAATTCATTCCAGATGTACATTTAAAATTTTTTTATTATATTTTTTAGATTAATATTTTTTTGTAAAATCTAAAATGTTTTATAATTTTTCACTCATCTATAATGAATCTAGACAACCATTTTGTTTTTATCCTTTCAAATGTGCATTTTATTTATTTTATTTTATTTCCCACATCATCATATTTTTACATGTCATGCCACGTGTAAGCTTCTAGTGAATTTTGTCAACCATCTCAATGGTTGTTAACTGTCAAATCAATCGAAAATGATTTTCATTTACGAAAGAGATCAATTGAATTTTTTTATTACCGAGGCTATTTTTTTATCCTTTTAAGTTTTTTTTTCCATTTATTGGTTTCTACACAAAGGTTGAAACTTATAGTATTTTATTTACATGTCTCTTTAACGAACTATTTCATATCTCATTTCTTAAATAAATAAACTGAAATTGGGGGAAAAAACAACAACTAGAACTTCTCTTTTAATCAAAGTGATGGGAAAGAAAGAAGATTTTTTATTTTTTGTTAAAACATGTTATTTGTTATAGTATAAGGGTAAATTTGACCAAAATGATAAGAAGAAAAGAATGGTAAAATTGTTATGAAAGTAATATGCCAAAGATAGATATATAGTTGAAATGTTACTTGAGGAATATATCAAAGACTTTGATAACTTATTTTATTAGTTTTCATCAAGGATAATGTAATTGTTGGCCCTTGAACTTGGCAAGTAGGTCCACATTGGTCCTTGAACTTTTTTTTATCCACTTAGACCTCTAAACTTGAAAATCGTTATTCATTTAAGCCTATTCAATTAATGACCATGAAAAAAAGGGATAATGTAACTTTTGACCCATGAACTTGACAACTAGGTTCACTTTGATACCTATACTTTTTTTTGGCCTATTTTGAACTTGACAACTAGGTCTATTTTTATACCTGAACTTGAAAAATATAAAAGTTTGATGATAAGAAACTCTGAGTTTGACAAATAAATTTTTTTAAATGATGGTGTAGTGCAATCTCAGAGTGTCATATTCAGTGTTTTAATAATTGAACACACGGGTGAACAAGTTAGACCACTAGTTCAATTAGTTCGACCGTCAAACCAATAATAAATAAGTCAAAATTAAATATAAAACCACTTTTATTTGGTTTTTAAATTTTTATAATTTTTTAATTATTGTTGGTCTGACGGTTAAACTAGTTGAATTGAGAACTGGTGGTCTAACTTGTTCAACCATGGGTTCGGTTATTAGAACACTTAATATGACACTCCATGTCACACCTGGATTTCCTTTAAACCTGGAAACTAGGGACAATTTAGGGGTTAAATTGAAAGAAACAGTGAGTTGGCGGCTTCTATTAGAAAATTAGGAAAAGTTAGTAACCGAAATTGGACAAAGTTGAGATCCAAGTCTGGTTTGGTTGGATTAGAACCAGTCGGTCCCTTAGTAGGGGACAAAATGATTTCAAATGGAAGGTTTCTAAACGGCCGAAGACCATGCGTGAGGGGTTATATAAGGGTTGAGAGGTGAATCCTCAAGTGGGTTCTTCTCATTTCTGTTTCATTTTCTTTTTTCTTTTTTTTTTTTTCGTCCTCATCTTTGGTTTCTTAGAAGAAGAGACGGTTAAGGGAAGCTCTGTATGGAGCAGTAATCATGAGGTTTAAATCGAAAAAGTAGAAAATCTAGTAAATTGGTAAGGCTTTTAGTCTCTCTAAAGCAATTAGATTAAGAAAATGAAGATAAGGATTTCTAAAAAATCTTTTAAGGGGTTTTGCATGATTTTGGAAAATTGAGTTTTTAAGCTGTGAATATTGATTTTTATTCATGACCTTGGTTGTCATACTTAGCTGTTAGGAGGATGGAAGCTCCAACATTTGAAAAAGCTAAGCTGATGAGACGAAAAAGTCTTAGATGAGTTTCTGCACTCCAACCCTGAAATGTTAAGTATGTTGAAAATCTTCATGGGTCTATGAGTATTCATCATGCTAGTTCAGTAAGCATGAATTAACATGATTTCATGTTAGTTCATCTAATAAATGCATATATTGCATGACTATCATAGCATCACATGAATGAGAATTATTGAAGGGTTAGATGAAGTTAGGAATGGGAAAAAAAGGTGATTTTGTTAGATACCGCCATACATAGTTGTTAAGTGCACCCGTGATGAGCGAAGCTCCAGGCCTTGCAGAGAAGAAACTACGATGTTCGATCATCAAATTTAGGAACAGTGCAATAGAAGAATAGAAGGAATGCAATAGGAGGGGTATATAAGAAAGATCATGGGTAAGCCATGGGTTTGATCGAAGGCTATACGTCAAAATAAGTAAAACCATAACTGAAAGATGTTTATGAAATCATGATAAAGATAAGTAAGACCATAGCTAAAAGATGTTATGACATCATGATAGAAGTTAATAAGACCATAGCTGAAAGACACTATGATATCCTTTGATAGTCTATCAGGACAGTAAACACAAAATAGTCCACTGGGATAATAAAAACAGGATAGTCCACCGAGACACTAAATACGAGGATCCCAAGGTGTAAGACCATAGTTAGACTATGGCAACCAATGGAGTCCGCTAGGACAATAAACATGGGGGTGTACTGTGTAAGACCATGGCTCAACTATGGCAGTATAGAGAGTCTACTAGGACAACAAACATGGGTGGAAAATCAAGACAAAAATTGTGGGAAAATCCCATTACTAAGGAAAAAGGGTTCGAAAAAAGGTAAGTAATGACGACGATAGTGAGCCAGCAGACTATTGGGAAATCAGTTGAATAAGGAAATAGAAAAGTAGAAAGGGAAATAGTCTGCTAAAACAGTAGTCATAGAAGCTGGAAAGGCATAAGGAGGGTAGCCGATGGGAACCAAACATGTGAATTTTTGCGCCCGTAGTGCTTGGTGTATAAGTGAAAGATAGAGTAAATAGGGGATTGCAGTAAGGATCCGCTATTAAGAACCGTTGAGAGATGCCTAGTGAAACTAGTAGGTTAGAGTCAAGATCTTAAGCACCTCGGATAAAAGGGTCATGGAACAAGAGGGCTTGGTTGGAGACCCAGGATAGAAGAGTACTATGAGGGATAACACCAGTGACAGGTATGACTGTCAAGACTATTCCTCTTTAAGGGGGAACCGTTAAAGAAGTGTCAGCCAAAGGGCTAGTTATATGGGGATGCCATATGAAAAAGGAATCGTGAAACCAGAGGGCCGCTCCGTGATAGTTGGTTGAGTACGATAGATCATAGCGATTCATAATATGAGAGCGTGTTACGTTTCAGGGTAATTTAATACAACTAAAGTGAATTACAAAAAACTAGTCTGACCAAGTTGGAAACTAAGCTGACCTTGATTCGCCAGAATGGCGAGGGATTACAATAAGTTATCTCGACAGTTAAGATGCCAGTAAGTCCTCCGAATTAAGGTAAGAAGAGAAGTCGCCTTGGGATAAACAGGATTGGAATGGTTGTCCAAGGGGGATATTTAAGGATTAGTAGAAGGATAGGCCAAAAAAACAACCTTATAAGAATACGGTGAAAGGAAGAACCCACAATAGGAATAAGTAGAAGAAAGAATTTAAGTAAAAGAAAGGATAGAGCCCACAAAAATGACAAGACATTCAGAGGATCTATAAAGGTTGATCAAAGGCTAGTAGAATGGTAGGAAGGAAATCGCTCAACAATCTATCCGCAAAAGGATAGGATTGGGAATAGTAAAAAGTTCACTACGACGGTTTAAGAGAAATATCTCAAACGAGCAGGGAGTTGTTGTATTATTATTTAATTGAGCCCCGATAAGGTAGGGAGCATTTTGTGCAATGAAGAAACTCACTAAGTTCATTTGAACTTACAATGGTTAACTTGTGATTGCAGGATTCGCTGGATAAGGAACTCAAGAAGGGACCAATCCAGATTGTGTGGAATCAAAAAAGTAGGGTACCTTTAGGAACTTTGCCATGGGAACAGATATAATGTAATCAAGTAGTTCCCTTAGAGTTTGAAATTAGAGATAGTAAGTTATATTTTCATTTAAGGCTTCAATTGAAAGAATAATTATTGATGAGTAATGAAATTTGTTCTCCAAAAATAGTTAAGTAGGAAATTTGTGGTTAAGACCAGTCCAGTTCAATTGTGACACTCCATAGCCGAATTCGGCAATCAAGTCGAGTGAGGGTGTTACTCTCTGAGATTGTATCATATCATCATAAAAAAAAATTATTTTTCAAACTCAGAGTGCTACATCATCAAACTTTTAGATTTTTCAAGTTCAGGGATCAAAATGGACCTAGTTGTCAAGTTTAAAATGGACAAAAAAAAAGTAGATATACTAAAGTGAACTTAATTGTCAAGTTCAGGGGCCAATGTGGACTTGTTTGCCAAGTTCAATGGACAAAAGTTACATTATCCTCTATTTTTCACGTTCATTAATAGGATGGACGTAAATACGTTATTTTCAAGTTCACGGGTCAAAGGGGATCAAAAAAAAAATTCAAAGATCAGTGTGGAACTACTTACCAAATTTAGGAGCCAAAAATTACATTACCTCTTATCATTATTGTTTCGTTTTAGTTTAAGTCAAATGAATTAACTTCACTAAAAATGGGATAATATTGCAAAAAGAAAAACATTACCAAGAAAATGTAAGACTGTCGAAATATATAGTGTCGAAATTACCCCTATATTCGAAAATCTTGACATAACAAGATAAAAGTACCGATTCAAAATAACATTTGTCTTATGCAAAATCTCACATTGTCTTGTAACCAAACCCAACTTAATTATATTCCCCTATCATAATATAATAAATGGTTACTGCTGCGAAGGATTATAGTTGGAATTTGGAAGATATATATATATATATGAGGGTCGTATCGCAGAGTCGAAAGATTGAATTATTTGTCAAGTCCAGAAATTATTCCAATATCGCGAGTGTTTAGACATGGAAAATGAGTTTTTGAATTCTAAAATGAGTACAGGGTATTACATATATGAAGAATTAAGAAAATTGGAAGGCAAAGCAATAACCCGTTTTAAATGAATGACTCAGGATTTCAAATCCAAAATGAACAAAAATCTATGCCGTTTAAATCTCTCTATTCTTCAAATACCAGAGGGGATTAGCCACTAGAACACAATATAAGCCTGAATTGGAACTACTACATGATCTCAAATTCACAGGTGGAAAATCAGCCCCACCACCGAAAAATGAACCCTAGATGTGGAAAAATTAAAAGGGAGAAGAAAAAGCCAAAAAACTTATTATCTGAATTTGAACTATATTATATATGATACAAATCCTCTAAAAGGATTGATGATCTATCTGGCTAACTACCAACTGTGTGGTGGTCCACTCCCCGTCGAATTTGTAACCACCCACACAACAATTAAGAGGATTTATTCAACTGTAGACTGCTGGGAAGGAATCTGACGTGACTACAATGTTTTAACTTGGGCAGAGCTTCTTGTGACTTACCGAGCATGAGATCGACGTAAATTGCAGTCATAGTGGCTTTGCTGCTGTTCGGTACCAGGGACACCGCTTGTGTCACAAAATGGTGGGCCCGCTCAAGTTCACCTTGTACTGCAGACACAGCGGCAAGATTTGTGTAAAGCGTTCCACGTGCCTCTTCTGGCTTCAGAAACATGAATTCCTGCAAGCCCTGATGAAAAGGATTCTTGGCAGCTGCTGCTCCTCCAATTGGCTCTTCGCAATCAACAGGTTTTTCTACTCGCCACTGCTCACAGTCCTCTTGACTAAACGGCAATTCAACGTTATTGCCCCCAGACAAATAAATGGCCAAATGCTCCGCAGCTTCCTTAGGTTTGTTCAGTAAGCAAAGAGCCTCTGCTGCATAGACGTGACCGAGAAAGATATAAATTCTTGAACAACCTGGTAGTTCTAACAGCAATAGTGCAGCAGAGAGGGCCTTCAAAGGATTATCTAGTTCTAACTCTACATATGCCAGATTAGCAAGAAGAGCTTGCTTAATCATCTGATTTTCTCTTCTGTGAATATCTTCATAATAGGAGATGGAGTTCTGAACAATCTCCTGATTAGCTCCCCCCTTTGACTCTTTCAAATCTCCATTTGAGTTAACTAGACCAACTAACATGGTTGAAGCCCTGGATTCGATGACAGGTAACTTCTTATGGATTAGGTTCTTGGAAGATGCACCATCACTTGATTCACTCTCCTCCACGGATGAATTGGAGGGTAAAACAGATTTAGAATTACTCCACTCAGAACGGTTCAGCAAGTGCAATGCATTATAGAGACACTGCCTAGCAAGGGATAATGAAAGTTTAGGCTGCCCATCACCACCTAAAGCCCAACCATTATTTTCAACAGAATCTACATGTCCATTTCTTGAAACCCCATATTCTATTAGAAGTTTCCTCCACCTACCTTTGCCAATAACATTGGCTCTAATTTCTGATTTGTCTGATGGAGTTTGACTTCCTTTTACAAGTCCTTTTTCTACAGCCATTAGACAACATTCAGCAAGCCGAAGCCACAAGTGGGGTCTTTTGTAGAAAATTGAACTTGCCTTCTGGAAACAGCGAGCAGCAAGTATCGGTTTCCCACATGCCAAGTACTGCAACCCACAGTTATATGTTATGAGCAGAGATTTGTCCTGTGAGAATGTTAATAGCTTTAGAGGCTTCTCCTTCCAAAGAGATGAACAAATACTGAGTGCCTTGGAAAAGAAAACTGCAGATGTATGATACTTCCCAAGCTTATAGTAAACGCAGCCTAGATTGTTATTGAACATGCTTGAAGTTGCTGCATCTGTCCGATTACTTGATGCCATCAACAACTTGATGGCTTTTCGATGGTTTCCACGAGCATACTCAAGCTGGGCCTTCAAAAGAAGAGCCATAGATGAATCTCTCCCTCGAGCAATGTTCATAGCATGCTTCACTTCGCGTTTTGCTAGCTTTATAGTTCTAGTGAGCAGCAAAAACCGAACCTTGTAAAGTTGCAACATCAGCTTTAAATCAACACCAGAGATTGATCTATCAACCGTGATCCGGGCATGATCATTTGCAGATGTAAGATCAGTAGGCCGTGGTAAGTTCTGTCCACCAATATCCAGGGTTGAAAACATTTCATCCAGTCGGTCTTCTGATAAAGTTCTAGATAGAGGATTCTCAGAGGCATTTACACTAGCAGCTAAGTCTGAACTAGACGCATCTGAGACGAAAGAGCTGCTAGGAACAGAGGAAGATTTTCCAACTAGATTCGTGGATTGCAGGGTGGTGGTCATGTTACCATTTTCCCCTTGGCTCACATTGCCAACACCAAATGCTTTTTCCAAATAATTTAAAACATCCTGCACATAACTAAAGCTGCTTAGTGTCAAGTGTATAAGATACGAACATTAATTTTAAACAAAACATTAACATGGCAAAACCTCCCATAACATCTAGACCAACAGTGGA
Source organism: Gossypium anomalum (assembly GCA_025698475.1). Classification (NCBI taxonomy): domain Eukaryota; kingdom Viridiplantae; phylum Streptophyta; class Magnoliopsida; order Malvales; family Malvaceae; genus Gossypium; species Gossypium anomalum. The sequence goes on from CM046961.1 coordinate 10,020,134, forward strand.
TGCCGTAAATGATAGTTTTCAAAAGATCAGCAAAGATGCTAGAAATTATCTCCTATTTACATCTTCAAACCAAGTATGACCTACAAGATGTTAAACCATCTTGTCACCAATTTATTACAAAGTACTTTCAAACAATAAGCAACATAAGGTGTATTACATAAGAACTGAACAGAGTACAAACCGGGTTTATAATAATCTGAACTCTGAACAAAGTTAGATAGCTATGCTGAAATGGAAACCCAAAATATGAAAGAAATCCAAAAGCCAATACCATATAATAAAAATTTAGCCCCAAATTATCTAAATAACCAATGAAAAGCAGTACAGCTATAGAATCCTAAATTCACAACCAGAAAAGACTAAGCATTTTTCATGAGACAAGGAAGTTCAAGATAAATCACTCCATTTCTCTAGGGACATTTAAGCAGGATTGAGGGAAAGGGAAAGGCAGAGCAGAAATAGTTCTTTGCTAAGATATAAGTGTGACAATTGCAAGAAGTGAGGGCTAACAGTAGCATCAAAAGTATGCAATAAAATAAGATCATTCTGTATATTATTTAAGACATGCTAATACAAACATAAAAAAAATTACAAAAGAAATAATAACAATAATAACAATAAAGGCTTATCTAATTAATTGTTATTTGTGACAAACTGACAATTCAAGCTAGCCTTATCACAGGACACAGACCACTTTGAAATACCATTAATTACAGAGGCATTTGTGGACAGTGTTGGGTGGTCAGAAAGAAAATGCTGACTTCCTATACATAAAATGCAAGATGGAAATAGCAATAAGAACAATGAGCACAAAATAGTAAGGACAAGAGACTGAATGAACATTTCCTCTAAAAACGTGCTTATCAAAGGCAGACAAACCACAAGTCACAGTATGCAAGCTCCTTTTAATCATATTTTTCTTTCCCCAACCTCCAAGCACAAGGCTAGCAATTAGTCATATCCATCTTACCATGATCATTCTTAACAATAAAGCACTTCGATGTCATCTTAAAATGTGCTTATCAAAATTGTAAGTAGACAAATTTACACGTCATTATACACAAGCTAGTCTTTTATCATCTTTTACTTTCCTCAACCCCCAAGTACAAGGCTAACAGTTTGTCATAGCTATCTTACAGTGGTCTCTAAATTGGTCCAATAAATATTAGCAAGGAATTTTCAATTTGGAAGGAATTCCAAGCAATAACACTACAAATATTTAGAACTTACAGCAGCTTTCGAAGCATCACGGCAAGCTAACACAACATCCAGCAGCAATAAGCAGATATGAAGGGCTGTTGTCTGCATATAAATAAAAAGGGAAGCAATTAAAACAAACCAACAATTGTTTAAACAAAATGACAATAAAGAAAAATAAATACCTCATCTATTGGTTCAATGTTTTGATACAAAGGTTCAAGAACTGATAATGCCTTTGAGTATTCATGAAGGTGGAACCAAATGACTGCCTATATTAAATCAATTCACAACAAACATGTTACTGCAAGCCATTGATGAAAAGATAATTGTTCCTGAGCTCTTGAAAGTACAAAAAGAGGGCATACTATGTTTAGTGCAGCCACAGAGGCATCAGATTCAACTGTGTAAATAACACTGGCGCTATCTGAAGAAGAAAACTGCTGAATAGTTGTACCACTTCCTTTTGAGCCTGAAGTAAATTTATTACCACCATTGCTACCAGACTCCGCCTGTTCCCCAGATGCATGAACAAGCTCCTCACTTCTCTTCTGAATCAGCAGAAATGAGAGAAAGATGTAAAAAAATATTGCAGGAATAGATTAAATTAAAATAAATCATGGACATAGCAATGCAAATCTCTATCCAACTAGCAATAAATCTCCTACTCAAAATTCTTTTTTCCTATTTAGAGCGATTGGGAGAAATAAAATGAATTCATCACAAGACTCAACTACAGGAGCCTCAGGCCCAAATCAAATGTGATCAAATACATAAATGTCATAGCAAATCTCCTAGAGTAAATACTAACTAGTGGTGATTTCATAATGGTAATCACAGTTCATATTGGTGAAAGTCTAACCCAATTGTGATAGCAATTGAAAAACAACCTACAAACAACTTTCATTTAAGCAGAGGAGAATTGCTTCACAAAAAATATTTCAATCAAGTAGAAGACGAAAATAAGTTTTTCATATTTGTTTAAAATTTTGCTATAGTATCTGTAGCAGTAGATGTCCACTCACCTTCCATTTCAAATGGGGAAAACATGACTTCAATGTTAGTTAATAGACAGGACAAGACAATCATTCTTTACAAAAGGTACATAACTTGATTAATAATGAGAAAATTCGTGGGAAAGCACAGCCAAGGAAACCAGGAGGTAAAAAATCATGTGTACCTTGACATTGTTAAGGACTTCAAGCAACTTCTTTGGATCTGAGCAACCATCCCGAAAAAATTCCGCAATTGCAATATTATGAAGAACCTGTTGAACAATCGATTGGATCAAAATACTTTAACGGCACCCACAGAGAGGGCAAACTTATAAAAGAAGTAAAAAGCTACTCAAGTGAAGTTATTGATTAATGTATTCATGCTTACAAATCCTGCCACAGCTGAACTTATTCATGCTCACAAATTTGATAAAATAAAAATCCATTCTGATTAAATAAATACTCAATTTTACTACAGCATATTATAAGTACTAGTTAGCACTACAAAAACTATTTCGACATGCTACCAAAAGTTCCATCCCAAATATATTTAGATAATTTCTTAACTACATTGAGTAGAATCTGAAAGTTGTATAACAATAATTTCAGCCTTGAAGCCGTCAAATCTTGAATGATAGAACCACTAGCACTTTTTTTTTTGAATCAATTTATTATCCATTCTTTTACTTGGTTCGTTTTTGAATTAAGACACTTTCTTGTTTTGGTTTGGATAAAAATTAACATAATCTTTAAAATAGCCTAAAATGGAAAAATAATTTAAAGCTGTTTTAAAATTTAAAAAAAAATTTGCATTTTGAAAATCATTAATTTTTATTTTAATAGTAATATAGAATTTTTTTTTCTAAATTAATATATAGCCAGCCAGTGTAGCCTAAAAAGTTTTAAAAGAAAAAAGCATCTCAATTTAATATAATATACATTCAGCAAAAACTAGTTGCCAGTGAACATTCTCACACTCATTTCACTGAATTTTTTATTTAGTTGACCCAATACGAGTAACTAAACATTGAAATTTATGATATCAACAATTTAGGAGGTCATGAAACATCATTGTACTCAGAAACTACTTAAAAATTAGAGGAACTGGAAATGCTCTTAGTCCACTCCAGCTCAACATTATTTCTTTTGATGCATTATAAAAAGTATCCGTAACATGCTAGTATTTACTAAAACACTCTGATAACTTGAGAATAAAATTTTAACCATTTCCTTGCTGAAAGAGAGAGCCCATAATACTTTGTAACATATCATAGCACGTGACACAAATGTCAGTGTATAGTTCTCCAGCCTAACAATAAAACGATGACAGCACTGTAACCAACTCTGAATTTCATCTTTGATAACTACCCTCTAGTCCAACTTGTCATATATTGACCAGGTTTTACTCAATTAGCACCACAGGATAAATTGCATTTGAAATTCAATTAAACTAAATCATAACTCAAACATCCATATCATTCATTAGCAGGAGCCTAGGAGGAATTGCAACGGAATACACTATTTGGTAGTATGTTTAACATAAAAGAATCTACTGTCTCCATGGAAAAAAAAGGACTATTCAGTGCACCACTGGTGAAGCTAAAATCTCCACATGGGACACTACCAATCTGCCACATGCTTATTAAGTACACGATTACTATCCTATATGAAAGTTCAAAAACGCCCCAAGCAAGTTAACTGACAGCCAAGAATGCCTTTACGTGTAGACAATAAAATCGACAATGGAATTAATGAGTTAAATATATATAGTGGAAACACAATACAGAAATAGTAAGAATGGTTATGGAGTTTCTAAAATCCACGGTAACGTATATGATGATAATCATTAACTATACAAAAAAGAAGTGAACATTAGAGTATTAAGCTTAATTCGTTTAAGAAATTCAGCAACCGTAATTAGCTGATAATCAAGTTTTAGTGAGTCGGAAAATTACACAACAAATGCGATAAAATGAAGTTAAAATTCCAACTTAAGGAATAAACAAAAAAAAAAAAAAGAAAAAGATACGAGATAAGAAATGAATCGGGTCAATCGCATCTACTAACGAAACAAATACGTGCATGTGCGAAATAATTTTTTTTAAAAAAAAGTACCTTTGGATCGCCTTCCTTTTTCACCTTTAGCTGATCCAACACATCGACGCACTCGGAGAAATTTCTAGACTGGAAGTGAAGAGCGGCTTCTTTAGCGAGTGCAGCAGTAACGGGAAGGACGCCATCGTCTTCGCCGGCGGAACTATCTCGATTTGGAGCCGGCGACAATGATGAATCTCGCGAATCCATGACCAGATCAGACCAATCAAACTGGCTAAGAAAATTGAAATTAAAATTAAAAAAAAAAAAAAGAATCTCAGGCGTAGCGAATAAAAAAACCCTAGCTAAGAATGTGGTATAGCATTATTTTAAAAAATCATTTGGGGATTTTTACTAGTAGATAGTCCTGAAAAGGTTTAGGAGAAATTGCAAAAGAGGACAATGGACGAGCGTTATTTTGGGATGGGTGTCTCCTGATTTGCAGAAATGAAGAAATGAGGGATAAATGTAAGAGACAGTAAAAACCTACGCCGACCCAATTCGGGGAGAGATACTGATAGGCTCCAGAAGGGGGAATGAGAGATTTTGCTTTCGTTTTTCTTTTTTTCTTTTCTTTTTTCCTCTTTTTTTTCTTTGAAGTCCAAAATGAGTTGAACTATTAAACTACTGAGGGGTATGGAATTTTTTATCTTATAAAAGATTCCAACATAGAGTCTTTGCGATTAGTGTAATAATAATAAAAATGATGAAATTTGAGATAAACCACCATATTGGAGATAAACCTCATTCAAAGAGCCTTAAAATTTTCTTCTTTTTTTCAATATTTAAAATGAAATTTCGAGATTTACTAATTTTATAAATTATTTAATATTTTAAGAGATAAAAAAATCTATATTACCCGTAAGAAATTTAATGATTTTATAATATTTCTAATTTACATTGTAAAAATTCTAATAATTTACTGTATTTTATAAAGTGTAAGAAATTCAATAATTTTGTGGGAAATTTAGTGAATTTGTAAAAAAAAAATAGTAATCCTGTAAGAAATTCAGTAATTCCGTATGATTTTAGTAAATTACAAAATTGTAAGAATTTAGGTAAACATTAACATAGTAAGAAATTATTTTATTTACTAAAATCATCACAAAGTTGTAAGAAATTCAATAATTTTATAAAAAAAACTACAAAGTTATATAAAATTGGGCATTTACTAAAATCATTACAAATACCACTGAAAATATTACAAATTGGTAAGAAATCCAATTTTTTAATGAATTTTCATTACAAAGTTTTATGAAAATTAATTACTTTATAAGAAATTCAGTAATTTTATAAGAAATTTAATAAAATTTAAGAGAATCAGTAATTTGGTAAAAGAAATTAGTAATTACAATGTTGTAAGAATATCAATAATTTATAATGTTATAAGAAATTAGGTAAAATAGGGATTGTTTGTCGCATTTCCGGGCCTATTCAGTTAGAACCGCTTACTGTCTTGCTACTAAGATGTATATGCCTGTTGTAAGCATGATTTGGATGGTTATTGGACACGCTTATAGAAAATTCATCTACCTTCAAAGGTTTAAAAATTTGTTTGGAGATGTTTGAAGGAGTTTATCCCTTGCAAGTCGAGACTGATTGATAAAAGGTATACAGTAGGATTCGTTGTGTGCAAGGTGTGGTTTGGTCAAAACTCTTGATCATGCACTGCTTCATCGTGTTAAAGACCAGTCGGTTTGGCATCTAACCGATCAGAATTTTTCTTCCTCTAGTGTTCTTGATTTGATTAAAGCCCCTCTAAATTCTCATGATACCAGAAATGTTGTCAAGTGTTAATGACTATGGGGAATATTTGGTTCCGTAGAAACCGATTTTGTTGGAATAATACTAATGTTTCACCAGCGGTTATTTTGTCTGCATCTATTTCATTTCCGCAAAACTGGAGAGATGCGCAAGGCAATTTCGATAGAGTGCAGGGTACTAATACTATGAGGCGGTCTAGTGGTTCTATTTGGATCAAGCCTATTGATAGTCAACTGAAGTGCAATTTAGATGCCGCTTGTGTTGTGGCTGAAGGGTCGATGAATTTTGCAGCTTTAACCAGAAATTTGGATGGACTTCTGGTCATTCTTATTTATGCTTGGCGCGTAATTTAGCTGAGGCATTTGCGTTTCATCAAGTTCTTTATTAGCTAAAAGTACTTGGTTGCGACAATATCATAGTTGAATTTGATTGTCTTTAGGTGGTGACTACGGTTACTAATAGTAGTAGAGACTTATTAGATTTTGATTTGTTCATTATGGATTATCCAACTATTACTTCTCAATTTCATAATTCAATAATTCTTTAAGCTAATCTCTAAGAGATTCAATTATTTTATAAGAAAATCAATCATTTTTAAGAAATTTAATAGTTTTTAATATATTCATTACTTTTATAATAACTTCAGTAATTTTGTAAAAAATTCGGTAATTTAAAATATTATAAGATTTAGATAAATATTATAATGTTGTAAGAGTTTTAGTGACTATGTAAGTGGATTAATAATTTTGTAAGAAAATCAATAGTTATTAAAGAGATTTAGTAATTTTTAAGAAATTTATCATTTTATAAAAGATTTAATAATTTTGTAAGAGACTCGGTAAATTAATACGAACTTCAATAATTAAAAAATATAGTAATTCACAATGTTATAAGAAATTAGGTAACATTGCAATATTTTAAAAGATTCAGTAAATTTGTAAGAAATTTAGTAATTTGTCAAAAGTTTTGTAATTTAGTAAGAAATACATTAAAGATTTTAGAAATTTACAGCATTGTAAGAAACTAAGTAAATACAGACTTAGTAATTTGTAAGAAATTCAGTAATTTACAAAGTTATAGGATAGGTAAGTAAGAGATTCAATGATTTTGTAAGAAAGTTCAGTAATTCTTTAAAAAAATTCAACAACTTTATAAGAAGTTTAGTAATTTTCTAAGAGATTTAGTAATTTTGTGAGAAATTTAATAATTCTGTAAAAAAAATAATTTAGAAATTATGTACACATTACAATTGTCGAAACCCTTTTTAAAATTGAGGTTTTGGAAAATGGGAATCGACTTTAAGAGAAACGAAAATGGGAGTCGCCACCAATCTTTTTAGGTGTGATTGGATCACCTTATAAAATGTTTTATTTTAAAACATTAATTTTGGTCTACGAAATTCGAGAAAAAAGATTCGGGAGTCGGTTAAGTATGAGGAAGGGTTAGCACCCTCGTAACGCCCAGAAATTGGCACCTAATTGATTATCAAGTGTCTTTAATGTCAGAAATTTGAAAGTTTTAAGATGCAATCCTCTTTTAATTAGAATGTTTTAATTTTGAATATTAAGGCTCACTTATTTCGAACGAGTCAAAACATCACATCCAGTAAGTCAGGACGCAACATTTTAAAACCTTCGAAATTAAGCTCGTCTTTCAAAAATTTCTATCTCGAAACAACAAAACGTCATATCCAGTAAGTTAGGACACTATGTTTTGAAATCTCGAAATAATTGTTTAAATTTTGAAAACTCAAAATCACTTAGAATGGTGCTTGACTATTCGAATTCAACGAGAAAAGTCGCAACCCAGTAAGTTAGGACACTACCTTTCTCGAAACTTCCGAACATCAAATATTGCATTTATTTTTTATAAAAAAAACTTTTGAATATTGTTTTAAATCAATGTATGAGGATGACATGTCATATTTAATATTATGGAACATTAATACTAAGGCAATATGCAAAAAAAAAAAAAAAAAAAAATCTAACATTTCCATGCTTAACATGAATAATATATAAGAAGAAGAATAAATAATATAATAATTATGCATGTAATAAAATAATTAAGCTAAAGCAAATAATAGGCAAATAAGAGCATAAATACACACAACATAATGATATACATGAATCATATATTAATTAATAGACATGGCAAATCTTAGACCTAAAACATATATACAAAAATATATAACTTGCATGAAAAATAAATAAGCAAAATAATCATACAAAATGGTGATTCAACATATCTAAACAAATTTATTGAACAAAAATGATGCATGATATACGATTTAATATATAGATGTACATACAAAAATCATGATAAAAAAATAATAATAATAACAATATGTATATATCAATTCTAAAATAAAAACGTCACTTAATAATAATTTTAAATCAACCTTTGGTATTTAAATAATAAAAATATAAAAGAATTAATATATATATAATAAAGTAATTTCTTTTTTAAAAAATAATTTATAATAAAATAATACATAAAAAAAGTAATTAATAATATAATAAATATATAAATATAAAATTTTAAAAATGTATATAAAATAATATACATAATAAATAAAATAATTATATAATATATAATATAAAAGTATACGAGTTTAAAATTACAATATAAAGCATATAAGTAATTAATTAATAAAATATAATAGTTAAGGATAATAGGATATATATATATAAATAATATAAAATAATAAAAATATTTATAAAATGTATAATACATAAAATAATATATGAAAAGTAATAATATAGAAAAATAAAACAATTTTTACATTTATAAAAGAGTTAGAATAATATATAATCATAATATAAGAAAATAAATATAATTATATAAATAAATAAAACATATGGCTAACTTTAAATTTTTAAAATCTTCATGGGGCAAAATTAAAAAAAAATAAAATAAATTTGGGATCTCATAGAAATGCCTACAATATGTGAGGGATTCATAGGGTAATTAAACCCTCTTCCTTAAAACGATGTCGTTTCTGGATAAATCTTAAAGCAACTATTAGGACTAATTTGAAACAAGCATAAAATATTAGGGGCAAATTATAAATACAATAAAATGAAATTACAAATGTAGAAAATGCGGAGACAAATAACCCTGTTGTTGAAAACACGCGGATCCTTCCCGAGTCTCGGGTCAACACGCGGATCCTGAGCCTTGAAACGACGTCGTTTTAATCTTATTGTATTAAGCTAAAACGATGTCATTTCGTTAGGGCTATATAAACCAAAACTAAAGCCCAGAATTCATTTTTACACCGGTCTCCTAAAAAAAGTTTGAAATCCTCTGAAGAGGGCTAGGGGTTAGCCTCGGAGCTCTGTCGAGCTACCGTCCTCAGGTATCCACGCGCCCACGCGCCACCGCGAACTCCGTCACGCACGGTGATTGGAGGGTTAAAAACCCTCCTCCTTTCACAGGTAATCCTTTTTTTTTTATAGTTACTGTTTTTTTTTAAAAGCGATTCGTATATTCGTAAAAGAGAAAAGAAAACAAAATATGAAAAATAATCACCTTCTAAAATGAACCCCGTTTCTTATTTCTTCTGTGAGTAATATATGTATTTTTATTTTGTCTCAAAAAAAATCGGTCCTTTGTACAATGAAAGCATTCGGGCTTTATAGCCACTGTTTACAGGTTTAGTCTTATCCCTATTTGATTTCTTGCCTTGTTTGCTGCTGTTTTCTTTCCTTTTTTGCAGATGTTTGCGAGGAATCTAGCGGTGACGAAGGCCTGATGATGCTGACGTGAATCTACCGGTGGCGTTGATCACGTCGTGACTCGTAGCCTGGAATCATGGCCTTGATGGGGGCGTGATCGGTGGCTAGGATTCATGGAGACGGTGAGGCACTGATGGGATGTTGACAGACCCTAAGACAGTGCATTGAATGGTGGCCTCGATTTGGGAGCTGAACAGACGCTCCCCGAACTTTCCAAAAACGGTGGCGGCTCAAGGAGAAAGAAGGCAGGAAACCCTAGAAAGAAGGCAGGAAACCCTAGGGTTTCCTGCCTTGGTGTAATAATTCGGGCCAGTTGGGCCACTTTAGTCCTGGGTCTGTTTGGGTCTTTAAGTTTTGGGCTAAGGTTGTAACGGGTATAGGGTCTGGTAGATATTGGGTTTAGATTGTAACCGGGTACACGGGTAGTGCTTCTATATTAAACCCAAAAACACTTGGGCTTTGTAATTGGACTTTTAAATAGATATTTTAAATAAATACTTATTTATTTAATTCTTTTATTCTATTTTCAGCCGGGTCAAATTTGGGCTACTACAACAATATTGTAAGAGATTCAGTAATTTTGTAGAAAAATCAATAATTTATGTTATAATTAAGGAATTGAATAATTGTGTAAGAGCTTTTGTAATTTTGTAAGAACTACAAATTTGTAAGAAATTCGATATTATTATAAAAACATTACAAAGTTCTAAGAAAATTATTTGATTTGCTACGTGCTAAATAGGTTATAGCTCACTATAAACTAGCTCACATTAGAACGCTTGTTATACTGTATCACACTTTCCAAAGTTTTTGGTTTGCATAGATTTTTTTGAAACTTAAATTGTTCATAAAGATTGATAATAAACATAATTATTCAAATTGCATTGATTCTAATTATAATTATAACATCTTCTCAAAATATATTTAAAAATTATTTATTTTATTTTAATAAAATCAATTTTAGAAATAGAAATAGAAATTTTAATGAGAAATTGGTGAAGAGATTACTACTTTGTATAGTTGGTTGAAACGTGCCTTGATAATTTGGATGGCTTGGAATCGGTTCATCCTAGAAGCAAAATTATCAACCATTAGTGGATTCTCTAAAGTATTAAAGTGAATATCATGTTGCCTTTTTCATCTCTAACACTCGTGTGGATAGGCAACAAAGAAGGTGAGACATAGCGAGGATGATCCCTGCCTGATAAAGCTGTTATGGAAGTGGATCCAATAGAGGGGGACATGTCTCATTTAAAGAAAAGTTATTAAGCACCAGTAAAAGAGTAGGGAGATCTCATGTATTAATGGAAAAAAAGCATGGAAAGATCGATTATTATTAAATTGTTCAACTATGGTCATCCTCTTTCTCAATAACATAGGACAATCTTTATAATGTGGTGGTCTAAATCCGATTATCAAGGTTATTTGGATCCATGTACAAGAAAAGTATAACTAGAATGATTAGCAGTACCATCAGGAAAGTTATAAAATTTTAATACAATATGGAAAACAGAATGAAGATTTGCAAGGATGAGAACTTTTATTGGCTTGCAATCTCCTTTAATTCGAATATGGAGCTCTTTCAAATGTATGCTTTGGTTGTTGGTAGGTATAATCATATGAAAAAGATTTATTTGTCGAATCAAACCTCAAAAGAAAAATAAATGCCTGTGAATTCAAGGTTACCATCAGTGCCTAAGATTCACCAGCAAACAAAAATAAGAGTTTTGGCCTTGGATGGAGCATTGTCCAAGGTGACAATTTTGCAAGGAAAGAGAAACCTGATAAAAATAGAGGAATTGATAAGGGTGGCACAAAGTTTGATTTGCCGGTAGATATTCAAGATGACATTGAGATAATTGACATAGAATTTAATACACCTAATAACAATCAAATGCCTATGTTGCAGCTTATTGTAGCTTAACTTTCAAGAGCAAAAATTGCAATTAGAATGGACAAAAATTTTGAAATGAATTTACAAGGAACAAAAATTACGAACGTAGAAAATAACGACAACATTACACCATAAAGGCTTGTCTTTAACTTCACCATCGGACCTATTAAAAAAAGAGAGGAGGGAACTAGATGGTAAGATGTTGGAATTTAAGGAGTAATCAAATGAATGGGGAACACTAGCTCTTGATTGGGGAGGCTATAAAAATTATTTCAGATAGGTTTAATAAGAAACTCAACCAGGAAGATGTTGGCATGGGGTGCACAAGGATATGGATGATCTTAAAAGAGTTGTAGCAAGATTGGATGACCTTTCATAAGCCTACTGGTTCGATTAATTTATTGTTCCCCTTTGATATGATAAACACTAAAGCTATAGTTCGGAATTGTTAGGGGCGTGGACAACCCCCGTTTCATAAAATAGTAAAAGAGTATGTTAGGAATTATAATCCTAACTTTTTTTTTTTTTTTTTTTGCGTTCTTGGAGATTCAATGCAGACGACAAAATTTTTGGGCCAATTATAAAACATCACATGTTAAGCTGAAATTATTATGGGTTAAGCCGAAATTATTATGGGTGAAACATAATTATTTTATTTAATTAATTTAAATTAATTAGGATATGAATAATAAAAAATAAATATTATCACTGATTAAATTAAATAATTATATGATAATATTAAATTATTATTTTATCTCTAATGAATTAAATTAATATGAGATAAATAATAATTAAAAAGTTTAATATTTGTAGATCACTTCAAATGAAGAGTTCACATGCCATGAAAACTTGATTTTATTTGAATGAATGGCAATATAAAAAAGGGTCACCTCCAAGCCATTCTACAACATTACAAGTTCAAAAATGGGTATGTCAACTTATACCTACTTGATACTAAACTTTTTTTTTTTTGGGGATCTAATTGGTCCCTAAACTTAGAAATCGTAAGCCAACTTGGTTCTTTTTTAAGTTACCTGAATAGCACTGTTAAAATATATTGACGTGGCGCTAATAACCAATAATATGATGAAACTTGGTAGGTTCACATTTTGACACGTGGAAAAAATGAAAAAATAAAAGAAATTATAAAAATTTTATAATATTTTAATTTTTGCATGTGTCAAAATGCGAGATTACCACATGTCACCATGCTATTGGTCGTTAATCCCAATTCAACGCCATGTCAATATATTTTAATAGTGTTAGTCAAGTACCTAAAAAAAGTACCAAGTTGGCTTACGGTTTCCAAGTTTAGGTACCAATTAGGTCCAAAAAAAAGTATCAAGTATGTATAAGTTGTAGTTCAGATACCTCGGTATATATTAACCTTTAAAAAATCTAGAAGTTCAAAAATTGAAGCCAGGGAAGAAGATTTTCTCTGAAGAATTTGAATAAAAAGAAATTCTGAAGAACCTTGCATCAATTTTGAATAAGCTACTCTGTGATCTAGTTCAACCGAAAGAAAAGAGACTAAATTTGTTCTTCAAGACTAAATTCGAGATTTCTTATTTGAGCACAATCTATGAGACTCGGGTTTTGTCATGTTAATGTTTACTTGGAATAAAGGAACTCTCTTTGAAAGACTTGATTAAGCCATTGATGATGAATAGTGGGATTTAATTATATCAGATATGGTTATTTATCATCTCTACAACAAGTTTGCTTATCGATTATTCATTTGCATGCGAGAGGAGCAAAAACAAAACACTAATTGACCATTTTGATTCCTCTTAGAGTGGCTTGCACATTTTATGTTCACGGGTCTAGTTAAATTGAATTGGCAAGATTGTGATAATATTATTGACACATTGGATCTTGACCGCGCCCCAACATGTGTGCACCTAGGGCTATGAATCCACACAATTATCTTTAAATATCTAGCGGTATACTACAAGTGTGACAGGTCAGTTGTAATATTTATATGTGTTACAATGGAACACACAGAGTATTCCAAGGATCGAACCCAAGAGATTGCCAAACTAGTAACTATGTTTATCAAGTTAATTACAAGTTAAGAAATTACTAATCTAATCGAGTTGGAAATTATTAGTGCAAATTCGAATATAAATTGTTTATAAACTAAATTTAAATTATCAATTTAACAAAATAATCTAATTTTATTCCTTATTGTTTTAGACAATGTAAATGATAAAACGATGGTCAATTGATCCTTTAATTGCTAACTAAGCTAATAAATCTATACCGATTATATTGTTTGTCACTCTTAGCAAAGAATATTCTTTTGGTGTCATCCTAGACTAAAATATACCACCTAGGTTCTTCTCTTGGTCTCACCAAGGCATATAGATCTCTCATCGGTCTCACTATTTAATACAAATATATTGAACTATCTAATGATAAACTCTCTTTTCGGTCTCGTTTATCTAGATTTTCCACTAGAGGTGTTAATTCTAGCATATTAAGTATTTTTGTAACCTCCCTAACCCGACCTAGACGTTATGGCCAAACTGAGAAGGCTACATTAGCCATCAGAATGACTAAGGAGACTATCTAATCACTTTCTCAAAGAAAAACCCTAACTCATCAAATTTTATGAAAATTGTGGTTGTGACCTTGGGTTAGGTTAAAACATTCATTTAATAAGCCCTCTATACTTTAGTATTCATATTATTGTCGATAGTGATATTTTAGAAAAAGTATTTTCTTCCTTTAGACATTATTCACAAAGTTTAAGAAAACTAGTTGAGTTGACCTTTTGTTGTTCAAGAACTGAGTCTTTGTAATGCAGCGGAAATTGATGAACAATGTCAAATTTTCTTAAGCTAGATAACATGCAATTACCAGTTATTAAATTTCAAAAGCCCATGCATGCATAAAACCCCAAAAAAGAAACCACCAAGCCACAGTCCCAATAAACATGGTTACAAACCAAAACCAAAGGGAAAACTCCTATCAAAATAATAATCTTAAAAAAAATAATCAGATGCCTGAGTTGATGCTCTATATGTGGGGTTCGGACCTAGTTATGAGGGTTACCTGAAAAGTTTAAGACTAATGGGGTGAGCTTATGAAAGCTCAGTGTGAGTCAAACAATTATTTAAATAGACAAACAATTAACTATGGTAACGTAGAGAGTCATTAATACAATATTTATAATAAATGTGGCATTTCATCAAGCAGTGCATATAAACGTTAATAGAGAAACATAGAGCCAACATTGCAAATTCGTGTCGATTGTAAAAACATTGGTACACCCCATGGCGTAGTGGAAAAAATAAATCTGACGATCACATCCAGGGATCTATGTGTGAGGAACGAATCGGGGTGAGAAGGGGATGAACGATTACCTTTAATCGTCTGGAAAACCAAATATAACTGTTGTGAAATTGATTATGCAATTGTATGTTGATTCCAAGCCACTACGAAAAGTTTCGGCCTCTACGTAATCCACCCAGTGTGACAACGAATGGCAAGAACTCTCTTAAACTTTTTCAGAGAGAATTCACTATATAACGGCTGCTAGACCTCACTCTTTTTATTTCAGGTATATTAGGTTTTCTTAAAACCCTATATTTCCTAATTCGAGAATAGTTGATATTTTAATAATAATTACCGAATATAATAATTATAATTACCATAATTATAATAATGTTTGACCAAAAAATTACAATTACAATAATTATAATAATATTTAATCGTAAATTATAAGTACAATAATTATAACAAGGATTTCGGTAAATTATGTTTAGTTAAATTTTATACGAATCAAATTCATATATATTAATTTAACCATGTTCTCGTTATGTGTACAACATACTTGTACATATAATTCATTCGATATTTAATTGCCCAATTAAATTAATTCTATAATCAATTTAATTCATGTGACAACTAAAAACAATACCAACTATGTTTGGATTCCGTTCGTTTCAACCATAGAGTGTGACCCTGTAGGTTCTTGTAACATTAGCAGTAATACTAGAACGATTCTAATATTACAAACAATGAGTGGCATCTAGTAATGCATCATTGCTACCTAAGTTACAAGAAGTCATGATTCGACATAACCTTTCTGTGATTAACCCTTCATGTATGAAATCCTTTTGTCCTTTATATTTAGAATGGACACAAGTCTTGGAATAGTCACACTTGCATAGCCCATCTAATGTTTCTTAATATCCTGAGTAGACTATGATAAACAAATAAGTATGATATCTCATTTCAACTTATTCGAGCATGGCCATGTATTTCTAGTCTCACTCAATTAAGTGGCCTGAAATATTGCTTCCATTATGCAAGAGGGACAAATCTTATATTGATCAACCATATCCCACTACATAGATTGTGGTATATCCAACATCAGCCTTTATAGAACAACCAATTACGGTGGATGTTTGACTGTATCCAAATATACGACTCACGATGTTGGGATAATGATGATCTCAAGTCTGAGGATCGTATACATAGTAATCATTATGAGTAATGTTGTGACTATTACATAATAATCCAAGAAACATACTTATAGCGGGTCAGTCCAATATGTTGTTCTCTAACACACATACTCATGTATTGATTTTGACATCCTATGTTAATGACAACAATTTTTCATTAATAAACTACACATTAGTCTTAATGTATTATTGTTGTCCAAGCCCACAATGATACTCGACTAGGGACCTTTTAAGAATAATCATATTATTCTCAGGAGATTATTATAAAACAATTTATTTATATACACAAAAAAGAAACTGAAATAATAATGGCAATGTCTTATATTAATAAACGAGGTAAAATAAGTATGTTAATATAATCATCTCATGATTGGTCTTTGGGTATACTCTAACATCGATACATAGCAATTATTGTATGATATCAAATGGTATATGAGCATGGGGTGATGCAAATGATGCAATGCAAAGGTTTCTACCTAGCCATTCGCTACACACCACGAGTTCCTCAGAACTCGTTTGCTAAACACCAAAGAGTGCGAGCCTTAGCTCGATGTGGATAAACCACCAGTAAGTAGTGCGTATAAACTGCCAATATATGCAACCAAGTTACCAGTAATGGTAATGTAGATAAACTACCAATAGTGTGGACAAGCCACCATTAATGGAGAAAAGTTGCCAATAATGCGATAAAATCGCCAATCTCCTCAGTACTCCTAGTGCAGTGCATTGACAACAATATTTCAGACTAACTATCGTTGGTACTCCACAGAACTCCTTCGTCAACCATAATAACCAACACCATGCATATGCAATATGTCATACAATCATTGAGTAAATCATGCTTTCAGATCAGTTTTGGTACAATGACATGCATAACATGTTAGAGTATGCCCAAAAACCAATCATGAGATGGTTGTAATTACATACTCATTTTACCTCGTTACTAGTATAAGGCATTACCAGTATTATTTTCGTTTCTTTTTCTGTGTATTAAAATAAATTAAACTTATCAATAATAAAGTCATAGGAATAAAATGATTATTCTTAAAAGGTCCTTAGTCAAGTATTATTGTGGGCTTGGAAAAAAATGCATTGAGACTAATGTGTAGCTGATTGATGACAAGGTGTTTTCATTGACATAGGGATGTCAAAATGAATACATGAGTATGTGTTAGAGAACAACATATTGGACTGACCCGTCATGGGTATGTTTCTTGGATTATTATGTAATAGTCACAAACATTACTCATAATGATAATTATGTATATGATCCTCAAACTTGAGATCATCGTTGTCTCAACATCGTGATCATATATTTTGATACAGTCAAATGTCTACCACAATAGGTTGTACTATAAAGACTGATGTTGGATATACCACAATCCATGTAGTGGGATATGATTGATCAAGATAGGATTTATCCCTCCTACATAATGTGTAACACCCCTTACCCGTATCCAAGGCCGGAACAGAGTACAAGGCATTACCAGACTTAACAATACACATAGACAAAAACCTGGCCATAAAATTTCATTTAATTCAAAACTTTTCAAACATATGCATAACAAACAAAGCTAGCTATATCATTACATCAAAACATAGGACATAGCACGATTAATTAAACTTATAAACCATAATGGATAAGGACCACATCTCATAATCATATATGATAACTCAAAGAAGACTGATACGTATGGTCAAAATCATAATAAAAATACATATCACAAACCAGCTTCTTATACATGCCACTCACTTAATATTTCTAATATTTGAATTAATTCTCCCAAAAATGATAGTTTGATAGTGTGATTTTGCCTCCGACGATCTCTAACCCCGAGCCGACCTGCCAATACTAAAGAAATGGAGAGGATGGGTAAGCTTTACGCTTAGTAAGTTCATATGAAAATAATAAGCAATTACTACCATGTTTTTCAAGATAAAACACTATAATTGTACAATTACACATATTCAGGTTAAACTCTGTTATCAAGTTACAGTTACTAAATAATTCATATCTAAAGCTAAAAAACTCCAAATTTAGTTTCGTTAATTTTTTTTGAAACTAGGTTCATATATCTTTCTCCCATAAAATTTCCAGAATTTTTAGTTTACCCAATTAGTACAGTTTATTAGTTAAAATCTCCCCTATTTCAGAGTACGACTACTCTGACCTCTGTGCACTACGAACCAAATTTCTCCCTGTAAAGAATTCCAACGACCATGCCTTTTGTTTTCCTTAAAAATAGACTCAATAAGGAATCCATTCATGTAAAATATGACTCTTAATAATTTTTTTACAATTTATGGTGAATTTCTAAAGTCATAACAAGGGATCTCGAATTCATTCAGACCCTGTTTCACAAGAATTAAAATATCACACAATATAGAATTCTTTTGCTTCCCCTGTTTCTTTCATGTGAAAATAGACTCATTAAGCTTTATTTTAATATATAATTTGCATTTTTATTAAACTTCCAAAATTTTTAGTGAATTTTCAAAGTCACGTCAGTGCTACTGTCCAAAACAATTTTATTGCTAATTCACTCTTTCATACTTTCTTTGTATTAACCTCATTTTAACATACATATCACAATTCATTTTCACCACATTTCATACATTACAAGTATAGTTCCATGATTACAATGTCACCATAAAGCCATCCCGTTGAACAATTCGGATCAATTCCCGATACTTGATGGTTTCAGCACACAGCTCTACCATCATATTTCATATAATTCGGCTCTCTTGTACACATGGTTAACACTTAGTACCACCCATGTGACCTAGCCAATTTATCTCGTAGCTCTCTTGTCTACATGGTGTCCTTCACCTGGAACCACGCATGCGACCTAGCTACATATATCCCGTAGCTCTCTTGTCTACATGGTGTACACATAGTATCACCCATGTGACCTAGCTACATCATAATGTCTCGTAGCTCTCTTGTACACATGATGTGCACTCAGCACCATACATGTGACCTAGCTACATACCATCTGTATCATCCAATCTTTCTGAAGGTTCAACCGGGATTTCTCTCTCTTTTCCAACAATTTCAATCAAGTAATTATCAGCAAACATATTTCCAATATGTTACAAATTTATTCATAGTCCTTTTTCAATTTTCAATTTACAGCAAATAGTCAATCTACAGGTAGCCACATTTCATATGATAACAAAATATAATAAAATAAAAAGAATCGATAAATTATTTACGTACAAACTTGTCAAAATCTCATCAGTACAATCATGCAAACAATTCATACAACCTGTAATAGTAATTTAACACTCAATTCTTGTAACAATAATTTTCCATTTAATTTCACATGACACAACTACCATTACATTTTTTTTTATATCATACATACCATCCATCAACTTCTCTTAAACATATTAAATCATACAATTTATGCCATATCAATAGAGAATTACAATTCATGCATGGTATTGCATTATTATTAACACGCGAACTTACCTCGATCCAGAAACGGCAATGTACTATTTAGTCCATAACCTTGTATTTTCCCTATTTAAGCCCGAATCTCGATTTCCTTCATCTATAATATCACATTTAGCCTAATAATTAGTCACATTATTCATACGGGTCCAAAAATCATATTTTTACAAATTTTTATTTTGACCCCTAAACTTTTGCATATTTGCACTTTTACCCCAAGGTTCGGAAATTAAACTTCATCCTATTTTCTTATGTTTTATGACATGCTGATCATTTTTCCCTTCTATGGAAACATCAAATTCTCACTCTAACATGTACTTATGATTATTAGGTATTTTTACCAATTAAGCCCTTTTACTCGTTTTCACTTAAAACCGAGTAGCACAAGTTGTTTAACATAATTTAAAACCTCATATTCTATCATAAAACATCAAAATACACGAATTTCACCTATGGGTATTTTTCCAAATACGAACCCTAGGTTGAACTATTGCTAGCATAAGCTTAATCAAGTTACCGGGATTCCAAAAACATAAAGAACTTGAAAAACGGGGTTAGAACGGACTTACTATTGAGATTGAAAAGCTTGAAAACCCTAGCCATGGCTTCCCCCATGCTAATTTCGGCCTCCATGAAAAAGATGAGTCAATTTTGGCTTTATTTTCCCTTTTTATTTCTTTTAATTACCAAATGACTAAAATGCCCTTACTACTAAACTTTCCAAAAATTTCATCCATGTCCAATTTTTGTCCATAGACTTAGAAATTGGTAAAATTGCTATTTAATACCTCCTCATTAATATTCCAAAGCAATTTCATACTAAAAACTTCTAGAATGCAAGTTTTGCAAATTATTCGATTTAGTCCCTAATTTCAATTTAAGCACTTTATGCATAAAATTTCTTCACGAAATTTTCACACAATCATGAAATCATGTCATAGACCTCAAAATAATCATA
Organism: Gossypium anomalum; assembly: GCA_025698475.1. Classification (NCBI taxonomy): domain Eukaryota; kingdom Viridiplantae; phylum Streptophyta; class Magnoliopsida; order Malvales; family Malvaceae; genus Gossypium; species Gossypium anomalum. Next base: position 10,040,702 of record CM046961.1, read on the forward strand.
AAATAATTATTTCTATCTCAGATTTGTGGTCACAAAACCACTATTCCGATTTGGCCCTAATTCGGGATATTACATAATGAGAGTAATATATTGGGCCACTTGATAGAGTAAGACTAGAAATGCATGGCCATACTCAAATAAGTTGATGTAAAATATCACACTTATTTGTTTATTATAGTTTACTGATTTTCCACAAATGGACGTGACAAATTAGGCTTTTCTGATGCACCTAAGGAGCTTTTTCTCAAGCAAAATAAAGTTTTTAGTATAGTTTTTTTGTTATTTTTTTTATTTTCATATTTTCAAGGAATAAGAGAAAATGTCTTATTTTTGTCTATTTTTTTTACCCAAATTGGCCACTAGTGCCATTTGGAGGCCTAACGGTGTGTTTGAGTGTTGTAGAGACATGTCGAAGGTCGAAAATGAATGAGAAAGACACCTAGGGCAAGGGTATCGCGATATCCAACCCTTGGGATTGCAATACCTCCGACAGTGTAGAAGACCAATGACTACCTTCACTGGTATCACGATATCCACCTCTTAAGGAAGACCCCAAGTTTCAACACTGCTTAAGATATTGCGATATCCTCTTTAGGGTATCGGGATATCACCTTCGTTAGGGGGACAAACTTAGACAAAAATGGCAACAATTGCCTACCTAACCCACCAATCATACAAGACTTATGTAAGGGCATTTTTGGCATTGAAAAGTCATCAGGATACACTTCAAAACAACCAAAAAGTTCTGAGGAGAAAGACACGCATTACCTTAGTTTTATGTTTAGTTTTCTCTAGGTTTTCTTTAATTTTCTCTACACTTTTTCTAGGGTTTTTATTTTTCTCTTCTACTGCGTTAGATTAGAGTTTATTTTTCTATATTTACTTCTTGTTCTTTATGTTAGCTAAGTTAGTTAACACTATAGCTAAGGTTTATTTACATTTCTAGCCCATGTACTTTGCTTTCAAAACTCTTTAAGCTTTAGTTTAATGTATTTTAGTTTATTTTACTTTAAATTTGTCAAAGCTTTCTTTTTATGATTCTTGCTTTAAATTTCTCTATTAAATGCTTTTGGTTTCATGCTATTTAAGTTTTCTTGCATAAAAATCTCAACTTTTATATTTTCTCAAGCTTTACTTTCATGGTTTCCTTGTTTTCCATTACTATGTTTATTTTCTTTACTTTGAGCATGTGTAGCTAAACCTTTAAGAAGGTTGGTTGTTGGAGATGTGGATAAACTAAAATCTTTGGATAAAGGACTAAATCGTAAAAAATTGGACTAATTTGAATAGAACTAAGAACTTAGGTAATGGCATCCCTAAGGGAATATTAAGATAAAGTAAGATCAAAAAGTAATCTTATAGCGCACCCGTTCGTTAGTCCCGGATTAACCAGCGAGACTGGAAGATAAACTAGACCTAATTCGTCTAAGTTGGTAAAATTGAGATCGAAAGAAAAAATGGAGCCACTTGGTAATTTACGTTATTTATGTCCCTAGTCCAAGATTTAGTGAACAACATTGAAGTCAACCAACCCCTATTAGTTATTTGCTAAATAGTCCCTCTAGTTTCCATTTCTTGCAATTTAGTTTTTAGACTAAAATATTTAATTTTCATGCAAACTCATCTTTTCACGAATTTTCATAATATAAAATTGTATTAGTAGCCACTTAGACTCTATTATGTATGCTAGTTATTGCTCAATCGTCTCTTCCTTTGGATTCGATCCTTAGAATACTCTAGTGTTTCATTGCAACACTATAAATATTACAACTGACTTGTACGCTTGTAGTAAAACCGAGCTTTACAAATACTTTCATAAATTTAGTGTTTTAATAGGCACGTATGCAGCCGGTCATCTATTCAGAATATTAAGAAATATGAGATTGGACAATACAAGTGTGACTACACCATGACTTGTGTCCAATTTATATATAAATGATAAAATGATATAATACATGAAAAGTTTATCAGAGAAAGGTTATGTCGAATCACAACTTCTTGTAACTTGGGTAGCAATGATGCAGTGCTAGATATCACTCATTGCTTGTAACATTAGAAATGTTCTAGTATTACTACCAATGTTACAAGAACCTATAAGGTCACACCCTATGGTTAAAGTGAACAGACTTCACGCTAATAGAATGAGCGTATACCCTCCTACATACAATTATGGCGCATTCTTATCTTTGGTGAATAAATATCGCCTAGTGGACATAATAGTTTGGCGGACAGTATTGCTTGGTGAATAGTATCGCCTGGCAGAAAAAATAACTTGGCGAATAGAATTACCGGGCGAATGATTGACATCGTGAAAAAGAATACAACCAACAACGTTATTCACTATTCCTTAGTTTTAAAAGGTATATCTTCAACCCTATTTCAACCCAATTCGTTCCTTGTACATGGATCCTTGGTTGACTATTGCCGGAATAATTTTTTCTGCTGTGCCATCGGGCCTGCCAGCAATTCAACAATGGTACTGGAGCCACTTGTACGATACAGATTCGGAATTAAATTTATTGGTTGATGTGATTTTATGAGATACATGATGTCTGATTCATTTTAATCAATTTGTTTTAAGTATATATATGATACATGCAAACTGTTTAATAAACCTATATGATTATAAGTTCGTCCCAATCACTGATTAAAAGTTAATCATTGATTTTGAAGCCTATCAAGTTTTATATAAATTGTTAAGTGTTAACATATCTATCTTGAGGCAAAGGGGTTTATGTTATTTTTAGTTAATAGTTAACTTGTTGATAACATCTGAAAATTAGGAACAAAATTTGTTCCAGTAAGAAACCTTATAGATCCAAAATTCAAAAATATTATGTTAGTTGATGATTTTCCCACAGAGATCTAAGTGCCACACCACCGTCTCATGTCATACTCATAATAAATTGTAACATTATTAAGAAATCATTCTCTTTATCAGTGATCTTATAAATTTTTAGTCAAACATATATGAATCATCATTAGAACATGCCAAACATACGTTAAATAAACTTATAATAATAATTGAACATGCATAAGGATCATTTAGAAAAATTTCCAAGACAATCACATAGGTATCGATACTAGAACATGGGTATCGATATTTTCCTTGCATGATATCGATACCGTATGGAAAATCGGTACCAAATTAGCATTCTATTTCTTGTCCAAAAATCAAAACCTGGAAACTACCGGTACAATTGAAAAAGTATCTATAAAATTATCCCGAGTATTGATACTCGTGATAAGGTATCGATACCAAATTACGATTCTGACTTCCTACACATTTGAAAATCACAGAGGTATTATTTTTACAACACGAATATCAATACCTCTGCTCCAGACCAGAAAAATACAACATACTTGAGCATATAAATCATTCCAACATGTACCAATCCATCATGCTAACATATCGTCATCAATTAAACATCAAAACAGCCGTAATATTAGTCTCAAACATCGAAAATAAGTCCGATCTATAATCAACATAATACGAAACAGATCTCATAAACTTAGAAGTATATAGTCTATAGAAGTATCCAAAACATCATGAAAAATATTAGTAAAAGCCTACCACATTGTCTTATTCCGAAAACAAAAACAAATAATAATAGCACCTACAAAATAATGGAAAAAGACTTGCTTGGATCACCCCTTGGAACCACACCACTTACATCGACACTTAACTACTTTGCAAGGGTTTTAAGAAAGGAGTGAGTGAGTTTAAAAAGTACAGTGAATGCTTAGAATAACCACAATGCACACACAATATCAAAGGTTAAACAAGAGCATAATGCTTAGAATAACCACAATGCACACACAATATCAAAGGTTAAACAAGAGCATACTACAACATGTTCACAACCATATTCTAATCAAGTCAAAATAACATATTCATGTTTCATTAAGTCATAAAACTAACATATACTCCTACATGCAATTACATTCAACTCGCTTATATGTAATTCATTTAACAATAATTTATCAAGACTAAACAACGTATACATGCACATGCATTCTGATAAACCGTAATTTATACATATTATTGTCCCATGCTTAACACATTTATGAATGATTTCTTCTTAGATTTGGTGAATTTGATGCTCCTAATCCTTTAATTTCATGTTTTATACTTAGGTGAGCACGGGAGAGCAAAAAGAACAAGAAACGGGCCAAAAACAGAGAAAATGGGCCAACATAGGAAATCAACACGGCCTGGACTTCCCCACACGGGTAGAACACACGCCTGTGCCATTCTAGCAGGATTGAACATGGCTTAAAACAACCTGAACACGGGCGTGTCTATTTCTAAGCCTTGACCACGGCCTGAAGTAATCACACACGGGTGTGTCACACGTTCTATTCGAAAAAGGGCAATTTTGAGGGTTGGAAAGCATTCTAAAGCCTATTTAAAAGACCCTAAAGGAGAAGAAAAGTGACACAGAGAGTAGGAAGCAAGGAATTACTCGAAGAAAGCCGATTGATCCATCTCGAAAGCTGGATTCACCTCCAAGACTGAAGATCTCCCTTCGATTTCCTTCAGGGGTTTTTGGGTTTTCTTTATGTTTTGTTATCATTCTTCTGAGATATTTTCTTTTATAGTTATGAACTAAATCCCCTAAATACCTAAGGGGGATGAAACCTAAGATGGATCTTGTTAATATTTTCTGAACTGTATGATAAATACTTGATTTGTTCTTAATTATGACTTTAACTCTTGTTTGAATATTTCAGGATATTGATTCAAGTATTGATGTGCTTATTCGGAGGATGAATAGTCCCTGTCTAAGAGTAGATCATTCATAATTAAGCAGAGTTGCATGCAATCCTAGAGATAGGACAACATAAATCTGCCGGATTAGAGTCAAATCTAATAAGGGAATCCATATATTGAGTTAATGAAAAACTAGGGGTTTTAACTAGAAAGAGATTTTAATTAATCAACCTAGGGTTAGGCGTTATTAGTCTTGAATAGGGATAGTAACATAACTTAGGGATTTCTACGGATCAAGTCAAGTGAATAAATTGTCTGGTTCAAAGTCAATTAACAAGAGAAGTCTAGGTGGATTCTTCCTTGGGTGTTGTCTAAAATCAATCAGTTTTCCAAAAGTATTTTCCCCAATCTATTTTCTGTACATTCTTAGATTAGTTAATTAGTTAGATGAAATGACCTTCATTATTCTTAGGCTAGATAATAAAAAGAAAGTTAATACTAGTACTTTTAGTTCCTTTGGGTTCGACATCCGGTCTTGCTAAAACTATACTACTGCTCGATAGGTGCGCTTGCTTTCATCGTGATAATAGTTAGTTCAAGTACAATCAATTATAAATTTTAAAACTTATCGTGAGTGATAATCATATCCATAAGTTAAATAGAAACGATCCAAACCACAATTACATACACAATTTACTATAAGAACAAACTAACATTTTCATGAAACTTAAATAAACTCATTTAGCGTATTATTCACATGTTTTTGCATCCATCTCACATTGTATTATTACAACATATAAGATCACATTTAAATGATATTTTGCATAGCAGCCACATACTCAGTTAGGCATACATCACATTACACATATATACATTTTAAGATAGTTTGACACTTGAGGCTATGAAACATAAAAGTGGGCTCGATCACTACACATCAAATACACAGATCTCCAACACACCAAATGAATCATAGAGTCGAACATATCCCAAAAGTGAAGCATAAAGCTAACACTCTCCAACACACCAAACATGTCCTGTTGAATGGAACTTAGCTCACATTCCCTTATCTCTCCAAGATGTCCCAGGGCCTCAATGCCTAAATCACAAAACATATATAGGTGAGTACTCAATCCTATGGCATGCCAACAATATCCAACTGTCTCATAAGGTCACAAGGCTAAAATATCCACAATTACACAATTTTAATTACTGAATTAATGCACATCATCTCTATTCATATTCATCAATTCACATAACAAACTTGTGCACAATGCATGCTTATCGATTTCACATTTAATTGCACTTAAAGTGCCACAATAATGCTCATTGAGCCATCATGTATCCAACCACATATGAGTGCATTAAAATCAATTTATCACATACATAACCTGTTACATTAGCATTACATTCCATAATTTAACACATACGTACTTACCGATTTTCGCACACTTTCACTGCACATTTATATTGCTAACACAACATCATCACTATTTTTCAGCATATTTAATATGCCTACAACATAATACAATTCACAACAGTCATCACACGTGTCTCATATTACAATATCGCATAATAATCAGTCTATAATATTCTCATAATCACATAATTTACCAAAAGTAAAATAAGAGAAATAGAAATCTTACACTCAGAACATAGGATAAAGGTTTAAGCCATTCCTAAGCTCTCAATTAGCACTATGAATTGTGTCTACTAGCGATGATTCCAAACACTCACTGATTATGCTTTTGCCGAAAAATCGAAAGCTTAAACTAGCTTTTTCTTACCTTTCTCCTTGCTCGAAGAAGGTTCCAATGGTCCTGGTGCTTTACACATAATAACCAAACGATTTACACAATCTATATTCAGCCAAAAACCAACAAAAAATACAAGTCTAAGATATATTCCCCATGAAACTAAAATTTCAACTAACGAACTTGAAACTCAAATATCTTCCTCTATACTTAATATTTTCTCCGAAAACCAATTCTGTTCATCTTATAATTCACTTACAACTAATTCCCAACTTTTAAACTACACAAAACTACTCAATTCATGGTATCAACTTTTTTTACATGTCTTTGGGTATTTTTCAAAAATTCATTAAAACTCAAGAATTCTTTAACGAAACTTCAAAGTAAATTTAGAAACCTTCTAAATATAGAAAAAATTATTGAAAAACACTTTGAAACCATGTTTTTACCCAAAATCTCGAATTCCACCATTAACGAGCCAATTTTTAGCTTTTATTCAAAACATGCGATTTAATGGCTAAAAACTTGGTTTTAAAGACTAAATAACATTAAAAACTTATAAGGAAGATGAAATATTACCTTAGTTGATGAAAATCCAAGAGTTTGAGTGAAAACCTGAAAAACCCGAAAGCTTGACAATGGAGAAAAGTATGGTATTTTTGGGTCTTTTTCTTAACTTCTATGGAGATTTATAACTTAAGAGATGATAAAAATAAAAAGGAATTAGGAATAGGAATTCAAAATTGATTGGTAGAGTTGGGAGAACTATGGACGGCACAAGTATGAGAGGAGAAGAAGACTAACGTGAAAATAAAACTATAAAATGAGGTTTTTAGGTTGGATTTTAAAATCTAGTCTAATTGCCTCTTAAAAACTCTAAGTTTTGACTCTTTTACAAACCAATCCTTTTTTCAAAATTAAAGGTATTTAAAACTCGTTTTAAAAAAATTATTTAATTTTCTAAAAACCACAGTAAAAAAAATTACCGATAAACCATGTCAAAAAAATTCTGAACACCCTATGGCTAAAATTCCTAAAATACCCCTAAAACTCCTAAGCACTATTTTGCGGTGTTACATGTCGTGCCTTTCTATGTCTTTCTTGTATTTCTCTTATTATTCTAGTCCTTCGTATGTAAAATGAGTTTCTATAAATTGTAAACTGTACAGTTGCTGGGGGCTAAAAGAGAAGAAGCTTGTGTAGTGAATTACTCCCTTAGGATTCCTTTCGGTTCTCCCATTAGCTTAAGAGGGGCCACCTTAGTTTTATGGGCTATAACTGTTGTATTTATTTACTACTTTATATTATTCATGATTAGTGATACAATGGATGATATGGTAGCATGTATGTTATAGTAAGTTGATACAATCAACTTTAATAAGTAAATAAAATGGATTAAAGTTGAACATTAAATGTGAGATCAATTCTATTTAAAAACCCTCAATAAAATATTAAGTTAAGATTGCCTTCCAATATTTACCCTCGTTAAAGCCTCAATCGATACAAAGTGGGTTCTGCTAAAGCAAAGTACTTGTATCCATCTTGGTCAAACATGAAGAATAAACAAGTGACATTTTTCGGTTATAATATTGGTTCATAATTTAACTAGATTACTCTAATAGCATTAGAAACCTAGAGGCAAGAGATTTGGATGATCATGAGATGATTGGAATAAGAGTTGTTCACCAAATAAAGAGTTATATAGGATGTAATTAGCAAGTGTTGCTTACCTAAATAACCATAATCTTGAGAGAAAAGCCAAAGCTGGCTTAAGATGAGGTGAAATATGGATCTTGTCCCACTAGAAAACTTTAGAGAAAGGATTTCTGAAATTAATATATGAGGGTTATTAATTTTGAATAAAACAGTGGGAGCATTGTTAATAAAGCCCTTTTTAAATATTCATAATAAACTTGGTAAATTTACTCATAAGCATGTTTTATTATTGTAGATTTATTATGGCAAACAACATAAATTCTTTATCATTGTGATCTATCCTTGAGAAGGACAAGTTAAACGGCTTGAACTTCCTTGACTGGTTTCGTAACTTGAGGATTGTCCTCAAATAAGAATGAAAATTATATGTCATTGAAGAACCCGTTCCTAATAAACCAGTAGGCAATGCCTCTAGTGCTGATAAGGATGCTTATAAGAAGCATCTTGATGATATGTTAGACATAGGATGTCTAATGCTTGCCACCATGACTCCTAAGCTTCAAAAGCAGCATGAGAATATGGTTGCCTATGATATGATCCAGCACCTCAAAGAATTATATAAGGGGCAAGCATGTTAAGAAAGATACGATACCTTTAAAGCTCCATTTCGATGCAAAATGGTAGTGGGAACTCCTATGGGAACTCCTATGGGAACTCATGTTGTCAAGATGATATGTTATATTGAAAGGCTCGAAAAACTAGGATTCCCTTTAGGTGTGGAATTGGCCACCGATGTCATCCTGCAATCATTGCTAAATAGTTTTAGCCAATTTGTTCTTAATTTCAATATGAATGAGATTAATAAGACTTTTACATAATTACTTAGCATGTTGTGAACTGCTAAAAGTAATATGAAAAGGGCTGGACCTAAGCCTATTCTGATGCTCTATAAGGACAAGGGAAAAGGAAAACTTAATACTAAGGCAAAGCATAAGGACAACGACAAGGCCATACCTAAAAAAGGCTACATTGAAACCTAAAGGAGGAATTACTAAGGAAGAAAAATGTTTCCATTGCGGTAAGACCAGGCATTGGAAGAGGAATTGCCCTGCCTATCTTGAATAAGTCAAGAAGGTAAAGTAAAATGGAGCATCCACTTCAAGTATTTATGTTATTGATATTAATTTATCAACGTCTACTTCTTGGGTATTAGATATCAGTTGTGGTTCTTATATTTGTACTTCTGTACAGGGACTGCAAAGAAATAAGGATCTGGCTAAAGAAAATGTGGACCTACGAGTTGGAAATTGAGTAAGAGTTATTGCATTAGCTATAAGAACACTAATTTTATCATTGTTTAGTGGACTTGATTTATATTTAGAGGATTGTTATTTTGTGCCTAGTTTGACTGGAAACATTATTTCAATTTCCTATTTAGACCAAATTGGATTTGAGATAATTATTAAGAACAATTATTGTTTATTTTATCTCGATAATGTTTTTTATGGTTCGACACAATTAGTAAATGACCTTTACATTTTAGATCAAGATATGCCTATTTATAACATAAATACTAAAAGATAAAAAATAAATGACTCTAATCAAACTTATCTTTGGCATTGTCATTTAGGCAATATAAGTGAGAAACTCATATCAAAGCTCCATAAAGATGGATTTTTGGATTCTTTTGTTTTTGAACAAATTGATATATGTGAGTTTGGCTTGTTAGGTAAAATGACTAAAACCCCCTTTAATAGTAAAAATAAGCGAGCTAGTGATTTATTAGGTTTAATACATAGTGATGTAGGTGGACCAATGAACACACAGTCCAAGGGAGGTTTTCAATACTTCATTACTTTCACTAATGACTTTAGTAGATATGGGTATATTTATCTTATGTGCCATAAATCTAAAGCCCTTGAAAAGTTCAAAGAGTTTAAAAGTGAAGTACAAAATCAAATAGGCAAAATTATTAAGGCACTTCGATTAGATTGAGGAGGAGAATATTTAAGCTTAGATTTTGATGAGTTTTTAAAGGAATATGGGATTGTCTCACAACTTACACCTCCTGGTACTCCACAATGGAATGGAGTTTCTAAAAGAAGAAATCTAACACTATTAGACATGGTTCGATCAATGATGAGTCATGTTGATCTTTCTACTTCCTTTTGGGGACATACACTTGAGACAGATGTCTTCACACTAAATCGTGTTCCATCTAGATCGATTCAAAAGACACTATATGAGATGTGGATTGGGAAGCATCCTAGTATGTCTTTTATGATGATTTGGGGTTGTGAAGCTTATGTTAAATGTCAAACATCTACAAATCTCGAACCCAAATTTAAAAAAAATGCATCTCTGTAGGATATCCTAAGGAAACTAAAGAATATTATTTCTTTAATCCTACCAAGATCAAAGTGTTTGTCGCTCGGACAGGAGTCTTCCTTAAGAGAGAATTTTTCTCGAGAAAAGGAATTGGTAGAAAAATTAAACTCGGATAAATTTGAGAACAATAGCAGATCACTAAACCAGAGATTGAAAAACAACAGGTTCTATAAATTGTTGCGAAACAATAAACTATTTTTGAAACATAAGTACATGACGATTTTTAAGAGAATGCCATGTAACTGAGAGATATGGATTTCTAATTATAAATGGATCAAGATGAGCCTAGAAGTTATCAAAAAACAATGGTGAACCTAGATTCTGAGGAATGGCTTGAGGCCATGAGGTCTAAAATGGATTCCATGTTAGAAAACCAAGTATGTATCTTGGTTTATCCACCTTAAGGGGTTAAAACCATAGGGTGCAAGTGGGTTTTCAAAAATAAAATTGACATGGATGGTAATGTACAAATATACAAAGGGCGATTAGTTGCTAACGATTTTTGACAAGTTCATGGTGTTGGCTATGACGAAACCTTTTTTCTGTTGCTATGTTTAAATCCATCTGGATCTTACTTGGAATAGTTGCATTTCATGATTATGAAATCTGGTAGATGGACGTCAAAACAGCTCTCCTTAATGAGAAACTGGAAGAGGATGTGTATATGACATAACTTGAAGGTTTTATTGACCCAAAAGATGCTGGAAAAATATGCAAGCTACAAATATCCATATATGGATTGAAGCAAGCTTCTCGAAGTTGGAATCTTCGTTTTAATAATGCGATCAAAAAGTTTGGTTTTATCAAAAATAAAGATGAGCCTTGTGTTTACAAGAAATCTAGTGGGAGCACTAGAGCATTCTTGGTATTGTATGTAGACGACATACTTATCATAGGAAATGACATACCTACCCTACAGTCTATTAAGACTTGATTAGGAAGCTATTTTTTATAAAGGAATTGAGTGAGGCTACATACGTATTAGGAGTCAAAATATATAGAGATAGATCAAGACAACTCCTAGGACTAAACCAAAGTACATACATAGATAAAGAACCGAAATGATTCAGCATGAGATAATCTAGGGGAGGATTTTTACCTATGAAACATGGTATTTCACTCTCAAAGGAAATGTTTCCTTCAACTTCACAAGAGAGAGAACATATGAGTAAGATTCCATATGCTTCAGCTATTGGGTTTATTATGTGATCCATGCTATGTACTCATTCAGATGTATCCTATGCTTTAAGCATGACGAGTTGGTACCAAGTAGATCCCGGTGAAGGGCATTAGGTTGCAGTTAAAAATATCCTTAAGCACTTGAAAAGTAATAAGGATACATTCCTTATATATGGAGGTGATGAAGAGTTGAGTGTAAAAGGTTACACTGATGCTAGCTTCCAAACCGACAAAGATGATTCAAGATCGCAATCGAGTTTTGTATTTTGTCTTAATGGTGGCACTATGAGCTGGAAATGTTCAAAGAAAGAAACAATAGCTGATTCTACAACTGAGGCTGAGTACATTACAACCTATGAGGTTGCAAAAGAAGCTGTTTGGATCAAGAAGTTCAGATCTAAACTAGGGGTTGTGCCTAGCATATCAGATGCTATAGAACTTTGTTGTGATAACAATGGAGCCATTGCACAGGCAAAAGGAACCCAAATCTCATTAGTGTTCCAAACACATACTTAGGAACTTTTATTTCATTCGAGAAATCATTGACTGAGGAGATGTGGAAATATGTAGAGTATTAATAGAAGACAACATCATTGATCCACTGATGAATCCTTTGACATAGTAGAAGCATGATCGTTACACTAAGTCACCTGGTATAAGATATATGACTGATTGGACTTAGTGATAGTTGAAGATTGTTAGAGTATGCCCAAAAACCAATTATGAAATGGTTGATTACATACTCATTTTACCTCGTTATTAATATAAGAGACCTCTATTATTATTTCAATTTCTTTTTCTGTGTATATAAATAAACTGATCAATGATAAAGTCCTAAAAATAATAGAATTATTCTTAAAAGGTCCTTAGTTAAGTATTATTGTGGGCTTAGAAAATAATAATGCATTGAGACTAATGTGTAGTTGATTGATGACAAGGTGTTGTCATTGACATAGAGATGTCAAAATCAATAAATGAGTATGTGTTAGAGAACAACATAATGGACTAATCCATCATGAGTATGTTTCTTAGATTATTATGTAATAGTCACAAACATTAACCACAGTGATAACTATGTATATAATCCTCAAACTTGAGATCGTCATTGTCTCAACATCGTGAGTCGTATATTTTGATATAGTTAAACATCTACTGTAACAGGTTGTACTATAAACATTGATGTTGGATATGCCAAAATCCATGTAGTGGGGTATGATTGATCAAGATAGGATTTGTTTCTCCTACATAATAGGAGTAATATCTTGGGCCACTTGATAGAATGAGACTAGGAATACATGGTCATGCTCAAATAAGTTGATATGAGATATCACATTTATTTGTTTATTGTAGTCTACCCAAAATATCAAGAAATATGAGATTGGACTATACAAGTGTGACTATACTATGACTTGTGTCCAATTTAGATATAAAGGATAAAATGATATAATATATGAAAAGTTTATCACAGAAAGGTTATGTCGAATCATGACTTCTTGTAACTTGGGTAGCAATGATGCGTTGCTAGACGCCACTCATTACTTGTAACATTATAAATGTTATAGTATTACTACCAACATTACAAGAACCTACAGGGTCACACCCTATGGTTAAAGTGAATAGACTTCACGCCAATAGAATAACCATGCTCAAATAAGTTGATATGATATATCACACTTATTTTTTTATTGTAGCCTACTCAGAATATAAAAAAAATATGATATTGGACTATACAAATGTGACTATACCATGACTATTTCCAATTTAGATATAAAGGATAAAATGATATAATACATGAAAAGTTTATCACAAAAAGGTTATGCCAAATCATGACTTCTTGTAACTTGGGTAGCAATGATGCATTGCTAGACGCCACTAGAAATGTTCTAGTTTTACTACCAACGTTACAAGAACCTACAAGGTCACACCCTATGGTTAAAGCGAATAGACTTCACACCAATATAATGGCCATACTCAAATAAGTTGATATGAGATATCACACTTATTTTTTTATTGTAGTCTATTCAGAATATCAAGAAATATGAGATTGGACTATACAAGTATGACTATACCATGACTTGTGTCGAATTTAAATATAAGGATATTATAAAATGAAATATTTATAACAGAAAGGTTATGTCGAATCACGACTTCTTGTAACTTGGGTAGCAATGATGCATTGCTAGACGCCACACATTGCTTGAAACATTAGAAATGTTCTAGTATTACCACAAATGTTACAAGAACCTACAAGATCACACCCTATGGTTAAAGAGAATAGACTTCACATTAATAGAATGGGCGTACACCATCCTACATATGATTATGGTAGATTATTATCCTTGATGGATAAATATCGCTTGGTGGACAAAATAGCCTGGCGAATAGTATTATTTGGCAAATAGTATTACCTGGCAGACAAAATAACCTAGCAGATAGAATTACCGGGTAAATGAGATTGTCTGGTGGATGTGATTCGCAACATCTTTCTAGAGTTAATATTTGTGGAAGTTAGTATTCTTTTGGAAAGAATATAATTTCAATATCTTCCATGATTATATCTGAAAAGTAAAAAAGGAATTATTCCCTTTTTAATATACATGATATTAATAAATAAAATACAATCCCATATTATGCAGGGGTGAATAAGAAAATCAAAATAGGTCTAGCAACTAAAAGTCTTGAATACTCTTTGAAAAGTTCAAAAGAGATTTATGTTCGTGCTTGACCCGGTCGACTACATAGAGGCCGAGGCACTTTGTTGCGGCTACAGATTCACATCGTGAAAAGGAATCTAACCAACAACGTTATTCGTCATTCTTCAGTTTTAAAAGGTACATATTCAACCCTATTTCAACTCGACTCGTTCCTCGTACATGGATCCTTGGTTGATGACCTTTGGAATAATTTTTTTCATTGTGCCACGTGGCGTACCGACGATCCAACATAACATGCTTATGATAACATATTCAATACAATGGCATGCTTAAATGCTTACAATAACAATTTTAGTACACAGATTCCATACTTTCAGTTAATCAATAATAATGGAACCAATGGTATGTATCATACATACAACAAGCATTACAATCAAGCATATTTAATACGCAGATCAATTGGTAGCTCAATGAATCGCATGCTATATAATCATTCAATAAAAAATATTAATTAATATCATGTCAACATTGTGAAAATCATTATCAAGCATGCAATCATCACCAATAAGGGCATCACACAATAATTAGACATGTCAAATTTTTGCATTCATGCAAATTCAGTAAGGTTAATCACCCGATCGATCGTAAGTTATGTACCTTGCTCGACACCTTTAAAATCGCTTATTTGGCCACTCGACCATGCCCAACCAGCAAGTAAATATTAAAAATTTTATTAAATATTTTAACAATTAACAATCACTTGTTTAAAGTTAAAACTTACTCCTTAATTTCACAATTTGCTACACTAAACTGTAAAATCCACACTTCAACCTTAAATGAGCCTAAATCCAAAAACAAAACTTATTATATTAGAATATGGTTAAAAACCAAAATTTACACACCCCTAAAGGTTTAGCCAAAACAATGTGATTTGCAGTAATTTGGTGTAGCAAATTAAACTAGTTTTCGCACTTTAAGAGCTTAAACATAAGCATTTTAGTTAAGTTTTAATGATGTTTTTGTAAGTTTAGTTAAATGCAATAAAGTGTGTAATTTGAGTCTTTCATTGACCTTATGGGCCAAATGAGGCCTAAGGGTGAGCTAATATACATTGTGAGCGTGCAATAAACCATTAGAAAACGTGCTAACTCGATACTGGTTGTAACAGCCTGGTTTTAGCTAAATTGGAACAGTGGTTTCGAAACCAAAAATTTGAGGTCATAAAATTAATTTAATATTATTTTTGGTGTTTACAGCATGTGAATATATATGTGTGAAAATTTCGTGAGTTAATTTTATCGTTTAGTCACTCAATTTGAGAAAAAAGGACTAAATTGCGTAAAATGCAAAAGTTACATTTTATACGTTAAAAGTGCTCAGTTGCTATGGTTTATTAAATGTGAGGTCCTTATATTGTGAATATACCATGGATAGTGAGAATTGACATGAATAGCGATCCATTATATGTTTATCAATGGCTTTTAATTAAGGTTAAATTTGTAAAATATTAAATAACTTAACATAAATTAAAAAATAATAAAAATTAAGCTTCATTTCATCTTTCTTGGTCGAATATTAAGGAGAAAAAAATAATCTTTTATGCATTCTAGTGTTCGGCAATATAGATCCTTGATTAAGGTATGATTTTTGATATGTTGTTGATGATTTCTATGTTTTTGTGATTGTTGCTTAATAATCTAGCTAGCCCGTACCCTAATTTCTGAAATTTTTGATGAATTTGTGAGTTTCCATTGATGATTGCTTGAGATTTTGAATGATTGTTGATGAATTTTGAAAGCTTGATGATAAATATTAAAGTTTTGTTAAGTGATTTTTAGAGAAAATACAAATTAAGGATTAATTTGTGAAAAGATGAAAATGTGGGGTTAAAAGTGTGAATAAATGAAAGTTTTGGACTGCTAGAGGTCCTATGAAATTCGGTTAAGCATGGGTTAAATTGAATTTCATGAATTCTGTGTTTTTATGAAATAGGGACTAAATTGAGAAAATGTGAAATTATAAGGGTTAATGTGTAAAATGTCCCAAATTGTGTATTTGTGGATGAAATTGAATAAGTTGGTGAATAAAAGAGTTAATTTTGAATATATATAGATCAAGAACGAAAGAAATCGGATTTAGATAGGGGAAATCGGAAGTTATCGAATAGTTGATCCGGTCCTTCTATTTCGACTATGAGGTAAGTTCATATGCAAATAAATGTCTTTGAATTGAATTATATATGTTTTATTATCATTGAATTGCTATGAATGTCAAACGAACAAGTGCGAGCATGAATCGACAAAGTTACAATATCCGAAGGTCTCGTATGAACCTTAGGAATAGTATAGGATACGAATGTCATGACATTAGGCTATCGAGATGTGATTACATGTAAGACCATGTCTGGGACATTGGCATTGTATTGAGATTACGTGTAAGACCATGTCTGGGACATTAGCATCGTTAATTGATTTCGTGTAAGACCCTGTCTGGGATAGTGGTGTCATTATGTAATAACATGTAAGACCATATCTGGGATATGGCATTGTATGAGCTTATATGATTTCTGAGTATCCTTAATGATTCCGAACGGTTCAACGGGTAAAGCCAAGTTGAGAAAGAATATGTGAATGAGAAGTGACTCAGGTACGTAAGAGATTCATATAAGTATTGAGAAGTGAAGTAAATGATGAGTTTGATTAAGACATTGAATATGTGTTCAATGAGAAAGGTTTGAGAACTTGTCTGTGATTAGTTATGTTTAACATATTTGAATTGATATGCAAAGGTTCATATGATAGCTTTATTTGTATATGGCTCACTAAGCTTTTAAAGCTTACTTTGTGTGTTCTTTCCATGTTTTATAGATAATCAAAGCTAGCTCGGACTCGGGGATCGTCGGGAAATGTCATCACACTATCGATCATCTCGTTGGTACTTTTGGGAGCTTTGTATATATGGTATATGGCATGTATAGGCTAGTGTCATATTGGTATGTTTTGAGTTAGGATATTAGCCATGAGATTTGGCTTGTAAATGTTAGTGTGTATGGCCATCAAAGTTGGCTCGAATTATGTGTTTAATATGTGATATAAGTAATGTATATAATGCCTTATGTGATGGCTTGTTTTGGCATATTACTTGTGGTGTTGTGATGGTTATAAGTTTTCTTAAGTAATTAGTTGTTATATGGTAAGCTAATGCTAGAATTGATGATATGTTGTAGCTTGGCTTTGAGATGATGAAATGGTATATTTTGAGGCATGAAATAGGTGATAAGTTGATGAGTGAATGCATTTAGAAGATAAGAAAGTTTGATGATTTTGGCATATTGGTATGGTATGTCTTAGTTGTGGAATTGAGTAGTTGAAATGGTTATGGGTAGATGGCATGATATGAGTATGAATTGGCATATTTTTGGTTGCTTAAAGATGTATTGAAATGGTGCTATTTTGGTTGCTATGTGTGCTTGTGGAAAGGGTGGAAAATTGGCGTTGCAAATGGCCTATTTTTGTCCACACGGGCAGGGACACGGGCGTGTGTCTCAGTCGTGCGTGACACACGATCATAATACATGGCTGTGTGTCCCCTGGGGTAGCCCTACAAATTAAGTCAGTATACCCTACAAGTTTGGCACGGCCTAGACACACGGGCGTGTCTATTGGCCGTGTGTGTCACACGGGCTCACACACGGGCATGTGACTAATCGTGTGAAATAAGTTAGTATACCCCCCTAAATGGCACATGGCCTAGCACACGGGCGTGTGTGGCCATTTTGAAGGGTACATGGGCGTGTGGTCGGCCGTGTGACCCAAGTCAGTATGTATGCCCTGTTTTCAAGTGCCCTATGACACGGGCGTGTCTGGTAGCTGTGTGAGGCACACAGCCTATTCACACAAGCGTCTGACCCTTGAATGAAAGATAATTTTCTAAATTTCAGAAATTTTTGTATGTGATCGATTTAGTCCCGAACCTCTTCTAAGCATGTTTTAGAGCCTCGTAAAGACTTATAAGGGACAATATGAATGTATTAGATTGAAAATTATGTGAATTAGAATTATGTATGAGTTGTGCTTTGTTCGGTAATGCCTCATAACCCTGTTCTAGCGACGGATACGGGTTAGGGGTGTTACACTGGTCACAGTGTTGCAACATGGAGCATTGGATGTCCCAACGTAGGGAGCATAATAGAGGAATTTAAAAACTACCTTCGATGTTGCGACATAGCTTGAGGATGTTGCGACACACTGTTGAAGAAAGCCTGAACATGGAGCATACAGCCCTCGATGTCGTGACATAGGACCTGTTGTGTAGCGACACCACCTCTGTATCAGAAATAACTACGATCTAGGGGCGTTTTGGTTTGCATAATCAAACATTAAGCACGAGGATGATAACTGACCTAGGGTTAAGGACGACAGCCACTCTAATTTTTCATATAAATAATCTCATTTAAACACATGTTAGGGACAATTTTTTGTATTGTATAATTTTCTTATTAGATTTAGTCTTTAGTTTTTCTCTTCTCTTAGGCTTAGGTTTTATTTCAGCTTTTTCTATTTGCCTTTGTGAAAGAAATTAGATTTGTGAAATATAATCAAACTTTGTGAGGATTCTATATTCAATTCCAATACAAATCAGGCTTCTTTTAAACTTTATGCTCTTGAATTATTATTCATGTTTAATCTTCCTATCAAGTTTATATTGTTTATGAGATCCATGAGGAACTAATCCTCCTGTGAAGGATTAGCAAGTAGAGGTATGATTAATTAACTGTTTTGTAGGGTTGTGTTAGCGGATCAGCTATTTAGGAAAGGAAAAACCTAAATCCTAGGCTTGACAACCCTAGGAAGTCATTAAGGTGGGAATCAACCCAAATTTGGTATGGCTTATCCGTAAACACCTTGACCCTGAATCGATTTGGACTGTGAGGCCAAGAGATAAGTAGTTCTTACTGACTCTTTATTCTAGTGGAAGATCCTGTTGGGATATCGACTAGTTGATTGGACAAGAAAACTTGAAGCGACAATTGGTTATGATTACCGAAGCGAACTATTCACCCATGCCCAGATTTAATATATTTTATTATTTGATTTCTCGTGATTTATTTATTTATTTTCTTTCTTTTATTATTATTAGTATAGATCACTAAAATCTTTTTTTTTATCGTAATATGGTCCATTTAAAGTACTAATTAGATCTATTTCTGCTTAGGTTAAAATTAATTTAGTACTCGCCTCTATTGGGTAAGACCCTCAGAGTACTCACCTACTCTGTTGTAACTATATTACAACCTGACCCGTATGCTTGCGGATACTGCCTTTTTATATATTTTGTGCAAGATTTCTACTCTAGATGTCGGTACTTTTGGAGGCAATCACAGTGGCACATCAACAAATTTTTAGATCCGAAATGACAAGCGAACTTACACTGTTTCGCTATTAAACGAAGTTGCAAACATCCTTTCGAAATGATTACTGATCTGAAACATTTGGATCGATTACTAGGATAAAATAACATAAAAAAATCAGAAACCAATGATCAATTAAAAGCCTTAGAACATTTAGCCCTATCAGAAAATTTAACGAGAAGAAACGACACATGATCTCGCTAAAACTTGGACTTACATTTTCCGTTTCCTAGATCCAGGATGTGATGTTAAATAAAATTGAATGGCACAAATCAACCAATTGAAGGGGCTAATTTATGAAGGGAAAATCGAGAAAAATATTGTTGTACTGGTGCAGAAAAGCAAAAATGACAATAGCCCAAATGTGTGCACAAAGGGGCGACACACCACCACAAATGACAACAAGAAAATGGTTGTTTTGGGGTGGCACAAGGAGGGGGTTTGGCAAAAAAGGGATAGTTTTCAAAGGTTGGAAATAACAATATAATGTCTATAAAAATAGCAAAAAAATTGGTAGAAAAAGAAAATAAGAGAGGAGAAAACAAAGCAAAATTGACACCACCACAAGAGAAAAAGATTGGCGGTAATGGATGTCTAATGAACAACAATTAGAGACGTTTTTGGTGATAAAAAAACAATAAAAACGATGGAAACATGAAGCAAATTAACAAAAAAAAAGAAAGGAGAAAGAAACCAGAAAGAAAGAAAAACTGAACTACACAAGGAGGGAATGTGGCAAAAAAAGGGAGGTGCAAAGCGAGGCTTGGGCGGCTCAATGGAGGAGAAAAATGAAAGAAAATAGAAACGGAGCGGAGGTGAGGTGAGAAAGTAGATAGGGAAACAAAATGAGAAGGCTGAAAAATTAAAAGAAAATAAAAATAACATTTATACCTAGGTTAAACTAGGTTGGACGACACCTTATTTTCAGGCTTAGGGTTTTAGGTTCTTCCTCTCCTGAACAGCTGATCTGCTAAAAGACCCTTGCAAAATTGTTAATTAATCATACCTCTACTAGCTAATCCCCCACAGAAGGATTAGTTGCTCATGGATCTAATAAACAATAAAAACTTGATAAAGAGAATAAACATAAAGAGAAATTCAAGAGAATAGAGTTTAAAATAAGCCTGATTTGTATTAAAATTAAGCGCAGAATCCTCACAGAGTTTGATTATACTTCACAAATTTGTTCTCTCCACAAAAGTAAATAAAAAGAATGGAAATAAAATTTAATCTCTAAGAAAAGAGAAAAACTAAATACTAGATCTAAAGATAAAATTATACAATATGAAAAGTGTTCATAACACGTGTTAAGTGAGCCTATTTATAGACTTTAGAGTGGTCGTCGTCCTTAACCCTAGGTCAACTGCTATCCTCGAGCTTAATATTTGATTGTGCAGACCAAAATGCCCTTGGCTCATATTTATGTCACATGTAAAGGTATTGTCAGACACATCACGTCTTGTGTTGCGACATCGAGGATAGTATGCTCATCTTCAGGGTACCTTCAGGGGTATGCCGCGACATCCACAAGCTGTGTTGTGACATTGAAGACAGTCTTGGAGTTCTTCTATTTTGCTCCTTATGTTGCCACATCCACTGCTCTGTGTTGCAACATAACGACCAATATCGAGTTAGCACTCCTTCTAATGGTCTCCTATATACTCACAAAGTATATTAGCTCACCCTAAGGCCTCATTCGACCCCTAAGGTCAATAAAAGACTCAAATTACACACTTTATTAAACTTAACTAAATTTACGAAAATATAATTAAAATTTAACTAAAATGTTTATGTTCAAGCTCCTAAAGTGTGAAAAATAATTTAATCTGCTATACCGAATTATGTTAGATCACTAGATGGTGTTGAGATCGGGGATCACAGACAGTTAAAGTCACGCACATAGGAATGGGGTATCATTGGAGGCTTTGTCTTAGGATAGATAGTCCTTAGCTAAAATTTAAGAATTTTTCTGTACACAGTTAAATGACTTGAAACTGAAATTTGAGGGATTAGCATTTAGTGACATAAGGCCTTTTGTTATGAGAATTATTATTAGTTTTAGTTTAGTTTGTTTTATAACAGTTTAGCCGATAAAAATTAAGTATAGGTGAACTCGGTCCATTTTTGACACTCCATACCCGGATCCAACAGATGGGTTAGGTTAGAGTGTTACACACCCAATTATATGTTGCTTGTAATATGATTGAAAAACTAGGTATTTGGGTAGAGGAAACTGCTAGCGATGTTACTATAGTTAGCCCTTTGGGGCAATCAGTTGTTGTAAATAAAATCTATAAAAGATGTCCATTAGAGGTTCATGGTGTAGTGTTTCTGGCCGATCTTATGAAATTACCTTTCAGTGATTTTGATTTAATTATGGAAATAGATTGGTTGGTAGAACATCAAGTTAGTTTGGACCGCGCCTTTAAGAGAGTAACCATGAGAGCGGCTGAGGGTAGTGAGATCGTTATGGTTGGTGAGGAACATAATTATTTATCTAATGTGATCTCTTCTATGGTAGCGGAGAAGTTGGTACAAAAAGGGTGTGAGACCTATTTAGTTTATGTGTCAGATATAAGTGCTAGTAGTGCTATGGTAGACAGTATCCTAATAGTTAAGGAGTTTTTAGATTTTTTTCTCGAGAAACTAATAGGGTTACCTCCCGATCGTGACGTAGAATTCAGGATTGATTTGTTGCCAAGAATTGATCCAGTGTCCATTGCTCCGTACTGCATGGCACCTAAAGATATTAAAGAATTGAGAGTTTAACTTCAGAAGCTTTTGGCTTGAGGGTTTATTAGACTTAGTCTTTCTCTGTGAGGAGCTCTAGTCCTGTTTCTCAAGAAGAAATACAGCTCCTTAAGGCTATGTATTAACTATCGGCAATTGAATAAGTTGAATGTTAAAGTAAATATCTTTGCCTAGGATCAACGATTTTTTCGACCAATTTAGAGGAGCAACTGTATTATAAAAATTGATTTGAGGTCTAGGTACTATCCATTAAAAGTGAAGGAATCGGATGTACCCAATATTTTATTTAGGACTCGGTATAGTCATTACGAGTTCCTTAGTGATGTCTTTCAGATTAATCAATGCTCTTATAGCTTTTATGGACTTAATGAACCAAGTGTTCCACCCATACCTTGACCAGTTCATCACTCTATTCATCGACGACATAGTTTATTCTAAATCCAAAATCGAATACGATGAGCAACTGAGGGTTGTTTTGCAAATTCTCCGCGAAAAGAAACTGTATTTGAATCTGAGTAAATGTGAGTTCTGGCTTTGGAAAGTAATTTTTCTTGGTCATGTGGTATTTACTAAGTGTATTTGAATAGATCCAAAAAAGATAGAGCCTATTTTGGAATGGAAACAACCCAATAATATTTCTAGGATGCAAAGTTTCCTTGGTTTAGCCAGGTATTATAGGAGAGTTTTCAAAGGGTTCTCTTTGATTGCTGCTCCTCTAATTAAGCAAGCTAGCTTTGAAAAGCTAAATTCAGTGTTAACTCAAGCTCCTGTGTTAATTCAACGTGAGTCGGGAAATGAGTATGTGGTGTATAGTGGTGCATCTTACACTAGCCTTGGATGTTTATTGATGCAATATGGAAATGTAGTTGCTTATGCTTCGAGGCAATTGAAACTGCATGAGTGCAACTATCCGACTCATGATTTGGAGTTGGTGGTTGTGGTTTTTGCATTAAAAATTTGGAGGCACAACCTGTATGGTTAGAAGTCCTACATTTACACGGATCATACGACTCTCAAGTATCTTCTCACCCAAAAATATTTGAACTTGAGGCAACGAATATGGATTGAATTAACTGACAATGGAATTTTTTTAGTGGGTTACCTTTAACACCCATTAAGAAAGATTCAATTTGGATGATAGTCGACTAATTAACTAAGTCAGCTCATTTCTTACATGTCCATACAAACTATTCATTGCAAAAGCTAGCTAAGCTATACATTTCGGAGATTGTAAGACTACATAGGGCACCAGTATTGATTATTTTAGATTGAGATTCCCGTTTTACATCTTGATTCTGAAAGAAGCTACATGAGACACTAGGTACTCATTTGGACTTTGTACTACCTTCCATCCGCAGACTGATGGACAATCTGAATAGGTTATTCAGATCTTGGAAAATATGCTAAGGGGTTGTATTATTGAATTCCGAGGTAGTTGGAAGATACATTTTCCTCTGGCCACATTTACCTATAATAACAATTTTCAATTAAGTATACAGGCAGCATTGTGTGAGGCTTTGTATGGTTGTAAGTGGCGAGAACCACTGTGTTAGACTGAGCTGAGTGAAAGGAAAGTTTTGGGTCCTGAACTAGTACAGGAGTCTGATGGAAAAATTAGATTAAATCAGGATAGAATGAAAGTAGCTTCTGAGGGGAAAATTAGATTAAATCAGAACAGAAAGAAAGTAGCTTTGGATACACAGAAGTCGTATACGAACCTAAAAAGGAAGGACATTAAGTACAGTGTCGGAAGAAAATGTTTAGGTTCAAACAAAAGGGCAAATTAAGTCGTAGGTTCATTGGACCTCACAAAATTCTTAAGAGAGTCAATCTAGTGGAATATCAATTAGAATTACCTATTGAACTGGACCGTATTCATGATGAATCCTATGTCTCCATATTGAGATGATATTGATATGATTGACAAACCATAAAAGTAACACATTTTAATCCCACGATTAGCATGTTTTTGGATGATTTATTATTTAATTTAGTGAATTTGATGTTCTTAATCCTTTAATTTCATGTTTTATACTTAGGAGAGCATAGGGGAGCAAAAGGAGCAGAAAAATGGCCAAAAACGGACAAAACGAGCTGATTTAAAGATCCACATGGCCAAGACCATTTATCCATGGGCAGAGCACACGCCCGTGTGAGCCATACGCCCATATGGTAGCCCTTGTCGATATCGCTTACGATTTCCCAAGCACACGAAAAAAGCCAATTTTTAGGGTTTCTGAGCATTAAAAAGTTTATATAAACACACAAGAAGAAGACTTAAGGGACACGCAGAGCAGAACGCTGAAATTACTCAAAGAACACCGACGGACTCAACTCAGAAGCAGGATCTCCTTCAAGATTGAATATCTTCATTCAATTTATTTCGAAGTTTTTGGGTTTCTTTATGTTTTGTTATTTTCCTATTACATTATGAACTAAACTCCCTAAATACCTTAGGAGGATGAAACCTACGATGGATCTTATCATTTAATTATTCGAATTACACGATAAATACTTGTTCTTAATTATGTGTTCTTAATTCTTGCATTAATATTTTCAGGATATTAATCCAAGTTTGATGTGCTTATTTAGTGGAGCAAAAGCCTCTGTTTAAGAGTAGATCTAGCATAATTTAGCAGAGTTGCATGCAATCCTAGAGATAGGACGACATAAATCTGCCAGATTAGAGTCAAATCTAATAGGGGAATCCATAAATCGAGTTAATGCGACAATAGGGGTTTTAATTAGAAAGAGATTTCAATTAATCAACCTAGAGTCAGTTGTTCTTAGTCTCGAAAGAGATATTAACATAATTTAGGGATTTTTACGAATCAAGACAAGTGAATAAATCGTTTGATTCAAAGCCAGAATAATAAGTGAAGTCTAAGTGGATTCTTCCTTGGATATTGTCTTTATCATTAGTTTATTCGATTATTTTTTTCACTCTCTGTCGTGTTCATTAGTTAATTAGTTTAGTTAAATTTAGATTAAAATAAATCTCTTTTATTTTAGGCTAAATAATAGAAAGATAGTTAATACTAGTACTTTTAGTCCTTGTGGATACGATATTCTAGACTCACAATAGCTATATTACCATTCGATAGGTGCGCTTGCCTTAGTCGAAATATTAGTTAGTTTCGTGACCCATCAAATTTTTAGCGCTGTTGCCGGGGACTACGATATTAGGAACACTTAATTTTTATTAATTTAGTCATTTTTTATTGCATTTTGTATTTGTTTTAGTTTTATTTTTTAATTACTAATTTTTCTTTTATTTGCTTCTGGCAGGTTTTTTTTTTTCTTAGTTTATGACTAGAAGAAATCTGTCGGGACTGTTGCTTTTTGATAGTGAAATTGAAAGCACAGCTCGCAGAAATCATAGAGAAATAAGGTAGAGTCTACAGTATATAAAGGAAGAGCACGAGGAAGATACCAATATTACCGAGGAGATGACTGAAAATTAGAATAATCTGCTACCTCCCGTGGTTGCTGCGAATCCTGTGAATCAGAATCCTGCTTCTCGTACTATGTATGAGTAACGCCCCCACACCCGAAACCGTCACCGGAGTCAAGCTTGAGGTGTTACTAAACTTATCTTACCTTTTAAACAACTCTAAACCACTTATTTTAATTTTCGGAATAAACTGTTTTTCTGCGTCATAGCTGCTTAAAAATTCATTTCTCGAGTTTCAAAACTCAAAATTAAGATCCGTAAATTTTTCCTGAAACTAGACTCATATATCTATCTACTAATTTTTTTTCTAGAATTTTTGACTTAGCCAATTAGTACAGTTTATTAGTTAAAGTTACCCCTGTTTCAGAATTCAACTGCACTGACCTCTACTTACTACGAACCACTTTTCTCCCTATAAAAAATTAATATAACTATACCGTTTGTTTCTATTAAAAATAGATTCAATAAGGATTCTAACCATATAAATTACACCACCTAATTATTTTTGTACAATTTATGGTGAATTTCCAAAGTTGAAACAGGGGATCTAGAAATTTCTCTGACCCTGTTTCACTAAAACTCAGATATCTCATAAAATATAATACCTTTACCTGTTTTGCTTATTCCATAAGAAAATAGACATAATAAGATTTAATTTCATATATTATTCACCATCAAACCATGTCTCTACGATTTTTAGTGATTTTTAAAAGTCATGCTATTTCTGATACTTAAATCTGTTTTTAAGTTACTTTCACATTTTTCTTAGTTTTCATGTGATAGTTTCTACTTATTCATACATACTATTAAACATGTATATCATCAGCCCTTCTATTAGTTAATCACTAGCAAGTATTTACACATCATTCATTGATCATATCATATCAAAAGAAACCAAGTTCCTATACATGCCATACACAAAACGAAAACGCCTAACTATACCAATGTGATTCCTTCGATAGTGTGATCGGGTCTCCGACGCTTCCTTCGATCCCCGAGTGGCTTGATAAAAACTATAAGAAAAAGAAAATAAAGAGAGTAAGCACTAGGCTTAGTAAGCTTACAAGCAAATAAATTACAACATTCAAAGATAATGAATAATTATACATAATGTCACCTAGCCTCATAAACTTTCTTTACTTCTCATTTTCTACCTTCTTCTTTACTTACTTACCTTCTTTTTCTTACCTGACCTTTCACTATTCATAAATATAATCTACCTTCCCTTTGCTGATAATTCACTGTAATTTAACGTGTACAATGACCCATTGAACCACTCGGAATACTAAGGATACCGGGTCGCTTCTGCCTATCAATATCTCGCCAATGCCATGTCTTCGACATGGACTTACATGAATTATTCCTGTCTCCAATGCCATATATATATAATATGGGCTTACATGGCTCATTCCTGTCTCCAAAGCCATATAACTGATATGGACTTACATGGCTCATTTCTCGTCTCCGTCTGTCTCCACAACCCCAATATCCTAATATTCCTAAGGTTCAAACGGGCTTCCTAATGCTTTTTCTCTCACTTTTGCCTTTAATTTGACTTTAAATATTCTCATAAAATAAGTATATAAATGCTGGAAATTTACAATAATAATGTAAAATAAAAGAATATTGCATTTATTTATCAGAAAACTTACCTCGTATGCAAAAATAAATTGCTTTACCATTTCGTCCACAACTTGGTATTTTCTCCATTTTAGCTTGAATTTCAGTTTTCCTTGCTCTATCATTTAAAATATAGTCTAATTAGGACTCAAATTATTCAAATTAACCTAAAATCATATTTTGGCAAAATTACAATTTGCCCCTAAACTTTTGCATATTTACACTTTTTCCCCAAAGCTCAGTAAATTAAACTTCAGCCTATTTTCTTATGTTTCATGACATGCTGGTCATTTTTCCTTCTATGGCAGCATCAAATTCATACTCTAACAAGCACTTATGACTATTAGGTATTTTTACCGATTAAGTCCTTTTACTGCGTTTTGCTTAAAACCGAGTAGTACAAGTTGTCTAACATAATTTAAAACCTCATATTCTATCATAAAACACCAAAATACACAAATTTCAGCTATGGGTATTTTTCCAAATATGAACCCTAACTTAAATTATTGCTAGCATAAGCTTTATCGAGCTACCGGGACTCCGAAAACGTAAAGAACATTAAAAACGGGGCTTGGAATCACTTACCATGGAGCTTGAAAGCTTGAAACAAACCCTAGCTATGGAGAACCCTTGAAATTTCGTCCTAATGAAGAAGATGGACAAAAATTGGCTTTTAATTTTGTTTTTAATTCATTTTACCCCTAAATGACCAAAATGCCCTTACTACTAAACTTTCCAAAAATTCCTTCCATGTCCTAATTTTGTCCATGAACTTAAAATTGGTCAAATTCTATTTAAGACCTCCTAATTAATATTTCAAAGCAATTTCATACTAAAAACTTCTAGAATGCAAGTTTTGCAAATTATTCGATTTAGTCCCTAATCTCAACTTAAGCACTTTATGCATAGAATTTCATCACGAAATTTTCACACAATCATGCAAACATATCATAGACCTCAAAATAATAATAAAATAAATTTTTCTACCTTGAATTTGTGGTTTCGTAACCACTATTCCGTTTAGGCCCTATTTCGGGATGTTACATTTCTCCCCCCTTTAGGGATTTTCGTCCCCGAAAATCTTACCTGTGAAAAGATTTGGGTACTGTTTTCGCATAGCCTCTTCGGGTTCCCATGTAGCCTCGTCTACCCCATGCCTATTCCATAGTACTTTCACAAGTACAATACTTTTGTTCCTTAATTGCTTTACCTCTCGAGAGCTAGAATCTTTCTTCGGTTCTTCACCGTAAGTCATGTCCGATCAATCTCAACCTCTGTCTCGAGAAATTACATGTGACGGATCTGAACGATAACGACGTAGCATAGACACATGAAATACATTATGAATCTTCTCTAACTCAATCGCAAAGCTAACCGATATGCTAATGGTCCGACTCTCTCAATCACTTCAAACGGTCCAATAAAACGTGGACTTAGTTTGCCTTTCTTGCCAAATCGAGAACTTTCTTCCACGGATACTTTCAAAAAAAAAAAAACTTTGTCACCAACTTGATACTCAATCTCTTTTCTCTTCAAATCTGCATACGACTTTTTGTCCGTGCGAGGTCGCTTTTAAGCAATCTCGATGATTTTTACTTTCTCTTCTGTTTCCTTAACTAGATCAACTCCAGAAATCTGATTTCCTTAAGCTCTGTCCCAATACAAAGGTGTGCGACATTTACGTCCATACAAAGCTTCATAAGGTGCCATCTTCAAACTCGATTGATAACTATTATTGTAGGCAAATTCTACTAATGGTAAATATTTTTTCCCAACCGCTTTGAAATTCCAATACACAAAGATCTAAGCATATCTTCAAGTACTGAATAACTCTCTCTGATCGACCGTTGGTTTGAGGATGGAAAGTCAGACTAAAACTCAACTTTGTGCCCAAAGCCTTCTCATAATTTCTTCCAAAACCGTGAAGTAAATCTTGGATCTCATGCTCAAATAATCGATAATGGCACTCCATGTAGTCTAACTATCTCTCAAAATGTATAACTCAAACAACTTGTCAAGTGAGTAATCCATACGGATTGGGATAAAATGAGCCGACTTAGTTAACTTATCAATCACAACCCATATTGCATCTTTCTTTCTCGATGTAAACGGCAATCCTGTCACACAAAATCTATAGTAACTCGATCCCATTTCCACTCGTGGACTAGCACAGTCGCAATAGACCTGAAGGTATCTCGATGTTCGGCCTTTACTGCTGATGCATCAAGCATCTAGAAATAAACTCAAAATGCCCCTTCTTATTCCTACCCACCGACAATGGATATCATCATTTAACCCATCCTCAAACCTTTTACACATGATAGCCTCTGTGGACACACATTCTTGAGCATATTTATCGAGCCCGACAAATTCACGCTCATAATCGGTTACAGCCATATTGCCTTGTTTCAATTCCAGAATTCTTTTCTCTTACTGGTCAATAAACCTCTAATCGATGTACTTTTTACGAAATTCCTCCCGAAAGAAATCCCAAGTGACCCTCTCCTTTGGTACAACTGATATAAGTCTCTTCCACCAGTAGTAGGTCGAGTCTCCAAAAAGTGATACTACACATTTCATACATTCCTCGGTGTACAAGATAATTCACAAAGACTCGATAGTATTTTCTAACCAAAATTTTGCTCTTTCTCAGTATCATCATGTTTTGTCTGCTCGAAACTCTTCCTCGCCCCTTTGTTTCCCGATTCTATCAATCGGTGGCTTTTCTCTTATCATTGTACTGTGGATCGGGAAGCTTGAGCTACATGGGTAGCCCGAGAGTCATGAGGGGGTGGAGGTCTAACTACCGGATTCGCATTTAACGAACTCGGCAAACCAATTATTCAAAGCTTGGAAGAGAGCTTCTCGAGTCACTCCTCCCGATTAATCACATCGGCCTATTCTCGGATGGCGCTACCCTTTTCGGAGAGCAGCGCATTACTTTCTACATCATCATCACCAGCTCGCTCGGGATCCATTACAATAAAACAAAATATTTAAAAATCGTCGTGAGTCGTCACACTATCAAAATACAGTATATGGCATGTATAACTAGACATTTACTCACACTAACTGTTCCGAGAACCGACTAAACCTGCTCTGATACCAATAAATGTAACGCCCCCACACCCGAAACCGTCACCGGAGTCAAGCTTGAGGTGTTACTAAACTTATCTTACCTTTTAAACAACTCTAAACCACTTATTTTAATTTTCGGAATAAACTGTTTTTCTGCGTCATAGCTGCTTAAAAATTCATTTCTCGAGTTTCAAAACTCAAAATTAAGATCCGTAAATTTTTCCTGAAACTAGACTCATATATCTATCTACTAATTTTTTTTCTAGAATTTTTGACTTAGCCAATTAGTACAGTTTATTAGTTAAAGTTACCCCTGTTTCAGAATTCAACTGCACTGACCTCTACTTACTACGAACCACTTTTCTCCCTATAAAAAATTAATATAACTATACCGTTTGTTTCTATTAAAACTAGATTCAATAAGGATTCTAACCATATAAATTAAGCCACCTAATTATTTTTGTACAATTTATGGTGAATTTCCAAAGTTGAAACAGGGGATCTAGAAATTTCTCTGACCCTGTTTCACTAAAACTCAGATATCTCATAAAATATAATACCTTTACCTGTTTTGCTTATTCCATAAGAAAATAGACATAATAAGATTTAATTTCATATATTATTCACCATCAAACCATGTCTCTACGATTTTTAGTGATTTTTAAAAGTCATGCTATTTCTGATACTTAAATCTGTTTTTAAGTTACTTTCACATTTTTCTTAGTTTTCATGTGATAGTTTCTACTTATTCATACATACTATTAAACATGTATATCATCAGCCCTTCTATTAGTTAATCACTAGCAAGTATTTACACATCATTCATTGATCATATCATATCAAAAGAAACCAAGTTCCTATACATGCCATACACAAAACGAAACGTCTAACTATACCAATGTGATTCCTTCGATAGTGTGATCGGGTCTCCGACGTTTCCTTCGATCCCCGAGTGGCTTGATAAAAACTATAAGAAAAAGAAAATAAAGAGAGTAAGCACTAGGCTTAGTAAGCTTACAAGCAAATAAATTACAACATTCAAAGATAATGAATAATTATACATAATGTCACCTAGCCTCATAAACTTTCTTTACTTCTCATTTTCTACCTTCTTCTTTACTTACTTACCTTCTTTCTTACCTGACCTTTCACTATTCATAAATATAATCTACCTTCCCTTTTGCTGATAATTCACTGTAATTTAACGTGTACAATGACCCATTGAACCACTCGGAATACTAAGGATACTTTGGGTCGTTCTGTCTATCAATATCTCGCCAATGCCATGTCTTCGACATGGACTTACATGAATTATTCCTGTCTCCAATGCCATATATATATAATATGGGCTTATATGGCTCATTCCTGTCTCCAAAGCCATATAACTGATATGGACTTACATGGCTCATTTCTCCTCCGTCTGTCTCACAACCCCAATATCCTAATATTCCTAAGGTTCAAACTGGGCTTCCTAATGCTTTTTCTCTCACACTTTGCCTTTAATTTGACTTTAAATATTCTCATAAAATAAGTATATAAATGCTGGAAATTTACAATAATAATGTAAAATAAAAGAATATTGCATTTATTTCATCAGAACTTACCTCGTATGCAAAAATAGCTTGCTTTTACATTTCGTCCACAACTTGGTATTTTCTCCATTTTAGCTTGAATTTCAGTTTTCCTTGCTCTATCATTTAAAATATAGTCTAATTAGGACTCAAATTATTCAAATTAACCTAAAATCATATTTTGGCAAAATTACAATTTTGCCCCTAAACTTTTGCATATTTACACTTTTTCCCCAAAGCTCGTAAATTAAACTTCAGCCTATTTTCTTATGTTTCATGACATGCTGGTCATTTTTCCCTTCTATGGCAGCATCAAATTCATACTCTAACAAGCACTTATGACTATTAGGTATTTTTACTGATTAAGTCCTTTTACTCGCTTTTGCTTAAAACCGAGTAGTACAAGTTGTCTAACATAATTTAAAACCTCATATTCTATCATAAAACACCAAAATACACAAATTTCAGCTATGGGTATTTTTCCAAATATGAACCCTAACTTAAATTATTGCTAGCATAAGCTTTATCGAGCTCTGGGACTCAAAACGTAAAGAACATTAAAAACGGGCTTGGAATCACTTACCATGGAGCTTGAAAGCTTGAAACAAACCCTAGCTATGGAGAACCCTTGAAATTTCGTCCTAATGAAGAAGATGGACAAAAATTGGCTTTTAATTTTGTTTTTAATTCATTTTACCCCTAAATGACCAAAATGCCCTTACTACTAAACTTTCCAAAAATTCCTTCCATGTCCTAATTTTGTCCATGAACTTAAAATTGGTCAAATTCTATTTAAGACCTCCTAATTAATATTTCAAAGCAATTTCATACTAAAAACTTCTAGAATGCAAGTTTTGCAAATTATTCGATTTAGTCCCTAATCTCAACTTAAGCACTTTATGCATAGAATTTCATCACGAAATTTTCACACAATCATGCAAACATATCATAGACCTCAAAATAATAATAAAATAAATTTTTCTACCTTGAATTTGTGGTTTCGTAACCACTATTCCGTTTAGGCCCTATTTCGGGATGTTACAGTATGACTATGCCAAGCCTAATTTAGCGAGGGCTGAATCGAGTATTGTGAGACCTACTATTGCTGCAAATAACTTCAAACTGAAGCCAAACACCATTCAGATGATCCAACAGTTTATTCAGTTCGATGGTTTGCAAGATGAGGATCCAAATACTCATTTGGCCAACTTTCTGGAGTACTGTGATACTTTCAAAATTAATTGTGTTTCTGATGATGCCATTCGCCTTCGGTTATTTCCCTTTTCATTGAGGAATAAAGCTAAATTGTGGTTGAACTCTCTTCCATGAGGGTTTATCACTACTTGGGACCAAATGACTGAAAATTTTCTATTGAAATACTTTCTGCCAGCCAAGACGGCAAAGTTGAGGAATGATATCTCTTCCTTTGTGCAAATGGACTTAGAAAACCTATACGATGCATGGGAGAGGTATAAGGATTTATTGAGAATGTGCCCTTACCATAGGTTACCCTTATGGTTATAAGTTCAGACTTTCTACAATGGTTTGAACCCCTCAACTAGATAACTGATCGATGCAGCCGCTGGCGGTACCCTAAATAAAAAAACACCTAAGGAGGCTTATGAGTTTATTGAAGAGATGTCACTGAATAATTATCAGTGGCAAGTCATGAGAACAAAGCCGAGAAAAGTCACTGTGTTTTCAACCTCGACACAGTCACCATGTTATCAAACCAGGTAGAGCTCTTAAATAAAAAGATTGATGGTCTATGTGTTTCTACGCAGGTACATCCGGTAATGCAGTATGACACAAGTGGAGGACGAATGAATAATCCAGAATGCCTAGCCTACGACCCTAGCACTGCGAACGAACAAGTCAACTATATGGGTAACAATTCTAAACCTCGAAATAACCCTTATAGTAATACTTATAATGCAGGTTGGAGGAATCATTCCAACTTCTCTTGGGTTGGTCAAGGCAATCAAAGATCACAGCCCCCTTCAGGCTTTCAACCACCTTACCAACAGGAGAAGAAACTGAACCTTGAAGAGATGCTAATGACATTCATATCGGTGTTAGAAACACATTTCCAAAACACCGAAACAACGCTTAAAAATCAGCAAGCATCAATTCAAGGGCTCGAGAATCAAACAGGCCAACTTGCTAAGCTGATCTTAGAAAGACCACAAGGTAGCTTGCCTAGCAACACCGAGACTAACCCAAAAGAGCAACTCCATGCGATTACTGTTTGATATGAAGAAGGGTTTGTTGAGTCCAAACCAAAATCAAGGCAAGAAAACGTGGTAAGTAAAAATAAGGTGGATGAGAACCAAAGTAAACAAAAATCGGTGAATAAAAAATATACACCTCGTGTGCCAGACCTCAACGCGATAAAGAAAGACCACATAGATGAAAAATTCGGCAAATTTTTTAACCTTTTAAAAAAATACATATTAACTTACCGTTTATTGAAGCTCTTTCACAGATGCCCAACTCAGTTAAATTTTTAAAGGAGCTTCCGATAAACAAACGAAAGTTAGATGATTCGTCGTATGTGGAATTATGATCGTGATTATTAGCGATAAGTTTTATAAATTTATAATTAATTGTTCTTGAAACTAACTATTATCACGATGAAGGCAAATGTACCTATCGAACAGTAGTATAGCTTTAGCAAGACCAGATTGTCAAACCCAAAGAAACTAAAAGTACTAGCATTAACTGTCTTTTTATTATCTAGCCTAAAAATAAAATGGGTTTGTTTATCTAAACTAATTAACTAAACTAGGAAATCACAAAAAATAGGTTGGGGAAAATACTTTTGGAAAAACAATTGATCTAAGACAATACCCAAGGAAAAATCCACCTAGACTTCACTTGTTATTTGACACTGAATCGGACAATTTATTCATTTAACTTGTTCCGTAAAAATCCCTGAGTTATGTTATTATCCCTATTCAAGACTAATAACGTGTAACCCTAGGTTGAATAATTGAAATCTCTTTCTAATTAACACCCTAAGGTTGCATTAATTCGATCTATGGATCCCTTATTAGGTTTCACCCTAATCCAGCAAAATCTTGTCACCCTATCTCTAGGCACACAATCAACTCTGCTTAATTATGACAAAGTTACTCCTAGATAGGGACTATTCATCCTCCAAATAAGAGCATTAACTTGAATCAATATCCTGAACTATCGAAACAAGAATTAAGAACTCATAATTAAGAACAAGTTAAATATTTATCATACAATTCAGATAATAATAACAAGATCCGTCTTAGGTTTCATTCCCCTTAGATATTTAGGGGGTTTAGTTCATAACTAAAAAGGAAAACATCTTAGAAGAGTAATGAATACAAAACATAAAGAAAACCCAAAACTCCTGAAGGGAAATTGAGGAAAAATCTTCAGTCTTGATGATGAATCTGACTTCTAAGATGGACCAATCAGCTTTCTTTGAGTAATTCCTTACTCCCTACTTTTCGTGTCCCCTTTAGTCCTCCTCTAGGGTGTTTAAATAGGTTTTAGAATACCTAAAAGCCCTCAAACTTGCCCTTTTCCGAATAGAACTAAACTTGGGTTCAGCAGGGACACGCCCGTGTACGATTACTTCAAGCTGTGGTCAAGGCTGAGGGATCAACATGCCCGTTCTAAGGTTGTTTTAGGTCATGTTCGAGCCTGTTAGAATGGCACGGGCATGTGTTCTGCCCGTGTGAGGAAGTCCAGGCCGTCTTGTTCTCCCACGTCGGCCCATTTTCTCTGTTTTTGGCCCGTTTCTTGTTCTTTTTGCTCTCCTATGCTCACCTAAGTATAAAACATGAAATTAAAGGATTAGGAGGATCAAATTCACCAAATCTAAGGAGAAATCATTCATAAATGTGTTAAGCATGGGATAAAAATATGTATAAATTACGGTTTATCAAATACCCCCACACTTAAGCGTTTGCTTGTCCTCAAGCAAAATCCCCAATTCACAGTTAAGAATTCTTTTTTCTCAAATTATAATTCCTATCAATAATATCTCAAGCTAATCCATAAATAATCATACATTGAGAATTCAACTAAAAGAACATTAAAGTTTCAAACATTCCAAGTTGAGCATTTAATCATGAAAAATATAAGCATCTCCCCTTATTCAAATAATCACCTTTGATTTAAAATCTCATAGAGTTTAACATCCTCACTAAAGATTCACTCAAATCACTCGAAGTGTTTAAGGATAATGAATGTAGCATTCAATAGTCAATATGAAAAGTTATTACCATAGGCTTGCATGAAAGTCAAATCTCCACCACTATAAATTGAGATGATACATCAATCAAGAGGCCTTTAGAGGGTTGTAACGAGGCTTGGTTAGGGGGTGTGGTCACCAGCTGAAAGAGAGGGTTAAAATTGAGATTGAATTGAAAGATTACTGAACTAGAAAACTAGTTACTCATCAATTACGTACAAGAGAGCTTCCTCTCGGAATATGGAATTTAAATACTTGAGCTCAAAAATGAAAGATCACTACTAATATGTATTTATTTTTAAGAACAAGTTAAATAACATAGACTAACTATTAAGAACAAGACATAGCCAAGCAATTTATTCAAATCAAATCTCGACAAAAATAGGGATCAAATTAATTGAGAGAATTTCAACAATAATGAGTTAAGGGTTAATATTGGGGATAAATCAAGGAATGGCTTGTTAGGCTCAAAGGGGTTTACTAAGGGTTAATTGTGAAGGTAGGCTTTTCATGGCATGAGTGGGTTAATCCTAAGTGCCTCTATCATCTTGACATATCAAATCAAATGGTGTGGTCTTGACATGCATAATCAAGTAAGTTTTAGAATAACAATTCGATATTGACGCACTAAAGCAATAATAAAAGTGAGCATAAAAGAAATAATAGATGCCCTTTAAGGGCTCAAAATCTCACAAAAATTATGGCTTTTTGATGTTCAAAGCTGTGGATTTAAATTCAAGGTAATACCTAAACTTGGGAAAACATCCTAAAATTTTAACTTCTCAAAAATCAACTTATCATGCTTAATTCTCTAATGTCTTAAAGTATAAATAATCAATGCATGAATGCCTATGTTTTAATTCAAGATATATCAATAAAAATCATAATTTAATCAAAATTCATCCTAAAAATGATATGAGAGATTCACAAGAAAACAAGACAAAATTCAGGTATTTTTTTATAGTGAGATAATTTACCCCCCACACTTAAGATGTACATTGCCCTCAATGTACAAAGATAAAGTTAGTGGCAGTTATATATATAAAATCATAAGATAGGGAGAGAAGTGAAACTTCCTGACTGTTAAGTGAATGAACTCCCTAGTTTGGAGTTATGTAGAGTGGAGTAGGATACTCCGGTGGTGGTAGAGGTTGGGTTCCACAAGGGTTGCGCCAAAAGAATATTATATCTCGTGGTTGAGTAGGGCGTGGTAGTCGTGGAGAACCTTTTTCAGTGGAGTTTGAACTTCCTAAGTAATTGTAAGCTTTGTAGCTCTTTATAACTATGATAAAATCAGGAACTTTTTAGGAATATAGAGAATAATTACTCATAATAAAATAGCCGAGAATAATCTTTACCGGTTTCTGTTCGGTGTGACATAGCTCACCTTTACTCTTGCTTACCACAGTTTCTTGATTTGGTTCTGGTTTAGATGTAACTAATCCTTCCTCATTTCTAACGTTGATTGCATTGAGTTGTTCTCTTGGGTTAGGTTCAGTATTACTTGGCAAGCTACCTTGTGGTCGTTCAGAAATTAATTTAGATAGCTGGCCTATCTGAGTTTCGAGCCCTTGGATTGACGCTTGTTGATTTTTAAGCGTCGTCTCGGTATTCTGAAAGCGAGTTTCTGACACTGTGATAAAATTCGTTAGCATTTCTTCAAGGTTCAGTTTTTTCTCTTGTTGCTAAGGTGGTTATTGGAAGCCTGAGGGTGGTGGTGGTCTCTGATTGACCTCCTCATGAGAAGTTTGGGTGATTCCTCCAACCTGCATTATAAGTATTGCTATAAAGGTTATTTTGGGCTTGAGGATTATTATCCATGTAGTTCAATTGCTCGTTCTCCATGCTGTGGCTATAGGTTGAATATTCTGTATTGCTCGATCCTCCTCCACTTGCTTCACATTGCATCACTGGATGAACCTGTGAAGAACCAAGAAAACCATCAATTTTTCTATTCAAAAGTTCTACTTGATTTGAGAGCATGGTGACTGAATCGACGTTAAAAACGCCACCTGCTTTCGTTGGCTTTGTCCTTATGACTTGCCACTGATAATTATGTAGTGACATCTCTTCTATAAATTCATAAGCATCTTCAGGTGCTTTATTATTGATAGTCCCACCAGCGGCTGCGTCAACCATTTGTCTAGTCGAGGGATTCAGACCATTGTGGAATGTTTGAACCTGTAGCCAGAGTGGTAACCCATAGTGAGGGCATCTTCTTAAAAAGTCCTTGTATCTTCCCATGTATCGTAGAGTGTTTCTAAATCCATCTGTACAAAAGAGAAAATATCATTACATAATTTCGCCATTTTAGCAGGCGAAAAATAATTTAATAAAAATTTTTCAGTCATTTGTTCCCAAGTAATGATTGATTCTCGTGGTAACGAGTTCAACCACTATTTAAGTTTATTCCTTAACGAAAAAAAGAATAACCGAAGACGAATGGCATCATTAGAAACACCATTAATTTTAAATGTGTCGCAGAATTCTAGAAAATTTGCCAAGTG
Source organism: Gossypium anomalum (assembly GCA_025698475.1). Lineage (NCBI taxonomy): Eukaryota > Viridiplantae > Streptophyta > Magnoliopsida > Malvales > Malvaceae > Gossypium > Gossypium anomalum. Next base: position 10,079,669 of record CM046961.1, read on the forward strand.
AATGTTGGGATCCTAATCCTGCAAACCATCAAACTGAACAAATTGCTATATCATTTGAATCGTGTTAGGTTTCAGTTCAAAATTATTTGCAGCAATAGCAGGCCTAACTATACTTGACTCGGTTCCTGTTAAATTAGGTTTAGCATAATCATACATAGTACGAGGAGTAGGATTCTGATTTACTAGATCGCAGCAATCGCATGAGGTATCAGATTTTCCTGATTTTCGGCCATCTCCTCGGCTGTAATTGGAATATCATTCTCTTGCTCTCCCTCTGTGTATCTTAGGCTTCGCTTTTTCTCGTCGATTCACAGAGTCATGCGATCGATTTCTTTGTCAAAAAGTAATGGTCCCGACGGGTTTTTTCTAGTCATAAACTATAAAAACCTGCCAGAAAGAGAAAATTTAGTAACAAAAACTAAACAAAAACTTAAATTGCAGTAAAAGTAAATGGCTAAAGTAATAAAAATCGAGTGTTCCTAATATCTTAGTTCCCCGAAAATGGTGCCAAAAACTTGATTGTGATTATTCGTGATAAGTTTTATAAATTTATATTTAATCGTTCTTGAAACTAACTATTATTACGATGAAGGCAAGTGTACCTATCGAACAGTAGTATAGCTTTAGCAAGACCAGATTGTCAACCCAAAGAAACTAAAAGTACTAGTATTAACTGTCTTTTTATTATCTAGCCTAAAAATAAAATGGGTTTGTTTATCTAAACTAATTAACTAAACTAAGAAATCACAGAAAATAGGTTAGGGAAAATACTTTTGGAAAAATGATTGATCTAAGACAATACCCAAGGGAAAATCCACCTAGACTTCACTTGTTATTTGACTCCGAATCGGACGATTTATTCATTTAACTTGTTCCATAGAAATCCCTGAGTTATGTTATTATTCCTATTCAAGACTAATAACGTCTAACTCTAGGTTGAATAATTGAAATCTCTTTCGAATTAATACCTTAAGGTTGCATTAACTCGATCTATGGATCCCCTTATTAGAATTCACCCTAATCTGGCAAAATCTTGTCACCCTATCTCTAGGCGCGCAATCAACTCCGCTTAATTATGACAAAGTTACTCTTAGATAGGGACTATTCATCCTCCAAATATGAGCATTAACTTGAATCAATATCCTGAAATATCGAAACAAGAATTAAGAACACATAATTAAAAACAAGTTAAAGATTTATCATACAATTCTGATAATAATAACAAGATCCGTCTTAGGTTTCATTCCCCTTAGGTATTTAGGGGGTTTAGTTCATAACTAAAAAGGAAAGCATCTCAGAAGAATAATGAATACAAAACATAAAGAAAACCCAAAACTCCTGAATGGAAATTGAGGAAAAACCTTCAGTCTTGATGATGAATCCGGCTTCTAAGATGGACTAATCGGCGTTCTTTGAGTAATTCCTTACTCCCTACTTTTTGTGTCCCTTTTAGTCCTCCTCTAGGGTGTTTAAATAGGTTTTAGAATGCCTAAAATCCCTCAAACTTGCCCTTTTCCGAATAGAACTAAACTTGGGTTCAGCAGGGACACGCCCGTGTGACACGCTCGTGTGCAATTACTTCAGGCCGTGGTCAAGGCTGAAGGATCAACACGCCCGTGCTAAGGTTGTTTTAGGCAGTGTTAGAGCCTATTAGAATGGCACGGGCATGTGTTCTGCCCGTGTGAGGAAGTCCAGGCTGTCTTGTTCTCCCACATCAGCCCATTTTCTCCGTTTTTGGCTCGTTTCTTGTTCTTTTTGCTCTCCTATGCTCACCTAAGTATAAAACATGAAATTAAAGGATTAGGAGTATCAAATTCACCAAATCTAAGGAGAAATCATTCATAAATGTGTTAAGCATGGGATAAAAATATGTATAAATTACGGTTTATCAAATTAAATGTAGTTTGCTCAGCAATTCTACAAACAAACTACCCAACAAGTTGAAAGATCCAGGGAGTTTTACTATTCCTTGTTTAATTGGTAGTTTAAATATTGATAATGCTTTGGCTGATTTAGGGTCAAGTATAAATTTCATGCCTTATAAAATGTTTAAACAACTAAGTATTGGGAAACCTAAACAAACTAGGATGAGTATTCACCTGGCAGACAAAACTGTTAGATTTCCTAGGGGTATTGTTGAGGACGTACTCGTTAAGATTGATAAATTTATATTCCCAGTCGACTTTATTGTTCTAGACATGGATGAGGATAGGGACTTACCTTTAATTTTAGGTCGGCCCTTTTTAGCAACTGCCAGAACTATCATAGATATTGGTACAGGTGAATTAACACTTTGTGTAGTGACGAAACAATCACTCTTCAGGCTCGTGATTCGGTTAAGACATCGAGTGATGAAGGTGATTTTCTAAATCCTGACAATAAGACTAATCTCTTTGCAGGAAAATTTTTCGAGAAGCACAAACGAGCCACGTTCTAGTTCATTCGACAACATTAGAACAATTCATGAAGAGCGAAGGCTTCAAATCAATGAACTAGACGAATGGCAGACACATGTCAAGGAGAAACCAAAAATACACAATGTCGAATCAAAACAAAACCATGACGAGCATAAAGATGAGACGAACCAAATCAAGGCAGGTGACTAGGTGTTTTTAGATGAAACCGACCCTCGAATTTTCACTTCAGAGCTTAACGCAAACGGAGTAACTCCTTTGAAGATACTCAATATCTTTCTATACAGTACAATCAAGGTAACCCATTCTCATTTTAGCACTTTTAAGGTAAACAATACTCGATTTAAACCTTATTTAAATAAAGGAATTGACAGCGAGACAGAGGAGTCTCGACTTTGTGATCCACTGTGACCATGTGAATAAGAGATAAGTCAAGCTTAGACTCTAAATAAGTGCTTCTCGAGAGGTAACCCGAGTACTAACACTGATAATTTTCTTATTTTTATTTCTATTTCATATTATGCATTTTTTTGACCCACACGGCCTGGACACACAGGCGTGTCCTAGGCCGTGTGACTTAACACGGGGGCGATAATAACTTACACGGTCGTGTAACCCATACGGCCTGGACACACGGGCGTGTCCTTGGCCGTGTAATCTATACAGCCAGGACACACTGGCGCGTCCTCGGCCATGTGAGCCCTGCAGCTTAAATCCCCAAAAATCGACAAAGACATGGGCTTAAAGTAGTCCACACGGGCGTGTGACACAGCCGTGTGGACCACACGTCCTAGACACACGGATGTGTCCTAGGCCGTGTGAAAAATAGAGCTAAATTTTTAATTTTTAAACAAGTTAGAGAGCTACATGGGCGAGGCACGCGGCCATAACACACAGGTGTGTGAGAAGCGAACAACATTGCACATGGCCGTGCGACACGACCGTGTGAACTACGCAGCCTTAACACATGGGTATGTCAAGGCCGTCTGAAGACTGGGATTATTTTATTAATCACACACGGGCTAGGAGCCAGACCACATGGGCGTGGGACATGACTGTGTAGCCCAACACAGACCGTTACACAACTGTGTCACCCATAAAATCCCAAATCCCTAATTTTCTTTCTACTTTGTCTTCTTTTCCCTCTCAAAAGACCTAGCCGCCGCAGCCCTTTTCACTCCTCTGTTTCGGTCGCAGCACCGCCCTCCCCCTCTCCCTTGTCCTTCTCACACTCGACCCTCATTAGCCGCCCTCCTTTTTCCCCTCTTCCTCCTTCTTCCTTTTTCTTCTGCCTTTCTCCCTTTCCCTTTTGTTTTCCTCTCCATTCGACACCTACCACTCCGACCACCACCTCTACTCGCACCACCGTCTCAGCCCCGTTTCCCCCATCCACCGACCGTCTGTACCTTCGGTCACTACTTTCGGTTTCCTATTTTAACGTTAACATTTATTATTTTTATTATTATAGTAGTTATTTTATGCTAATTCTTTATTATGCTTATTTTTATTCCATTTCTTTATTATTTTATTTTATTTTCATTGGTTATTATCATTAGTATAGTTACCCACTATTTTGATCTCCATTTGACCTTTTATCTTCACATTGAATTTGTTCTTTTATCTATGTATTCCTGCTTCTTACTTTTCTTTCTAATATGATTGTTATTTGCCAATTTTTTTTTTATTCTTAGTTATTATTGTTAGTATTCTTTATTAAGTATAGCCTACTTTGTTTTTTTTTAAGTTCTGATTTATGTTTATTTTGGATTCGTTTATTTATTTATTTATGTATTTACTTTTTCATCACTATAATTCATACTTAGAGACACTGTATGAAGTTTGCATACTTTGATTTCGAATATTCTGTTGTAGGAGTAAATTGTTATTTAGGATTATTTGACTTTTATTTGGCGACGCATTCTTTATTGACACATTCTTTTATTATTGCAGATACATCATGGTAAAAATTCAAGGCAAGTCCAAAGTCACCGTCCCCTCTTCGAAAAAACAGAAGGGCCCCGGTGGGACCTCCTCCTCGAGCGCATTCACCGAGGTCTACCACCCTTATCTACGATTCTCGGTAGGCCCTCAGGAGGATCTACTTCAGTTACTTCGAAAATGACTACTCGGTCTAGGCCGCTGCATTAATTGTGCTGTACTGGAGCAGGTCCGCCTAGCTGACGAGGCTCGCGCCTTCATTACTATAGCTCTATAGGACAGATTCTTTGCCATCATCGAGCCCACCTATATGGAGCTGACATTAGAGTTATGTTCGAAATTTATGGTTCAGCAAGTTATGACGGTCCAAGACGAGCCAGGTACCATCACCTTTCGTCTTGGTGGTTTGGTATGCCAGATGAGCGTCCCTGAGTTTGCCACGGCTATGGGGCTTTACACTAAAGAATTTATAAGAGTCGAGAACTTTCTTAGACTCCATCGACACATCTACTATTCACCATCACGATGTTGGAACGAGCTTACAGGGAGTCAGATACTTTATGACCCAAGTCGCTCGAAGGTGACGTCTCTCCCACCAACCCTACAGTACCTTCATGCCCTACTAGCTCATACTTTGACAAGAAGGAGAGAGAGCACAGGATTTGTTAGTACCTATGATGCCTACTTTCTATGGAGCATGGCTACCGAGCATGTTTTGAATCTAGCGTACTTTATTGCTCTCGCCTTTCACCATCAAACCGAATGCCACAAGAACGGGGCCATCTGTCTTGGCCCTTATTTGACTTGTCTCACTCGACACTTCAGTTTACTCGACACACATAAGCAATCTTTGGCACTTACCCTCGTCGGCCAGATGTCCCCTCAGGGCATCTCGAGCATGATCCACATGAGGGTGATCGAGCGACGACGTGGAGTGGACCCCCCTTAGTACAGACTACTCCAGTCTGACATTCAGTATGACCCAGAGGACTTCATTGATGATGTTCCTCCCTATCACGAGGACCCACCAAAGCCTCTACTATCGAGTCATCGACATGCTCCTTCTGCTGCTAGCTCTCGAGGAGTATCCTACGAGGAATTCACCAGTTTCCGTCAGTACTGTGCTGAGAGGTTCGACAGTATTGATGCCACATTGCAGTAATTTGTCAGCATTTTCATCTTTCTCCTTCAGCGCCACTGGCTCGTGACATTGATCAATCTGATGATGAGGACCATTGAGTCCATTTATCTTTTTATTTTATTTTTTTATTTTTATTTTTTATTTTTTTATTTTTATTTTTATGTTTATTTTGTTTTTATATTTTGAACTTTATTTTAATTATTATGGTTGTTTCTAATCGAGTAACCATCTTAATCCTCTTCAGTATTGTGTTATTGTAACAGCCTAATTTTTAGTGGTATCAAGAATAGAGATTTGAGATCACTAAATCCAACGGGTGATTTAAAAATTTAATAAATTAATATCTATGAGTCAAATGTGAATATAAAAGCATTTTTGAATCAGTGAATTTGGTGATTTAAAAGAATTAATTAGGTAAATTGGGTCAAGAATGAGGTATCGAGACCTCGACTTCATAAACCGAGCCATAAATATTTTTAGAAATATTTATGGAGTGTTGGTGAGGTTGTATTAAAATTTAGTCAGAAAATTTTGACGTTTGGGTAGTTAATTAAATAAAAAGGACTAAATTGAAAAAGGTATAAAAGTTGCTAAAATGATTAAATAGCTCAATTGTTAAATGAAGAAGGATCTAAAGTGCAAATAAGCCCAAAGGAGATATTTTGGGCGGCAATAGCTGAGAAAAATCAGAAAATGGGTGAAATAAGGGTAAAATTGGAAAATTGCCAAAATTAACTAAATAAAAATGGGACTAAATTGGAATATCTAGAATTCTCTTCATTTCTCTTCATATTTATCAGCTGAAAAAACAGCCATGGAGGAGGGTTCAAGCTGGTTTTCATACTCTAGCTTCATGTAAGTTTAATTCTTGCTTTTTCCTTAAAATTTTTATGTTTTTGGACTTTTACAATTGGGTCCAACTTACTATTTCATTAGTTTTTGATTTCCATGGCTAATTTTTGAAGTTGTTATGGATGATTACTGGAAGAATATGATGAATAAACTTAGAATTGAAGCTTTAATTTTGATATATGGTGATTTTATCAAGTAAAATTGATGAAAATTGGTTTAGGACCTAATTGTGAAAGAGTTTGGAATTAAGGTCTAGTGTTAAAGTTCTGGTTTTCAAGGGTTATGAAGTAGTTTAAAATGATAAAATAAAGTATTAAATAAGAAAAATTAACTCAATTGAAGAGTTAATTAAGCAAGGATTGAATTGTATGAATTATGAAATTTGGGGCAAAATGGAAATCAATATTTTGCACTAAAACTGTTTTGGGCAGCAGCAGTAGTCTAACTTTGAAAAATCACCAAAAATTTTAGAAATTGAATTAGAGGATGAATAAAATATGAAATTAAATCTTATTGAGTCTAGTTTCTTATAAAAGAAATTATGTAAGCAATGGAATTGTAAATCATGAGATACAATAACTTTTGTGAGACAAGGTTAGAATGATTTTAGGTTCCCCTATTCTGAGTTTGTAAAATCATCAAAAATTGAATAAAAATAATTAGGGGCTTAAATTTATATGTTTAGAATCTTGAATGAGTCTATTTTCACAAGAAATAAACGAGGACATCATTCGAATCCTGTATGAGAAGATAATTAATTTTAAGTGAAGAAGGGTTGTAACTATTAGACAGCAGAACAGGGGAGACTTCAATGAATAAACTGTATTAATTGGCCCAACCAAAAATTCTGAAAATTTTATGGTAAGAAGATATGTGAGTCTAGTTTCAGGGAAAATTAGCGTATCTTAATTTTGAGTTCTGTTAACTCAAGATAAAAATAATTTAGTGACTATGACACGGATGGATAGCTTGAATATTCACATAAGTAAAGAGTGAAAATTATGGATAATGTTACTTACAAGTGTGTTATTTATACTATGGATGTGGATGGAGAGGAGGAGGAGGAAAAATATACATATGTGTATGAATGACTTGTGTATAAATTGACCACGTGCCCGATTATAATAGATAAACGTTGAATTAGAAATGATATAATGTTTTATTTGAAATGTTTATTATGAAATTATGATTATCGCTATAATACAAAAAAAAATCAAACTTATGAATTTATATAACTAAATTTTAGTGACCATAATTTAATATTATTAAAATTTAATATTATTTTATGAATGGTGATTAATATTTATGTATGTTAATTGTTATGAAAATATATTTAAATTATTTGTAAGTGTTTCGTACTTCTTGGTAATAGCTCGTACTCTATTCCGGTGATAGATACGAGTAGAGGGTGTTAAATTTTTGGTATCAGAGCTATGGTTTAGTCGGTTCTCGGACCAAATGTAGTATATGTGATAGTGTGATATCTCTCGACTCTAATGAAATTTGTTTTATTTACAGAAAGAGATTTTTTTTTGTCAACCGAGCTAATTCTGATAATGCTAAAAGCGATACTCAAGTATACGAGTAGAAAGTTGATTATGATGAATCGGTACCAAAAAAAAAAGAATAAATATTTTATAATACATGTCGATGATGAATATTATGTTATATGTATTATTAAAAGCAAATTATATTATTACATGAAATATTGTGCTGATGACTAAATTACAAAATATATAATGTAATATATGAAGAACATGATAATGATTATTAGAGAATTATGAATGAATAGTGAATTTTAAAATATATTACATGTATTGAAGATAAAGAAGATATAAGTATATAAATTATTGGTACAAGAATTAAATTGTAAAGCATGTAAAAATATTATGCGAAAGGTGTAAAAGTGATATACATGTATGAAATAATTTGCCCAAGTAGACAAGATTAGAATTACTAGAATGTTAAGGGACCTGAGCATGCTCTCTGAATATTAGCACTCCGGTGCTCTCTGAATATTAGCACATCAGTGCTCTCTGAATATTAGCACATCAGTGCTCTCTGAATATTAGCACTCCAGTGCTCTCTGAATATTAGCACGTCGGTGCTCTCGATTATTAGCACGCCGTGCTCTCTCGATATTTAGCACGTCGGTTGCTCTCTCGATTAGCACATTTGTGCTTCTCTCATATAGCACTTCATTGTTCTGCTTCATTAGTGCATAAAAATGCACCTCTGTATAAGTCTCGTATATCCGAAGTGTTCTATCTAGTCTACTGGGCCTCTGCTTAGTAAAAAGTAAAGAAATTTTCATTACAAGATAAATGATTATCTCTAAGTAAAAAAAAATGTTAGTTATGATAAAGCAGAACTCGTAAAAAAATACGGATAAATATTTTATAGTACTTGAGAATGATAAATGTTATATGAATAAATACATGAAAATTAAATTATGAGGCTTTACGATCTATACCCCTTTACTAGTACAATTATATGCAATGAAATTCATGAGATTTATATTCATTAAGTTCAAAAGTAGAAAATGAAAAGTTTAATAGTTGAGCAATTGATAATACAGTCGAAATTGAGAATGAGTTAATAAGTAAAGATGGGTTCTGAATAGAAATATCATGTTTTTTTTGAAAACTAGCTGAAATATATAGTACCACTGTTAAAGAAAGAAGTTCTTTATAGGAAAATCGATTTATTCAGACATAGTATTTACAGAATAGTTAACTAAAAATTTCTTTCGAATTAGTTTCTTGAGTGAACTGAATGATGTGAAATTATTAATGACTATATTAGTCAATGAATTGGTGAATGAAAAAAAAAAAGAAAAAAAAAAAAGAAAAGAAGAAGAAGAATAATAAGATATTTGAACATAGCTGTTACAGTTATCTTCTTATCAGTTGCTTATAATTTTGCAGTACCTCTACATTTATCTACAATTCCGCTTTTCACTATTTTGGGAATTTCATCCAATTTTCAGGGCAGTTTCAAATCTCTTCTCCTCTTATGATATTTATGTTTTTACTGTGATTGTCTATTTTCGTACCTTGAGGACAATGTACATCTTAAGTGTGGGGAGGTTATTTATATGATTATTTGAAAATCCCTAAATTATGCCTTGTGTTTAAGTAATTTTCTCATACTACTATTATAATGAATTTTTATTGATTTGTGATTATCATTTATGTGTTTTAGATTAAATTTATAGATATTTGTGCATTGACGGTTTAAACTTTAAGATACTAGAGAATCAAGCATGACAAGTCTATTTTTAGAAAAAAAATTTAGGTTGTTTTCCTAAATTGAGGAATTACCTTGAAGTTTGAAATTTGCAAGATTGACATCAAAAACCATAATTTTTGTGAGATTTTGAGCCATTAGAGCATACATTTATTTCTTGCTCACTTTATTATTCGTTATAAATGTGTTAATATTGAATTGTTATTCTAGAACTTGCTTCGATTATACATGTTGAGACCACACCTTTGATTTGATGTACTGAGATGATAAAGGCACCTAGGTTTTAACCCACTTATCCCATAAAAAGCTTACCTCCATAATTAACTGTTAGTGAACCCCTTTGAGCCTAACAAACTGTTTCTTAATTTACCCTTAATATTAACCCATACATCATACTTCTTGATTCACTGAGAATTTTTCCTATTCTTTTGACTCCCTTTTTGTCGAGATTTGATTTGGTTGGTTGCCTAACTATGTTCTTTTATTTTAGTTTTTAAATTTTCTCTTATTGTTCTTGTTCTTAAAAAAAACATATATGTTGATTATTATTAGTTCTTTGAGTTGACCTTAAGTAGTTAATTTCATATTCTAAGAAGAAGCTCGTGTTATTCTTTAATTTCGATTGATGTAATTATTCATATTAGTTTATTTTTCTAGTTAGGTAATTTATCAATTCGATCTTGATTTTAACCTTCTTTTTCAGCCTTTATCCACACCTTTAACCCAAGCCCCATTACAACCCTTTAAAGACCTTTTGATTTGTGTATCATCTCATTTATAGTGGTGGAGATTTGATTTTCATGCAAGCTTATGGTAATAATTTTTCACATTTGACTTTTGAGTGCTAAATTTTTTAACCTTGAACACTTTGAGTGATTTGAGTGAATCGTTAGTGAGGATGTCAATTATTGTTGATTTTTGAATTAAAGGTAATTATTTAGATAAGGGGAAATACCTATGTTTTCATGCTTTAAAAATGATAGATTTGGATCGCTTGTGCATTTAGTACTCTTTTAGTTGAATTATCAATATATGATTATTTGGGAATTATGATAAAACATTATTGATGAGAATTATGAATTGAGAAAGTTAATTTTAATTGTGAGTTGAGGATTTTGCTTGAGGACAAGCAAACGCTTAAGTGTGGGGATATTTGATAAACCATAAAAGTAACACATTTTAATCCCATGCTTAGCATGTTTTTAGATGATTTATTATTTAATTTAGTGAATTTGATGCTTTTAATCCTTTAATTTCATATTTTATATTTAGGAGAGCATAGGGGAGCAAAAGGAGCAGAAAACAGGCCAAAAATGGACAAAATGAGCTGATTTAAAGATCCACACAGCCAAGACCATTTCCACACGGGCAGAGCACACGCCCGTGTGAGCCACACGGGCTAGCCACACGCCCATGTGGTAGCCCGTGTTGATATCACTCCTGGTTTCCCAAACACGTGGAAAACACCAATTTTTAGGATTTCTGAGCATTAAAAAGTCTATATAAACACACTAGAAGAAGACCTAAGAGGACACGCAGAGTAGAATGCTGAAATTACTCGAAAAACGCCTATAGACTCAACTCAGAAGCAGGATCTCCTTCAAGATTGAAGATCTCTATTCAATTTCTTTCGAAGTTTTTTGGTTTCTTTATGTTTTGTTGCTTTCCTATTACATTATGAACTAAACTCCCTAAATACCTAGGGAGGATGAAACCTACAATGGATCTTATTATTTAATTATCCAAATTACACGATAAATACTTGTTTTTGTTCTTAATTATGTGTTCTTAATTCTTGCCTTAATATTTTCAAGATATTAATCCAAGTTTGATGTGTTTATTCAGTGGAGCAAAAATCCCTGTTTAAGAGTAGATCTAGCATATTTAAGTAGAGTTGCATGCAATCCTAGAGATAGGACGATATAAATCTGTCGGATTAGAGTCAAATCTAATAGTGGAATCCATAAATCGAGTTAATGTGATAATAGGGGTTTTAATTAGAAAAAGATTTCAATTAATTAACTTAGAGTTAGTTGTTCTTAGTCTCGAAAGAGATATTAACATAATTTAGGGATTTCTATGGATCAAGACAAGTGAATAAATCGTTTGATTCAGAGTCAGAATAATAAGTAAAGTCTAGGTGGATTCTTCCTTGGGTATTGTCTTTATCATTAGTTTATTCAATTATTTTTTTCATTCTCTGTCGCGTTCATTAGTTAATTAGTTTAGTTAAATTTAGATTAAAACAAATCCCTTTTATTTTAGGCTAAATAATAGAAAGATAGTTAATACTGGTACTTTTAGTCCTTGTGGATATGATATTCTAGACTCATAATAGCTATACTATCATTCGATAGGTGTGCTTACCTTAGTCGAAATATTAGTTAGTTTCGTGACCCATCAATGATTCTTCCCATATTGTTCCAATCAAAGAGATTGAGGTAAGGTTGAATTCTTCCTTTTAAGAGGAACCTGTGCAAATTTTGGATCGTAAAGTAAAGGTTCTAAGAAGGAAGCGGATCCCACTTGTTAAGGTTTTGCGGCGGAACCATGGCACTGAGAAGGCCACGTGGGAACCAAAAGACTCGATTCATCAATAGTATCCTTATATGTTTGAATCAGGAAAATTTCAAGGACTAAATTTCTTTTAAGGAGGGGAGAGTTGTCACACCTCAAAATATATACGGTTAGAAATTAAAACGGAACAAGAAATGAGAATTAGGCTTGATGGTTAAGTGTTAATTCCCCTTTCTAGAGGTCTTAAGTTTGAGCCCCTCTTTCCCCATTTTATTTCTTTTAATTTCAACCAAACTTTGGTATATTTACCATTGTTGCCTCTAGGGTTTACAAACCCTAGGTATTTAACCTACTTTTTCCTAATTAGACTTTGCACATTGCTTTTCTTTTTAAATCCTAAATAGAATTTTCTCTCCATCATCTTTTTCTTTTCTTTTCTTCCATTCTTGAACCATAATTTTTACCCTTGAACTATCAATTATTTTCTTCCCCGTATCAAATTGATCCCCCATTCGTTCAATTTTTATCGGTATTTAGAATCATCATCAATAACACCCATTAACTTTGCCAAGAATCGGTAAGTAATCTTCGTTTCAACTATTAGATTTCATAATCCTGCTGTACGAATATCCAACATTAATCTTTAGGTTCGATTAATCAATCTTTACGGATCTTGCTCAAATCTTTAAACCAATTGTTAATTGTGTATATTTTTTGTTTCAAGGATCAGATCCAGGTGAATCAGATCAAAATCGATCGTGAGGAATGCCAATCGAATCGTGGTGAAAGGTAAGTGTCTTTCCCAAGTGAATTGGTGGTGATCGTGTATAAGATTAGGGTCACACGGGCGTGTGACCCACATGGCCATGTGCTATTGTTATGTTAGGGTACCTTCGTTTTCCACACGACCAAAAACCTGCCACACGGCCATGTCCTTCCTGTAGGGTAATTTATTGTTTTTGACATGGCATCAAGCTGTTACAAGACCTGGCCACACAGTCGTGTGACCCTTGTGTCACTATTTTATCCTGAAATTTTTGAATTGTTTAATTTAGTCTTTATATAGTGTTTGAATTGTTTTTAGAGTTTTTATTCACTCAATTGACTCCTTGATATTATGTTTATTTTGGAATTTGTGATTTAATGACTGAATTGCTACTGATATATTTATGATATATGAATGTTACATCACTAATGTCATCGTAATTCTGGTAAACTGTTACTGATATTACTATTTTGCCCTACTGAGTACATGTTAAGCATGTCTACTACTACCCTTGAACTAAATACATGTTAAGCATGTCCATTGTTTCTACACTATTCTGTTACAAGCATGTCATATTGCATTGCATGGGACGGGACGATATGAACAGAAGAAATAGTGGCGGTTTAATAATCTGCAAACCTTGGTGGTTCATCCACAACTTACTGGTAATTTATCTATAAACTTTTTATATGAAAACACTGGTGGTTTACCCATAATTTTTACTAGTAGTTTATTTGTAAAATTAATGGTGGTTTATCCACAACACGATGTGTAGGGACGGATGAGTTCTGGGGAACTCTTATTGTGGTGTGTAGTGGAGTTGGGTAGGATCCTTTCTGATAAATTGAAATTGCATTGTCATTCATAAAAATATTCATGCAAAATTGTGAATTCTGAAATATTATATTGATGTGTTGATATGAAAAATTGATACTCTGAATTGCTATACGATTGTGATTATTCTAAGAATTGTTATTTCGTATGTTTCCTCTACTATTTTACATTGATTTTCTTGTGAAGAAACTCACATTTAACTTCATAAGCTCATCCCCTTTAATTTCAACCTTTATAGATAATCTCTAAAGTTAGGACGCGATGTTGGCATTCGGAAAGCTTGGCTCAGATAGTTTTTAAATAAAAGTATTTTAGACTTATTATTTGCAATTCCTATTATATGGAAAACTATATTATTTTATTTGAACTATGGCATGAGACTTAGATTTTGAGTTTATTTTGGCATGTATGGCATTAAAGTTGTTTAGATTTTTGAAACTTGGATAATAAATTTGTGATGCATGAAATCTGGTTTTTAACTAACAATGTTGAATATCACTTTTTCACTGCATAATTATGTAAATGAGGTTTGAAAAAAAATAAAACTGGAAATCAACTTTTGTAAAGTTAACATTAATATTAACCGTGTAACGCCCCGAATTTTGGGCCTAGAAGTTTTGGGTTATGAGCTTAGAGACAGTGAGAAGGTTGCACTTATGTGATTAGTTGTGCGCTTTAGTGATAGAATGGGCCTGTTAGTCTGGTGGTTGAGTGAGTGTTAGTGTTCCTCAAGGTTCTGAGTTCGAGTCCTTGTGTAGGCATTTTGGAAGACATTTTAATTATCTTTGTTTTTTTTTTTAGGTTTAAACCCTTAATTTGTTAAGTGTTTATTATTATTTATTTATTTTACTTTTACTTTTAATTTTATTTTCTTTTCTTTCTGGATGTTTTTCTTTCTTCTTCTTTCCCTGTTCTCCTGCTTGGGTTTTCTTTTTAGCTCTTCTTGGTTTCGAGAAATCGGTTGCTGACGGATTGTGGAATTTTGCTCCTCTGTCATTCCTTCATCGTCGAAATCAGGTGTGGGACTCAACTTTGACTAATCTATTGTTCTTATGTTTTTGCAAATGTCGTTTCGATTTTTCGTGGGAATACTTGGATTCTCTAGTTTCAGAGTTTGGATGGCTAAAAGGGAGTGCGATACTCCATTTTCTGATGTGGTTTTGATAGTACTAAGGTTGGGGAGAGGTTTGGTGGCCAAAGTGGTGGTTTTGGGTCTATTCTGGGGTGGTTTCGTGACTACCCCGACGGCCACACGGCCGTGTGGCTGATTTGGGGATTTTTGTTAGAAATCACACGAGCGTGTCCCTTAGGGCACACGGGCGTATGAGTTTGAGAATTAGGGAATTAAGATTTGGGGTCACAAGGTCATGTGACTGATTTGGGGATTTTAGGGTTCTCACACGGGCGTGTGTTTCAGGACACACAGCCATGTAGCTGGTTGGGTTTAGAGATTTCACACGGCTGTGTCTGATTGCCACATGGGCGTGTGACACCTTCACACGGTCGTGTCTACTCTGCTTTTGAACTTAGTGGTTTTGGACAGTGTCTTACACGGCCTACTCCCACGGCCATGCCTATGCACCACACAGGCGTGTGCCTCTGTCACACGGCCGTGTGCTACCCTTCACACGAGTGTATGGATCCCCACACTACCTGGAATGCTCCACATGGCTGGAGCACACGGGCGTGTGGCTTTATCTCGCCAAGTTTGATTTTAGGTTAATTTAAGTGTAATCATGACCTCTGTTTGTTCCAACCTCTCGCCTAAGATTACTGAAGGTGATTACGACTCTATTCTGACTTTGGTTTATGTGATAATTGTGATTGAATATGTGACATAGTTGGAACTGAATTTGAGTTATGAGTATGCACATTTCTATATCTGATTGACTAGTTGTATGTGACTACTCTGAATGATTGTCTGAATCTGTGTTCTGTGTTGGTGCATTTGCATACACACATTTGCATATATATACATCAGCATACAAAGTTTTTGGGTGGGATGTTGAAGAGAAGGGAGATTTACGACCTGGCAGTTTATCTGCATTCTGAAAGCCTTAATAGTACCTAGAAGGTCATAGGCAGTCCCAATACCCTAAGGGTCGTGGACATCTCTGTTAACGGTATAGCGGTTTACCGCCTTGCACTGTATCGCATATATGCTAGCTACGCTATGTATTATTATCGATCGCGATCATATCGCGACGCTCATACATGATTTCTTCGCATTACACAATCTGACTCATACGCTAGCCTTGTTGCGTGATATATCTGATCTGGCAGTTTATACTGCATATCTGTACCGCGGTCTTCCACATGGCACTGTACAGCTTTCTGATAGTTCTAATTCCCTGAGGGTCGTAGACAATGTATAGGGGATATAAGGTTGGATGGGCTTTTTGAGGTCCTATTTGGAATGATTGGTTGGATGAGCTTACAGCTCTATTGAGGTTTGATGGGGGACGGAGATGGTGTGTTGGCTGGATGGGTGGGTGGGTTATTTTATAACTCATTCGCACTCATATGCATCTGTTTGATTTTGTGACTGCTATATCTGTTTGACTGAAACATTCCTGTCTGATTGTCTGGGAAATCTGACTGCAATATCTGACTGGAAGGCACTCGTGCCTAAAGGTATTTTGTGTGATGGGCTAAGACCCAATCGACTCGGACTCTGGAAAAAAGGCTTAGGCCCAGTTTGTGACTTTTGAGAATTATAGGTGTTGTGTTTAACAGAGCCATATGACTGTAAAGTTACATATGGTCTGTTTTGTTAAGTCGCACTGTAAGTATAATCCACTGCTAAACTATTTTCAGGTTTTCTGTATTTGTTTCTGTTTCAGTAGTTAGTTAGTTTGATCTCACACCAAGCTCGTATAGCTTACCCCCTCTTCTGTTTCCCCTTTCAGATACATTTCAGAATTTTGATGCTGGACTCGGTAGGTGGAGGACTCAGGCAATTTGAGACTAATAAATTATTAGTTATGGTTTCTGATTTCTGATTTCTATTTGTTATTCAGTTTTGAAAGTAAGGTTTTTATTAACACTGTGGTAGAATGTTGTTTTATGTTTTAATCATTTTATTATTCAGATTTTGAACATGTGGTATTTATGTTTTTTGAAAATCGAGTAAAGGATGTTTATATAAATATTTTCTCACGGTCACTTCGGTGATCAATGTAGCATTCTGAATTCGGTCTAAACTTCTTGGCCGCGTTTAGGGTGTTACAAATCAATTTTTGAAAGAAATTGTACCTTTTGGAAACTTAATAAGTTTTTCTACTAAAGTAAGAAAATGGGTTTAAATACTGTTTTGTAAACTCCAAAAGTTTTACTAGATCATTCCGATGGCCAATATATAGCCTTCAGAATTCAGTCGTAATGTCTAGGTTGGGTTAGAGATGTCACATTCATGATTTTTAGTATTAATTATTTCATATTGTTTCTTAGTGTTATTTATTATTTGTTATAGGTATGATAATATTGTTTAAAAATATATAAAGAAAGAATTTTAAAAATTTTAAAAATTGTTAAAAAGAAAGAAAGAAAAGATAAATAATGTGATTAGTCAGGTGTAGACTCTACTATGTGGCGCTCGCAGCACAAAAGCCAAAATTGGCTCTATTTTTTTGGTAGGAAAAAAACATCCCTTAGGCAAATACAATAGAAATCAAACTTTAAACCGACATATGACTATTATAATCAAACAGTAGTAAATGTTACACTAACTCAAAAGGCTTTTGAAATATTTATAACCTTTAGGGTCTAGTTCTAGCCAATTTAGCCATATGATTGACCACTTTGTTTTGTGCACTCAGTACATGCTTGATACACACCTTCCACCTCCTATATAAAAGGCCATATATTAATTCTAGCTCCACTATTCTACTATTTGCTACTCTGCCAACCAAGAGTGTTTCAACCAGCAGTGTATTATGACACTCGAGTTCCACCTGTCTGAAACCTTTCTCCCATGCTAAGTGCAAATCCTCTAATACAGACCTAACTTCGATCTTAAAGACTATGTCATTAACTAATAATAGAGAATAACCACAAAACCATACAACATTTGAATATTTGAGTACCCCTCCAATCAAACCATTGCTACTATTGGGTTGTATTAAGTTTAATCCAACCTCTTTCAGATGGGGACCATTGGCCAGTCGTGACCATTGGATTTGGTTGAACATGGTCAATACTTGAATTTGCATAACTCCTAGCCTACATGAAACCTATATCGACAATGTCCTGTACACAACTATGGGCATTAGAGAAAACAAAATTGGTTTTAAAAAACCCTTAAGGCTACATGGAAATAAAGGGGGTGATCTATAAAGGTTAACTTTACATAATTAAATTTTCAAGAATTTTCAAAAACTTATCAAGCTAATTTTTATTCAAAAATTTGGTTTCAACATCTCTATCAAAACTTCAATATAAAAAATATGGGTAAGACATCTTATGTCATTAGCATTAATATATATAAGGACAAATCTTAACATATGTTAGGACTATTGCAAGAAATTTATATCTAAAAAATTATTGAGGGTTTTTGAATGAAATATTGTTCACTAAGTATTGCGCCTATTTTTAAGAGTGATAAGTTCCATTCGAACGAACACCAAAAGTTCAAAATCAAGAATGAACTAAATTACATGTTTACAGGGGTGAATCCAAAGGAATAGGTTGGAGACTTGGCTCCCATTTGGTTCAAATATGCTAACTTCTCTTTTAGTCATCCTAAAATTTTTATAATTTTATTTAAGAATTTTTAATACAATATTTGACCGCTTCCACCATTGGTGTGTGAACACCAGGGCAAAGAGAATCAACACTAATATGACAATAAAATCAGAATAACTAGGTGTGATGTCCGCAAGTGTGACATTTCAATTGTAATATTTATAATGTTCAATGGAAAGGAGTCGGCGATTTAATGATTCATTCTCGACAAGCATGCAATGAAGGAATCGAACCTAAAGGAGTAAGCGATTTAATGATTCCTTCTCAACAAGCATGGAATGAAGGAGTCTAACTAGCTACTCACTAATTTCTATATAAAAACGAAGCATAATTTGGAAGTGAATTACTCTAATTAACCACTTAATATGCAAAAGGACTAAATTGTAAAACTAGATAAATTAAAAATTAACAAATTAACAAATTAATAACAAAAAAATGATTGGTTGACTTCCATGTTGTTAATTAAATCTTGGATTGGGGATCTAAGTTGCTTAAACTCCTAAGTGGCTCCATTTTAGCTCTCAATCTCAATTTTACCAAATTAGACAAACTAGTCCGGTTTATCTCTCAATCTCACCTGACTAACCCGAGACTAATGAACCGGTCCCAATAAGATTACCTCTCGGCCTCACTTATCTTGATTTACCGTTAGGGATGTCAATCCAAAGTTTTGAAGTTCATTCAATCTAGTTCAGTTTTTGCAATTTAATCCATGTACCAAAAATTAACTAAGCAGCAATAACGTCAACCAACCCCGATAGATTTAGCTACTCATTATCATTTCTAAACAAACGACAATCAAATAAACACCCAAAGCAAATATTAATTTAAGTGCAAGATATAATGTTAACAAAACTTAAGGTTTTCTTGAAAAAAGCTTGAAGGAGATAACAATGGTAGTGAAGATGATGCACATGTACACTAAAAATTAGAAGTTTATCTCAGAAACTAAAAATGGGACAAAGCTATATTAAAAGCTTGGGATGACAATGAAAATATAATGTAAAGTTTAAGTTCTTAAATATAAATAACACCTAGCTACAGTAAAACTAACTAACTATCAAACTAATTAAAACTTAGATAAGTAAACTAAACCCTAAAAACTGAAAAAGAAAACCGTAAAACTAAGCTAAAAAGATGAAAGAAAACCTAAACTAAAGCTCTCCTCCTCTTCTTAGCCAAAAGTGGCTTTTAATATCTGATTTCAACCCGTATCACAATACATAAGTCAGTATTGAAATTGAGAGCCTTGGTATCGTGATATCACTGGAGTTGGCCTCAATTTTGTTCGTTTCAACATTGTTAGGGGTATCACGGCTTTCATGCTTCGATATTGCGATACCCTTTTCTAGGTAATGTTTTCACTCACGTTCGGGCCACTATTGACTCCCCATAACACTCAATCAATTATTAGGTTCCCTATGGCACATTTGGCCAATTCGAGTATCAAAAATAGCGTAAAACATACTAATTCACTTATTAAAGCAAAAAAGTAAAAACTAACTAAAAACATGATAAAAAAATTCAAATTGCTCGTGAATAAGCTCGTCAAGTGTAATGGAGAGCCTAATTTGACGTATCAAATTACGACAGACCAATATTCTTACCTTGGCCCCACAAGATCATTGAATTTTGTTTTGACGCCTAAATGAAAAAGTGTAACTTCTCCCCCACATGCTTACATATGACAATTCGACATTATAGAAGTCATCGGATATTCAAGCATTCAATAATGAACTGTCTCTTTCCATCCACTATGCTACGGTATATGTGTCTAATCTAATTATTAATTAAGATTAACATTATTACAGGTAAGGTAAAACCAACACCTGTCCGGCCATTAACTATGAAAATGGTTGAATTATCAATTTTGTCCCTAATCGATTATCATATTACCACAAGCGAAAGAAATCCATAGTGGTTTACGATTTCATCCCTATGCTAAAATAAATGATCTAATTAATCAAATAAAAAATAATGATTTCATATAACACTATAATAGACTAATAGATATTAAATATTAAAACTGACTGACTCCATCGTCGATAAATGGGGTTCTGAAACCACTATTTTCGGTACCATTGAAAACGGGTTGTTACATTCTCTGTTCACACCGTCTACACCAATTAAAAGCTCTCATGTCCCTTATCTTCTACAGCTCAATTTTTTTAATGAAACAAGTTTGAAAGTCACGAATTTGTAAACCAAAATCCAAACGACTTTCTTCTTTGGCCTTCATCATTGATTGTTAGATCGATTTGGATCTAAGGCATGTTCTTGTACTCGTTGATGGGTACCGATCCACTGACTGATTGTCAAATTGTTGCTTGGAACTCACTACCCGGACTTTAATAAAAACTTAACAGTCCATTGACTTAAAATAAAAACTTTCAAATAGTTTAATAACCATTTTGTAACTTTTTGAAGTTGAGTAATAAAAGCTTAGGCTTTCTAATAGTTTAGTGACATCGAGTGTAGTTTAGCCTTAATAAAAATATGATCTAGATGTGAGTTTTCTTAAAATCAAGTAAGCAAAAAGTAGAATTAGACATGGTTTTTTTGGGTTAAAATATACCACAAGCCTCTATATTCTTACAAAATTTAGAATTTAGTCATTATACTTTTATTTTCAAGAATTTAGTCTCTACTTTTTAGATTTTAAAATTCAGGTCCAATTGTTAACACTGTTAAAATTTTTTGGTTAAATTCCTAAAAATAAAAATATATAAACTAAATTCTAAATTTACAAAGAGTAGAGGGATTTACGTCACCTTTCTTTTTTCTCTACCCTGCTATTAGAAACACTGAGTTAATTTCACCAAAAACTGTTGTAATTTCTAAGATATCTTATTTTCTAATAAAATAAAATATTAATGTTGTGTGGTAATTGAATTTTGGTATAATTACTTGAAGGGATATGTTTAAGTCATTATTATAATTAGTTGGTTTTAGCAAATTGATTGTAATGGACTACACCCAATTATTAGGAGGGTTTGAGAATGGGAGAAACCAGCGACAATATTTTTCAAATTTATTTCTTAAGGAGGGTGTGTGACTCGATAAGAAGCAAAGGAATGGACCCTTCCCACTTCCCACCTACATAAGCGAGTACCCAAAGTCAATAGAGACCCTAAACCCTATAATTTTTTAATCTCTCGGCACCCAATCTCACGTTTACCTTTTATCCACAAACCAATAAAAGTCCCATCCCAACAACATCTTCACCTGCCCTTTTCTTCTTTCAGGTCCAATTAGCCTTTCGGGTCTGTTCTAAGCCCAAATCCTCTCTCTCTCGCCCTCGTCTCTCGTCTCTCTTTCCTCTTCCTTCCTGCAAAACCTTAGATCTCTCGGCCTTCAACGTCGCTTTCTGGGCTTCAAATCCGATCCCAGATTGCTTCTATTTGGGTTCTTGACCGGTAATCTAACACCACCTTACCCAAATTTTGTTTTTCCTTCCTTTGAATCTAATTTTGTGATTCTCTTCTTCTTCTTTTGGATTATTTCAATGTTTGCTTTCTAATTCAATTTTTTTTTTGTTTGAGTTTAGGGTTTGATTTTTTTTAAGGCTCCATGTTTCAGTGTTCTGATGGTTACGTTTGGTTAAATTTTACGCAACATGAAAAATCGTTGGTCTCTTTGTCCTTAATATTAGTTTATGGAAGCTGGGAGTTGGTTCTAAATGAATCGATGAGCTCCTTCCTTATCTTCCTTCATTTCTGCAGTTTTGCCTTGTGTTATATATTGCCTTTCGTTTCTTGTTTCAGGCTTCTGATGGGTCTACCTTCCTGCCCCTTTTGAGATTTTAACAATCAGGGCAGTAGATTCCTCAATTCATATTTAATGGGTTTTTGTTTTGTCGTTGATCTGGGCAAACATTAAACATGATTCTTTTTTGTTTTCGTCTTTTGATCTATGAGTGATGTGTCTGATCTTGGATTCCAGTTTCACTTCATCTGGGCTTTTTCCCTTTTTGTTTATTTGTTTTTTGAAAGAGAAAAAAAAAGTTATACTTCTGAAGCCCTAGATCTAGGTTTTTGCCCTTTTCATTGTAAACTCCTTGTTAGATGTTAAAAAGTCAAGCCCATTTAGTTAAAATTCCTATTTTAGCCCTGCTCCCCAAGGTGGGCCTATTTGAGTTTTATCTAAGTTAATTTGTTAGCGTACAATCGTTTTTCCGGAATGACCCACCGGGTGGTGGCCCGGGCCCAATTATTTTTTGACCCGGTCGCCTATCGTCTGTATTGTTATTGAGATTGCTTGCTTTTGTTTCCTATCAAAGCAGCTCTTCTTATTTGTAATTTGCATTTGATGTACGTAGGGTTGCAAGCATGGTTCATGTAATGATAAACTGGTATATAGTTTAAAACCAGAGCTTAGCTATAAGTTGGTACGTGCAATCTTTTAGAAATGTTTTGGTTTAGAACCGGGAGGTTATCTCAATTGGCTCATGCAAGAGTTCGAAGCTAGCATTCAGGAGTACTGTGTTATACCTACTATACCTAGAGAATGCAGTGTAATTTATTACCCTTGCAACAATGAGGGCGTATTTATTTTACATCCTTTTCTTTTCTTTATGTGTGTGTGGAGAAGTATTAAAGCCCGACTGTTTGCTGTTTAAATTTGGAAATGAATTGAGGGCTTCTTTTCTTTTCTCTAGAACCTCTTGCCTTAATTATGAAGCATGTCCGAGCAGGGGAGATTTTGTTTATTACGTGTGTGTCGCGTATATAAAAGCTGATAGAGTGCTTTGGCTATGTTTGCCTTAGATGAGCTACTTGAAGCTGTTGTTCTCTTATATACATATACATACTTACATATCATGGACTCCTCTTCTAAAATTTCTTTTGCTTTCAGCTGCAGGGTTTACTTCCATGACAGAAATGACAGAAATTGCAGATATGGAAACAATCCCTGGGGAGAGTAACAATCAGCTGGCACTGACCACCCCAAACGCAGCCTATCAAGCGCCGAAAAAGAAGTCCATGGTTTGGGAGTACTTTACCATTGAAAATGTGAGTGCCGGATGTAGAAGAGCATATTGTAGCGCTGCAAGCAAAGTTTTGCTTATAGCACTGGTTCTAAGGTAGCAGGTACCAGTCATCTGAAACGTCACATTGCCAAAGGAACCTGTCGAGCACTCTTACGAGGCCAAGGCCAAGATAACAATCAATTCATCACCCCATATAACCCAAAGATGGGTGGAAGTGAACCTCCTAAGCGACGCTACAGATCTCCTAGCTCACCTTTTATCCCATTTGATCAGGACCGGTGCCGCCATGAAATTGCCAGAATGATTATCATGCATGAGTACCCTCTTCACATAGTTGAACATCCTGGGTTCATAGCTTTTGTTCAAAGCCTTCAGCCTCAGTTTGATAGAATGAGTTTCAACACCGTTCAAGGGGATTGTGTTGCAACTTACCTGAGGGAAAAGCAAAGCCTAATGAAGTTTATTGAGGGTATTCCTGGACGCTTCTGTCTTACACTGGACATGTGGAGTTCAAATCAAACACTCGGTTATGTGTTTATAACTGGACACTTCGTTGATAGTGACTGGAAGTTGCACAGACGGGTTTTCAATGTTGTAATGGAACCATATCCGGATTCCCATTCTGCTCTAAGTCATGCCATCGCTGCTTGCCTTTCGGACTGGAGTTTGGAAGGCAAGTTATTTTCCCTCACCTTCAATCATCCGCTAAGTGAAGCTGGGCTGGAAAATCTTAGACCTTTACTGTGCGTTAAAAATCCCCTTATTCTTAATGGTCAGCTGTTAATTAGAAATTGTATAGCTCGTACCATGAGCAGCATGGCAAAGGATGTGCTTGGAGCCGGGCAAGAGATCATCAAGAAAATCCGTGATAGTGTAAAGTATGTGAAGATGTCAGAATCCCATGATGACAAGTTCATTCAAGTTAAAAACCAGCTTCAAGTGCCCAGTGAAAAAAGCCTGTTTCTTGACAATCAAACTTGGTGGAACACAACATACCAAATGCTTGCAGCTGCTTCTGAATTGAAGGAAGTGTTTGATTGCTTGGATACTTACGATCCAGATTATAAGCTAGCCCCATCAATGGAAGACTGGAAGTTGGCTGAGACTTTATGCAGTTTCTTGAAACCTCTCTTCGATGCAGCCAGCATCCTTACAACTACATCTCTCCCTACCGTAATTACATTCTTTTATGAAGTGTGGAAAATACATATAGACTTGGGTCGTTCCATCACTAGTGAGGATCCTTTCATCAGCAACCTTGCAAAATCAATGCAAGAAAAGATTGACAAGTACTGGAAGGACTGTAGCCAGGTTTTGGCAATGGCAGTGGTCATGGATCCTCGCTTCAAAATGAAACTTGTCGAGTTCAGTTTCACAAAAATATATGGCGAAGATGCTCCCACATACATCAAAACTGTTGACGATGGAATTCATGAGCTCTTTCTTGAATACGTGGCACTCCCATTGCCTTTGACGCCAACTTATGCGGAAGAAGTGAATGGTGCAAACAATGGAAAGACCAACGAATCTCATCAAGGTAATCTTCTTTCGGATCATGGGCTTACAGATTTTGATGTCTACATTATGGAGACTAATAGCCAGCAGATGAAGTCTGAGCTGGATCAGTACTTGGAAGAGTCCCTGTTACCTCGTGTCCAAGAGTTTGATGTGTTGGGTTGGTGGAAGCTGAACAAGATGAAGTATCCAACTCTTTCCAAGATGGCTCGTGATATTTTGTCGATTCCGGTGTCTGCTGCTGCCCCCGAATCAATCTTTGATATCACAGCCAAGCAACTAGATGAATATCGTAGCTCTTTGCGACCGGAGACAGTGGAAGCACTAATCTGTGCCAAGGACTGGCTACATTATGGATCTTCTGATGTTTCAAATGCGCTTGTTAAAATGGAGTTTTAGATGTAGATGATATTCCAGAGTATCATGTTTATGGACATGTTTCACTGTTAGGCCTCTATTTGTACAATTAGAAAGATTTGTATGGATGCTCAGAGTATTTTTTCTTATTACGTGTTTCTTTGAAGGCTTTACGTGGCAAGGGAAAGGTCCCAACACCATTGTGTTGCACGTGGCTTGTGCTAATTGACAGTCTCTGAAGGCTGCTCTCTAAACCCTCTCAGCATATTGAACCAAGATGGTTCATCCGACATCCCCTCTCACGATGCTCACTAGCTATTAGCAAATCAATAACCAAGTTTTATCCCACGGTTTCCATTCAGCAACCATCTCCAACCACATTTAAAAATCCATGTAGTGTTCGTTGGTAAATAAGCAACAACAATGTGCAATAAAGCCGACTGGGAAAGATATGGCGTGAAAGACAGCCATCTACAACTGCTACTTCCATCATCTCTATTGATATAATTTGTTATGCCCCTCCGCCGAGAACATATGTCGAGCCTAAAATGAATTGTTAACTTTGCATTGATTTCATGAGTATGACCATCCGGTCCACTTCAAACGCAACCTACCACCCGTGTTTAAGGGAGAACGTTATCCTAATGTAAACACACTTCCAAGATAATAAGTAATCTATTTAAGCTTAATTGTTGAAAAAAATCCAGTTCGAAAATTATTTTCTTGCATAGCAAAAGAATAAAATTTTAAAAGTCAAGCCAGCTTGTGATATTTATAGCAATAAAGTTACCTGTGGTTTGAGCGAGACGGATCCTAGACGTTCCTGACTTTCAACTAAATGATATTTTCCGCTGTTCTGGTACCATGAACTATTTTGAGTGTGGACTCGAACAATTACGAATCAAACAAAAACCAGAAATAATTTTCTTACTTTTAGTAGGAAAATAAATCTCCCTTATAGAAACTAACATAATCGTTATTCCCAAAAATAATATTTATACTTAGAAATAAATTCTAATTTATAGAAACTAGCATAATCGTTATTCCCAAAAATAATATTTATACTTGGAAATAAATTCTGATTTATTTTTAAGCAGAATAACAATATATCAAAATTGTGTATTGTTGTCCTATTTTGCCATCTATTTATAGGGAGTAGTAATGAAACCCTTGTTGAATTAGTTACAAACAATATTTATTTAATATAAAAGCAATTCCCTAGTTGAATTAGCAGAGAGAGGGGTAGCTAACCCTAGTTATTTTACTATGGTTGTCGCCCCTCATACTTGTTATGAGGGCGTTTTGGGTCTCTCCTGTATCAGGTCCAATTATATGTGTTTCTTGAACTTTTAACTCGGCATTTTACAATTCAATCCAACCTAATACATGTTTTTTTCCCAAAAATGAATATTATTTATTAGTTTAAATAAATTAAATTTTCAATTAAATAGTTTTCTTAACCCAATTCTAATTCTGTTAAAATTATGACAACTTTACCATAAAAGAATCTATAAGAAAATATATTTAATTTCTACATTCAACAGATCACAATATATTTAATTGAATTGTAGGGGTCACACAGTCGTGTGACTAGGCCGTGTAACTCACATGTGAATTAGATTAAAAATTATCTATTCATTAAATGTTTTTAATTTCATTTAAACGAAAACTTCAAAATCCTAAACAAACAACTATATACATCCACTCAAAACTTCAAAGCTATAAACCCAAAAAAAAAAAAAAAAAAAAAAACTAATTAACAAGGAAATGACCGTAATTACAAATTAGAATAATCTTGTTGATCATGTCTATGTAAATTATCATTGGTTTGGGATTTTTCTGGAAAATTAATATTGCTCTGGGATTTTGATGGAAGATTATTGAAGCTAGAAGCAGATAGAATAAGAGATTCATCCAAAAATGGAGGTTTAGTCGGGGAAGGCAAATCCATGTCTTTATGTCTTAAAATCTGAAGAACTTTGGACATATTTGGTCTTAAAGTTGGCTCCGCTTGTGTGCACAGCAAACCCAGTTGGATTTGTCTCTTTATTTCTTCAATTTGATCCTCCGAATTCAAGCTTTCATCGATGATTTTTGTTGTTGTGTTTGATTGAAAATGCCTCCATGCCTATATTCACTACAAGAGATAGGATTGGTTGTCGACGAAAATTTTGTGAAAAATAATCTCTCATTTCGACGAATTTTCATCGGTAATTTTTCTAATATTTCTGATAGAAATTTTACAACGGATGGGAAAGTTCCCTAAAAAAGATTTGGGTCGAAGAATTTCATATTTTTAACAACCAAAAGATATTTAGATGAAAAGAAAGGAGAATGAATGTAAGAAAGATGCGATATTATGATTACATCAGTCACCAACAATTAAGCTTAAATAGATTCCTTATTGTCTTGGAAGTGTGTTTACATTAGGATAACGTTCTCCCTTAAACACGGGTTAAACACGGATGGTGGGTTCCGTTTGAAGTGGACCGGATGGTCATACTCATGAAATCAATGCAAAGTTAACAATTCATTTTAGGCTCAACATATGTTCTCGGCGGAGGGGCAGAACAAATTATATCAATAGAGATGATGGAAGTAGCAGTTGTAGATGGCTGTCTTTCACGCCATATCTTTCCCAGTCGGCTTTATTGCACATTGTTGTTGCTTATTTACCAACGAACACTACATGGATTTTTAAATGTGGTTGGAGATGGTTGCTGAATGGAAACCGTGGGATAAAACTTGGTTATTGATTTGCTAATAGCTAGTGAGCATCGTGAGAGGGGATGTCGGATGAACCATCTTGGTTCAATATGCTGAGAGGGTTTAGAGAGCAGCCTTCAGAGACTGTCAATTAGCACAAGCCACGTGCAACACAATGGTGTTGGGACCTTTCCCTTGCCACGTAAAGCCTTCAAAGAAACACGTAATAAGAAAAAATACTCTGAGCATCCACACAAATCTTTCTAATTGTACAAATAGAGGCCTAACAGTGAAACATGTCCATAAACATGATACTCTGGAATATCATCTACATCTAAAACTCCATTTTAACAAGCGCATTTGAAACATCAGAAGATCCATAATGTAGCCAGTCCTTGGCACAGATTAGTGCTTCCACTGTCTCCGGTCGCAAAGAGCTACGATATTCATCTAGTTGCTTGTCTGTGATATCAAAGATTGATTCGGGGGCAGCAACAGACACCGGAATCGACAAAATGTCACGAGCCATCTTGGAAAGAGTTGGATACTTCATCTTGTTCAGCTTCCACCAACCCAACACATCAAACTCTTGGACACGAGGTAACAGGGACTCTTCCAAGTACTGATCCAGCTCAGACTTCATCTGCTGGCTATTAGTCTCCATAATGTAGACATCAAAATCTGTAAGCCCATGGTCCGAAAGAAGATTACCTTGATGAGATTCGTTGGTCTTTCCATTGTTTGCACCATTCACTTCTTCCGCATAAGTTGGCGTCAAAGGCAATGGGAGTGCCACGTATTCAAGAAAGAGCTCATGAATTCCATCGTCAACAGTTTTGATGTATGTGGGAGCATCTTCGCCATATATTTTTGTGAAACTGAACTCGACAAGTTTCATTTTGAAGCGAGGATCCATGACCACTGCCATTGCCAAAACCTGGCTACAGTCCTTCCAGTACTTGTCAATCTTTTCTTGCATTGATTTTGCAAGGATGCTGATGAAAGGATCCTCACTAGTGATGGAACGACCCAAGTCTATATGTATTTTCCACACTTCATAAAAGAATGTAATTACGGTAGGGAGAGTTGTAGTTGTAAGGATGCTGGCTGCATCGAAGAGAGGTTTCAAGAAACTGCATAAAGTCTCAGCCAACTTCCAGTCTTCCGTTGATGGGGCTAGCTTATAATCTGGATCGTAAGTATCCAAGCAATCAAACACTTCCTTCAATTCAGAAGCAGCTGCAAGCATTTGGTATGTTGTGTTCCACCGAGTTTGATTGTCAAGAAACAGGCTTTTTTCACTGGGCACTTGAAGCTGGTTTTTAACTTGAATGAACTTGTCATCATGGGATTCTGACATCTTCACATACTTTACACTATCACGGATTTTCTTGATGATCTCTTGCCCGGCTCCAAGCACATCCTTTGCCATGCTGCTCATAGTACGAGCTATACAATTTCTAATTAACAGCTGACCATTAAGAATAAGGGGATTTTTAACGCACAGTAAAGGTCTAAGATTTTCCAGCCCAGCTTCACTTAGCGGATGATTGAAGGTGAGGAAAATAAACTTGCCTTCCAAACTCCAGTCCGAAAGGCAAGCAGCGATGGCATGACTTAGAGCAGAATGGGAATCCGGATATGGTTCCATTACAACATTGAAAACCCGTCTGTGCAACTTCCAGTCACTATCAACGAAGTGTCCAGTTATAAACACATAACCGAGTGTTTGATTTGAACTCCACATGTCCAGTGTAAGACAGAAGCGTCCAGGAATACCCTCAATAAACTTCATTAGGCTTTGCTTTTCCCTCAGGTAAGTTGCAACACAATCCCCTTGAACGGTGTTGAAACTCATTCTATCAAACTGAGGCTGAAGGCTTTGAACAAAAGCTATGAACCCAGGATGTTCAACTATGTGAAGAGGGTACTCATGCATGATAATCATTCTGGCAATTTCATGGCGGCACCGGTCCTGATCAAATGGGATAAAAGGTGAGCTAGGAGATCTGTAGCGTCGCT
The DNA here is from genome assembly GCA_025698475.1 of Gossypium anomalum. Lineage (NCBI taxonomy): Eukaryota > Viridiplantae > Streptophyta > Magnoliopsida > Malvales > Malvaceae > Gossypium > Gossypium anomalum. The sequence goes on from CM046961.1 coordinate 10,109,713, forward strand.
TAGGAGGTTCACTTCCACCCATCTTTGGGTTATATGGGGTGATGAATTGATTGTTATCTTGGCCTTGGCCTCGTAAGAGTGCTCGACAGGTTCCTTTGGCAATGTGACGTTTCAGATGACTGGTACCTGCTACCTTAGAACCAGTGCTATAAGCAAAACTTTGCTTGCAGCGCTTACAATATGCTCTTCTACATCCGGCACTCACATTTTCAATGGTAAAGTACTCCCAAACCATGGACTTCTTTTTTCGGCGCTTGATAGGCTGCGTTTCGGGGGTGGTCAGTGCCAGCTGATTGTTACTCTCCCCAGGGATTGTTTCCATATCTGCAATTTCTGTCATTTCTGTCATGGAAGTAAACCCTGCAGCTGAAAGCAAAAGAAATTTTAGAAGAGGAGTCCATGATATGTAAGTATGTATATGTATATAAGAGAACAACAGCTTCAAGTAGCTCATCTAAGGCAAACATAGCCAAAGCACTCTATCAGCTTTTATATACGCGACACACACGTAATAAACAAAATCTCCCCTGCTCGGACATGCTTCATAATTAAGGCAAGAGGTTCTAGAGAAAAGAAAAGAAGCCCTCAATTCATTTCCAAATTTAAACAGCAAACAGTCGGGCTTTAATACTTCTCCACACACACATAAAGAAAAGAAAAGGATGTAAAATAAATAAGCCCTCATTGTTGCAAGGGTAATAAATTACACTGCATTCTCTAGGTATAGTAGGTATAACACAGTACTCCTGAATGCTAGCTTCGAACTCTTGCATGAGCCAATTGAGATAACCTCCCGGTTCTAAACCAAAACATTTCTAAAAGATTGCACGTACCAACTTATAGCTAAGCTCTGGTTTTAAACTATATACCAGTTTATCATTACATGAACCATGCTTGCAACCCTACGTACATCAAATGCAAATTACAAATAAGAAGAGCTGCTTTGATAGGAAACAAAAGCAAGCAATCTCAATAACAATACAGACGATCGGCGACCGGGTCAAAAATAATTGGGCCCAGCCACCACCCGGTGGGTCATTCCGGAAAAACGATTGTACGCTAACAAATTAACTTAGATAAAACTCAAATAGGCCCACCTTGGGGAGCAGGGCTAAAATAGGAATTTTAACTAAATGGGCTTGACTTTTTAACATCTAACAAGGAGTTTACAATGAAAAGGGCAAAAACCTAGATCTAGGGCTTCAGAAGTATAACTTTTTTTTTCTCTTTCAAAAAACAAATAAACAAAAAGGGAAAAAGCCCAGATGAAGTGAAACTGGAATCCAAGATCAGACACATCACTCATAGATCAAAAGACGAAAACAAAAAAGAATCATGTTTAATGTTTGCCCAGATCAACGACAAAACAAAAACCCATTAAATATGAATTGAGGAATCTACTGCCCTGATTGTTAAAATCTCAAAAGGGGCAGGAAGGTAGACCCATTAGAAGCCTGAAACAAGAAACGAAAGGCAATATATAACACAAGGCAAAACTGCAGAAATGAAGGAAGATAAGGAAGGAGCTCATCGATTCATTTAGAACCAACTCCCAGCTTCCATAAACTAATATTAAGGACAAAGAGACCAACGATTTTTCATGTTGCGTAAAATTTAACCAAACGTAACCATCAGAACACTGAAACATGGAGCCTTAAAAAAAATCAAACCCTAAACTCAAACAAAAAAAAAAATTGAATTAGAAAGCAAACATTGAAATAATCCAAAAGAAGAAGAAGAGAATCACAAAATTAGATTCAAAGGAAGGAAAAACAAAATTTGGGTAAGGTGGTGTTAGATTACCGGTCAAGAACCCAAATAGAAGCAATCTGGGATCGGATTTGAAGCCCAGAAAGCGACGTTGAAGGCCGAGAGATCTAAGGTTTTGCAGGAAGGAAGAGGAAAGAGAGACGAGAGACGAGGGCGAGAGAGAGAGGATTTGGGCTTAGAACAGACCCGAAAGGCTAATTGGACCTGAAAGAAGAAAAGGGCAGGTGAAGATGTTGTTGGGATGGGACTTTTATTGGTTTGTGGATAAAAGGTAAACTTGAGATTGGGTGCCGAGAGATTAAAAAATTATAGGGTTTAGGGTCTCTATTGACTTTGGGTACTCGCTTATGTAGGTGGGAAGTGGGAAGGGTCCATTCCTTTGCTTCTTATCGAGTCACACGCCCTCCTTAAGAAATAAATTTGAAAAATATTGTCGCTGGTTTCTCCCATTCTCAAACCCTCCTAATAATTGGGTGTAGTCCATTACAATCAATTTGCTAAAACCAACTCATTATAATAATGACTTAAACATATCCCTTCAAGTAATTATACCAAAATTCAATTACCACACAACATTAATATTTTATTTTATTAGAAAATAAGATATCTTAGAAATTACAACAGTTTTTAGTGAAATTAACTCAGTGTTTCTAATAGCAGGGTAGAGAAAAAAGAAAGGTGACGTAAATCCCTCTACTCTTTGTAAATTTAGAATTTAGTTTATATATTTTTATTTTTAGGAATTTAACCAAAAAATTTTAACAGTGTTAACAATTGGACCTGAATTTTAAAATCTAAAAAGTAGAGACTAAATTCTTGAAAATAAAAGTATAATGACTAAATTCTAAATTTTGTAAGAATATAGAGGCTTGTGGTATATTTTAACCCAAAAAAACCATGTCTAATTCTACTTTTTGCTTACTTGATTTTAAGAAAACTCACATCTAGATCATATTTTTATTAAGGCTAAACTACACTCGATGTCACTAAACTATTAGAAAGCCTAAGCTTTTATTACTCAACTTCAAAAGTTACAAAATGGTTATTAAACTATTTGAAAGTTTTTATTTTAAGTCAATGGATTTATTAAGTTTTTATTAAAGTCCGGTAGTGAGTTCCAAGCAACAATTTGACAATCGGTCGGTGGATCGGTACCCATCAACGAGTACAAGAACATGCCTTAGATCCAAATCGATCTAACAGTCAATGATGAAGGCCGAAGAAGAAAGTCGTTTGGATTTTGGTTTACAAATTCGTGACTTTCAAACTTGTTTCATTAAAAAAATTGAGCTGTAGAAGATAAGGGACATGAGAGCTTTTAATTGGTGTAGACGGTGTGAACAGAGAATGTAACAACCCGTTTTCAATGGTACCGAAAATAGTGGTTTTCAGAACCCCATTTATCGACGATGGAGTCAGTCAGTTTTAATATTTAATATCTATTAGTCTATTATAGTGTTATATGAAATCATTATTTTTTATTTGATTAATTAGATCATTTATTTTAGCATAGGGATGAAATCGTAAACCACTATGGATTTCTTTCGCTTGTGGTAATATGATAATCGATTAGGGACAAAATTGATAATTCAACCATTTTCATAGTTAATGGCCGGACAGGTGTTGGTTTTACCTTACCTGTAATAATGTTAATCTTAATTAATAATTAGATTAGACACATATATATACCGTAGCATAGTGGATGGAAAGAGACAGTTCATTATTGAATGCTTGAATATCTGATGACTTCTATAATGTCGAATTGTCATATGTAAGCATGTGGGGGAGAAGTTACACTTTTTCATTTAGGCGTCAAAATAAAATTCAATGATCTTGTGGGGCCAAGGTAAGAATATTGGTCTGTCGTAATTTGATACGTCAAATTAGGCTCTCCATTACACTTGTCGAGCTTATTCACGAGCAATTTGAATTTTTTTATCATGTTTTTAGTTAGTTTTTACTTTTTTGCTTTAATAAGTGAATTAGTATGTTTTACGCTATTTTTGATACTCGAATTGGCCAAATGTGCTATAGGGAACCTAACAATTGATTGAGTGTTGTAGGGAGTCAATGGTGGCCCGAACGTGAGCGAAAACATCACCTAGAAAAGGGTATCGCAATATCGAAGCATGGAAGTCGTGATACCCCTAACAATGTTGAAACAAACAAAATTGAGGCCAACTCCAGTGATATCACGATACCAAGGCTCCCAATTTCAATACTGACTTGTGTATCGTGATACTGCTGGGTATCACAATATCGAAGTTTGGGTATCGCAATACCGATGTCTAACGAGGAGAAAAATGACTGCAGGGGTAGTTTTTTGTCCAACACCCATACCAATCAAAATTAAGGCTTAAGGGCATTTTGATCCAAAATTTTGGGTTGAAATCAAATATTAAAAGCCACTTTTGGTTAAAAAGAGGAGGAGAGCTTTAGTTTAGGTTTTCTTTCATCTTTTTAGCTTAGTTTTAAGGTTTTCTTTTTCATTTTTTGGGGTTTAGTTTACTTATCTAAGTTTTAGTTAGTTTGATAGTTAGTTAGTTTTATTGTAGCTAGGTGTTATTTATATTTAAGAACTTAAACTTTACATTATATTTTCATTTTCATCCCAAGCTTTTAATATAGCTTTGTCCCATTTTCAGTTTCTTAGATAAACTTCTAATTTTTAGTGTACATGTGCATCATCTTTACTACCATTGTTATCTCCTTCAAGCTTTTTTCAAGAAAACCTTAAGTTTTGTTAACCTTATATCTTGCACTTCAATTAATATTTGATTTGGGTGTTTATTTGATTGTTGTTTGTTTAGAAACGATAATGAGTAGCTAAATCTATGGTGATTGGTTGACGTTATTGTTGCTCTGTTAGTTTTTGGTACATGGATTAAATTGCAAAAGCTGAACTAGATTGAATGAACTTCAAAACTTTGGATTGACACCCCTAACGGTAAATCAAGATAAGTGAGGCCGAGAGGTAATCTTATTGGGACCAATTCATTAGTCTCGGGTTAGTCAGGTGAGATCGAGAGATAAACTGAACTAGTTTGTCTAATTTGGTAAAATTGAGATTGAGAGGTAAAATGGAGCCACTTAGGAGTTTAAGCAATTTAGATCCCCAATCCAAGATTTAATTAACAACATGGAAGTCAACCAATCTTTTTTTGTTATTAATTTGTTAATTTGTTAATTTTGTAATTTATCTAGTTTTACAATTTAGTCCTTTTGCATATTAAGTGGTTAATTAGAGTAATTCACTTCCAAATTATGCTTCGTTTTTATATAGAAATTAGTGAGTAGCTAGTTAGACTCCTTCATTCCATGCTTGTTGAGAAGGAATCATTAAATCGCTGACTCCTTTGGGTTCGAATCCTTCATTGCATGCTTGTCGAGAATGAATCATTAAATTGCAGACTCCTTTGGGTTCGATCCTTGGAATACTCAAGTGTTCCATTGAACATTATAAATATTACAATTGACATGTCACACTTGCAGACACTACACCTAGTTATTCTGATTTTATTGTCATATTAGTGTTGATTTTCTCTGCCTTGGTGTTCGCATATCGATGGCGAAAGCGGTGAAAAAAATTAATTAACTAATCATTTACCTCTTTGAAAAAAATACTATGACGAGGGCATTAATTACTAATAACAAGCATCGCTATTATGTATCAACCATGCTAATTTTAATTTATCAAAAGAATAAAAACTTTAGTTGGTATCAAATTTCAAGAACATCTAAAATTGGCCCACCCTCCTGACGATTCATTAGAAAACAAAAATACTAGGCTTTCTAGCACTGATTCGTACCATTATAGATATCTCAGAGGGGTTGGCCCAAAAAATTCATCTTTTTTAGGTAGAAATGGAATAGAATTATACAACAGACTATTCATCCAACTAAAAAGCACCAGTTCAGAATAAGACCAACCAATCGTCGTGGGTCCAATTATTATTGCATTTTCATTTTTACTCAAAAGAGGCAAATCGCCAATTACTTCACATGGAAAAGCAAAACAATTTAACTACACGAAAGAAATAAGCTAAAAAAAAACGTTAATGTGATTTCTTTGATCCTAGTTTTGTACGTAACGTTACAAGTCCTTATGGGTTGCAGTACTCAATATTGGGTCGGGTTTTCATCAGTTTTATAAAAGAACTTTACATGGTGGTTACAGGCTTAGCTACTTGCCCTAATGCGTAAGTTTTCCGACATTTTAAAAAAGTTCTCTACATACATAAAATACAATAAAAGATAAAGACTAGACAGAAAAAAAAAAGTTGTGTCTAAAAATTTACCCCACCATTGGGCAATGGCATTGCATTATCCAACCCTGCTCAATAATTATTTATATATATATTAGCAGTAAATATTAATATGATAGAATATTACTATGTATTGTGAATAAAAAAATTACAGGGGATGAATCCTTTCATTCTATACACAATCACCCAAATAGTTTTTTTTTTTTTTTTTTTTTCAAAAATTGTCTTTTTATATTAAATTAATCCCTTTTTTTTAAAAAAAAAAATTAAACTTACCAATAAGTGTTTGAATGTAGTGATAAGAAATATTTCATTTTAAAAAAAATACAAATTAAAATTTTAAAAATGAAATTATTAAAAGAGAGATTCATAAATACTGAACATAAATTGTAAAATACATATGAAAAGAATAGGTGAATAATTAAGTTAGACTGAGCTTAGATATCTATGAGAGCTGTTAGTACTAGTCCACGTTCATTCATTCTATAAGTGAAACTAATTAATAAATTATTTATATATTAAATAATACAAGTACAACAAAGAAGTTAAAAAAATCGTTAAAACTTCTTATAAGAGAAACGTGGGGAGTTACAAATAAGGAATATAAATTTACTTTAAAAAAAGTTAATTACAAATATAACCTTATCCGTATATATTATTTATTTTTACATTATCTTAAAACTAAATCAATTTACGATTAATATTCAAAGTTAATAATTTTCTCTCTCAATAATATTATTTTCAAAGTTTGAACATATATTCTTTCATTAAAAATGCAATATACCAATAATAATAAACTCAAGCAAAACTTTTATAATAATAGTTGTACTCCATCCATAATGCTGATATATTATTAATATTTTTAAATATCTTTAATGTTTATTTTATGAATAAGTTTATTAATCCCGTATATTCATGAGTTATTAATTGCTATGGATTATAACAATAAATTTTTTTGAGAAGTCTAAATTAAAATTAATGTCATTTTTGGTGCATAAAGTTAAAATATCTTACAAGGTTTTGTATTTTTCTTAAATTTAAAACTTAATTTCTTAATTTTTATTTTTAGAAAATTGATTTTTTTACTTTTTCATATTTCAAAATTTTGGTCTAATAATTAACATCATTAAATTCTTTTTATTAAATTCAATGATTTAACAATTTGAAATAAACATATACTCATTTTGATAACAATGCAACAAGAAAAATGATGCTGAAATAAATCTGTATTTAACAGAAAGATTATAACAACATTAACAATTAGACTTGTATTTTTAAATCTAAAAAATGAAAGGACTAAATTCTAAATGGTTGAAGAGTAGAGGGTCCACAAGTAGATTTTAACCTATTAGTAATTTAAAAATAAAATTAAAAAAAAGGGGGGAAAAAAGAAGAGGAGAAAAGCAAAAGTAGAGGGGATAAGAGGAAAGACAAAGTTGTGGGTTAAACAGAAAGGACAATGGGAGTTCAATCGTGTCGGGCATGTGTGATTATTTATATCAGCGTTGGAACAATTAGACAGCATTAGTGATACACTGACATACCAGTACACGCAGTTTTCATGCATTTGTCACCTTGTGCTTTGCTAGATAGGAAATTTAAACGTTGAAAAAGAAATATAAGAACACATAAGCCAAATTTAAAACAATATTATACTAATTTCAAAAAAGAAAAAAGAAAAAGTAAACACAACATATTTTATTAATTATGAACTTGAATAGCATCCTTCATTATGTAATTATGAATTTTTACGGGATAATTAAAATCAAACCCTAAAAGTTAATTACAACCAAGACTTGCTAAAAGTGTCTTAAGTTGAAGGAAGTGTCCTAGCACCATGAGATGTACTCTGTTATTCTTCAATTTAGAGGTAATCACATCTGCATTTCCCTCCACCATTATATCCGACAAGCCTTTGGATTTGGCAAATTTTCATGCCATGGTTAATACACTAGTTGTAAGATTTCAGTCAAATTTATACACTCATTTAAGTCAAATTTAAATGAATTAAGTTATTTATTATTTATCACGTATGTATTACAATAATTATATATAAAATAAAAATAATTTCTACAGATTTAAATTAAACATTAAAAAATGAGTAATATCTTTGGTAAAAAAATAAGACCTCTTGCCAACAACTTCTTAGCCTAATGGTAAGAATATTATGTTGTAGACATGAAAGTTTGGGTTGAATTCCAAACAAACCTATTCCCTTCCCTCAGTTATTAAATGTGTAATAAGTAATGTTCTTACCAAACATAACATAAATGTTAAGTTTATAATCTTCATCACTTAGGGTTTGTATAACCTTAACGGAAAATGTCAAGATAGAGAAAATAATTTATCGTGATTTTCTTTGTCAAATTCAATGGTCGATTTTAATTTCACATCATGAAATTTTCTATGTTCGTGAAAATTATATGTTCTAATAATATCTGTTCTTTTAGTACAATGCTTAATCAATAAATTAATTTTATATTTAATCACTTTATATTATCGCGATTTCAATCAACGCATCAGTTAAAGAGATTTTGTTTTGAGTAAGGTTTATTCTAAGTTAATGACAAAGGTTTATTTTATGTCATTGATTTTATTGTCAGCATATCTTGTATGTTGTTGCAATTTATTATTAGAATGTGGTTGGCTCTTGGCAATTTGAAAGTAAGAGTGTCAAGACTTTATGCTGTAAAATGTTTTAATTCGTGCTTATTGTTTAAAAAGTCAAAGTGAGGTTGATGGAGATATTATTTATTATTTATTATGTTTTAGCATTACGATTTATGATAATGTAATATATTTATTTATTTTTAATTTTTTTATTAAGTTTAATTATTTATTATGTTCTAAATTTATAATTAATATAAAATTATTTATTTCTCATGTATTATTTTTAAGTATTATAATGGAAATTAAGGATATATTATATTGTGTGTTTTAGCATTTTATATAAATGGGGATTAAAAGTTCCTATACAAGTTATGTATGTGATATGTAATTTATTATTCACCAAAGTGTTCAAATTAGAAAGTTTTCATAGATATCAATTAAATTATGTATGTATAAATTGTTAATATCCATGTAACTAGTGAAATGTTTATAATGGAAAAATAGATAATCGATTTTCACTATTCATTAGAACTCTAAAATTTGCTCAAAGGTGAATTATTTATTCAATAGATTGTGAAAATTATGGTGACAAAATAATATAATTTTTAGATATATATTTGAATGTGCAAAAGCAACATGTATATATGATGAAATTATTTATTTGTTCCTTAAAATTAGTAGCATTTATTTAAGATAGTATATTGTAGTATTTGCCCAAAGGAGAACTAGGATATACTTCATTATTTGTTTATTTGAACTCATAAAGTAATTTCTTTATTTTGAGCCTTTATGTGTTTCTTTTGCTTTTATTATTTTGCAACTATTTCTAATCATTCACAAGCCTCATCTATTGCTTTATTTAACGAGTTATTCTTTAAATGTAGTAAACAAGTTAAGTACTATTTAAGTGTTTTAGATCTTGATTAAACACTATTAGAAGATAAACCTATTGCTATTATTGACTTAATCAATGAGTAATAGAAGTTGTACATAAAATAAATTGGATGGTCAAACAAATTGAGAGTTATGTTTATTTTGTGAAATTCTATTGCCAACAACATTAAGACTACAATTCCACGAACTGAAAGTGTGAAAGCAAATCTTACATTTGTGGAAAAACGTTTCCATTATGCAGATAAGCCACTCACTGGTACTTTAATGGCACAATTCATGACCATGAAGTTCAATGGGTCGAGGGGAATGCTAGAACATATCATCAAGATGACTAATATTGCAGCAAAGCTAAAGATTTTAAGGATTACGATTGATGACTCCTTTTTATTACAATTTATATTGAACTTAACACCTCCAAATTATGGTCATTTCAATTTAACTATAACACTATTAAAGATAAGTGAGATGTTAATACATTGACTAGTAAGCTCGTTTAGTATGAAGCAATATTAATAAGTCAAGGAAGTTATTCCATCAACTTTATGGGGTAATGAGTTGGCAAAGGGCCTAAAGTAAAAACCAACAAGTTTAAGAAGAGGAAAAACATACCAGCCAATGTCTCCAACGGAGAGAATAAGGAATGAATGGTAAATAAGTGTTACTTCTAATTGAAATTAGGACACTATCAAAAAGATTGCCAAATACATAAAGCTTGGTTTGAAAACAAAGGTAACCTTTTATACTTTTGTATATTTCAAATCAAACTTAATTGAAGTTCCTAATAATACTTGGGGTTTAATTCTGGTTCTATTACTCATGTCTCCAACATGATACAAAGATTCCTTATGATCCAAACTACAAACTCAAATGAGCATTTCCTATATATGAGGAACCGCATGAAGGCTCTGATTGAAGGCATAGGGACTTATTTTTTGTTGGATATTTGTTGGAATTTTGTGCCCTTAATGCAATTATTTTGTCCTCATGCTTGTATTTTTTCGAATAGGCCGGTTCATAAAATTGTATAGCTAAAATTATTATCTTTTGTATTATTTTCCTCATTGGTTTTTGCAAGAAAAGCAAAATGAACAAAACAAATATTGACTCATTGGTCACCTAAGGGTTAACTAATACTAAGTTGCATCATAGGGATGAATTATGATACAAGAAGACATCTTATATTAGTAGCTAATCTAAATGGTCCGTAGTTTAAGGAATGAAAAATGAGCAATTAATTCAAGGGAATATTATGTTTTCTATCAAATCAATTTGGAGAGATACCTTATCTTGAGTATTGAAGTGGACGACTCCTAGAAAGATAGAGACATAGGTGTGATTGTCTAGATTTACAATACATTGGACATGACCCAAGTTGAATTTATCCTGAATTCATTTATTTATTTGTTCACTTGTGATGTTTATAGTGTGACTTGACTCAATTTTGAGTAAGTGACTGACTAAGTGTATGCAACTCATATGATTTCATACATTTAAAAGCCATTTCTTAGTTGGTATTAGAGTTGAGACTTGATATGTTGGGTATATAACTTATGTATGGCATGAAATAACTTCACTTAAAATAGTGAAATTCATAGCTTAATTAAATAGTAAATGATACCCTCTTACTAACATTGCATGAATTATGAAAAAGAAACGTGGCTACAAGTAATTTGTTAGGGAAGAATTATTATTATTTATTAGTAATAACATTTTTCGTCGTGGAAAATTCAAGGGTAACCATTAGATAAAATAATATCGTATTGGGTAAATGGGTTTAACCCAAAGAGATTAAGGATATCTCATGAGAGTAACACACTTATGATAAGGTCATTAGATGAATCGTAAATCTAATTTGCCTTCATAATGGTATATAATGAGGAGTTCATTCATGGTACTTTTAGTGAATTAACTCCATAACTAAATAACTGATACATGCATGGATATTAAATTCAATTCACCGAGTTTCCAATTTTTAAGTTTGGAAAATCAATCAACTTGCGATGACATTTTGGATGGGATCTAGAATTTATGGGTTGAGATGCCTGAAGAGATATCTTTTAGCTTCGAAACTTACTTTGAATACTTTGATTTGAGTCTAGGAGCTCAAGTTATGACCGTTTTAGTGAAGACTGGGTGAGTAGAGTTATTGGACGATATTATTATGGGAAATTACGAGTTTCGAGCTTTAATTCGAGTTTGACTCATATTGGGTTAAATTTTAAGACTTAATTTTGATTATAGATGAGCCCAATATTGCATTTATTAGTTTTTATATTATTATTATTTATTTATTCTGAATTTTAGATTATTTTTAAGTATTTTAAGTTGTTTAATAGTTTTATGATTTTTAGTCAACAAGAAAGTTTACTTCCACTACCACTTTTTGTTCATATAAACTAGAGTTCCATTATACTTAAGATTTTTATTTTCATGTAATTAGCTAGCCTATGTAAAAGCCTCTTCATTATTTAATAAACACACATTCATTGAATAAAGTCTTCTAGCTCTTTGAGTTTATCTTTCCAAGATAGCTTTCTTGTGATTTTTAGAAGTGTTTTCTTCTTGTTTTTTCTTTGTGAAGCCATGGAATCTCTTCATCCTTTAATTTACTAGTTGGCCAACCAAGGGGGTTGGTTGCAATCAATTGTGAAGCTTGTTGGAGATCAGCTCTTCAAAGAGTTTTATAAAGTATCGTCTTTCATTTTGTTCCATTCAAATCTTTATTCATCTTCTCCATATCTTTTTTCTAATCTTGATTTTGTTCTTCTTAATCTTTTTCTAATACTTCATTCTCTTTTGAAGTTTCAGGTTTCAAGATCCAATGATTTCCTTGCAAGATTTGACTTATAATCATTAAAAACTCTTTGGACCTTCTTCCCTCTTACTTGAATTCGTTTTTCTTTAAACTTTTATTCACTACCTTGATTGCTCTTTTTCACTTGGTGTTAATTCATTTTAGGTATCTTAAATGCCAAGTAAGACTTTATTGCTCTTTAATTCGGTTTTTCCTTGTGCCACAACAACTTGAATCCAATTTTGGTCTGTTGCCCATATCATTTGGTATTACATTTGGGAATTCTTTTAGTTGTTTTACTTATGTTATACACTATTTCTTGTTGCTGCTATTTGATAGCCTCTGAAAATTATTTTTTACCCAAAAAATATTTGGAAAAATATATTTTCGGTGGGTAAACGATTTCAAAAAGATTTAAAATTTTGTCTATAGTATCTTGGCATTGTGATACATTGTAAAAAATACTTCCCCACAAAAGATAAAAAATATTGAAAACTAAAAAAAATGGTAAAAATAAAAAAAATATTATGTGGGTTGAATTTCGTACCGAAAATTTCTAGATCTAATTTTCATCATACAAAGGGGCTTCGGATTAAATTTTTTGATTTTAGCACATCGAGAATACCTTAAAATAAATATTCGAGTTGTTTTTCCATTTTTCGATTTTCTATTGGGTAGTTTTAATTTTTATTGATTCTAGCTTTAGGTTTTCCTTTGTTTAGATTTTTTTTTTGTTCTATTATGCATTCTAACACATTCTTCTTCTTGTGTTGGTAGGTACGAAAGAATTGCCTCTCTTCCTCTGTGCAACTTAAATTTCGTAGGAGTCAAGCTTTTCTTTTGGCTTCTTAGAGCTTTAGGTTATCTTTGTTAAAGAGTGATCCCCATAACTTCTTCAAGATTACTAAGATTGATTACTCTATAACATTTACAAGTGAGAAGATCTTAATTTATTTTTCTTTGCCTCTAAGAGTTGTTTTTCTTGCGAGTGCTAACGGTGAGGCTTTATTTTACTTGAAAAATTTTCTTGTTTGAGTGTTTGTGATTTCACAATGGTGCGCACACATCGTACTAATGAGGAGAATGATAAACCTAAAGTGAAACATAAATGTCATAGGTGTTCTAAACCCACACGGACTTCTTATTTCCAATGCTTAAAAATTTTCTATTGTTCATGGATTTGTCAAGAAAGACATTTGAACAAGGGTCATAATGAGATACACATTCTTAAATGACTTTTGGGGAAGCACAAAAAAATGTTTTGTGATGAGAGGGATCACCATGACTCTACGTGTCCAACAATTTCAGAAGATCTCTCATTTGTTCTGAAATACCATTAGTGTGATTTAAAATAAAATAATGGTTACCAATGTCTGATTCACTACCCATCCAATGATAAAAGTGAAAAAGAACGTACGTATGACATCGATCCCATTGATGAGTCTTCTTCTAGTGCTACCATTGACGATGACGATATAAATGAGCCAAAGACTTCAAGTGATGTTGTTTGTGAAGACAGTAAGTGTGATTTTGTGCATGTTGTTGAGTCTAAATTTGGCATTGCACATTTTTTCCAAAGTTGATGTCAAAGAAGTTGATAGTGATAGTGAGAACTGTGATTATAGTGATATTGCACTTTATGAATTAAAAAAAGTTGATAGTGAGAATTGTTTCCTAGAGTCCATGAGTTTGAACAAGTTAAAAGAGTTATATTTTAATGAATTCAATGTTCAAACTTTTTGTGACGGGTTACAGGGAAGTGGGGATGATTCATGTAAAAATATTGAGAGAAAAGAAACCTTTAGTGATAAAATTCAATTTGATGGGCCGAATTTGGTGAGTGAAAATTGTTGAGGTAAAATTAGAGAGTTCAATTCACATTGTAAAATAGAATGCAAAAAAGAAAGAACCTATTCAAAATAAAAGAATGATTATGCTTTCACTAACCTTAACTTGAATTTGTCTAGTTGGCTTGGTTCTTTCTTTCAAGAATTTATTGATCCTTTGAGAGGAGCTCAATTAAACCATTCCACCTATGTTAAAGATTCTTTATTGTTCAACCAAAGACAAGATTTAAGGATGAATCTTTTCGGGGAAAAGGGGAATGATACACGCACGGATGGAGTAAAATTTATTAAATTCAAATCACCAAAGCTATCAATTTTTTAGTTTGGTAAACAAATTGACTTGGAACAACTTTTTGGATGGGATCCAGACATTTTTGGGTTAAGATGCCTTCATACCATTCAAAGAGTTATCTCTTAGCTTTGAAACACACTTTAAATCACCCAATTTCGAGTTCGTGAGCTCAAGTTAGTGAAAACTGCGTGACTAGAATTTTTGGACGAGATTATTATAGGAAATTTTGATTTTCAAGCTTTAATTCAAGTTTAAATCATATTGAGTTCGATTTAAGGCTTAATTTTGATTATATATGAGCCCAATATTGCATTTATTAGGTTTTATTTTTATTATTTATTTATTTTGAATTTTAGGTTATTTTTAAGTATTTTAAGTTGTTTAAGAGTTTTATATTTCTTAGTCAACAAAAAAGTTTAGTTCTATTAGGTCTACTTCTTGTTTGGATAAATTAGAGTTTTATTGTACTTAAGTGTTTTATTTTCATGTAATTAGCTAACCTATATAAAGGGCTCTTCATTATTCATTAAATATACATTCATTGAGTAAAGTCTTTCAACTCTTTGAGTTTTATCTTTGTAAAATAGCTTTCTTATAATTTCTAGAAGTAGTTTTTTCATGGTTTTTCTTTGTGAAGCCGTGGAAATCCCTTCACCCTCCAATTACTATGTGGCCAGCCTAGGGGGTTGGTCAGAACCAATTGTGAAGCTTGTTGGAGATCATCTCTTCAAAGGGTTTCATAGGGCATCACCTTTCATATTGTTCCATTCAAATATTTATCCAGCTTTTCCATATCTTTTTTTATTCTTAACTTTATCCTTCGTAAAATTTTTCTAATACTCCATATTCTTGTGAAGTTTCAGGTCTTAAGATCCAAGGATTTCCTTGTAAGATTCAACTTATAATCATCGAAAACTATTTGGATCTTCTTCTTTCTTACTTGAATTCGTTCTTCCTCATACTTTTATTGTCTGCCTTGATTGCTCTTTCTCACTTGGTGTTAATTCATTTTAGGTATTTTACATGCCAAATAGGCTTGATTACTCTTCAATTCATTTTTTTCATGTGCCACAACAACTTGAATCTGATCTTAGTTTGGTTGAATCCGATCTTGGTTTGCTACCCATATCATTGATTACTTTTTGATAAAGGCACTATGGGATAGTTGAATACACACAATTCTAAGACGAGGTTACTCTGCTGAAATTTAGGAAATTTTATTTATGTTAGTGTTGTGTGACCCAAATTCCTGTTTAAAAAAAGTGGTAAGTTAGGGGGATCTGTGGGGGTGAAGGCTGCAGATTCCCATTAAGCATAAAACTGAACTGGGGTTGCAATCAGGGGTGTAGACACTCAATTTTGCCCGGGCCCAGAAATAAGTCCAAAAACAAGAATAATAAACCCAAAAAAACGAAGTCCAAATTCAGCCCAGAATTACAAATATAATTTGGCTCGATCGGAATGGCCCATTACTTGAAAAGATTTAAGGTCTATCTACAAGCTTGACTCATATGGAATATAATCTTCAATGATATGCAATCTTAGATGTGATATGCAAGATCGAAGACACAACAGATCTGACCTTCATTGAAGCAGATCCAAGATGATTTGGCATATCTGTATTAGACGGGGAGCAGATCGAAGACATAGCAGATCTGACCTTCATGTGTTTACATCAAGGCAGATCGAAGATAGTAGATTTGGCGTCTCTGTATTGTCAGGGAGCAGATCGAAGATAGTAGATTTGGCGTCTCTGTACTATCAAAGAACAAATCGAAGAAACAGATTTGGCATCTCTATATTCGACGGAGAGCAGATCAAAGACATAGCAGATCTGACCTTCATTGGAGCAGATCCAAGATGATTTGGCATCTCTGTATTAGACGGGGAGTAGATCGAAGACATAGTAGATCTGACCTTTATGTGTTTACATCGAAGCAGATCCAAGATGACAGATTTGGCATCTTTGTATTAGACGGGGAGAAAATTAGAGATAACAGATTTGGCATCTCCGTATTAGACGGGGAGCAGATTGAAGAAGCAAATCTGACGTCTCTATATTAGACGGGGAGCAGATCGAAGATAACAGATTTGGCGTCTCTGTATTAGACTGGGAGCAGATCAAAGATAATATATATCGCCTTCCTGAGTTGCAGTGAAGCATATTGAAGCCGTCAAGGGGCCATTTAAAGAAGATCAAGAATCAAGAACTCAAGACTCGGTGAGCCTGGGCAAAATTGGTCTTTTTATAGTCTTTGCTCTATTCCTGTTACACAGCAATGAGTAAAGAGGGGCAGCTGTAGACACTTAATTTTTCCCGAGCCCAGAAATAAGTCCAAAAACAAAAATAATAAACCCAAAAAAACAAAGTCCAAATTCAGTCCAGAATTACAAATATAATTTGGCCCGATCGAAATGGCCCATTACTTGAAAAGATTTAAGGTCCATCTACAAGCTTGGCTCATATGGAATATAATATTCAATGATATGCAATCTTAGATGTGATATGCAATCTTAGATATGATATGCAATCTTGAAGATATGATCTTGTAATCTTGGAGATTTAATTTGTAGATATCCTTTAATCTTAACCGTTGATGTAATTGATCTGTACCGTTGGATTTGGGGAGGCTCAACTATAAATAGAGTCCTCTCCCTTCATTGTAAATCACTTGAGTTTTGGGAAGCAATAAGAATTCTTGAGAGCATTCACTCAAATTTCTCTCCCTCTAACGTTCTTACTCTCTCTATGGTTTGTTCTTATTTTATTCTTCGTCTATCTTAGTTTTTCAACCTTTTTTTATTTTTATTTCTTCATTTTTCAAATATGTATATTTATTCCTATCTTTTATACATTTGATTATGTATTTTATATATTATAATATTTAACCTTTTTATATAGTTTATTTTCAAATATATATTTTCTATGCATGTATATATATTATATTATCATTTCATGTATTTTGAACTATTGCATTATATTTTTATAATTTTTAAATGTTCTATTTATTCATTTTTTTAGTGTATGTCATTTATCTTATTTGTGCATATGCTATGTTTAATTATTTCTTTTATGTGCTATTTTATGATATATATTGTTGTATAATTTTTGCATGTATTATGTTTTTCTTTTAGTTTACTCATGTTTTTATTTGTTTATTATCTTATATTTACCCTAGTATGATTTTTTTCATTAAACGTATATTCATGTTATTTAGTTTTGTCTTAATGATATTATTTATGTTTGTATGGAAATGTTAGAATATTTTGTACATCTATGCTTCATGATGCATTAATTTGTCATCCTAAAATGTCATTTAAAATAATATTCCAAGGTTTTTTTAAAAAAATAAAAAATAAAAGGCAATGCTTGATGTTTGGAAACTTCGAGAAAGGTAGTGCCTAACTTCTTCAAGTTGCGACTTTTCTTGTTGAATTCGAATAGTCAAGCACCCTTCTAAGTGATTTTGAGTTTTCAAAACTTAAACAATTATTTCGAGATTTCAAAACATAGTGTCCTAACTTACTGGATATGGCGTTTTGTTATTTTGAGATAGAAATTTTAGAAAGACGAGCTTAGTTTTGAAGGTTTTAAAATGTTGTGTAATACCCCATACCCGTACCTGAGACCGAGATAGGATACGAGGCATTACCGAGATTTTCAGAATAATTTCAATTAATTTATATTATTTAGTATTCATTTGCATGTTTCATGTAACATTCTTTTCATATATATATTCAATTCAAAATATCATATAAAATACGATACAATACTTAAATTTTCATATTTACATGTTCATGCAGATATACTGAATCTACTCGACTAAATTGTAGAAATACCAAGATTTAGGGGCATATTGGTAATTTACCATATTCCCAAATTGCACCCAATCTTAAATTGATAATTTCATTCAATTTATTAATTTAGATAATAAAACAATTCATTCCCTTCAATTTAGTCATTTTTGACATTTTTACAAAATTACCCATAAAGTTTTACTTTTATTCAATTTAGTCCTTGAGCCTAAAACATACAAATTAGCCATGCTAGATGAATAGTCATACATATTTTTCCTCCTCCTCCTCTCCATTCCACATCCTTAGTATAAACAACACACTTGTAGGTAACATTATCCATAATTTTCACTATCTACTTATGTGAATATTCAAGCTGTCCATCTGTGTCATAGTCACTAAATTATTTTTATCTTGAGCTAAAGAACTCCAAATTAAGATCCGCTAATTTTTCCTGAAACTAGACTCATATACCTTCTTACCATAAAAATTTCATAATCTTTGGTTGGGCCAATTAATACAGTTTATTCATTAAAGTCTCCCCTGTTCTGCTATCTGACAGTTCTGACCCTTCTTCACTAAAAATTAATTATCTCCTCGTACAAGATTCGAATGATGTTACCGTTTGTTTCTTTTGAAAATAGACTCATTCAGAATTCTATACATATAAATTTAAGTCCCTAATTATTTTTCTTCAATTTGTTATGATTTTTAAAAGTCATAACAGAGGAACCCGAAATCATTCTGACCTTGTCTCACAAAATTTATCATATCTCATGATTTACAATTCCATTGCTTACATAATTTATTCTATAAGAAACTAGACTCAATAAGCTTTAATTTAATATTTTATTCATCCTCTAATTCGATTTCTACAATTTTTTGTGATTTTTCAAAGTTAGACTACTGCTGCTGTCCAAACTGTTTTAGTGCAAAATGTTGATTTCCATTTTGTCCCAAATTTCACAATTCATACAATTCAGTCCTTGGTCAATTAACCCCTCAATTAAGATAATTTTCTCAATTAATACTTTTCCTAGACATTATAAGTTATTTCATAATTATTGAAATTCAGAATTTCCATATAAAACTCTAACTTCAAACTCTTTTACAATTAGGTCCCAAACATTCACTTTCTATTCAATTCTTTCAATAAAATCAGCATATAAATAATTTAAAGCTCTAATTCCATGCCAAATCATCATGTACTTCCAGCACATATTCATAGCAACTTTCAATTTCTTTCATAGAATCAAAAACTAATGAATTCAACAAGTGGACCTAGTTGTAAAGGTCACAAAAACATAAAAATTTCAAGGAGAAAGCAAGAATTAAACTTACATGAAGCAAGAGTATGAAAACCAGCTTGAACCCTCCTCCATGGCTGTTTTTCAGCTGATGAATATGAAGAGAAATGAAGAGAATTCTAGATATTCCAATTTAGTCCTATTTTTATTTAGCCAATTTTGGCAATTTTCCAATTTTGCCCTTATTTCATCAATTTCCTGATTTTTCTCATCTATTGCCGCCAAAAATATCTCCTTTAGGATTATTTGCACTTTAGATCCTTCCTCATTTGACAATTGAGCTATTTAATCCTTCTAGCAACTTTTACACCCTTTTCAATTTAGTCCTTTTTATTTAATTAACCACCCAAACGTCAAAATTTTCTGACTAAATTTTAATACTACCTCACCAACACTCCATAAATATTTCTAAAAATATTTATGGCTCAATTTATGAAGTTGAGATCTCGATACCTCACTCTCGACCCAATTTACTTAATTAATTCTTTTAAATACCAAATTCACTAATTCAAAAATACTTTTATATTCGCATTTGACTCATAGGTATTAATTTATTAAATTTTTAACTCACCCGTCGAATTTGGTGATCTCAAATCTCTATTCTCGATACCACTGAAAATTAGGATGTTACATGTTGCGTCCTAACTTACTGGATGTGATGTTTTGACTCGTTTGAAATAAGTGAGCCTTAATTTTCAAAATTGAGACATTCTAATTAAAAGAGGTTTGCATCTTAAAACTTTCAAATTTTCGACATTAAAGACACTTGATAATTAATTAGGTACCAATTTTTGGGCGTTACGAGGGTGCTAACCCTTCCTCGTACGTAACCGACTCCCGAATCCGTTTTCTAGACTTTCGTAGACCAAAATTAATGTTTTAAAACAAAACATTTTATAAGGTGATCCAATCACACCTAAAAAGATTGGTGGCGACTCCCGTTTTCGTTTTTCTTAAAGTCGATTCCCATTTTCCAAAACTCGATTTAAAAATGGTTTCGATAGCTTGGCGACTCCACTGGGGAATAATAAGAGAGTCAAGCCGTATAATTGATTACCTTTTGTCTTAATGTTGAAAATTTAAAAAATTTTAAAATTCAATCCTTTTTGCATTACATGTGTTTGTATTATTGTATATGTTATATATTCTGATACGCATTGCATTTGCATGACCGTTATGGTCACACCCTTAAGTGGGAGTGAGAAACTACGCCTTCGTGAGGTTTTCGCCTCCGTGCAGGATAGTGGATCACTTTCGGGATACATCCGTACCTATGGTTTCGGGAGATTTTCATCTCCGTGTAGCCATAGGGAAATGTATTCCCCTGAACTGAACTCGATTCAAATGAGCCTATAATGGGTGAGAATCGAGGAATCTGCTGGTTCAGGTACCTCAACTTTTGAACTAAAACCTCATATAGAAAAACCGTAAGAGCTCAATTTAGTTAGAATTATACTTTAGATATTACCCTCACATATCATTCTTGAGTTTATTAATATTATGTGATACTTGATGCTTCCTTTTTACATTGCATGTCATTTCGCATTTAAAAGGTATCGATTCACGATGTGGTTTCTAAGTTAGAAAGTTTTATTATGGAGAACGGACTTCTTGATAGAGTGGAGGGCAATGCTAACGTCCCAGATGGTCCGAGCAAACTCAAATAGGAAAAAGGATAGCATAACGTGGGATATATGTCGAGCTATCGGACTACACTCGCATCGAGTGTCACGAGAATAATCTGTAGGAGCTTAAGGCGATTTGGGATCGATGGGGCAATGAGACCAAGCAATCATTCTCTTTTAAAATGCGAGATTTGCCCTATTTGTTTGATATTCAGGTTGATGAGAACTTGTTTCGAGCTCTCGCTCAGTTTTGGAACCCAGCTTATAGTTGTTTTACCTTTGGGGAGGTAGATTTAGTGCCTACTGTGGAGGAGTACACAGCCTTACTTCGGTGTCCTAGATTTCAGTGTGATAGGATTTATTCTCGAACTGCTTGTATCCCAACCTTTGGTAAGAAGTTGATGACCATTACGGGGATGAGCGAGCAGTGGATCATGGCTAGAATTAAGGAAAAGGGTGAGAGTAAGTGCATTCCGTGGGGAGCTTTGAAAGATCTGATCCAGACACATCCAGACGAGGCAAAGAGGGTAGACATTTTTGCCTTAAGCTTATACAGATTGATGGTTTTCCCCAAGGCCTTGGGATATGTGGATGAGGTGACTACGGATCTCTTCCATCGACTTAGCAAACGG
Organism: Gossypium anomalum; assembly: GCA_025698475.1. Taxonomy (NCBI): domain Eukaryota; kingdom Viridiplantae; phylum Streptophyta; class Magnoliopsida; order Malvales; family Malvaceae; genus Gossypium; species Gossypium anomalum. Next base: position 10,131,544 of record CM046961.1, read on the forward strand.
GTTACTTCTGTTCTTGCGATTTTGGTGGAGACATTCAGGTCCTTGAATGCATGTAGGAGGGCCAGTGTAGGCAGGTTTGTTGGTTGTGCTCAGTTACTTTTAGCTTGGTTCTACAGTCACTTCTGATTGATAGATAGGGCAGTTTGTCGGGTCTTCTTTGAGGAACAAAGGCCTGTTATGCTTAATGAGTCCTGGTTGCAAGTAATCGTCCGTAAACGTGATCAAAGCCAAACACTCGGCATAAGTTGGTTCACTACTTCTCATCCCTGTTAAAGGACATAGCAGCTTCAACTAGGAGAGTTGATGTTCCCGAAAAAAATTAGATAGTGCTACTTTAGAAACTGCAGTCAAAGAATGTGGAGTAGAGGGCTCCATGTGAGATTCTTTACCGATGCGGCAGTTTTGATTGGGTCCCTTTATTGGGAATTTGGGGTGCTATTGGTTATGCCCCTTTACTTGTGTTGAGGCAACATGGATTGAGACAGTTCATACTGGTAATTTACGGGTTGGTTCAGAGTGAGTTTGCGTATAGAGGAGCCGACTGCAAGAAGAAGGTCAGTGAGATCTCTAATGCTTGGAACAAAACTTGTCGATTAAAGGGAGTAGCTATTAGCCCTGCTACGACTCTAGAGTACGTCGAGTGGAGACGTAGAAGGATTAATGATAACATCCCTAAGCCAAGCATGGAAGGAGCTCGACTGATGGAGGAATATTTGCAAGTGACGCCCTCGAAGTTAGAAATTATAAAGCAAGAGTTTGAGAGAAAGAACTTGGAGCTCGAGAAGAGGATAGCAAAGCTCGAGGAAGAAAAGATATACTTGAGCCTAGACATCGATGTGGAAAAGATAGAGGTCAAGAAGGTAAAGAAGGAAAAGGAAAAGATAGAGGAAGATCGAGATGATTTAAAAGAACACTACAAAAGGGAACAAGTATTCTTGAAGAGAGCAGGAATAGGAGGGTCTTCAGATTAGTTGCAGAAAGAGGTCCGAGGGGAAAAGTCCAAAGTCGAATATTGGGAGAGGAAGTTCCAAGAGGTACAATTACGAAATTTAACCTTAGAGAAAGAAAATCAAAGGTTAAAAATTAGGGTGACTGAGGTTGGGCGATCCCTTCATCTGCAACGAAGTAGTGATTCCACGGTAGAGGTAAAGAAGCTAAAAGGCAAAGTTGAGGAGTTGGAATCAGCATTGCAACATAGTAAGCTTTTTATCGAGCAGCTTAAGGCACAAGAGGATCATTTAAAAGGAAAACTGCGCCAGTCTAAAGAACAAGTCAGAGATAGAGATTACCTTATTGGAGAAGCCATAATTTAGATCCGAGAGGTAGCTGAACACATTCAAGACTTGGCAGTACGAGCTGACGTATTGAGTATGATGCATGAGTCATCGTCGGATGTAGGTCGAGAGTTAGCCCTTTTATTAGATAGAGTTAAAACTTTGGGCATTAGGGCGAAAGCGTATTTGTAATCCATTTATATGTAAAGATATTCTTTTTCTAAATAAAGTTTTCTAAATAAGATTGAATCGAGGTCGATACCTTTTACATTCATTTGCATCTTATAACATTTCACTGCATCATTTGCATTCAAAATTATAAGAGACCCTAATTAGTTAAAGTTATTAAAAAGAGAAAGAAAAAGAGAGAGAGAGAGAAGAGGGTCACGGCTAAGTGAAAAAGAAGTTGAATGGGAATTAACGACGTTCCCTTACATATCCCCAACTTTTGTGTCAGGAGGGATAGCTTACCCGGAAAAGGGGGTGTTTGGAAATGAAAATCATCCCATCGATGTCATACATGAGGAAGGGACTGAACAAAGAAACCTTGAGGGCATTCGCCCTTACGAACTGGGAAGTTCTTTAAACAATTGGACTGCAGAAGAACTTCCTGTAATCTTTAGAAATTTTACGGAGTAATATTCAGAACATTCTTGTTGCTCTAAAGCCTAGGAGTAATGAGATTTCTTTTGAGAAGTGAGCTCATGTTCAGACATTTTTATTTTCAATAAAACATACTTTTATTATTTATCCGAGTAAATATTCTTTCATTCTGATTCTTTTGACCTTTGACATTTTTTATAAATTTTCATTTCATGTAAATAGTCATTATTGAATTCATTTATTCCTTGTATATTCTTTTGTGCGCCTATCATAGATCCCTAGATATCAATAACACGGGCAACGATACTACAGATTCAGAGTTCCTTTTGAGTTCGATATGTGTTTAGAGGAATCTCGGTACTTTGAGGGTGATAGAAATTGTGACTTGTTTCTGAATTTGTTGAAAATGGTTTTGACCCCATGAAGTGGTGGTAGGAAATATAGCCTTAGAGGAAGGAAAGATTGCGAAATTGGAATTAGCTGAGGAGACAAAACAAGACCTTGATTATGGGAATTCAAAAATGTGGTCCAAAGACGCATGCAGGAGGATTTGCAATTGCCAGGATAAACATAAGGTTTTGGGGCACTATTGGTCCACATTGGAAAGGGATCGCATCAGTTGTACAATGAATGCCAAATTTAAAGGAGTCAAGACTTATGTGGCATGTATTTTATGGCCCGAGCTCGTCAAAAATTTCAAGCTGACAATGACTCATCTTTGTAGACGTCAACTACTCCATTAAGAGGGGAGATAGCTTCATATGCCAGTATTACAAATTCAAAAGTCATCTATTTCAAAAAAAAAAAGAAGAAGATTATATATAACTGCACAATGCCAAAAGTTTGCAGTCTTTTCAAAGATAATGCGCCATACCACAGTACAACAAAGGTTGCCAAAAGAAAAGAAAAAGAAGAAAAAAATAAATTACAGAAGATGACCGAGACTGGTAAAAATTGGCATAAGAAACTACCGTCTACTTTCTATGCTTACGCTGGGGCAAACACCTTCAATTCCAGTGGGTGCATTGTTTGGCTTTCCTGAGCAGTCTGATGTGCCGTCAATAGCTGTGATGGTTAGCTCCAGGCGGTGGCCATTGATTTCCAGCTATGGGGCATCAAGCCGTACACAGTCTCTAAAGCTTAAAATGATATATTCTTTCTTCAAAACTAGGTTCTGACAAAGTGGATGACGGTATCATGAAGGAAGCTCTCTTAGACTTCTATACAAGTTTAGGGAATAGGAAACATGATCAAATCATTATTTTCAGGGATGGGGTTAGCGAGTCTCAATTCAATCAAGTTTTGAACAAGTTATTGAGGCTTGCAAGTTCCTTAACGAGAAGTGGAACCCTAAAGATTGTGGTTATTGTTGTATGAAAAACCATCATACCAAGTTTTTTCAGCAGGGATCTCCTGACAATGTGCTACCTGGTACTATTATTGACAACAAAGTATGCCATCCAAAGAACAATGATTTTTACCTTGGTACCTATGCTGGAATGATTGAAATCACGAGGCAGACCCACTATCATGTTCTTTAGACCAAGCTGGGTTTTCTGCTGATGATCTGCAAGAGTTTGTTCATTCTCTATCTTATATGTATCAAAGGAGTACCACAGCCATATTTGTTGTGGCTCCTATTTGCTACGCTCATTTGGCAGCTTCACAGTTGGGAGCAATTTATAAAGATTAGGGATGCTTCAGAAACATCATCGAGTCATGGTGGGATGTATGCTCCGGGAGTAATCTTTGTACCTCAGCTTTCCAGGTTGAAGGATAAAGTCAGCAACTTCATTCTTGTCTGCTGAGAATCATTGAACCATCTTTTTGTAGGGTTTGACAAACAACAGCGAGGACTGCTGCTGGGGTAATCCTTTTCTCATGGGTTTATGAATCAAGATTTTTCCTCCAAGCTTTGATGGAGTCAAGAATTGAATACCTCTAGTAAACTTAACTTGAAAGTATTCATCCTAAGCAAATGTACCAAGAATGGATGACACAGACTTATAACAAAGAAGGTTCGTCCAAAAGAATTTAATAAAGGAAACCTTGTGCTGAAAGAGATCTTTCCCACACAAAAGGATACCGAATTGGGAAGGGCCATATGTTGCGAAGAGGGCTTTCTCTAGAGGTGCACTGATTTTGACAAGAAATGGATAGGAAGAATTTATCTGATCCAGTGAATTCGGACTCGGTCAAGGAGTACTTTGTCTGAAGGAGAAGGGAAGCTAAGGTGAAAACCCGCAAATGGCACTTTGGGACTTCTATTTCAAAAAAAAAAAAAAAAAAAAAAAAAAGAAAAAGAGAAAAAAAAAATGGAGAGGCCAAGGTGAAAACCCGCAAAGGGCGCCTTGAGACCAAAGGGGTTTTGAGTTGAAAACCCAAAAGGGCAGCTCAAATTTGGAAAGTCATGCAGTGACCTTGCTATATCGGATTCAACGAGAAGTGAAGTATGTTACATATCGAGGCATCAACGAATTACTTTGGATCTTTTAAACACATGTTGAACTCAAGAAAGTCTTCATGGAGCTGGTGTATAGACGCTCAAGCGGCGATATCTGGGGCATCTGATTTCTGTCCTATTTACTATCTTTCGATTCTTTTTCTTCGCAAAGATATGTTCTCAGGTTAATCTTTTTGCATTCCTTCCAATAATTTGTCCAAATCTAATTATCCTCAAGATCAATTTATTTGTTTTGCATTGAAATAATGATAGATGAACTAAAATATCTTCACAAACGAAGTTTTGCATATTACTCTGGAAATTTCTAGATAATACAAGAAATTGAAACAATACAATTGTTTAAGGAATTCTCATATGTATGGGTTGGAGATACTCGAGAGATTTTTTTTTTCAGTCCAAAAGGTGGTTAGACGTTTTAAGCAATATTGATCTTAAGAAAAGATTATTTCATAAACATCTTCAGTGGGTCGTAACATTTGGGGAATGGTATGGTAGACCAAATTAATGGAGAAGATTCGAGGCATACGAGCAGAGTATGATTGATATGTCGAGAAGAATAAGGTGGAAAGCTCGATAGATGAATAAGTGATGACGTCTGAAATAGGAGTTATTTTCATAAACATTTTGCATCATAATATGTCTAATTAGGAGCATTTGACTCATTTAGATCATGGCATCTTGATCATTAGGCATGAGCTCGTACACATTATATAGGTCATTATCTTCAAGGGACAATAAAGATTGTTGCGCCTTAATCCCCTAAGTAGTAGGGTAATAAGCTAAAGCATAGCAGATCTGACCTTCAAGTGTTTACGCTGAACCAGATCCAAGAAGATTTGGCATCTTCGTATTCGACGAAGAACAAATCCAAGATAGCAGATTTGGCATCTCTGTGTTCGACGGAGAGCAGATCGAAGACATAGCTGATTTGGCTTTCACGTGTTTACGTTGAAGCAAATCTAAGATGATTTGGCATCTCTATGTTCGACGGAGAGCAGATCGAAGACATAGCTGATTTGGCTTTCATGTGTTTACGTTGAAGCAAATCTAAGATGATTTGGCATCTCTGTGTTCGACGGAGAGCAGATCGAAGACATTGCTGATTTGGCTTTCATGTGTTTACATTGAAGCAAGTCTAAGAGGATTTGGGGTCTTTGTATTGTTAGAGAGCAGATCTAAGATAGCAGATTTGGCGTTTCTGTATTGTCAGAGGGCAGATCGAAGATAACAGATTTGGCGTCTCTGTATTGTTAGGGAGCAGATCGAAGAAACAGATTTGGCATCTCCATATTCGACGGAGAGCAGATCGAAGACATAGCAGATCTGACCTTCATTGAAGCAGATCCGAGATGATTTGGCATCTCTGTATTAGACGAGGAGCAGATCAAAGACACAGCAGATCTGGCCTTCATTGAAGCAGATCCAAGATGATTTGGCATCTCTGTATTAGATGGGGAGCAGATCGAAGACGTAGCAGATCTGACCTTTATGTGTTTACATCGAGGCAGATCGAAGGTAGTAGATTTGGCGTCTCTGTATTGTCAGGGAGCAGATCGAAGATAGCAGATTTGGCGTCTCTGTACTATCAAAGAAAAAATTGAAGAAACGGATTTGGCATCTCCATATTCGACGAAGAGCATATCGAAGACATAGCAGATCTGACCTTCATTGGAGTAGATCCAAGATGATTTGGCATCTCTGTATTAGACGGGGAGCAGATTGAAGACATAGCAGATCTGACCTTCATGTGTTTACATCGAAGCAGATCCAAGATGACAGATTTGGCATCTTTGTATTAGACGGGGAGCAAATCAGAGATAACAGATTTGGCATCTCCGTATTAGACGGGAAGCAGATTGAAGAAGCAAATCTGGCGTCTCTGTATTAGACGGGGAGCAGATCAAAGATAGTAAATATCACCTTCCTGAGTTGCAGTGAAGCAGATTGAAGCCGTCAAGAGGCCATTTAAAGAAGATCAAAGTTCAAGAACTCAAGACTCAGTGAGCCCGGGCAAAATTGGTCTTTTTATAGTCTTTGCTCTATTCCTGTTACACAAAGAATGAGCAAATAGGCATTGTGAGACACTCAATTTTGCCCGAGCCCAGAAATAAGTCCAAAAACAAAAATAATAAACCCAAAAAAACGAAGTCCAAATTCAGTCCAGAATTACAAATATAATTTGGCCCGATCGGAATTGCCCATTACTTGAAAAAATTTAAGGTCCATCTACAAGCTTGACTCATATGGAATATAATCTTCAATGATATGCAATCTTAGATGTGATATGCAATCTTAGATATGATACAATCTTAGATATGATATGCAATCTTGAAGATATGATCTTGTAATCTTGGAGATTTAATTTGTAGATATCCTTTAATCTTAACCGTTGATGTAATTGATCTCATGCATCTGCTGGATTTGGGAGGCTCAACTATAAATAGAATCCTCTCCCTTCATTGTAAATCACTTGAGTTTTGGGAAGCAATAAGAATTCTTGAGAGCATTCACTCAAATTTCTCTCCCTCTTGCGTTCTTACTCTCTCTATGGTTTGTTCTTATTTCATTCTTCATCTATCTTAGTTTTTCAACCTTTTTTTATTTTTATTTCTTCATTTTTCAAATATGTATATTTATTCCTATCTTTTATACATTTGATTATGTATTTTATATATTATAATATTTAACCTTTTTATATAGTTTATTTTCAAATATATATTTTCTATGCATGTATATATATTATATTATCATTTCATGTATTTTGAACTATTGCATTATATTTTTATAATTTTTAAATGTTCTATTTATTCATTTTTTTAGTGTATATCATTTATCTTATTTGTGCATATGCTATGTTTAATTATTTCTTTTATGTGCTATTTTATGATATATATTGTTGTATAATTTTTGCGTATTATTATGTTTTCTTTTAGTTTACCCATGTTTTTATTTGTTTATTATCTTATATTTACCCTAGTATGATTTTTTTCATTAAACGTATGTTCATGTTATTTAGTTTTGTCTTAATGATATTATTTATGTTTGTATGGAAATGTTAGAATATTTTGTACATCTATGCTTCATGATGCATTAATTTGTCATCCTAAAACGTCATTTAAAATAATATTCCAAGTTTTTTTTAAAAAAAAAAATAAAAGGCAATGCTTGATTTTTGGAAACTTCGAGAAAGGTAGTGCCTAACTTCTTCAAGTTGCGACTTTTCTCGTTGAATTCGAATAGTCAAGCACCCTTCTAAGTGATTTTGAGTTTTCAAAACTTAAACAATTATTTCGAGATTTCAAAACATAGTGTCCTAACTTACTGGATATGGCGTTTTGTTGTTTCGAGATAGAGATTTTCGAAAGACGAGCTTAGTTTTGAAGGTTTTAAAATGTTGCGTCCTAACTTACTGGATGTGATGTTTTGACTCCTTTGAAATAAGTGAGCCTTAGTTTTCAAAATTGAGACATTCTAATTAAAAGAGGTTTGCATCTTAAAACTTTCAAATTTTCGACATTAAAGACACTTGCCAATCAATTAGGTACCAATTTTTGGGCGTTACGATGGTGCTAACCCTTCCTCGTACGTAACCGACTCCCGAATCCGTTTTCTCGACTTTCGTAGACCAAAATTAATGTTTTAAAACAAAACATTTTATAAGGTGATCCAATCACACCAAAAAAGATTGTGGCGACTCCCGTTTTCGTTTTTCTTAAAGTCGATTCCCATTTTCCAAAACTCGATTTAAAAATGGTTTTGATAGGGGGTGCAGAGGCCGAAGGTTCCCAGGGTACGGTATAGATTGTACTAATGGAATCAGTATAGAAATACACTTCTTCTATTTGATATTTTTGAATAAGGTATTTCAACCTTACTGTATTGCTTCTATTAGACTTTGATTAGATTAAGGTTTTTTAACCTATAAATAGACGTAATCATCTCTCCTCTTGGATTATTTGAATTCAACAATTAGTGAAAATTTCTTCTCCTTTGCCTGTAGTTTTTCTTGAAAGAGTTTCCACGTAAAATCTATGTGTTCTATATTTCTCTCTTTCTTGGCGATTCATTTTCATTATCGTCGTTCGATTCTCACAATTTAGCGACAAAATAAATTCTAATTTTTATGAGTTCTCGAGATATAAACTTCAATTTTGGTTCCCCATAGAGAAAGTAAACTTTCCCTACTGGAAAATTATAGTTTTCTTTTTGTGTTCAATTTGTAGTAAGAGCCACTCACTTAGCAATTGAGAGTTCGAGAATAGCGAATAATAACATTTGGTTGAAAGCCAAGAACCGACAAGTCTTTCCAGTTCAGAAACACAAGTATTATATTTGATAAAATTTGTAGCTATAGATATCACAATAAATAATTAGGTTTTATAAAATTTTTGAAATTCTACTATGTAACAGAACTATTCTCGTAAACAATTTTTCGAAAAATATTGCCTATTACTTGACCTATTTCAAACTCTTTATATATTTTCAATTTCTAGGAACCTTATTTCTATGTCAAAAATTGATGTTTATGAGTTTAATGTTAAATTTGGACATAACTTAGAATAACAATGTTATAGGTTTTGGAAACCTTATTGATTGTTTATATAAATTGAAACTTGATAATGTTTTTCTGGAATCCGTACTTGTTGGTCATAGCAATGTTTGAATTAAACGGAATATGCTAAATGAAAATTTTGCTTACTTATGGCATAAATGTTTGGGTCATGTATCCAAAGAAGACTAGATAGATTAGTAAAGAACTAAAATTATATTGAATTTGACTTTTATTAACCTTGGTGGATTTGTGGATTGCATTAGGTGAATGTAAATGAAACATACAATGAAAGGCGCCATAAGAAGTACTTAACTTCTTGAAATAATGTACACCAATACATGTCAACATTTTAATGTTCTATATTTTAATTGTGAAAATATTTTATCACCTTTATTTATAATTTTTTACAGTATTTTAACATCTATTTGCTTAATGAAAAATATTAATCAGTAAATGCATTTGAGGTATACATTAATGAGGTTGAAAGGGAATTCTATAAAAAAAAAATAAGAATAGTAATATCACATATAGGTGATGAATATTATGAGAAACACACTAAACTAAGACAATATCCAAGTCTATTAGCAGAATTCCTTAAGAATGAGAATAGTAATATTAAAATTCCTATACATTTTGAAATTTATATCAAGAACATTCAATGAAGTTCTCACAAGGAAAAAATGAATTTCAAGAAAGAATGATATGTAAAGAGGCATACTTCAAATCAATTTGAAAAGAACAACTTTATGCAAATTCTAAGGAATAGGTCCTAATTGCATGAAATTTCAACCAAATTCATGCCTAATGAAAGATACCAATTGATATTTAAACAAAATTATCAGTAGTTGCGACCAAAACATGAATCATGAATCAAAATTGCATGCTAAAGACAAAACAATATAAGCATGAGCAATTCCTTTCCCCCCTTCCTAGGTGCATATCTTTAAGAACTTTTCTCCCTTTTTTTAGATGCAAAATGTTATTAAACAAAGTAAGACATGAAAATCACAAAGGCATCAATAAAATAGATATAAAAAGCATACCAAACCTAAAAAGCAATCATGAAAAGCATAAGGAGAGAATTTAGGCAAGCATATTTAAGCATAAAATATGTCATGACAAATGTATCTAAAAGATATAGCAATTTACAACAAGATACAAATTAAAGGAGTCCTAATCTAAGACAAAATATAATCCTAACTTCTTAACTTAAGTCTAATCTAAATTTCTAAACTTAAGTTCTAATCCTGGTCTAGTTCTAAGCATAATTCTAGAGCTAGTCCTAAAGGTTAATCCTAATTCTAGTTCTAAAAGTAAGACCCTATATTATTCATAAAGTATGTTCAAGTACCTTATACATAACTTAAGGTCACGGGGTAAGAAAAGCTTAAGACAAGAGTTCAAGACTTTAGTACTTTGCAAAATGGCCGTCAAAGGGTCCAAAACAAGATAAAAGTAGTTTTTTTTTTTTTTTTATCATTTTGAACATTTTCAACAAAAATTAGTAAATAAAGCAAACTTGTTCAAATGAATTTATGGCCTTAATTTCAAGAAATTAAAAAAATTCTTTAAATCACATAATTTCTTGAAACGTCAAATGATTTTGAATAAAGATCATTAGAATACAAAGTATTTTCAATGTTATTAAAAAAGTTTAAGCTAAGATACTTCCTCTAAGTATATGTATAAGTGTGACTTTGACCACACACTTCTATTTTTACCTAAAAATCCAAAAATGCAATAAAAATGGCCTAGAGACCAATGATATTGATACCTTGCCTACATGTTCGATACCTTAGAGTCAAAATGAACAAATAGTCATTTTTCGGGAATATGTACAAATACCACTTGACAAGGTATCGATACCCTCTAGAAAAAGTGCAGAAAAAGTAAATTAAGCAATCTTAAACACCTGTACAAGTATTCCTAGAGCCAATACAAAATATTCTAACAAACATATAATCCTAAAACATATACAATCAATCTAACAAAACACTCCAAACATGTTTGAATAAAAAAAATCATTAGGTGACTTCTTTTGCGACAATAAAGCGTATTGAACCAAGGTACTAAGTTTCTTAAATGACGAAATAAGGCACACGAACTTAGTACATGACATATTAAGCATAAGTCACATAATTCAAACATGTTTACATACAAATGCATCTATATCACTACAACAAATATATCAATTAGTGACAAATTTTCTGTGTGACACTTAAAATAATGTCATAAAATATACTACAAACATGACGAAAACAAATAATTGTCACATTTAACAATTGATAGTATATCTTATATGAAAATTTTAAAAAATTTCATAAGTGTATGTCACTATATATTTGGTGCTAAAATTTACCTCTAAAATAATACGGTGGGAAATGTTTTTTTTTTAAATTGTGACGATTTTTCATAGTTACAAATGTAAATTCTTATTAGTGATGAATTATCATCATTTTTTATTTTGAAGAAATTTTTTTATCTTTATGTCACTATCTTCTAAAGGCTTTGTTCGTTACAATTTAATTCATCGTATTTAAAATAATAAAAAGCAACATGTTATTTTTGTCATAAAAATTATGTTTAATGAGACGAACATAGTAATTTGTCATTCATTATATCTTTTATATTTTATAGGAAAATTTAAAAAAAAAACATCATGACATTGTGTCACCTAATGTTTGGCACCAAGAATTATCACAAAACAATTTGGTGAGAAAGTTTTTTATTGACGTCTTAAATTTTATTTAACATTTTGTTTATGTCATTAATTCAAAATTTTAGTAGTGATGAGTTTTTTAAATTTTTTATATTTTGAAAAAAAAAGTAACCTCGTAAATATATTTTTATGAATGACACTTTTGATTTGTCGTTACTATAAAGCAAATATAGTGGCATGAATGTATATCACTAAATGTTTATTGTTAATGACAATAAAATTACTAGCTAAATGATTAATTTTGTATGACATTATAAGCATCATAATAATCTATTATAAGAAAATATATAATTATTTATTTGATACTTATTGCACTAATTATTGATGAATTTTCTAAGTGACGCTTAAATAACATTACAAAATATATTGCAAGCATAGAGAAAACAAATAATTGTCATGCTTAATAGTTAATGATATATTATGTATGAAAATTTCATAAAAAAATATCATAGGTTTACATCCTATATGCTCAATGTCAAAATTTACCACTAAAAAATTGGTGATAAATGTTTTTCTTACATCTTGACTAAATTGTGACAATTTTTATCGTCATCAATATAAATTTTTATTAGTGACGAATTGTTTTTATTTAAAAAAAATCTTAATGTCGCTATTATTAATAACTTTTCTTTTCATAATTTAATTTGCCATATCCATAATATATAAAAGAACACAATATTTTTATAACTTATCAAGTCTTTACTTTTTTATATATTTTCTGTGACGATTTAAAAAAAATACCATAAGATTTTATCACTTAATATCAGCGTAATCTGATTTCTTATTCATCAAATTGGGTTTCGAATTTTGAGAAATATGGCATATAACCCATCATTCAATAGTTATAGAAAGGTAAGGTTGTAATTTTTTTTCATTGCCGCAACATTGAACTTGGAAGGAAAACATAACTATGTCATGAATAAGAACAATACTATATATATTAATGATTAATGATTAATAATAAATAAGACTAGCCAGTAGATCGAGATTTGGTAGGTTATTCAATTATATTTCATAATGTTAATTTGGTTACAATTAGACCTATCCAGATAGCTTGTACAACCTGGTAGATCCGATCCGATTTTGGTAAAGCTTGGATAAAAATTTTTGCATTTTGGGTCAACCCGACTTGACCTCTATTCAATTTAAATAATAAAAAAATATTTTTAATTTAAAATTTATTTATAAAAATATATAAAATAGTAACTAAAAATATATTTTATTAATTTATTAATTTTTAAATAGTAAAATGAGCTTTCTTGGAGGACTGGCTGACTCAAAAACGAGTTTGAGCTTGAAAACTATTTTGGAATCGGGCGTCAGCCCGACCAACCAAGCCCTTGGACACCTCTAATTACATTAAACAATTAATACTAATATCTATTTCATTAATTTAAATTTTATTATGATGGTTTAAGTAGAATTGCTAAAGGCTTGGGTTTGAACAACTTGTGGAAGCACAATGATTGGTTGTCCAACATTCATTTGTATTTGAGGAGCGTTATGAGTAACGACCAATATTTCACTTGTAGCGAGAGTTTAATTATCATAATGATTCAACTCAGAAATTAAATTATGAGATGGATCTCTCCCACTAATCTAGTCATTCTCAAGAAATAAGAACTTTTGAATTTCTTGATTCCACAATTCTAGTGCTATGTTTTGGACATTAAAATTTGTACCCTTTGAATCTTTTAGCAAATCCAATAAGGTACCCACTTATAGTCCTTGGGTCCACTTTCTTTTCTTGTGAATTATAACATCTTACTTTAGAAGGGCACCCCCAAGTGTGCATATGTCTCAAACTTGGTTTCCAGCCTTTCCAAATTTCAAATGGCGTTTTAGAAACTTCCTTGATTGGAACTTGGTTTAATATATATTGTTATTTTAAGAGCTTTTTGTCCATAATAAAGAAGAAAGTTTGGAGTTACTAAACATACTCATTACCATACCCATCAATCTACAATTTCTTCTTTCTGCTACATTATTTTGATCTAGTGAGCTAAGCAACTTTTTCTAAGCTACAATACCTTACTCTTGAAGAAAATTAGCGAATAGACTAGGTGCTTGTTCGGTTCTAGTGTATCTACCTTAGTATTCTCCACCTCTATCTGATCTCATGATTTTAATTTGTTTCTCACATTGTCTTTCTACCTCTGCATTAAATATTTTATAAGCATCTAGTGATTCATCCTTGTTGTGAAGCAAGTACAGGTACATGTATCACGAGTAATCATCTATAAAGGTGATAAAATATTTATATCCATGTAAACTCATATTAGGACAACAAATATCAGTATGTATGATTTCTAATAATTCAGTACTCCTCCTGTCACCTTTATTGGTTTTATTCGTTTTCTTTCCTTTAATGTAGTCAATACATGAATCAAAATCTATAAAATTGAGAGTTTCAAGAACTCCATCATTTACTAACTTCTTAATTCTATTAACAAAGAGGTGTCCTAGTCTCTGGTACCACAAATTGGAAGATTTGACATTCATAACACAATGTTTTAATACAAATATTATCATGAACTTGCATTGTTTTATAAAGGGTATTGTCTTAAAAATTAATTCGAAAAAGATCATCGGACATTATACCATTCCCAACAAGATCATATTTATAAAATAATTTAAAACTTGTATCTGCAAAATCAAAGGAATAACCCAAGGGCTCAAGTCTCGAAATTGAGATCAAGTTTCTAGAGAAACTTGGACTATAAAATGTCCTTTCCAAATTCAGAACAAAACCAAAATCTAAAACTAATAAGCATGTTCCAACAGCTTCCACATGTGAATGTATCTTATTTCTTGAATATATGCTTTGTTCATGGCTTTTATTGGTTTGTGAATGTATATTACTTCTTGAATATATGCTTTGTTCATGGCTTTTATTGGTTTAGAAAGCCCTGCAAGGTATTTGAAATATGGATTACAGAACTAGAATCAATCCACCAAGTGTTATGACCAACATTAGTCATATTAGATTTATAACAAAAAAGAAAAAACAGTTAGTTTACCTTTCTTGTTAAGCCAAGCCTTAAGTTTGGCACAATCTTTCCTTATGTGCCCTTTCTTTTATAGAAAAAACACTTGGATTCCTTCTTGAAGTCATTTTGGGAGTTAATTGGGATTATTTTACTCTTTTCCCTTTTGTTTGGCTTGTCTAGTATTCTTTCCTTGCATTGTCATATGAGCACTTTGAATTCGTTCAAGCAATAACCTTCCTTCTTCTTAAACACACATGGTTAAAAGTTCATTAATTGATCATTTTTCCTTATGTGTGTTATAGGAGATTGATAATACTCTAGGATGACATATTTTTATGTATTAATTATATGTTTATTTTGAGTATGATCATACTAATTTGAGCTATTTATGGTTTTTATCTTATAAGGACCAAATTGAAGGCAAAAGGAAATTTGGGGGCTAAAAGTGTGAATTTAAAGTTAAATTGGGCTAGCATGCGAAGTAGGAGAGAAGTGGTGTTGAAAATGCAAAGTGTGGAAGATTTTGGGAGCAAAAATGCAAAAGAAGAGATTTTATAGCACAATACTCTATTTTAATTCCAATTATATTAGGATAATTATTAAGGATTATTATTTAGATTTAATTTTAGCTTTTATCTTTATTTATCCTTATTTATCTTTATTTAATTGTATTTATCTTTTAAAATTTAAAGGAATAGACTAGGTTTTCTAGTACTATAAATAAGGGATAGAGTGACACAAATTGCACTCATCTTTTCTGTAAACACACTCTCCCCCAAAAAGTTTAGCCTTTTGTTCTTTTCATATTTTTTCAATAAAAATTCCATTTCCATTATATTTATTTCTTTTTCCAAAAAAACCATGAGCCACTAAATTTATCTAGCCGAAGGTTGTTAAAGTTTCCCAAAAAGGGTTCATGAGGCTTAGAATCCATGTTTAACCTTCTAGACGAGTATTCATCGTTTCTCTGCATTACAGGGCTGACGCTTCCGTCCATGTCCCTTAAAAGGTGATCTTTTCAACGTGTGCAAGGAACAACCGCTTTGTATATTTTGAGAAGGTTGCACAGTCGGTTCGTTAGCTTACTGCGTCAGAGGTTGGCGAGCCTAAGAGAAAATGGCGTGGCATTCGCCATTGAGAAATGATGATCTAGCATAAGATGGTCCCACAGAAGCGATTGTTGGCTAGGGTGAGGTTCCTCTAAACCGTAAGTCTAAATTCTTAGAGCTGGTGGTCGTAGGCGTCCTCTTCCACTATAATTGGCCTATTCTATTTGAGAAGGATCACTTAAAAGGCGATGATAGAATCCAAGGCGGATCAAGACAACTGGAGGCTGGAATCTCTCTATAAGAAACTTTTTCTTAACTCTATTTATCTCTACTATTTTAATTTTAATTTCTGCACTTTCAATTAAATCAAAACTTTTAATTCTATTTTTTTTATTTTTCTCCAGGTAAGCAGGTTTTCTTGGGCACGATTCTGTCCAGGATTTCGAGGAACAAGCAATTGTGCAATCCTGTCCCTGAGGATTTGACCTTACTTCCCTTATACTATTATTTTTTTTTATTATAGGGATAAGATATTTTTGGTGCTTTCAACGACCGCATCAAATTTTGGAGCCGTTGCTGGGGACTGGTAACGTACTAATCTTGTTTCTTTGTTTCTTATGACCAGATCTACTCCAGGTACTATTACGTTTGATTCAAAAATAGAGAAGACTGTGAGAGCTAATCACAAGGAGACAAAGTTATAGAAAAATAGTCAGGAGTGGTTGGGAATCTAAGCAACCCACCACCAGAAATCGAAGTCGACGACAAAGTAGAGTCTAGGGTTAACAAAAACCCTACTCAAACATTTGAAAGCGAAAAAGTAGAAGTCGATTCACTAGAAGAAGTGCCTAACGCTATGGTTAACGAAAACCCTAATCTAGCCCATCAACCAATGTCTCAAACGATTCGACAACTGGCCGAAGTTCCGGCAGAACAACTGCCATTGTGCATCGCGTATCCTACTATGGATACTGATTTTGAACTGAAGTCAGGTTTAATCCAACTACTGCCAACTTTTCGTGGGTTACAAAACGAAAATCCCAACAAACATCTGAAAGAGTTTTATATGGTTTGTCTTAGTGTGAAACCTCAGGGGGTAACTGAAGATCAAATCAAATTGCCTGCTTTCCCTTTTTCCCTAGCAGATTCAGCTAGGGAATGACTATTTTATTTACCTCCTAGATCTATTACAACTTGGGCTAATATTTCTCGTTTGTTTCTCAACAGGTTTTTTTCCAGCATCACGTACAGCTGAGTTAAAAAGAGAGATCGTTGGAATAAGGCAAAAAGAAGCAGAGTCTCTTTATGACTATTGAGAGTGATTTAAGAAGTTGTGTGCAAGCTGCCTACAACACGGTATAACAGAACAATCTCTTCTCCAATATTTTTATGAAGGCTTGAAATCCATAGAGATGAACATGGTAGACGTCGCTGGTGGAGGAGCATTGGTCAACATGACTCCTCAACAAGCAAGGGACTTGATATCCACGATGGCTGCAAATACTCAGCAATTCTGAGCCAATTCTGAACTTCCTAAAAAGGTTCACCAGCTAAGTAATTCAACCTTAGAAGATAAAGTTGATAGACTTACTAATATTGTGAATTCGCTTGTTGTAGAAAAAGCAAAATCAGCCCGATTATGCAGAATATGTGCTACACCTGA
The DNA here is from genome assembly GCA_025698475.1 of Gossypium anomalum. Lineage (NCBI taxonomy): Eukaryota > Viridiplantae > Streptophyta > Magnoliopsida > Malvales > Malvaceae > Gossypium > Gossypium anomalum. Next base: position 10,148,858 of record CM046961.1, read on the forward strand.
ACATACAACTGATGCATGCCCTAGTTTGTATGATGATACTATGACTCATTTGGATGCTATGGGAAATTTCCCTGGGCCACCACAAAGGCGATATGACCCCTATGCTAATACTTACAACCCAAGATGGAGGGACCATCCTAACTTGAGTTATGGGGTCAATCCACGGTATAACCAGCTATATCAAAATCGGATTCCACAACAGCCACAAGATTTAGGTAATTCTCTAGAAACTTTGGTCAATAAATTAGCAGTTAATATGCTTGATTTTCAACAAAAAATCGAGGCATCTATAAGAGAATTGACCACATCAATTGAGAAAATGAGTTTTCAAGGGAAGTTGCTGTCACAAACAGAACTGAACTCGAGATAAAACGTAAATGCAGTGACGCTGCGAAATGGAAAGGTATTGGAACCAATTCCTGGCAGAAATTTTGGCCAAGATTCCGCCCAAGAAAAGCACAAGAATGATGAACAGGTCCGAGCGAAACCTCCATTGCCTAAAACTCAATGTCTATTCCTAGGACGATTGAATCAATATCAGAAAGGTAAAAAAGATAAGAAGATCCTCGAAACATTTAGAAATGTCGAGATCAACATACCATTGTTGGATGCCATCAGAAAAATTTCGCGTTATGCCAAATTCCTCAAAGAGCTCTGCACCAACAAGTGAAAATTAATAGGTAATGAAAAGGTAAGTGTTGGTGAGAATGTATCCGCAGTGCTACAGCGGAAGATACCAGCATAATGGAAAGATAGGGGCATGTTTGCTATACCATGCAAAATAGGCCATTTAGGAATTAAAAGAGCTATGTGTGATTTAGGGGACTCCATAAATGTAATGCCTTTTTTCTGTTTATGAATCACTTAACGCGGGTTTTTTGATGAAAACAGGTGTTCTCATTCAGTTGGCAGACAAGTCTATTATGCATCCCGAAGGAGTCCTCGAGGATATAATGGTAAAAGTTAATGAACTTATTTTTCCTGTAGATTTTTCTGTGATAAAAATGGAGGAGGATAGCACTCCTAGATCTTCAGACCTTTTGTTGGACTGACCTTTCTTTAGGACTGCTAGCACTAAGATCGATGTTCGAAGTAGAACTCTCACGATGGAATTTGATGGGGAGATCGTGAATTCTAATGTTTACGATGTTATTAGTCATCCAGGGGAAATCTTGAGCGTAAACCATGTCAATATAATTGATGCATTAGTAGAGGAGACTTTTGAGTTGATTTATGACGATAAATCTGAATTTATATTTGATGATCGTGAATCTGTTAATGAATTATTGTCTCCATCAAACACTAAACTTTTACCTTCTGTTGTGTAGGCTCCAGATTTCAAATTGAAACTGCTTTTCGAACATCTTAAGTATGCATTTTTGGGGAAAGGTAATACCCTACTAGATTATAGTTTCGAATAAACTCTTTAAGATCGAAGAAGAAAGTTTGATCCAGGTACTAAAAAATCATGAGGAGACGATTGGCTAGACCATTTCCGACTGAAAAGGGATTAGCCCTTTGACGTGCACACACAGGATCTACTTGGAGGAAAACACAAAACCAAGGCAAGAGGCGCAAAGACGATTGAACCCAAATATGATGTAGGTGTAAAAAAGGAAATAATCAAGTTACTGGATACTGACATAATCTACCCCATTTCTGACAGTAGATGGGTAAGTTTGGTGCAAGTCGTGCCCAAGAAAATGGGCGTGATAGTAGATAAAAATGCTGAAGGTGACTTGGTACCAACCCGAGTGCAAAATGGGTGGTGTGTCTGCATTGATTACAGGAAGTTGAATTCTTACACTAGAAAAGATCATTTCCCTCCTCCTTTTATAGATCAAATACTTGAGCATTTAGTTGGTAAAACTCACTTTTGTTGTCTTGATGGCTACTCAGGTTTCTTCCAAATCCCAGTTGCACCAGAGAACCAGGAAAAGACCATGTTTACGTGCCCATTCAGCATATTTGCGTACAGAAAGATGCCATTTGGACTTTGCAACGCACTGATCACCTTTCAGAGGTGCATGATGAGTATATTTTCTGAATATGTGGAAAAAATTATCAAAGTTTTTATGGATGATTTTACTGTGTATGGAAATTATTTTGGTGAATGCCTTAAAAATCTCACGATAATTTTAAATAGGTGCATATAATTTAATCTTGTCTTGAATTATGAAAAGTGTCATTTTATGGTAGACAAAGGTTTGATTCTAGGTCATATAGTTTCAGCTAAGCGAATTGAGGTCGATAAGGCCAAAACTGACATTATAAATTCTTTGCCATATCCCTTTACTGTAAGGGAGATACGTTATCTCCTTGGTCATGCAGGATTTTACAGGCGTTTTATAAAGAAATTCTCAAAAGTAGCTGAACCACTGTGCGAGTTATTGCAGAAAGATAAGAAATTTGATACAATCAAGCTGAAGTTGGTTTCTGCTCCTATAGGTCAACCACCAGATTGGAAATACTTATTTGAAATTATGTGTGATGCAAGCGAACGCAGTATGAGGGATGTGTTAGGGAAAAAGATAGACAAAGACGCTCATGTCATTTTCTATGCCTCAAAAATCCTAGATGCTGCACAAAGCAACTACACCACTACAGAAAAAGAACTCTTAGCTGTTTTATTTACTTTAGATAAATTTCGGTCATAATTATTGAGATCTAAAGTAATTATTTTTTCTGACCATGCAGCTCTCAAGCACTTGATCGCGAAGAATGAAGCAAAACCAAGACTCATTAGATGGATTTTGCTGCTCCAAGAGTTTGACATTGAGATTCGAGACAAAAGGGGTGCGAAAACTTGGTAGCCGACCACTTGAGTAGGTTAAAAATACCTGATGATGAAATTACTATAAAGGACGAGTTCCCTGATGAAAGCCTATTTTCAACCGAGGCGCATTTCCCATGGTATGCAGATATTGTAAATCTTCTAGCCACAGGTTCATTGCCATCAGGGTTAGCACATTCCATGAAGGGTAAGCTTAGACGGAAGGCTCAATATTACATCTGGGATGACCCATACTTATGGAAACACTATTCAAATCAAATAATAATACGATGTGTTCCAGAAATCGAGGTAACCTCTATCCTTACTTTTTGTCATATAGAAGCTTGTGGAGGTCACTTTGGCCCTAAACGGACTGCTCACAAGGTATTGGGGTGTGGGCTATATTGGCGCACAATTTTTCGGGACACATATAATTTCTGTAAGTCATGCGATAAATGCCAACATACAAGTAACATCACTAAACGAAATCAAATGCCCCTATCCCCGATTCATGTATGTGAGATTTTTGATGTATGGGGCATCGATTTCATAGGCCCATTTATTTCCTCATTTTGAAACATATATATAATTCTTGCAGTAGACTATGTTTCTAAGTGAATAGAAGAAAGCTTACTCGCAATGATAATGCTAAAACTGTTGTGGATTTTCTAAAATGAACTATTTTTTCTAGGTTTGGCACACCTCGAGCTCTGATCAGTGATCGTGACACCCACTTTTGCAATAAAGTTATGGAGGCACTATTGACAAAATACGGAGTTCACCACCGTATAGCTACTACTTACCATCCCCAAACGAACGGCCAAGCAGAAGCCTCGAACAGGGAAATCAAGAATATTTTGGAGAAAATAGTTTGACCCAACCAAAAGGATTAGAGTCTTCGGCTAAATGACGCACTTTGGGCTTATCGGATAACGTATAAGGGACCAATTGGCATGACCCCGTATCGACTTGTTTTTGGCAAAGCTTGCCATCTTTTGGTAAAGTTGGAACATAAAGCTTATTGGGCTATTCGACAATGTAACATGGAGTTAGAACCCGTAGGGAGGGCAAGGAAATTAGATATCCAAGAATTGGAAGAAATTCCTAATGACACCTATAAGAATGCTCGCATTTATAAAGACAAGACAAAGTTGTTCCTTGATAAGAAAATATCTCAGAAGCATTTTTCGGTAGGAAAAAAATGTTACTTTACAACTCTGTGTTAAAATTATTCCCAGGTAAGCTTCGGTCTTGATGGCAAGGACCTTTTATTGTAACCAAAGTATTTACACATGGTGTGGTTGAAATAGAGAGTGAAGAATCATGAAAGCGGTTCATCGTCAATGGCCAATGGTTGAAGCCGTTTTATGAGAATTTTCAAGCCCATATTGTTGAAAAATTTCATCTGGAACCACCATAAAACCATACACGGTGTCGAGCTAACGATGTTAAACAAGCATTTATTGGGAGGTAACCCAATTTTTATTTTTATTTATTTTTCTTAATTTTTATTTTATTTTATTATTTAATACTTTATTTTTGGATATTGATAAATTTCTTTTCCATCTAGGTAAACCAAAACGAAAATAGGAAGGAAAAGGAGAAAAACAAAAAATTTTGCATGCAAACAGCCCTTATCTTGTCTCTATTCCAGCCAGGAATAACATATCCCTGCTCCAGGGCTACCCTAATCCTGCAGCCAAACGCTTAACCCTTCAGCCAAACAACCCTCCTATACTCCCCTCAACCCTGAAATTTATCCCATTTTTTTCACCTAATCCCCCATCAGCTGTCGCATCTTCCCTCTACCCTCTCCACCGCCGATTTCATCATCACTATGGTAGGAACCTGAAGCCGTACCTCTTCTCCACCACACGACACTTCCTCCCCGTCCTCCTTTCCACCGCATGCGTCGCCCTTGCCTCTTATTCCTTTTTGCCGCGCGCAACAACTACCTCTTTGCTGACCCACGCGACTCGCCCCTTCCCTCTTCTTCTCCGCTTCGCGCGACACCGGCGCACTCTTCCTCTCCTTCACGTGCCGACCACACACCATCAACCTCCTCTCACCTTCTTTGCCTTCCACTATCGTCGCCCCCACCCCTTGCTTCACACGCCTCGACGCCGCCACCAGATTCGGCTCCCGAACCGTCGTGATGTTGGCGCCGTCGACGGCCAACACACCTCTCAGCCCAACCAACGCTGGTGCTAGTTCTTCCTCCAACACCACCGCCGACACTCTCGAACAGCCTACACATGCCGACTCATTTGACAGTCATGACGACCATCACCCGTTACCTACCCGCGGCTAAACCTACCGTTCTAGAGTAAATATCCTACCGCCGGAGTGCTATTTACCCGATAATCTCACATTTACTTCCGCTACCGATTGGGACAGGTATGATCGTGTTAGACATAAACAGATAGTGCCTTGCAAATGTTTATCAATATCTATTTTGGTTGCTTTAAATATTGAAAATGCTGTTACAGGTTCTTTTCGCAATATTGGTTGCGTTAGAAATTTTGATATTACTCACTCTACTTATTACGGACTAGTTTTGGAGTTCTATTCTACCTTTCATTTTCACCAGCATGGACACGTTTTATTGGACACATCGGGTATTATAAAATTTTGGTTGCTTGGTACCACACATAGTTTATCTATCACTGATTTTAATATTGCCTTAGCTTTTGTGTCAGAGGATTATGCTATGTCCATCGATTATGAGAACAACCTATGTACTTGTCCTACGGATTTTAAGGCTGTCGAGGCCAGGTATAGCCCTAAAATATTAAAGGATTTTTCGTTTCGTAACCCTGCCTTATGTTACATACATCGTTATTTAGCTTATAATTTTTTAGGCCGACGATATGCTTCGGCTACCGTCTCAAAGACGAAATTATTCTTATTATGGTGTATGTATACCGATCGTCCAGTAAATTTGGGCTATTGATATGCGTTTCAATTTCAACATGTTATTAATGCAAAGCGTCCTCTAATTTTAGGATCTTTTATTACACAACTATTATTATCTTTGCATGGATCTAATGCTCCTATTTCAGATTTGCATATTGCTTGCCAGGTCGATCAATTAGATGCTCGCTGCCTCGACTCGATGGGATTGATTTTGGCATCCCTTCTTCGTTTTATTTTGTCTTTCTAGGTGTTCGCTCTTTGCCGGCTGAACGATTCCTTCGACAGCAACATCAGCATGACATGCCCAATTAAGAATGACCTCACATGAACGTCCAGCAACATTTAGAGCGCATCAAGGCACGACTCGACTCCCTCAGCCAGCAGATGGTTGATCTTATTGCTGCTTTGTGCCAACTACAGTAACTACATGAGGAGTTTTTCTGAACTTTTCTACTTCCGCCTATTTATTTCTTTATTTTATTTCACATCAAGGACAATGTGTTTTAAGTAGGGGGAGGCATTCCACATTTTTTTATGTCATTTTATATGCTATTGCTGCTGCTGCTTTGTGCTCGTTGTCGCCCATATATATATTTTTTAAGAATATTCTGCCTCTTTTCATGCCCAAGAATTTGACCATGACTTGCCCACTGTTTGACCTACATGCATGCTTCTTGTCTACTGAGTTAGTTATGATTTTACCTGTTTGATTTCATCTCCACTTTTTTATTTCTTTTAGGCTGAATAATTATGATTGATAAAGTTAACCCTATCTTGCTTATAGTAAAATTGATTAAGTCTAAATGTAAAGAGAACACTTAATGAAAATTGCATGCTGAATTTCTGTTCATGACTGTTAGGCAGTTGTAGAAACTTATTTTTGACACTTGATTGGTTTCCCTCGTCCTCCAAATTAAAGTTCTGTTTCATTATAATAAATTGTGATGCTTTCGTGGTTATGAGTACAACTTAAAACATGATTACTGAGTAACCAGGGTAGGGTGCTTGGGTTGTCATCCTATTTCACGTCAAAAGGTTATGTGACTATTAGGTAACTCCGCTAACCGGAATTAAATAAATTTTTTTAGGAATATGTTGGGCTGAGCAACCGGGGTGGGGTGCTTAGCTGTCATCTCTCTTTGCTTCAAAAGGTTCAATATATTCTTAAGAAAAATATAATAAATTAAGAGTATCTTGGGCTAAGTAACCGGGGTAGAGTGCTTGGCTGTCATCTCTCTTCGTGTCAAACGGTTTGATGTATTCTTAAGCAATAATAATAATAATAATAATAATAATAATAATAATAATAATAATAATAATAATAATAATAATAATAATAAAAAATAAAAGAAAAAGAGAAAAAATGATGTAAGAAAATTGCATTTGGGGGTTAAAGGTGGAAACAAATAAGGTGTCTTGGTAAGTTTAGTAAATTACCTAATTTTCATGAAATAATCCAAAATGATTTTTGATAAACCATAATATATACATATTTTTACCCCATGCTTGGCATATTTATGGATGACTTTCATTGATTTCATTGAATTTGATGCTCCTAATCCTTTAAATTCATGTTTTATACTTAGGTGAGCATAGGAAAGCGAAAATAGCAAGAAACGAGCCAAAAATAGACCAAATGGGCATAAATTAGTGTTTCACACGGCCTAGGCACTCCTACACGGGTAAACCACACGCCCGTGTGAGGCACACGGGAAGGCCACACGCCCGTGTATCATGACCGTGTCGACTAGAAACCAACTCAGAATTACACACGGCTTGAGCACTTGCACACGGGCGTGGCATACGACTGTGTCCCTGTTAAACCTAAGTCTAATTCTATTTGGAAAAGGCTAATTTTGGGCTATTTTGGGCTTTTCAAAGTCTATTTAAACATCGTAGAAGAGGATCAAGGGGGACACGCAGAGTAGAAAGGCAGAAAATACTGAAGGGAAGCCATCAGAATCACCTTGGAGGCAGGATCTACATCAAGACTGAAGATTTTCATCCAATTTCCTAGAAGTTCTTTGGGTTTCTTTATGTTTTATTGTTTTCCAAACTTTGAGATGTTTTCCATTATTATTATGAACTAAACTCCCTAAATACCTAAGGGAGATAAAGCCTAAGATGAATCTTATTATTATTTGAGTTATATGATAAATGCTTGTTCTTATTCTTAATTGTGAGTTTTAATCCTTATTTTAATATTCTAGGATATTAATTTAGGTTTTTGATGCGCTTATTCAGTGGAGGAAAAGTCCCTGTTTAAGAGTAGATCATTTGTAACACCTCAAACCTGGCCTAGACGTTATGGCCGAATCTGACGTGTCACATTGAAGTTTTGAAAACCCAAGCTTCGTTTTAATGTTTAAAGATTATCTTTCGTTAAGTTAACAAAGTGAATGGAAGCTGCGCACCAGGTAGGTATCCAAAACAGAGGAGGTGAGCCATGAAGGCTGCTTAAGTACCAAGCTCTTGATTGGATCCAATCCTAGATATGCCCACAACCATTGCCACACTTTGGTAAACGAGCTGAAATTCGTTTAAGTAGTTATCTTTGTTATACCAACTATGTGTGTAGTTGTGTTATTTTGAAAATAGGTATCACTTTGCAAACGCGTCCTAAGTCTAGCCCATTTGGATTATTATCAGAAAATATAGAGTTATTTAAAGATAATCCCAAATAAATAGTTAAAATGGCCTTATTACAACCCAAATATAAATAGTATTAAAAGTGAGGATAAACTGAAAGAAAAACCGTTTATTTTTTGATAAGTCCAAACGTGATCATCATGGCCACCCTAAATCCCCTCCGGTTCCAAGTCTCCATATCAAGGCTCACCTGTAAAGATAAGAAAGAAAAGGGGGTGAGTTTGGAAACTCAGTGTGCAACAAGCCCCCTTCAGAGCCCAAGTCAATATTAGCCTACAGGGCCTAAGCCCGAATTCGATTACCACATATACTGGGCCGAAGCCTTTTAATTATTCATATACTGGGCCAAAGCCTTTTTATTATTCATATCACTGGGCTGAAGCCTTTTCATTATTCATATCACTGGGCCGAAGCCTTTTCATTATTCATATCACTGGGTCGAAACCTTAACTATAAATGATAGGGCCCATAAGCCCATTTCAACATCACATGTAATAATAATGCATGAATTCAAGCCCATTTGGGGAGACTACTCAACCCACCAACCGCTACTCTCCACCCGTACCAACCAAGCTCTCCATGTGGGGAATAACTCAACCCACCCAACCAAACTCTCCACTGGCAGCATAGCTGCTTTATCATATAACTGGAGGTCTAGCCTCTTTTAATAACTGGGGCAAAAGCCCTTTTCGGTAAACTGGGGCAAAGCCCTTATTCACTTCCTCCATGCATATAAAAATATCCCAACGCATGCATATAATGAATATATAATAGCATATCATGTGCATCTTGTAGCATATCAAGTACATATCATGTCATATCAACATATCATGTATCACATTCATCATTAAACCCTAGGAGTATAATAGTCATTTTTACCTAGGGGCAAAATAGTCATTTTTCATATTATAAGGGTAATTTCGTAACTTTACCAACTACCATGGTTTTCCATGTTCATTCACAATTAACAATAATTCTAAGTGCTTAAACAATGATTTTTTTTAACCACTTTAGTAAATTCAGGCTTTTGGGCCTTAAACCCCTAATGGGCCCTACGAGTGTCAATTTAGCCTTTTAAGCCCATTTAGCCTATATTCCATAACAGTATTAACTGTCTTAACACGCAATTTAACAGGATTCCATTTTCTACCAAATTTACCCAAATGGGGTTGGAAGCCCATTGGGCCTAATTTCAACCCCTCGAGGCCCAACTTACCGTGATGCAGAAAATCGTGCCCTTACCTATTTCGATGATTCAGATTACCAAACTTAACGTATCTACTCAACCTATGAGCTTTCGCATGCTCATAAGTCCTCGAAATGCCAGAATTTTGGCATTTCGTCTTTTCGACATTTATCGAGTTAAGCTATGAAAGAGGGTTCGTTACACACCTGTTTTGTGACGTTCACTAGCAAAGTTTCCCACGGCAACCTTCACAGGGTCTGACGATATGACCCAAGCTTATCCAAATTGATACCCCACGCCTTGCTGCTCCTTCAAAGTATCTACTCCACACAATCTTCCTCTTTGCACCGATTAAAGCTTTAGCAGATGAAGAAATTGGCCACCAAAAAGTGAAGGAAAAAGAATAAGGTTGCTGCTCAACAAGAAATCGACACCTTTTAAGCTTCACAGTTTTCGGCTTTTATGGTTTTTGGCAAAAGTGATGAAGAGAAAAGGGAATAGTATACTGGTTTCGGAAAAGAAAAGGAAAGAAAGATGGATGGAAAGGATGGTAATTTTGGCTAGAGAGGAAAAGGGAAGAAAAGAATAATCCTATAGTGTTTTAAACAGAAGAAAACGGCACAACTAAGCCCCTAAGTGTCGAAATACTAACCTAATACTCATCTGCCGAAATCCCCTCTCTAATTCCCACTATTCGGCCAACTCTTAGCTTCTCTCCAAATCCCTAAAATCCCTCCCCTTATCACTCCTTAATTCAAGCTTTTTGACTGATTTCCAACTCTCCCCAACAGAGTTCCATTCAGCTTCCAAGTCCTGTCTGCTCAAGTCATAAAAAGAACACCTCAACTGCTAACTCCATGAATCGAACCTTGGCTCTCCCCAATCACTTACACGCCACCTTTATAGCTCATTAGTGGCGTCACTTAGCCACTTTGCCAGGGGCTCTTTTTGTGTTACAGTTTGCCCATATCTTTTAATAAGGCCACCTATCCAAAGCCCCTAACTCTTTAAGCTTAAAATTCAAAAATTCTACCGGCTTTTGGCCTACACATGGGCCTTCCTTAGGCCCATTTACATATTCCATTTATGAGTTTCACCACTAAATACCAAATTTTTAAAAAACTCTACCAATTTCTCAAAAATTACGATAAACCCGAAAATCAGGATGTTACAATTCTACCCTCCTTAAAGAAATTTCGGCCTCGAAATTTTACCTGATTCAAACAGTTGAGGATATTGTTGACGCATCGCTTCCTCGGACTCCCAAGTAGCTTCCTCTTTGCCATAGTTTCTCCAACGTACTTTCACCAGGGGAACTGTCTTTCCTCTCAACACCTTGACGTCACGGTCAAGTATTTGCACAGGTTCTTCTTCGAAGGTCAAATCTGACTGTACCTTAATTTCAGCAACTGGCACGATATGAATTGGGTCAGAACGATATCGTCTTAGCATGGACACATGAAAGACGTCGTGAATACGGTCTAGGTCTAGAGGTAACTTTAGCTGATAAGCCACCGGCCCTATCCGTTTAATGATCCGATAAGGCCCAATAAATCGTGGACTCAACTTGCCCTTATTACCAAACCTCAATATTTTCTTCCAAGGTGAAACCTTCAAAAAGACCATGTCCCCTACCGCATATTCAATGTCCTTACGCTTCAAATCTACATAAGACTTTTGTCGATCCGCTGCCTCCTTTAACCGATTCCTGATTACCTTAACTTTGTCTTCAGTCTCCGCTACTAACTCCGGTCCAAGTACTTGCCTCTCTTCCAACTCGGCCCAACAAGTAGGCGAACGACACCTTCGCCCACAGAATGCCTCATAAGGAGCCATCTGGATACTTGCTTGGTAACTATTGTTATTCGCGAATTCCGCCAACAGCAAGTAATCCTCCCAACTACCCCTAAAGTCGATAATACAACACCTCAACATATCTTCTAGAATTTGAATGACCCTCTTTGACTGCCCATCCGACTGAGGGTGAAAAGCCGTACTAAAATCTAATCGCGTTCCCAATGCCTTGTGCAACTTCTGCCAAAACCTAGATGTAAACCTTGGGTCTCGGTCAGAAATTATTGATACTGGCACCCCATGCAACCGTACTATCTCCGCCACATACAACCTGGCCAACCTCTGAAGTGAGTAACCGGTTCGGACAGGTATGAAATGGGCAGATTTTGTCAACCTATCCATAATCACCCAAACTGAATCCTTCTTGGAAGGTGTCAATGGCAAACCACTTACAAAATCCATAGTCACCCTTTCTCACTTCCAAAGTGGTATCTTTATCGGGTCAGAATAATCTCAAGGCGCTTGATGCTCGGCCTTTACTTGTTGGCACGTCAAACATTTCCCCACAAATTCGGTCACTTCTGCTTTAACCGGTGCCACTAAAGATAGCTCTCTGCAAGTCTCGATACAACTTACTTCCTCCTGGATGCATAGCACAAGGTCCACCATGCGCCTCCTTCAAAATCATCAATCTCAAATCAGAGTCTTTTGGTATACAAATTCTTCCTCGAAAACAAAGAACCCCTTCACCATTTAATCCAAAGTCTGGATTCTCTCCCTTCTCAACTTGCTGAAACCGAGAAACCAACGACTCATCCACCAACTGCTGTTTCTTAATCTGCTCCACCCAAGTCGGTCTCACTTGCAACTCTGCCAATAAGCTTCCATCGTCATACAAGCTTAAACGAGCAAACATTTCCTTCAAATCCACCACAGTTCTACGACTCAACGCATCAGCCACGACATTTGCCTTACCTGGATGGTACTCAATCGAACAGTCATAGTCCTTCAACAACTCTATCCACCTTTGCTGTCTAAGATTGAGCTCCTTTTGAGTCAACAAGTACTTAAGACTCTTATGATCCGTGTAGATAATGCATCTCTCCCCATACAAGTAGTGCCTCTATATCTTAAGCGCAAAAATGACCGCTGCCAACTCCAAGTCATGAGTAGGATAGTTTACCTCATGAGGCTTAAGCTGTCGTGAAGTATAAGTGACCACTTTACCCCCTTGCATCAACACACAGCCCAAACCTACATGCGACGCATCATTATACACAGTGAAATCCTTGCCAGATTCTGGCTGAATCAATACTGGTGCCTCAGTCAGAACCTTCTTTAACTTCTTAAAAGCCTCTTGCTGCTTACTTGTCCAGACAAACGGTGCTTCATTCCTTATAAGTTTCATTAATGGCGCTGCCAACACAGAAAATCCTTCCACAAATCTCCTATAATAACCTGCCAACCCCAGAAAACTTGATTTACATTCGCATCTCGGTGGCTTCCACTCCAAAATCGCCTCAATCTTTCGAGGGTCTACCTTGATCCCCTCAGCAGACACAACATGCCCCAAAAAGGTTACTTCATTCAGCCAAAACTCACACTTACTAAACTTTGCATAAAGTTGCTTTTCCCTTAGCACTTGCAGCACCATTCGGAGATGCTCATCATGCTTCTCTTCTGTTTGCGAGTACACCATGATATCATCAATAAAAACGACAACGAACTGATCCAAGTATGGCTGAAACACTCGATTCATCAAATCCATGAATGCTGCCGGTGCGTTAGTCAAGCCAAAAGGCATGACCAAAAACTCCTAATGACCGTATCGAGTTCTGAATGCCATCTTATGTATATCCTTATCTTTGACTCTCAACTGATGATATCTTGACCGAAGGTCAATCTTAGAGAATATCGAAGCTCTTTTCAGTTGATCGAACAGATCGTCGATTCTTGGCAAGGGATACTTGTTCTTGATCGTCAGTTTGTTCAACTGCCGATAATTAATACACATTCGTATGGTCCCATCCTTCTTCTTTACGAACAACACCGGTGTACCCCACGGAGAAATACTGGGTCTTATAAACCCTTAATCCAACAGTTCTTGAATCTGAGCTTTCAGTTCCACCAACTCCTTTGGTGCCATCCTATAAGGTGTAATGGACATTGGAACCGTTCCAGGTAACAAGTCGATTCCGAACTCGACTTCTCTGTTCGGAGGTAGTCTAGGAAGTTTCTCCGGAAATACATCTTGGAATTCCTTGATGGTCCTAACTGACTCCACAGTCATACCCTCAGGTTCAGCTTGACTCACAAATGCTAAAAACGCCTCACAGCCTTTCCAAATCAACTTCTCAGCCCTTATAGCCGAAACAACATTAGATAGATAATTCCTTCGCTCCTCTATGACTATTATCTCCTCATCCTTGGCAGTTCTTAACACCATTCTCTTAACAACACAATCCAACATCGCCTTATGCTTGGTTAGCCAGTCCATTCCCAAAATAAGATCAAATTCCCCAAATGGAAGCTCCATCAAATCCCCTACAAATATCTCACCCTGTGTCTCTAAAGGCACCTCTTTAAAGAGTTTATCTACCTTAACCGAGTGTCCTAAATGACTTATTACTGATACCCCACTCACAGTCTCCTCAGGAAGCACACCCAATGCCCTAGATACATCACAAGCAATATACTAGTGGGTGGAACCCACATCAATCAAAGCAGTGTAAGGCTTGCTATGAATGAGGAACGTAACGGTTATAACATCAGGAGCGTCACCTTCCTCACGACGTCGTGCAGCATAAACCAATGCCGACTGTCGAGCCTTAGCTTGCCTAGCACCCCTACCAGGTGCCCCACGTCCTCGTCCATTACCATTGCCACCTCTACCTTGCCCACGGCCCCTCTGTGGTAGTGGTCCTCCTCGCTGCGGTTGGACACCTCTTTGCTTCGCAGCTTGATCCTGAGCTGCTCTCTGAGGACACTCTCTGAACTATGCTCCTTTGACCCACATCGAAAACATGCTCCAGTTTATTTCCAGCACTCCCCCATATGTGTCCTGTCACAGTCCTTACAAACTTGTGGCTTAAAAGCATTCACCGGAGCTGGTTCCTCCACTTTAGCTCTTTTAACATTTCTATTTGCAGCACTTGAGGGTCCAGAATCCCTTCTGAATCTGGGTCGATCCCTCTCACGATTTCGCCATTCAGTTTGTTTTACTTCCTCGGCTATCTTAGCCTTTTCTACTAATGTAGCGAAATCACGCTCTCTCTGTGGAGCTATCAGCACCCTAAGCTTATCGCGGAGGCCATCCTCGAATCGAACGCTATGCTCATATTCAGTCGCAACTATCCCACTAGCATATCGACTCAGCCTTAAGAATTCCGCCTTATATTCCAGAACAGTCTTATTACCCTGTGCTAGATTCAAGAATTCCTTTCGACGGGCATCTACATAACTAGCTCTAACATATCTCCCCTTAAAAGCAGACTTGAATAGTTCCCAAGTTACTCGTTCGATCGGGGTACTTTCCCTTACAGTGATCCACCACTGGTATGCCTCATCTCTTAACAACGACACGGCCCCCTTCAGCTTTTGCTCCACGGAGCAATCGAGGTCATCCATAATCCGCTCGGTTGCCTCTAACCAATATTCAGCCAAATTTGGGGCTACTCCAGATACGCCCCTAAAAACCTCTGCTCCATTAGCCCGAAGTCGCTCCGAGATGGATCCTCTATTCACTGTTCCGGTGCTAGCTCCAGCAACCCTTTCCAGGACCCTTAGCATCGCTTGGGACAAAGCATCGTCCCCCGCAGCCCGATCATACAACCTGGGCCTCGGTTGTGCAGTGCACATATGCCTCCTCAGCTGGCCTATGCCCTGAGGATGAAGATTCAGCTTGCACCCTTCCGCGACCACGTCCGCAGCCTCATCGACGAGTTCCTCTTGCACTCATATCAAATTATCTGATTACGAATTTTATGACATTAGTCGAGTATTTCTGTTTTTATTAAGAGATGTCTTATAGAAATATAGTAATTTAGGGATTGTTTTCGCCACATCGCAGCCTAGCTACAGTCTCAATCCTACTGTTTTACAGCTCTACCCTATCTAAAGTTTCATAGTAGGGCCTCAGTTCTATCCATAACGTCATATCAATATTATATAGAGTAAAAGTAAGTGTACTTACAGACTTGATGTCGGGGATTCAGTGTGCCACGTCTTTCTTTTAAAAAAAACTTAAAAATATGTGCTTGGTCACAAAAATAGAAATTTTCTAAAAATTGATTTAAAGTACCTTTGTTTTAAAAATTCTTAATTTTAACCCATTTAGAAACCCACAGCCGAGTTGTTGAAACCTGACTCTAATACCACTAAATGTAACACCTCAAACCCGGCCTAGACGTTATGGCCGAATCTAACGTGTCACATCGAAGTTTTGAAAACCCAAGCTTCGTTTTAATGTTTAAAGATTATCTTTCGTTAAGTTAACAAAGTGAATAGAAGCTACGCACCAGGTAGGTATCCGAAACAGAGGAGGTGAGCCATGAAGGCCGCTTAAGTACCAAGCTCTTGATTGGATCCAAACCTAGACATGCCTACAACCATTGCCACACTTTGGTAAACGAGCTAAAATTTATTTAAGTAGTTATCTTTGTTAGACCAACTATGTGTGTCGTTGTGTTATTTTGAAAACAAGTATCACTTTGAAAACGCGTTCTAAGTCTAGCCCATTTTGATTATTATAAAAAAATATAGAGTTATTTAAAGATAATCCCAAAGAAATAGTTAAAATGGCCTTATTACAACCCAAATATAAATAGTATTAACAGTGAGGATAAACTAAAAGAAAAATCGTTTATTTATTGATAAGTCCAAACGTGATCATCATGGCCACCCTAAATCCCCTCTGGCTCCAAGTCTCTATATCAATGCTCAACTGTAAAGATAAGAAAGAAAGGGGGGGAGTTTGGAAACTCAGTGTGCAACAAGCCCCCTTCAGAGCCCAAGTCAATATCAGCCTACTGGGCCTAAGCTCGAATTCGATTACCACATATATTGGGCCGAAGCCTTTTCATTATTCATATCACTAGGCCAAAGCCTTTTTATTATTCATATCACTGGGTCGAAACCTTAACTGTAAACGATAGGGCCTATAAGCCCATTTCAACATCACATGTAATAATAATGCATGAATGCAAGCCATTTGGGGAGACTACTCAACCCACCAACCGCTACTCTCCACCCGTACCAACCAAGCTCTCCATGTGGGGAATAACTCAACCCACTAAACAAACTCTCCACTGGCAGCATAGCTGCTTTATCATATAACTGGAGGCCTAGCGTCTTTTAATAACTGGGGCAAAAGCCCTTTTCGGTAAACTGGGGCAAAGCCCTTTTTCACTTCCTCCATGCATATAAAAATATCCCAACGCATGCATATAATGAATATATAATAGCATATCATGTGCATCTTATAGCATATCATGTACATATCATGTCATATCAACATATCATGCATCACATTCATCATTAAACCCTAGGGGTATAATAGTCATTTTTACCTAGGGGCAAAATAGTCATTTTTCATATTATAAGGGTAATTTCGTAACTTTACCAACTACCATGGTTTTCCATGTTCATTCACAATTAACAATAATTTTGAGTGCTTAAATAATGATTTTTTTTAACCACTTTAGTAAATTCAGGCTTTTGGGCCTTAAACCCCTAATGGGCCCTACGAGTGTCGATTTAGCCCATTAAGCCCATTTAGCCTATATTCCATAACAGTATTAACTGTCTTAACGTGCAATTTAACAGGATTCCATTTTCTACCAAATTTACCCAAATAGGCCCGAAAGCCCATTGGGCCTAATTTCAGCCCCTCGAGGCCCAACTTACCGTGATGCAGAAAATCGTGCCCTTATCTGTTTCGACGATCCAGATTACCAAACTTAATGTATCTACTCAACCTATGAGCTTTCACATGCTCATAAGTCCTCGAAATACCGAAATTTTTGCATTTCGGCTTTTCGACATTTATCAAGTTAAGCTATGAAAAAGGGTTTGTTACACACCTGTTTTGTGACGTTCACTAGCAAAGTCTTCCACGGCAACCTTCACAGGGTCTGACGATATGACCCAAGCTTATCCAAATCGTTACCCCACGTTTTACTGCTCCTCTAAAGTATTTACTCCACACAATCTTCCTCTTTGCACCGATTAAAGCTTTAGCAGATGAAGAAATTGGCCACCAAAAAGTGAAGGAAAAAGAAGAAGGTTGCTGGTCAACAAGAAATCGGCACCTTTTAAGCTTCACAGGTTTCGGCTTTTATGGTTTTCGTCAAAAGTGATGAAGAGAAAAGGGAATAGTATATTGGTTTCGGAAAAGAAAAGGAAAGAAAGATGGATAGAAAGGATGGTAATTTCGGCTAGAGAGGAAAAGGGAAGAAAAGAATAATCCTATGGTGTTTTAAACAGAAGAAAATGGCACAACTAAGCCCCTAAGTGCCGAAATACTAACCTAATACTCCTCTGCCGAAATCCCCTTTCTAATTCCCACTATTCGGCCAACTCTTAGCTTCTCTCCAAATCCCTAAAATCCTTCCCCTTATCACTCCTTAATTCAAGCTTTTTGACTGATTTCCAACTCTCCCCAATAGAGTTCCATTCAGCTTCCAACTCCTGTCTGCTCAAGTCATAAAAAGAACACCTCAACTGCTAACTCCATGAATCGAACCTTGTCTCTCCTCAATCACTTACACGCCACCTTTATAGCTCCTTAGTGGCGTCACTTAGCCACTTTTCCAGGGGCTCTTTTTGTGTTACAGTTTGCCCATATCTTTTAATAAGGCCACCTATCCAAAGCCCCTAACTCCTTAAGCTTAAAATTCAAAAATTCTACCGGCTTTTGGCCTACACATGGGCCTTTCTTAGGCCCATTTACATGTTCCATTTATGAGTTTCACCACTAAATACCAAATTTTTAAAAAACTCTACCAATTTCCCGAAAATTACGATAAACTCAAAAATCAGGATGTTACATCATTCATAATTAAGTAGAGTTGCATGCAATCCTAGAGATTGGACGACATAAATCTGTCGGATTAGAGTTAAATCTAATAAGGGAATCCATAGATCGAGTTAAGGCGACGATAGGGGTTTTAATTAGAAAGAGATTTCAATTAATCAACCTAGAGTCAGTTATTTTTAGTCTCGAAAGAGATATTAACATAAATAAGAGATTTCTACGGATTAAGTCAAGCAAATAAATCGTCTAATTCAAAGGTAATAAGTGAAGTCTAGGTGGATTCGTCCTTGGGTATTGTCTTCTCCATTGGTTTTCTAAAAAGTATTTTCCAACTTTAATCTCTATCGTAATCTTAGTTAATTAGATAATTAGTTTTAGACAAAAACATTCTTTAATTCTTAGGCTAGATAATAAAAAGATAGTAATTACTAGTACTTTTGGTCCTCGTGGATACGATATTTCCTGTCTCACCATAACTATACTACTGTTCGATAGGTGCACTTGCCTTAAGTCAAATTTTTAGTTAGTTTAGCGATCATTGATTTTTATGTGTATTAAATTGGAATATGATTATCGTTTTATGAACCACTAAACTAGACTACGATCACGACTAAGGCAAGTGCACCTATTGAATGGAAGTATAGCCACAGTGAGTCTAGAGTATCGTATCCACAAGGACTAAAAGTACTAATATTAACTTTATTTCTATTATTTAACCTAAAATATAAGAGAATTGTTTTAATCTAAAATTAACTAACTAATTAACTACTAAACACGATAGAGAGTGAAGAAAATAATCGATTAAACCAATATTAAAGATAATACCCACGGAAGAATCCACCTAGACTTCACTTATTATTTCGATTCTGAATCTAACGATTTATTCACTTGTCTTGATCCGTAGAAATCCCTAAATTATGTTAATATCTCTTTCGAGACTAAGAACAACTGAATCTAGGTTGATTAATTGAAATATCTTTCTAATTAAAACCCCTATTGTCGCAATAACTCGATCTATAGGTTTCCTTATTAGATTTGACTCTAATTTGGTAGATTTATGTCACCCTATTTCTAGGGTTGCATGCAACTATGCTTAATTATGTGAGATCTACTCTTAAACAGGGACTTTTGCTCCACTGAATAAACACATCAAACTTGGAAAAATATCCTGAAAATATTAAGACAAGAATTAATAACTCATAATTAAAAATAAGAACAAGTATTTATCATTAAATTCAGAATATTAAATAATAAAATCCGTCTTAGGTTTCATCCTCCCTAGGTATTTAAGGAGTTTAGTTCATATTGAAGTAGGAAAACATCTCAAAAATAGGAAAACAACAAAATATAAAGAAACCCAAAAACTTCGAGAGAGAAATTGGAGGGAGATCTTCAGTCTTGAAGGCGATCCTGCTTCTGAGCTGAATTCGTTGGCATTCTTCGAGTAATTCCTGTGTTCTACTCTGCGTGCCCCTTTAGGTCTTTCTCTGGTATGTATTTATAGACTTTAAACCGCTCAAAAACCCTAAAAATTTACTTTTTTTGCGTATTGGGAAACCTGGAGCAATATCGACACGGGCTGCCAAATGGGCGTGTGGCCAGCCCATGTGGCTTGCGCCCATGTAGAATTTTTCTTGGCCGTGTGGGTCCTTTAATCAGCCCATTTTGTCCATTTTTTGCCCGTTTTCTGCTCTTTTTGATCCCCTATGCTCTCTTGAGTATGAAACATGAAATTAAAGGACTAAGAGCATCTAATTCACTCAATTATATAATAAATCATCCAAAAGTATGCTAAGTATGGGATTAGAAAGTGTTACTTTTATGGTTTATCAAATATCCCCACACTTAAGCATTTGCTTGTCCTTAAGCAAAATTCTCAACTCATAATTAAAATTAAACTCACTTAATTCATAATTCTCATCAATAATTTTTTATCATAATATCACAAATAATCATACATTGATAATTCAACTAAAAGAGCACTAAATGCAAAAGCAATCAAAGTTTAGCATTTTTAAAGCATGAAAACATAGGTATTTCCCCTTATCTAAATAATTACCTTTAATCCAAAACTGACAAGAGTTGACATCCTCACTAAAGGATCACTCAAATCACTCAAAGTGTTTAATGATTGAATGAATGAATAATGAGAGAAAATTATACAACTAAAATAAAAGAAAATAGTTAGGCAATTAACCAAATCAAATCTCGAGAAAAAGGGGATCAATAAACTAGGAAAAATTCTCGACGAATCAAAAAGTATAATGTAGGTGTTAACATTTAGGTAAATTAAGAAATGGTTTGTTAAGATCAAAAGGGTTCACTAATGGTTAATTATGAAGGTAGGCTTTTTGTGGGGTAAGTGGGTTAAAACCTAGGTGCCTTTATCATCTCAGTACATCAAATTAAAGGTGTGGTCTCGACATGTATAGTCGAAGCAAGTTCTAGAATAACAATTCAGTATTGACACACTCATAACCAATAATAAAGTGAGCATGAAAAAAAATTGTATGCTCTAAAGGCTCAAAATCTCACGAGAAATATGACTTTTGATGTCAATCTTGCAATTTTCAAACTTCAAGGTAATACCTCAATTTTGGGAAACAACCTAAACTTGTCAAGCTTGATTCTCTACTATCTTAAAGTTTAGACCATCAATGCATAAGTATCTATCAATTTAATTGATAAATCGTAATTTATAAATATTATTATCCCATGCTTAACACATTTATGAATGATTTCTCCTTAGATTTGATGAATTTGATGCTCCTAATCCTTTAATTTCATATCTTATACTTAGGTGAGCATAGGAAAGTAAAAAGAACGAGAAACGGACCAAAAATGGAGAAAATGGGCCAACATAGGAAATCAACACGGCTTGCAATTTCCCATACGGGTAGAACACACGCCCGTGCCATTCTAGCAGGATTGAATACGGCTTAAAACAACATCAACACGGGCGTGCCTATTCCTCAGCGTTGACCACGGCTTGAAGTAATCACACACGGGCGTGTCACACGGGCGTGCCCCTGTTGAGCCCAAGTTTAGTCCTATTCGGAAAAGGGCGATCTTGAGGGCTTTTAGGCATTCTAAAGCCTATTTAAACACCCTAGAAGACGATTAGAGAGGACACAGAGAGGAGGAAGGATGGAATTACTTGAAGGAAGCCGATTGATCCATCTTAGAAGCTGGATTCACCTCCAAGACTAACGATCTCCCTTTAAATTCCTTCAGGGGTTTTCTTTATGTTTTTCTATTATTCTTCTGAGATGTTTTCTTTTATAGTTATGAACTAAATCCCTTAAATACCTAAGGGGGATGAAACCTAAGACGGATCTTGTTAATATTTTCTGAACTGTATGATAAATACTTGATTTGTTCTTAATTATGACTTTAATTCTTGTTTGAATATTCTAGGATATTGATTCAAGTATTAATGTGCTTATTCAGAGGATGAATAGTCCCTGTCTAAGAGTAGATCATTCATAATTAAGCAGAGTTGTATGCAATCCTAGAGATAGGATGACATAAATCAGCTGGATTAGAGTCAAATCTAATAAGGGTATCCATAGATCGAGTTAATGCAAAACTAGGGGTTTTAATTAGAAAGAGATTTCAATTAATCAACCTAGGGTTAGACGTTATTAGTCTTGAATAGGGATAATAACATAACTTAGGGATTTCTACAGATCAAGTCAAGTGAATAAATCGTCTGGTTCAGAGTCAATTAACAAGAGAAGTCTAGGTGGATTCTTCCTTCGGTGTTGTCTAAAATCAATTAGTTTTCCCAAAAGTATTTCCCCAATTTATTTTCTGTGCATTCTTGGATTAGTTCATTAGTTAGATAAAACCGCCTTCATTATTCTTAGGCTATATAATAAAAAGAAAGTTAATACTAGTACTTTTAGTTCCTTTGGATTCGACATCTGGTGTTGCTAAAACTATATTACTATTCGATAGGTGCGCTTGTCTTCATCGTGATAATAGTTAGTTCAAGTATGATCAATTATACATTTTAAAACTTATCGCGAGTGACAATCAAGTTTTCGGCGCTGTTGCCGGGGAACTAAGATGTTAGGAACACTAAATTTTTATTACTTTAGCCATTATTTTCTTATTTTATTTAATTTTGTTTTATTTTTAGTTTTACTAAATTTTCTTTTGTTTTCTTGTGACAGGTTTTCATAATTTATGACTAGAAGAAACCCGTCAGGACCATTACAATTTGATAGTGAGATTGAAAGCACAATTCGCAGAAATCGAAGAGTAATTAGGAGAAGTTTACAATACATATAGGAAGGGCAAGAGGAAGATACTCCAACTACAATCGAAGAGATGGCTGATAATCAGAATAATCTGCTACCTTTTGCGATTGCTGCTGATCCAGTAAATCAGAATCCTACTCCTCATACTATGTATGATTATGCTAAACCTACTTTAACAGGAACTGAATCGAGTATAGTTAGGCCTGCTATTGCTACAAATAACTTTGAACTGAAACCTAACACAATTCAAATGATACAACAGTTTGTTCAGTTTGATGGTTTGCAGGACGAAAACCTAAATACTCATTTAGCAAATTTTTTGGAACTTTGCGACACATTCAAGATCAATGGCATTTCTGACAATGCCATTCGCCTTCGGCTATTTCCCTTTTCACTGAGAAATAAAGTTAAACAGTGGTTGAACTCGTTACCACGAGGATCAATCACTACTTGGGAACAAATGACCGAAAAGTTCTTACTTAAATACTTTCCACCTGCTAAAAAAGCCAAACTAAGGAATGATATTTCTTCTTTTATGCAGATGGATTTAGAAACACTTTACAATGCATGGGAGAGATACAAGGACCTACTGCGAAGGTGCCCTCACCATGGGTTACCTCTTTGGCTGTAAGTTCAAACATTTTATAATGGTGTGAACCCCTCGACCAGACAGATAATTGATGCAGCTGTCAATGGAACCGTAAACAACAAAAAACCTGAAGAGGCTTACGAATTTATTGAAGAGATGTCACTGAATAACTATCAGTAGCAAGTCATGAGGACTAAGCCAACCAAAACAGTAAGCGTTTATAACGTCGACGCGATTAATATGTTATCAAATCAGGTGGAACTTCTAAATAAAAAGATTGATGGTTTACTTGGTTCTACGCAGGTACATCCAGTGATGAGGTGTGATTCAAATGGAGGAGGCGTAAATACAGAATATCAACCCTTCAATCCTACAACCGCGGAGGAACAAGTTCACTATATGGGTAATAATAACTCTAGATCTCAAAATAATCCATACAGTAATACCTATAATACAGGTTGGAGGAACCACCCAAATTTTTCATGGGGTGGTCAAGGAAATCAAAGGCCACAAAATCCTACGGGTTTTCAACAACCACCTTATCAACAGGAAAAGAAGTTGAACCTTGAGGAGATGCTAACAAAATTCATCTCGGTGTTAGAAACTTGTTTCTAGAATACCAAGACAGCACTTAAAAATCAACAAGCGTCAATCCAAGGGCTCAAAACTCAGATAGGCCAGCTGTCCAAATTAATTTTTGAACGATCACAAGGTAGCTTGCCAAGTAATACTGAACCTAACCCAAAAGAACAGCTCAACACGATTAACGTTAGAAATGAGGAAGGGTTAGTTGCAGCTGAACCTGAACCAAAGCCAAAAACTGTGGTAAGTAAAGGTAAAGGTGAGGTAGGCCACAATAAGCAGAAACCGGTAAGTGCAGAATATAAACCTCGTGTGCCATACCCCAATGCGACAAAGGAAAGACCGCTCAGATGAACAATTTGGTAAATTCTTTAAACTTTTAAAGAAATTAAATATTAACTTACCGTTTATTGAAGCTCTTTCGCAGATGCCGAACGTAATGAAGTTCTTAAAGGAGCTTTTAACGAATAAGCAGAAGTTGGATGAGGCGTCACATGTGGAGTCAAACGCAGTTTGCTTAGCTATTCTACAAAATAAGCTGCCCAATAAATTACAAGATCCAGGGAGCTTTACAATTCCTTGTTTAATTGGTAGTTTAGATGTGAACAATGCATTGGCTGATTTAGGGGCTAGTATCAATGTCATGCCTCACAAAATGTTCAAGCAACTAGGTCTTGGGAAACCCAAACAAACTAGGATGAGCATTCAATTAGCAGATAAAACTATCAGATTTCCTAGGGGTATTGTTGAAGATGTACTTGTTAAAATTGACAAATTTATATTCCTAGTGGATTTTGTTGTTCTAGACATAGAGGAAGATAGTAATGTTCTTTTAATTTTAGTAAGGCCCTTTTTAGCAACTGCTAGAACAATTATTGATGTTGGCACAGGCGAACTCACACTTCGTGTGGGAGACGAAACAATCACCCTTCAAGCTTGCAATTCGTGCGACACATTGAAAATTGAAGGTGGTTGTATAAATCATTCTACTAAAACTGACCATATATTACAACATACTTTGCAGGAAATAAACTCGAAGAACATACATGAGCCATGTTCAAGTAACAACAAAGGACCTATCCATGAAGAACGAAGGGTACAAATCGAGGAGCTAGATGAATGGTGGACACATAAACCAAGAACACACGATAAACCAAAAACACGCCATGACGAGCTCAATTTTTCCCCAAATCAAATTAAGGTTGGAGACAAAGTGCTATTAGAAGCAGCAGACCCTCGTATTACCACTTCTAACCCAAATGAAGAAATTCCTCTTACGGTACTTAGCATCTTCCCATACGGTACAGTCGAAGTAATTCATCCCAAATTCGGCACATTCAAGGTAAATAATACTCGTCTTGAACCTTACATTGATAAAATTGATAGCAGAGATGAGGAGTGTAAACTCCTCGTACCACCCTGACCACATATTAGAGAGGTAAAAGTCGAGCTTAGACTAAAAATAAGCGCTTCTCGGGAGGTAATCGAGCACTAACAGTATTAACTTTTTTAAATTCTAGTGTTTAACACCTAACCTACTAACTGAGCTATTGAATATAGGTTTTCCAAACCCATACGGCCAGGCACAGGGGCGTGCTTTATACCGTGTGAAGACAGGGCAAAATTTTTCCTAACACGGGATGCAATAAGTCTCCATGGCCGTGCGACATGGCCGTGGGTGATCCTGCTAAAACAACACAGGATGTGAATATGATGATCATTTTATGAACCACTAAACTAGACTACAATCACGACTAAGGCAAGCGCACCTATCGAATGGTAGTATAGTCACGATGAGTCCAGAGTATCGTATCCACAAGGACTAAAAGTACTAGCATTAACTCTCTTTCTATTATTTAACCTAAAATATAGGGGATTTGTTTTAATATAAAATTAACTAACTAATTAACTACTAAACAGGACAGAAAGTGAAGAAAATAATCAAATAAACCAATATTAAAGATAATACCCAAGGAAGAATCCACCTAGACTTCACTTATTATTCCGATTCTGAATCTAACGATTTATTCACTTGTCTTGATCCGTAGAAATCCCTAAATTATGTTAATATCTCTTTCGAGACTAAGAACAACTGACTCTAGGTTGATTAATTAAAATCTCTTTCTAATTAAAACCCCTATTGTTGCATTAACTTGATCTATAGATTTTCTTATTAGATTTGACTCTAATTCGGTAGATTTATGTCGCCTTATTTCTAGGGTTGCATGCAACTCTGCTTAATTATGTGACTTAAACAGGGACTTTTGCTGCACTGAATAAGTACATCAAACTTGGAAAAATATCCTGAAAATATTAAGGCAAGAATTAATAACTCATAATTAAGAACAAGAACAAGTGTTTATCATTAAATTCAGAATATTAAATAATAAAATCCGTTTTAGGTTTCATCCTCCTTAGGTATTTAAGGAGTTTAGTTCATATTGAAGTAGGAAAACATCTCAAAAATAGGAAAACAACAAAACATAAAAAAACCTAAAAACTTGGAGAGAGAAATTGGAGGGAGATCTTCAGTCTTAAAGGCGATCCTGCTTGCGAGCTGAATTCTTTGGTGTTCTTCAAGTAAATCTTGTGTTCTACTCTGCGTGCCCTTTTAGGTCGTCCTCTGGTATGTATTTATAGACTTTAGACTGCTCAGAAACCCTAAAAATTGGCTTTTTTCGCGTATTTGGGAAACCTGGAGCAATATCGACACGGGCTGCCACATGGGCATGTGGCCAGCCCGTGTGGCTCACACAGGTGTGTGCTCTACCCATGTGGAATTTGTCTTTGCCGTGTGGGTCCTTTAATCAGCCTGTTTTGTCTATTTTTGGCCCGTTTTCTGCTCCTTTTGTTCCCCTATGCTCTCCTGAGTATAAAACATGAAATTAAAGGACTAAGAGCATCTAATTCACTCAATTATATAATAAATCATCCAAAAGTATGCTAAGTATGGGATTAGAAAGCACTTTTATGGTTTACCAGAATACTTTTTCGGGTTTACTTAAAACAAGCTAAAAGTTCTCTTTATTTCTCATACGCATTATACCTACTTGTTATAAAACTTTGGAGTAGTATTTATTTCATGGCAAGACCTGAATTTCACAGTGGATAGGAAACATACTTGAGGGCAAGCATGGGCTAAGTAGGAGGGATTTGATAATACTTTAGGATGACATATTTTTATGTATTAATTATATGTTTATTTTGAGTATGATCCTACTAATTTGAGCTATTTATGGTTTTTTATCTTATAGGGACTAAATTGAATGCAAAAGGAAATTTAGGGGCTAAAAGTGTAAATTTAAAGTTAAATTGGGCTAGCATGCGAAGTAGGAGAGAAGTGGTGCTGAAAATGCAAAGGGAGCAAAAATGTAAAAGAAGAGATTTTATAGCACAAGACTCTATTTTAATTCCAATTATATTAGGATAATTATTAAGGATTATTATTTAGATTTAATTTTAGCTTTTATATTTATTTAATTGTATTTATATTTTAAAATTTAATTAGGAATAGACTAAGTTTTCCAGTATTATAAGTAGGGGACGGAGTGACACATATTGCACTCATCTTTTCTGTAAACACTCTCCCCCAAAAAGTTTAGCCATTTCTTCTTTTCATATTTTTTCAATAAAAATTTCATTTCCATTATTTTTATTTCTTTTTCAACAAAAACCATGAGCCATTAAATTTATCTAGCCTAAGGTTGTCAAAGTTCCCCAAAAATGGTTCATGAGGCTTAGAATCCACGTTTAACCTTCTTGACAAGTATTCATCGTTTCTCCGCATTACGGGGCTGACACTTCCGTCCATGTTCCTTAAAAGGTGATCTTTTTAACGTGTGCAGGGAACAGCCACTTTGTACATTTTGAGAAGGTTGCACAGTCAGTTCGTTAGCTTACTGTGTCAGAGGTTGGAGAGCCTAAGAGACAAAATGGCGTGGCTTTCGCCATTAAGAAATGATGATCTAGCATATGATGGTCCCACAGAAGCGGTTGTTAGATAGAGTCAGGTTCCTCTAAACCGTAAGTCTAAATTCTTGGAGCTGGTGGTCGTAGGCGTCCTTTTCCACTATAACTAGCTTATTATGTTTGAGAAGGATCACTAAAAAGCTGATGATAGAATCCAAAGAGGATCGAGACAACCGGAGGCTGGTATCTCTCTATAAGAAACTTTTTCTCAACTCTATTTATCTCTACTATTTTAATTTTAATTTTCGCACTTTCAATTAAATCAAAACTTTTAATTCTATTTTTTTTTCCAGGTACGCAGGTTTTCTTGGGCACGATTCTGTCCAGGATTTCGAGGAACAAGCAATTATGCAATCCAGTCCTTGAGGATTTGTCCCTACTTCCCTTATGCTATTATTTTTATTTTCATTATAGGGATAAGATATTTTTGGTGCCCTCAAGGACTGCATCAGAGATTTTGAAATGTTCGTATTGTTGTTGAAATAAATTCAATAAAAGGTGCACAAGGAAAGAGTCAGACATTTCAAGTTCAAGAGTCTTTAGTTGAGTTGCAATGCCCCTCATTTTCATGATGTGCTTATGCACACCATTAATACTAGTGAGCTTCATTGATGATAACTTTGCCATTAGGGAGCTAGCTAGGGTTTTATCAGAAGATTCAAATTGTTCATTAATGGCCTTCAATAAATCTTTGAAATTTTTACGTTCTCCAATTGAACCACATATACTAGAAAAAAATTTTGTATTTATGAACATCATATTAAGACAGTTACATCGCTCCCATCGTTCATAAAGAGCAATTTCAGGTTGAGAGCTAAAATCAGTAGGTGCAGGTGGTTCATCTTTACGAAAAGAATAATCAATGTCATCCACCATAAATGAAGAAGAATTCAGTAGGTGCAGGTGGTTCATCTTTACGAAAAGAATAATCAATGTCATCCACCATAAATGAAGAAGAATTCTCTCCTTCAAAAATTTATAGTTATCACCATTTAAATCGAGTATGTGACATTTGATATTAGAAAAATTTACAGATTGCATTACTACATAAAACAAAATATATATACTTATATCATACAAATATTGAGGCAAAAAATCATACATCATATTATACTGATGTATAACTTGTAAAACCTACAAAAGCATAAATCCTAAAACAAATAAAAATTGTCTGTGGGCTAAGTCTTATTTAAAGTGTCATATTTAGCCTTTATAATGAAACTATTAGATTATATTTCTTTTCTTAACTCTCATGTGTAGATTAAGAAAAATAATCTAATAATTCATCCTAATTAATCATATAAATATAATAAAAATCTTATGGGATAAATTTAATTATATTTCACATGATTAATCACTATTGATGTCTTATTACTATATGTGATTTATGAGTACTTGATAAACTATAAAAGAAACATATTTTAATCTCATTCTTAATGTGTTTTTGGATGATTAATTATGCAAATTAGTGAATTTGATGCTCCTAATCCTTTAAATTCATGTTTCTATACTTAGGAAAGCATTTGGGTGGGAAAGGAGCGAAAAATGAGCCAAAATCGGACAAAAATAGCTATTTTCAAGATCTACATGGGTTAGGCATTTCCACACGGGATGGGCACACACCCGTGTGAGCCACACGGGCTGGCCACACGCCCATGTGTTAATCGGTGTCGATTTTGTACCCTGCTTCCCAAATACGTGAAAAAACTCAATTTTTAGGCTTTTTGAGTATTCTAAAGTCTATAAAGACATATTAGAAGAAGAACGAAAGGGGAATCAGAGAAGATCGAAGAAAAGACTCAAAGAACGCCATCGAAATCAACTCGGAAGTGGATCTTCCTCAAGATCGAAATCAATCAGTTTCTTTATATCTTCTGGTTATCCTAACTTTGAGAGTTTTCTATACAGGATTATGAACTAAATTCTCTAGATACCTTGGGAGGATGAAACCTATGATGAATCTTATTATTTGATTTTTGATTTACATGATAAATACTTGATTCTTGTTCTGAATTATGTAAGCTTATTTCTTGTTTTAATATTTCTGGGATATTAATTCATGTTTAATGTGCTTATTTCAGTGGAGCAAAAGTCCCTGTTTAAGAGTAAATCTATCATAACTAAGTGGAGTTGCATGAAATCCTAGACATAGGATGACATAAATCTACCAGATTAGAGTTAAATCTAATAGGGGAATTCATAGATTGAGTTAATGCGAGAATAGGGGTTTTAATTAGAAAGAGATTTCAATTAATTAACCTAGATTCAATTGTTCTTACTCTCGAAAGAGATATTAACATAATTCAGAGATTTCTACAGATCAAGATGCAAGTGAATAAATCGTTTAATTCAGATTCATAATAATAGGTGAAGTCTCGGTGGATTCTTTCCTGTGTATTGTCTATCTCATTGGTTATCCTCGATTATTTTCCTATTTCATTCTCTGTTGCGTTCTTAGTTAGATTAGTTTAGTAATTTTAGATTAAAAACAATCACTCC
Organism: Gossypium anomalum; assembly: GCA_025698475.1. Classification (NCBI taxonomy): domain Eukaryota; kingdom Viridiplantae; phylum Streptophyta; class Magnoliopsida; order Malvales; family Malvaceae; genus Gossypium; species Gossypium anomalum. Next base: position 10,179,113 of record CM046961.1, read on the forward strand.
AATTTGTAAGCTAAATAATAAAAAGATGATAATTGCTAGTACTTTCAGTCCTTGTAGATACAATACTTTTGTTCGATAGGTGCGCTTGCCTTAGTCATATTTATAGTTAGTTTAGTGACCATCAGTACTTAATATATAATTTAAAAATAATTAATGATGCCATGGTTATTATTTAATTACTCAAAAATTATATTAATCACATGACATCTAGTTTTATGGATATAAGTAAAATGAAAATATGCATGTATAAATATATAATAATTACAAATTTAAACGAAGCAATTGGACAATAATACAATAATAACATGAATTACATAATTATGCATAAAAACAAGCACCAAAATTCAATTAATAAATTTTTTTAAAATTTTTTAAGAATATTTTTAAAAAAACTATTATCACAATTAAACGAAAATGTCATTTTCTTCATTTTCAACTTTTAGTCGAGTCAACCCAACCTAGTTCGGAACTAATTTTATTAATCAGCCATCTTCCAATATATACACATAAAATTTATAACATTAAGATAGAAACAAAAAATGGCTCTGATACCAACAATTAGAAAATTTATAAACTATATTAGATATATCTAAATATTTTATATAAAATAAAAACATCATCATAAATAATAAACCATGAAAATTTAACTAAAAACATAATAGAAATTTAACCTTTAATCATTGATATTTATTTTTATGTGTATTGGTTATTCTATGTTGCTAGCAACTCACTTACATAGTGTATGTCTTTACGAAATGTTGAGCATAGGGGCCTTTTACACTGCTACGTATATATAGGCATAAACTTGAAGGTTTTTCCATTAGAAAAATTTCTAACACTAATGCAAGGTTAATTTGCATTCATTAAACACTTTTGATTCATTAAGCACTGATCGTACTAAATTTATCACAATACATTTCTTAAAACATAAGTTAGGAAGTATAAATGTCTTATATGCTTTTAACTAAAGGGATTATTAAACAAAATTAATAAAGTAAATTAGAATTGAATAATGAAAAAAAATGGACCATTAATGAAGATAAAACTTACACACGAAACAATGTTATACATTATACCAAAAATTTGGGGTGTTACAGAAACTTTAGGTTGGGTTTCAAGTGGAAGAACTAGGTCGTTTTTGCTATGTTTGTGGGTCGTGATTGCCACTCGCGATAAATTTTAAAACTTATAATTGATCGTACTTGAAACTAACTATTATCATGATGAAGGCAAGTGCACCTATCGAACAGTAGTATAGTTTTAGCAAGACCGGATGTCCAACCCAAAGGAACCAAAAGTACTAGTATTAACTTTCTTTTTATTATCTAGCCTAAGAATAATGGGGGTTGTTTTATCTAAACTAATTAACTAACCTAAGAATGCACTAAAAGTAAATTGGGGAAATACTTTTGGGAAAACTGATTGATTTGGACAATACCCAAGGAAGAATCCACCTAGACTTCACTTGTTATTCGACTCTGAACCAGACGATTTATTCACTTGACCTGATCCGTAGAAATCCTTAATTTATATTATTATCCCTCTCGAAACTAATAACGTCTAACCCTAGATTGATTAATTAAAATCTCTTTCTAATTAAAACCCCTAGTGTTGCATTAACTCGATCTATGGATTCCCTTGTTAGATTTGACTCTAATCTTGCAGATTTATGTCGTCCTATCTCTAGGATTGCATGCAACTCCGCTTAATTATTAATGATCTACTCTTAGACAGGGACTATTCATCCTCTGAATAAGCACATCAATACTTGAGTTAATATCCTGGAATATTCCAACAAGAGTTAAAAACATAATTAAGAAAAAATCAAGTATTTATCATATAGTTCAGAAAGTATTAAAAGATCTGTCTTAGGTTTCATCCCCCTTATGTATTTAGGGGATTTAGTTCATAATTATAAAAGACAACATCTCAGAAGAGTAATGACAAAACATAAAGAAAACCTGAAAACCCCTGAAGGAACTTGAAGGGAGATCTTCAGTTTTGAAGGAGAATTCGGCTTCTGAGATGGATCAGTCGGCTTTCTTTGAGTAATTCCTTGCTTCCTACCCTCTGCGTGCCCCCTCAATCCTCCTTTTGGGTATTTTAAATAGGCTTTAGAATGCTTTCAAACCCTCAAAATTGCCTTTTTCCGAATAGAACTCAGCTTGGGTTCGACAGATCCATGGCTGTGTGCCACGCCCGTGTGTGATTTCTTCAAACCATGTTCAAGGCTGTTAAATAGACACGGGCGTGTGATCTACCCGTGTGATGAAGTCCAAGCCGTGTTGATTTCCCATGTTGGCCCATTTTCTCCATTTTTGGCTCGTTTCTCGTTCTTTTTACTTTCCTGTGCTCACCTAAGTATAAGATATGAAATTAAAGGATTAGGAGCATCAAATTCCATAAATCTAATGATAATTCATCCAAAAATGTGCTAAGCATGGGATAAAAATATGTATAAATTACGACTTATCAAATACCCTCACACTTAAGCGTTTGCTTGTCCTCAACCAAAATCCTCAACTCACAATTAATAATTTATTTTTCTCAACTTATAATTCCTATCAATAATATCTCAAAATAATCCATAAGTCATCATACATTGAGAATTCAACTAGAAGAATATTAAAGTTTCAAACATTCCAAGTTGAACATTTTATCACGAGAAACATAGGTATCTCCCCTCATCTAAGTAATCACCTTTGATTCAAAATATCATAGAGTTTAACATCCTCACTAAAGATTCACTCAAATCACTTGAGGTGTTTAAGGACAATGAAGTTAGCACTCAACAGTCAATATGAAAAGTTATTACCATAGGCTTGCGTGAAAATCAAATCTCCACCATTATATATTGAGATGATACATCAATCAAAAGGTCTTTAGAGAATTGTAACGTGGCTATGGTTAGGGGGGTGTGGTCACAAGCTGAAAGAGATGGTTAGAATTGAGATTGAATTGAAAAATTACTTAACTAGAAAAAATACTAAAACTGACAATTGCATTCCTAACTGAATTTGAGCTTTTCTTCATGGATAATATCATTTTAACCCAAGCATTACATAATTTTGTTTTTTTTTAAGAACAAATCAAGTAACATAGAATTTTGCTAACTATCAAAAGTAAAACATTGCTAAGAAATTTATTCAAGTCAAATCTTGACAAAAATAGAGATCAAATTAATTTAGAGGATTTCAACAATAATGGGTTATGGGTTAATATTTGGGATAAATCAATGAATGGTTTGTTAGGCTCAAGGAGGTTCACTAAAGGTTAATCATGAAGGTAGGCTGTTATGGAGTAAGTGGGTTAAACCTAAGTGCCTTTATCATCTTGACATATTAAATCAATGGTGTGGTCTTGACATGCATAATCAAAGCAAGTTCTAGAATAACAGATCAACATTGACTTACTCATAGCAATAATAAAAGTGAGCATGAAAGAAATAGTATATGCTCTAAAGGCTCAAAATCTCACAAAAATTATGGCTTTTTGATGTTAACCCTGTGAATTTCAGTTTCAAGATAATACCTAAACTTGGGGAAATAACCTAAAATTTTAATACTCAAAAATTAACTTATCATGCTTGATTCTCTAATTACTTAAAGTTTGAACCATCAATGCATAAATACCAATGTTTTAATTCAAGACATATAAATAAAAACCATAAATTAATCAAAATTCATTCCAATAGTGATATGAGTGATTCACAAGAGAATAAGACAAAATCCAAGAATTTTTCTAATAGTGATATAATTGCCCTCTCCACACTTAAGATGTACATTACCCTCAATGTACAAAGATAAAGTTAGTGGCAAATATAGGTATAAGATCATAAGATAGAGAGAGAAGTGAAACTTCCTGAATGTTAAATGGATTCCTTGAATAGTAGTTATAGAAAGTGATCGGCTAAGGAAAGAAGAAGGATACTCCGGTGGTGGTAGAGGTTGGGTTCCACAACCACAGTGTCCAGCGAAGAGGTTATCATGGTGGTCGGGCAAGACATGACAGTCGTGGAGGACCTTTTCCAGCAGAGTTGGAATTTCCTAAATAATATTGAGCTTTAGAGAACTTTATAACAACAATAAGATTAATAATTCTTTAGGAATATAGAGAAGCAGGATTACTCATAAAGAATTAATCAAAAATATAAAGTACTTAATAAAAATTATAAAATCCTGAAGATGAAATAAAAATAGTCTTAAAGGAAAATAAAATTAAAAGAAAGTTAAACAAATAAATAAAAATAAAAGCAAAAATCGTCATCGCCAGATGGTTCGTGAGGTGGGGGTAGTGATGAGATGTGAAAATGCTGACAGATCTACTGTAGGGTCGAATCAATATGATCAAAACACTAAAAACATTACTGCTCGAATCGAGTAAGGCGCTCAGAAATGTCAGAAAGTGAAGCAGCCGAATGAACTGGGCGGTGAGTAGGTGGTGGCTGAGATGGTAGAGGAACATCATCGATGTGTCCTCGGGGTTCTCCCGCTCCGGGCAAGGCAAGGCGATGCGAGGAGGAGGGTCAAAGCCGCGTCGTCACTCGATCATCCTCATATGCAGCATACTACAGATGCCCTGTGGGGACATCTGACCAATGAGAGTGAGGGAGGATGATTGCGCCGCTGTGTTGAGGAGGCCAAAGTACCTCGCCAAGCGAGTTACATAAGGGCCGATGGAGATGACCCCCTTCCTATGCCGCTCCGTCTGATGGCAAATGGTAAGGCAATAAAGTATGCGAGGTCGAAGATGTGCCCATGTGCCATACTCCATAAAAAGTAGGCGTCGTGAGTGTTGATGACGTAGGTGTTCTCTCGCCTTCTTGTCAAAGTGTGGGCTGAGATGGCGTGTAAGTACCTCAATGATGGGGCGAGAGCCGAGGCCTTGGAGCGGCTAGGATCATAGGTGGCCGAGACAGGAACTAAAGTACTCCAGCACCGTGAAGGAGAATAATAGATGTGGCGATTGAGAGTGTCGAGGTCGTTCTCCTCCATGAACTCCTCCGTGTATAGGCCCAATGCGATACCGAACTCTGGGACGCTCAATTGGCAGACTAGACCGCCAAGACGGAACTGAACCGTTCTAGGATCATCGAAGTTGGTCATAACGGTCTAAAGTTAGAACGTCGAGTAGAGTTTCAACGTGAGTTCGAGATACGTCAGCTCGACGATCTCGAAGAAGAGCCTTAAGGGTTGGTAATGAGGAGGGCTCAGATTGCGTCAGCAAGTTGTATCTGTTCTAACGCGGCCCAGCCGATACATCGGCCCACTTCTAAGGGTCGGGCCTGTAGGATCTGAAATAGTTCCTCTTGATTGCCTGGTGAAAATTGGAGGAATGTATGTCGAATTTCTGAAGTGGGACTCGAAGAAAATGATGCTCATTTCTACTTCTTTGAGGCAGGGACGGTGGTTTTCTTGCCACGTGGATTTGACATGGTATGCCTACGAAAAATTAATTTTAAAATTTAGTCAGAAGAATTAACACAATAGGCAAATCCAAATATAGCTCAATCAAGCAACGAAGTAAGTAAAATGTAAATACCTAGTGAATATAGATGTAAATGAACAATATTTAAGAAGAAAATACTATGACCCAAACAATGCACACTAATGCCAATGTTAAAGGCTAAATGGAGTGTAGGTATGGGTTAATCAACCAATTTCGACTAAGCAACTAAAAATCAATAAACAAGTAAAGTACTAAATAGAATGTAATAATAATCAATAAAGATGAAAATAACTAAGTAAACATGGAAAAAAAGAGAGGAACCGATAATGAGTGGTGATGGTCGGTTAGGGGCGACGGTGATGGCTTGGGGCGTGTGCGTCGGGCTGAGCACGGGCATGAAGGTGAGCTGTGTGGTGGTGGTCGAATGGAGAAAAGAAAGGGAAAAGGAAGGGAAGGAGAAGGAGGGTGGTAAGAAGAAAAGGAAAAGAGAAAAAGAGAGAAAGAAGTGAAGAAAAAGGGAAGAAAAGTGAGGGGGAAAGTGAAAAGAGCTAGGGTAGGAAATGAAGGAAGGAAGAAAAGGGGAGAAAATATAGGAACTGGGGTGGCCGGTCGGTCGTCTTCGGGCGTGGGGTGAGGTCGCGTGTGGCGGCCAGGGTTAGGTTTTAGGGAAGGAGATGATGAATAGTGAAGGAGTGTGTATAGATTTTGGGGCACACGGCCGTGGGCACATCCATGTGCCCTGGTTTTTGCCCGTGTTTTTCATGGTTTTTGAATTTGAGCGCATCTGAGATTCGACCAACGCTCGTGTTCTTTGGGCATGTGTGCCTGTGTTCTTTGGGCGTATTGGCAACACGGCCATGTCCCACAGCCGTGTGTTGCATCGTTCACTTCTCCCACGCCCGTGTATATGTACACACACCCGTGTTCATTTGATAGCATCGGCCACGGGTGTTAGGTATAGGTGTGTCGCACGCCCGTGCTGATTTCTTAGTTTCAACCACAGCTTTCAGGCACGGGCATGTCACACGCCCGTGTTGAATTGGCAGGATTGACCACGGCCATGTCGCACGACCGTGGCAACTTATCGCATCCCGTGTTTTGGGAAAAAATTTCTCTGTTTCCACACGGCCTAAGGCATGCCCGTGTGCATGGCCGTGTGGGTCTAGAGCACCTGTGTTCGAGGACTTAGTTAGTGGATTAGATGTTAAACACTAAAATTAAAAGAAATTAATACTGTTAGTGCTCGGGTTGCCTCCTGAGAAGCATTTATTTATAATCTAAGCTCGACTTACCTCGATTTCAAGTGGTCATAGTGGTTCGAGGAGTTTACACTGCTCATTCTTACTATCAGTTTTATCAAAATAAGGTTTTAGATGAGTACTATTTACCTTGAACGTACCGAATTTGGAATGAGTTACCTCGACTGTACCGTATGAGAAGATGTTAAGTACCGTAATAAGGATTGCTCCATTCGGTATAGAAGTGGCAATACGAGGGCTACTGCATCTAATAGTACCTTGTCTCCAACCTTAAGTTGATTTGGTAAAAAATCGAGTTCATCATGGCCTGATGCCGGTTTATTATGTGTTCTCGATTTCTGTGTCCATCATTCATCAAGTTCCTCGATCTGGAGCCTTCGTTCTTCATAGATAGGTCATTTGTTGATACGTAAACATGGCTCATTTACGCTCTTCGAGTATGGTTCCTGCAAAGAAGGTTGCACCACATGATCAGCACTAGTAACATAATTTATACTACCACCCTCATTACTCGGATTACGAGCTTGAAGAGTGATTGTTTCATCACCCACATGAAGTGTGAGTTCACTTATACTAACATCAATAATGGTTCTAGCAATCGCTAAAATAGGCCTTCCAAAAATTAAAGGCACTTCAACATCCTCATCCAAGTTAAGCACAACAAAATCAACAGGGAATATAAATTTATCTACTTTCACAAGTACGTCCTTTAAAATACCCCTAGGATATTTAACAGATCTATCAGCTAATTGAATACTCATCCTAGTGGGTTTAGGTTCCCCAAGACCTAGTTGTTTCAACATCTTATATGGCATCAAATTAATGCTAGCGCCTAAATCAGCTAGTGCCTTCTCAACATTCAAACTACCAATTAAGTAGGGAATAGTAAAACTTCTTGGGTCTTTCAGTTTGGTTGGCAGTTTATTTTGGAGTATGGCTGAGCGCTCATCGTTGAGTTCCACTGTAGATAAGTCCTCAAACTTTCTTTTATTTGTTAGAAGCTCCTTTAAAAATTTTGCGTATGTAGGCATCTGTGAGATAGCTTCAACAAAAGGTAAGTTGATATGTAATTCTTAAAAAGTTTAAGAAATTTACCGAATTTTGCATCCATGCGTCTTTCTTCAACTTTGTTGGGTATGGGACTGGTGGTTTATATTCCTTTGGCACTGGTTTATCATTGTTTTCCGGTTTTACCTCCTCTCCTTCGTTTTTGTCGGCTTCTTGTGGTGACTTCTTTTCAAATTCAGCTAACAATTTCTCATTCCTTAGTGTAACTGCTTTCACATGCTCTTTTGGATTAGGTTCGATGTTACTAGGTAGACTTCTTAGTGGCCTCTCTGAAATCATTTTAGCCAGCTATCCAATTTGATTCTCGAGCCCTTGAATCGATGCTTGCTATTTTTTAGTGCAGTTTCAGTGTTCTGAAAATAGGTTTCTGCTACTGAAATAAATTTTGTTATCATCTCCTTAAGGTTCGATTTTTTCTTTTGCTGGTAAGGTTGTAGTTGGAAGCCTGGAGGGGGTGGTGGTCTTTGATTTCCTTGGCCTCCCCATGAGAAGTTTGGGTGGTTCCTCCAACATGCATTGTAAGTGTTACTGTAAGGATTATTTTTCGGTCTAGAGTTGTTACTCATGTAATTCAATTGTTCGTTCTCCATGTTGTGGCCATAGGTTGGATATTCTGGATTGCTCATTCCACCTCCACTTGTATTGCACTGCATAACTGGATCTACCTGCATGGAACCTAGTAAATCGTCAATCTTTTTATTCAATAATTCTACCTGATTTGACAGCATAGTAATCGAGTCGACGTTATAAACGCCTGCTGCTTTGGTCGGTTTAGTCCTCATAACTTGCCATTGATAGTTATTTAGTGACATTTTTTCAACAAATTCGTAAGCCTCTTCAGGTGTTTTGTTATTGATGGTTCCACCAGCGGCTGAATTAATCATCTGTCTCTCGAGGGGTTCACACCATTGTAAAATGTTTGAACTTGCTGCCACAGAGGTACCCCATAGTGAGGGCACCTTCGCAGTAGGTCCTTGTATCTCTCCCATGCATCAAAGAGAGTTTTTAAATCTATCTGTACAAAAAAAGATATATCATTCCTTATTTTAGCTATTTTAGCAGGTGGAAAATATTTGAGTAAAAACTTTTCGGTCATTTGTTCCCAAGTAGTGATTGACCCTCGTGGTAACGAGTTCAACCACTGTTTAGCCTTATTCCTCAACGAAAAGGGAAATAACCGAAGGTGAATGGCATCATCAGAAACACCATTGATTTTAAATGTGTCGCAGAGTTCCAAAAAATTGGCCAAATGAGTATTTGGGTTCTCGTCCTGCAAACCATCAAACTGAACAAACTGTTGTATTATTTGAATTGTGTTAGGTTTCAATTCAATATTATTTGCAGTAATAGCAGGCCTAACTATACTCGATTCAGTTCCTGTTAAAGTAGGTTTAGCATAATCATACATAATACGATGAGCAGGATTTTGATTTACTAGGTCAGTAGCAATCGCAGGAGGTAGCGTATTTTCCTGATTTTCAGCCATCTCCTCAGTTGTAGTTGGAATATCGTCCTCTTGCCCTTCCTCTATGTATTGTAAGCTTCTCCTAATTTCTCTTCGGTTTTTATGAGCTGTGCTTTCAATCTCACTATCAAAAAGTAACGGGCTCGACGGGTTTCTTCTAGTCATAAACAATGAAAACCTGCCAGAAAACAATAAAAGAAAATTTAATAAAACTAGAAACAAAACAAAACTAAATAAAATAGGAAAATAATGGCTAAAGTAATAAAAATTGAGAGTTCCTAATATCTTAGTTCCCCGGAAACGGCGCCAAAAACTTGATTGTCACTCGCGATAAGTTTTAAAATTTATAATTGATCGTACTTGAAACTAACTATTATCACGATGAAGGCAAGCGCACCTATCGAACAGTAGTATAGTTTTAGCAAGACTAGATGTCGGACCCAAAAGAACTAAAAGTACTAGTATGAACTTTCTTTTTATTATCTAGCCTAAGAATAATGGGGGTTGTTTTATCGAAACTAATTAACCAACCTAAAAATGCACTAAAAGTAAATTGCGGAAATACTTTTGGGAAAACTGATTGATTTGGACAATACCCAAGGAAGAATCCACCTAGACTTCACTTGTTATTTGACTCTGAACCAGACGATTTATTCACTTGACTTGATCCGTAGAAATCCCTAATTTATATTATCATCCCTCTCGAGACTAATAACATCTAACCCTAGATTGATTAATTGAAATCTCTTTCTAATTAAAACCCTAGTGTTGCATTAACTCGATCTATGAATTCTCTTATTAGATTTGACTCTAATCCGGCAGATTTATGTCGTCCTATCTCTAGGATTGCATGCAACTCCGCTTAATTCTGAATGATCTACTCTTAGACAAGGACTATTCATCCTCTGAATAAGAACATCAATACTTGAGTTAATATCCTGGAATATTCCAATAAGAGTTAAAAACATAATTAAGAACAAATCAAGTATTTATCATATAGTTCAGAAAATATTAACAAGATCCGTCTTAGGTTTCATCCCCCTTAGGTATTTAGGGGATTTAGTTCATAATTATAAAAGACAACATCTCAGAAGAGTAATGACAAAACATAAAGAAAACCCAAAAACCCTTGAAGGAACTTGAAGGGAGATCTTCAGTCTTAAGGAGAATTCTGGTTCTGAGATGGATCAATCGGCTTTCTTTAAGTAATTCCTTGCTTCCTACCCTCTGCGTACCCCCTCAATCCTCCTTTTGGGTCTTTTAAATAGGCTTTAGAATGCTTTCAAACCCTCAAAATTGCCCTTTTCTGAATAGAACTCAACTTGGGCTCGACAGGGCCACGGTCGTGTGCCACGCCCGTGTACGATTTCTTCAAACCATGTTCAAGGCTGTTAAATAGACATGGGTGTGTGATCTACCCGTGTGATGAAGTCCAGGCCGTGTTGATTTCCCTCGTTGGCCCACTTTCTTCATTTTTGTCCTATTTCTCGTTCTTTTTACTTTTCTGTGCTCATCTAAGTATAAGATATGAAATTAAAGGATTAGGAGCATCAAACTCCATAAATCTAATGATAATTCATCCAAAAATGTGCTAAGCATGGGATAAAAATATGTATAAATTACGACTTATCAGGTTGCATCACAACCTAAGGGAGTAAAAGTGTATTTTCATTTGCCTTGTATTAGAGTGGCTTAATGAGCCATGTACATAGGTTAAGTTTTGTTCAATACTAAGCTTGTAGTTGGATGGCATTTTCAATGATGTTTATGATACTTTTGATACTTTCAAGTTAATTTTTGGTTTATGAATTGATTTGACATACTATGAGATGTTATTGAGTTTAATAAGCTTTGATAATGTTCTAAGATTATTTGGAACTTAATGGTATGATTTTTTCTTCTTTTTTTTTTTTTGTTTGAGATTGTTTTGAAGTGTCTTTAAGCTAATTTTCAAGTCCCATTTACCCAGGTGTCGATACTAAGGTTTTGGTTTCAGTACTTGCAATTCAATAGTTAAAAAGCTATAGTAGATAAGGCAAGTCACAAGACCTATAAGCCAAGTATTGATATTTTCCTTTCAAGTCTCCAAACTTACTCCATTACACCTTCAAGGTTTGTATGTTTAAGTCGTTTGAGGTACCAGGATATCATTTTATTTATTAGCCATGTTTAAACACCTTGGAAATAATTCAAATGTGTTTGAGCTTTCTAAAAGTTGACAGTTGTTTTAAAGGATTTTATTAAGTTGCGCAAATGATGTTTTATCAAAAATAAACTTTGCCAAAGTAAAGAAAATTTCAACTTGATATTACTTATTCGTATTACTTATCCATGTAAACCCTGGTCTAAATTGTAATGCCCCAAAATTATGAATGTCTGACTATTGAATTCTGTCGTAATTAAATTTTTGTATCCGTGGCTATGTGCTTTGTGTATGTGTTTGAGGTTAGGGGTTTGAATCAAGTGTTTGGGAAGTTTTGCTCTTTTTTTTTTTTTAAATTAACCTCTACCCCTAATCTTATGTTTGAGTCTATGCGTAGTTGACAGAGAAATATTTTTTGTGTGTCGTCTATTAAATGTTGTAAATCTTTTTATTAGTTTTATTTTTTTAAGTTAATTAACATTCTTTTTTTTTTTTTTTGTTAAATGTTGTAAATCTTCTTTCTTTTCTTTTCTTTATTTTGTTATTTTCCTTGGTAACTTTGCTAGTGGGATAAATCGAGGTCGCCGTGGTATCCATTGTTTTGATTGAAAGGTTCTACGTAAGTTCCTTTTGTTTTGTTTCTGTTTTTGTTTGTTTTTGTCGTAGCATTGTGAGTTTGAATGTTACAGTAAGGTCCCGAGTTCTCATTAATTGCTTGTTTTTCTTCTGTTAGGCGAAGATCCTGAGAGGAGTGTTCTTTCGATAATTTAATTTCTGTTAAGGGCCAAATGATCATTGGTAAGTGATTGTTTTGCGTTTTGGGGTTTTTGCATCAAAGATTTCGACGTAGAGAAATTCGATTGTGATTTAGCATTTTAGTTCAATTAAGTTGTTAATTGAATTGTTGAATGGTTGTTTTAGGCTGCTAGAGTCTTCTACATAGTTCTGACTTCGAAACTTCTTCAGATGCATATTGAAAACTTGACTCTCTGTGAAATTTGTATGCCGAAAAACATGGCTGTCAAGGCCACATGGCCGTGTGACTCAATTTTTACCATTAAGGACCATATGGGCCAAGGACACGGGTGTGTATCCAAGCCGTGTGACTCACTACTTGCCATTAAGGACCATATGGGCTAGTGACACAGACGTGCGTCCAGGCTGTGTGACTCACTGTTTGCCATTATGGACCACACGAGCCAGGGACACGGGCGTGTGTCCAGGCCTTGTAACTCACTGTTTGCCATTAGGGACCACACAGGCTAGAGGCACAGGTGTGTGTCTAGGCCGTGTGACTCACTGTTTATAATTCAGGGCTACACGGGTAGACAACACGACCATGTGCTAGGCCATGTGGAGCTATATAGGCCAGTCCATGTGAAACCACATGGGAGTGTGGGTCAGAAGTGGGATTTATCCCTGGGGCCATAAGTGTCGTTTGACTCGAACGTAGGCCTTCCATAGTGTATGTATGATTTGAATTAGACCGTATAAGTGCTATATGATGACTTGAGACTGAATAGTTGACTATCTAAGTGTATATTAAATGTGATGATTGTTGAAATCTTATATCTGTAATCTACATTTGCATTGTACAAGAATTGTGTAAAGGAGGAAGTGATCTGTTCTGGTTCAGTGGCTAAGCCACAATCTATATGTGAATCTAGTGTTTTATCACAATTTGTTCTGGCAGCTAGTTTACAATTATGTGACCATGTCATACCGATACTATGTGGTGTGCAGGGCTAGATGGGTATTAAATTCCCTTAATAGTGTGTTGGGTTAGTCGAATATGGTGTGTAGCGAATGAGGGTAGGAAAAACTGCATTTCTTTCTTATCCATTCTATATTTAAACTTGAATTATTGTACTTTCCATCTGATTTTTTAAGACTGTACCAAATATCCTCTAATTCTAATTTGAACACATATTTAGGAATTTACTGTTATATTTATGCTTCAATTTGAATTTATATCAGTTGCACACTGATTTATCAACTCATTTTATTTGTTGATTGAATTACAGGTAACTCACAGTCTTGATCAGGTCGGCATAATGGAAGCTCAATCATTCTGCTTAATCACCCTTTTATATTATCAGTAATTTCAGTGTTTTCTTCATATTATGAATTTTTAACACGGTTGATTTGTCGCTTGGTTCTTTTTATGAATGTTTATAATCTATTAGACGGCTTGTAACTGTGTTTATAAAAATTGGTTTCCTAGTAACATTTAATGTAACTCTTTAGACTTGGTCTTAACGTCTAGGGCGAGTATGGGATGTTACATAAATGAATACAAGCCTGCCAAGTACTCATCTACTCAAAGTATAGTTTATCAAAATGCTTCACATCTAATATGTTTCCTTCAAGGAAGTACTTAGCCACAAGCACTTGATAGAAAAGTGTATTGGTGGTGCATTAACCACCAAACATGCATGCCTAATAGAGTCAAATTAAATAGTTTGAGATCTCTAAAGCGTAGGCCACCCATCCCTTTTAGATGTTTGATGGTATTCCACTCTAACGTAACACAACTTTTATGCTTACTAAACCACTAAAATTTCCTTGTCGAATAATGGTTTTAATCACTAAATTAGGTAGTAGGAAGCAAATCATCTTGTCGGTGGGAATTGATTGCAAAATATATTTTGAAAAAACCTTTCATCCACCATAAGACAGTAACCATATAGGTTAACTGTATGTACTATATATTAAAAAGAAAATTACTTTCACTTACCCAATATCAAATGCCACCCAAATACTTGTAATGATCATTTTCCACTTAGACACTCAGAATTACTAAAGTCATCTCACCCTATCGAGTAAGCGTATTTGGACTAAAGTAGATCAATGATTTATCCAAATTCACCCTTGGCCCACGGCCACTTTTATACTCTTATAGCACACCCTTAAGCCTTACTACTTCTGCCGAACAATTTCTCATGCAAAGTAGATAGTCATCAACAATGAAAGGGCGGTTCACTTTAGGACTATACCACCTAACTTGAACCCCTTAATAAAGTCTTTTATTTAGGCACAAGCAAACATAGTTGGAAACACCTTTATGGATAGTAAAAACAAGTAAAGAGATTATGGGTCGCCTTGTTACAGACCCTTTTCTATTACAAAAAGTCTATGGCACCCCGAACCCAGTCGGGACAGTCCGATCCGAATCGAGAACATCACATTAGCCACTTAGGTAACTTTCTTTACTGACCACCAAAAAAGCCACAAAACCACTGTTCACACCACACAATATTCACACACCATATTTACATTCATAAACATCAATCATATAGTCTAGGGTAAACAATAAACTCTAAATCATGCTTTTGTTGTGCTATTCCGAGCAATACAACAACAAGGGTAAATTCGTCTTTTCTCATGTAATATACAAATCATATGTAACTCAACAATTTAAGAATACATATTGTTTAAAGCACTTGAACTTAGAGTATATTTGAAAGAAACAATTCAAAACGATAAGAAAATTCATTTAATTACAAAATAAAGATTTAAGGACTAGTTCGTAAATTTATTAAAATACTTTAAAAATTCTTTTTGTAAAATCAAGAGTAAAATTTTGAAATTAACCAAATAGGATTTAACCATGCAAATTTTCAAGTAATTTCATCGCATTTAAGGACTCAAATTGTATAGTATAAAAATTAGGACTATATTGCAAAACTAACACAACATGGTTCAATCACTCAGTATGTCATATCGCGACCATGTGAAATTCTTTGTCGCAATGTCAATCCCTTGTTTTGATGTCATTCCAACGTCATCGCAAGGTCATCTACAATTTTTGCAGAAAATAGCCCAAAACTGCATATGACACTTTGTCACATTAACAAGCATACCAATTCTTGCATTTACCCTAATGTCTCTAATCCAACATATCATATAGCATGCATAGATTGTGTTAAGCATGTTCATACACTTCAAAACTTACTAATACACAATTCAACATCCAAGTTAAATAGTTATGCTAGCATGCAATTCCTAACGTCATAAATCAATAACTTAACATACCAATTTTGCATTACCAACATTTTTATGTGCATCAAATGTTTATTTCATACCAATAAGTCATTTAAAACTTGTTACGACATCCAAAATGCACTAAAAACATCTATATCATTATTTAGCTATAGGCATACAAATCATTTATCATGCAACTCAAATCATCATAACATGCATATTAAAAATTATCATTCTCAAGCAATCAATGATCGAAAGCCAGTTATAAAAGTCCATTACAACCCAAAAATATCAAAGTATAACTCCCCAAGTAAGGTCTTATATTTCCTTCCTTATTGAAATAGAGAACACAACACATACTCAGGAAAGTTTGGCCTTGCTTTGGATCACTTGGATGACTCACTTCTCTTCCAATGAACCAACTATTTATCTATAGAATATACATAAGAGTGTGAGAGTTTACAAGCTCAGCAAGTGCTCAAAATAGCCACAAATAAACCATAATTTAATATTATAAGAAAGCATACTATATCGTTTACTCAAGGCATTACATTAAGCATACATCATAACAATTGATGATAAAATATTGACATTCTGTGACTATGAAACATGTATGATTGGATTAGTTGATCTCCCATCACACCAAATGAATCATAGAGTCTATACCAGTAAAGTGTAGCATGAAGCTAACACTCTTAAAACACATCAACCAATCCCATTGAATGGAGCTAAGCTCAACATTCCCTTGTCTCTCCAAACCAGTCCCAGGGCCTCAATACCTACATACATAAGCAAATAATAGTAAGTACTCACAATCCTATTGCATGCCAATGATATCCAATGGTTCCAAAATATCACAATGCCAACATATCCATTTAAACACACATGTACTTACTGTTTTATGTACACTTTCACATATCGTATCACACATATCCATACCAATATCAAATCTCATATAAGGCACTTTCAAGTGCTCACATAACATTAAAAGAGCTATATCACTTTGATCTCATATCGTGTGCATAAATACCAGCAAGCTCATATCATATTCAGTCATAATCACATAACATTTTCATTCATATTTCATGATAATTCACATAACATGTCACATCTCATAAACATGATTTGCATAATGATAATAGATCAAATAGAGATACTTACATTAGGAAATTAGGATAGGTTTCTCGGCTAACTTAAGCTCCCTAATAACACATTGAATTGTGCCTAGAAGCAGCAATTCCGATCACTCATTGGATTGCTTTCAGTTAAATGCCAAAGGCTAGATAAGCTTCTTTTTGCCCATTGCCTTGCTTGTAGAAGCTCCTGATTGATCCGACATCCAAACCATAGAAAAATTGCAAGTCTACACATTCTCTTATTACTACCGAAAATTAACTAGTTTTGCCGAAATAAGATATTCCTTTCCAAATCTTCATTTGAAAGTCTCGAATTTGATTTCAAACATCCTAAATACCATTTAATTATAGATCTAAGCCTTCCCTTCCATCTAATTTTTCGGATTTAAATTTTTCAAAAAATCAAGCTCTCATGAACATTTAAACGAAGGAAAACATCTGATTCTTAAAAATTCGTTAACGATCTATTAAATTGAGTTGAAATATCTTCTAATTACTTAAAAATGAGTCAAAATCACTTTAAAAAAGTAGGTTTACTTATGATTTCTAGATTCACCATTTTTGAATCAAAATTTGGTTTCAAAATGTTAGATCTATTAAAATATCCATACAATCAAGTAAAACTCAAATTGAAATAACAACATGCTTTGTTTGAACATAAAAATTCAAAATGTTACCTCAATTTGTTAAAAACGATGAACTGTGGACCTAATTCGAGGATGAACTTGAGAAGAAAAATGGCAAATTTGATGGAGAAATCATGGTTTTTCTTTGAAATTGAAGGTTATTTTGGTGTGTGGGAGGTTAGAGAGTCTAATTTGTTTGGTTAATTTGAGAGGAAAAATTAGATTGGATTTTTAGAGAGATTTCAGATGGAAGAGATGAAGGAGGGAAGGTGACGGTTGGGTATTTAAACAGCCAACCATTTTTCAAAAATTGGGCAATTGCTCTTTTAACCACTTTGGATTTCCACCCTTTTTCAAACTAGTCCAAATTAAATTAAAAACCTATTTCATCAATTATTTTTAAAACTGGCTTCATATATAAAATCCGTTTTATATTAATTAATAATCAAATGCTTAATTTTAATTTCCCTACCTGAATTTTAATCTCGTCTATTATTTTAATATTTTTTTACCTAATTTATTACTATAAACCTAATTTCGATATTCAGTTTACTAACCCGATTTTTGGGATATGACAAAGTCTATCAATGAACCGCTAATCCAATCCAAATAAGATACATTTGTCACACAATTCACAATGATATCATTGCAATGATGATCAAAACCCATTCAAAAATATAATGTCATGCAAATTCATGAGCAACAGGCCTATTATCACTAATCATGTGACTTAGAATGAAGGCACACTGATTATGTTGTATGTGCTATGTCAAAATATTCTTTAATTGATTAACCAACACTTTAGAGATGATTTTATAAAGAATAATGCATAGCTTAATGGGCCTAAATTGCATATTTTATTAGGACTCTTAACTTTTAGAATAGCATAATATTAATGTTTGGTTATTGAATGAGAGAAATATGAAAATGAGATAACTTTATTTGATATCACAAAATTTAGTTTAATATATTTGTCAAAAATTAAATTTCGTTTATTTTTCCTGTCAAATATTTGTTCAGCTACAATTAGATGAAGTAACTATTAGTAGAAAAATAGAGATTGACACTCAAAAACTTCCTACATCTGTGGGATCTTTCCTATAGAGTAATCCACTATAAACAACAAGTACAAGTTGTGGTATAAGTCCAACTTACTCACCAAGATACAACTTTATTCCTATATTTCAAACTAGATCCCTTTCCCTCTAAGTCTCTCCCCCTACAAGCTTAGACGCAAACTGATAAACACAAGTTTACTTACAATTTTACACTCAAATAAACAGTTTCTAATTGAACAAATAAAATGCTTTCTAATTCACACATCTCACTTAAACAAGTTGTCCGATATAAGAATTAAAAGGCTTATAGAAATATAATAAATTACTGACTGCCTATAAATGTGTTATCGTTTATAGTAAAAATCGTGCAAATAAAAATATAAATATTTAAGTGCGGTATCTCCAAGCATGCATGTGAAATTCTAATATAGTAAAGTTCACAATGAAACACTTGGTAAGTATTCCGAGGATCGTACCCAAGGGATTGCAAATTGGAGAAATTATTATTAAATTAATTACAAAATAATTACTGATTTAATCGAGTCACAAAAAGTAGTGTGAATCCAAATTAAAAGAGTAATTAAACTAATTAGATAAACCTAAATTAACCTAATGAAATATCCTATTCGTAGTGTCAACAATGCGAGCCTTTAGCCCAGATCGATTAACTTCCTAATTAATAAAAAGAAGATTAACTAATTTCAGAATTCGGTTTTTAATAGGAATTAGCTATTGATTAACTAGTATTACCTTCCGGCCTTTACTAACTAATTAATCGGTAGATATTCGCTTATCCCTGTACCTCACTTTCTCTACCGAGATAAATTATGATTTACTTGGCAAACTTGTCTTCCGACCTCATTTAACATTTGATTACTTTCTAGGGTTTTCAAGCTTAAGGTTTAAGAACACATAATTTATATGAACTAATTCTATTATGAACTCTTATTCTTTTTTTAATTAATCGACTTAATTAATTAATTAGTTAAATAAACAAATTATGCAAGATATGAATAAAGCATGAGAAATCATTCTAATATTCACACAACAATTAATTGATAAGGTTAACTAAGTATAAATAAAAGAATGGAATAGAAGAATAGAGAAAATGCTCATTGATAATATATTGAAGCGCGGATCCAGAGCAATCTCCACTTGCAATTGTCTTCACATCGGAATAAAAAAGTTCTGACTAAGCGAACATAAAAAGAAAATAAAACTAATAGTAAACTATGTTTGATGGATTGATGCTCTAATTTGTGTACAAAAACTTCTTATTTATAGGCTAAAATATGTGCACTTTATGCTTGATATGCCCCTGATACTTTGGGTGCAAGTAAGAAATAAAATCTACGAGAATCTGCCAAAATACGGTTGCTGACATCATCATTTCTTGTGACCTACGTTGCATTTCACGCCATAGACTTTCTTTGTTGCACCATAGCAGTCATTTCATGGCTTTGGACTTTTTTTCGTGCTTTCACGGCTCAGGAAGTTTGTGCAACACTCATCCCAAATTCCTACATCAATTGAGCCTAAAATTAAGCCTCCTGCACACATAAATACACAAATAAAACCTAGCTAAGGCCCATGTAAATTGTGTCAAAAATACTTATTTTATCAAATTTTACTATTGAGTTACTAACAACTGAAAATGCAATAATTAATATTAAAATGCCTAGAAAACAAGCTCCTTAAGTGCGAAAATATCCCAAAATAAATGTTACTTTTGACGTCAGGTCAATTACAATAAAAAATTTCTCTAAAATATCCATTTAAAAAAGTCTTCAAATAATCTTTATAATGAAAGAGATCTTTTCCAAATAAAAATCATTTGAAGATTAGATTTTCTATTTAATGGAACTTTGGTTGTATTGAAAGTATGACCCTTGCTTGACTAGATTCTTCCACATAAAGTCTTCACTATGCCTCGACCTGAGCCCCATTACAAGCCTTAAAGACTTAGCGACTCTTTCACATATTGGAATCGATTTAAGGGAGAAAGGATAACTAATGAACTTATTAATTCATTATGTTCATTTATTTGTCATTTATTACTTTTCAAATGTATTAATGAGATAACACACATGTGATTTGCGCATATATTAACCCATTTTTACCTGGGCCCGTAAATAAAACCAAAAATAAAAATAAATAAATAAATATTTATTTATTATAGTCCAGTTACAATAAACAGCTCAAAATTAAATGCCTAACCCAATAACCCGTAACACCCTAAGCCCGTAGCCCGTTTACACCCTTAGCCTAAGCCTACCCTTGACCCAATTCAGTGAAGCCCAGGAAGGCCCAAAGCCTAAACCGAATTAGGAAACCTTAGGGTTTCCAGAAGCACTAGCGCCGCAAGCGTTCCAAACGATGCGACGGTTTGTCTCGCGTCGTTCCAGTAGCCCCATCAGCGCCGTGATTCCAGGTTTCTTGATCGGCGCACAAATCAGAGGCCAGAGCACTCACCACCGTGACATCCTTGCGAGCACCTGCAAAAAAGGAAAAAAAACCACAGCAAAAAGAGAAATAAACAAGGAAAGAAATCATAATAATTTGCAGAAAGGCTATAAAAACCATTTTATAATCTGTAAACATTACGGATTTTTTGGAGAACACACATATTTAATAAAAATACAACAGTTTGTCAAGGAACAGAGGTGATTCATTTTTTTTCTTTGTCTTTTATCATGAATATATGCATATAAAAAAAAAAACTAAAACAAATAAAAGAGGATTACCTCTTGATTCGCCGAGAAAGGCAAGGTTTTAGGGTTCCAACCGCCGCACGTGGCGGCATTCGCAGTGGCGCGTGGGCACCTGAGAATGGTAGCTCAACAGAGCTCCGAGGCCGACCCCAAGTCCTCTTCAGAAGATTTCATTTTTTTTTCTAACCGGGCTTTAAAATGATTTTCAAGTTAAAATTCGGTTTATATAGCCTTATTAGAACGACGTTGTTTAGCTTAAAGCAATAAGCTCTAAAACGGTGTCGTTTCAGGGCTTAGATCCACGTGTTGACCCGATTACCCGGGGAGGATCCGCGTGTTTTTGTAAATTGGGATAATTTCCCAATTGGTCCTTCCGTGTTTTAGTATTTTCAAAATTCGTTTTATTTTTTTTAATCTCGCCTTGATTTTTTATATTTTTTAATTTAATCCTAACAGCCTTTAAAAATCTTTTCAGAGAGACGACGTCGTTTAGGGATTAGGGCAAATTGCCCAATGAGTCCCTCGGTTTTAATGCGTTTTCTTAATAGGCCTAAATTTTTTTTTAAAAATTAGCCCAAATTTTTTAATTGCTTTTAATTTCAGTCCTCTTACACTTATAAATTTATTTATTTCAAATTTTATTGTTTATTTAAGGAATATTATTATTTTATATTAAAATTATATGTTATATTATTATTAAATATTGGAAATCCATTTATTTTATTATATTATATGTTATTATATTATTTTATATAGTATATGTATTATTTATATTTTATATATTAAATATTTTTTTAATATATATTATATATTTTTTAAATGTTAATTATGTATAAAAATAATAAAATTATTTTTTTATTTATGTATATTATTTTTATTTATATAGATTATCCATTATATTATTTTTATTATTATATATTTTATTTATAAATTATATTTTATTATATATTCTATTATATATATTATTTTATATATTACTTATCATATTGTTTATATTATTATATGTTTTGTTTATAAATCCTATTATATATTATATATTTTATTATATATATATTATCTCTTACATTACTTTTAAAAAATATGTATTATTTTATCACCCATTAGTTATATAGGTTTCTATTTTATTATTAAATAAATATGTGTAATATTAATAATTAGTTTATTATTTTGTTAATATATTAAGTTGTTATACCCTATAATATGGTTTATATATATATATATATATTAATCATTTAAAAAAAAAAGATTTTTCCTTTGTTATTTTCATATTATTCTAAAAATTTATGAATATCTTTATTTTTTATTTGATTTATATTTCATATGTTTATAATTTGCTCATTTATTTTTGTTTTCTTTTACTTTATTATTGTTTAGTAGGTTAAATTTTCATACAATACTTGTTATTGTCTTTACATATTTGCATGAAAATTAATCCTTTATATTGATTTAAAGTACATTTGCATAAAATGTTGTTATATATATATATATATATATATATATATATATATATATATATATGTATTATGCAATTTATATCATTGAATTCATTATGTCCCACGTTGTATTTCGCATGTAATGATAATGTATGTATATTTATGTTATCTATGACCATGCATAAAATAATAACATATTATGTAATTTAGATCCTTATTCGTTATCTTTATTATATTCGCATGGTATGTTAAAGTAAGTATGGGTTAATTTATTTAATATTAGTCCTTTATAAAATGATAAGTGCATCATCACTTTAAAGAATCTTTATATTTCATTCGATCCAAAAGATTTAAAAAAATAAGGCAATGTTTTTGGTAGTTGGGAATTCGGGAAATAGTGCCCTAACATGCTGGGTTTGCGATTTTCTATTTGTCTAAATATCTAAAACATTCTTTCAAACCAGTTTCATAAATTATGAGATGATTTCAGTTACGAAAGTTTAAAGATATCGTGTCCAATTATGCTGGATGTGATGTTTATACTCTTTTGAAGCGAAGGAATCTTGATACTTTTAACTCAAAGCATTACGGTTTTAAGGGAATCTTATTTCTAAATTCTTTCAAATTTCTGATGTCGAAATCTCCTTTAAAAACGGTTTTTTAAAAAAAAACAAAAACGGGAGTCGCCACCAATCTTTTAAAGTGTGATTGGATCACTTTATAAAACGTTTTGGTCTACGAAATTCTGAGAAAATAGGTTCGGGAGTCGATTACGTACGAGGAAGGATTAGCACCCTCGTAACACCCAAAATTAGTACCAAATTGAATAATTTTGTTTTGATGTCAGAAATTTGAAAGAATTTAGAAATGAGATTCCCTTAAAACCGTAATATTTTAAGTTAAAAGTATCAAGATTCATTCGCTTCAAAAGAGTACAAACATCACATCCAGCATGATTGGACACTATATCTTTAAACTTTCATAACTGAAATCATCTTGTAACTTGTAAAACTCGTTTTAAAAGGATATTTTAGATATTTAGACAAAGGGGAAGTTGCAACCCAGCATGTTAGGGCACTACTTTCCGACACTACAGGAAAATTGGGCTTTAGCAGCATTTTTAGCGGCGTTTTTTTTTAAAACGCTGCTAAAAACAGAGCAATAGCGGCATTTTAGTAAAAAAACGCCGCTAAAAACCAGAGCATTAGCGGCGCTTTTGGAAAAACGCCGCTAAAAACCAGAGCATTAGCGGCGCTTTTGGAAAAACGCCGCTAAAAACAGAGCATTAGCGGCGCTTTAGGTAAAACGCCGCTAAAAACCAGAGCATTAGTGGCGCTTTTGGAAAAACGCCACTAAAAACCAGAGCATTAGCGGCGCTTTAGGTAAAACGCCGCTAAAAACCAGAGCATTAGCAGCGCTTGTGGAAAAACGCCGCTAAAAACCAGAGCATTAGCGGCGCTTTTGGAAAAATGCAGCTAAAAACCAGAGTATTAGTGGCGCTTTTGGAAAAACACTGCTAAAAGTCATATAACCCCTAAACCCTAAAAAAATCATAAACACTAATCTATAACCCCTAAAATAATAATTATTAAAATTTATGGTTATACAATATATTAAATATTTTCTTATATAATCGTAAAAGAGATAGTATTGAATTTAAAATATTAAATTAATTATCATTATAGTTTAAGGTTTATGGTTTAAGATATATGGTTTAGGGTTTAAACAGGTTATGAGTTAACTATGGTTTAAGATATACGGTTTAGGAGTTAACTAGTATTTGAAGGTTTATGATGAATTATGGGTTTAGGGATTATGATTTAGGGTTTAAAGGTTAGGGTTGAAGTTTACAATGGGACAATTATTAACTTCTTAAGAGATAATTTCCTTTCCAGATTCTTACCAGCTGGGATGCTATTAAGAAAGGGTGATTTTGAATGTGGAATTAGCATTTGTTGAACTATGTATAATTTCCAAGCTTATATAACATAGAAATATCTTACAGAGTGGACATTATAACTAGAGTGTTCCAATAGAGAAATTGTTTTATTAAAGTTATGTAACTTTGTATAAATAATAATGCTATTGTGTATTTTTATCTATTTTTTTTGTTTAAATATAGTTAGATTAAATAGAATGTCTCAAATAAAATATGTTAAAAATTAAGTTTAGGTTAAGGGTTTAAGGAAATGATACTATTAGCTAGAAATTAACTGAAGAACATTTGGATTTTACTAAGATTCATGCTAGTTTGTATATACTCATATTATTTAATATAAGAATATAAACATATATATATGTGTTTTAATTTGTACTACACTAACACTGGCCACACGAATTCCCAAAAATATGTTTACGATTATGGTTTAGGGTTAACATGCAATTTTTAGAGTACTTTATAGTTTGGGCTTTATGGTCTAGGAGTTATGGTTGGTTTAGGGGTTACCAAATGGTTTTGGGGTTTAAAGTTTGGGGTTAGGGGTTTTGTGTTTGTAGTCTAAGGTTTAGGGTTTAGAGTCTCAGGTTTAGGGTTTTAAATTTAGAGTATAATTTTGGATTTTAATTTAGAAGATAAATGTATATAAGATAAATATATATAAATTATTATTTTAAAATATATATAAATATATATATGAAAAATGGTTTAGTGTGCAATTGTGTACATGAACTGTAATTTGATCTAGATCTTGTAAAATATTTACACGTTATTGATATAATAAATAGCATCATGTTTTTATTTAATTAATTTATAGGCATACATAATATGTATTTTAAAATGTGTATTAAATCAAAATTAAAGTTTCAACTATAGTTAGGGTTTAAAGTGTAAGTTTATGGTTTGAGGTTTAAAGTTTAAGGTATATTATTGTTGAAGACTGAACCAATATTTAAAATTTTATGAGATTCTTGCGAATTTGTACTAAACCTAATATAAATATATGAAATATATATTTTGTACTACACTAACATTCATCAGAGTCACATTATTTAGATATAATTTAAAAGAAATTCTAAATATATAGTTTTAAATTTTGATCAATTTATATAAAATATTCAGGTATTAGCGGCGTTTATACATAAAACGCCGTAAAAGATCGGAAATAGCGGCTTTTTTTAGAAAACGCCATAAAATTTCATTATACATTAGAGTAAAACGGCGGCGTTTCCTCTGAATAGTATTGGCTTTAGCGGCGTTTCTATAATAAACGCCACAACTCGTATTAGAATGGCGTCGTTTTGTAGTGTAGATAAAAGAGGCGTTAGTGGCGCTTTGCTGAAAACGCCATAAAAGGTCTCATTACCGGCGCGTTGCTGAAAACGCCACAAAATTTCCTTATTTGAAACGGTGTCGTTTTTTCTCTCTTGAGGTTTATGCCCTTTACCTGAAATCAGTTTCATTTTTTTCTAAGTCATTTTCCCCTATTTCATCTCTTCCTTCCCTAAATCCCTAAAAGAAAAAACACCTCTTTCTTTTTCCCCAAATCATCCCCTAATTCTCCAAACCCGAAATCCCTAACATTTTCCCCAAGTCCCCTTCTTTTCCCTTAATCTGTTCCCCTATCCCCGAAATCCCTAACTATTTTCCCTTTCCTATCGTCGACGGTCATATGCTTCATGGGTTTGAAATGGTTAGTTTTTGAGTCCCCTTCAGATTAATGTGTAGTTACTATATTACTTGCCTTTTTTTTTTTTTGGTTGAAATGGTTTGAAATGAGTTTGATCTCGATGATTATACCCTTATTTTCGATGAAACCCAATACAAGTCCGTGTTTTTGTGTCGTTTTTTTAACTTAACCACCACAACTATTGGTGCTAGAATCATGGCTTTACCTGCTACTATGAAGGTTCTGGGGCTTGTTTTAGGGATTTTTTTTATAATCCTGATTGGGATTTTGTCTAAAATTAGTGTCGAGATGTTGATTAGGTTTTCTGTTTCTTGTAAAGCTAGATCTTATGGGGAAGTTGTGCAAATTGCAATGGGGAAGACTGCTAGGGTTTTGTCTGAGATTTGCATAATTGTCAACAATGCAGGTGTCTTGATAGTTTATTTGATTATTATGGGTGATGTTATGTCTGGTTCATTTCGTTATATTGGGGTTCTCGATCAGTGGTTAGGACATGGTTTTTGGGATCATAGGAAGTTATTGGTTTTGGTTGTTATGGTTGTTTTTCTTGCTCCACTTTGCGTGTTAATAGGATTGATTCATTGAGCATGACTTCGGCTGCTTCGATAGCTCTCACTGTTGATTTCGTTGTGGTTTGCTTTGTTGTTGTATTCATTAAGCTTATTGAAGGGAAGATAGAGGCTCCAAGGATGAGCCCAGATTTTGGATCGAAAATGGCAATTTTGGATTTAGTAGTAGTTATCCATATTATGACTAATGCATATGTTTTCCATTTCAATGTTCAACCTATATACAATGAGCTCGAAGGGCGATCTCCTCAAAAGATGAATCAGGTGGGGAGGATCACAACTGCTCTTTTTGTTGTGGTCTATGCCTGAACAGTAATATTAGGGTATTTGCTCTTCGAAAAGGACACTGAAGGTGATGTTTTGACCAATTTTAATAGGAATCTGGGAATTCGTTTTAGCACTGCTTTGAATTATATTTGCTCTTCATTTGGTTCTGGTTTTCCCTGTTATTCACTTTTCCCTACGGCAAACTATGGATAACTTGGTGTTTGAGGGATAAACTCCTCTCACAGAGAGTAAAAAAAGGTCTTTGGCATTAACAGTAATATTGTTAGTGCTTATATATATTGGATCTACTATGATCCCAAATATATGGACACTTTTCAAATTTCTTTGGAGCAACAACAATTGTTCCTTTAGGTTTTACGTTCCTGCTCTAATTGCATTGAGGATAAGTCGGCAAGAAGAGAGCATGAGCTTGAGCAGAGTAGAAAAATTTTTGTCGTGGTTAATGTTAATCTCTGGCCGTGATAGTTAGCATTGCTTGGGATAATCGGAATATTTATACCAAATTGCAATGATAATATGTATACAATGTAACTTACTGTCTTTTAATGGTATTGAGCTTGGTCCTATTTCTCCTGTTTATGTTATACCAAATTGCTAGCTGTTTTTTTTTTATCATTTTATTTGTTTATTCCCACCTGTTATTAGCAAATATAATTAATATTATACCAATCATTAAATGTTGTTTATTTTAGAACTCATTTGATTGTTTTGTCGACTGTAAATGCACTTACTGCTCTTCAAATGCAATGAGTAGGAAGTCTCTCGACATTATTAGAGATCAATCCCAAGCATCTCCAAATAAACCCTCAAGAAAACATTTCCAATTCAATCAAGGTAAACATTGTCTTCCCTAACATATATGTTTCTTTCAACATGTTTTTCCTTTTATGTTTTTAATGTTTAATTAACATTTAATTACATTCCTAAATTTTTAATGTTTTTCCTAACATTTAATTAACATTTTAATTACATTCCTAAATTTTTAAGCTTATTTCATCCACTCTTTTTTGTGTTTTGTCTCGATTTGGCTTCCTTCGTTAAGTTTCCTGTAGAAGCTTACTTATCTTTTATTTGTAAGAAACAGGTTTAGGTAATGGAAGATGTATGCCTGTGTGTTTGTGTCTCTATATATGTATGTATTTGGTACTAGATGAAAGCTTTACTCCAGTTTTGAAATATAGACCAAGTTTTGCATACATTGATCAATTCTCTCGCTTTTCCTTTGAATACATGGTTCTCTTGATACTAAATACTCGTACTTTCTGCATATATTCTGTGATTCTTATTAGATAAGTTATATATCAACAGTTATGTTAGTTTTCATCAAGGCCTCTGTAAACATAAAGTTGGTATTCTGGTTAGGAGAAGTTAATGTTTATGAGTTTTGTGGAGTATGATTCTGCACATGCAAAGTTGGTTTGTTTAAAGTCAGCATTTTCATGTTTACATAATAATGGTGATTCCATTTTGGTTTTTAGATGTTCTTTTGGTGCTGCTTTTCATGTTTCTATCCAACTTATGTGTTTAGTGTGGACTTAGATTGATTTAAGAGTTTAATGCTGTCTTGTTGCTCACGTTTTATATAAAAAATTGTTATATTTCGTTATATTTTGCTGAGGTGTACAGCTTCATTGGCAGTGCCTTTGATCCTGGTACAAGTGGGCACTTGCAGAAGTTGAAGCAGATGGACCCAATAAATTTGGAAACTATATGTCATCCAAATGATATTAATAATTTTATTGTATACTAAATATGAAGTAATATATATAAAGTAAAATTATATTGTATACTAAATATGGTACATATACTTTAATTCCTTGTGTTTTGACTTTTAGGATATAGTTCCATGTGTCTGTATTAGTGAATTAATGTTGTATGTATTTCAGTTACTGCTTCCTGCTCCTCCTGCAAGTATTGGTTCAACTAAAGCTGCCATTTAATCTTGAATTAATATTTGAGTACCGATATAGATAAAGTTCTTATATTTGCTTAAATCAAATATATTTGGTGCTACTCTTATAATCTTACATCCATTTCTAGGTACTATCGAGCACTGAAAATAATATTTGGTGCAACTAAATACACCACAACCATTGACATTTGTTCTAGGTACGTACAGGTTTCGTTGCTAAATTTTTTTCCTTATTTCTATGCATTTTCAGTTTAAATTACTTAACAAATATTACTTTTTGGACTCCAGCCTCTGTTTGCTGGTGAGAGCGGAGTAGACCAGGTACGTTTTATTAAGGTACTTTTTATTTCAAAATTGTAATCAATAATAGTTTTATCATGATGATTTTGGAAAAATTAATATTTTGGGGTTGCGATTTTGTAAAGATTTAATTGCTCGGTTCTGTTTGGAGCGAAACTATTTTGTTTCCAAATTAATTTTTTATATTTGGTTCAACTTAATTATTATTTGATTCAACTTAAGTATGAATAAGTATGAATTAATTTTATTACCATATATGTAGCTTGCTTATCTCATTATAATTACAACAATAGCTGACCTTCTCTCAACCTTATTTTAAATATTTTAAAGATTCAAAGTATATAGGTTTGAAACTTGACGGGTTGCCTTATATCGAGCTGCAAGATATAATGGATCCTCCCTAGGTGTAACAACACCACGTATGATGAATCTTAAAAAATTCAAAAAGACTTGAAAAAAGTTCTATCGCTATTGAATATTTATATAACCTTAATTTATTTCCAATTTACTTATAAAAATTAAACTACGATTCTTTTTTGATATTATTATATTCAAATTACTATTTTGTTATATTAATAATGTTTGATTTTAATATTTAATATTTTTAAATGTCTTTAAAATTTATAACTAATTTTTATCAAAATAGTATTAATTATTATTTGAAGTATGAATAAGTATGAATAAGTTTTTATATTTGGTTCAACTTAATTATTATTTGATTCAACTTAAGTATGAATAAGTATGAATTAATTTTATTACCATATATGTAGCTTGCTTGTCCGTTATAATTACAACAATAGCTGACCTTCTCTCCAACCTTATTTTAAATATTTTAAAGATTCAAAGTATATAGAATTTGAAACTTTGTGGGTTGCCTTATATTGAGTCACAAGATATAATGGATCCTCCTTAGGTGTAACAACGCCACGTATGATGAATCTTAAAAAATTCAAAAAGACTTGAAAAAAGTTCTATCGCTATTGAATATTTATATAACCTTAATTTATTTCCAATTTACTTATAAAAATTAAACTACGATTCTTTTTTGATATTATTATATTCAAATTACTATTTTTTTATATTAATAATGTTTGATTTTAATATTTAATATTTTTAAATGTATTTGTATAAAAAAAAAGATTTCAAAAAAAGTTCTATGGAGCTTATAAATAATTCTATCGACCTTAAAAAAGAATTAAAAATTTCAACGACTGAAGGGCCACTTATAAATAATTTTATCAATATAATAATATTGACCATTGTTTAAATATATTATAACTAATTTTTATCCAAATAGTATTAATATTGATCATTACTTAAATAAATTACATAACTCAACTTACATAACTTAACTAATACATGTAGTTTAATCTAATAATTTCCTTAAAAGTATATAGTTTAAAGTTCAAATTTCATAACTTACATAATCTACATAACTTACATAAAACATAAATATATATCATATCAAGACTTACATAATAAACAACTTACCCGTGTAACTTATTGCCAACTTTAGACTTCAACAACTACGAAATGGATAGGACTTGGATGAATTTCTCAAGGGCAAGCAACGAGTATCAAAATGGAGTGCAATCTTTTTTAGATTTTGAATTTCACAATTCAAGCCAAGAGAATATGATTCTTTGCCCGTGTAAGAAGTGTGGCAATATCTATTGGCATTATCGTGAAGTTGTCTACGAACATCTAATTGTTGATGGCTTTATTCGGGGGTATAAAAAATGGATTTTCCATGGAGAGTGTACACCTAGTGGAGCGTCTTCGACGACTAATCCGAGTTATCCTTATAGTGGTTACTGTCAGTATGTTAGACAAGATGACATGGAAGGTATGATGCGGGATGCATTTAATATGCGGAGTGAAGGTTTCCAATCATTTCCACCAAACTATGTTGCATCCGATGATTATAATATCGGTGAGAATACTTTTATGGAAACAAGAAGAAGTGTACCGGATGAACAACCGAATGAAGAAGCGGCGAAGTTCTACACGTTACTTGGTAAAATGAATGAAGAACTTTATGAGGGATCAAAATTTTCGAAAATGTCATTCTATATTCGCCTTTTCCACTTAAAATGTTTGGAAGGGTGGACTGGAAACTCTTTGACAATGCTGTTAGAGCTTTTGAGAGAAATGTTCCCGTTTGCAAAAATCCCTCAATCATGTAAAGACATGAAGAAAGTGATAAAAGATTTGGGCCTTGGGTACAACAAAATTCATAGTTGCCCAAATGATCGGAGAAATCAACAGTCTTGTTATGTTTACGGTAAATCTCGTTGGATGAATAGAGATGCAGAAGATGTTAATAAGGATGAATATGGGCCACAGTCAAGAAGGAAGCCGAACAAGATTTTGCGATATTTCCCGCTAATCCCAAGGCTTCAAAGGCTATTCATGTCGTCAAAGACAGCCGAGTTTATGACGTGGCATCATGATCAACGAACAGATAATGGATTATTAAGGCATCCTGCAGATTCTTTTGCATGAAAATCATTTGAAAATAAATTTCCAAGCTTTGCAAGTGATCTTCGAAGTGTAAGGCTCGGGTTAGCATCTGACGGATTTAATCCTTTTAAAATCATGAGCACTTCGTACAGTACTTGGCCTGTGGTCCTTATTCCTTATAATTTGCCTCCATGGCTCTGCATGAAGTAATCATCTTTGATATTATCTATGATTATCCCCAGAGAGAAAGGCCTCGGAAATGATATTGACATATATCTGCAGCCACTTATTGAAGAGTTAAAACAATTATGGGCGGGTGTTGAGACGTATGATGTATTGAAAAAGGAGAACTTTTACCTACGTGCTGATTTGCTGTGGACAATTAATGATTTCCCAGCATATGCGAATCTATCTGGTTGGAGTACCAAAGGACGTTATGCTTGTCCTTGTTGTGCTGCTCAAATGTGTTCACAGTGGTTATATAATGGGAAGAAGTTCTGCTATATGGGGCATCGTCAGTGGTTAGATGAAAATCATAGATATAGATTTCAGAAGGCTTTATTTGACGGTACTGAAGAGTTGAAAAAAGCTCTTGAGTAGACCATTAGATCTAAAATCTTATTCATGTTAAAAGATATGGATTTCAGTTACGGGAAGCTGACAACCATCTAACAGGAAAACAAATAGATGATCGAGGGATAAATCTGATGATGAATCTGACGAGGAAGATGACCCTAATGAGGCAGACTTGTGGAAGAAAAGTAGTATTTTTTTTGAGTTGCCTTATTGGGAGCATCACATATTACGCCACAATCTTGATGTGATGCATATTGAGAAGAATGTCTTCGAGAACATCATCCGAAAAATTTTGAACGTCGATGGTAAATTAAAAGATAATCTTCAGAGTCAACTTGATTTAGTTCACATGGGAATTAGGCGTGATCTTCATCCCTAAGTACTTCCTAATGGAAAATATTGGTTGCCGCCTACAATTTTTGCAATGTCAAAGGAAGAGAAAGAAATGTTCTACACGATGTTGAAGGATATAAAGGTTCCGGATGCGTATTCATCAAATATATCTCGATGTGTAAGTCTTAAAGATCGAAGACTATATTCATTAAAATCACATGACTATCGCATCCTGATCCAAGATCTACTTCCAGTTGCTTTACGGTGCTGTATGTCAAAGAAGGCAACGTCCTGTATAATTGAACTGTCCAATATAATGAAAGCAATTTGTGGCAAAGTTCTGAATGTTGAAGAACTTGAAAAAGTACAAGATCGAGCCGTTTTGACATTATGCAATTTGGAGAAGATTTTTCCACCCTCCTTCTTCACTATTATGGTGCACCTTGTCATTCATCTCCCTCGTGAAGCAATAATTGGTGGGCCGGCTTTCTATCGTTGGATGTATCCAATTGAAAGATGCTAATTTATTTCAAAGGCATTCACCTTTATACCTATAGTTACCAGTTTTGATAATGTTGTATATGGTGTTTAGGTTCCTAAGCAAATTGAAGTCTTATTGCCGTAAAAAGCGTTATTCGAAAGGATCAATTGCTGAAGGCTACTTGGTAGAGGAGTGTATGACATTCTGTTCTAGATATTTAGAAGATGTTGAAACAAGATTGAATAGACCAAGTAGAAATGCCAGACTCAATGATCCTAACTAGGCCGAAACTTATTTATTTCAAAGTTATGGAGAACCAATCGGCAAAGTTGAAATTGCAGAATTAGATGACCGATCTTGGATACAAGCACATAGATATGTTCTTTTCCACCACGATGCACTTGAACAATTACGCAAGTAAGTTCTAGGATATGATAAATATTCTTCTTTTTTTGATTTGTTTATTTTTTAACGAATTAAACATGTGTTTAACATAGTGAGTACAAACAAATCTTAAGATCTCGTCCACACTCACGAAGATTACAACATCGCGAGATTAATAGGTTATTCGCAGAATCTTTTCATGAATGGTTAAGCCAAACGGTATGCAACTCAACATTTTATTGACAAATAATAATGTTTTCTTATAACATTTATAATTACTCAATTTACTTTCGATTCAATAGGTTTGGAGTGGGAATGTCGTTAATGACGAAGTTAAATGGCTTTCTCAGGGTCCGAATCGAGTAGTAAAAAGATATAGTGGCTTCATCATGAATGGATTCAGATTTCATACCAAATATCGCGAGAGATTGAGGAGAACTCAAAATTGTGGAGTAGTTGTTAATTCTTTAATTACAAGTTACTCTAGTGCTAGGGACAGTAATCCTGTCGAGGGAAATGTGGAGTATTATGGACTTCTAACTGACATTATTGAGTTGGATTATTATGGAAAATGGAAAGTGTCTTATTTCGATGTGATTGGGCTGATGCTAATACTGCTCGCGGAATTAAAAATGATCAATTTGGTTTTAAAATGGTGAATTTCTCTCGATTAATTCACACTGGAGAACATTTGATAGACGAGCCGTATGTATTTTCTTCTCAAGTTAAACAAGTTTTTTACTCGAAAGATCCAATTGATGAGGGTTGGTACGTTGTACTCCGAAACACCCCTAAAGACTTGTTTGACATGGGGAATAGAAGTAGAGATGACATCGTTGAAAGATCAGAAACTTTGCCTTTTCCAGAACAAGACTTAGATGAAAATATCCTAGTACTAGTACACAATTTCAATGGGTTAAATCGAGGATGTGGACGAAGATATTTACGATTTATGATATAGTAAGATTTTATGATTTTTATTTATATGTAATGTTATAATTTTAACATTGGTCATGTTATATAATTTAACTATTTTATATTTACTATTGTTGTTATTTCTTACTAAAATTTTAACTATTTTATGTGTTGCAGGAAAAATGCCTAGAAGAAGATTAAGAGATCTTAGTATTGTGCAGAATACTACAAATTTGGAAGAAGTAAATCTTGAATAATGACAGATAGTTGTTGGATCTTCAAGCGTCTTTTGAGACACACTTGACGAGTCATGTGGAATTTCAAAGTAATGTTAAGTTTATTTTACAAATTGTATTAAATTTTATTACTAATTTATTTTTAAATTTCAATATAGTAATAATATATTATTTTTCAGCTGAAAATGGTGGGATGCTTGAGAGTCGAGGACGTGCGCTCCTAACAGATTTATATAACTTAAATTACATCGAGCGTGTCAAAGTAAGTAGAAACAAACCATGGTCGGCTGTTGGACAAGAAGCTCGACTTTTAGCAGGCTATTTGGGCATTATAGCACGAAATGCCAATATGTTGCCCATCAACTACGAATCATGGCATAACATGCCTGATAGCAATAAAAATCAAGCTCTCTCTAATATTAAGGTAATAAAATGTTAATGTAATTATAATACTTTGGTTTAAGTTTCATTTATATTTACTTCCTAAACTTGTGTTTTTTAGGATAGGTTTGCTTTAGAGGTCTCTGATGCCTATATCAAGAAGGCATTGGGTAAAAAATGGAGAGACAATAAAAGCATTTTGAAAAAAGAATATTTTAAAAAACCCATAAGCCTCGAAGAAAAATTGCAAAATGTCCCACCGGGAATGCTGAGGTACCAATGGGAAGATGCGGTTCGATTTTGGAATTCGAAGAAAGGAGAGGTATTATGTACTTGCAAACTCTTATAAATTTTTCGGTTTATAGTATTTACTATATATGTAATAATAATTTCATTATGTAGGACTGTGAGCGAGTTGGAACAAGCAGCAGGCAAAAACAAAAATTTACGCACACAGTAGGGTCCAGAAGTTTTGCTTGTGTAGCTCAGGCCGCGGTACTATGGATTTATTAATTCTATCAAGTGTTAATGACTTTTTACTATTAAATAATATTTTTACTACTATATTGTAGGAAGCCTCGTCTGGTCAAAAAGTTGGACGCCTTCAGCTTTTTGACATTACGCACAGGAAAAAAGATGGAACTCCGATGACATCTGAGGCTGCAGAAATTATGGTATATTTACTTAATAAAAATTGATTCATTATAAATATTTATAATATTTAATTATAATGTTTTAATTCGTCGTTTTTATTAGTTTAATTTAAATAATGTTATGTTGTATTCCTTTTTATTGTATATTTCGTTTCTAACTCTTTGACTGATTTATTAGGAGAAACTAAAAGATAAGAAGGCAGAGTATGAAATGGCTGCTTCGACTGATAGTTCTGTTAATTTTGAGGATATTGATAACAGAATTATTAATGAAGTTTTGGGTCCTGAAAGGTATGGTCGGGTTAGATTTCAAGGATCTAGTGTTAACCCAACCCAATATTTTGGATCCACCTCGCACCAATACTTGCCTTCCGGGAGTCAAAGTCAAGCTAAAGTTCAGAGGTTAAAAGATCAGATAGTTCAGATACAAGCTAGCACAGATGAGCAAATTTCTCAACTTAGAAGGGAGGCAAAGAATGAGGAGAGGCGGAGCGAGCAAAAATACAATGAACTCCACTCTGACTTGATCTATGATGACTATGTTCCAAAGATTTCAAAATCACCATCTTAGACATTTGTTTTCTTGTAACTTTTAACATTATTTTAAGAATATTTTGAATATTCATTTACAATTTATATAATATATTTTTCGTATAATTTTGTATTATTTAAATTTGCGTGTTTTGGTTGGATTTCATGATATATTTGCTGTTTTTGGTTGAATTGCTTGCAGGAGGGTTGGATATAGGTGTAAAAATTCATATTGCAAAACTGGGCAAATTAGTGGCGTTTTTTATAAAAGCGCCGCTAAAAGTGCAGGTTTTTAGCGGCGTTTTGTATAAAAAAACGCCGCGAAAAGTCCTGGTCTTTAGCGTTTTGCGGCATTGCATATAGCGACGTTTTTTTGCGGCGCTTGGGAAAGCGCCGCTAAAAGTATTAGCGGCGCTTGGGAAAACGCCGCTAAAAGTCTGTTTTCCTGTAGTGCGAATTCCTAAATATCAAAATATTGCCTCACTTTTTAATTTTTTTTTTTTGAATTAAGTGAAATATATCTTTTGGTTTTAAAAGTAATGATGTGTTTTGTATATCACAAGGAATTAAATAAATCTAATTACAATATACATGTTTTATCATTTCATGCATATATAGTATAGAAAATAGTAATAATGGCATAAATTACACAATATACATTATCACTTTATGCATATATCATTATAAATAACATAAATGTTCATGCATTATTATTCCATGCAAAACACCATATAATGCATAATAAATACAACAAATATAAATTGTAATATACATATATGATAATGTCTTATGCAAATCACCATGAATAATTAATTTTAGGCTAATATACAAAATAAATGATATGTAAAATTTAACCAACTAAACAATATCAAAATAAGAGAAAACCAAAGATAAAATAATAAACTAAAATGAATAAAATAAAAATTAAATAGAAATAAGATATTTAAAAATATGTTTAATAATATAAGAATGATAAAAGAGAACCCCCTCTTTTTTTTAAAAAAATGATACATACATATAAGTTATATTATAGGGTATAATAACTATATATAAAAATGTACTAAGTATTAATATTACATTTATTTATAAAATTTTAAAAAAATGTATATAATTAATAAATAATAAAATAATGTATATTTTATAATAAAATAAAGGTAATGTAAGGAAATATAGTATTATATATAGTATGTGACATAATTTACAAATAAAATATATATAATATAATGTATATAATAAAATATATAAAAAAAATATTATGATATATAGTAAAATATAATATGTAATAAATATATTTAGATAATATAATGAAATATAATATGATAAGGGATATATAAAATATTAATAATAATATAATAAGTATTTTACATATAAAAATATAGTAAAATAAATAGTATATAATATATAACATATAAGAAAAGAATAAATATTATATTTATATAATGAAATATATAAAAAAATTTAAAAATGTATAATAATAATCTAATGAATAATATATACTATTTATATAACTAATATTAAAAATAAAAATAAAAAGGATTAAAATTGAATTTAATTAAGAAATTTGGGGTTAATTTGCAAAATAATAAAAATTATGGGCCTGATTGAAATGCACGTTAAATTCAGAGGACTTACTGGGCAATTTAGCCCTAATCCCAAGACGACGCCGTTTCCCGAATACTGTTTTAAAATCACTGTGAGGACTAAATTGAAACAAAATTAAAGCATTAGAGCTAAATTAAAAAATAAATAAAATGGAATTATAAATATTAAAATTGCGAGAGGACCAATTGGGCAATTAACCCACTTTACGAAAACACGCGGGTCTTCCCCGGGTAATCGGGTCAACATACGGATCCTCAGGCCCTAAAACGATGTCGTTTTTAGGCTTATTGGCTTAAGCCAAAACGACACCGTCTCCAAAAGGATATATATACCAATTAAACCCTAAAAAAAACATTTTTAAAACGTTTCTAAAAAAAATTTTCAGAAATGATCTGAAGCCCTCTGAGCTCTGGCCTTCGACCATCATGACTCAAGTCGTCGGTCCTCCGCACGTACTCACACGCCATCGCTGACCTCGCCAAATACGGCGGTCAGAATACGAATCGTTTCATTTCCCGGTAAAAAAAAAGGTAATCTTATCATCTTTTAGTATTTTTCCATATATATTTAGAACAAAAGAGAAATAAGATGAATCACCTCTACTTTTGATTGACTGTTGATACCGTAACTTCGTAAAAACTATGCTTTTTATTGAATCTTTGTGTGTATTTTTAAAAAACTGTAAGAATCCCCTTTTTAAATTACTTTCCTTCAGCTTTTATAGCCTTATACAACATATTTACAAAATCCTGATTTTATTTCTTGCTATGTTTGTTTTGTTTCTATTGTTTTTCTTTCTCTTTTTGCAGGCAATCGAGGAGAATCCGACGACGATCGTGCTAGTGACGTAGCTCTATCGGTCGCGTTGATTCGGCCGTCGATCACGGCGTGATACGAGGCCGGAGTCACGGCGTTGATTCGGGTCACTGCGAGACGAACGAACATGAGTTGAAGGGGCGTGACTCTTTGTAACACCCTGAATTTGGGCCTAGAAGTTTTGGGCCTTGAGCGTGGGAGCTGTTGAAGGCAGATTTTAATATTTTGTTGTGCATGTAAATTTCGTTAATGAAGGCTTGTTTTAGTGGTTAAGTGTCTGAGAAGTGTTGGAGAAGTCTTGGGTTCAAACCTGGACTCTAGCAAAAATTTTGGTTTAAGGTGAATCAAACCCTGGGTGTAGTAGGTAAGCCTTAAGAATATTGTTGGAGAAAAGATGACACAAAAAGAAGTGTGGTGTAGTGGCAAGGTGGCGCCACTTAGGGGACAAGGAAGTGACGCCATAGAGGAAGCAAGGGGCCCAAGGTTCAAGTCTTGGCTCTTGCAATATATTTTGGTTTTTCTTTTCAATAAATCTAGAAGCAAGTAGGTGCGCTTTAAAGTATAATGTGTTGGATTTATGACACAAATGAGTTGGTGGCCTAGTGGTGGTGGCGTGAGTTGGCGTATAGGAGGACTTTGGTTCGAATCCTTTGGCATGCAAAGGTTGATTATTTTGCTATGTTGGGATGGCAAGAGTTGGTGTTGAATTTAAACTCTGATGATGGAGGGATCCCACATCGGTAAGCTAACATAAGAGTGGATCTGACGGTGGCTTTAAATAGAGAGAACCATGAGGAGAGCAAAGGTACCTTTCTTGGTGATCCCTTTCGCGTTATGGCGTGCTCGTTTGGGTTGGGCATCGGCTAGAAGTGTTCGAGTGCGGATTAACTCCAGTCTCCTATCGTGTGTGTATTTCACTACTCTCTGTCAGGATGGCTACTTCGGGCCACGATGGGCGAAAGGGGCCATATATGGCCTAATGGGCCTACTGGGCCCAATTGGATAAATTGTTTGATTGTGTAGTAAATATTGGATTGGGCTAGGTGAATCTCATATCTCGTGGCTAGAATTGGGCTAAAAGGGCCACACGAGCGTGTGGGCCCATTTGGGCCGAGAAGAACTTTAGGCCCATTCGTATTGTTATCATTGTTTAGAACACTTAGTTTACCAAAATTACCAAAATACCCCTGGTTTGTAAAATTACCAAAGTACCCCTGGTTTGCAAAATTACCAAAATACCCCTGGATTTCAAAATTACTGAAATACCCCTGTAGGGTAGAATTACGAAAATACCCCTGTAGGGTAGAATTATCGAAATACCCCTGTAGGCGAAATACCCCTGTAGGGTAGAATTACCATTTTGCCCCTAGGGTGTTAAATGACTGTTTTGCCCTTGTGGACAAGTGACTGACTTGGACTGTGTGATATAGACAACTTTGGAGGAGCAGCGAGGCTTGGAGTATCGACTTGGATAAGCTTGAACCGTATTATTGGACCCTGTGAAGGTAAGCAACTTATGGTCAAAAAGGGTTCTTTGGTCGAATAAGGTAAGGTGGATTTTGAGTTTGTTAAGCATAACTTGTACGCTAAAAATGGTGATGAATAATTGTAGGACATTGTAAAGGATCTCAGTAGCAGTCGTCACGAAACAGGTGTGTACCGAACACCCTTTCTCTGTTCAAATCGGCAAAAGCCGAAAAACTGAAAATTTGGTATTTCATGGGCTTGTGAGTATGCGAATGCTCTCGAGTCATAGATTAATGGTTAGATTTGGCATCGCGAAGTGGTAAGTTGGTTGTGTGCGAAAATACGTGAACATCGGTAAGTGGGCCTCGATGGGCCAAAATTGGGCCCAATGGGCTTACGGACCAATATGGGTAAGAGATGGGCAAATTGGCCTAATAGTCAGTCGGTGGACTCAAATTGCTTATAACTGTTAAAAGTTACTGAAATAATCTGTGTAGATGTGTAAGTTTATGAATTTACCCAAAGAAAGAGCAAGATTACCGATATACCCTGGGTTTAAACTGACCTAAATGCATGATTGATTGATACTGTATTTGTATGTTATGTTTTATTTATATATGTTGCATGGGTTGGGATATTGATGGAGGAAGTGCTTAAAGTGGTTCATCCACGTACTAGAGGCTTTGCCTTACCTTCATTCATCGATAATCGAGCGTCAATGCATGAATCGTGGAGTGTAGGGTTGGGTGGGTTGAGATATTCCCACATGGAGTGTAGGGCTGGTACGGGGAAGTGTAGCGGTTGGTGGGTTGAGTAGTCTCCCCAATCGGGATTGCATTCATTGTTATTTCTATTACATGTATAACTGAATTGGGCCTATGGGCCACACTGTTATGCTAAAAGGGGCTAAGGCCTTGTTACTGTATTTCGAAAAGGGCTTCGGTCCACTGTGTACTGTTATCTGAATAGGGCTTAGGCCCAATGGGCTCGAGCTGATTTGGGCTTTGGATGGGTTTCTGTATACACTGAGTTTCCCCAAACTCACCCCCTTTCTTTCCATCCTTGCAGGTAAGCCTTAATTGGTGGACTTGGAGCTGGGCGGGATTCAGAGTGGCCACGAAGATTAAGTTTTGTTTTCTTTAAAATAAGTTTCGCATTTGTTATTTTGATTATTTTTATTCTGGTTAAAGTTGTAATAAGGCCGCTCTTTTTATTATTCTTAATATTTCGGGTCATTAAATAGGTTAGCTCTAGGGCGCGTTTTATAAAAGTTACCTATTTTTAAAATATCATGATAACCGAGGAAAGCTTCCGCAACGTAAATGTTTTCAAAGGAAATAAATATTTTAAATAGACTTAAAGCTTAATTTGTTGTTCGTGGACAAGTAATAAGCTTAAAGTGTGGCAATGGATGTGTGCATATCTAGGATTGGATCATGGAAGAGCTAGGTACTTAAGCAGTCTAATTGACTCACCTCCTCTTTTCTTGAATCCTACCTGGTGCGCAGCTTCCATTCACTTTAAACCTACAACGAAATTATCTCTTAAAACACTAAGTAAGTTTTTCTAGATCAACAATATAAAATGTTTTAAACGTTTCGATGTGGCACTTCGGATTCGGCCATAATGTCTAGGCCGGGTTTAGGGTGTTACATTTAGTGGTATCAGAGCCATGTTGCAACAACTCGGCTGTGGATCGGGTCCAAAAAGGTTTTCAAAATTTGAGCCCAAAGAGGGTATTTTTGGAAAAAAAATTGACTTTTGAAAACAAATTTTCTGATTAATGGAGATAATCTCCGAACTAAGGCTTCTGTAAATCAAATATGTGAGAAATGGATTCTAAAAAGGCCTAAATCTTTTTGAGTTTGCCTAAAAACTGATAAGGTGGCACACTGAATCCCCGGCACCAAGTCTGTAAGTGTTCTTTTTTTGCTTTAAATATTTATATGGAACTGAACTGAAAATAATACGGTAGATAGTACTGAGCCTTAGATATAGTATTATAGATAGGATAGTATTAAGGCTACAAAACTGAGACAGTAGCTAGACTGCGATTGCGCGAAAACAACTCTGAAACTCTATCTGTTCATAAGATATTCTGTAATAAACAATTGAAACAGTAAACTAATGTCATAAAATTCGTAATCAGATAATTCGATATGAGTACAAGAGGAACTCGCCGCGGACGTGGTCGCGGAAGGGTGTAAGCTGAATCTTCATCCTCGGGGCATAGGCCACCGAGGAGGCATTTGTGCCACCTGCACAACCGAGATTGGGTCACATGATCGGGCCGTGGGGGCGACGTTTTTGTCTCAAGCAATGTTAAGGATTTCGAAAGAAAGGTTGCTAGAGCTAGCAGGGATAGTGATAGTAGGATCGAGTCTTGCGCAGCAGTAGCGTAGTGGGGTAGATGTTACATGACTACCTCAGTAGATGGAA
The DNA here is from genome assembly GCA_025698475.1 of Gossypium anomalum. Lineage (NCBI taxonomy): Eukaryota > Viridiplantae > Streptophyta > Magnoliopsida > Malvales > Malvaceae > Gossypium > Gossypium anomalum. The sequence goes on from CM046961.1 coordinate 10,221,416, forward strand.
ATTTCGAGGACGAAATTTCTTTAAGAAAAAGAGTTGTAACACCCTGAATTTGGGCCTAGAAGTTTTGGGCCTTGAGCGTGGGAGCTGTTGAAGGCAGATTTTAATATTTTGTTGTGCATGTAAATTTCGTTAATGAAGGCTTGTTTTAGTGGTTAAGTGTCTGAGAAGTGTTGGAGAAGTCTTGGGTTCAAACCTGGACTCTAGCAAAAATTTTGGTTTAAGGTGAATCAAACCCTGGGTGTAGTAGGTATGCCTTAAGAATATTGTTGGAGAAAAGATGACACAAAAAGAAGTGTGGTGTAGTGGCAAGGTGGCACCACTTAGGGGACAAGGAAGTGACGCCATAAACGAAGCAAGGGGTCCAAGGTTCAAGTCTTGGCTCTTGCAATATATTTTGGTTTTTCTTTTCAATAAATCTAGAAGCAAGTAGGTGCGCTTTAAAGTATAATGTGTTGGATTTATGACACAAATGAGTTGGTGGCCTAGTGGTGGTGGCGTGAGTTGGCATATAGGAGGACTTTGGTTCGAATCCTTTGCATGCAAAGGTTGATTATTTTGCTATGTTGGGATGGCAAGAGTTGGTGTTGAATTTAAACTCGATGATGGAGGGATCCCACATCGGTAGCTAACATAAGAGTGGATACTGGTCGGGCTTTAAATAGAGAGAACCATGAGGAGAGCAAAGGTACCTTTCTTGGTGATCCCTTTCGCGTTATGGCGTGCTCGTTTGGGTTGGGCATCGGCTAGAAGTGTTCGAGTGCGGATTAACTCCGGTCTCCTATCGTGTGTGTATTTCTCACTACTCTGGGTGTAGGATGGCTACTTGGGCGCGATGGGCGAAAGGGGCCATATGGGCCTAATGGGTCTACAGGCCCAATTGGATAAATTGTTTGATTGTGTAGTAAATATTGGATTGGGCTAGGTGAATCTCATATCCGTGGTTAGAATTGGTGAAGGGGCACACACGAGTGTGGGGCCCATTTGGGCCGAGAAAGGGCTTTAGGCCCATTCGTATTGTTATCATTATTTAGAACACTTAGTTTACCAAAATTACCAAAATACCTCGGTTTGTAAAATTACCAAAATACCCCTGGTTTGCAAAATTACCAAAATATCCCTGGTTTGCAAAATTACCAAAATACCCCTGGATTTTAAAATTACTGAAATACCCCTGTAGGGTAGAATTACGAAAATACCCCTGTAGGGTAGAATTATCGAAATACCCCTGTAGGCGAAATACCCCTGTAGGGTAGAATTACCATTTTGCCCCTAGGGTGTTAAATGACTGTTTTGCCCTTGTGGACAAGTGACTGACTTGGACTGTGTGATATAGACAACTTTGGAGGAGCAGCGAGGCTTGGAGTATCGACTTGGATAAGCTTGAACCGTATTATTGGACCCTGTGAAGGTAAGCAACTTATGGTCAAAAAGGGTTCTTTGGTCGAATAAGGTAAGGTGGATTTTGAGTTTGTTAAGCATAACTTGTACGCTAAAAATGGTGATGAATAATTGTAGGACATTGTAAAGGATCTCGAGGCGATCGTCACGAAAACAGTGTGTCACCAACACCCTTTCTCTCTCTGTTCAAATCGGCAAAAGCCGAGAAATCAAAAAATTGGTATTTCATGGGCTTGTGAGTATGCGAATGCTCTCGAGTCATAGATTAATGGTTAGATTTGGCATCGCGAAGTGGTAAGTTGGTTGTGTGCAAAAATACGTGAACATCGGTAAGTGGGCCTCGATGGGCCAAAATTGGGCCCCAATGGGCTTACGGACCAATATGGGTAAGAGATGATGGGCAAATTGGCCTAATAGTCGGTCGGTGGACTCAAATTGCTTATAATCTGTTAAAAGTTCTTGAAATAATGCATGTAGATGTGTAAGTTTATGAATTTACCCCTAAAGAGCAAGATTACCGATATACCCCTAGGTTTTAAACCGACCTAAATGCATGATTGATTGATCTTGTATTTGTATGTTATGTTTTATTTATATATGTTGCATGGGTTGGGATATTGATGGAGGAAGTGCTTAAAGTGGTTCATCCACGTACTAGAGGCTTTGCCTCACCTTCTCGATAAATCGAGCGAAGAATGTCAGAATCGTGGAGTGTAGGGTTGGGTGGGTTGAGATATTCCCACATGGAGTGTAGGGCTTTGAGTACGAAAGTGTAGCGGTTGGTGGGTTGAGTAGTCTCCCAATCGGGATTGCATTCATTGTTATTTCATTACATGTATTCTCGAATTGGGCCTATGGGCCACATCGTTATGCTAAAAGGGCAAGGCCTTGTTATCAGATTCGAAAAGGGCTTCGGTCCACTTGTGTATCTTGTTATCCGAATAGGGCTTAGGCCCAATGGGCTCGAGTGATTTGGGCTTTGGATGGGTTTCTCAGATACACCGAGTTTCCCCAAACTCACCCCCTTTCTTTCCATCCTTGCGGGTAAGCCTTAATTGGTGGACTTGGAGTGTCATGGGATTCAGAGTGGCCACGAAGATTAAGTTTTGTTTTCTTTAAAATAAGTTTCGCATTTATTATTTTGATTATTTTTATTCGTTAAAGTTGTAATAAGGCAGCTCTTTTTATTATTCTTAATATTTCGGTCATTAAATAGGTTAGCTCTAGGGCGCATTTTATAAAAGTTACCTATTTTTAAAATATCATGATAATCAGAGAAAGCTTCCGTGAACGTAAATGTTTTCAAAGGAAATAAATATTTTAAATAGACTTAAACTTAATTTGTTGTTCGTGGACAAGTAATAAGCTTAAAGTGTGGCAATGGATGTGTGCATGTCTAGGATTGGATCATGGAAGAGCTAGGTACTTAAGCAGTCTAATTGACTCACCTCCTCTTTTCTTGAATCCTACCTGGTGCGCAGCTTCCATTCACTTTAAACCTACAACGAAATTATCTCTTAAAACACTAAGTAAGTTTTTCTAGATCAACAATATAAAATGTTTTGAACGCTTCGATGTGGCACGTCGGATTCGGCCATAATGTCTAGGCCGGGTTTAGGGTGTTACATTTAGTGGTATCAGAGCCATGTTGCAACAACTCGGCTTTGGATCGGGTCCAAAAAGGTTTTTAAAATTTGAGCCCAAAGAGGGTATTTTTGGAAAAAAAATTGACTTTTGAAAACAAATTTTCTGATTAATGGAGATAATCTCCGAACTAAGGCTTCAGAAATCAAATATGTGAGAAATGGATTCTAAAAGGCCTAAATCTTTTGAGTTTGCCTAAAATCGATAAGGTGGCACATCAATCCACTGCACCAAGTCCAGTAAGTGTTCTTTTTTTACTTTAAATATTTATATGGAATCAAATCAAAATAATACGGTAGATAGTCTTGAGCCTTAGATATAGTATTATAGATAGGATAGTATTAAGGCTACAAAACTGAGACAGTAGCTAGACTGCGATTGCGCGAAAACAACTCTGAAACTCTATCTGTTCATAAGATATTCTGTAATAAACAATTGAAACAGTAAACTAATGTCATAAAATTCGTAATCAGATAATTCGATATGAGTACAAGAGGAACTCGCCGCGGACGTGGTCGCGGAAGGGTGTAAGCTGAATCTTCATCCTCAGGGCATAGGCCAGCTGAGGAGGCATTTGTGCCACGCATAACCGAGATTGGGTCACATGATCGGGCCGTGGGACGACGCGTTTTGTCTCAAGCAATGTTAAGGATTTTGGAAAGGGTTGCTAGAGCTAGCACCGGGATAGTGATAGTAGGATCAGAGTGCGCAGCGGTAGCGTAGTGGGGTAGATGTTACATGAATACCCTGTTAGATGGAAATTTCGAGGACGAAATTTCTTTAAGGAAGGTAGAGTTGTAACACCCTGAATTTGGGCCTAGAAGTTTTGGGCCTTGAGCGTGGGAGCTGTTGAAGGCAGATTTTAATATTTTGTTGTGCATGTAAATTTCGTTAATGAAGGCTTGTTTTAGTGGTTAAGTGTCCGAGAAGTGTTGGAGAAGTCTTGGGTTCAAACACGGACTCTAGCAAAAATTTTGGTTTAAGGTGAATCAAACCACAGGTGTAGTAGGTAAGCCTTAAGAATATTGTTGGAGAAAAGATGACACAAAAAGAAGTGTGGTGTAGTGGCAAGGTGGCGCCACTTAGGGACAAGGAAGTGACGCCATAGAGGAAGCAAGGGGTCCAAGGTTCAAGTCTTGGCTCTTGCAATATATTTTGGTTTTTCTTTTCAATAAATCTAGAAGCAAGTAGGTGCACTTTAAAGTATAATGTGTTGGATTTATGACACAAATGAGTTGGTGGCCTAGTGGTGGTGGCGTGAGTTGGCATATAGGAGGACTTTGGTTCGAATCCTTGGCATGCAAAGGTTGATTATTTTGCTATGTTGGGATGGCAAGAGTTGGTGTTGAATTTAAACTCGATGATGGAGGATCCCACATCGGTAAGCTAACATAAGAGTGGATACTGGTCGGCTTTAAATAGAGAGAACCATGAGGAGAGCAAAGGTACCTTTCTTGGTCGATCCTTTCGCGTTATGGCGTGCTCGTTTGGGTTGGGCATCGGCTAGAAGTGTTCGGAGTGCGGATTAACTCCAGTCTCCCTATCGTGTGTGTATTTCTCACTACTCTGGTCAGTAGGATGGCTACTTCGGCGATGCGATGGGCGAAAAAGGGCCATATGGGCCTAATGGGCCTCTGGGCCCAATTGGATAAATTGTTTGATTGTGTAGTAAATATTGGATTGGGCTAGGTGAATCTCATATCTGTGGCTAGAATTGGTGAAAGGGCCACACGAGCGTGTGGGGCCCATTTGGGCCGAGAAAGGACTTTAGGCCCATTCAGTATTATTATCATTGTTTAGAACACTTAGTTTACCAAAATTACCAAAATACCCTGGTTTGTAAAATTACCAAAATACCCCCAGTTTGTAAAATTACCAAAATATCCTGGTTTGTAAAATTACCAAAATACCCCTGGATTTCAAAATTACTGAAATACCCCTGTAGGATAGAATTACGAAAATACTCCTGTAGGGTAGAATTATCGAAATACCCCTGTAGGGGGTAGAATTACCATTTTGCCCCTAGGGTGTTAAATGACTGCTTTGCCCTTGTGGACAAGTGACCGACTTGGGTGTGTGATATAGACAACTTTGGAGGAGCAATGAGGCTTGGAGTATCGACTTGGATAAGCTTGAACCGTATTATTGGACCCTGTGAAGGTAAGCAACTTATGGTCAAAAAGGGTTCTTTGGTCGAATAAGGTAAGGTGGATTTTGAGTTTGTTAAGCATAACTTGTACGCTAAAAATGGTGATGAATAATTGTAGGACATTGTAAAGGATCTCGAGAGCGATGCGTCACGAAAAACAGTGTGTCACCGAACACCCTTTCTCTGTTCAAATCGGCAAAAAGCCAGAAAAAGCAAAATTTGGTATTTCATGGGCTTGTGAGTATGCGAATGCTCTCGAGTCATAGATTAATGGTTAGATTTGGCATCGCGAAGTGGTAAGTTGGTTGTGTGCGAAAATACGTGAACATCGGTAAGTGGGCCTCGATGGGCCAAAATTGGGCCCAATGGGCTTACGGACCAATATGGGTAAGAGATGGGCAAATTGGCCTAATAGTCAGTCGGTGGACTCAAATTGCTTATACTGTTAAAAGTTAACAAATAATCTGTGTAGATGTGTAAGTTTATGAATTTACCCCAAAGAGCAAGATTACCGATATACCCCTAGGGTTTAAACTGACCTAAATGCATGATTGATTGATACTGTATTTGTATGTTATGTTTTATTTATATATGTTGCATGGGTTGGGATATTGATGGAGGAAGTGCTTAAAGTGGTTCATCCACGTACTAGAGGCTTTGCCTCACCTTACTGATAACTGAGCAGCAATGCTGTAACTGTGGAGTGTAGGGTTGGGTGGGTTGAGATATTCCCCACATGGAGTGTAGGGCTGGTACGGGGAAGTGTAGCGGTTGGTGGGTTGAGTAGTCTCCCCAATCGGGATTGCATTCATTGTTATTTTTGTTACATGTATAACTGAATTGGGCCTATGGGCCACACTGTTATGCTAAAAGGGGCTAAGGCCTTGTTACTGTATTTCGAAAAGGGCTTCGGTCCACTGTGTACTGTTATCTGAATAGGGCTTAGGCCCAATGGGCTCGAGCTGATTTGGGCTTTGGATGGGTTTCTGTATACACTGAGTTTCCCCAAACTCACCCCCTTTCTTTCCATCCCTGCAGGTAAGCCTTAATTGGTGGACTTGGAGCTGGGCGGGATTCAGAGTGGCCACAAAGATTAAGTTTTGTTTTCTTTAAAATAAGTTTCGCATTTATTATTTTGATTATTTTTATTCTGGTTAAAGTTGTAATAAGGCCGCTCTTTTATTATTCTTAATATTTGGGTCATTAAATAGGTTAGCTCTAGGGCGCGTTTTATAAAAGTTACCTATTTTTAAAATATCATGATAACTGAGGAAAGCTTTATAACGTAAATGTTTTCAAAGGAAATAAATATTTTAAATAGACTTAAACTTAATTTGTTGTTCGTGGACAAGTAATAAGCTTAAAGTGTGGCAATGGATGTGTGCATGTCTAGGATTGGATCATGGAAGAGCTAGGTACTTAAGCGCCTAATTGACTCACCTCCTCTTTTCTTGAATCCTACAGTGCATGCGCACTTCCATTCACTTTAAACTCCTGCGAAATTATCTCTTAAAACACTAAGTAAGTTTTTCTAGATCAACAATATAAAATGTTTTGAACGCTTCGATGTGGCACGTCGGATTCGGCCATAATGTCTAGGCCGGGTTTAGGGTGTTACACTCTTAGACTGATTGCGGCGTGAAGCTTCTGGAAACCCTAGGGTTTCTAGATTTAGTTTAGGCACTGGGCCTCACTAGTTTGGGTTTGGCTCGGGTATTTGGGCTTGGGTGTAACCGGCTTCTAGGTTATGGGTTAATGGGTTAGCTGGGTAGTTTCAAGTATCCGGTTTTTTTTTGGCCTACAAGCTATTGTAAATGGACTGTTCAAAAAATAAACATTCATTTATTTTTTTTCTTCTGATTTTACTTTTTTAATTATGGGTCCGGGCGGATTTGGGCTGCTACATCTGACACTAAGGTAAAATTATTCAATTTGGTACCAATTTTGGGCGTTACGATGGTGCTAATCCTTCCTCGTACGTAACCGACTCCCGAACCTATTTTCTCATAATTTCGTAGACCAAAACATTTTGTAAAGTGATCCAATCACACTTTAAAAGATTGGTGGCGACTCCCATTTTCCTTTTTTTTTAAAACTCGTTTGTAATGAGGTTTCGACAGCGCACACATATACATTAGAGCATTAGTGTTTTAGTACTTTCCAACTATGTTGATTTTTTAAGAATCATTTGTGGCATTGATAGCATCCTTTTCAGACATATTTGTGGCATTCTTTAAGTGTGGGGGAATGATGAGTGCCCATCATACCAATACTTTTAGGCCTTTTGCACTTAGATTTTTGTTAATTATTGAGTAAAATTCCATGCATTTGGATTTTTTTAATATAATATTAAGAGTAAGGGATAGGGATAGGGGTCATATGGTTTGAACCCATTTCAAACGAGTGTCTGACAAGAGCTTTAACCACTACTCCATACAAATAAAGACATCATACATTTAGAGTTAATTAGGATAATTTTCATAATTTGCATTTCATTTGCATTATATGCACTTTTATTATTTTTAGCGTATATTTTATGTTTTTTAGTGATTAATAATTTAATAAGTGTTTTATGACTTTTACTTAGGTGAATTTGAGCTTGAGGCATGAGATCAAATGCAAACGAAAGCAAAACAAGCAATTGAAAATGAGGGAAAATGGAACTGGGCAAAACGACGTAGGTGTTGCAATGCTAGGGTAAAGGATGAAGCCTTAGAGTGGTCATCTAAACACCTATAAATAACATACTTTAGGCAATGCTAATTAGGATGTTTTAATACTTTGTTAGGCTTACTTTTTACTATTCAGTTTTCTTAGTTTAGTAGTCATTTAGATAGGTTTAGTTGTTTTCTTTTCTTTCGAGAGTGATTGCGTGAACAATTTGTTGCAAGATTCATTATACTCTTAGAGTGGATTGTTGAAGAGTCTCACACTTCAAATCTATAAGATTTGTTTTCTATTTTCTTTAATCCTGTAACGACCCGAATTTTTACGGTTATCGGAAAAGTATATTTTCGGGTCTCCGTTTCTAAAAAATGGATTCGTAAATATTTTTAATAAATATTTACGAAGTTAATTGAGTGGTTAATTAGGTTTTATTAAGTGAATTTAGCTTAATTTAGAGTAATTAGTAAAAAGGACTAAGTTCAATAAAGTGTGAAAGTTTAATTATAGAATAAAGGAAATTCAATGGACTAAATGAGCAATTAAGCCGTGAGTGATAAATGTGTGTGGTAATAGTGAAATACATGTGGAATATTTATATACATATATTAGTAATTATTATTGTTTACTTATTATTTAAGAATAATATTATATATTATTATTATAATATTTTAATAATAAAAAAAAACAAAAGAATAAGAAAGAACAGAATATGAAATGAAACAGAGAAGGAAAAAGGGGGAAAAAAAAAGAGAGAAAAAGAAAGGGAAATTAGGGATTTCAAGGTTCCAAGCTTAAGTGCTAATGTTATTTCGGAAAATCTTGGCTAAGGAAGGAAAATGCAAAGTCAACGAGGGTTAGCTCGAAAATTATGGTTTGTATTTCTATAATCCGAACTTAATATTTAATTGTTGAAATTATTATTTAATATGTATGGTAAGTGCATTGAGATGATTATTTGAATTGGAGTGAACATTGATTGAAATTGAAAAGTGAATTTAATTATTAATTGTTGTATTTTTATTAAATGTTATGGTAAGTAATTAAGGTGAGAATTATTTGTATTATGTTTTACAATTGAAATGGATTGATTTGGTATGTGATAAATTTATTGAATTTACATGGATATATGTGATTGATGTGGAAATTAAATATTGAATGTATGTTATATTGAAAATTAAATTAATTGGGAATGTAATGAAATAAATATAAATATGTGATTATTGTGGAATTTGAATATATGTTAATGAAAAGTAAATTGAATTGTATTGAATTATTATTTTATATGATTAATTGAAATGTGTATTGATTGGAAATTGAAAATTTATTAAAACCCTATTAACTGTATCGGGTAAGTCAGATATAGTTGGCATGCCATAGGATTGGAAGTGTTCAGAGATACTTCGACCTTGAGTCGATGAGGCATTATAAGTGTCGTCTTGTTACTTCGACTTCGAGTCGATGAGGCACCATGTGTATCGTACTGCTAGTATTACTTCGGTTTAATCTGATGAGGTACTGAGTACCGTACTGTTACTGTTTACTTCGGCAAAGCCGATGAGGCACTAAGTGCCGTACGGGTGTGTTGGTTGGATCCGTGTATCCGTCAATGTCTGAGTCATGTTAATAGTGATGAATAAAGGTACTGAATGACAGACTGTTACTGAATAATTTATTTTTACTAAATAACTGATTACTACTGAATAATTGATTGTTATTTAATGATATTGATAAATTGATTGATATTGAAAAATATTGACTGATATTGAGCTTGGAATAAAACGGATTACTGATTGAAATGTGAATTGTTGAATATTATTTACTGACATTGAACAGTGAACTGGAACATGATTGAAACACATGAACTATGTAACTCTGAATGGGATATAAGTGAATAATACTAATGTTCAAATGAATTGTGAATATATATATATTGTGGAAAATTATATGGGTTAGTAGATGAAAGAATTGATTGAGTTATAAAGGATTTATCTATGAATTGAACAATTATATAATTGTGATTGTTATATGATTTTTAAGTGAATGTTATATTTTCATATTATTAAGTGTTTGGATTATAGAAATACCACTGAGTTCATACTCAGCATACGGTTTATTTCCGTACGCAAGATAAGTTAAAGTCAGATCATTGGATCTGCATCCCAGGCCAATCCCAAACTCTAAGTGGAAAGGTATATTATTTATTGGTAATGGCATGTACCTAGGATAGCGTATTCATATGAGTGTCATTTTGAATTATGAGTGTAAAGGTGAAATAAGTAAATTTTAGATTTGGTAATAGTATATGGTAGGAATTGGCTTAATTAGTATGAAGTTGAACTATTTGAAAATGTATGTGAAATACTTAAAATGATTCATCAAATAGGTACATAAAATATTTAATTTGACATGTTTTGAGTAGGTTTGAATGTGATTTAAAGTGATTGAACTGTATTAACTAGTAATGCTCCATAATCCTGTTCAGGGGATGGATAAGGGTTAGGGGGTGTTACAAATCATTTCCATTATTTTTATTATATTTTCATTTATCTTTTATGTTTATTTGAATTTCGATATGAACTAAAATGTTTAAGTGATGAAGGGATTTTAGGTTAATGAATTAGAAATTAAAATAGGTTAAAGATAGTTATAGATCACGTCTAGATTAATTTTTCAATTTGTTCTTCATAATTAAACTAAGTGATACATATTTTAAGGAATAAAGTGGGGGAGAGTGCAATGAGATGTTGACTTAACCTTAGTAATCTAATTGAATAGTTACACAACTCGCTAAGATCTGCACCAATTGTGAGACTACCTATAAGATATACAACACTTATGTAGTTGGGGATTGATGATAGTGACGGTCAATGATTTAGTTAATAAGCTATACACCAACTTCAAAATTCTTTATATGCTTGTAAGCTGTAAACTTAGGTACCTACACCTTGATGACCACATTATTTATGAACCCTAAATCCATTGATAACCTACATAGATTATTAAGACTCATTAGCTGAAGATTTCTTCACCACTACATCTTCATTATTAATTACTTCATATTCGCTTTTATTTTTGAATTAGATTTTATAGATTAAATTAATTTAATAAATTTGTCTTTTATTTTGACTTGGACAATCTTAGTTAATTTTAGATAGAGTAATTAGTTAGTTGAATTATTTAAGTTATGTTATTTACTTACTTATTCGGTATAATTCTTATCTCTTTGTAGGCTCGATATTCAGAATACTTCATTCAACAGATTTATTTCATTGGAATTATTACTTAGCAGCGATCTCATATGCTTGCAAGTAGTTGAAAAAAGTGATAATAGTTTTTGGGCTTTAAAATTTATATGTTGTTTTGTTACTATTTCATCACAACTTTTGTCCACACAAATGCTCCCCTTAGATTCATATTAAAGTTCTTGCAAAACTTTATACGTGCACGAAAACACACCTCCCCACTAGATTCGCACCCCACACGCACCTACTCACAAAAAATAATAAAATAAATCATCTTGGAGTAATTTTATAACCCCCCTCAATTAGGAGGGGGAGGGCAGTTGTTATTAGTACCTCATCAGAGTAGGTCTCGCCACCCTCACCTCACCTAGTCATTACCCTACCAGCCAAGACTTCTCCAACGAGCAACAGCTCTCCAACTTTAAGCCTTGAAGATAAGTGTATGAACTGTATATTGCCCGGGCCCATAATTAAATAAAACCGAAAACAAATAAAAATAAATAAATGTTTATTTATTTAAACAGTCCATATATAGAACCCAGCAGCCCAAATACCACTAACCCGTAGGCCCAAAATCAGATACCTAAAACTACCCAGCAGACCCGTTACACCCAGACCTGAAATATACAAGGCCCAAGAGGCCCAAATTATTAATGGAAAGCAGGAAGACCTAGGGTTTCAGAAACCCTAGGCGCCGCAAGCAGAAACGCCTCTTCGTCTCACCCTGGGATTCTGGCCCCGAATCACACCGCAATCAAACGCGTCTGTTAGTGTCCCGTCATTCCAGTTACCCACCATCGGAGCCGAGATTGCAGGCTTCGAATCAGGCCGTGGTCTACGGCCAAATCAACGTCGGTGGTCTACCGTCCTCGCGAACACTTGCAAAAAGAGAAAGAAATAGCAGCAGATAAACTCAAACAAACAAGGAAAGAAATCAAAGATTTCTTTCCTAAATATGCATAGTTTAAAGGCTATAAAGCCCTTCTTCAGATTTGTAATAGAAGGGGGATTCAATAAAAAAACAGAACTCATTTTTTATGCTAAAAATCGACAGTCAAGAAAGAATACTCAGGCGATTATTATTTTTCTCTTTAAATACGTGAAAATATTGTAGAAAATAAAAAAGGAAAGGGATATACCTTTAATCGGTGTTGAAAGGTGAGGTTTTTAAACCTCCGGCCACCGTATGCGGTGGAGACGACAGGGGCACGTGAGCACGTGCAAACCCCTGACGGAGGTTCGGTGACACTCCGAGAGCCCCACCCCAACTCTCTTTCAGAGAATTTCCTTATTTTTTTTTAAAAAACAGACTACAGAAATGATTTTTGAACTTAAAATTTGGCTTATATAGCCTAAAAGAAACGGTGCCGTTTTGGCTTAAGTCAATAAGCCTAAAAACGACCCGTGACCTGGGGAGGATCCGCGTGTTTTTGTAAAATGGGTAAATTGCCCAATGGACCCTTCCGTGTTTTTAATTTTTTTAATTTCATTTTGTTTTTATTTTAATTTAGCCCCAATCTTTTATATTTATTTCAATTTAATCCTAGCGCGCTTTTAAAATCAGTTCCAGATAACGATGTCGTTTTGGGATTAGGGTTTAATTACCCAATGAGTCCCTCGACTTTTAGCTTGTGTTTTAATTAAGTCCAAAATTTTTTATTATTTTGCAAATTAACCCCAGATTTCTTAATTAAATTTAATTTTAATCCTTTTTATTTTAAATACTTTATATATTTTTTTAAAATATTAGTTATATAAAATAGTATATATTATTCATTAGATTATTATTATACATTTTTTAAAAAAAAATTTATTATATATTTTATATATTTTTTATTTATTCTGTTATTTTTTTTATATGTTATATATTATATACTATTTATTTTACTATATTTTTATATGTAAAATACTTATTATATTATTATTATTATTATTTTATATATCCCTTATCATATTATATTTCATTATATTCTATTTATATATTTTTATTACATATTATATTTTACTATATATCATAATATTTTTCTTTCTTTTTATATTATATGTTATATACATTATATTATATTGTTTATATTATATAATTTATATTTTTATATATTTTTATTTGTAAATTATGTTATACACTATATATTATACTATATTTCCTTACATTACCTTTATTTTATTATAAAGCATACATTATTTCATTATTTATTAATTATATACATTTTTAAAATTTTATAAATAAATGTAATATTAATAATTAGTACATTTTTATATATAGTTATTATACCCTATAATATAACTTATATGTATCTATCATTTTTTTTAAAAAAAAGGGTTCTCTTTTATCATTCTTATATTATTCAACATATTTTTAAATATCTTATTTCTATTTAATTTTTATTTTATACATTTTAATTTACTTATTTATCTTTGGTTTTCTCTTATTTTGATATTGTTTAGTTGGTTAAATCTTACATATCATTTTTTGTATATTAGCATGAAATTAATTATTTATGGTGATTTGCATAAGACATTATCATATATGTATATTGCAATTTATATTTTTTGTATTTATTATGCATTATATGGTGTTTTGCTTGGAATAATAATGCATGAACATTTATGTTATTTATGATGATATATGCATAAGGTGATAATGTAATTGTGTAATTTATGCCATTATTACTATTTTCTATACTATATTTGCATGAAATGATAAAACATGTATATTGTAATTAGATTTATTTAATTCCTTGTGATATACAAAATACATCATTACTTTTAAAACCAAAAGATATATTGCATTTAATTCAAAAAAAAAAAGAATTTTAAAAAGTGAGGCAATATTTTGATATTTAGGAATTCGGAAAGTGGTGCCCTAACATGCTGGGTTGCAATTTCCCGTTTGTCTAAATATCTAAAATAACCTTTTAAAACGAGTTTTACAAGTTACAAGATGATTTCAGTTACGAAAGTTTAAAGATATAGTGTCCAATCATGCTGGATGTGATGTTTGTACTCTTTCAAAACAAAGGAATTTTTAATTCTTTTTAACGTAAAGCATTACAGTTTTAAGGGATTCTCATTTCTAAATTCTTTCAAATTTCTGACATTAAGACAAAACTTTTCAATTTGGTACAAATTTTGGGCGTTACAAGGGTGCTAATCCTTCCTCGTACGTAACCGACTCCCGAACCTATTTTCTCATAATTTCGTAGACCAAAACATTTTATAAAGTGATCCAATCACACTTTAAAAGATTGGTGGCGAATCCCGTTTTCATTATTTTAAAACCCGTTTTTAGGGAGGTTTCGACAGCTTGGCGACTCCACTGGGGAATTAAGAGAGTCGAGCCAAGAAATTGATGTCTTAATGTCGGAAGTTTGGAAAATTTAAAATTTGATCCTTTTTACATGTGTTTGTTGCATATGTTTGTTATCTTATTGCTGTACATTGCATTTGCATGACCGTTGTGGTCACACCTTTAAGTGGGAGTGAGAGACTACGCTTTCGTGAGGTTTTCACCTTCGTATGAGCTAGTGGATTGCTTCCGGGATACTGTACTTATGTCTTCGTGAGATTTTCATCTCTGTATGGCCATAAGGAAATGTGTTCCCCTGAACTAAAATTGGTCTATATGAGCCTATAATGGGTGAGGACCGAGGAATCTGCTGGTTCAGGTACCCTTGCTTTGGAACTAAAACTCATATAGTGAACCTTTAAGTGCTTACCCTAGGGAAATAGTGATAACCTTTAGAAAGCTACCCTTTATAAGTACTTGTTTATCATTTCTTTTTTATATAATACTGACTTATTTTTATTTTGGTATCATTGCATGTCATTTGGCATTTAAAGGTGTCGATTCACTGCTCGATTTCTAGATTAGAAAGTTTTGTAATGAGGAACGAATACCTTAATAAAGTGGAGGACAATGCTTCTGTTTGTACCTGGTCAGAGAAAACCCAGTTAGAGAAAGGAGATAGTGTCACTGAGGGGTATACGTTAAAGTTATGGGACTTCACCTGTGTTAATTCGACGCAGAATGAGTTTTAGGAGTTGAGAGATATTTGGGCCCAATGGGATGACGAGGCTAAGCAGCTCTTCTATCAGAATTATGGAGACCTTCCCTATTTGCTAGACGTCAAAGTAGATAAGCACTTGTTTCGAGCTATGGTACAGTTCTGGAACCCTTCTTATAGTTGCTTTACATTTGGTGATGTTGATCTTATACCTACTTTGGAAGAGTATATGACTTTACTGCATTGCCCGAGGAAGTTGGTAATGATTATGTTAGGCCTGCTAGCCTTCTAACTTTTACGAAGAAGCTGGTAATGATTACTGGGATGAGTGAGCAGTGGGCTGTAGCTCGTGTGCAGCAAAAAGGTGATAGTAAGTGCGTTCCATGGGCCGTTTTGAAGGATTTGCTATCGACGCATCCAGACGTGAAGAAAAGGGTCGGCGTCCTGGCTTTGAGTATTTACGGCATGGTGATTTTCCCAAAAGCGTTGGGGCACATAGATGAGACGGTTGCAGATTTATTCGATCGAATTGGTAAACAGAACTCACCTATGCCTGCAATCCTAGCTGAGATGATAAGATCCTTGAACGCATGTCGAAGAGCTGGTGAAGGAAGGTTCATTGGATGTGCACAGTTGTTGTTGGTTTGGTTTCATAGCCACTTCTGGAAGCTTGATAAGATTCCTTCCTGAGTATTCTTTTAGGGTTATTCTCCCTTAAAAGAAGTAGTGGACGTGCCTAGGAGAGATGACATTTCAGAAGAGAGGTGGATAGATATTCTTCAGAACCTTCGAGAGGAAAATGTTATATGGAAGGCTCCTTGGTTGGTTCCTAGTAAAGTCTTTTACCGATGTGGCAATTTTGATTGGGTCCCTCTGCCAGGAATTTAGGGAGTTGTTGGATATACACCGTTGCTTGTTCTAAGGCAATATCGAGTGAGACAGTTCATACCGGCTACACAAGGTTTAGCTAAGAGCGATTTCACTTATAAGGGAGATCACTACAAGAAGAGGATGCGAGAGATTTCTAAGGCTTGGAAGAAGCCTTTCTGTATGAAGATCTTGACTGAAGGCTCGACGTCAACCCTTGAGTATAAAGGGTGGTTTAGTAGGAGAGCCAACGACAATATCCTTCGGCCAATTTTGGGGGTGGCTCGATCATTAGAGGAGAGCGTACGAGTGATTCCATCAGAGGTGGAAGTCATGAAGCAAGAGTTCGAGAGAAAGAATTCAGAGCTTGAAAAGAGGATGGAGAAGCTCGAAGAGGAAAAAATGTGCTTAATTCTCGACGTCGATGTTCAAAAGATGGAAGTCGAGAAGGTGAAAAAGGAAAAGAGAAAAATCGAGGAAGATCGAGATGATTTAAAGACACACTACAAGAAGGCTCAGGTAACCTTGAAAAGGGTCTGATTAGGGAGATCTTGAGCAGCGTGCAAACAGAAATTCAAGAGGAAACAAACCAAAGTCGAGTATTGGGAAAAAATTCCAAGAAATGCGATCAGCAGTAATCGGGCTCTAAAAAGGAAAATCAAGGACTAAAAGTTAAGGTGATGAGCTTGGGCCGATCTCTTCATCATTACCAAAAGTCGTAACTCTATCGAAGTTAAAGGCAAGCTTGGATAAGATCGAGAAAATGAAGCATAATATTAGAGGTTGGAAGCGACCTTACAGGATCGTGAGCTACTGGTTGAGCAGCTCGAGGCAAGAGAAGAGCATGGAAGAGAGAAACTTCATCATCTTCAGGATCAAGTGGGGGATAGAGATCACGTCATGGAGCAGGCCTTAGTTTAGATTCGAGAGGTTGCCGAACACCTGCAGGATTTGGCAATACAAGCTAGAATGCTGAGTGTAATGTATGAGTCATCGTCGGACAAAGGACGAGTTAGCATTGTTATTAGATAGGTGAAGACTCTAGCCTACTACGGGCGAAAGTCTATTTGTAATTCGTTTTATGAAAAGATTTTTGTTCCTTAAATAACGTTTTCTAAAATGAAACTGAATCAGAATCGACATCTTTTTGCATTCATGCATTTGCATTTCATCACATCATATGCATTCAAGTTTATAGAAAGACCCTAATTAGTTAAATTATTAGGGAGAAAGAGAGTAAGAGAAGGGAAATCTGGAAGCAACACATCCTTACGGTACACGCACTAAGTCGAAGAATATGGACCAAAGATTTGAAAGCTACAGAAAGACATGCAGGACCAATTGCAGGACCAATTGGCAAAAATGCAAAATGACATGATGGAGCAAATGTTAGAAGCTCAAAGGAACATGATGGCTGATATGGCTCAACTACTGAGAGCCACTGATAAGGGAAAGGCTCCCATGGCAATCACTGAGGAGGAGAATGAGGGTCATCCTCCTAGTTTTACTCCACCTCACATACAAACCCAACCTGAGGCATATCCCCAAGGGCCGACTGTTACAATAAGGCCTCAACAGGGTCAAGTTGATGCTGGGGTCCCCATAAATTTCCCAACTGGCTCGAGATTCAATTTGGGCGACAATCCTGCAAATCCTCTCATTCCTGACTTAAACATGGCTGAAAAAGAGGATTTAAGAACTGAGGCTGCAAGGCAGTTGGAAGAACGCTACAAATGGTTGGGGGAAAAATTTAAAGCTTTAGAGAATGCTGATGGGCATCATAGAGTTGATGCCAAAGATCTAAGCTTGGTCCCAGACTTGGTGCTTCCTCAAAATTTCAAGATGCCAGAATTTGAGAAGTACAACGGGACTACTTGCCCAGAAGCCCATATCACGATGTTCTGTAGGAGAATGACTAGGTATGTGAATAATGATCAACTGTTGATCCACTGTTTTCAAGAAAGTTTAATTGGAGCAGCAGCCAAGTGGTACAATCAACTGAGTCGGGCCAGAATAAGTTCATGGAGGGATCTTGCACAAGCCTTCATGCAGCAGTACAATCATGCGACTGACATGACTCCGAACAGAATCATGCTACAAAATATGGAGAAAAAGCCTAATGAGAATTTTAGGCAATATGCACAGAGATGGAGAGAAGTGGCAATGCAAGTTCAACCACTGTTGTTGGAGAAGGAGACCACCATGTTGTTTATTAACACCCTGAAGGCTCCATTCATCACTCACATGATTGGGAGTACTACTAAAAGTTTTGCGGATATAGTCATAGCAGGAGAGATGATCGAGAATGCCATAAGAGGTGGCAAAATTGAGGGGGAAACAACCAAAAGATCAGCCCCAAGGAGAAAGGATGGTAAGGTAAATAACACAAGCACCTACAACACTAGGACAATCACAGTTGGTCAACCTAAAATAGTTGCGGTTGAGCAACAAAGTTCTCAAAAAAAGGAGTCGGGTACAAGGCAGAATTCTGAAAGGATGCAATTCACACCTATCCCTGTGACGTATCGTGAGCTCTATCAAAGCTTATACAATGCACATGCTATTTCTCCTTTTCACTTAAAACTACTACAGCCCTTGTATCCCAAATGGTACGAAGCAAAAGCCAGATACGAATACCATGCTGGAATACAGGGACATTCGGTCAAAAATTGTACTGGTTTTAAGAAACCCATAGAGAGGCTTATTATGGTGGGGGTAGTGAAGTTCGATAATACCCTTAGTACTGAAAACCCGTTGCTAAATCATGATGATCAAGGAGTGAATGCCATTGGCGAAGCTAGTGAGAGGAGAATGAAAGAGGATGTTGCTGAGATAAGGATGCCTATGAGGGTGATTTGGGAGGAAATGATAAAGAGAGGTATGTTAACCTCTAAAAATGCGAAAAGAGGAATGAGGAACTATGGTGAGTTCCATGAAGATTGCGAGGAATTCAAGGCCTTGGTGCAGAGCTTTATAGACAACAAAGAGCTATAAATTCTTGAAGGAAGCTCTTGTGAAAAACAAATATATGTGCTGGAGGATAAACAGAAAGGAACTAGCCGGCCAAGGATTATTATTTCCCTACTGGGGAATGATAAAGTAGGGACACAAATGGAACCTAAGGTCATTATCCATAAGCCTACGCCTTTCCCTCATAGAGATAGCAAGAAGATACCATGGAGTTATGACTGCAGTGCGACAGTGCCGAAAGGGGAGAATATAGCCAGTACGTCTAAGGATGTACAAGTTGAAGGTTCCCATACACGGAATAGGAAGCGATATGATACAG
Organism: Gossypium anomalum; assembly: GCA_025698475.1. Taxonomy (NCBI): domain Eukaryota; kingdom Viridiplantae; phylum Streptophyta; class Magnoliopsida; order Malvales; family Malvaceae; genus Gossypium; species Gossypium anomalum. The sequence continues at coordinate 10,240,676 of CM046961.1, forward strand.
TGGGCATTAGAGAGGAGCCCACAAAAACAAAAAATGCTGGTGCAGAGAAAGAGAAAGAGGCTGAAGTGCCTGTCAAAGAGCCAGTAAAGGAAGAGGAGGCTAAAAAATTTCTAAAGTTCCTTAAGCATAGCGAGTATAGCGTGTTTGAGCAGTTGCGTAGGCAGCCGGCTCGCATATCAGTATTGGCCTTACTTCTAAGTTCTGAAATGCATTGGAATGCATTGATTAAGGTGCTTAACGAAACATATGTTACCCATAACATATCCGTTAACAAGTTGGACCGGTTGGTGAATAACATAAGTGCGGACAATTTTATTTATTTTAATGATGATGAAATCCCACTGGGGGGTAGGGGGTCGACTAAGGCCTTATACATTACCACTCGATGCAAAGGGTACACACTCCCAAGCGTGCTCGTTGATAATGGATCGGCCTTGAATGTTCTACCGTTGTCTACATTGAACAGATTACCCATTGACGATTCTCACATGAAGACATGTCAGAATGTGGTAAGAGCCTTCGACGTACAGAAAGGAAGGTGATGGGAAGGATTGACATCCCCTTGAAAATTGGGCCAAATACATACGAAGTAGATTTCTTGGTGATGGATATCAAGCCTTCCTACAATTGCTTATTAGGTAGGCCATGGATACATTCAGCAGGAGCAGTGCCTTCTTCGTTGCACCAGAAACTGAAGTTAGTGACGGATGGACAGTTAATAACCATCAATGTGGAGGAGGACATTATAGCCGCAGTCACTAGCAAAGCCCCATATGTCGAGACAAACGAGGATTCTATTGAGTGTTCATTTTGCTCTTTAGAATTTGTGAATGCGACCTTCATTTCAGAAGGGAGTGAGCTACCGGCGCCAAAGATTGCAAGAGCTACGAGGATGGCTCTACAAATTATGGCAGGAAAATAAGCCTTACCAAGATGAGGGTTAAAAAAATACCTGCAATGAGGGACTCAAATCCCAGAACTAAAAGAGAAAAGAGATCGTTTTGGTTTGGGCTTCAAACCAGACTATAAGCAAAGGAGGAAGGAAATTGAGAAGCGTCAAGAGGGAAGAAGGGCGCGCCTTAATAGAAGAGAAGTGGAGTGGGAGCCGATAGCATTCCCTCCAATATCCCAAACCTTCATATCGAGAGGGCTACTCATAGAAGGAAGTTATCAAATTAATGCTTTACAAGATGAAGGGTTGAAGTAAGGAAACCTTAAGGGCATTCGCCCTTACGAACCGGGAAGCTCTATGAACAATTGGACTGTGGAGGAACTTCCTATAGTCTTTAGAAATTTCAGAGTAATTCTCGAAACATTCTTGTTACTCTAGAGCCTAGGAGTAATAGAATTACATTTGTGAAATAGGCTTACGATCATTTATTATAACTTTTATCAATTCGAACGAGTATTGTCTCATTTTTATCAATCAATATTCCGTTAAATTTTGACCATTCTTATTCTTTCATTCATAGCACATAAATAATCATTCTTAAATTCATTCATTCTTTGTATATTCTTTATACTTCACAGATCCCTATATATCAATGATATGAGCACTGATATTACAAATCCTGATTTCTCTCGTGAGCAAGACATGTGTTTAGAGGGGTCTCAGGATTTTGAAGATGTCCAAAATGATGATGTGTCTTTGGATCTTTTGAGGATGGTAAAATAGGAGGAGAAACAAATCATGCCACATGAGAAAGAGGCAATAGAGAATGTTGCCCTAGAGGAAGGGAAAGAGGTGAAAATTGGCACGCATATTACCGAAGACACAAGACAAAGACTGATTGAGTTGCTTCGTGAGTTCAAGGATATCTTCGCATGGTCCTATCAAGATATGCCAGGTTTAAATACCGATATTGTGGTGTATCATCTCCCAATAAGATAGGATTGTAAGCCAGTCTAACAGAAGTTGCGAAGAATGAGGCCAGATATCGTGTTGAAAATAAAGGACGAAGTCAAGAAGTAGTTCGATGTAGGATTCTTACAAGAGGTGAAGTACTCTGAATGGGTAGCTAATATTGTACCAGTTCCTAAGAAAGATGGGAAGGTACGAATGTGCGTTGATTACAGACCCAAAAGATAATTTCCCTCTGCCGCACATAGATACTTTGGTAGACAATACGGCGGGATATTCGTTGTTCTCCTTCATGAATGGTTTCTGGGGTAGAATCAGATAAAAATGCATCCTAAGGACATGGATAAAACCACCTTCATAACTTTATGGGGGACTTTCTGTTACAAGGTAATGCCGTTTGGGCTAAAGAATGCAGGGGCAACATAACAGAGGGCTATGGTGACTTTATTCCATGATATGATGCGCAAGGAAATTGAAGTGTATGTCGATGATATGATTGCCAAATTTCGAACAGAGGAGGAACATATTGAAGTTTTAAGGAAACTATTCTTGAGATTAAGGAAGTTTTAGTTAAAACTTAACTCGGCAAAGTGTACTTTCGGAGCTAGGTCAGGGAAATTATTAGGCTTTGTGGTCAGCGAAAAAGGAATAGAAGTTGACTCAGACAAAGTTAAAGCCATACGAGATTTGCCTCTACCACGTACTCAGAAAAAAGTTCGGGGTTTTCTTGGAAGGTTGAATTATATTGCTCGGTTTATTTCATAATTAACTGGGAAATATGACCCTATATTTCACCTCCTTAGAAAACACAACCAGGGTACTTGGAATGAGGAATGCCAGAATGCCTTTGATAAAGTCAAACAATACTTGTTAAACGCTCTAGTACTATCTCCACCTAGTCCAGATAAACCATTAATTCTGTACTTGTCAGTGTTTAGTAATTCCATGGGATGTGTGTTTGGTCAACATGACAAGACGGGAAGAAAGGAGAAGGCGATATACTACCTCAGTAAGAAATTTACAGAGTGTGAGATGAGGTATTCGTCAATTGAGAAATTGTGTTGCACTTTAATCTGGACGACCCGAAGGTTAAGACAGTACATGCTATATCATACTTGGCTTATTTCAAAACTTGATCCTTTGAAGTATATGATGGAACCAATAGCGTTGAATGGGAGAATGGCGAGATGGTAATTTCTGCTTTCAGAGTTTGACATAGTCTACGTGAGCCAGAAGGCTATAAAGGGAAGTGCGATAGCGGATTTTCTAGTTAGTAGAGCTCTAGAAGACTATGAGCCGTTGAATTTTGATTTCCCAAATGAGGAGTTGATGTGTGTGGCAACTATAGAGGATTATTCTTGGAAGTTGAGTTTTGATGGGGCATCCAATGCAGTAGAAAATAGAATTGGGGCAGTCCTAATATCCCCAAATGGCGATTATTATCCATTCACGTGCAAGTTGGATTTCGATTGCACAAACAATATGGCTGAGTATGAAGCATGTATCATAGGACTCCGAGTGGCTATAGAGCAAGGAATAAGAACCTTGGAAGTATATGGAGACTCTGCGTTGGTAATCTACCAGCTTAGAGGTGAATCGGAGACAAGAGATCCTAAACTGATCAATTATCGAAAAGTAATTTTAGGGTTACTTGAGGAGTTCGATGACATCACTTTTAATTATATCCCGCGAGACGAAAACCAAATGGCAGATGCTCTAGCAACCTTGGCTTCAATGATTGGAGTGAATAAAGAGGAGGAGATGAGACCTATTCAGATGAGTATCTTTGAGGCTCCAGCTAGCTGTTGTAACATTGAGGAAGAAGAAAAGGATGATAACCCTTGGTATCAGGATATCTTGCGATATGTGAGAGATCGTAAGTACCCAGAACAAGCAACTGAAAATGATAAGCAAACTTTAAGGAGGTTAGCCTGCGATTACGTTTTGGATGGGGACATCTTGTACAAAAGGAGAAAGGACCAAGTACTGTTGAGATGTGTTAATGCTGTGGAAGCTAAGTTAATCTTGGAAGAAGTTCACGAGGGCGTTTGTGGGACACACGTAAATGGTTTCACGATGGCTAGACAAATCATGAGATTTGGATATTATTGGTCTACTATGGAAGGGGATTCTATCAACTATGCCAAGAAATGCCATAAATGTCAGATTTATGGAGACAAAATTCATGTACCACCTTCACTTCTACATGTTATGACTTCTCCATGGCCTTTTTCCATGTGGGGCACGGATGTCATTGGGCCAATATCACCAAAAGCTTCAAATTGGCATCACTTTATTTTTGTGGTCATCGATTACTTCACAAAGTGGGTAGAGGCCGCTTCTTATGCAAATGTTACTAAGTCAGCTGTAAGTCGATTCTTGAAGAAAAAGATCATTTGTCGGTATGGGATGCCTGAAAGGATCATATCGGACAATGCATTAAACTTGAAAAACAGAACAATAGCAGAAGTTTATAGTCAGTTCAAGATTAAGCATCATAATTCATCTCTATACCGACCAAAGATGAATGGGGTAGTGGAAGCTGCTAACAAAAACATCAAGAAGATAGTGGGGAAAATAACTGAAACTTACAGAGATTGGCATGAGAAGTTACCAATTGCACTCTTAGCCTATAGAACGTCCGTCAGAACTTCTACTGGGGCAACTCCTTTCTCGCTGGTTTATGGGATGGAGGCAATGTTACCCATTGAAATAGAGATATCGTCTCTCCGAGTCTTGTCAGAAATAAAGTTAGATGAGGCTGAGTGGATTCAATCGCGGTATGACCAATTAAACTTGATTGAAGAGAAGAGGCTAAAAGCTATTCGCCATGGTCAGATGTATCAGAAGTGAATGATGCGAGCTTATGATAAGAAAGTTCGTCCAAGAGAATTCCACGAAGGGGACCTTGTATTAAAAAAGACTCTCCCCATTCAGAAGGACTTTAGAAGAAAATAGATGCCGAATTGGGAGGGGCAGTATGTTGTGAAGAAGGCTTTCTCTGGTGGCGCATTGATTTTGACAGAAATGGATGGGAAGAGTTTACCCAACCCAGTGAATTCAGACTCAGTCAAAAAGTACTTTGTCTAAAAGAGGAGAATCTAAGGTGAAAACCCACAAAGGGCACCTTGAGTTTTCAAAAAAAAAATAAAATAAAAGAAAATAAAAATGGAGAGGCCAAGGTGAAAACCCGCAAAGGGCGCCTTGTGACCAAAAGGGTTTTGAGTTGAAAACCCGAAAGGGCATCTCAAATTTTGAAGGGTATACAGTAATCTTGCTCAACAAAGAGCGAAGCGCATTGTATATCGGAGCATCAACAAAGTACTTTGACTTTTTCTAAACACATGTTGAACTCAAGAAAGACTTCATGGAGCTGGTGTATAGACGCTCAAGCGGTGATATCTAGAGTATCTAACTTTTATCTTGTTTGCTATCTTTAGACTCTATTTCTTCTTAAAGATAGGCTTTCAGATTAATTCCCTTTGTATTTTTGACAAATTCATTCAAATCTAATTATTCTCAAGATTAAATTCATCTTCCATTATTCTTAAAGTGTGTTGCATTAAATAATGATAGATGAACTAAATAATTTTCACAAATGAAGTTTTGCTCATTACTCTGGAAGTTTCTAGATAATACAAGAAACTAAAACGGAATAATTGTTCGAGGAATTCACGTAAGTGAGGTTCGAAAGAACTCGAAGGAATTTTTTCTTTAGTCTAAATGATGATTGGACAAATCAAACGATTCGATCCTAGGAGAGGATCATCTTATGAACTTTTTTGATGGATCATAGCATTTGAAGAATAGTACAAACCCCCAGGCTGAGTAAGAATGATATTTCGAGAGAAATAAGGATGAGCTTTGAGGAAGGAATGAGTAATGACGTCTGAAATAGGGTTCATATTCATAAACATTTTGCATTATAACATGTTTAATTAGGAGCATTTGACTCATTTCGATCATAGCATCCTAATCATTAGGCATGAATTCATACACATTATACAGGTTGTGTCCTTCAAGGGACAATGAAGATTGATGCGCCTTAACCCCCTAAGCAGTAGGGTAATAGGCTAAAGCATAGCAGATCTGACCTTCAAGTATTTACGCTGAAGCACATCCAAGATGATTTGGCATCTCTGTATTGTCAGAAAACAGATCGAAGATAACAGATTTGGCATCTCTGTATTTGACGGAGAGCAGATCGAAGACATAGCAGATCTAATCTTCGGATGTTTCTATATTGAAGTAAATCCAAGATGATTTGGCGTCCTTACGTTTACAAGGAGCAGATTGAAGACATAGCTGATTTGGCTTTCACGTGTTTACGTTGAAGCAAATCTAAGATGATTTGGCATCTCTGTATTGTCAGAGAGTAGATCGAAGATAGCAGATTTGGCATCTCTGTATTGTCAGAGAGCAGATCGAAGAACAGTAGATTTGGCATCTCCGTATTCGACGGGGAGCAGATCCAAGATGACTTGGCACCTTTGTATTCGACGAGGAGCCATCTTCGTATTTGACGGGGAGCAAATCTAAAAAGCAGATTTGGCATTCTTGTATGGTCAGGGAGCAGATCAAAAATGATTTGGCACCTTCGTATTCAATAAGGACCAAATTCAATATGATTTGGCATCCTTACGTTTACAAGGAGCAGATCGAAGATAGCAGATTTGACGTCTCTGTATTGTCAGAAAGCAGATCGAAGATAGCAGATTTGGCGTCTCTGTATTGTCAGAGAGCAAATTAAAGATAGTAGATTTGGCATCTCTGTATTGTCAGGGAGCAGATCGAAAATGATAGACTTGGCATCTCCATATTCGACGGAGCAGAACCAAGAAGATGATTTAGCATCTCTGTATTTGACAGGGAGCAAATCGAAGACATAGCAGATCTGACCTTTGTCGAGGTAGATCCAAGATGATTTGGGCATTTCTGTATTCAACGGGGAGCAGATCGAAGAACTCAAGACTCCGCGAGCCCGGGCAAAATTTGTTCTTTTATATCTTAGCTCTATTCCTATTACACAGCAATGAGCAAAGAGGGGCAGCTGTATGAACTATCTTTTGCCCGGGCCCATAATTAAATAAAACCGAAAACAAATAAAAATAAATAAATATTTATTTATTTAAACAGTCCATATACAGAACCCAGTAGCCGAAATACCACTAACCCGTAGGCCCAAAATCAGATACCTAAAACTACCCAAAGAGACCATTACACCTGCACTGAATATACAAGGCCCAAGAGGCCCAAATTATTAATGGAAAGCGAGAATACCTAGGGTTTCGAAACCCTAGCGCGCATAAGCGTAAACGCCTCTTCGTCTCACCCTGAGATTCTGGCCCCGAATCACGCCGCAATCAAATGCGTCTGTTCGTGTCCCGTCGTTCCAGTTACCAACCATCGGAGCCAAGATTGTAGGCTTCGAATCAGGCCGTGGTCTACGGCCAAATCAACGTCGGTGGTCTACCGTCCTCGTGAACACTTGCAAAAAGAGAAAGAAATAGCAGCAGATAAACTCGAACAAACAAGGAAAGAAATCTTTGATTTCTTTCCTAAATATGCATAGTTTAAAGGCTATAAAGCCCTTCTTCAGATTTGTAATAGAAGGGGGATTCAATAAAAAAATAGAACTCATTTTTTATGTTAAAAATCGACAGTCAAGAAAGAATACTCAGGCGATTATTATTCTTCTCTTTAAATACGTGCAAATATTGTAGAAAATAAAAAGGAAAGGGATATACCTTTAATCGGTGTTGAAAGGCGAGGTTTTTAAACCTCCGGCCACCGTATGCGGTGGAGACGACAGTGGCGCGTGAGCACATGCAAACCCCTGACGGAGGTTCGGTGACACTCCGAGAGCCCCTCCCCAACTCTCTTTCAGAGAATTTCCTTTTTTTTTTTTAAACAGACTACAGAAATGATTTTTGAACTTAAAATTTGGCTTATATAGCCTAAAAGAAACGGTGCCGTTTTGGCTTAAGTCAATAAACCTAAAAACGACCTCGTTTTAAGACCTGAGGATCCGTGCGTTGACCCGTGACGGGGAGGATCCGCGTGTTTTTGTAAAATGGGTAAATTGCCCAATGGACCCTTCCGTGTTTTTAATTTTTTTAATTTTATTTTATTTTTATTTTAATTTAGCCCCAATCTTTTATATTTATTTCAATTTAATCCTAGCGCCCTTTTAAAATCAGTTCCAGAGAACAATGTCGTTTTGGGATTAGGGTTTAATTACCCAATGAGTCCCTCAGCTTTTAGCTTGTGTTTTAATTAAGTCCAAATTTTTTTATTATTTTGCAAATTAACCCCAGATTTCTTAATTAAATTCAATTTTAATCCTTTTTATTTTAAATACTTTATATATATTTTTTAAAATATTAGTTATATAAAATAGTATATATTTTTCATTAGATTATTATTATACATTTTTTAAAAAAGATTTATTATATATTTATTATATATTTTATTTATTCTGTTATTTTTTTATATGTTATATATTATATACTATTTATTTTACTATATTTTTATATGTAAAATACTTATTATATTATTATTATTATTTTATATATCCCTTATCATATTATATTTCATTATATTCTATTTATATATTTTTATTACATATTATATTTTACTATATATCATAATATTTTTCTTTCTTTTTATATTATGTTATATACATTATATTATATTGTTTATATTATATAATTTATATTTTTATATATTTTTATTTGTAAATTATGTTATACACTATATATTATACTATATTTCCTTACATTACCTTTATTTTATTATAAAGCATACATTATTTCATTATTTATTAATTATATACATTTTTAAAATTTTATAAATAAATGTAATATTAATAATTAGTACATTTTTATATATAGTTATTATACCCTATAATATAACTTATATGTATCTATCATTTTTTAAAAAAAAAAGGGTTCTCTTTTATCATTCTTATATTATTCAACATACTTTTAAATATCTTATTTCTATTTAATTTTTATTTTATACATTTTAATTTACTTATTTATCTTTGGTTTTCTCTTATTTTGATATTGTTTAGTTGGTTAAATCTTACATATCATTTTTTGTATATTAGCATGAAATTAATTATTTATGGTGATTTGCATAAGACATTATCATATATGTATATTGCAATTTATATTTGTTGTATTTATTATGCATTATATGGTGTTTTGCATGGAATAATAATGCATGAACATTTATGTTATTTATGATGATATATGCATAAAGTGATAATGTATATTGTGTAATTTATGCCATTATTACTATTTTCTATACTATATTTGCATGAAATGATAAAACATGTATATTGTAATTAGATTTATTTAATTTCTTGTGATATACAAAATACATCATTACTTTTAAAACCAAAAGATATATTGCATTTAATTCAAAAAAAAAGAATTTTAAAAAGTGAGGCAATGTTTTGATATTTAGGAATTCAGAAAGTGGTGCCCTAACATGCTGGGTTACAATTTTCCGTTTGTCTAAATATCTAAAATATCCTTTTAAAACGAGTTTTACAAGTTACAAGATGATTTCAATTACGAAATTTTAAAGATATCGTGTCCAATCATGCTGGATGTGATGTTTGTACTCTTTCAAAAAAAAGGAATTTTTAATTCTTTTTAACGCAAAGCATTACAGTTTTAAGGGATTCTCATTTCTAAATTCTTTCAAATTTCTGACATTAAGACAAAACTTTTCAATTTGGTACCAATTTTGGGTGTTACGAGGGTGCTAACCCTTCCTCGTACGTAACCGACTCCCGAACCTATTTTCTCATAATTTCGTAGACCAAAACATTTTATAAAGTGATCCAATCACACTTTAAAAGATTGGTGGTGACTCCCGTTTTCGTTATTTTAAAACCCGTTTTTAGGGAGGTTTCGACAATAAGTACATGCACAACACGTGGAGTTTTTTTAATCCTCCTTACTAAGGACATGTTGTGGGTAGAGGTGTTCATGGGCCGGGTCGGGCCAGGTTCGGGTCGGGCTCAACTAAAAAATATGCCCATTTATTGGGCTCGGGCCGGGCCGGGCCCAAAAAATGGGCCTAAAATTTTGCCCAAGCCCGACCCGGATAAAAATACTAAAACCCGGGCCCGGCCCGACCCGCCCGTATTAATTTTTATATTATTTTTATATATATATAATACATCAAAAATACTAAAAATATCAAAATAAATATTTCCCAACAAATTGAAAATAAATTTTGAAAAATATGTAAACTTAAATAACACTAAGATAAATGCAACTTAACAAGTAAATGCTTCTAAAATAATAAAAAAATAACAAATGCCTTTAAAATAATAAGAGAATTAACAATAAAATAAAATTTATACAATATCCAAACAATAACAACAAAATAATAGCAACATAATAGTAAAATGGTAGCAAAATATGGAGAAATCAACAAGAAAATAATATTCAAAAATAAAAAAAATATGCAGATTTTTTTTGTCCTTTAGTGAGTTCGGGTCAGGGCTGCTCAGCTAAAAATACCTTACCCGAGGCCCGGCCCATTTTTTAAACGAGCCTTATTTTTTTGTCCAAGCCCATTTTTCGGGCCTATATTTTTGCCCAAACTCTCCCACATTTCGGGCTAGCCTTCGGGCCTGGCCGGGTAGCCCGGCCCATGCACACCTCTAGTTTTGGGTTATTCTTTGCATGGATTGTAACTCCCCCAAACCTGGCCTAGACGTTAGACTAGAATTTTGAAGATTACATTGGCCACCGAAATGGCCTAGCAGAATTATCAGATTTATTAAAAGCAGTTGTTTAGAACATTTATTTTACTTTCTGAAGAAAACTTAGCAAGTTTCAATATGATTATGTTTAGTTTCAAAACTAGTTGTTTGTAGCGATTAATATATAAAAAGTGATAGCCAGTTTAAATGTTTTTCAAAACCTATTTACATAGTAATGCAACGGAATAGTGATACTCAACATAGTTCAAATGAAAGCAAAATTTTATGCCTAAATAATTAAAATCCATGTTTCAACATCCTAAAATTAAATTAAATGTCATCCATGCTATAAAAACACAAATCCTAAGCCTTATGCCACAATTCAAAATAAACAATACAGTCTTTGTATAACAATAATATCAAATAATAAATCTAAGATACTTTATTTAAAACAAATTCGAGTCGAGACCTTCCAGATGTTGTGTGTAACGCCTAAAAAAAAATCTTGAACTTTCTTTCTTTTTCGGTTTTGATAAAAGGTGTGCTTAATATTCCTAGTCAAGTGTTATTTATGTGATAATAGGTCTGGTTAAGTATTGGGTTCGAACTTTGGGGTGAAGGAAATTATAGTTTAATAATTAAAAGAACCTTGATGGCAAGTAGTTTGGGTTTTAAATAAATGAATGAGGAATTGGACACAAGGAGCCTTGTGTTGGAGTGGTAAGTAGCATCACATATGGGGCTTAGAGGTGGCGTCACATGCATGGCAAGGAGGTTTGGGGTTTGAATCCCTCCTTGCTCAAAAGAAGGATTTACTTTTTGCTCAATAAATGGCCAGTAGTGGCATTGGATGTGAACTCTGAAGGGAGTGATCAGAGGAGAAATTTAAGGAAGGGATTAAGGAGTTATCAGGGAGAAAAGTTAGGAGATGAGGGGTGTAGAGAAGTGGAGCTGAATAGGGAATTTAGGGATAGGTAAATTCGGCTATAGTATATATAGGTGCCGATTTTGGGGATTCTAGGGTATTGCCGAGATTGTTTCTCTTCCTTTATCCAAATTCCTCATTTTTGTGTTGCCAAAACACTTTTCTCTCTAAGTGCTCAAAAGCCGAATTCCTTGTTCCTTGCTTGCCGATTTTCCATTCTTTCTCTTCTCAAATTCCCTTTTGATTCACCTTTGGTTTTAGCCAATTCCTTCTTCTCTTCTTCTTAATTGTGCCAAATAACCTCTTTCACCATACAAATCTTAAAAGCTGAATACCTCTTTGGCTGAAGACCCTCTGTGCCGCCGCTACTTTATCTACTTCGGCCGATTCTTGTGGGATTAGTATCGAATCTCAAATTTTAGATCTGTTTCGAATTGCTCCTTAGGCATTTTGGGGTTTTGGATTTAAGGAATACTCGTGATTGGTGATCAAGAAAGGACTATTAAGGCTTGTCGTTCAAGGTAAGGCAAATGTGAGATTTTCGGCTTTTGGTGATCGTATTTGATAAGTGTGTTATTAATCGTTGAGTGACATCATTTATAGGTTCGTGGCTGAGGAGATCGCAGTACGTTTTAGTATCAAGTGTGTACATACACTGCACACACAGAGTAGATCGGTAAATCTCGAAATGCCAAAAAGCCGAAATGCTGAAAAGCCGGAGGTTTGGTTACAATAGATTTGCGAGTGCATGAACACTCGTAAGGGGAAACCGATAGGTTACCAGAGGCCCCATGAGCGATTCTGTGGACTTGGGCTGCGTATTGGCCAACTGGGCCAGAATAGGCTAAATGGGCCCGATGGGCTGTAGGGCCCATAATAGGCAAAATTGGCAATTTGTTATTAAGTGATGAAAAATTATATGATTGCATGACTATGAATGTGATTGGGCCTGATGGGCCATATTAATGTGATTGGGCCTAAAGGGGCCAAATGAATAAGTGTGGATCTATTAATGATTAGTAAGGGGTTGTGGACCTAGTTTTTGGTAACTACTCAATCAGACATAAAAATTAAATAATTAATTAATTGTGATTGTGGACAAGCCATAAGGTTAAGGTGTGGCAATGGGTATATGCATGTCTAGGATTGGATCTAGGGAGAGCTTGGTACTTAAGTGGTCTTAATGACTCACCTCCTCTTCTCTGGATTCCTACCTGGTGCATAGTATCTGTTCGCTTTAGCCAACGAGGACTTATTAACGGGCCAAGGTAAGTAATAACCCATAATAAAGAGAAATTATCGAAAAGCCCCTAAGGGCAAAAATGACTAAAATACCCCTATGTGTTGAATTTAAGATTTATGGATGTTATATGTATACCTGCTACATTCATATGATATTCTGTTTAGGTTGCATATAGGTTGGGAATTATGGAACGGAGGAAGTATATGAGGATCGTATGGTTGCTTGACGACCGTGAATCCACCGATGGCTTTTTAAGCCCAATATATGATTAGCAGCTTTGCTGCAACATTAGGTAGTACCGTAACCATGCTACCATTGGAGTGTATCAAATAGCTGGGTCGATATTTATATCCCCACATGGTGTGTATCGGGGGATGGAGATGGTGTGTAGCGGTTGGATGGGTGGGATCTGTGCATATTTGATTACTTTACATCTATTCTGATATTGAATTGGGCTCAGGCCCGAAAAGACTTGCTATTGCATGCTTTTCTATTTTTCGAGGGTTGTACACACTGAGTTTTCAAAAACTCACCCCCTCTTTTATTTTTCTCAGGTGATCCTCAGTAGGTGGTTTGACGGTAGGAGGGACTCTGAGGTGGCCAGCTAGCAAGACGACTTGGACTTGTTTTCTTTAGCATGTAATTTCTAGTATTTTATGTTATTTCAATCCGGATTGTAATAAGGCCTTTCCTCTGGTTATTATTCCGAATTAGGATTAATATTTTTTTATTGGAAGTAGAGCATGGTTTTCCTAAACCATAACTGTTTTTAAATACCACGTTTCCGCAACTCAATTTTTAAATGACAAGTTTTTGTAGATCATCTGTTTCAAATAAGCTTCCGCAACTGAAAAGAGATTTTACAAAGTAATTATTATCATACAAGAAGGAATGGTTTTTATTCAAAGAAGGGTTTTCAATGAAAACAAGGTTTTCGATAAAACACTTCAATGCAACAAGCTGGATCTGGCCATAACGTCCGGGCCGGGTTTGGGGTGTTACATCGTGTCCGCGTTCTAACCTGGTGGGTTATCTGTAGAGATGGATATAAAATGAGAGTGAGCTATGAATCTCATTGCAGGTTCCATCGCAAGAAAATCAAAGCAAACAGTAAATAAAACATACTAAGTAGCAACACATAGAATAATCATAATCAAATAGCAATTCAGAGTATCGATTTTTCAAATCAACCATCGATAGTATCTCAGAGTTCACAGTTTCTTTATGCACGTGCTTATGAATGTCCATACAATTTCAGTATATCAAAATACAGATTCTACCCAACTCCGCTACACACCACAATGGGAGTTCCCCTAAACTCCAACAACCTTGTACACCGGGTTTATGGTTTAACCACCATTAATTATAGATAAACGGCCAATGGGCTATGGATGCATAGCATAATTTGCAAATGGGAACTGCCACTCTGCTATGGATACACAACAAAATTTTGTAGATAAAAACTACCGTTGGGCTGTGGATGCAAAACAAAATTTCGCAGATAAAATCTGCACTGGGTTGTGGATGCAGAACATGTTTGTAGGTAAAAGCTGTCATTAGGTTGTGGATGCACAACATCTTTGCAGTTAAAACAAAAACACTACCACTGGGCAGTGGATGCATGGCAAATTTGCAGATAAACTATCAATATTCCTCCGTACATATCATTCCACCCCATGCAATGCAATATGACATGCTTATAATAAATCAATACGGTAGCAATTAATATGCTTGTAGCAAATCAATACGATAGCAATTAATATACTTATAACAGATCAATAAAGTAGCAATTAATATGTTTATAACATATCAATACGGTAGTAATTTATATGCTTAAAATAGATCAATATGGTAGCAATTAATATGCTTCTAACAAATCAATACATTAGCAAAAGACATTTTTATCATGTGTTCAATTTAACGGTATCATAAGAAATACCGAACATACAATGAGTAATACAGATGCAAAAGGAATATATTATTCACATGTCATGCATATACAATACTAATTCAATCATTCAGATCATGAATTCCAATACTTATATTATTAGAGGTTCAATTGAGAGAAATAAAAATCTAAAAACAGTTCGAAGACTATTTAAAGACTAAACCGAACAAATCATAAAGCTCTAGGCAAAACTGTAAAGTAGGGGTCACACGACTGTGTGGCTAGGCTATGTGAGAAGCTATAGACCGTGTGGAAGGGTTACACGATTGTGTGGCCAGGCTGTGTAACAGACTGTGGCCGTGTGGCAATTGTAAAAATTAACCTACAGTGGAGACACGACCGTGTGGTAGGGCATGTGGAGGGTTCTTGGCCATGTGGTTCACGAACTAGCCTAGGGTTTGCAAGGCACATGGCCATATGGGGGGTCGTGTGGTCCACACTGTAACAACCCTAAATTGACCCTAGTCGAAAAGTGGTTTCGGGACCACAAAACCGAGACACAAAAATAATTAACCGTTACATTCTATGCTTATTATATGTGTAAAAGTATGTGTGAAAGTTTCATGCTATAATTTTGTCATTTTCATGTGAAATTTATTAAATAGGACTTATATGAGATATTTTGAAATATGGTAGGTCATTTTGTAGTGGCCAAATAATAGATAGTGTAAATAAATGGGTTTGCATGTCTAATATCCCACTTTAGTGGTAGTGGCCACCATGTTAATGATGGCAAGCAAAATATGTATTGTTTAATAAAATTTTATGATAATGGTTTAATTTATGAAATAAAGAAATTTAGTAAAATAAGAAAGAGTAATAGAAAAGCAAAAGAAAAACAAAAATATTGGTCTTCATCTTCTCCCTTAGAGCCGAATGTTAAAGAAGAAAGGGGGATATAGCATTCGGTCATCTTAAGCTCAAAAGAAGGTTAGTAATTCATGTTAAATTTTGAAATTTTAGCTTATTTTAAGTTAGTTACTAAGTTCTTTGTTTAGCCCATGTTGAAATTTTGGATTTGGATGGTGAATGAAGCATTCGGTCATAGTTGATAATGAAGAGATATGATCACTTTCTTCATGTTTAGATGAATAAATGTTGATGAGAGAAGTTTGAACTGGTAAGAATTTAATTTGATAGTATTTATATGTGTAATAGCCGAAATTGGATTTGCTTAGTTATTTGCACAAATGTTTTGTGTTTAAATACTAGAAGGTGAGTATTATCATTTAGATGATTTGAAAAGAAAAGGTAAAAGTTTGAATGTCTAGAGGTTCGGTATTATACATGAACTCCAATGGTATGATTTTGAATAATGCAAGAAATAGAATGTGAATAATGTTGAGGCATGGGTGAAAACATTATGTTCGGCTATGATGGTATATTGATGTGTAATTAATCCATTTTGCTAACATTACATAAGGTGATAAATAATAATGATTAGAAGTGTATTGGTAAATATGATTTTTATTTTATTAAGTGATCAATGTCGTATGTGGGTTATGATTAGTTTAAGTGACTAAGTAATGTGTTTTGTTTCATTAAGGTTAAGTATATCTTTGGTATACGAGTAAGTGTATATCTTGTGCGTAGCTATGTTTTGAGATGGCCGAATATAAAGGGCAAAGTTTATATTAGACTTATATTAAGGATGTAGTCATAAAATACATATACACCATGGATACATGTACAATCGGTTATATAGATTTGAATGTATAGCACTAGGGTAATATAAATGCATGGAGTAAATTAGTGATAATCTACTTGGGACAGCAGCAGTAAGGTGATTTTAGAAAATCACCATAAATTGTAGGAGTTGAATTAGATGCTGAATAAATTATGTAATTGAAGCTTGATGAGTCTAGTTTTCTATAGTAGAAACCGTGAAAGTAAAAGAATTACCGATCACGAGATATTTGAAGTAATGTGGGACAGAGTCAAAATGACTTCTAGATCCTCTGTTCTGTTTTTATAAAATCACTATAAAGTGTATAAAAATGGTCTTAGAATAAATTTTATATGCTTAGACTCCTTAATGAGTCTAGTTTCAAATGAAATAAGTGAGAACATATATTGAATTTTGTAAAATGAGAAATTTGATTCGTAGTGAAGAGTGGTCAGTTTAGTCAAGCAGTGAAACAAGGTGAACTTTAAGAAAAATCTGGTATTGTTGGGCTAAACTAAAAATTATAAAAATTTTATGGATAATAGATAAATGAGTCTTCTGTCAAGAAAAATTTACGGCAATCGATTTGGAGTTTCTTAACTCCAATTATAAATACTTTACTGACTGTTGCTCAGGAAATTAGCTTATAGGGAAATTGTAATTATATTGTAAGCATTAAAGAAAATTTGTTAATGAATTATTTATCAATTTTTATAAAGCTTACTATAATCTATATGTGTGAAAGCCGAATCTATATGTATTACATTCTGAAAGTAATACTTTAATAATCGATTAATGACTAGTTTAAATTTGTTGAATTTAAGCTCAAGAGCATAGGGGGGCAATTTCAGATAAGGGGAAAGAGAAAGTAGCCGAGTAGCCACTCCGCAACCGTTCAAGTATATCCGAGCTAAGTCTTCGAGTATTGGAACTTAGTTTATGAGTTGATAAATCATGATCATATTTAAGCATAACAATTAGTCTATGACATAATGGTTCTACTTGATTTATGTAGTGAGATAAATAGCTTGTACTCATGATTTATAATTGAATAGTTATTGAAATTGTGTTGAATGGCAAATCGAAATCGTGCCCTTATATATGTCTATTAAATCGAAAGTGGAATGGTTATTAAGCTTGTTGTGCTTGTGTTCTACTAATGTGAATGAAATACCGATGTGTTATGATGATAAGGCATGTGCATGATAAATTGGGATTTTAACCGGGCTAAGACCCGCAGGCCTTGTGTGAGTGTTATATCCGGGTCAATCCCCGAAGGCATTTATGCTGGTCGTTATATCCGGGCTAAGTCCCGAAGGCATACGTGCTAGTTGTTATATCCGGGCTAAGTCCCGAAGGCATTCGTGCTAGTTGCTACATCCGGGCTATGTCCCGAAGACATTCGTGCTGATTTAGAAATTGTGGTACGGCTGTAATAATTCCAAATAAGTGCGCTCGAAATTCTAAGATGATAAGGTATGTTTCATATATATATATATATATATATATATACATTATAAAGGTTGATTTGGTTTTAAATGTATTCATTAAATGGATTAGTGAACTCCGGTTGGATCTTAGGGTTTTATGAAATATTTAGCTTATTCAAGTGAAATTGTTGTTGACTTAAATGAAATTTAGTCGATTTGACTCGTGTGCGTGATGAATATAATGATTGAAGTGTGAGGTAACATGATCATGGAGTTTTATGCTTATGTATTTATTTATCTTATGAATGTTATGTTTTAGTTGTAAATGATTTCATTACTTAAACTTACTAAGCATCGAAATGCTTACTCTGTCGTTTAAATTCTCTGTTTTATAGATCTCGTTCGTTAGCTATCGATCTCGGGGATTTCAAAGACAAATTCATCCACACTATCTAAGCCCATTTGATACCTTGTAGTTGAACTTTAAAAGTGGCATGTATAGGATTGACTTTTGATGTTAAATACGTATCTTTTTGGTGATGTGTATATATATATATATAGCCATGCGAAAATGGCTTGTTAAGTTATTATATAAGTTCCATCTAGTTAGTATGTATGTGTAGTTGATATGTAATTAATGTTTTAAATATTTTGATCGAATGGAACTTATGAAGGAATCGAGATAATTATTAACTTACGATGACTCATTGTCTATTGGTATTCAAATGGAATTATCTACTTGTTTGGTAATACTTCTTAAATCCTTCCGGTGACGGATACGGGATTAGGAGTGTTACATTTTATTGGTATCAGAGCTACGGTTTACTCGATTCTAGGACTACCGTAGCATGTGTGAGTCTAACTATACATGCCATTAAGTGTTAATACGATAGTGTGATGATTTCTGACAGTTTAAAATGTGTGTTTTTGTTAGTAATGGATCCCGATCCTAATCGAGTGGTAGCTGACGATGTGGAGAGTGTAGCGCTGCTCCCCGCGCACGCGGGGCGGCGCCGATGGACTCTCCCTATTGCGAGCAATCAAAATGACGAGGCTAGACAAGCCTTTTATAATGTGATGAATGATTGGTTTAACCAATACATTCGAACTAATACTGTTTGTTCCACAACCCCACTCCCGACTAATACATCCTCGCACACCGCAGATCCTCCAGAATCGACAGGATGAGGTTAAACAAGCCCCGCTTGTGTAATCCGAAAGCACGGGGCTACTGAATTTAAAGCTACAGACAGCGATGATGCCGAGCAAGCTAAATTTTGGTTGGACAACACTATCCGGGTACTTGATGAACTATCTTGCACACCCGAGGAATGCCTAAAGTGTACTATCTCTTTGTTACGTGATTCTGCCTACTATTGGTGGAATACGTTGATTTCTGTTGTGCCCAGAGAGCGGGTAACTTGGGATTTTTTCCAAACCGAGTTTCGAAAAAAGTATATCAGCCAGAGATTCATTGATCAAAAACGGAAAGAATTTCTTGAACTTAAACAAGGTTCCATGACGATTCATCGATTATGAACGAAAGTTTGTGAGGCTTAGCCAGACGCTTTCGAGAATGCGCTTTCTTGTTGTCGTAATGTGTAAACGCTTTGAAGATGGTTTGAATGAAGATATAAAGTTGTATGTTGGCATTTTAGAGATCGTAGAGTTCGTAGTACTTGTCAAGCGAGCTTGCAAAGCCGAATAGCTCGGTAAGGAGAAAAGAAAAGCTGAAATGGGAGCCAAAGAGTTTCGTAAGAGATCTTCGGGAAAGCCCTTTCAACGGTCATCGAAGAAATTTAGAGATGATTCTCGCGATCCAAAGACACTTCAGTTTTTTCAGAGACGAGATCGCGATCGACCCCACAGTGCGCGAGTCACGCGAGTCACTTGATTGCCAGTGTGGGAAATGATCGTCGGGACAGGACAGAGTGTCAGTATTGTGGTAAATGGCATTCGGGGAGTTGTAGATTCCATGACCGCTCCTGCTATAAGTGTGGATCAGCTGGCCACTTTATCAAGGATTGCCCGAGACTGTCTGAGCAGAATGTAAAGCAGAGTGGGAAACCGGGTGCTACTACTGCTCGAGGTAGACCATCTAGAAATGCAGGGAATGTTAGCGGCGGTCAGAGAGGATCTAGAGATGCTACAACCAGATCTGAGGCTCATGCTCCAGCTAGAGCTTATGCTATACGAGCACGCGAGGATGCTTCTTCGCCAGATGTTATTACGGGTACTTTTACTCTCTTTGATACTGATGTGATTGCTTTGATAGACCCCGGTTCTACTCATTCATATGTATGTGAGACCTTAGCATCCAGTAAGACTCTACCTATCGAGTCTACTGAGTTCGTAATCCGAGTGTCAAATCCCTTGGGTCATTATGCATTTGTTAATAAGGTGTGTAAGAAATGTCCCCTAGAAATCCGAGGTTCCTATTTTCCGGCCGATTTGATGCTTTTACCATTTGATGAATTTGATGTTATCCTCGGTATGGATTGGTTGACCGTCCATGATGCAGTTGTGAATCGCAAAAGAAAGACTATTGATTTGAGATGCGCAAACAACGATATAATCCGAGTTGAGTCTACTGATATGAGCGGGTTGCCAGCAGTTATATCTTCGATGCTGGCCCAAAAATTTGTTAAAAAGGGGTGTGAGGCATATCTTGCGTACGTACTTGATAGTAAGGAACCAGAAAAGAAGCTTGAATCGGTGCCAGTGGTTTGTGAGTATTCAGATTTTTTCCTGAGGATTTACCAGGATTACCACCCGTTCGAGAAGTTGAATTCGGCATTGAACTAGTACCTGGTACCACACCAATTTCAATGGCTTCGTATCGTATGGTACCAACGGAATTGAAAGAATTGAAAACTCAGTTGAAAGAGTTGACGGATAGAGGTTTTGGTCGACTGAGTTTTTCACCTTGGGGTGCACCAGTTTTGTTTGTAAAGAAGAAGGACGGAACCTTGAGAATGTGCATCGACTATCGTCAATTGAATAAGGTGACCATAAAGAATAAATATCCGTTACCACGTATTGATGATTTGTTTGATCAGTTAAAGGGAGCCTCAGTGTTTTCAAAGATAGATTTGAGATCGGGTTATTATCAACTGCGAGTTCGAGACTCAGATATACCCAAAATCGCTGAGAATGAGATACGGTCACTACGAGTTCTTAGTGATGCCGTTTGGACTTACTAATGCCCCTGCGGTATTTATGGATCTGATGAATCGAATTTTCAGACAATATTTGGACCAGTTTTTGGTTGTGTTTATAGACGACATCTTGATTTATTCACGCGACGAAACCGAACATGCCGAGCACCTGAGATTAGTGTTGCAGATTTTACGGGATAAACAGTTGTATGCTAAGTTCAGTAAATGTGAGTTCTGGTTAAGCGAAGTTAGCTTTTTGGGACACGTAGTATCTGCATCAGGTATTAGAGTTGATCCGAGCAAAATTTCAGCCATTCTTGATTGGAAGCCCCCAAGGAATATTACTGAAGTCTGGAGCTTTTTGGGACTTGCCGGTTACTACAGACGCTTTGTAAAAGGTTTCTCGATGGTAGCCACACCAATGACGAGATTACTTCAGAAAGATGTTAAGTTCGATTGGTCAGAGAAATGTCAGAAAAGTTTTGATCAATTGAAAACTTATTTGACTAAAGCCCCAGTATTAGTACAACCTGTATCCGGTAAAGAATTTGTCATTTACAGTGATGCATCCTTGCTTGGGCTGGGTTGTGTATTGATGCAAGAAGTTCGGGTGGTAGCTTATGCCTCAAGACAATTGAAGCCGCATGAGAAAAACTATCCGACTCATGATCTCGAGCTAGCTGCCATTGTTTTTGCTTTAAAAATATGGCGTCATTACTTGTTTGGTGAGAAGTG
Source organism: Gossypium anomalum (assembly GCA_025698475.1). NCBI lineage: Eukaryota > Viridiplantae > Streptophyta > Magnoliopsida > Malvales > Malvaceae > Gossypium > Gossypium anomalum. The sequence continues at coordinate 10,262,370 of CM046961.1, forward strand.
CCATATATATTCGGATCACAAAAGTCTCAAATATTTGATGACTCAAAGAGATTTGAATCTGCGACAAAGACGTTGGCTTGAGTTGTTAAAAGATTACGAGCTTGTCATTGATTATCACCCGGGTAAGGCTAATGTGGTTGCGGATGCTTTAAGTCGTAAATCACTGTTTGCTTTACGAGCGATGAATGTACACCTGTCTGTTTTATCTGATAATGTGTTAGTAGCAGAATTAAGGGCCAAACCATTGTTGATTTATCAAATTTGTGAAGCTCAGAAAGTCGATGATGAATTGGTGGCAAAACGGGCTGAGTGTGTTTCGAATATGGAATCTGAATTTCAAATAGATGATGACGATTGTTTGAGGTTCAGAAGTCGATTGTGCATTCCAAGAAATTCAGAACTTATTTCGATGATTCTGAACGAAGCTCACTGTAGCCGAATGTCAATTCACCCGGGGAGTACGAAAATGTACAACAACCTGAAACGTCAGTTTTGGTGGCGTAGTATGAAAAGAGACATTTCTGAGTTTGTTTCAAAGTGCTTGATATGTCAACAAGTAAAAGCGGAACACCAAGTACCCTCAGGATTACTTCAACCGATCATGATACCATAATGGAAGTTTGATCGAGTCACGATGGATTTTGTATCGGGGTTGCCATTGTCATCAAGCAAGAAAGATGCGATCTGGGTTGTTGTTGATAGACTGACGAAATCAGCTCATTTTATTCCTGTACGTACGGATTATTCCCTTGACAAGCTAGCTGAAATGTATGTATCTCAGATTGTAAGGTTACATGGAGTACCTATTTCTATTGTATCAGATAGAGATCCGAGATTCACATCGCGATTTTGGAAGAAATTACAAGAAGCCTTGGGTACCAAGCTGCATTTTAGCACCTTTTCATCCTCGGTCGATGGCCAATCCGAGCGGATAATTCAGATACTCGAAGATATGTTGAGATGTTGCATTCTTGAGTTTAGTGGTTCGTTGGAACGGTATTTACCTTTGATCGAATTTGCCTATAACAATAGTTTTCAATCTAGCATTAAGATGGCACCTTACGAAGCTTTGTATGGTCGTAAATGCCGTACACCGTTATTTTGGACCGAGCTCGGTGATAGTAAAATTTTCGTGGTTGATTTGATTAAAGATGCTTTGAATGCAAAGTAAAAGTAATCCGTGAAAGTCCGAAGCGACTTCGATCGTCGTAAGTCGTATGCGGATTTAAAACGGAAGGACATCGAGTATCAGGTCGGAGACAAAGTTTTTCTTAAAGTTTCACCTTGGAAAAAAAATGCTCAGATTTGGTCGTAAAGGCAAATTGAGTCCGAGGTTCATCAGGCCGTATGAAGTATCTGAACGAATTGGACCAGTCGCATACAGATTGATATTACCCCCTGAATTTGAAAAGATTCACAACGTTTTTCATGTCTCGATGCTTCGACGGTATAGATCCGATCCGTCGCACATAATAAATCCAACAGAGGTTGAAATTCAGTCCGATTTGAGTTATGAAAAAGAACCGATTCGTATCCTAGCTCGCGAAGTAAAAGAGTTACGAAACAAAAATGTTCCGTTAGTAAAGGTATTATGGCTCAAACACGGGATGGAAGAAGCTACTTGGGAACCCGAGAACTCTATGAAAGAGCGATATCCTAACTTATTCACTGGTAAGATTCTCGGGGACGAAAATTCTTTATGTGGGGGAGAGTTGTAACAACCCTAAATTGACCCTAGTCGGAAAGTGGTTTCGGGACCACAAAACCGAGACATAAAAATAATTAACCGTTACATTCTATGCTTATTATATGTGTAAAAGTATGTGTGAAAGTTTCATGCTATAATTTTGTCATTTTCATGTGAAATTTATTAAATAGGACTTATATGAGATATTTTGAAATATGGTAGGTCATTTTGTAGTGGCCAAATAATAGATAGTGTAAATAAATGGGTTTGCATGTCTAATATCCCACTTTAGTGGTAGTGGCCGGCCATGTTAATGATGGCAAGCAAAATATGTATTGTTTAATAAAATTTTATGATAATGGTTTAATTTATGAAATAAAGAAATTTAGTAAAATAAGAAAGAGTAATAGAAAAGCAAAAGAAAAACAAAAATATTGGTCTTCATCTTCTCCCTTAGGAGCCGAATGTTAAAGAAGAAAGGGGGATATAGCATTCGGTCATCTTAAGCTCAAAAGAAGGTTAGTAATTCATGTTAAATTTTGAAATTTTAGCTTATTTTAAGTTAGTTACTAAGTTCTTTGTTTAGCCCATGTTGAAATTTTGGATTTGGATGGTGAATGAAGCATTCGGTCATAGTTGATAATAAAGAGATATGATCACTTTCTTTATGTTTAGATGAATAAATGTTGATGAGAGAAGTTTGAACTGGTAAGAATTTAATTTGATAGTATTTATATGTGTAATAGCCGAAATTGATTTGCTTAGTTATTTGCACAAATGTTTTGTGTTTAAATACTAGAAGGTGAGTATTATCATTTAGATGATTTGAAAAGAAAAGGTAAAAGTTTGAATGTCTAGAGGTTCGGTATTATACATGAGCTCCAATGGTATGATTTTGAATAATGCAAGAAATAGAATGTGAATAATGTTGAGGCATGGGTGAAAACATTATGTTCGCTATGATGGTATATTGATGTGTAATTAATCCATTTTGCTAACATTACATAAGGTGATAAATAATAATGATTAGAAGTGTATTGGTAAATATGATTTTTATTTTATTAAGTGATCAATGTCGTATGTGGGTTATGATTAGTTTAAGTGACTAAGTAATGTGTTTTGTTTCATTAAGGTTAAGTATATCTTTGGTATACGAGTAAGTGTATATCTTGTGCGTAGCTATGTTTTGAGATGGCCGAATATAAAGGGCAAAGTTTATATTAGACTTATATTAAGGATGTAGTCATAAAATACATATACACCATGGATACATGTACAATCGGTTATATAGATTTGAATGTATAGCACTAGGGTAATATAAATGCATGGAGTAAATTAGTGATAATCTACTTGGGACAGCAGCAGTAAGGTGATTTTAGAAAATCACCATAAATTGTAGGAGTTGAATTAGATGCTGACTAAATTATTTAATTTAAGCTTGATGAGTCTAGTTTTCTATAGTAGAAACCGTGAAAGTAAAAGAATTACCAATCATGAGATATTTGAAGTAATGTGGGATAGAGTCAAAATGACTTCTAGATCCTCTGTTCTGTTTTTATAAAATCACTATAAAATGTATAAAAATGGTCTTAGAATAAATTTTATATGCTTAGACTCCTTAATGAGTCTAGTTTCAAATGAAATAAGTGAGAACATATTTTGAATTCTGTACAATGAGAAATTTGATTCATAGTGAAGAGTGGTCAGTTTAGTCAAGCAGTGAAACAAGGTGAACTTTAAGAAAAATCTGGTATTGTTGGGCTAAACTAAAAATTATAAAAATTTTATGGATAATAGATAAATGAGTCTTCTGTCAAGAAAAATTTACGGCAATCGATTTGGAGTTTCGTAACTCCAATTATAAATACTTTACTGACTGTTGCTCAGGAAATTAGCTTATAGGGAAATTGTAATTATATTGTAAGCATTAAAGAAAATTTGTTAATGAATTATTTATCAATTTTTATAAAGCTTACTATAATCTATATGTGTGAAAGCCGAATCTATATGTATTACATTCTGAAAGTAATACTTTAATAATCGATTAATGACTAGTTTAAATTTGTTGAACTTAAGCTCAAGAGCATAGGGGGGCAATTTCAGATAAGGGGAAAGAGAAAGTAGCCGAGTAGCCACTCCGCAACCGTTCAAGTATATCCGAGGTAAGTCTTCGAGTAGTGGAACTTAGTTTATGAGTTGATAAATCATGATCATATTTAAGCATAACAATTAGTCTATGACATAATGGTTCTACTTGATTTATGTTGTGAGATAAATAGCTTGTACTCATGATTTATAATTGAATAGTTATTGAAATTGTGTTGAATGGCAAATCGAAATCGTGCCCTTATATGTGTCTATTGAACCGAAAGTGGAATGGTTATTAAGCTTGTTGTGCTTGTGTTCTAGTAATGTGAATGAAATACCGATGTGTTATGATGATAAGACATGTGCATGATAAATTGGGATTTTAACCGGGCTAAGACCCGCAGGCCTTGTGTGAGTGTTATATCCGGGTCAATCCCCGAAGGCATTTATGCTAGTCGTTATATCCGGGCTAAGTCCCGAAGGCATACGTGCTAGTTGTTATATCCGGGCTAAGTCCCAAAGGCATTCGTGCTAGTTGCTACATCCGGGCTAAGTCCCGAAGACATTCGTGCTGATTTAGAAATTGTGGTACGGCTGTAATAATTCCAAATAAGTGCGCTCGAAATTCTAAGATGATAAGGTATGTTTCATATATATATATATACATTGTAAAGGTTGATTTGGTTTTAAATGTATTCGTTAAATGGATTAGTGAACTCCGGGTTGGATCTTAGGGTTTTATGAAATATTTAGCTTATTCAAGTACTGAAATTGTTGACTTAAATGAAATTTAGTCGATTTGACTCTGTGCGTGAAATATAATGATTGAAGTGTGAGATAACATGATCATGGAGTTTTATGCTTATGTATTTATTTATCTTATGAATGTTATGTTTTAGTTGTAAATGATTTCATTACTTAAACTTACTAAGCATCAAAATGCTTACTCTGTCGTTTAAATTCTCTATTTTATAGATCTCGTTCGTTAGCTATCGATCTCGGGGATTTCAAAGACAAAGTCATCCACACTATCTAAGCCCATTTGGTACCTTGTAGTTGAACTTTAAAAGTGGCATGTATAGGATTGACTTTTGATGTTAAATACGTATCTTTTTGGTGATGTGTATATATATATATAGCCATGCGAAAATGGCTTGTTAAGTTATTATATAAGTTCCATCTAGTTAGTATGTATGTGTAGTTGATATGTAATTAATGTTTCAAATATTTTGATCGAATGGAACTTATGAAGGAATCGAGATAATTATTAACTTACGATGACTCATTGTCTATTGGTATTCAAATGGAATTATCTACTTGTTTGGTAATACTTCTTAAATCCTTCCGGTGACGGATACGGGATTAGGAGTGTTACACACACGCCCATGTGGCATGTCTTGTGGCCCTAATCCTAGTCATGGTTTGCCTTGATTCACTTGGTTAAGAACACATACCTTTCACCAAGTCCAATTAACATTCTTTACGCTCGATTCTGGTCCGATGCACCTCAATTTGGTCCTTCAACCAACATATGTACACAATTAGCAATTGACTTCAAGATTGGAAAGATTTGCAAAAGAGTTGCCAAAATTTCAAATAAATTGACTGATCGAATCAAATATTAAAATGAGAGATTCATACGGAGAAGTTATTAATTCAAATCATAGAAGCAAGGTGTGTTTACCATTTCTAGGCAAGAATAAGGATACCTTTAGTGGAAAAGATAAACTCAATGGAAAGAACAATTGAATGGAGGATGTTTTAATCCGAGAAAACAAAAATAAACAATAATAAGAAAGATGAAAAATATAATGTAAAGAAGAGGGAAAGAAAATAAAAAGAGAATAAATAGAAAGATGGAGAGCAAATTCTATTGGGATTTGAAAAGGGACAATATGAAAATCTAATTAGGAAAAGAAGAGAAAAAGATAGTGGAATTCTAATTCTATTGGAATTTTGAGGAAGAGAAATGGAAGGCTCGAACTTAAGTCACTTGGGTGGATACTAGCCCTTTAACCATTAGGCCTGAAGCCTATTTCTTGCTTAATTTTGACACTTGATTGTACATATTGTTTCTTTTTGGGAGACTTTCTGATTTTCCAAAATAAAAAAGGGTGAAGGGCTCAAACCTAGGCTCTCTATGAGTACTGATGCTTTAACTATTGAGTCTGTTGCTCATTTCTGGTTTGTTTTAAATACTAAACTGTATATATATGCTTCACGGTGTTACGGTCAAAATCAAAAAATTAAAAGGGAAATGAGAGGCTCAAACCTAAGTCCTTAAGATAGATGCTCTAACTCTTAACCATTAAGCGTCAAACTCATTTCTTACTTAATTTTATTTCTTAACCATATATATTTATTTTAGGGGTCTAACTTTTACCCTATTTTATCAAAAATAATACAATTGAAGGAAATGAGTTCGAACTTGGATCTCTAGGAAGGGCTCTCTAACACTTAACAAATAAATTATCCCCAAAATTTTCCATGATGACATATTTACACATTTCTAAATTAATATCCTATTTTATGACTCTTCACATACGCCAAAATCATTCTTATTAGTAACTTTATGCAACCAAAATATACATAATACTTTATTAGTTAATAAGGCATTTCATAACCACTCATTTCTACCTCAACTTTGTTTATGACTTATTTCAACACCTTTCAAACATAGCGTTTACACGTATTCATTTCACAATAAATCTCATATTTATTCATGATTTTCATATTTATCTCACTGACTCATTATCTCTACAACTTAATCCATGGTAATCCCCTTACATTCATATGCATGCTTATTTTCATATTAAAGTTAATTTTTTATTAAACCTCTAAATATTTCAGAATAGGAGTAAGGGTATCCAAGGGTACTTACACTACTTCTTAACCACTTAGGCCAATAATTTTCTTAATTAACAATCGCACAATGATAACCTTATAAATTGAGGTGTGACAACTCTTGGTTTTACAAACCCAATTCTTCTAACTCGATTTTTGGAGTGTGACATGGATCACATGTAAATCCTTGCTAAATCTATGTTAATCACATCACCATCTATCTAGAAGCCCATTTTTCCTCTTGAGTGGCCAACCATAACAAGATGAATGTAGGCCTTGTTCAAGATTTAAGGCCAAACGAATCATACTCATCAATAAACATTTGTCCTTAGTGTTAAGATGTATCTACTTCCTCTTCCTCCGAAAATCTCCCACTACGCTAACCATTCCTTTTTTTTTTTCTTCTCCTCTTTGAGCTCAAAAAATTGTAATTTCCATCTTGATTGTAAAAGGAATGATTGAGAAAAAGCATTGACAATGAAAGCTCGGTCATATTATATAAACAATCGTTTACCATCTATAAAAAAAAAAAAAAACCTCTTAACAAATAAGTTTACTAATTAATAAAAATAACTACTATTACATAAATTTTCTTTTATCGTTTCTCTTCTTCATCTAGTAACCACCTTTTTCACTTCTTTTTTATAGTGACCATCAATCCACCGAAAGCTAAAAATATTGTTTCGCACAAACCACTAAATTTTCCACAACCAACCAACACCCAATTTTCAGATTTCTCATAAAGCAAAGTGATTATAGTGGTCAAATATCAAATCAAATCAAAATTAAAACAAAAGCGATTATATTAGTCAAATATCGAATCAAATCAAAAATAAAATAATAAATAATCATATGTTTTAGTGAAAAAGATGCATGCATTGGAGGCCTAAAATGTAATCGGAGATCTCTAATTGCCAGCTAATTGAATCATGAATCTACCAACTCCACAATGAGGTGTCTTTCTTAATGTTTCTGATCTGATAGCTCCAATTTTAATCGGCGACTTTTTTTTGACACTTCCATTCTGTTCAATTTGAATTTAAACAATTAAAATACTTTTATTTATCAAATCAAATAAATTCTTTTGAAATCAAACCCACCTCATTAAACAGACAATGCACTTTCTCCAAAAATAATAATTCCATGTTATTTAACCTTCTTAGTTTTTGCATGGATTGGTTTTTTAAGATAATATGCAAAAAAGCCATTAAACTATTTTACCTTTTTTAGAAAAGCTCTTATACTTTTTTTTTTTTTATATCTAAATAAATCCTTCAACTTTAACCTAAATCCAACTAAACAGCTATTGCATAAAAGTATACTTGTACTGCATTTTAAAGTATTTAATATTTAACATTATTAAAAATATCACATCAATAATTAGTTTTTAAGTAAAAACATAGGGGCTTATTTGAATACCAGCTAAACTTTAAGGGTGTAATAAAATAAAATAAATATGTAAAAAAAGATGTAACAACAAATAGCAGTTACTGATACTAAGAATATTAAATGTTGAATTCTTATATATTATAATTGTGTAAATATATGTGGGTGCAAATGTAAGAAAAAGCCTTGATGTCTGTACCTTTGATTTTTACTATAGTATTTTATAATTATAAAAAAAAACATAAACATTAAAATATGAACCGTTGATTTTTGTTTTGTTAGCAAATGGTTACAAATAAATGTGTCCGGAAAACAGCGCATATAGACAAAGCGGGCTCCGTCCCGGGAAAAACGGGCTGTACTCTTATTGCCAACACCAACGTTCCAACGGTGGGGTCTTTTGCACATGCCTCCATGTGAAAATCAATTCTTTTTTATTTATTCATTTGCCCTTAATTTCTATTTAAATTTTGATTTCATTTACCATTAATCTTCATTCATTCCCAAATCTCCCACTCTCATTCCTCCGTCAGTGCCTTTCACGCTCCCCCATTTGGATTTTTTTTTATAGTAATTAGATTGTAATATAAAAAAAATTGTTTGAAAATTATATTTATATAATAGAGTTTCGACTAACTGATAAAGTTCAGAATTTGAGAAGTTTAAAGTTTTAGGCAGGGTTGAAGTTAAAAGGAAAAAAATTTGGGGATTAGAATTAAATTGTATATTTTTATGATAGTAGAAGTGTAATTTTATTATTTTAATAGTTTATATTTTTATAACTTTTATAGAATTAAATCATTTTTTATCATTTTGATGTCAATGTGTAACTTTATTATTATTAATTTAAAATTTTATAAATTATAAACGGACCTAAATGAAAAAAATTTCATTTTAAGGGGTCGAGCCCCTACCAACCTAGGTATAAATTTTATTATGGAAGTTTTTTTAGATTTATTATATAAAAAAAGATAGAAAATATTATTATAGTATTATTAATTAATTTTTGGTTAAAACATATCAATAATTCCTATATTTTTCGTAAATTTTAAATTTAATCTCTTTATTTTTATTTTTAAGAATTCAATTCTTTTACTTTTCAAATTTTAAAATTCAGGTCCAATAATTCACACAGTTAATATTATTTTGCTAAATTCATATCCATTATAACATCACTTTTTTTACTTACATAACTATCAAACGGGTTTTTTTTTATTTGAAATTTTCACATCAATAAATTTAAAAAGTTTAGCAACTTAACCTGAATTTTTAAATATGAAAAGTAGATAACTATATTCCTAAAAATAGAAGTACATGGATTAAATTCTTGACTTTTAAAGAATAAAGAGATTTATGGCCTATTTTAACCTTACTTTAAAAAAATGATTTTTAAATCTTTTTCTAAATGAATTAATGTCCAATTAACTCTTGGTTTAATAGGTATTTTCTTCTATGGTTCATATTTTGGATTGGTTCATCCCTGTAATATGGAATAATGGATAATGGGACGAACTAAGTTATGGGCATGAAAGTGTAAGAACTCAAGGGGGCCCGCCTCCTCTTTCTTTGTCTGATTCACAAGGAAGGGTCTCGTTGAATTCTTAATTATCATTATCATAATATTTTGGTCGTATAAATGACAACAAATAGATCATTTTTTTTCAATGATTTTTTTGAAAAATAAATTCAATTTCAATTAATTGATTCATAGCGTCTGCTCTTCGATAGTATTTATCAATACTTTCAAGGTTAGTAGTATCAAATAAAACAATATCCTATAATAGGCCAGATAAATTACTTTTTCAATCTAAAAATACAATAAAATATACTTATAAAGCACAATACATGTTTATATTACTTTTTGGGTCTAAAAATACACTAAAGCACAATATATGTTTCCATTTCTCATAACATGCTATCGATTTTTTGGGTGGTCTGGGGAAGTCGGAATAGGAGAGCATTCATCTTGGAGTGGGCCTACTACTTAGATGCTTTCAGCAGTTATCCGCTCTGCGCTTAGCTACCCAACGTTTACTGTGGGCACGATAATTAGTACACCAGAGGTGCGTCCTTCCCGGTCCTCTCGTACTAGGGAAAAGATCCTCTCCATGCTTTAACGCTCACACCAAATATGGATCAAACTGTCTCACGACATTCTGAACCCAACTCACGTACCACTTTAATGGGCAAACAATGTTCATTATTTTGAAGTTTTTTCTTTTAAATACATTATTTGAAGTATTAAAAAGGGTGTTGAACTGTCGATTTTATTATCGCTTTTAGCTCCAAATTGTACTTAAATTAAGGACAGATATAATGGTCAAGTTAATATTAAATTTGCAAGTCAAAAAATGTTTTATAATTATTAAAATTAGTCAATAAGGTATAGTAATTTTTTCATGATCAGAGATGGCAGAAAGAGATTATTTAGGTTAAATGTAAATTTTGATGAATAAAAACTTAAGTAATGCAAGTCGATTGTTACTTAATTAGTAAAATTTTTAATAAATGTATATTTTATTCTTGTGAATCCACTCTCATTGCATTATTGGCATCAAAAGATCTAAAACATTGTAACATTACGTTATTGCAAGCCATGTTTAGTACTAATGAATTTTTATAGAAAAAATCTCACCAATATTAAAATTCGAATTTCATACATGCACATCAACATCTTAAGAAAATAGTGAAAAGAGATTCCATTTAGAAAGAATAACTTTGTCAATTATCATTGTAACAGCCCAAATTCGCCCGGGCCCATGAAACAAATAAAAATAAAAAGGGGTTCATTTACAGTCTATTTACAATAAACAGGCCTCAAGGCCTGATAAGCCCAAAATTGCTACACTTGTGACCCACTTGGTCTAAACCCGATAGCCTATGCTCGGTTACACTCAACCCACAAATGGGCACGGCCCAAGGAGGCCCAAATTACAAACAGAGGATGGAAGACCTAGGGTTTCTGAAACCCTAGGCGCCGCAAACGCTAGAGGAAGGTTCCAGAATTTGCGCCGCAGGCACGCCAATCGTCACACCCTTTTTTCGCCGTTCCAGTGACCTTCATCGTCACCTCCAGCAGTGCCGTGATTCCAGGTTTCGTGATCAGCGCATAAATCAATGCCAGCCCACTCCTCGCCGTAAGATCCTCGATGGTACATGCAAAAAAGGGAAAGAGGAATAGCAAAAACGAATGCAAATATGGCAAGAATCAAGTAGAGAATATACGAATCTGTAAATAGAGGCTATAAAAGCCAAATGATTTCATTGTAAAAGGGTTTTTTTTTATATATACATACGAAAATATATACAAAAGAGAACAGATATACGGATATTCAGAAAAAAATTCAAGCAGTTTCTTTAAAAGGTGACTTAAGTTTCATATTCTGTTATCTATGTTTCAACAGGTATGCGAGTTATTTTGGTGAAAATTGGTATTCTAAAATGGAAAAAGGGGTTACCTGCGATTCACCAAGGAAAGTGAAGGTTTTGAACCTTTCAAACCGTCGTATATGGTGGTGCGTGTAGCGCATAAACGCATGAACCCGGTGACCGGAGTCTGGTCTGACAGAGGTCGGAGAAACCCGAAAAGGCTCTCCTATTCTCCTTTTCAGAAAATTTTCTTTTTTTTTTTTTGTAAACATAGAACCAAATGAATTTTCAAACTTTTTTTTGTATTTATTAATAGCCCATACGACGTCGTTTTAGAATGGCTGTTTAATAACCAAAACGGCGTCGTTCCAAAGTAAGGATTCGCGTGTTGACCCGTGACTCGGGGAGGATCCGCTTTTTTTTGGAAAATGGGCTAATTGCCCAATTAATCTTTCCGCATTTTTAATCTTTACAATTTCATTTTATTTTTATTCAAATTCGGCCCTAATCTTTTGTATTTGTTTCAATTTAATCTTAATGGCCATTAAAATCCATTCTGAAGAACGACGTCGTTTTGGGATTAGGGCAAATTGCCCAGTGAGTCCCTTGTAGTTTTGAATGCGTTCCAATTAGGCCTAAATTTTTTGTTATTTTAAAATTAACCCTAGAATTTTAGTTTTATTTAATTTTAACCCTTTTAAATATTTTTGCATAATTTATTTGTTAAATACCTTATATATTATTTATTTTTATAAATATTAGTTATACAAAATAGTATATATTATGTTTTATTTATATATTATCCATTATATTATTTTTATTGTTATACATTTTATTTATAAATTTTATTATACATTATATTTTACTATATATTATTCCTTGCATTTTTTATTTTTTTATGAATTATGTATTATTTTATTATTCATTAATTGTGCAAAATTTTAAGTTTTTTTTTAATTATTATTAAATAATAGTACATATATATTATCCTTATTTTATGATAGTTATCATATTATTCATATTTCATTATTTTTATTTATATATTACATGTCATATATTATTATATATTATTCCCTATATTATCTTCCTTTTATTATATATGTTATTTCATTATTTATTATTTATTAGTATATAAAAATTCAATTTGTAAATTATTATAAACTAATACATATATTGTTATTATATATATTTAATGTCTATATTTAAAATTTACTACAAAATTCTGTTTCTAATTTAACATCCTCTTTTATAAATACATCAAGCTATTATATTAAATAATATATATTTTTTAAATTTCTTCTATTACATATATTGATTAATATTTTTTTATTGTTTTCATTCTGTTTTTTTTATCCATCTTTTATTAGGTATTGTTTTAACACGCTAATTTCATCTTATAAATTATTTGTTATTTATCATGTTATTTATTTATGGTTATGTATTCATGTGCAAATTGATCATTTTATGTTATTATCTTAAGAATATATTCTCATGAAGTATTATCATATATGTTTAATATTCATTATTCTTGTTGCTTTGTACTTTTGTACAAAATGTCATGTTATTTGTAATTATGTATGTATAGGAATGTTAAAGTATATTGTGTGATTTATGTCATATTTACCATTTTCAACGTTATATTTGCATGAAATGTTAAAACATGTAGTTTAATTAATCCAATATTGGTTTTTCGTAATAGGTTAAATGCATCATTGTTTTTATTTTTAAATTTCATTTAATCAAAAGAAATCTTAAAAAACAAGGCAATGTCTTTTGCATTTAAGAATTCGAGAAATAGTGCCCTAACATGCTGGGTTGCGATTTCCCGTTTGTCTAAATATATAAAGTATCATTTTAATAGATTTTACAAATTACGAGATGATTTTTTTAGTTACGAAAGTTTATGAATATCGTGTCCAATCACGCTGGATGTGATGTTCTCATTCTTTTGGAACGAGAGAATTTTGATTTTCAACTCAAATTATTACGGTTTTAAAAGAGATCTTGTTGCTAAATTCTTTCAAGCTTTTGACATTAAGACAAAATTATTCAATTTGGTACCAGTTTTGGGCGTTACGAGGGTGCTAATCCTTCCTCATGCGTAACTGACTCCCGCACCTGTTTTCTCGTAATTTCGTAGACCAAAATGTTTTATAAAGTGATCCAATCACACTTTAAAAGGTTGGTGGCGACTCCCATTTTCAAAATACCTTCCCCCATTTTTAAAAAAACAGGTTTCGACAGCTTGACAACTCCACTAGGAACGTAAGAGAGTCAGGCCAAAAAACTGATTATTTTCTGTCTTAATGTCGAAAGTTTGGAAAATTCTAAAAATTGATCCTTTTTACATGTGTTTGCTGCATATGTTTGTTATCCTACGCTGTACATCGCATTTGTATGACCGCTGTGGTCATACCCCTAAGTGAGAGTGAGAAACTACGCTTTCGTGAGGTTTTCGCCTTCGCATGAGCTAGTGGATTACTTACGGGATACTGTACCTATGTCTTCGTGAGATTTCCATCTCCGCATGGCCATAGGGAAATGTGTCCCCCTGAACTGAACTTGGTCTATATGAGCTTATAATGGGTGAGGACCGAGGAATCTGCTAGTTCAGGAACCCTTACTTTAGAACTAAAACTCATATAGTGAACTTTAAGTGCTTACCCTAGGCAGTATAGTGATAAACTTTAATAAATTACCCTTATAGGTACTTGTTTATTATACATTTATATATGATACTAACTTATTTTATTTTGTTATCATTGCATGTCATTCAGCATTTAAGAGTGTCGATTCACAGTTCAATTTCTAAATTAGAAAGTTTTGTAATGAGGAACGAATATCTTGATAAAGTGGAGGACAATGCCTCTGTCTCTACCTAGTCAGAGAAAACCCAGTTAGAGAAAGGAGATAGTGTCACCGAGGGGTATACATCAGAGTTATGGGACTTCACTCGTATTAATTCGACACAAAATGACTTCCAGGAGTTGAGAGGCATCTGGGCCCAATGGGATGACGAGGCTAAGCAGCTTTTCTATCAGAATTATGGAGATCTGCCCTACTTGCTAGACATCAAGGTGGATAAGCATCTGTTTCGAGCTATGGTACAGTTTTGGAACCCTGCTTATAGTTGTTTTACATTCAGAGAGGTGGACTTAGTGCCTACTTTGGAGGAGTATACAACTTTGCTTCGCTGTCCGAAGAGTCAAGGTAACAAAGCTTATGTTAGGCCTGCTAATCTTCCTACTTTCATGAAGAAATTAATGATGATCACAGGGATGAGTGAGCAATGGGCTGCAGCTCATGTCCAACATAAGGGTGAGGGTAAATGTATTCCGTGGGCAAGCTTAAGGGATCTAATATTGGCACACCCAGATATGAAGAGGAGGGTTGATGTCCTGGCCTTAAGTATTTATGGTTTGGTGATTTTCCCAAAAGCTTTGGGACACATAGATGAGGCAGTTGCAGATTTATTCGATCGACTTGGTAAACAGAACACACCTGTGCCCACAATCCTAGCTGAGACGTTTAGATCCTTGAGCGCATGTCGAAGAGCTGGGGAAGGTAGATTCATTGGATGTGCACAGTTGTTGTTAGTTTGGTTCCACAGTCATTTTTAGAAGGTTGATAAAGTTCATTACCGAGTGTTCTTCAAAGATTATTCCCCGCTAAAGGAAGCAGCAGCTACACCGAGGAGGGATGACATTACAGAAGAAAAATGCATAGAAATACTTCAGAACCTCCGAGAGGAAGATGTTATGTGGAAAGCTCCTTGGATGACCCCTAGCGAAATTCTTTATCGGTGTGGAAGCTTTGATTGGGTACCCCTTCCTGGAATTTGGGGAGTTGTCAGTTATACACCATTACTTGTCCTAAGGCAATACAAGGCGGAGCAGTTTATACCGGCAATACAAGGACTAGCTCAGAGTGACTTCTCATATAAAGGAGATCATTATAAGAAAAAGATGCGAGAAATCTCCGAAGCTTGGAAGAAGGTTTGCTGTGTGAAGATTCTGACTAAAGGACCGACAGCAACTTCTGAATACAAAGGATGGTTTAGTAAGAGGGTTAATGATAACATCTCTAGACCGAGTTTGGAGGCTGCCCGATCGATGGAGGAAAATTTACGAGTGATTTCATCAGAGTTGGAGGTCATAAAACAAGAGTTTGAAAGGAAGAATCTAGAGCTTGGAAGAAAGACAGAAAGGCTCGAGGAGGAAAAGATGTACCTAAGCTTAGATGTCGATGTTCAGAAAATCGAGGTTGAAAAAGTGAGGAAAGAAAAAAGGAAAATTGAGGAAGACTGAGATGACTTGAAGACGTAATATAAGAAGACACAGCTATCATTGAAGAGAGCTGGATTGGGTAAGTCTTCAGAGCAATGGCAACAAGAGGTTCAAGAAGAAAGAGCTAAAGCCGAGTGCTGGGAGAAGAAGTTCCAAGAGATGCAAGGGTAGAATCAGGCCTTAGAGAAGGAGAATCAAGGATTAAAAGCTAAGGTGACAGATCTTGGACGGTCTGTTCATCATCATCGAAGTCGTAATTCTACAGTCGAGTTAAAAGCAAATCTGAACAAGATCGAAGTAATGAAGCACAACATTGGAAGGTTGGAAGCAGCACTGCAGAACTGTAAACTACGGATAGAGCAGCTCGAGGCAAAAGAAGGGCACTGGAAGGAAGAACTTCACTATCTTCAAGATCAAGTTGGAGATAGGGATTATCTCATGGGAGAAGCCATAGTCCAGATTCGAGAGGTTGTTGATCATTTACAAGACCTAGCTACACAAGCTAATGTATTAAGTACAAAGTATGAGTTAGTAACAGATAGAGGTTTAGAGTTAGCTTCGTTGTTAGATAGGATTAAAACTCTGGGCCTAAAGGCAAAGGCATTTTTGTAATCCGTTTTGTGTAAAGATTTTTGTCTCTTAAATAACGTTTTCTAAAAGGAACTGAATCAGAATCGATATCTTTTAGCTTTCATGCATTTGCATCTCATCGCATCATATGCATTCAAGTTTATAGAAAGACAAATTAAAATAAAAGCACAAAAATAAAACACTATACAATGAAATAAAAAACACCATCTAATTTCCTTATCTTTCGACTAAAATTGCCTCAAAATCAACTAACTTAACTACACATTTACACTATCGCAATCCCTGACATGGATATCGCGATACCCAAGAGTGGATATTACAATATCCCGTCTTTTTGGAATCCCCATTTTCGAGTCTGTTTAAGATATCACGATAATCAGGCGTGGGTATCGCTACAGCATTGCATGTAAACCAAAATTTTATTTTTGAAATTCTAGGGGTAATGCGACACCAAGGGTCTGATATCGTGATACCCAAAATATTTTTGGTTCCCCATTGAAGCTGTTAGAGAAATCGTAATATCCCCCTTAGATATTGACCGCCTTCGGACATACTAACGTCCAAAGTGTGAATACTGTAATAAAATATAGAGTTATGAGGCGGTATCCGCAAGTATACAGGTCAAGTTGTAATATAGATTTTACAACAAAGTAGGTGAGTACTCCGAGGATCGTACCCAATAGAGGCAAGTACTAAATCAATCTTAACCTAAACAATTAAAGATCTAATTAATAATTTAGGTCAGTTATAGTACGAGATTAAAATAAGAAATATGTTTAGGGTTTGAAAAATAATAAAATAAAATAAAAATAAATTAAAGTTGTAAGAGATAAAGATAAATAGAGTGAATCAAATCTGAGGATAGGTGATCAGCTCACTTCAAGAATCACAATTAACTACTATCTTGGGTTCTCATCAACCAATTAGTCACTACCCTAGCAGGATCTTCTGATCTTCCACCAACATAATAAGTTAGCAAGAACTATTTATCTTCCGACCTCACAGTCCAAACTAGCTTAGGGTAAAAGTGTTCACGAATGGGCGATACCAATTTTGGGTTAATTCCCACTTTGATAACTTCCTAAGGTTTTCAGGCTTAGGGTTTTTTTTCACATTCTTCCTTTTTCCAAACAATCGATCCGTTGAGTAACCCCGCAAAACAGTTAAGATATCATGCCTCCACTCGCTAATCCTACATAGCAGGATTAGTTCCTCATGGCTTTAAGAAACAACATAGAAAGATTGGAAGAATTGATCATGGGGAATGGAATAAAAAAGAGAGTTTAAGAAAGTTTGATTGATATTGAATAATACGTATCTACAGAGGTTGATATTGCTTTACAATCATATCTGCTGAAGAAACAAATAAACTAAACTATGAAAACTTAAGGGAAACAAGAAAACAAATCTAAAAACCTAAGAAAAGAATTTGAGTTAATGGAATAGTGTCTATACTGTGTGCCAAAGAAGCCTATTTATAGCCTTTAGGTAGCCATCGTCTTTAACCTTAGGTTAGCTGACGTTCTGGAGCTTTAAGTTCGATTGTCAAGACCAAAATGCCCCTGTCTCGTGTTTGATTCTTGTCATAGAGTCGATATCGCGACACATCAAGACCTGTGTCATGACATAGCAATTGGTATGCTCCTTTATAGCCATATTCAGGGGTATGTCGCAACATCCTCTACCTATGTCGTGACATTGAGGGTAGTTTCTCACTTTCTCTATTCTACTCTCTATGTTGTGACATTGAATCTCCCATGTGGTGACATAGCATCTAGTATTGGCCCGAAATGCTTTCTAATGCTCTACTGCACACTCACGAAGTATGTTAGCTCTCCCTTAGGCCTCGTTTCAGCCTTTAAAGCCAATAAAATGCTAGATGTGCACATTTTATTGAATGTAAGTAAAACTAAAGAAACTTAACTAAAAGATAATGAAAATGCTTGTATTCAAGCTCCTTAAATGTGAAAACTAGTTTAATCTGCTACATGAATTACAACAGATTAGATATCATGATTTTATTGAATAAGACCCCAAAATACATACAAAATTATCAATTTTTCTCTCAACTTTTAAAAACCTGACCTACCAAGTTCATAATTAAACCAATGTGAATTAAAATCCTAATCTAAATACTACAAATATGCATAGTCCGTGCTCAATAATTTAATTATTTACAAATTTTGAGTTCAATTACCACATGCGGCAAATTAAAATTTTCTCCTAGGGTGATACGTAACACCTCCATAGTGATGCTTGCTTAAGGTTTTGAAACCAACAAACATTTCATTGCCATCAGCCCTACGAGTTGATTCACTGATTGCCTTTTCAAAAATTTTTATTTCCTCATATAGATGCCTCGCATCCTCGGTCTCGAACTTGCAAACATACACCACTTTAAATATTTCATATTGTTAGTCGCATGATTAGACACCAACTGAACAACTTGGCACTCTAGCTCACTATTAGAGGACACTTTCTTCACCTTAGGTTCAGGCTTTACACAACACCGACTTCTATCGTCATCTCTCCTCTGCCCATATCTATGGCGGCCTTAGAGGTAACTAAGAATGGTCTTCCTAAAGAATCGGTATCTCTACATCCTCTTTATAGTTAAGAACTATGTAGTCAACCAGTAAAATGAATTTATGAACTCTTTCTAAAACATCCTCCAAAATTCCCTTTAGGTGAACTAGGGACCTATCGGTTAATTAAAGGGCCATTGAAGTTTCTCTAAGGTCCTAACCTATGGTAGATGGACAAAGGCATTAATTTTATACTTTCCCCATGATCGCAAAGCGCCTTGCCAAAATTCACACCTCCAATCTCTATGGGAATAGTGAAACTATCGGGGTCCTTGAGTTTTGGTGGGACTCTTCTAGACACAACAACACTACACTCAAAAAGAGAAGGAAAAGAAAAAGAAAACTTAATCTCAAAACTATAAACCTTAAAAAAACTATTCAGCCACCAAAAATCTGAAATGAAAAGCTTATAAAGATGTATTTATAGCCTACTAACATTTAACCTAACATTAACCATTTTGCCCTTATGTAAAAAGAAAACATAAGTTTGTTTGGGCACAAAATTGCCCTTGTAGTTTTTTTCATTCTTTAGGCTTTATTACGATATCCAGGTTAGGGTACCGCGTTTCCCACAATAGTTTGAGGTTGAGAGTCTAAAGGGTCTCGGTATCATGACACCACTATAGATGACCTCTATTATCTTCATTTCAGCACTGTTAGGGGTATCATGACTTCCATGCTTTGATATCATGATACCCCCTTATAGGTGATGTTTTCTTCACGTTCGGGTCACCTTCGAATCCTTACAACACTCAATCAACTTGTTAGGTTCCCTATGGAACAACTTGCTAATTTGGGTCTAGAAAATGACTTAAAACTAATAAAAATAATTTATTAATGACAAAACTAAAAATTGACAAAAACATATAAAAGACACTTAAATTTCTTGAGAATAAGCTCCTTAAGTGTAATGGAGAGCCTAATTTGACGTATCAACTTGTGGTAGATTAACAGTAATGCGTGGAAAGGTTTTTTTTTGGCAAATCCAAAATATTGTTAAGAACAAAAGAAGTTACAAAACTAGCATAAAGCCATAAAAGTAAGAGAAACAAGCCCAACACATATACGCACAAAAATATGCCAAAAAAACACCTAAAAATTCCTCAAACAAAACACTAAAAAACTCGACCCTTACACTATTTCTTTGATCACCATAAAAAAATATAATAAAAATTAGAATCAAATATAAAACATAAGCCCAGAATTGAAAATCATTTAAGACATGTATGCCTTACACTAACTTAAGAGGTGTTATTTCCTTACTTGTGACTATCTTATTTTGGTAGGTTCCTTGATTATACCGTTGAGCAATCACAGTAGCAATTGGCGCTATTTTCTTGATTTCTTCATGCCTGAGAAAGATTTCACGGTTAAGTAGTTTTTCATATAGTTTTTTTTTTTTTTTTTTTTAGGAGATTGTTGTTTCATATGACTTGATTGTTACAAAGATGCTTTTGTATTCAATGCTAAGACCTTGTAAGATTCTCACAATGAGTTTTACATTTATGATTTGAGCCCCTGCTATTGCTATTTCGTCTATAATGGTAAGGTTGCCACAAAAATAGTCTTTGATAGGTCGAAAGCCTTTTGTGATGTGTGCTAGTTAGTCTTGGAGATTGGTAATTTGAGTTTGTAATTTGTTAGTGAAGGAAGTATGCAGAGACTCTAATACTTTGTGTCAGGATTGGGTAGTTGCAATAATAGGCACAAGGGATGGATCTACTAACACTAGAATGGCATTTTGAACCAACTAGTCTTGGCGAAACCAGGTTTGATATGCTGGATTAGGAGTGTTTCTATTTTCTTGAGCAATTTTGGTTGGTGGGGCAACAAATGTTCCATAGAGATGATTGAAGAGGTTATGTGCACGCATGAGCATGGAGACTTGTGCTTTTCAAGTCATGAAATTATGACTAGTTGGAAGTTTAGGTAGCTGAGATGTAGGATTTAATTGCATCAAAAATTGATGTTGATGTTATCAATTATAAAAATTGCAAGGTTGGTAGACATTTTTTTGTGAGAGGTTGAGGTTGAGGTTGAGAGAAAAAAATGATTTGCTTATGAGAGCTTAATAGGCTCTGATATCATAATAGAGATGGTGGATGAATAAAATGAAGCATACCTTTATTCAATTGATGGCTAAATATATATAAAAACAAAATCCCTCAAAACTTGAAACCTTCATTGAGGATTCAAAAGAGTCATCCTTTTAGTAATGTTATTTTTGCTACAAGTCTACTATTGAACCAAAAGAGGTTGATGATGCTAAAAGATATGAATACTTGAGAGGTGCCTTTAGCATTTGTTGACGACCTTTTACCATCCTCTTAGATTGAAGATGTATCAATTGCCATGAGACCTTCATTGAGGATTCAAAAGAGTCATCCTCTTAGTAATATTATTTGTGCTACAAATCTACTATTGAACCAAAAAAGGTTGAGGGTGCTAAAAGATATGAATACTTGAGAGATGCCTTGAGCATTTGTCGAATGACATAAGGTACGTTGTATTGTCTTTTCAGGGATTAGGTAAGAAATCTTGAAGCTATATCTTTTCTAATAAGGGCTCTTCTTCATTTTGAAGAATTTTAATTTTCTTTTTGGGTCATTAACTATCTAGTTGAAGTACTAGATTTTTTTTTGGATATGTTTACACCTCACTGAATTTTCAGTTCATTCCCATAAAAAAAATTTTGAAGCATTTTTGTGCTCTCACTTGCTAAAATATCTTATTCTTTTTCACATCTTCGTCGCGAAAATCTTGGGTTCATGTTTTTTATCTTATTTGTCAACATTGTTACTACTATCACTACCCTCAAATCACTAATAAGTTGATCAAGCCTTAAATCAAAAGGAACAAGTTCCCACAAAATTCTTGAAGGCTAGGAAATTAAAACAAAATATGTTTCCAACATTGCAACACTTATTATACTAGTTATTGATGAGATTGATATACTTGTTACTAGTGATGTTATAGTTTGTTAAGAAAAATACACTTAACGCCAATACACATGTTGAATTTAAAAAGAGCGTCTTATTGAGGGAGAGTCATTGCTTTTACCTTTTTGATAAAAAAAAGGGGGGAGAAATAGTAATAGTGGTTGGGTATATGTTATTTCTCTACTTATAGTTCTGATTTGGTGTTTAATTTACTTTATTATGTTTGTTCTTGGTGTTGAAAGGGAGTTTTCACTCTAAACAATTTTAAGAAGAAAAAAAAAAGAATGGTTACCAATTTTACTACTATTGGTTTTAGTTTGTTGATGATGATATTTGCCAAGATTATCTTATTTCGTTACTCTGCTATTAAACCTATTTTGGTTTTGTGTTTCTTGATGATTTGATGATGCAATACTTATAAGGAGTGTATTTGATTTTGTTTATTTTGACCCAATTGATAAATTGATATAATTATCTAATTTCCCTTATTATTTTATATACGTTGGGTTTATGTTTGTATTTGTCATAGAATTTGGTCAAAAATGCCAATAGGGGTTGTTAGTGAAAAACTGTTATTGTGCTAAATGTTAAACATGTTAGGTTATGTGTCATTAGTGTATTAATTTTGCTATGGATTATTGTAAATTCAAACTAATTAATTAATAAAATTATAAACATGTTATTCATTATTCTATGTATGAATGTTCTGATTGCTTTTGCATATCAAACAAATGACTAAAAACAAATGTTGTCTCATAGATTATCTAAGGTTTAACTAATTTTAAGTTGAATAACAAATATTGTTTTGTAATGTTGAAAAAAAACTTATATTAATTGGTAATCTAAATATAAGGTCTATTGTCCATGGAATCATTATGAGCAAATGACTCATGTTAGGACTATTATGTAGTCTAAAATTCATAAGGGAGAAAGCTTGTCTTGTCATCGGATAAAAGTATACACATGTACTAAGATTGAGGTGATTTATTACATTAGACATCACCATTAAATCTTGTTTTGATAAAATCTTTAAAATTTCATTACAAACTTTTTTATATTTTTTTCCCCGAAATCAATCAAACCATAACAACAATACAAACAACATTATGAGTAACATTATGGATGGTGTGATTAAGTTGAAAATTTTGACTTTTAATCATCCATATTATTAATTATTTTGAGATTTTGTTGAAACAAATATATAGATTTTATAGGGAAACTATATTTTAAAGATTAGTTAATTAATAGGATTTGATTTTTCCATATTTTTGGATAAAGATATGGTTGACTTATGATGAGATTGCTTTAAGTAAAGCGACTGTACTACTACCATCATCATCTTCAAGATTTAAAAGATTGCCTTGATGAGTTTAATTAGCTAAATGGAGCCTATAAAAAGGGCCTACGATCTACTATGAAAGATACAAACTTGAGTGCATCAAATCTACTTTATAATATTTTATTTACTTATTTATTTCTAAAAATATTTATCGGAGTAAACTTAGTAATTAATCCTCCGCATTTTGTATACCTATTAAGGGATAAATACTTTTATAATAGTTATTTTGCTTGATACAATTTTATGTATGTTTCTCTTTAATAGAAAGGTCTCTGAGAATAAAAATTTTGTGAGAGTCTATTTAGGAGTGTACGCGTCTCAATATTGCAATAATTTTAGGATTAATTGAGCTGAAATTAATGATTGTGCTAGATCATTCTTTGCGGGAAACCCACAAATATAAATGTGTGCACTACACTTTGTTAAACAACTATGATGCATTTCAATTTTTACCTATTGTCTTATTTTTATTACACACAACTTATATATATATATATATGATATGATATGACATGAAAGAATTATAGAATTCCATCATTTTTCTTCACTATCCAACTTTCTTTTAGGTACTCATTCTCTTGCAAAAAAATATACCTCCAATGGGATGATTTATAGCCTTGTCCCGCAATAGACATGCATATGATGAAGATGATTGTCGAAACCTATTTTTTTAAAAATGGGGGAAGGTATTTTGAAAACGGGAGTCGCCACCAACGTTTTAAAGTGTGATTGGATCACTTTATAAAACATTTTGGTCTACGAAATTATGAGAAAACAGGTTCGGGAGTCAGTTACGCACGAAGGATTAGCACCCTCGTAACGCCCAAAATTGGTACCAAATTGAATAATTTTGTCTTAATGTCAAAAGCCTGAAAGAATTTAGCAACAAGATATCTTTCAAAACCGTAATAATTTGAGTTGAAAATCAAAATTCTCTTGTTCCAAAAGAATGCGAACATCACATCCAGCGTGATTGGACACGATATTCATAAACTTTCGTAACTAAAAAAATCATCTCGTAATTTGTAAAATCTATTAAAAGGATACTTTATATATTTAGACAAATGGGAAATCGCAACCCAGCATGTTAGGGCACTATTTCTCGAATTCTTAAATGCAAAAGACATTGCCTTGTTTTTTAAAATTTCTTTTGATTAAATAACATTTAAAAATAAAAACGATGATGCATTTAACCTATTACGAAAAATCAATATTGGATTAATTAAACTACATATTTTAACATTTCATGCAAATATAACGTTGAAAATGGTAAATATGACATAAATCACACAATATACTTTAACATTCCTATACATACATAATTACAAATAACATGAATATACACATTATCATTTTGTACAAAAGTACAAAGCAACAAGAATAATGAATATTAAACATATATGATAATACTTCATGAGAATATATTCTTAAGATAATAACATAAAATGATCAATTTGCACATGAATACATAACCATAAATAAATAACATGATAAATAACAAATAATTTATAAGATGAAATTAGCATGTTAAAACAATACCTAATAAAAGATGGATAAAAAAAACAGAATGAAAACAATAAAAAAATATTAATCAATATATGTAATAGAAGAAATTTAAAAAATATATATTATTTAATATAATAGCTTGATGTATTTATAAAAGAGGGATGTTAAATTAGAACAGAATTTTGTAGTAAATTTTAAATATAGACATTAAATATATATAATAACAATATATGTATTAGTTTATAATAATTTACAAATTGAATTTTTATATACTAATAAATAATAAATAATGAAATAATATATATAATAAAAGGAAGATAATATAGGGAATAATACATAATAATATATGACATGTAATATATAAATAAAAATAATGAAATATGAATAATATGATAACTATCATAAAATAAGGATAATATATATGTACTATTATTTAATAATAATTAAAAAAACTTAAAATTTTGCACAATTAATGAATAATAAAATAATACATAATTTATAAAAAAATAAAAAATGCAAGGAATGATATATAGTAAAATATAATGTATAAAAAAATATATAAATAAAATGTATAATAATAAAAATAATATAATGGATAATATATAAATAAAACATAATATATACTATTTTGTATAACTAATATTTATAAAAATAAATAATATATAAGGTATTTAACAAATAAATTATGCAAAAATATTTAAAAGGGTTAAAATTAAATAAAACTAAAATTCTAGGGTTAATTTTAAAATAACAAAAAATTTAGGCCTAATTGGAACGCATTCAAAACTACAAGGGACTCACTGGGCAATTTGCCCTAATCCCAAAACGATGTCGTTCTTCAGAATGGATTTTAATGGCCATTAAGATTAAATTGAAACAAATACAAAAGATTAGGGCCGAATTTGAATAAAAATAAAATGAAATTGTAAAGATTAAAAATGTGGAAGGATTAATTGGGCAATTAGCCCATTTTCCAAAAAAAAGTGGATCCTCCCCGGGTCACGGGTCAACACGCGGATCCTCACTTTGGAACGACGCCGTTTTGGTTATTAAACAGCCATTCTAAAATGACGTCCTATGGGCTATTAATAAATACAAAAAAAACGTTTGAAAATTCATTTGGTTCCATGTTTAAAAAAAAAAAACAAAGAAAACTCTCTGAAAAGGAGAATAGGAGAGCCTTTCCGGGTTTCTCCGACCTCTGTCAGACCAGACTCCGGTCACCGGGTTCATGCGTTCATGCGCTACACGCGCCACTATATACGACGGTTTGGGAGGTTCAAAACCTTCACCTTCCTTGGCGAATCGTAGGTAACCCCTTTTTCCATTTTAGAATACCAATTTTCACCAAAATAACTCGCATACATGTTAAAACATAGATAACAGAATATGAAACTTAAGTCACCTTTTAAAGAAACTGCTTGAATTTTTTTCTGAATATCCGTATATCTGTTCTCTTTTGTATATATTTTTGTATGTATAAAAAAAACCCCTTTTACAATGAAATCATTCGGCTTTTATAGCCTCTATTTACAGATTCGTATATTCTCTACTTGATTCTTGCCATATTTGCATTCATCTTTGCTGTTCCTCTTTCCCTTTTTTGCAGGTACCATCGAGGATCTTACGGCGAGGAGTGGGCTAGCAGTGATCTATGCGCTGATCACGGAACCTGGAATCATGGCACTGCTAGAGGTGACGATGAAGGTCACTGGAAAGATGCAAAAAGGGTGTGACTATTGGCGTGCCTGCGGCGCAAATTCTGGAACCTTCCTCTAGCGTTTGCGGCGCCTAGGGTTTCAGAAACCCTAGGTTTTTCATCCTCTGTTTGTAATTTGGGCCTCCTTGGGCCGTGCCCATTTGTGGGTTGGATGTAACCGAGTATAGGCTATCGGGTTTAGACCAATTGGGTCACAAGTGTAGCAGGTTTTGGGCCTATCAGGCCTTGAGGCCTGTTTATTATAAATAGACTGTAAATGAACCCCTTTTTATTTTTATTTATTTCATGGGCCCGGGCGAATTTGGGCTGTTACAACTGCCTCTCTTTGCTTGTTACTGTGTAACAGGAATAGAGCAAAGATTACAAAAGGACCAAATTTGCCCGGCCAGGCCAAATCTCAAAATCTTGATCCTCATCTTCCTCAAAGGTATTCTGATAGCTTCAGGAATGTCAAACTAGCTATCTTCAACGTGCTTTTTGCAAACTCAAGAACGCCAAATCTGTTAACTCTGATCTGCTCTCTGACAATACAGAGATGCCAAATCTGCTATCTTCGATCTGCTCTCTGACAATACGGAGACGCCAAATCTGCTATCTTCGATCTGCTTTCTAACAATACAGAGACGCCAAACCTGCTATCTTTGATCTGCTCTCTGACAATACAGAGACGTCAAATCTGCTCTTTTCGATCTGCTCTCTGACAATACAGAGACGCCAAATCTGCTATCCTTGATCTGCTTTCTGACCATATAGAAATGCCAAATCAGCTATCTTTGATCTGCTCTCTGACAATACAGAGACGCTAAATCTGCTATATTTGATATGCTTTCTGACGATACAGAGACGCCAAATCTAATATCTTCGATCTGCTCTCTGTCAATACAGAGATGCCAAATTTGTCATCTTCAATCTGCTCTCTGTCAATACAAAGACGCCAAATCTATCATCTTCGATCTGCTCTCTGTTAATACAGAGACGCCAAATCTGCTATCTTCGATCTACTCTCTGGCAATACAGAGACGCCAAATCGGCTATCGGTGATCTACATTGTTCCTTAAAGGACATAACCTGTAGAATGCATATGTACTCATGCCTGATGATTAAAATGCCATACTCGAAATGAATCAAATGCTCCTAATTATGCAAAATGTTATGAAAATGATTCCTATTTCGGACGTCTTTTCACTTTTATTTTACTCCAAGTATCAATCATACTCCGCTCATGCATTTTAAATCCTAATGTTACAACCGCTAAAGGCGATCCTCTCCCATGATTGAATCGTTTGAATTGTCCAATCATCCTTTGGAATGAATAAGAAATCTCCTCGAGTACCTCCGACATTTACTCATGGGAATTCTTCAAACAATTGTTCTGTTTTAGTTTCTTGTATTCTCTAGAGATTTCTAGAATAATATACAAAACTTCGTTTGTAAAAATATTTAGTTTATCAATCATTATTTCAATACAACACACTTTAGAAGACAAATAATCAAATCTTTGAGAATAGTTTAAATAAATTATCAGGATACAACAAGAAATCAATCTGAAAACGTATCTTTGAGAAGAAAAAGAATCTAAAGATAGTAATCAGAACAAAAATTTGATGCCCAACATATCACAGCTTGGGCTTCTGTATACAAATCCTATGAAGACTATTTTGAGTTTTAACATGTGTTTAGAAGATCAAATGTACTTTGTTGATGCCCCGGTATGTAACACACTCCACTTCTCTAGTATAGCAAGGTCACTGTATACCTCTCAAAATTTGAGTAGCCCTTTCGGGTTTTCAACTCAAAACCCCTTTGGTCTCAAAGCGCCCTTTGTGGGTTTTCACCTTGGTCTCTTCATTTTTTTTTCAAAGCGCCCTTTGCGGGTTTTCATCTTGGATTCCCCTCCCTTTTAAACAAAGTATTTCTTGACTGAGTCTAAATTCACTGGATTAGGTAAACTCTTCCCATCCATTTCTATCAAAATCAGTGCACCACCAGAGAAAGCCTTCTTCACGACATATGGTCCTTCCCAATTTGGCATCCATTTTGCTCTGAAGTCCTTTTGTATGTGGAGAATCTTTTTCAATACAAGGTCCCATTCGTGGAATTCTCTTGGATGAACTTTCTTATCATAGGCTTGCATCATTCGCTTTTGATACATCTGACCATGACAAATAGCTTTTAGCCTTTTTTCTTCGATCAAGTTCAATTGGTCATACCGCGATTGAACCCATTCTGCTTCATCCAGCTTTATCTCCGAAAAAATTCGAAAAGAATGTATTTCAACTTCAATGGGTAGCATTGCCTCCATCCCATAAACCAACGAGAAAGGAGTTGCCCCAGTAGAGGTTCTGACGGACGTTCTATAGGCCAAGAGTGTAAATGGTAACTTCTCATGCCAATCTCTGTAGGTTTCAGTCATTTTCCCCACTATCTTCTTGATGTTTTTGTTAGCGACTTCCACCGCCCCATTCATCTTTAAATATGGAGACGAATTATGATGTTTAATCTTGAATTGGCTGCAGACCTCTGCAATTGTGCTGTTGTTCAAGTTCAATGCATTGTCTGATATAATCCTCTCAGGCATTCCATACTGACAAATGATCTCCTTTTTCAAGAATAGACCTATTGCTGACTTGGTGACGCTAGCATAAGAAGCTGCCTCTACCCATTTCGTGAAGTAGTCAATGACCACGAAAATGAAATGATGCCCATTCGAAGCTTTTGGTGATATTGGCCCAATGACATCCATGCCCCACATGAAAAAGGGCCATGGCGAAGTCATAACATGCAAGGGTGAAGGTGGTACATGAATCTTGTCCCCGTATATCTGGCATTTGTAACATTTCTTAGCATAGCCGATACAATCTCCTTCCATAGTAGACCAGTAGTATCCAAACCTCATGATTTGTCTTGCCATTGTAAAGCTATTAGCATGTGTCCCACAAATTCATGTACTTCTTCCAGGATTTGTCTAGCTTCTACAGCGTGTTTGTCTAGCTTCTACAGCGTCAACACATCTCAAAAGCACCTGGTCTTTCCTTCTTTTATAAAGGATATCTCCATCTAACACATATTCGCAGGCTAACCTCCTCAAAGTTCTTTTGTCATTTTCAGTTGCTTGCTCGGGATATTCACAATTTCTCACATACTGTAATATATCCTGATACCAAGGATGGTCATCTTTTTCCTCTTCTTCAATGTTATAGCAATGAGGTGGAACCTCAGAAATGCTCATCTAAATCGGTTTTATATCCTCTTATCTATTTGCTTTAATCATAGAAGCTAATGTTGCCAAAGCATCTGCCATCTGATTTTCGTCCCGTGGGAGATAACTGAAAGTGACATCATCTAACTCTTCAGGTAACTTCAAAACTACACTTCGATAACTGATCAATTTGGGGTCCCTTGTCTCCCATTCACCCCTAAGCTGGTAAATTACCAATGCAGAGTCTCCATATACTTCTAGGGTTCTAATTTTTCGTTCTTTGGCCGCTCGAATCCCCATGATGCATGCTTCATATTCGGCCATGTTGTTCGTACAATCAAAATCCAATTTACATGTAAATGGATAATTATCACCATTTGCGAATACCAAAACTGCCTCAATTCTATTTCCTACCGCGTTAGATGCGCCGTCGAAATTCAGCTTCCAAGGATATTCTTCAACGACTGCCACATACATCAACTCCTTATTTAGGAAATCAAAACTCAACGGCTCATAATCTTCTAGAGCTCACTGGCTGTAAATTCGCTATCGCACTTCCTTTTATAGCCTTTTGACTCACATAGACTATATCAAATTCTGAGAGCAATACTTGCCACCTTGCCATTCTTCCATTTAGGGCTGTTGACTCCATCATATACTTTAACGGATCAAGTTTTGAAATTAGCCAAGTCGTATGATATAGCATATATTGCCTCAACCTTCGAGTTGTCCAAATCAAAGCACAACACAACTTTTCAATTGGCGAATATCTCATTTCACACTCAATGAATTTCTTACTGAGGTAATATATTGCTTTCTCCTTTCTTCCTGACTCGTCATGTCGACCGAGCACACATCCCATAGAATTACTAAACACAGATAAGTACAGAATTAATGGTTTATCTGGACTAGGTGGAAATAGTACTGGAGCATTTAGCAAGTATTGCTTGACTTTATCAAAGGCATTCTGGCATTCCTCATCCCAAGTACCTTGGTTGTGTTTTCTAAGGAGACGAAATATAGGATCACATTTCTCAGTTAATTATGAAATAAACCGAGCAATATCATTCAGCCTTCCAAGAAAACCCCGAACTTCCTTCTGAGTACGTGGTGGAGGCAAATCTCGTATGGCTCTAACTTTGTCTGAGTCAAATTCTATTCCCTTTTCGCTGACCATAAAGCCTAGTAATTTCCCCGACCTAGCTCCAAAGGTGCACTTTGCAGGATTAAGTTTCAACTGCAACTTCCTTAATTTTAGGAACAGCTTCCTTAAAACTTCAATATGTTCCTCCTCCGTTCGAGATTTGGCGATCATATCATCAACATACACCTCAATTTCTTTGTGCATCATATCGTGGAACAAAGTCACCATAGCCCTTTGGTATGTTGCCCCTGCATTCTTCAACCCAAAGGACATTACTTTGTAACAGAATGTGCCCCATAATATTATGAAGGTGGTTTTATCCATGTCTTCAGTATGCATCATTATCTGATTGTACCCCGAGAAACCATCCATAAAGGAGAACAACGAATATCCCGCTGTATTATCTACCAAAGTGTCGATGTGCGGTAAAGGAAAGTTGTCCTTTGGGCTAGCTTTGTTCAAATCTCTGTAATCTACACACATTCGTACCGTCTCATCCTTCTTAGGGACAGGCACGATATTAGCCACCCATTTTGAATACTTATCTTCTTGTAGGAATCCAGCATCAAACTGCTTTTTGACTTCTTCTTTTATTTTCAATAAAATATCATTCCTCATCCTTTCGTAATTTTTGTTAAACTGGTTTGCAATCTTGTCTTATAGGAAGATGATGTACCACGATATCAGTATTCGATCCTGGCATATCCTGATATGACCACGCAAATATATCTTTAAACTCACATAGTAGCTCAACAAGACCTTGTCTCATTTCCTTAGCAATATGCGTGCCAATTTTCACCTCCTTCCCTTCCTCTAAGGCTACATTCTCTATTGCCTCTTTCTCATAGGGTATGATTTGTTTCTCCTCTTGTTCCACCATTCTCAACAGATCTGTTGACATATCACAATCCCTGTCATCTTCAAAATCTTGAGGTTCTTCTAAACACATGTCTTGCTCAAAAGAGAATCTAGGATTTGTAGTATCAGTGCTCATATCATTGATATCTAGAGACCTGCGGGGTATGAAAGAATATACAAAGAATAAATGAATTTTTGGAATGTTGTTTTATGTTATGAATGAAATGAAAGAATGTAAAGGTCAAAAGAATATTGAACGGTATAAAAGAATATTCTCTTGAGAAAAAAAATTTGTTTTATTGAAATATAAATATCTGAACATGAGCATATTTTACAAATGAAATCTTACTACTCCTAGGCTTTAGAGCAGTAAGAGTGTTCTAAAAATTACTCTGAATAATCTTTAAAAACTACAGGAAGTTCTTCTGCAACCTAATTGTTCAAAGAGCTTCCCGGTTCGTAAGGGCGAATGCCCTCAAGGTTTCATTGTCCAAATTCCTCATTATGCACAGCATTAATGTAAAAGCTTCCTTTTTCAAGCAACCCTCCTTTAGGGTGAATTATCCCTCCTAATACAAAGGTTTAGGGTATATGAGGGAACGTCATCGATTCCCACTCTACTTCTCTTCCATTTAAACGCGCCCTTCTCCTCTCTTGACGCTTCTCTATTTCCCTCCTCCTTTGCCTTTGATCTGGCCTGTAACCCAAACCAAAACGGTCTCTCTTCTCCTTTAATTCTGGAATTTGGATCCCTCCTTGAAGATATCTTCCCAATACTTTCCTGTCAAGGCTCATCTCCCCATTGTCATTTGCAAACCCATCTTTGTAGCTCTGGATATCTTGGGCACCGGTACCTCATTCCCTTCTGAGATGAATGTTGCGTTGACAGATTCTAATGAACGGAAGGAGCATTCAATTGCCTCCTCGTTTGCCTCTACATATGGTGCACTACTGGTAACTGTCGCTATAATGTCCTCCTCCGCATTTATAGTGACCAACCGCCCATCAGCTACTAACTTCAATTTTTGGTGCAAAGATCTCCCCAACAGGCAATTGTAAGAGGGCTTGATGTCCATCACTAAAAAGTCCACCTCATAGGTATTTGGTCCAATCATCAAAGTAATGTCGATAATGGCAAGACATTTAAAGCTGATCCATTATCAATAAGCATACTTGACAGTGTATACCCCTTACAACGAGTGGTGATGTGTAAGGCTTTAGCTGATTCCATACCACCGGGTGGGATTTCATCATCATTGAAATAGATGAAATTGTCAGCACTTATGTTACTGACCAATCGATCCAACTTGTTGACGAATATATCATTAGTAACATAAGTCTCATTGATCACCTTCATTAATGCTTCCCGATGTGCCTCTGAACTTAGAAGCAAAGCCAACATTGATATACGAGCTGGTTGTTTGCGCAATTGTTCAACCACGCTGTACTCACTGTGCTTTAAGAATTTTAAAAATTCTCTTGCTTCTTCTTCCTTCACTGGCTCATTAACTAGTGTCTCGGTCCCTTTTCCTTTGTCAAAAGCCTTTGCTTTTATAGGCTTAACTCTGATACCTTCTGCATCGTAGCGTTTCCCACTACATGTATAAGAACCCTCAAACTGAGCTTCTTTAGAAACACTAGCTATATCATCCTTCTCCAGCATTGACACATGGCAGTTGTAATTCCAAGGTACCCTATTATTATCCTTATAAGGAAAGGAAACAAGTTTATGAATGATGACTTTCGGTATCGTTGGTATTTCAACTTCATTATTTCCTGGTAAAGAAATAATGATCCTTGGCCGGTTTTGATTCTTCAATGCACCTTCTAATGTGCATATATGTCCCTCATTTGAGCCAGCTTCATAAAATTCTAGCTCTTTGTTATCCATAAAGCCTTGCACCAAGGCCTTAAACTCTTCACATTCTTGGATAGTGTATCCTTCTACAGCATGGAACTCGCAGTAGTCCCTCACTCCTCTATTTCTTTCTTTAGAGATTATCATCTCTTTTTTTCACAATTTCTTCCTAAATCACTTTCATCGGCGTTTTCACCACAACCACGCCCTCCTTAATCCTTCTCGTTCTAATATCCCCAACTACGTTTACCCCTTCATCACTATGATTTGGCAACGGGTTCTCATTATTAGGGGTATCGTCAAACTTTACAACCCCTATCTTAATAAGTCTTTCCACTGCTTTTTTAAAACCGATGCAATTTTTTATTGAAAGCCCCGATATCCCTGCATGGTATTCACATTTGGCATTTGCATCGTACCATTTAGGGTATAGAGGTTGCAATGGTTTCAAGTGAAAAGGAGCTATTGCATGTGCATTAAATAAACTTTGATAAAGCTCCTGATGCGTTACTGGGATAGGCGTAAACGAGATCTTCTCAGAATTTTACCTTGAACCAGATCCTTATTTCTGAGAATCCTATTGCCCAGCTGCAGTTACTCTGGGCTAACTAACTGTAACTGCCTTTGGATTATAACTGCTTGTATTGTTCACCTCATTATCTTTCCTCCGTGGGGCCGATCTTTTGGCAGTTTCCCCCTCTATCTTGCCACCCCTTATGGCATTCTCAATCATTTCTCCTGCCATAACTATATCGGCAAAACTCTTGGTGGTACTTCCAATCATGTGAGTAATGAATGGGGCCTTCAAAGTATTAATGAACAGTATAGTAGTTTTCTTCTCCAAGAGCGGTGGTTGAACTTGCATGGCTACCTCCCTCCATCTTTGGGCATATTGCCTAAAACTTTCATTAGGCTTCTTTTCCATGTTCTGCAATGTGATTCTATCAGGAGTCATGTCAGTCACATGGTTATATTGCTGCATAAAGGATTGCACTAGGTCTCTCCAAGAACTGATCCTCGCACGACTCAATTGATTATACCACCTAGCTGCTGCTCCAACCAAACTATCTTGAAAACAATGGATCAATAACTGGTCATTATTTACATAGCCAGTCATCCGTCTACAGAACATAGTGATATGGGTCTCAGGGCATGTGGTCCCATTGTACTTCTCAAACTCTAGCATCTTAAACTTATGAGGAAGCACCAGATCTGGGACCAAACTCAAGTCTTTGGCATCAATTCCCTGATGATTATCAGCATTTTCTAATGCCTTAAACTTCTCTTCTAACCATTTACAACGTTCTTCCAATTGCCTTGATGATTCGAGCCTCATCTCTTCCCTCTCAGCTACATCTAATCAGGGATGACTGGATTGGTAGGGTTATCTCCTAGGTTAAACCCCGAGCCAGTTTGAAAATTCATGGGTATCCCGGTATTCGCTTGCCCATGTTGAGGCCTTATCATGATGAACGGCCTTCGAGGATATGCTTCAGATTGAGTTTGCACATGGGGTGGGATAAAACCCGGAGGATGATCCTCATTATCCCCTTCAGTGATAGTCATAGGGGCCTTTCCTTTATCCGTCACCCCCTTTAGCGGCTGATCCATCTCAGCCATCATAGTCCTCTGAGCCTCCAACATTTGACCTTTATCTCTTGTTGGATTTTTGCCAGTTGCTCTTGCATTTCTTTCTGAATCTGCTCAAGTCTTTGATTCATATTTTTTGACTTAGCGCGTGTACCGTAAGGATGTGTCGCTTCCAGATTTTCTTTCTCTTACTCTCTCCTTCTTCCTAATAATTTTAACTAATTAGGGTCTTATTTAAGATTTAGCTTGATCATGTTTAATAACAATGGATATAGGTGGTCAGGTGGCCAATACAACTATGAACATCAACTAAGTTCGACGAATGGGGATTCGACGAACCATTGGAGTTATTATGGTGATCAAAGATGGCAAGAGTATTCATACGAGTATCTTTATGGGTCGTATGGGTATACAGATGGTGTGGATAGCTACAACCCTGAGTGGTTGATTAGTTATCCAATGAAAGATTCATATTCTCCATATTACTACCTGGAAAGTAATATGTAGAGTGACGAGTATATAAAAGACCCATCCCTTGCTACATAGGTTGGAATGTTGGAAGAGAGCATGTCTTTCATCCAGGATGGTGTGTCCTCCATATCCAAGACGATGGAGCAAATATTAGAATGTTGGGAAATGTGCCCATATTATAGTAAACATGTAACTGTTTTCTATTCATTTGAACGATGAATAAATAAATCAATTTAATTTCACATTTCACTATTATGTCTTTTGTATATTTTGTCTTGTATATTTTGCATGCATAGAAAAATTGTGACAAGTAAATATTAGCTCATTGATTGTCTAAAGTTCAAACTGAAGATAAGTGACATTGTAAAAAATGTTTACATTGCGAGAAAGACAACTTACTTCAGTAGATAATCCAAATGAGTCTGTAATCCCATAAAAGAATAGAAATGAGCATTTGATTCAAATACTAAAAAGGATTATTACATCGTCTACAATTCTAATTGGGGAGATGGCTAGTCTTGGCTATCAGAGCAGTTGACTTTACAAGTAGAGACATAGATGTATTCATGGGTAGAATGATACATAGGACTGGACTCAAGATGAATTAATTATGAATCCGTTTGTGAATTAATTCGCTTGTCACATTCATGGTGTGATTTACCTAAATCCTAAGTTAGTCACTAACCATGCGTATACAACTCATGTGCTTTGACATAAGTTGAGGCTTATGCTCTAAAGATGATCGAGCCTATAGCCTATATGTTAGGTACATGACTTGTGTATGCTATGGCTTTACTAGCAACAGTGGAATTCATAACTCAATTAAAGAGATAATGATATCCTCTCATTGGCATTATGTGGATTGATAAATATAGAACATGGCCACGGGTTGTTTGTTCTCGAACGAGCAATTTATCACAGTCATTTGTTGACAGCGATCATATTAATCTTTAAGAAGACACAATGGTGACAATGAGATAAAATAAGATTGTATTAAATGAACGAATTTAACTCAAAGGAATCAAGGATAACATATGAGGGTAACACACAAATGACGAGGTCATTGGACAAAGCAGTTGGATGAATTGCTTTCTTAAAGAGTATACAATAAGGAGTTTTCAATCATGGTACTTCTTTTGGAATAACTCCACGATTAAATAATTGTGAATTATCGAAATTGTGCTTCTGGACATAATTGCAATCACTAGAGCCTAATTGTATATGTCTAATTGGTCCCTCTGCTAGCTCAACAAAAGCTCGATCAGACTGCATTTGAATCAGAAGAAAATTCTACGATTTCGGGAATAATTTAATTGAGTCGATTTATTCATTGTGGAATTAGATTAGGTGGTCGTAAGAATTGTTCAACTAGAGAATTTGATTAAAAAAATTTTGAAAAATTAATTTGGAAAATCTAAGTGATTTTTGGAAAAAATAATTTTGATCAAGTAAAATTAAATAAATCAAATTAATTAAACTTAATATGATATTTTTGGAAGTTAATTTTCAAGTTAGATAATTGGCCCAATGGGTAATTGAACTTGAAAATTGGACCTGGGATTGTAGATTGGGCCCGGGAGCCCAAAACCCAAAAACCGGTCGAACCAGGCCCGGTATGTAAAACTAGGCTAACGATCCAACCGATGGCTAGACCGGGTCGATCAGGTCGTCACTGACCCAAACCCAGACCGAACTGGCTTGGGGTATCGTAAGGGTGTCACACTTACATCACCGAACACGGCGGTGCCAATGGCTACGACGGGAGCGTTTCGGTGGCCGGTAATGGTTGGTCATCGGTGGTTGAGTAGTGGAAGGGTTACACTCTTACTGGGACTCTACCAGAGAATTTGATTTTAGATTAATTATTCCAAAATTAAAATTATTTTAATAGTTTAATATTAAATTTAATTTAATATTTATCTTAATAGTATTTTATTAATTTAATATTAAAATGATTATATTAATATTAAACTCAATTTAATGTTTATCTAGTAGATAAAATTCTATTATTTTAATAAGATTTAATATTAAATTTAATCTAATATTTATATTAATAATTATTATATTAATTTCATATTAAATTGATTAAGTTTAATTATAGTTAAATTCTCTAAACTCTCCTTATATAAAGAGTCTTTGGTTGCACACACTTGAATTCAATAAAAAGTTGTAGAGAGAAAATTCTCTGAAGAGATTACTCCAGAAAATTTTTAGAGATATTTTTCTGATTTACAACTTGACCCAAAAGTTTAGAGAAATTGCGAAATTACCCCATTGGTAAGTTTTGTAAAAAATTTTCTAATTCGAAGCAAGTCCACACTCGGCAAACGGGAGCTTAAGGATAGCGGAGAAGACTACTCATTCGAAGCATTCATTCTAGACGAATCAAAAAGGTACAATTTTGATTAAGTGTTTATTACTTTAGTTATCACAACCAATATCTTGTTTTAGAAAAAAATTTAGAACTCTGGTTACCTAAATTTATTTTCCGCTACGTTTTCCAAACCCGTTTTCCCAACATAGAATTCGTTCAACGCAGAGCCGCAATGAACACTCCAATGGAAGAGGTCGAGCATGATTTCCTGAGCTCTAGGATGAAGGCCATTCCACCATTGTTAAGCATGATGAGTTGAACATAGGTGTTCAAAAAAGAGTTCAGAGTTAAAGACCATGATGAGGTTGTGAGAAATAAAGAAGGTTTCTTCATTCCAATTGACATAGGATTAGGATTAGGATTTGAAGTAGTAGTAGGAGTTGTAACACCCCTAACCCGTCTTCGTCGTCAAATTAGGGTTATAGAGTATCACAACAAATAACAAAACTGTGAAAAAAAATAAAATAAAATAAAAAATAAAGAACACAAAATTTTACGTGGAAACCCTTTCGGGAAAAAACCACGGGCAGAGGAGAAGAAAATTCACTATGTCGAAAATTTTAATCAATACAAAAGGAATAGACTATGTCTATTTATAGGCTTGTAAAGCCATATTCTAGTAGGATTGAAACACCTTATCCTAGTAAATATAAAATAGATGGAGTTTAATAAGGTTTAAAAAACCTTATTCTAAAATAAAATAAAAGAAGTCTAGTTCTATATGGATTTTACTTTTATTTTATTTTCCATCGTATTTTATTTAAATAAGAATTAGGGTCACTTAATTCTAACAATCTCCACCTTGACACAAATTCTCAATGAACAAGTTTTTTTTTTTTTATCGCGAACAAGTTCTCCACCTCTTCCATAAAACCCCTTAAGGGTTTAACTTCAACAATGAACACCAACCAAGTCTAAGCAATGCTCAAACTTGGTTATAGGAAGTGACTTGGTCATCATATCTGCAGGATTTTCATGAGTACTAATTTTGCTCACAACAATATCACCACGAGCAATAATATCACGAACAAAATGATACCAACATCAATGTGTTTTGTTCTCTCATGAAACATTTGATCTTTTGTAAGAAAGATGGCACTCTGATCATCACAAAATATCAGGCTGATTTGAAGGTCTTCATTTAGTTCACTAAAGAGTCCTTCAACCAAATAGCTTCTTTACAAGCCTCAGTAATCGCCATGTACTCGCTTCTCAAGTAGACAAAGCGATCGTAGTTTGCAAAGTGGCTTTCCAACTTATTGCACAACCTCCGATTGTAAAGACGTAACTCGAGAGATCTTCTTCTATCAAGGTCTCCAAAAAAATCAGCATCAACATACCCAATAACTCCATCTTCGAGTTCTTCCAAACTGTAAAGCAAACATCGATAGTACCTCGTAAGTATCTTAAAATCCATCGAATCGCTTTCAGTGTTCTTTACCGGATTTGCCATATATCTCGCTAATCGCATCGATCGTGCATATGATAAATCGGGCGTGAACAAACCATAGCATACATGAGAGATCCCACTGCACTAGAGTATGGAACATGTGACATGTACTCAATCTCATCATCCGATTGTGGAGACAAAGCCGATGAAAGTCTAAAATGGCTGCGCTAAAGGAGTACTAACAGCTTAGCACTCCGCATATATTGAACTCTCGCAAAGAAGTTTCTCAATGTACCCTTCCGACTTAGGTACAATTTACTTGTTTTTCTATCTCTAAGAATCTCCATACCAAGTATCTTCTTTGTTTGGTCCCAAATCTTTCATCTCAAATTCTTCACTTAGTTGGGCTTTGACCTTTCTTATCTCTCCTTTGTCTTTTCTTTGCTATCAACATGTCATCAACGTAAAGAAGTAGATACACAAAAGAACCATCATTGTTTTTCTTAAAGTAAACACAATCACAAAACTACTTCTTTTGAAATCGTGAGAAGTCATAAAGGAATCAAACCTCTTGTACCACTCGCCTTGGTGATTGTTTTCAAACCGTAAAGGGACTTTTTCAAAGCAAGCAAACATAATCCTCTTTTTTCTCAAAATCAGAAACCCTCGTTGTTGCATGTAAATATCTTCCTCAAGTTCTCCATGCAAAAATGCGCTTTTACATCTAATCGCTCAAGCTCTAAATCATGCATGGCCACAATACCAAGCAAAGCTCGAATCGAACTATGCTTCACAACCGGGAGAACACATCTGTGAAGTCCACTCTGAACTTGATCAGAACCCTTTGCAACAAGCCTTGCTTTATATTTAGGTTCTTCAACTCCTGAGTCCCTTCTTTCTTTTTAAACACCCATTTACAACGAGCAGTCTTCTTACCTTTAGGAAGTTTCACAAGATCCCATGTTTTGTTTTTGTGGAGTGATTCCATCTCCTCTTGCATAGCAAACATCCATTTTTCTCGAGTCTTCACAACTAATCGCCTCAGAATAATTTGATGGCTCTTGATTCGCATCTATATCTTCACCACATTTAAAGCATAAGCAACTAGATCAGCCTCGAAGATACTTCTTTGGAGGTTTAATTTCTCTTTTAGTTCTGCTTTTGGCGATAGAGTATTGAGGCGAAGAAGCAACTCTATTCTCAATTTTTGTACTTGACTTGAGGAGTCGACTCTGTATTAACTGATGCTCCACCGCTTTTGATTTTCTTTATTGGAAGAGTCTTTAAGAGATAAGTTAGGAAGCATAGCGGTTTCATCAAAAACAACATCTCTGCTAATCACAACTTTCCTATTTTCAGGACACCATAACTTATACCCTTTTACACCACTTTATAACCAAGAAAAACACATTTAATGGATCTCTGTTCCAATTTTCCATTATTAACATGAGCATACGCAGACACCCAAAGATCTTTAAATCGAATAATTAGCGGGATTACGCACCATACCTCTTGTGAGTCTTTTTCTCAATGGCAACGGATGGAGATCGGTTGATCAAAAACATGCGATGAGGTCGCTTACGCCTAAAACGACTTGGTAAGTTGGCATTTGACAACATACATCGAACCTTCTCCATGATCGTTCTGTTCATTCGTTCGCAACGCCGTTTTGTGTGGAGTATGACGAATCGTCAAGTGTCTCACGATCCTTCCGACTTGCACAATCTATTAAACTCATCGAGCGTAACTCTAAGCCATTGTCATGCGGAGGTATATTTTAT
This sequence comes from Gossypium anomalum, assembly GCA_025698475.1. Lineage (NCBI taxonomy): Eukaryota > Viridiplantae > Streptophyta > Magnoliopsida > Malvales > Malvaceae > Gossypium > Gossypium anomalum. Next base: position 10,303,375 of record CM046961.1, read on the forward strand.
CTGCTTTCCCGTCTGCTTTTCAATCATAATTTTCCAAGACTTAAATGCGGAAAACACATCGCTTTTACCTTGGAAGAACGCCCAAACTTTTCTAGAAAAATCATCAATAAAGGTTAGCATATAATTAGCTCCACCTCTCGAAGGCACTCTGGATGGTCCCCATAGATCGAAATGAATATACTCCAACGTTTCCTTCGTGTTATGGATTCCTCTAGTGAATCGAACTCTCTTTTGCTTCCCAAAACACACGGTGCTCACGTAAATTCAGTTTGCAAATTCCTTGCCCATCAAGAAGTCCTCTTTTGCTCAATTCTACCATGCCATTCTCACTCATATGCCCTAGGCGCATATGCCAAAGTTTAGTAATATCATCATCCGACAAGGAAGAGGAAGCGGCAATTTGCATCACCAAGATAACAGATAGAACCACTCAGAAACATATAACTTGGCGCTTTTTCTTTGCCCTTTCATCACAACAAGGGACCCTTTGGAAATCTTTAAAACCCCACTTTCAAATTGTATATCTGTACCCTTTTGAATCAAGAGTACTCAACGAAATTAAATTTCTTTTCAATTCGGAACATACCGTGACGCGTCACTAAGTGTTCGACAACTCCATCAAACATCTTAACTTTAATTGTTCCAACACTGCGATCTTACACGAAGCATTATTTCCCATCAAAACAACACCTTCGATACTTTGTTTACGTAAGTTGTAAACCAATCCCGATTGGGACTCATATGGAAGGTGCAAAATGAATCAAGTATCCACTCTCACTTACTTTAGAATCATTGATGAGCGACTAGAAGTTCACCATCATTGTAGTCTTCTACAACATCGCCTTCACCGAAATTTTCTCGTTTGTTTTCCTTTGATTCGCAGCCTCCCTTTTAATCTTATTTTGTAGCTTATAGCACTCGGATTTAATGTGCCCTTTCTTCTTACTGAAGTTACAAGTTTTACCTCTATTTGAAGACTTGATCTACCCTTAGATTTACCACGATGATTTCTTTCTGTGTCCTACCACGATCATCATCGATGATTCGATCTTGTCTCCCACGAACAATGAGACCCTCTCCCCCGAGAGTCGAGTTTAACCACAAGATGTTTCATCTTATCATACGAGGTTAAAGAATCATAAACCTCATCAACCGTGAGAGACTCGCGCGCTATATAAAATCGTGTCTCTAAAGGTTGAATAAGACGGAGGCAACGAACAAAGTAGAATCATTCCTAGATCTTCCTTATCATCTTCGAACCTCCATGGCCTCCAAGTTTGAGAGAATTTCTTTAAACACTCATTAAGTGTTCGTGTGTCTGAGACGCACCTTCCTCCAAACGATGAGCATAAAGACGCCGCTTCATATGCAACTTGCTTGTTAGAGTTTTCGACATACATATTTGTTCTAGCCTCTTCCATAATGCAAATGGCGATCTTCTCTTTCATCACATCCTGCAAAATTTCATTGGACAAATGCACGGATGCAATTGTGTTAATGCCTTTCGATCCTTACGCTTCTTCTCTTCATCTGTTAATGTCGAAGGCATCTTATCTATCCCTAGCGGGGCATCCTCCAGATCCATCTGCGCAAGAACTGCTTGCATCTTAATCGCCACAACGCAAATCGGTGTTGCGATCCAACAACGGAATTTCATATTTCAAAGACGCCATTACCGTGATCGAGATGAACAACCCAAAGCTCGATACAATTGTGAAAAAAATAAAATAAAATAAAAATAAAGAACACAAAATTTTACGTGAAAACCCTTTCTGAAAAAACCACGCAGAGGAGAAGAAAATTCACTATGTCGAAAATTTTAATCAATACAAAAGGAATAGACTATGTCTATTTATAGGCTTGTAAAGCCATATTCTAGTAGGATTGAAACACCTTATCCTAGTAAATATAAAATAGATGGAGTTTAATAAGGTTTAAAAAACCTTATTCTAAAATAAAATAAAAGAAGTCTAGTTCTATATGGATTTTACTTTTATTTTATTTTCCATCGTATTTTATTTAAATAAGAATTAGGGTCACTTAATTCTAACAAAAACATTTAACAACTTAAAACTTCTCAAATATTAATTTAAATATAAATAATCAAATCATTTGTTAAACATGGAAAACATACACTTATAGACCTTAAATTGAGTTTAGAGGACCTTAAAAATAGTTTGAAAATAATCAGGGACTAATTTGGATTAAACGGAAAAATATGAAAAATATGTAAAATTTTGGAAAGAAGGGTTTGGCCACACACTGAGTGACAAAGGCCAGCCCATATGGCACCAAACATGGCTGTGTGGCCACTCCACACACCCGTGCTCTCAAGGTCACACGACCGTGTTGTCAGGCCGTGTAACTTACTATGCCTATGTGAAACAAATCCTGCACCTAAAAATTAACATCCACACGACCGTGTGGACAGATCATGTGTGGCACACGGCCGTGCGACAACCCATGTCCCAAATCGTGTGCAGCCTAAAAACTTCGTAAGTAAGCCAAATTTTCAACCTTTTCTTAGGTACCAAGTCAAATTAATATCAACCATTTTCATGCATTCAAAACACATTCAAAACATGCTTGAAACATACCAAAACATCCAACCTAAGTGTCTAACCATTGTGTCGCCATTGGCACCACATTTCATACACCAATCTAATTCACATTCAAGGATCTCAAGTCGTTGCCTTATACACATGCCAAACATAACAATTTATCCACTCCATTCACATTCAATTTTACCATATTTCAAACACTTCTAAGAATCATATACCAAACAACTAAAGACATACATAGATGGACATATACAAGGCAAATCTAAAGATATATACACAAATATGCTTAAACCAAGTTTAAATAACATCATTATAGTAAAAGAACTTAAATGCTCCTAGAACATGCTACTTATAACCTAAATCAAAATAATCACAACTTATACTAAACCGTTGAATGGATAGCGTAATTTCCAAAAGTAATCCAATCGACAGCTCAAATTCGACATTCTACAAACAAGAAAAACCAAAACGAGGTAAGCTTGCGTAAAGCTTAGTAGGTTCGTATTGAACATAAAATTTAATTTACCATAAAGGACTTAACCTAAATCTTTCATAATGAAAAATCATAATCAAGGTTATGAGTTCATTAATTTCTTATACACATCACAAGTCTCACAAGGTTAGTAAATTCATAAGTATAACCATATAACCTTATCAAAACATAGCATTTATAAGTAAACACAAATATAACCTTAATTCATCCATCATATGTTCATTTAATATATCACAAATCATTTCAATGATCCATCTCAATTTTTTTCCCATTTACATATCAAATTTCATATAACCATCTCATATATTCATTTATACTCAATAAACCATGATTAAGGGGAAAACATTTATGAAACAAATGACTTTATTATGGCATAAAAAATTACAAGTAAACATATTTAAAACTCAATTCAACCTTCTATTCGTATAATAAACTTCAAACCATTAAGATAATACTCATTTAATTTGTGTACCTTTCTGAATAATCCATTGTTTAGAGGACGTTATGGTATCTTCCAACCACGATCTTACACATTTCCAAAGTGAGGCCATAGTATCTTTCAACTATGGTCTTATTTGTATTGGTTTTAATGCCATAGTATATTTCACCTATGATCTTATACATTTCCGGTATAACGCCATAGTATCTTTCAACTATGGTTTTATTCATTCTGGTTTAATGCCATAGTATCTTTTAACTATGGTCTTTCTAATTTCAGGTATAATGTCATGAATCTTTCAACCATGGTCTATCTCGTTTCTCAATCCAAAGAATTTGATGAACCAACCATATATAGATAAAGAATTTGATGAACCAACCATATATAGATAAAGAATTTGATGAACCAACCATATATAGATAAACATTAAATTACAAAAAAAAAAAAGCAATTAAATAATTACTTTTATTAACGTATGAACTTACCTAATCAAAAACGGCTACGAACGTGACACTGATATTTACTCCGCTAACCCTTATTTTCCACGATTACTGCGTGATTGATCCGTTTCTTGATCTAAGTACAATAATTTTAATTCAATTAAATATTTAAAACAATTAAACAATTCAATTTAGGCATATAAACCCTTTTTTATTATCATTTTACACAATTAACTCAACATTTTATCTTTTATGCAATTTAGTTCCTAAATCCAAAACTCACAAATTAACCAAAATTAATGAAAACTCATGCTAGCCAATTTTTAACTAGTCCTTACTAAACCCACTTTTATCAAAATTTCACTAAAATTCCATGTAGTTTTCCTATTTTAACAATTTAATCCTTAAACATTAAAATTACTAAAAATCATTTAACAAACTATTTATATTTAGCTATTAAAATCAAGAATTTAAAAATAAAGTTCACAAACACCCAAAAATTATTCATGTTAAATCCCTAAACTTTTAATAATTTTATAAATTGACCCCCGGATTAGCTAGATTAAGCAAAAACGATTACAAAAACATAAAAATCATTAAAAACAGACCTCAAAATCTCACACATGCATTGAAGGAAACTTGGTCGCACTTCTATTGCCCAAATATGATGTTTTTTCTCTGTTGGAGAAGAAGAACATAAAGAAAAAATATGTATTGCTTTGTTTATTTTATTTTAACTTAACTTTTAATTTAATTTAATTTAATTTAAACAAATAATTTTAGTCAATTACAAGTAGAGGTGTTCATGGGCCGGGCTGGGTCGGGTTTGGGCCGAGCTCAACTAAAAAATCACGCCCATTTATTGGGCTCGGGCCAGGCCGGGCCCAAAAAATGGGCTTAAAATTTTGCCCAAACCGACCCGGATAAAAATACTAAAACCCGGGCATGGCCCGTATTAATTTTTATATTATTTTTAAATATATATAATACATTAAAAATACTAAAAATATCAAAATAAATATTTTCCAACAAATTGAAAATAAATTTTAAAAAAATATGTAGACTTAAATAACACTAAGATAGATGCAACTTAACAAGCAAATGCCTCTAAAATAATAAAAAAATTAACAAATGTCTTTAAAATAATAACAAAATTAACAATAAAATAAGTTTTATACAATATCCAAACAATAACAACAAAATAGTAGTAAGATAATAGTAAAATGGTAGCAAAATATGGAGAAAACAACAAGGAAATAACATTCAAAAAAAAAAGTGCAGATTTTTTTTATCATTTAGTGAATTCGGGCCGGGTCGGGTCGGGCCCGGGCTAAAAATACCTTGCCCGAGGCCTGACCCATTTTTAAAACGGGCCTTATTTTTTGTCCAAGCCTATTTTTCGGGCCTATATTTTTGCCTAAACCCTCCCACATTTCGGGAAAGCCTTCGGGCAGGGCCGGGTAGCCCAGCCCATGAACACCTCTAATTACAAGCACTAACCGTGTATGAAATTTAGTTATGGCATATTTGCTACATAAACCCTTGTACCTTTCTCAAATTAATCAATTAATTAATAGAAATTAATTTTTATAACTTTTACGATTTAGTCATTTTTACTTAATTAACTATTTAAACGTTAAAATTTCTTAACCAAATGTCAATACACCTATAAAATCATTCTGTAATATTAAATTAAAATATTTACAAGCTCGGCTTATAGAAATGAGGTTTTGATACCTTATTTTTTAAAACCACTTGACTTAAGGAATTAACCACTTGAACTTGACTATACAGTCAATTAACGAATTTTATTAAATCAAAATTTCAATAATATTATATTTGACTTATAAATATTAATTAATAATATTTACAAATTCACTAGTCAAATTTATGGTCTCGAAACCACTATTTTCGACACCTCTAAAAATCAGGTTGTTACAGGAGTAGTGTTAGATGTAGATGAGGAGCTAAATTAGGAACTAAGTGAAGGTGTGGAGGAGCCGACACACCTTTCCGACTATTGTTGAAGAAGAGCCAACCGACGAACCTAACAAGCATATCTACTTTTAGTTCGAAATGAGAAGTGAAGCCCGGGTATCTACAGCTTATTGCTACATCGAGTTTGTGATGCCCGAGGCTATAGTGCCTCAAAACGAGCTTTAGATTTGGTTAGGCTTTGGAAGAAAGTAGCTCGTGATGTGGCTATCTTGACGATCGAAGATAAGATGAAAGCAATGTCTCCAATCGAAGAAAGAGGTTATTGTCTCCACAATAAAGAAAAAACATCGATTGGGGACAATGTGTAACTTAAATGTGGGGGTGTACATAGATGTTATATTTGTGTGTTTTGTTTGCATATTTTCTATTTTTACATAGCTTTAAAAAATATTTCAAAAATTTTCAAAAATATTTTCCTTGTTTTCATTTGATTTTGTTGTTTTTGCATGGTTCTTGGACAATAATTGGGTAATAGGCCATGGGTCGTAAATATTGAATAAGTATGCTGAATTGTCAATCATGTAAATTTTTATTGATACTAGATAATTCAATGTTCTTAATTGTAGACGAATTAGTACGATTTGTTAATTTGTATAATAGATTAGAGGCAATAACCTTAAATGAAATTGTACAAAATGTGTCGTAGGATGAATGAAGTGTGCGGATCTTTATAGATAAATAAATTGAATTGTTAATTTTTCATTTGAATAGATGTATGCATGATTGAAAATGTGTTTTATATACATGATTCAAAATGTGTTTTGTGAATTATTCGGGAAAGATCTCAGGCATTGTTTGATTTAGACTAGAGCCCAGAAGCTTTATCTTCTGCTATATACCACTAGTCCCCGTATTTTGAACCTCAAGTATCCTTTCTTGTTTAGCCTTATTCTTGAATCCTTAAACCTAAATGATTCAAGAACTCAACCATTCATTGTCTTGATTTTGAAAATTCACTATGTAATGGACGTTGGGCCATGGACATTGAGGGTTAGGTAGAGACGTTATGGTGGCTTCTTATGCGAAAAAGAAAAGAAGAGAATACATGATATAGTACAGATAGAACCTTGCTAAGTGAGTTAGAAAAAAAATAATACAAAAATATAAATTTTGGGTGAATAAAAGCAATGAGAGTGTTAAAAGCAAGGTGAGTGGAAAAGTGCAAAAAGTAGAAAGAGCTTTAAAAATCAAATTCAAGCTCGAAAAGAAAATCTTTCAAGTTATAATGTATTAACACTCACTAGTTTTGTATGTGTTGGTATTGTGTAGTATCTTCTAAAATTTTGGAAAGAAGACGAAAGAATGAGAAATAAGGAGGTGAACTTATGAATAATTTGGGGGCGAATAGGAAACAATGTCATGTGCTTCACCATTTCTAGTGTTTAAAACAATTTTGAGCTATTTGTTGTTTCAACTCCAAACCATCTTAAGCATTAGAAATTTACAAGCCCAAAAAACCTTTGGGACCCAAATAATTCACTAACACACTAATTCTTGAATTGATTGCATTTGTCCAGATGAACATGACCAATTCATTTTTTATATTTATGAGCTATCCATGTAATTCATTTTGATGGACAACACTTGTACACACATTTGTTTTAATTACCTCTATATTTATTAGCATTTTAACTTATTGAACTAATTGTGTTTGCATTAAGAATACTTGAGTTAACTACATATCACTCTTAATTTGCATGTAAGGCAATTCTCATACAAGTTTGATGTTTTACCACTATGTGACCTAATTGTCAGATTTAAACCAAGGGTTTTTTTTTTTTTGCATGTTTTGTGTGTTTGCTTGAGGACAAGAAAAGAGTTAAGTTTGTGGGGGTTTGATCTACTGCAAATTGATACGTCAAATTAGGCTCTCCATTACACTTAAGGAGCTTATTCTCAAGTAATTTAAGTTTATTTTATTTATTTTTGTCGATTTTTTGTTTTGTCATTAATAATTTGTTTTTATTAGTTTTAAACCATTTTTTAGACCCAAATTGGCCAATCATTCCATAGGAAACCTAACAAGTTGATTGAGTGTTGGAGGGATTCGAAGGTGGCTCGAACCTGAAGAAAACATTACCTAGAAGGGGGTATAGCGATATCAAAGCATGGAAGTCATGATACTCCTGACTGTGCTGAAATAAAGAGAATAAAAGTCATCTATAATGGTATCTTGATACCAGACCATGGTTATCGTGATATCGAGACCTTCAAGACTCCCAATCTCAAGACTATTGTGGGTAACGTGATACCCTAACGTAGGTATTTTGATACCCAAGCCTAACAAGTGAAAAAAACTGCAAGGGCAATTTTGTGTCCGAACAATCTTATGTCTTCTTTTTACTTAAGGGCAGAATGGTTAATGTTAGGTTAAATGTTAGTAGGCTATAAATATAACTTTATGATGGTCGTTAAACTAACTAAAAATTCGACTAAGGCAAGCGCACCTATCGAACAGCAGTATAGTTGTGGTGAGACCGGAAATATCGTATCCACGAGGACTAAAAGTACTAGTAGTTACTAAAGTACTAGTAGTTACTATCTTTTTATTATCTAGCCTAAAAATTAAGAGAATGTTTTATCTAAAACTAATTATCTAATTAACTAAGTTTGCGATAGAGATTAAAGTTGGAAAATATTTTTGGAAGACCGATGGAGAAGACAACACCCAAGGAAGAATCCACCTAGACTTCACTTATTACCTTTGAATTAGACGATTTATTCACTTGACTTAATCCATAGAAATCCCTGATTTATGTTAATATATCTCTCGAGACTAAAAACAACTGACTCTAGGTTGATTAATTGAAATATATTTCTAATTAAAACCCCTATTATCGCATTAACTCGATCTATAGATTCCCTTATTAGATTTGACTCTAATCCGGCAGATTTATGTCGTCCTATCTCTAGGATTGCATGCAACTCTGCTTAATTATGAATGATCTACTCTTAAACAGGAACTTTTCCTCCACTGAATAAGCACATCAAAATCCTAAATTAATATCCTGGAATATTAAAGCAAGGATTAAAACTCACAATTAAGAATAAGAACAAGTATTTATCATATAAATCAAAGAGTAATAAAATTTGCCTTAGGTTTCATCTCCCTTAGGTATTTAGGGAGTTTTAGTGCATAATAATAATAGTAAACATCTCAAAGTTTGGAAAATAATAAAACATAAAGAAACCCAAAGAACTTCTAGGAATTTGGATGGAAATCTTCAGTCTTGATGTAGATCCTACCTCCAAGGTGATTCTGATGGCTTTTCTTCAATGTTGTCTACCTTCTACTCTACGTGTCCCCTTCAATCCTCTTATAGGTTATTTATATAGAATTTGGAATGCCCAAAATAGCCCAAAATTGGCCCTTTCTGAATAGAATTAGACTTAGGTTTAATAGGGACCAGGCCATGTGCCACGCGCGTGTGAAAGTGCTCAGGCCGTGTGCAATTCTGACTTGATTTAATGTCGACACGACCATGGCACACGGGCGTGTGTCCTACCTGTGTGTCACACACGGATGTGTGGAAGTGCCTAGGCCGTGTGAAACACTGATTTAGGCCCAATTTGTCCGTTTTTGGCCCTTTTCACGCTCTTTTTTCTATCCTAAGTTTTCCTGAGTATAAAACTTGAAATTAAAGGATTAGGAGCATCAAATTCAATGAGAGCAAGGAGAAATCATCCATAAATATGCCAAGCATGGTGTAAAAATATGTATATATTATGGTTTATCAAATATCTCCACACTTAAGCATTTGCTTGTCCTCAAGCAAAATCCCTAACTCACAATTAAAATAAATCCTTTTCAACTTATAATCTTCATTAATAATGTTCAAAATAATCCACAAGTAATCATACGTTAAAAGCTTAACTAAAAGAACATTAAAGTTTCAAACAATATAAATTGAGCATTTCAATCATAAAATCATAGGTATCCCCTTTATCTAAGTAATCACCTTTAATTCCAAATTGACAAAGTCGACATCCTCACTAATGATTCACTCAAATCACTCAAAGTGTTTAAGGTTCAATAATTAAGCACTCAATAGTCAAACATGAAAGGTTATTACCATAGGCTTCCATGAAAATCAAATCTCCACCACTATAAATGAGATGATACACAAATCAAAAGGTCTTTAACAGGGTTGTAATGGGGCTTGGGTTAAAAGGTGTGGATAAAGGCTGAAAAAGAGGGTTAGAATCGAGATTAATTTAATAGCTTACCAAACTTAGAAAAACAAAGCTAATCACTGAATTACAAATAAGTGCCAGAATTAACACTACCCAAAACTAATTAAGTGAGCTTTTCTCTCAATATAATGACTTTAACTTATCCGAGCTCTTTAGAACAATATGTAACTGAATGAATATAAGAATACGTTTTTTTTTTAAGAATAAGAACAATAATGGAAAATACATAATAAGAAATACTTCAACAACTGGAATGAACGAACAAAATTAGGCAACTAATTAAATCAAATCTCAAAAAGAAAGAGTCAATAAAAAAAGGAGAAATTCATAATGAATCAAAAAGGGTTAAGTTGTGAGTTAATATTATCAAGAAATGATAGTTAAGGCCCAAAAAAGTTCGCTAGGGGTCAATTATATGGGTAGGCTTTTTATCGGGTAAGTAGGTTAAAACCCAAGTGCCTTTATCATTTTCGTATATCAAATCAAAGGTGTGGTCTTGACATGCATAATCGAAGCAAGTTCTAGAATAACAAATCAATGTTGACACACTCATAACCAATAAAATTAGTGAGCAAAAAAGATATATGCTCTTTAAAAGGCTCAAGATCTCACGAAAATTATGGGTATTTGATGTCAATCCTGTAATTTAAAACTTCAAGATAATACCTCAATTCAGGGAAACAACCTAGCAATTTTACTTCTCAAAAGTCAACTTATCATGCTTGATTCTCTAATGTCTTAAAGTTTAGACAGTCATTTCACGGTTACTTATGATTTAATTTAAAACATATCAATAAAAATCATAAGTCAATCAAGATTCATTCTAATAGTAATATGAGAAAATTATTTGAGAACAAGATAAAAAATTTCAGGAATTTTCTGATAATCACATAAATAACCTCCCCACACTTAAGATGTACATTGTCCTCAATGTACAAAGATAGTTAGTAACAATATAAGCATAATATTAGAAGAGAGGGAGAGAAGCGAAAATGCCCTGATTTTGTTGGATGTAAGCCTTGAAAGAGCAGAAACGGGTTTAGGGACATTAAAAGTGATATGTATGTGAAATGTAGACAGAGGTGAAGGTGGTGGTAGAGGTTGGGTTCCACAACCACAGTACCCAGCGAAGAGGTTATCGTGGTGGTCGGTGTCGTGGTGGCTATGGTCGTGGTCGAGCAGGACATGGCAGTCGTGGGTGATTGTTTGTTTATTCCTAAGTAGTATCCATCGACTGAACCTTTTGAAACTGTGATGCCATCAGTAAGATTTAAGGGATTTATATTTATAGAGTTGTTATGGTTAGTAATAATGACATAACTAGATAAAATAAAATTCAAATTAAAATAATAAAAGTCTTGGAAGAAAATGATAAATAAAGTCCAAAAAAAACTCAAAAATAAAAATAAAATAAAGAGAAAAACAAGTTGAAAATTAAATGGACTTAAAAGTCCTTGTCGATAACTGGATCCTGAGGTGGTGGTGCTGGAGGCGATATGTGAAAATGTTGGCAAATTTCTTGTAGAGTCGCCTCGATGCTGTCAAATCGCTGAGTGCAATATTGCTCAAAGCGATGAATGTGGTCTGAAACTTCAGACAATGAAGCAGCCGCAGGAACTGGTCGGTAACTCGATGGTGGCTGTGAAGGTGGGTCCTCCTGCAATGCAGGGATATCATCAAGAATATCCTCGTCTACATCCTTATCAGTAGCTCATGCAAGTCAGTACTGAGGAGGGTCGAACCCACGATGACGCTCAATCATTCGCATATGGAGCATACTTTGGATGCCCTGTGGGGACATCTGGCCAATGAGAGTGAGCGATAAAGACTGCGCCACTGTATTCAGGAGCCCAAAATATCTCACTAGACGAGTCACATATGGGTCGATGCTGATGACTCCCTTTCAGTGTCGTTCTGTCTGACGGCGAAAGGCAAGGGTGACAAAGTAAGCGATATCAAAAATATGCCCTTGCCTCATGCTCCACAGGAAGTATGTGTCATGAGTGTTGATGATGCCAGTGCTCTCTCGCCTCCCCGTTAATGTGTGTGCCAAAAGGGCATGAAGATAGCGCAGAGCTGGAGCTAGAGCCGATGCCTTTGAATGGCTAGGATCATAAATGTCTATAGCAGGGTGGAGGTCTACACAACACGATGAAGGTGAACAGTGTATGTGGTGGTGGAGATGAGGGAAATAGTCGGCCTCTATAAACTCGTCGGTATAGAGTCCCAAAGCAGCTCCAAATTCGGGGACACTCAACTAACGTACTAGACCGCCAAGGCAGAATTAAACAGTTCCTGGGTCGTCATACTCCACCATCACTATCTGTAACTGGAAAGTCGAGCCGAGTTCTAAGGTGAATTCCAAATATGTCAGCTCAATTATATCAAAGAAGCGGTCCCATGGAGTGGTAGCAAGGAGTTCCCGAACCGAATCAGCTAGGTGGACATGTTCTAATGCGGCCCAACTGATACAACACCCTACACCAAGGGGTCAAGCACATAGAATCTGAAATAGTTCCTCTTGGGGCCCTAGTGGAAATTGGAGGAATGGGTGTCGTATCTCGGTAGTGGGGCCCGAGGAGGATGCCGCTCCTTTTCACTTTTTAGAGGTGGGGACAAAAGTTTTCTTTCCTCGAGTATTTGTCATGATATCTACAAAAAGATTAGGTCATCAATAATAATCCCCACATCTGCAAGCAAAATCTGAGTAGTCCAAAATAATAATAACTTGCTCGTAAGATAATATGGACAAAAACTCAAGCAGGCCAAAACTAAGTGGTGATACTGCATATGAATCAAAGGGCCAAAGGGATATTACTAAATAAAAGATGTAAATAGTACTAAGATTAAACAAAGCAAAGCTAAAAGACAAATCAAGTTATAATAGAAAATACCAGAAATAGTGATTAACATTTAAAAATGCCTAAGAAGTAACTTAGACTAATAATAGGCGTGGGAGCATTATAAAGAGGAATAAACAAGTAAGCAGAGACTGAGACGTCAGTGAAATATGGTAAGGACCTATTGACAATACTACTCATGTGGGTAGAGCAGGAAGGAATGGAAATCAATGAAGACACCAAAGACTAAGTAAAATTAAGGAATGGAAATCAATGAAGACACCAAAGACTAAGTAAAACTATATCATCAGTAAAGTTTGAAAATCACTAAACAGAAATAAGAATCATAAGCATGCAAATCATTAGCAGTGGAAAGAGTAACCAAAAATAAATCAAGAATAGAATAAAGAAAGTAAAAGAAATAAAAGTAGTGGGGGTAAAAGGAGGGATAAACGACTGATGAACGACGGTGGTGCTAGATGGTGCTTGGTGCGTGTGTGGGGTGAGTAGGTGGACGGGGGTGGTGCGTGGTGGTCGGAGGGGGAGGGATAAGGGAGAAAGAGGGAAAAAGAAAGAGAGGGGGAAGAAAAAAAGACTAGAAGAGGGAAAAAAAAGATAAAGAAAAATGGAGAAAGAGGATAGGGGTGAAGAAATTAGGGAAGTAATGGAAAGAAGAAGAAGGGAAAAGAGAAAAATAAAAGAAAACTGAAGAAAAAGGAAAGAGAAAGAGGGTAGTTGGTTGGGGAAAATGATGAATACTGAAGGGAAATGAGAAGAAATTAGGGTTAAGGGGGAATAAAAGAAGGGCCATGGTCATGTAAGCCTCATTTCAGGCCACACGGTCGTGGCCCACGCCCGTGTGGTATGCTCCTAGCCCTTGTTTTTCGTGAACCTATAGTCAGGATCGCACACGATCGCTTAGACACGCCCGTGTCCCAAGGCCGTGTAGTGCGTACGGCCGCGTCGCACGGCCGTGTGCACGTTCGTTCGCTTCTCCCACGCCTGTGGTACATCCAAAACGCCCGTGTTCATGACTTATGCTTGCAGTCTGATGTTTTAACTCAGTATCGCACACGGCCTATGGACATGCCCGTGTGTCGAGGCCGTCTGGTCCACACGGCCTCATCACACGGCCATGTGGTGCTCCCTTCGTTTCTCCCATGCCCATGGAAGGTCCAACACACCTGTGTTAATTGATTAGGATTACGCACGGCCTTAGAGCACGGTTGTGGCATAAGCCTGTGTTCTATTCTGACTTCGTTGAACGTCTTGATCTTTGGGAAAGTTCGCACACAGTCTCGAACATGCCCGTGTTAAAGGCCATGTGGCTACCATAGCTGCCTCGCACGGCCGTGGTGATTTATCGTAGGTCGTGTCTCTACTGATCTTTTTTGGAAATTAAACTGCAGTTTTACCACAGTCTGGGACACGCCCGTGTCTCTTAACCGTATGGTTCACACGGTCATGTCGCACAGCCGTGGCTATTTATCGCAACCCGTGTGTCATCCTGTCTTGGGAAAAATATTTGTCCTGTTTTACCACAACCATGGCCACGCCCGTGTCTCCTGCCCGTGGGGTGCCCACGGCCTCATGCACGGTCGTGTGCTAGGTCGTGTGTGCCAAGAATACCTGTAATTAGATTGTAAAAACAAAAAGGAAAAATAAACTAAGTTATTTAATGGGGTTAGTACTCAGGTTGCCTCCCGAGAAGCGCTTATTTAGAGTCTAAGCTCGACTCTACCTTGTGGGCATATTTAGAAAAGTTCGTGGAGCCATAGCTCCTCTCTATCGTCTTTAAAATTCTCACACTTATAAAGTTTGAGACGATGTCCATTTACCTTAAAAGTGCCCTATGATGGGTGACTTACCTCTACTGTGTCATATAGAAATACAGTTTGGACTACGAAAGGACCTTCCATCGTGATTTAAGCTTCCTAGGAAACAATTTGAGCCTTGAGTTTTATAATAGGACAAGATCTCCAACTTCAAATTACTTGCGTTGCCTTAAACGAGCATCGTGGCGGCGCTTCGTTGCTTCCTTGTATAATTGTGAATTCTCATAGGCATTAGCTCGCTATTTCTCTAACTCGTTCAGCTGCATCAATCTCTTTTCACCTGCGAGTTTGTAATCAAAGTTCAGAAATTTTATAGCCCAGAATGCTTTATTTCTAATTCAAACGGTAAATGACAACTCTTCCCCTAAATGAGTCTGTAAGGAGATGTTCCTATGGGAGTCTTAAAGGCGATTCTATAGGCCTATAAAGCATCATCTAGTTTCTTTCCCCAATCCTTCCTATTTGACTCTACATTTTTTTCTAGAATCCGTTTAATCTATCGGTTAGCGACTTCGACTTGTCCACTAGTTTGAGGATAGTAAGGGGTAGCTGTTCTGTGGTAAACTCCATATTTCTTAAGGGTTTTATCAATTTGGGCATTACAGAAATGGGTACCCCTATCACTGATAATTGCTCTAGGTGCTCCAAATCGAGAGAAAAGTTTCTTTAGGAATTTCACCACTACTCTAGCATCATTAGTAGGTAATGCTTGGGCTTCCACCCATTTAGACATATAATCAATGGCTACTAATATGTATTTATTCCCCAATGAGCTAGGGAATGGACCCATGGAATCAATACCCCATACATCAAATATTTCACATGAAAGCATGTATGTTTGGGGCATTTCGTCATGTTTAGAGATATTACCTGTTCGTTGGCATTTATCACAAGTAGCAACATACTTGTTGGCGTCTTTGAATAGTGTGGGCCAATAAAAACCTGATTTGAGTGTTTTATGTATGGTCCTAATTCCACTGTAATGTCCCCCAGTCGGTCCTGAGTGGCAATGTTCCAATATCTTACTTGTTTCTGACTTCATGACGCATTTTCTAATAACTTGATTTGCACATATACAAAACAGAAAAGGATCTTCCCAAAAATAGTTTTTCACATCAGTGAAGAATCGTTTCTTTTGCTGATGTGTCAACCCTTTTGGTGTAACATTAGCAACTAAATAATTCGCGATATCCGCAAACCAAGGTACCACAGAGTCAGAGATAGCAAAAAGTTGTTCTTCAGGGAATGAGTCATTTATCTCCTGTTCGTTCAGTTCATTGAGATGTGGGTTTTCTAATCTGGATAGATGATCTGCTACAAGATTTCCTGCTTCTTACTTATCTTGAATTTCTAAATCGAATTCCTGCAATAATAAAATCCATCTTATTAGTCGAGGTTTTGCATCTATTTTCGTAAGGAGGTATCAAAGATATGAATGGTCAGTGTAAACGACAACTTTAGATAATATTAAATATGGTCTAAATTTATTGAATGCAAAAACCACAGCCAACAATTCTTTCTCAGTCGTCGTATAATTTTCTGGTGCAGCTGTCAATATTTTGCTAGCATAATAAATTGGTTGAAAGTGCTTGTCTTTCTGCTGTCCAAGAACCACTCCTACTACAAAATTACTCGCATCACACATTAATTCAAATAGTAAATTCCAATCAGGTGCAACTACAATTGGAGCGTTAATTAATTTATCCTTAAGAGTATTGAACGCTTCTAAACAATCCTGACTGAAATTAAAAGGTACGTCTTTCTCTAGCAAATTCGTTAAAGGCTTAGCTATTTTAGAAAAGTCTTTAATAAATCTTCTATAAAATCCAGCATGACCTAAAAAACTACGAATAGCCTTAAACTGAATTAGGGGGAGGTAGTTTCTTAATAGTTTCAACTTTTGCTTTATCAACCTCGATTCCCTTGTTAGAAATTTTGTGGCCTAACACAATCCCCTCACGAACCATGAAATGACATTTTTCCCAATTTAGTAGAAGATTTGTTTCTTCACATTTCATTAGAACTCGTTTAAATTTTTAAGGCAAAGATGAAAAGAGTTACCGAATACTGAGAAGTCATCCATAAATACCTCTATAATGTCTTCCACGAGTTCATAAAAAATGCCAACATGCATCGCTGAAAAGTAGCAGGAGCATTACATAATCTAGAGGGCATTTGTCGATAAACAAACGTACCGTATGGAAATGTAAATGCCATTTTCTCTTGGTCCTCAGGAGCTATTGGGATTTGGAAATAACCAGAGAGTCCATCTAGGAAGCAATAATACATGTGCCTAGATAATCTTTCCAACATCTGATCAATGAATGGTAAGGGAAAGTGATCTTTTCTTGTGGCATCATTCAATTTCCTATAATCAATGCAAACTCTCCATCCCGTGACTGTTCGCGTTGGAATTAATTCGTTCTTCACATTTGCTACAACAGTCATACTTCCTTTCTTCGGAACAACCTGCACAGGACTCACCCAAGAACTTTCAGAAATAGGATAAATAATTCCAGCATCTAGAAGTTTAATTACCTCAGCTTTTACGACTTCTTTCATGTTAGGATTTAATCGTCTTTGAGCTTGCACACAGAGTTTGTAGTCATCTTCCATTAAAATTTTATGTGTGCAAAAAGAAGGGTTGATCCCTCTTATGTCAGAAATCTTCCAAGCTATGGCTTTCTTGTACTCCTTCAATACTTGAAGTAATTCGTCCTTTTCTATTGGCTGTAAATCTGAAGCAATAATCACTGGAATGTAGATTTATTTCCAAGAAATGCATATTCTAGGTGATTTGGTAGTTGCTTCAATTCCAATTTAAGAGGTTCTTCAACAGAGGGTTTTAATTTTAATTCATTGTTTACTTTAATACCCTCGTCACTCTTCTGTCTCAATGACGGTTCATTGGAATTTAGTTCAGCTTTTATCTTACCTATTTCAGAATCATCATCATCTACCTCCTCTCTTCATACAAGACACAGTTCCAACGTGTCCTTATGTACGATTTCCTATAAAGAATCTTGAGTAGCATGATCAATAGAGTCAATAAAATAACATGAGTCATCCTGTTCCCTAGAAAATCTCATGGCATTATAAATTTTAAAAATAATTTCTTCGTCACCTACTCTAAGCATAAGTTTACCATCACCCACATCAATAACGGCCCTAGCAGTGGCTAAAAATGGGTGACTTAAAATTAAGGGCACCTCAACATCCTCATCAATGTCAAGCACAACAAAATCAACAGGGAATATAAATTTATCTACTTTAACAAGCACATCCTCAATAATTCCCCTAAGATATTTAACAGATCTATCAGCTAGTTGAATACTCATCCTAGTGGGTTTTGGTTCCCCAAGACCAAGTTGTTTGAACATTTTATAAGGTATCAAATTAATACTATTGCCTAAATCAGCTAGTGCCTTTTCAACATTTAAACTACCAATTAAGTAGGGAATAGTAAAACTTTCTAGATCTTTCAATTTGGTTGGCAGTTTATTTTGGAATATGGCCGAGCATTCCTCGTTGAGTTCTACTGTGGATAATTCTTCAAACTTCTTTTTGTTAGTTAGAAGCCCCTTTAAAAAATTTTACGTATGTGGGCATCTGCGAGATAGCTTCAAGAAATTTACCGAATTGTGCATCCATACGGTCTTTCTTCAACTTTGCTGGATAGGGGATTGGTGATTCCCTTGGCATTGAATTTTCATTGTTTTTGGGTTTTACCTCTTCTCCTTCGTTTTTGTCAGCTTCTTATGGTGGCTTCTTTTCAGATTTAGCTAACATTTTCCCACTCCTTAGTGTAACTGCTTTCACATGCTCTTTTGGATTGGGTTCGGTGTTACTAGGTAACTTCCTAGTGGTCTCTCTGAAATCATCTCAGCCAGCTATCCAATTTGATTCTCAAGTCCTTGGATTAATGCTTGTTAGTTTTTAAGTGCAGACTCAGTGTTCTGAAAATGGGTTTTCGCTACTGAAATAAACTTTGTCATCATCTCCTCAAGGTTCGGCTTTTTCTCTTGCTGGTAAGGTTGTTGTTGGACACCGAGAATTATTACCCATATAATTCAATTTCTCGTTCTCCATGTTGTGGCCGTAGGATGGATATTCTAGATTGATCGTTCCACCTCCACTTGCATTACACTGCATTACTGGATGTACATGCGTAGAACCAAGCAAACCATCAATCTTTTTATTCAAGAGTTCTACCTGGTTTGATAGCATAGTAACTGAGTCGATGTTAAAAATGCCTGCTGCCTTGGTTGGCTTAGTCCTTATAACTTTCCACTGATAATTATTCAGTGACATCTCTTCTACAAACTCATAAGCATCTTCTGGTGTCTTATTATTGATGTTTCCACCAGTAGCTGCGTCAATCATTTGTCTAGTCGAGGGATTCAAACCGTTGTAGAAAGTTTGAACCTGTAGCCAAAAGGGTAACCCATGGTGAGGGAACCTTCTTAATAAGTCCTTGTATCTCTCTCATGCATCATAAAGTGTTTCTAAATCCATCTGTACAAAAGAAGAGATATCATTCCTTATTTTAGCTATTTTAGCTGGCGGGAAATATTTAAGCAAAAATTTTTTGGTCATTTGCTCCCAAGTGGTGATTGACCCTCGTGGTAACGAGTTCAACCACTGTTTAGCCTTATTCCTTAATGAAAAGGGAAATAACCGAAGGCGAATGGCATCGTCAGAAACGTCATTGATCTTAAAAGTGTAGCAGAATTCCAAAAAATTTGCTAAATGAGTGTTTGGATCTTCGTCCTGCAAACCATCAAACTGAACAAACTGTTGTATCATTTGAATCATATTAGGTTTCAGTTCAAAATTATTTGCAACAATAGCAGGTCTAACTATACTCAATTCAGTTCCTGTTAAAGTAGGTTTCACATAATCATACACAGTACGAGAAGCAAGATTCTGATCTACTGGATTTGCAGCAACCACAGGAGGTAGTGGATTGTTCTGATTATCAGTCATCTCCTCGATTGTGGTATGAATATCGTCCTCTTGCCCTTCCTCTATGTATTGTAGGCTTCGCCTTATTTCTCTTCTGTTTCTGCGAGCTGTGCTTTCAATCTCACTATCAAAAAGTAAAGGTCCTGACGGGTTTCTTCTAGTTAAAAACTATAAAAAACCTGTCAAAAGTAAATAAAAGAAAATTTAGTAATTAAAAATAAAAACAAAATTAAATAAAAATAAAAATAATGGCGAAAGTAATAAAAATTAAGCGTTCCTAATATCTTAGTCCCCGGTAACGGCGCTAAAAACTTAATGGTCGTTAAACTAACTAAAAATTCGACTAAGGCAAGCGCACCTATCGAACAGCAGTATAGTTGTGGTGAGACTGGAAATATCGTATCCACGAGGACTAAAAGTACTAGTAGTTACTATCTTTTTATTATCTGGCCTAAAAATTAAGAGAATGTTTTATCTAAAACTAATTATCTAATTAACTAAGTTTGCGACAGAGATTAAAGTTGGAAAATACTATTGGAAGACCGATGGAGAAGACAATACCCAAGGAAGAATCCACCTAGACTTCACTTATTACCTTTGAATTAGACGATTTATTCACTTGACTTAATCCGTAGAAATCCCTGATTTATGTTAATATCTCTCTCGAGACTAAAAACAACTGACTCTAGGTTGATTAATTGAAATCTTTTTCTGATTAAAACCCCTATTATCGCATTAATTCGATCTTAGGATTCTCTTATTAGATTTGACTCTGATCCGGCAGATTTATGTCGTCCTATCTCTAGGATTGCATGCAACTCCGCTTAATTATGAACGATCTACTCTTAAACAGGGACTTTTCCTCCACTGAATAAGCACATCAAAATCCTAAATTAATATCCTGGAATATTAAAGCAAGGATTAAAACTCACAATTAAGAATAAGAACAAGTATTTATCATATAAATTAAAAATAAAATTCACCTTAGGTTTCATTTCCCTTAGGTATTTAGGGAGTTTTAGTTCATAATAATAATAGTAAACATCTCAAAGTTTGGAAAACAACAAAACATAAAGAAACCCAAATAACTTCTAGGAATTTGGATGGAAATCTTCAGTCTTGATGTAGATCCTGCCTCCAAGGTGATTCCTATGGCTTTTCTTCAGTGTTTTCTACCTTCTACTCTACGTGTCCCCTTCAATCCTCTTCTAGGGTGTTTATATAGACTTTGGAATGCCTAATATAGCCTAAAATTGGCCTTTTTCGAATAGAATTAGACTTAGGTTTAACAAGGACACGGCCGTGTTCCACACCCGTGTGAAAGTGCTCAGGCCGTGTGCAATTCTGATTTGGTTTAATGTCGACACGGCCATGACACAAGGGCATGTATCCTGACACACGGACGTGTTAATTACTCGTATGGAAGTGCCTAGGCCGTATGAAACACTGATTTAGGCCTAATTTATCCGTTTTTGGCCCGTTTCACGCTCTTTTTGCTATCCTAAGCTTTCCTGAGTATAAAACATGAAATCAAAGGATTAGGAGCATCAAATTCAATGAAAGCAAGGGGAAATCATCCATAAATATGCCAAGCATAGTGTAAAAATATGTATATATTATGGTTTATCACTTTATAAGCCTTTCATTTCAGATTTTTGGTGGCTGAATAGTTTCTTTAGGGTTTATAGTTTTTAAGTTAGGTTTTCTTTCTCTGTTCCTTCTCTTTTTTTTTCTTTTTCTTTTCATTTTTAGTTTAGGTTTTCTCTTTTCTTTTTAGGGTAAATTTTATTCTTGTAGTTTTCTTTCTTCTTTCTTGTAAAAGACTTTGTAAATGAATATGGATAAAGCTTTCAGGTGCCATTGGTTCCACATCGAGATGAGCATTTCTTATCATTATCTCTATATTGTGTTTATTACTGTTCGATGGAATATTTATTTGGATGTTAAGCTTTCTAATGTGCTAAATTTTTATATGGTTGGTTGATTGGTTGTTTGTTTGTTAGCTTAAGTTAATGTCTATACTTGATTAATTGGTTGTTCGATTATATCAAAATGCTTAATACGTTAGAATTGAAGCCTCTAGCGAAAAACCTTGATAAACAAGACCTAGAGGAGAGTTTATCCTTAGATAGTTGAATATGATTATACTGAGTAGTAAGACTGAGAGGTAATCTATATGCCTAGGTGAGATCGAGAGGTGATCTTAGGTGATAACTTTTAGTCTAGAATGAGACCGCGAGAAGGTTTCTAACTAAGAGTGGGAACCAATATAATCAGTATAGGTTTATTAGTTTAATTAGCACTCAACTAATCAATTGACCATCGTTTAATCATTTACATTATCTAAAACATTAGGAAGAAATTTTACTTTAATTAGTTTAATTCATAGTTTAATTTTAGTTTATAAACAATTATATTTGGACTTGCACTAATAAATTTCAACTCGACTAGATTAGTAATTTCTTAACTTGTAATTAACTTGATAAATGCATTTACCGACTTGGCAATCCTTTGGGTCGACCCATTGGAATACTTTGTGTTCCATTAGAGCTATAAATATTACAATTAACATTGTCCGCTTAGAGTTAAAACCCGTTCTTTAAATTGTTTCATAAAATCATTTGTTTTTCTGCGCACAAGAGCGTGCAGGTCAACTAACTAGCACATTTGATTTCTCTTAGAGCCCTGAAACAATAATAAAAAATGTCCAAGGAAAAATCAATAGCAACAAACATCTGACAATGTTGTTCAATGCCAACTTTATGACCATCCTAGCATATAGCCAAAGTCTGCAAATCTCAATATCCTAATCACTTTCATGCATGTGCTAACTTTTTTGGATATCTTCACTATGATCCTTGGGTTATCGAATCAATAGCAAGTCACCACATTATCAATTATGTCAAAATCAGACCACTCCCCAAGGCTAATATGGTTTAGAAGGGATCTCAATGGCTAATGGTAATACAGTACCAATTTCTCAAACTGGTATTACTCATTTATGTGCATTAAATCATAACTTATGTTAACAAATACTTTGTGTACACTAGACATCAAACAAAATCTTATATATATTTCTAAGTTTTGCTAAGATAGCAACACTTCTACTGAATTCTTTTCTTTCATTTTTCTTGTGAAGGATCTAAAGATGGGGGTGCCTCTAGTGTGCTGGTTGAATAAACGCGAGTTGTATGAATGGCCACAAGGCAACGCACATATATCAAAACCTCAATCTCATTTGGTCGTTCTTAGTCACCCACTTAATTTATGGCATCGACGATTAGGTTATTTGAATTATTGTGTTTTTACATAAGTTTTTAAATAAATTTTCAAATCCATTTTGTAATTCTATAAATCTTATTGACGAATCGTCAACCACTACAAATCATTTACAGTGACCAATGGATTTCATCTCCCATTGTGTCCATTGGTCAGAAGCGCTACTATATTCTTTTTGTTGATTAGTTTTCAAAATATATGTGGTTATATACATTGAAAACTAAAATTGAAGTTCAAGATATTTTTAAAATTGTACATCCTTTACTTTAACGACATATTAATACTAAAATTCTTTCAATTTACATAGATGGTGGTGATGAATTTCAAGGTCTATCCAATTATAAAAGAACATGAAATTGAACATTTGGTGTCACTCCATTATATATATCAACATGTTACACTAGTTGAACAACGACACAAACATGTTGTCAAAACCACTAAAACCTTAATGCATCAAGCCTCAATACCTTCACATTTTTGGAGTTTATTTATCAACAAGAGATTCATCTTATTAATAAATTACCCACACCTATCTTACAAGATCAATGCCCTCATTAAATACAACTCAAAGAACCCTTTACATTTAAGAACATAAAAAAATTTGGTTATTTATGCTACGTATGGATTCGACCTACAACAAAAGTCAACTTGAGCATGATCTACTATATGTGTCTACTTTGGCTTTTATAAAAAATATTACTACCCCTAATGTTTTGACCCAATTTCTTTCAAACTTTATTTTTGACGTGATGCTACATTTTTTAAAAATAATTTTTCATTTGGAACTAAATTTTCTCACTTGAAATTCAATTTTCAAATAAAGTTTTAGGATCTCGCTGACAATGACCAACAGGAAAACCAATTCTTTGACAATCAAAACTTGAATCTCGAGCTTCCCAATCCCATTGTGTCGTTGCTATTGGAAAAATCTCAGTTTGAAAACAAATTTTCTTGCACAACAAAAAAAAATAAAAAATTTGAAAACCGACCTGGTTTGTTATATTTGTAGCAATAAATATTAACTGAATTCGTACCTATGTTCGGCTTAGCAGAAGTTTGTTGTTCTCAAATTTCAACCAAATGATCTTCTCTGTTATTCTCGTACCACGAACTGCTTCGAGTGTGGGCTCGAACCAATTGAATCAAAACACAGAACTAGAAAAAGTTTCTTCTCTTTTTGGGGTGAAAATGAAAATTCTCTGTTTTTAATAGAAACCGGTAGAATTGTTACTTCGAAAATATATATGTAATAGTTGAGAATAAATTCTCTCTATTTTTCGGCAGAATAACAATCTCTCAAAGTTGTGTTAATAGCTCTGCCAGCGCCATCTATTTATAGTGGTTTATTTCAAATAGAAAAACAATATCCTACTTAGAATAGGACTAGGGTAGATAGAACTCCCTCGTATTCCTACTAGGGTTGTCACCCCCTTCATGTACATGAGGGGTTTTTGAACCTCCCTCACATCGGGTCTAATTATGAGTACTTCTTGAGCCCTTTTGACCCAATACTCTATAACGTGATCCAACCCGATTCAATTTTTCTATTTCTCAAAGTAAACTTTAATATTTATATATAAACAATTTTCTCATCCTATTTTACCTTCAACAAATTTTTAACAATTTTACCCCTAGTAAAATTTTAATGATTTTAAACTTAGTAAAATTTCGAGAAAATATGTTCAATATTTCACAACTCAACATGTTCACTATGAACGAATGGTTTATTTTCATTTTCGGGCTTAAAAACAATCCAAAAACATAAACTCATTCTTCCAATCATTATTTAAGTAGTCCATATAGGATTGCAAATGAATCATTTCCATTTTCTTTTTTATTTCAATTTCCATTTTTAGAAACTACATTCATTTCCAAATGATTTCATTTCTCTATTTCGGAGAAAACCAATTGTTTCTCATTTTTCTTTTCCTATTCATTCTGTTCATTTCTATTCAAACACGCAATTCATTTTTTGTTTTAACGAGCTAGTGAAGGGGCTAATTTGGACATATGTAGTTGAGGCTCAAATTATTTATAATTAAGTTTCGAATTTTCGCTTATTAATTATAAACTCATTTAGTCACAAAGTTATTCCGCTATAGTATCGTGACTGAGCTCTCCCTAATGAAATACCATTACGAAAGCAACTACTCGGTGCTCGTTTAATGACCTTGTCATAAGTGTGTTACCCTCATAGGATATTCTTGATCTCTTTGGGATAATATCAATTCTCTCAATATGATCCTATTTTATTTCATGGTAACCATTACATCTTCTTTCATGAAAAGTTAATCACTATCAAATAATGATCAAGTCATCCATCACAAAGAAGATGACTCGTGGCCACGTTTAATTTTCATCAACCATGTAATGCCAATGAGAGGATATCATTTACCCATGTTTTGGGATATGAATTCCAATGTTGTGCATGACGCTACATACTACAGAAGTCGTACACCCAATGCACCAGCTTTTGGTTCCTTATCTATTTAAACTTAGGTTTTTACTTACATCAAAGTGTACTAGTCACACATACATAGTTCGCCATCCACTCAAGATTTAAGTTTGCTGCACTATGAACGTCACAAGTGAATAAATCTATAAATGGATTCAGGATCTATTCTGCTTGGGTCCTGTCCGATGTACTATCAGTCCAGCCAGTCACATCATGTCTCTATCTTTTAGGAGTCATCCGCTCCAATGCCCAAGACAAGACAGCTTCCCAATTGGACTTGATAGACAACATATTAGTCTTTTAATTGGTTTGCTCATTTCCGATTACACTAAGGACGTGTTTAGGTCCTTCTACTAATACAAGTTGTCTTTCCGTACTACGATTCGACCATATAATACCAATTGGTATTAGTTAAACATTTAGACAACCAATGAGCAACATTTGCTTCCATTTTTCTTTGCATGCAAAAACCATGTAGGGACAATTATACAAAGTATATTAATGCAATCAATGAATTTGTTTTATTAATCAATGTGTTCAAAAAAATTACAAGTTTACAAACGAATATATTACACTCAGAGCACCAAATCCAACAATTGCCTCATGAACCACTCTCGCCTCTTTGTTTGCTATTGCTCTTGATGAGAGAAATTGGATCACCCATCTTTTTCGAGAACTTTGCTTTCCTCTTCGATTTTTTCCTCGAATTCTTTGTGATAGTACTAGCACTACATATTGCCAAGTTGATGAAACGTATTGCCATTTATTTTTATTTTATGCGTTATCAAGTGCAAAACATAAAGATTGAGGTCAAACATCTTTATTTCGCAGATCAAGTAGCTGATATAGTCACCAAATCACTGTAGTGTACTCCATTTGATCATTTATTTCCTAAGTTGGTTATTGTTGACACCACCACCAACTAGTGGGGGCATAACAAAGATAACAATGGTCTTCAATAGTGAAATAGTCTCCACGGATTATGTTATTCATTTTTAGATTGTTAATTTTTTAAGTTTCCAAATTTTATGTTGTTATTATTTGAATTTCCAAATCGGCTGATATCTTGATATCTTATTACTGATTGTTGAGAATTTGAGGGATTATATATATATATATATATATATATATATATATACCCCAGAATAAAGGTATGCTTCATTTTACTCATCCACCATCTCTATTATGCCATGATATTATCAGTAAGGTTATTAATAGCAAACCAAAATTTGTTCAATTTAAAAAATGAAAGCATGATACGAAAAAAAGAAATTATCATTGTCAAGTAATTAATTAATTTTGTATATTTAGATTTTTAATTATTTTATTTATCTAAATTAATTTTATATTTTATCCAATCACTAAATAATTTATTTCTTTTTATTTTTTTGTTTTAGTTAATTTTTAAAAATTTTCTTTCAATTATTTTTTTAAATTAATTAATTTTTACTATAAATTAGATTAATCCTAATTCAATTAGTAAAATATATTCTTTTGAGATTACAAAAATTTATTATTTAATAAACATTAAAATTACATGCAAAGTTAAAATTTGTATATACAAAAACAAAAAATGTGGAGAATATTTTAAGCTAACCAAAATACCGTCAATTGTTTATTATATTATTAGTTTTTCCTTTGTCAATATTTTTATTATTAATAAGATTTATAACATTTGTGAATAAAATATATTTTTAAGTTTTCTTATTATTATTATTAGTGTTTTCCTAATATTTATATTCTATTATAAGTAGTAATAAGATTTATTCAACTTTTATTTATAACATTGTTCTTTAAATATTATTACGTAGGGGTTTGTTTGTTTTCAAGTGTCATTTTCATTTTTTTTAGATGGGAAACATTAATAAATGTGATTGATTGAAATTTTTAAAAATTGAAAATATATAAAAATTAGAAATTATTGAAAAATTGTTCACTACTTTCAATAAAAATACTTTATAACATTTAATACTCTTACTGAGTTAGTGTCACCCATCAACCGAATCCCAATTCAGTGTAGAAATTACTGAAAGCTCAATATTTTGAGGTCAATTTTGTTTTTCTTTTTTTCTTTTTGCAGATAATGGAATTCGAACCCAAAACATAATTATCCTTAATAACTCAATTTATTATTTCGACCAAAATCATATTTATTTATTATATTGAACTTTTGATAGCCTTACTTATTTTCCTAACACAAAATTTTCTAATGGGTATAAACAAGCACTCCTTTATTACATCAAACCTTAATAAAATTTGCAACTAATAAAATTGATGAATTCTCTTATCTCTTAGTCTTTCTAATAATTTTTTTTTTTTATAATCACAAGCACTCTTATTAATTTTAGGTGTTGAGTGTAGTAATATTCGAGACTAAAAGTAATATTCAAATAAAACCTTCCTAACAATGTTGAATAAAAAAAATTAAGATGAATGCTAACAATTTATTTAACTATGATGGAATTAATTTTTAATTAAAATTGTAAATAATTTTATATTAAGATATTACATTTAATAATTTTTTAGAATTTAAAATTTATTATTTATATAATAATATTTGCTTGATTTGACCTAAAGATTTATTTTGTTTATAAAGAGTTTTTATTAAATTTTCAAAAAATATTAATGGCTGATAAATAAATTGTTTTGGGTAATATAATGAATGTATATTTTGGAACAGAAATCCGTAAAATGCAGTTGCCGTCAGAGCGAGTGGGCGGTTAATTTGTTGCAAATGTATGGACAGATCTAAACAGGGGGCCCACATGTTTGCCCCCACTAGGGTAACAGGCACCGTCAGATCCGGCGATATGCATCCAAGCCACACGTTAACTTATAAAGAAATAATAAATCTCCCGCTGTTAGGGTTAATGGGATCAAAACGAAACAAACGTAGTCAGCTTTTTTATTTATAACATCAAAAATAAGTTGGAATAATAAAAGAAATAGTAAAAAGCTAGGGTTCAGTAAATCTTAATGAGCCTCCCTCAATCCCTCCCAATATTCTTCTTGGGATTGGTGGTAAAAAAAAAGAAAAAGTCCCCCTCGTTTCTGCTATAAATACCCTATCTTCTCTCAGCCCTTTACATCCTATTATCTCCCCCTTTTCTTCTTTCTCTTACCTTTTTTTCTCTTTGTTTAGACAGACATGGCTGTCTTTGGAGCTCTTAGGGTTTTATCATTATAATGGCTGACGACCATTAAAGATAAACAAAAGGAGCATGGCCCTCTTTGTATTCTTCCACAGCTTTCTTGAACTGCAACTTCGTCTTACACCTTTCCTTGTTATTTTGTGTTGCTTATATAGGCGGTATATGGGTATGTATGTATGTTGTTGCGGTTCAATAAAGCTGTGGGAAGATACGGACAGGGTCAAAGAGAAATTTTCAAGATCCATCTGTTCTGGGATTTGAAAATGCTACTTTGTGTGCTTGATTATTTGTTTTCTGATTTCATCTTACCCTTTCTCTCTCTCTCTCTCTTTTGTCTTTCTAATCCACTTTAAGAGTTTTTGATGCACTGAGTTTAAGTTTTTCTTTGACATGATTTGCCTGTGAAAGGGAGATAAATTATTTGCTTTCTTTCTTTATTTAAATAACAAAGATTTTTCTTAACCCTAAATGGCTTTTTTTTTTATTGCCTTTTTGTTCTCTCAATGATATAGAGAGATGTTCAAGCTTGAATTATCATTGGATGTATCTTGATTATTTTCTAATTATAACTACAACCATTATTTCATAACCCTTTTCTGTATCTGGTCTATCTTTCTCGTGGTCGCAAGCTTCCATTGCTATAATTCTGCTGCAAACTGCTTCTTTTTACCTCAAAGAATATTTAGAAAAAAAAGTTACTCCAAATTTGCAGTAACACTGTAAGAGGAGAGAGAGAGAGAGAGAGAAAGTGGATGATATAACTGTTGTTTTGGTACTTGGAATTTTCTATAGGTATAGATTCTTGTCTTTGCTGAATTTTTATGAGACTTTGTTTTGGATCCTTTTATCTTAATTGTTTTGACTTTGTTTTATTGTAGTGAAGTGTGCCCCCCCATTTGTAGGTTCCACGCTTCTGGTCTTGAGGTTCAAAAAGCTCTTACTTGATATTTGTAGATAAAATTCCAGCAGATATCAGCACTTATACTTCCATTGGTAAAATGTTAACTTCAGTCATTTTTATACATTTCCTAACCCCACCCAAATATCCCATTGCTTTCAATTTTTTCCTTTTTTCTTTTTAATTATAATAGGGTTACTACTGACTTATGAAGCATTAAAATTCCAGACTATACAAGGACCACTGGAATTAGGCTTTAACCTACCCTCCCTTATTTGATATCCTCACCAGTTGATCAAGTTTAGTTTGAACCAAGCTTAAATTTCACTCAATTGGATTTGAATGTAAAGTTGGGTAGGTAAATGAAGCTTTTATCAAAATAGAATCGGTATAACATAAGATACCAGGATGGTTCATGTTAAGAGTGCTTTCTTTACATTTCATTAAGATTAGGGTTTCTCTTTCTCTTTACATTTACACACGCGCACATAGGCACATATGCCTTTTTCCAACAATTCCTAAGAAAAGGGCTTTTAGATTATGCCAAAATTTATTGTCTTGTATCAATGGTATTGAGACCGTTTCAATATCAGATCTGAATGTTCGTGCCTTCCTTGCTTAGGTAGTAGACTAGTAGAAATATGGAGTGTTTTTTTAATATGCAAGTGGATCTACCTAGCCAAACTAGATAAGTGTATATTTTAAGGCAGGGACAGATTATAGGACAAATATTCATAGCCATAAAACAAATCCGATAAGAAAGTACAATATGCAGCTTAGCAAACAGTTCTTATGTGTATATGTGTGTCTATATATCTAACTTTTGCTGTATTGGGAGATGTTCACTAGAAAATTGAATTCATGGTTTTAATGCCAACTCTTTTGTTCGTTTATGAAGCTGCATAGATCATTTGATCTAGCTACTTTAATTATTTGATCCATTCATTTATATATTGTATTAATGCAGCCAACTAAGCTAGCTCATATATATATATATATATATATATATATATATACCATTGGTCCTTTTTGGGTATTTATATATTATATGGATTTAATTTATATACTACGTGTTATAGCCATTTGCTTTTTGGAAGGGAAAATAGACCAGAGCTGAAAAGCTGTGACTGCCTTGTGTTTTGTGAATGTCTACTTGAATCTCGGTAATCTTAAGAGCTACTACTGTAACCGTGTTGCAACATTCTGTCTCACAGCCTCTATTAAATAATACTAATTAATCTCAAACTCTTCCACTTCAAAGAACAAGATAATTGGATGCCACCTCTTTAAGGGTAGTTCTATAAACCAAGAGAATTAAACCGGTGCTTTGAAGTAATTTCCTTTACACATGTGCACACATGCAGCATTTTCTTCTACATTACTAGTGTCTGTGTATAGGGCTGTAAATTATGAACAGTTAGATTTTTATTTGTTTATGTTCATTTATTAAGTTAAATAAATAAACATAAACAAGATTTTAAAGCTTGTTTATTAAACCAACCAAACACAAAAACCTTAAAAGATTGTCATACACCATTGATAATATTTTGCAGCCAAGAAACAGGATTGAAGGGTTAGAGATACTGTCATAATAATGGCTCACTTTGGGTTGTACAGAACTTTCTTGCATATAAATGGCTTTTGATCTTGAGGGTCAACAAAGTTGCCATTTATCGTTGTTGGGCGAACTTTTACATTGATATAAAAGGGCAGGCCCCTCCCCTGATGAAGCTTCATTTAGTGCCAAGCATATTACCCATATCTACTGGTTCGAACAAAGAGTTATGCCTCAAAAGCGACGTGACTGAACCATTTTCCCCAACACATGGGGGCGGAAAATTATTGCTTTGCCTTGCCATTTCCCTTTCACTTAATTTGTCCATAGCTATTGGGTTACCTCCCCTCCTAAGTTTTTTTATTTTTACACTCTAATTAATACTTATGTTTCACTAGTTTTTTGAAATCCACTAAGGTTTTAGTTGATTAAGACAGTAGGGCACTGAACATGGAAGCTGAAACTACTACTGATGTATAAGCGTGCGACATATACTACAAGAAAACCAAAGTTACACATTTTGTTGTGAACAAATAGTTTGAAAAAAAGTTAGCTGTATGAGCTAAATGAATTATTATTAATCCTATCCAAATTAGTTGTTTCTTTTACCATCTAAGATTTATTTCATTTGAAGAAAACATTCAAAATTAAAAAGTTTTCTTTTTAATTATTGTCCCATGCTTTGTCAATAATTGGGTTCACTCTGATTTTTTTTATTTTTTATTTTAAAAAAAGTGCCCCCAGTACAGGAAAGCTAGATGAAATAACAGGTCTAATTAGTATAGTCTAACATCATCATCATTATTCAAAATCATGCATGTTTCCAAGCTTTTTTTCCTTCTTTTAGAGAAAGATTCCCTATCACCAATTCTTTTACTCTCTAATGGTCCATTTTCCCTTCTTTTTCCATCTTGACTACACCTTAATTATGGTTTTTCCCTTTTCCTTCTTTCTTTCTTTTGGGGTTATCTATTAGGTGAGATTCTTCTAACCCTTCTTTTAACTTCCCTCACTTTAATTATGGATCACTTTTTTTTCGTCATTATTTTTTTTTCTAATAATGCCTACCGAGCTTTTCTGAGCTTACTATATAAAAGGTAAAGTTCAGTACAGCGAGAAAAGTAATGTTCACCGCAGCCTCGAATCAAGCTAAAAGCATTGAGCTCTTACTAGTCTTAGCACAATTATTCACTTCTCTACAAACATAAACAATCTTAACATTTTGCACAAGGATAATACAATGATCAATAATCTTAAACGTTTCAGCAAATCTCCATTGACGAAGCACTGGGTTGAAGCACCACGATATAATCACCATTGAGTCCGTCTCAACGGCCAAATCTCTATTATTTTCCCATTCAGACTTAACAAAAACTTCCAATGCAATTCTGATAGCAGTGAGTTCTGTAAGATCAAATTAGAATTTTTTAAGGGACCTGAGAGAATAGCAATTAGCTTACCAGTATCGCCCTTCAGAATACCTCCGTAACCTGCACGTCTTGGATTACCACTCGAGGAGCCGTCCACATTGAATTTACCCATGGACGTGGCTGGGGCATTCACACCATGTTAGTTCGAAGGTGATTCTTCACAGTAAGAGAAAAACTTGAAGAGGGAGAATCCCACCAAGCTTCTTCTGAAAGCCAAGCACTTCCAAATGCAGCTTTCGTTCAAAAAGGTACTCAAATTTTAGGGGATTGACTTGGAATCTTTGGATTATCTTTTGTGCTTCAATGCTTTGATCCTTACAGCTTGCTGGAAATGGTGTTGATTTTCAGGAGGAAAATCTATTACCATAGAGGAAATCTTGTTTCTATTAAGGTTACTTTTTGTTTGGTTTTTTTAATCGAGCAAGAGTAAGAACAACAGGGTTTGAACTATGGTGGCTTAACCAATACTCTCTCACTTTGTTGGTTTATAAAGATTAGTATATTATTAAGTATTATCATCTAATGCATTAGAATTGGTGAATTGGACTTTTAACAACTGCATTGATATATATAATCAATTTACGGGAAATGTTAGGTAAAATACATACAATCTAGATCGCACGTTTGTCACCTTTTCGTTTCTTTCTTTGTTTCTTTTTAAACTAGATTTATGCAAGACAATTCATTTATGGAAAATGTTAGGTAAAGTACATATAATCTAGATGTTTGCTCTTGTACCACATTTGTCATCTTTTCTTTTATTTTTATTTCTTTCCTTTTCAACTAGATCTACGGAGGACAATCTAGTAAGTCTTACTATTGATGATGATGATGAAGAGGAACCTTGGAAAATAAATTTGGGGGAGGAGTCTACAACGGCAACCTATGATAATGTTTGGTTGGGTATTTCCTTATGACTAGTATTGTCCATTTTTAGTCTATGAGGAACACCGGTGCAAACATTTGGCGCCCTGGAAGAGTTACAATCACATATCTGGACAAAAATTGATTTAGAGTCATTGATGGAGGACCGTGTACCTTCAATAACCATTTATTTGACGGTTGATTCATAGATTAGCAAACGTGGAAGATCCTATTCAAGTTCCTTCGTACATGTGTGTTTTGCTAATTTTTTATTACAAATCCGAGGTTTACCAAGTGGATTAATGTTAGAATCAAGCGATGCGATTTGGTAATGTTTTCATATCATTTTTAGCTATGATGCGGGTGGTGGTAAGGGCTTATGCATTTTTAAATAGGTTGGTGCTAGGTGGTAAAAATAAATTTATGAGAAATTAACTAAGGCTTCAAAGTGTGTATCAATACCACTTTCTTTAAGGTTCTATTCGACCTCACATATATTATGGTGTGCAAAAGAGTTACCTGCAAATGAACCTCAAAGATAAAATGAAGCTTAATGACTATCTACATTTTGTACTGACGGAAATAGTCCACTGAACACAGAGCGGAGCATAATAAGGATATCAATTTCTATAAAAAAAATTCTATAGTAGTTTTTTATAGAACAATCTAAAAATATAATAGATTGTGGGAGAATAAAAGGAAACTTTATTTTTATGTTTTTAGGTGTGTCATACAAATGAAAATTGAAACGACTCTCTCTTGTTTCTTACGTGGTTGTCTTGGTTATGCTGAGAGTTTTCATCCACCATGTGTAATTCATGGTAAAATGGAATTTCCCCGGGAATGGGATTATCGTTGAACGCGATCAATTGGAGAGAAGCATCAACAATGAGTTGTTTTCTGAAGGAGGAATGTTAATCTAGATTTCCATGATTTGGGGGATAAAGATGGAATCAAAGAAATCTAGGGAGGATTTGTCAAATTTAAATTTCTTATATCAAATTAGCACCAATCTTGGGATTAATTTAGTTGGAAATTATGAAGGAATGGTGAGGCGGGCCAAGATCTTGGGCTAAATAGTACTTTAATAGGCTTGAACAATGAAGATAACCCAATTGAATTAGTAGATGGGAAGAAAAGCATATTAATCTAGATTTTTATTACTTCAGTGTTTCTAATTATTTTGATCCAATAGAAGCTAAAAACAGGGAAGTAAATGTTCACTCTTTTGTGACTTCAACGGGACTTGTAAGGTAGGTCTATCGGGGAGCAATTCATGGGCTTGGGAACCCAGGGGCAATCTAACAAGTTCAACACATGCAGAAAGAGCAAGATTCTCATGTAGTTTTTCTAATTGAAATGAAACTACATATGATTTATATGGAGTTAATTAGGTGAAAGTTTTAAGAGCCAAGTGTTAGTTTTGTTAGTATTAATGGTGGTTTATCGATGTTTTTGTATTCGAGGTGCACTATAAATCTTCATAGTTTTTCTTTAAATCATATCGATATGGAAATTTGGGATGATTTTGATAGTAATAGTTAGAGGTTGACATGTTTCTATATTATTCTAGTTGAAAGTTTGCAAGCTGAGTAGTGAGATGTATTAAGACAACTTAGTCGGAATAGTCCAGATTTGTGGTTAGGAATTAGAGATTTCAATGAAAGAATGTACTCTTTTGGAAGTAAGGTGGATAGCTACGAATGATAATAGAATGGTGGCTTTTCAAACCACACATAATAATTGTAAATAACAAATTTAGGATCTAAAGGTCAATGGTGTACTTAAGAGTGTGGAAGATTACTCGAGCCAAATGTGAAGGAAAGGTTAAACAAATGCATGGTAAACCTAGCATGGTGGATCTTTTCCCTTAACATATTGTTAAGCACCTACTTAATTTGATTTCAGATCATTAACCAATTTGGCTGAATTTTTTCATAATTTGGTTTAAGACACAAGGGAGGTACAAGTCAAAGATTTCACTTTGAACTTTACTTAGATTTTGGAAGATTCATTTTGAGGTCAAAATCCATGGTTGTGGGCTGAAGATTCTTCAGATGTACCATCCAAAAATAAGGCTATAGTTAGAGGCCTTTTGAAGTGGAGCTTGGATTTGAAAAATTCCCAAACTTAACATAATAAGGAATTGTATCAGAAACTTGCAAATTTGAATAAAATGACATGGATGGGGGATGTTTTTGGAGGAAATCATTGATGCAAAGTTGGAAGTGAATTTGGAGGTGGATAAAGAGGAAATGTACCGGGAATAACAAGCACACGCTAATTACCTTAAACAAAGGGGTTAGAACATTATTTTTTTTTCATGATTATGCATATCAAAGATGACAGACTAATCAAGTAATGGGTATCGAAGATTCTAATTAATGTGGAATCCAAGATCAATTTCTAAATTGGACAAACAATAAGTCAATAATATGAAAATAATAAAAGGGAGAAGTTCAAAAAAAAAGTAAAAAAATCTAAGAAAAACTTAATAATTGAAGAAAGTGAGCATATGGAAAAAAATTTGGCCTAGGAGTTGAATGGATGCCAAATTTTGAAACTTATCTAACTTCAAATTTGAATTTGAAAATTTATGAGTAAAGATAATAACAAGTCAAAAAGATAAACAAAAACATTAAAAGTAGAAAATAAATGAAAACAGATAAGAAAAGCTATGTGGAACCCTTGAACCACTTCTGTTCAAAAAAAATCAGTCAACGAGTGGACTTCCTATGAAACCTCTAATTGAAAAAAAAATAACGCATACTCTAAAAACAAGTAAAGAATCTCTCCTAACTAAAAAAAAAATTTTTCAAAGTGATAAAAGATAATTTCTTCATTCAATGATTTAAAATAGGTTGCCTAAGCCTCCTTTTTGTAGGCTAGTACATGGTATTTGAAAGATGAGAATCAAGTAGTGAGATTAGGACCCTATTAGTATCTACAGTTCAAAAAAATGACATTGAAAAATTGGTAAATGAGATGCTAGATGTTAGGATCATCAGAGATAGTATAAGTGTTTTTGCATCCCCTATAGTTATGTTGAAAAATAAAGATTGTAACTAGCGAATTTGTGTTGACTATTGCCAATTGAATCAAGTCACTATAAAAGACAAGTTCTCAAATCCTTTTATTGAAGACTTGTTGGATGAATTGGCACACATAGTGTACTTTTTTAAACTCGATTTATGGGTTGGTTATCATCAGATAGGAATGCATGAGGGTGATGTGCTAAAAACATCATTCTAAATTCATAAAAGTCACTACAAGTACTTGGTAATGCTATTTAACCTTATCAATGCTCCATCTACTTTCAAATGCTTGATAAACAAAATTTTCAAACCATTTCTCTAAAAGTTTGTATTTGTTTTCTTTGATGATATTCTTGACTATTTGAACTCTCTAGATACTCACTTAATGCATTTGGAAATTGTGTTTGAGGTATCAAGATCCCATAAACTATTTGTTAAACTTAGTAAATGTGTATTTCTTGCTCAAGAGGTTGAGTATCTTGGTCACATTATTAGTGCCAAAAGGATCTTTATGGATACAGGTAAAGTTCAATGTATGGTGAATTGGCCACCACCTAATTCGATAAAGCAACTTAGGACCTTTTTGGGGCTTACAGGGAACTAGAGATGTTCATGAGTCGAGCCACCCAGCTCGAAAAGTGAGAGGGTTTGAGCAAAAATATAGGCCCGAAAATAAGCTTGGGCAAAAAATGATACCTATCTTTTAAATAGGTTAGTCCCCGGGTAAGAGTTTTTTAGCTCAGGCCTGACACAACCTGAATAAATTTACTAATTTTTTTAAATAATAAATTTATATTATTATAGTCTAAGATGCCATTGAGGAAAACAAATGGTTTCATTTGAGTTTGCTGGTTTTGTTTCCTGTATAAGAAGTTTAAAAAATTTTACTTTTGCCTCATGTTGTGTTAAACTTTTTCATTTCTCTTTATGTTTTGGTTTCAGATAAGTTTAACTTTACATCATATTTCTGGGAAGTTTAATTTTACATCATATTTACTTTTACCTCAATTATGCTTGTGTTAGAATTTTGCCTCAATTATGTTTTTTTTTCCTTTTTTAGGAATGCCAGAATTTCCTATTAAAAAAATTCAAATTAAATAACATTATATCATGAATATTCAAAGTCTAAATAATGAGATGATTTTTTAATTTGTTGGGAAATATTTGTTTTAATGTTTTTAGTATAAAGACTTTTTAATGTATTTTCAATTTGTTAAGAAACATTTGTTTTAATGTTTTTAGTGTATTTAATATATTATATTTTAAAAAATTATATAATAAAATAATTTTTGTAAAAAATTAATACGGGTCGTGCCTGGGCTTAGGCAAAAATTTAGGCCAATTTTTCGACTCGGGCCTATCAATCAGGCATAAAATTTTGTCATGGCTCAACCCGAACCCAACTCGGCCTAACCTACAAACACCTATACATGGCACTTCTATAGATTTACTAAAAGGTATGGTTTTCTTGAAAAACCCTAACCAACTTTTTGAAGAAAGGGACTTGGGAATAGTCTCATGTATCCATGGAAGCTTTTGATAATCTTAAAATGGTGGTGACATTTGCTCCGATCTTAGCAATGTTGAATTTCTCTTCTACAATTCTAGTAGATACGAATGCATTGGGTGTTGGAGTTAGAGTAGTACTTACACAAAATAGGAGGCTTGTCATATATTTTTATAAAGCTTTATCACCAAAACATCAAGCTATGTCTATATACAAGAAAGAAATGTTGGTTGTTCTCATGAAAGTAAACAAATAACACTCTTACATTGTAAAGAGGCACTTCATTATACAAGAAAGAAATCTTGTTGAATCAATAAGATATTACGCCAGTACAACAATTATGGGTGACAAAAATGATAGGTTACAACTTTGAGGTGAAGTATAAAAAGAGGGTTTCCAATAGATATTTGATGTATTGACAAGAGAACTTTAAAAACAACCTACTCTTATGGCTATTTATGTGATGCATATTGACTTTCTAAAAAAAATTCAAGATTTATGACAACTTAATCCTTATTTGCAAAAGTTGACCATTGACTTAAGTAACAACTCTAGTACTACTTTGAAATGCACTTGAAGCGGTAGGTTGTTGAGAAGGAAAGGCAAAATCATGCTTGGTAACCAACATGACTTGAAGCATTAACCTATTGATTACTTCCCTACTTGCCCAAAGAGGACATTCAAGAGTAACACCAACTATACAAAGGCTTTTCTTCTAACTTTATTGGAAGGGGATAAGAAAGGATGTTATGAGGAGAATTCAGAGGGTTTAGTTTGCCAACAACAAAAGCATGACATGGCTACTAGCCCCAACTTGTTGAAACCTTTACCTATTTTGGAAAAGGTATACAGGAAATTAGCATGGAATTCGTAATGGTTTAACCAAATCTATCGATTTTGATACTATTATGGTACTGGTAGGCAAACTCTTAAAGTATGCGTACTCCATTGCCTTATCCCTTATGCGTACTCCATTGCCTTATCCCACCCATATATAGCTTAAACTATGATACATACATTTCTTTGTTAGATTTTCAAACTACATGGAATGTCATACAACATTGTTTCAGACAAGGACAATGTTTTCATTAGTCACTTCTGCCAAGATCTCCTCTATTATTTTGGGACTAAAGCTTTCAACTTCGTATCATCCTCAAGATTTTTGGTCAATCTGAAAAAGTTTTTACTTAGAAACTTATTTGAGGTGCATGATAAGAGAGAAGCCTTGAAAATGGTATAAATGGTTACCATTAGTTGAATATTGGTACAAGACCTTAAACTACTCTTCCATACGTACATGACCATATGAGGTGGTCTATAACACCCTAATACTCAACCCGATCATTGGGTCCAAGTTATGAGATGTCACATTTGTTTCCGGAGTAATTACCGACGAATAGATCACAAATTAATCATTAATACATTCAATCATGTCAAAACACATGCATATCAAGATACACAATTAAATCCAAGCCCTAATCGAGCTTACTAAAGCTCTTTTTTTTTTTATTCGAGCATGAAATAAGACCAAATTGCAAGGTTTCCAAAATTTTAGAATAGGTATTGATACCTAGCCAAGTACTGATACTGATTTGAACTTCGATGTTTGGAGGAAATGAATTTTAAATTAATAGTATCGATACTTCACATAAAGTATAGATACCTTTCTCAAAGTATCAATACTTTATTGTGATATCGATGCCATTTTAAGATTCGATGTTTGAAAAATTAAAGAAAAATCACTAAGTACCAATACTATCCTTAAGGTATTGATACTTTTTGGAAAAATTCCAGAATTTGCATTTAGTGCCTACTTCATTTCCAACCATTACCAAGCCATACCAAGACATAACCAATTCATTTCCAACTCATACCTAAACATACACAATTGTTCACATTTATCCTCCAAACATTCACCAATTCAAGCACTCATTAAGCATACCATTTTTACCTACTAAAAACCACAATCAAACACCAACTTTATATCAATATGATACATACCAAAAGTATATGCAAAA
This sequence comes from Gossypium anomalum, assembly GCA_025698475.1. Classification (NCBI taxonomy): domain Eukaryota; kingdom Viridiplantae; phylum Streptophyta; class Magnoliopsida; order Malvales; family Malvaceae; genus Gossypium; species Gossypium anomalum. Next base: position 10,343,333 of record CM046961.1, read on the forward strand.
CACATGCAATTAACCTTATACATCCTCTTACACCATTTCCTTTACCAAAACATATCTCAATCTCATATTTTAAAACATTCACTTTTTTACTAACTAAGTTATTATTGTATCATTATAACCTAACCAACTTAAGTACCTCACTCCAATTTCATCCACACACATTTATATATGTATACATATCTAATTCAATCATTCAAATCATTTAGCATACTCATCTAATTCATTAAATTCAATCACCTTTATAACATTTCATTCCATACCAAGCAACATTCAAGCCTATTTACAAGTTTCCCTTATTTGACCAAAATCATATATCATCATAATAACATATAAAAGCACATAACATAGTTTGTACCAAAATGACTTGTACCAAAATGACTCGACCTAGGTACATGCCCTTTATCACAAAATAAAATTGATATGATCTTTGCTGAGTCCGGGATTGATGATTGGATGCTAAGCCGATAAACGAAATCACAAACATGACTTAACCTGCACACGAAAAACAAAATCGTACTCTGAGTAATAAACTCAGTGCAATTTCTATAATCCAATCAATAAAATGCACATTAAAATCTAGTACAACATATAAATGATATGTTATTTAAACAAGCATTAAATAACATGTCATAATAAATATATATATCATTATACCATTTGAATCATTCCATTCATGTTTAACTACTAGTATATGAGTATAACGCATTAACACTGCATATTCCAAATCAAATTCGGTTACTTTAACATAATTCTATCCCTATCTTCCAGATTTATGAATCCAATGTACATAATCTTTCACAATAGCAATCATTTTGTATATCATATTCATTTCACATTTTAATTCCCTATCAACCTAACTTGGATTCGAACGGATACACAAATCCAACCAACATACCAATTTGGCACCTAATGCCTCATCAGACAATTTCGAACATAACTCAATTTCAAATTCAGAATTTTCATTTCATCAACCAATCATCAATATATATAACTATCAACATAAATCATCCCAATATGAAGTCAATTTTATGTTTACATTAAGATAAAATATTTTTAAATCTATTCAATTTAGTCTTTTATCTCAAATAACAACCAAATCATATCAATTCGACTCGATTTATCAAATTTAGCTCACCTCATAATCTTACCATGCAAAACAGAATTTATACATGCAGCAATTGAAGTGGTTCAAATTATAGAAATACAAACCAAAAGGTCGCATCACTCATTGTCGACTTTCGCATTTTATTTCTCTTTCGACTGTCCTAAATCACTCGTCATCGACTCTGATTTCAATCTCATCTGTTATAATCCCTCTACTATCAATTTCTATCAAAGTTTTATAACAATTTTTCAATTTTTCAATTTATTCACTTTAGTTCCTATGTTACAAAACTAACATTTAAAATTACAGAGTAGTCATTTTTCACATCTAAGCTCAAAATTTAACAATTTAACACCAAAAACTTCAATAAATCAACAATAATAACTTTTAAAAATTTTAACAGTTTTGCAAAATAGTACGATCTAAGAACTATAAAATTTACAAGAAACAGACTTGAATTACCTTAAAAATTTAGAACCAAATGGTAAAGGATTTTCTTCTCTTAAAGTTTCGCCCAAGGTAGAAGATGAATAAAAGATTACAATTTTTTTCTTATTTTTGTCTTATATAATTAGATTAATGATTAGTTAAATATGTTTTAATTAATTTAAACATTAACATAACTAATATAATCATATTATTAATCAAAATTGATGGAGGATGTCATCATCATCCACCGCCATTCATTATATAATGGTTTATTTACCAGTTTAATCCTTTAATAATTTAAAAATCTATATTGATTGGACTTTTATAATTTAATTCTTATACCTTAATTAATAATCAATTTGATAAAATTATTGGACCAAATTTTAATATATTTCTATATTAACCTTGTAAATATTACTATTTAATATTTATGAGTTCAGTTTATGAAAACGAGATCTTGAAATCGCATTTCTCGACACCACTGATTTTCGGGTCGTTACATGATTATGACTACCTTCCCCCTTACATACTCCTTATTTACCTAGTGATTTCTTAGCTTTTGTTAGATTAAAGCTTTCAATTAAGTAACATATTAAATTAAAAAGATAATTTATTTAAAATCATTTTTATATTTAATATATAAAAAGTTTAAACAAAAAGCATGGAATAACTTACAAAAATTAAAAGGTTAGGAATAAAAGAGTAATTCATCCAAATTATAAATAAATGCTTCAAATGGAAAGTACTATATGTCAAAAAAAAAGTGTAATATAAACGTCACTATTCGTTAACCTCATATTGATATAGTGTATATATATAATTTTTCAGGAGGGTTTTGTGTGTTCATCTATTCATGCATTTCTTTTATTGATCCTTTTCAGTAATTTTAAACTCTAAATTTTTGTTATTTTTATAAATATCTTTGATTTATTTAGTGATTTGAATCGAATTTGTTAGATTGAAAGCCAACAAAAATGTCGATCTTAAAAGTGAAAAAGATTGATTGATTTGGAAATCCATATAAATTCGATTATTGGTATATTTTTTTTCCAATAGGAAATCTCCTTTCCCTTGTGAAATACGATTATTCACTTCTTTTTCTTCTTTGTTGAAAACAATAAATGTAGTAAATAATTCGTTCTAGTTGCATTAAATACATTTTGAGCCTATCACTGGGCACACATAAGGTTCAAAAAAACATAAACTGAGAAGGGGTCGCATCCTTGGGCCTTGAATTCGGTTATAGCACTAGACGTGTAAACTGGACCTCACATTTTGACGCTTGTACTGATTTTGCTTTCAGCATCAACTATTGCACCTAACTTGATTTAGGCCTTCTTGGACCGTAATTAGACCTTGACTGATCCGAATTTTAAAGTTACTGAAAATTGGTTTGATTTTTAATTAATTATCAATAAAAATTGGATTATTAATCAATTTATCCAATTTTTTCAGCAACCTCCAAAGACCAAATATTAATATTTAAATATTCACGCTCCTCGGGCCAGCTTTTCATTAATACAAATAATTAAAAAAATTTACCTGCTTATTGCGTTTAATTTTGATAAATTCTTAAATAAAATGACATTAAGTTTATTATTTAATTTTTGATTAGTTGTAAAAGAAAAGTCAAAAAAGTAAAAACTGTTAGAAATTGGGCTGACGTAAAAGTTTTGGACAAAAAATAGTTGAAGGACCATGATATAATTTTGAGAACTTTATTTTGGGATTTCTTTGTAAAAATAATTATACTTTTAATTTTTGTTTAGGATAATATTTTAATTTTTTAGTGTTTTATCTTTTAGCATTTTTAGATAATTTTTTTAACTTGAACTCAAACCTAAACTATGAATCTTGAATTCTGAACCCTACACTTGACATTTTGGTTCAAGATTTAGGGTTTTGAATTTAAGGTTTAATATTTCGAGTTTAGAGTTTAAGGTTTAGGTTTAAGGTTCAAGGTTTAAGGTTCAAGTTTCGAGTTCAAGGTTCGGGTTACAAAATTACCAAAATGATGTATCAATAACATGAAAAATATTGCTAAAATATCATTAAATGGTTGGAAATGGATATAGGATGACGTGACGTCCCTATCTTATACAATCCTTTTCTAGTCATTAATACATCATTTTGGTAATTTTTTTAACCCAGACTCGGAACCTTGAACTCGAACCCAAACTTTGAATCTTGAACCCTAAACTTTGAACTCTAATATTGAACTTGGCCTTTTGATTGAGGGTTTAAGATTTAAGGTTTAGGAGTAGAGTTCAAGTTTAAGGTTTAAAGTTTTGAGTTTAGGATTTAGGGTTTGAATTTAGAGTTCAAGTTTCAATGTTCAGGTTCAAAGTTTAGAGTTCAGGTTAAAAATATTGCTAAAATTATATATTAATGACAAGAAAAATATTGTTAAAATATTATTAAATAATTAAAAAGAGATATAAGATGACGTGACATCCCTATTTTTTACAATCTTTTCTCTTAAATTTATAATTAAAATGGATCACAGTAGAAAAACACATAAAATAAGCACTATCATGGAATGAAGCAGTGATTTCTTTGACATAAATGCAAAATCAAAAACACTTGAATAAAAGTTAAATTATCTCGTTCTGACAACATGGTGAAAGAAAAGGTTTATGTAAAAAAATAAATTGATAGAAAATTTACTAGTTTTCTTATATTTTTGGGGTTTGATCTTTGCTCTCTCAATATATTCTTAGTTATTTATTTAAAGTATTTATTCAAGTAAATTGATGCTGAATGGCATTAACCCCATTAGCAGCTTTAGGTTTTTTTTAGTTCCATTTGAGAAATAAAAATGCAAAGAAATAGTAAAATAGACATCATTCTTATTTGACTATTACTATGCATTATCTGTAACAAAGTGTTAAATTACTATATATACATACGGTCCTTCAAAAAGCCTCGATGATTCTTTTAGGACCAAAATTAAGGAAACAGAAACATGGTGAATGACTTTTAATAATTTGACGTGGAACCCAATTGCTACCCTCTGCTTCTAATAACCACTTTAACCCGTCTATCCATCTTCCATCAAATCATCTGTTTCATATGTTTAAAACGAAAATATTATGTAGAAAAAAAGAGTACCAATTATCAAATGACAACAACAATCAAACTTACTTCAACTAATTTAGTTTGTTGAGTCAATTTTGAAATTCAAGTCTTTAATATAAACAATCTTCTCGTTACATAAATCTCTATATGGAATTTTAACATGTAAATTCTCCAACAGAATGGTGAGTCATTTTATAACAAATACTACCCCCGAATATCAAACATAACTTCAAAATGTTAGAAAAGATTAGATATGACAAGTCTGAGTAGTTTTTAAAAAATGCGTCTTCTTAGAAATGCTTTAAAAATATTTTTGGGCCCAGGATGTCTGAAAATTATCTCGGGATTCATGAGATGTTTGAAAATTATCACAACCACCTCAGCTAAAAGCGCGTCTTATAGGGCGCATTTTCTTCCTTCCCATTTTCAACCCTAATCTTAACTCGTGAAAAAAATTCATAATCCAGGATAAATTTCAGACATTTTGCAAATCCCAAGATAATTTTCAGACATCTCGGGCCAACATTGTTTTTTTCTTTTTTCAGTTTGCTCTTCTCTAGTTGCATATATAGAGGGGGGTTTTGCTCCTCCAATTCCATCAATTATCTCGGCCAAAAACTTTTTATAATTACAAAATAAAAAATTCTCTCCTAAATTGTTTTTTTTAGTGTTGAAATTTTTGGACGGAATGATTAAATTGTGTACCGACCCATTTTCGGTGAAATCAGAATAGTGGTTTCGGGACCACAAATCTGAAGTCATAAAAATTATTTTATATTATTTTGTGGTCTATAGTATGTTAGAATTATGGTATAAAAATTCCGTTAAGAAATTTTACTGTTTGTATGTTCAATTTGTGAAATAGGGCTAAATCGCAAAAAGTAAAAAAGTTGAGTTCTATCAGTTAAAGGTGTCAAATAGCTATAGAACATTAAAGTAGAGGTCTTTATTGAGTAATTAGACCACTAATTGAGTTAGTGGATGTACATGGAGTACAAATAAAAAAAAAATTGTAAGGTTGGGTGATATTAGGTATTAATAGATAAAATAATAAAACAAAAAGATGACAATAGTTGCTCATCTTCTTCTTCACCAAAAATTTCAGCAAAAGAGGGTTTTTTTAAGCTCAAAATTTCAGCCACTTAGTTCTCTTGTATGTAAGTTACTTTGGTGATTGTTTTTGTTGATTTTTATGTTTTTGGAACCCTTGTAGTTTAAGTTAGCTAATTAAGGGACTAATTTGTAATATGATGGAAAGTATAGGGTTTTGACATGAGAGAATTTTGGTTGTTTTTGAAGTTTAATGGAAGAACATGAATCTTGGCTGTTAAAAAAACAACTATTGTTAAAGGATTTTTAATGAAATTGTCTATTAAGGACTTAATAGAGAAATATGAAAATCTTGTATTAAATGTGTGAAATTGTGAAATATATCGGCTGATATAGGTATACATAAAATTTGACTAGGCTTATATGTGAAAGAAATTGCATGAATTTCATTTTTTACGAGCCTAGGGACTAAATTGTAAAAAAGTCAAATGTTTAGGGGTAAAATGGTAATTTTTCCATAATATGAAATTGAGGTGAATTAAATTGAATAATGATTAAATGAGTTAAATTGATATTATATAGGTCAAGAAAAGCCACGTTCGGACTTAAACCGGGGAAAAGAAAAAGTAGTGAATTGAACGGTTGACTTACTCCATATTAATTCGAGGTAAGTTCGTATAATCACATTTTTTTATATACTTTAATTGAATTATATGTATGTGAATTTAATAATTATGATGTATATATATAGAATGCATAACTAATATAGTACTATAAATGTTGGGCCCCATTTTAACCCTAAAAATTCGTAAGATACAAATGACGTGTAATGTCATTAGGGTTATCGATTTTGGTTGAGATCCTGCATGTTTTGTGGACTCACCGCAACTCGTATGAGCTTACCGATTCTCAGCTCATAAGAGCTGACCGTTATTCAGCTCGGAGGAGCTTACTAATATTCAGCTTGAATGAACTTACCGTTTGTCGCTCATATGAGCATACATGTATAAGAATTGACAGTTTACCATTCAGTACACTTTGTGTGTACCACCCGCGTATCCTACGATATTTTAGATGGTTCAATGGGCATAGTATTATTACAGGATTATACAAGTCCAATATGACAAGTATAAGTAATTGTATGGAAATGGTTGGTATCTGATATATGATTATATAGTATAGATGTTACATGTACAAGGAATTTTATAAATTGATGAATTCATATATGATTTTCAGTTTTATGTGAATATATGACTAATTTGATTATGGGTTGTATGATAGGCTTTGGCCAAATTCAATTAAGTTATGTTTAGAGCTATTTACTTAAAATTGTAGTTATATGATAAGTTTTATTCTTTGAATTATGAACTTACTAAGCTTATTGCTTACTCTGTTTATTTGTTCATGTTTTATAGTATTTTGGAAGCTCGCTCGACTCGAAAATCGTCAGAGATCGTGTCGCACTATCAAACTCTATTTTGGTACTTAGACTTTACATTTTGGGTTAAATGGCATGTATAGGTGTTTTTGGCTAATGTGGCCTATATGTCTTATGTTGTTTTGGGTTATATGTATAGCCATGTGATTTGGCTTATTTTGGTATACTTGGTTTGTAAATATGTATAAGTAACCTTCGAAGTGTGTTGGGTATGTTTTAAGGTGGTTGAATGAATTTATTTGTTATATCATATTATGGTGTATATGTTCATGTTATAAACTTGATATTGGTTGGTCTTGAGTACCTATTTAAGCCATGGTTGTTTGCCAATTGATGTGTATAGGTTGGTACTAATATGGGTGAGGAATATGGCTTGGAAAATGGCCTATTTTTGTCCACACGGGCAGAGACACAGGCGTGTGTCTCAGTCGTGTGTGACACACGGCCAGGTGACACGGCCATGTGTCCCCTGATGCTTCTTTTGAAATCAAGTTAGTAGCTTCACACGGCTTAGCACACGGGCGTGTGGCTTGGCCGTGTGGTACAAGTTAGTATACCTTCCAGTTCTCACACGGCCTGGTACACGGGCGTGTGAGGACCTTTCCAAGGGTACACGGCCTAGCACACGGGCGTGTGGTCTGGCCGTGTGACCTAAGTCAGAGAGTTACACGGTGTCAAACATGGCCTGGTACACTGGCGTGTGGTCTAGTTATATGACCTAAGTCAGAGAGTTACACGGGGTCGAACACGGCCTGAGGCACGGGCGTGCCCCATAGCCACACTGGTGTGTCCCCTGCCACACGGGCGTGTGACCCATGCACTTCGAAAAAATTTTCATGTTTTAAAAAAAATTCATAGAGAACTCGGTTTAGTCCCAGACCACTTTTAATGTCCATTTGAAGCCCCAAGGGCTCGTATTAGGGACTGTATAAATGTATTTGAATAGTTTTTGATATAAATGTTAAATGTTTACGAAATGTGTGATTGTTTGATTTATAAGTTCGGTAATACTCCGTAACTCTGTTCCAGTGTCGATTACAGGTTAGGGGTGTTACAAATTGTGTTTGTGTTTGAGGGAGACAGTGTGAAAGTTTTAAGGTATGCTTGAGTTCACGACGATATGGTGGCGCTCAAAGACCCACACATTTCATTTTCCATGTCAGGATGGAACCATCGCCTAAGAAGCCTATCACATTGCAATTCAGGCTCCCAATTCATGGTGGTTATACAATCATGAGTTGAAGTATAATTAAGGCTCCTAGTTGATAGTGGTTATGCGGTCACGGGTTGGAGTATTACTTAGGATCCAATTGACTGTGGTTATACGGTCACGGTTTGAGTTTCGTGATACCCGAAAAGGATGCTTTATAAAGCTGGTACATAAGTTTGAGATCGTAATCATAGGGAAAACTAAGGGGGTTTTTAGTATGATTAACTTATTCTTTTTCTTCATCTCCACCAAAGACAGTACCGTCAACCTCCCTCTTATCCAAAATCGGTGATCTAGTATGATGCAAAATGACTCTCAAGGGGGAGTGGTTGTGACGGATGAGAAAAGCTAAAGGTCCTTTCAGGTTGACAACGATTGTTCTGATTAATAACTTATTAATAACTACAACTGTTGCCACATCGACTCGAGTTTTAGCTTTTTTCCACTGCCACCGTCATTCGCCCCCTAAGAGTCCTCTTGCATCCAACTTTGTTGTAGGTTTCAGACAATAGGGAGGTTAAGGATACTGCTTTTGGTGGAGATGAAGAAAAATATTAAATTGATTATACTGGAAAACCCCATAAATTTTCCCTATTATTATGGACTTAACTTTATGTATAGGGTTTATAAAGCATTCTCTTCCGGTATTATGAAACTTGAACATGTGACTACATAACTACTGTCAACTGGGCTCTCGAGTTATACTCCAACCTGTGATCGCATAACCACTGTCAAATGGGCTTTCGAGTTATACTCCAATCCGTGACCACATAACCATCGTCAACTAGAAGCCTTAGTTATATTTCAACATGTGACCCTATAAACACCGTGAACTCAGAGCTTGATTTACAATGTGGTTGGCTTCTAAGGCAATGGTTCTATCCCGACACGATAGATAAAATGTGTGGGTCTTCGATCTCTATCGCATGATCGTGAACTCAAATATACCTTAAAAATATCATAATGTCTACTTCAAACACGAAAACAAATAAATCTCACCCCCAAATTTCCAACACACACAATTTAGGAGAGAGAAATAAAAAAACACGTCTAGCAATGCACAGTTTTAGCCACCTTCGTCTTGCTAGACGCATTTTCTATTCCTCTCTCCAAAAATGACCGATTTTCTTAAAAATCAATAAAATCAACATATAAGTAAAATTTAGGCAATTGGAAAAGTAAAAGTTAAAGGTATGTTTGACCTTAAATCAATTTGGATTTTTAACTACCAATTGAGATAAGAATGTAAATCTATGCGTAAGAAAAAGGTAAATAATAAGAGTATTTATGTATGGATTTAAAACTTCAATGGATATTGATTTAAGGTATTGGGGGAATTCAAAGTCTTAAAAGGAAAATCCAAAAATGATGTCAAAACTATCCACAAAGGATCGGGTACAGAAATCAGGTTCACACGGGTCCCACCACGACTTCCTTTTTTCTAGTTTCTTCCTACTCTTACCCACTCTCGTCTCCTTTCCCTTTTCTTCGTCTCGAAGGTAAACTAAGAGAAAGAAGCTAATAAAACCAATACTCAGCGCTCTCCCTAAAAATCACTATTGAATCGAAAAAGAAAATCCTAAACGATGCAAGAAGCAGAGCTTCACGATTTATCAGACGACGCCGATTACGCAGCGTCTCAACAACAAGTAAGCAAAAATGAATATCGCATTCTATTTTTTTTCTTTTATTCCCTTTTCTTCCCTTAAGTTTTCTTTAATTGAATTGCTTTTAATCATTCTTTCTGCTCGATTCCCTCTCCTAATTATTTGTTATTTTTATCAGATTCCTTGAATTTAATTCCCTTGTTCTTCTTTTATTTTCTTTATCTTTTTAGGGATCAGCGAGTATAATGCGGTGCGACAGTGGGAAAAAAAGCTCGTCAAGTGAACCCGAGGGAGCCCAGATTGTTTATTTGAAGGATAATGTTACAATTCATCCTACTCAGTTTGCCTCTGAACGGATTAGTGGAAGATTGAAGTTAATTAAGCAAGGCTCTTCTCTCTTCATGGTAATTAGTTGCACTTTGTTAACTTATATGTATAGTTGCTGTTAGCCTTACCTGGTTATCAGAATTAAAGAAAAAAACCAACTATTAATGTAATCATTAATGAATTGCTGAAATAATTATTTACCATTTAACTATTAGATGGTTGACTCCCCAAAAAAAAAAAAAAAAAAAAAACCTGATTATGTGACATGGCTTGAGTGGAAAGTATATATTATGAAGTGTTTCATACGATCCTTTATTACCTAATTTGTGCCTGTTAGTTCATGGATACGATAAAAGTCAAGGGAGGCAAATAGGATGTACAAAAGTATTGTGGCAAATATAATTTTTGTTTGTGTTATCTACTTATGAAATAAATGTTCTTTTATTGTATTTGATTGTAGACATGGATTCCATACAAAGGACAAAGTACAAATGCAAGACTATCTGAGAAAGGTTTTCAGCATCAGACTTGTGATTTGAATGTATTTTATGTACTTATCAATTCATAAGGCATGTATAGATTATATGATTTGCTGAAATTTTTCTTGCATGCATGCTTTTATTATGCAGATAGGAATCTTTATACCATTAGGGCAGTGCCATTTGCTGATGTGAGATCCATCCGGAGACACACTCCAGCTCTTGGGTGGCAGTACATTATTGTTGTTCTGTCATTTGGTAAGGAAACTTCAGACTGTACTGCTTTTACGATGTTCGGTTGTCTTCAAGTGAATTTTCCTCCTCCTGTGAGGGATAAAAATAAGAAAATAAGTATTAAAAATGAAAACTATTTCATATATTTAAGGCCAAAGTTGGTGGAGATATGTTTTACCAAAATCTCTTAGAGTTACTAAATGAAAATTTGGCTCCATGGACATGGGCTATTCCTTTATTGGCATATATCGTTTAACTCATACTTATTCTGTGCAAACATAGAGAATTCCATCAAACGGTAATAAAGGTGGTGTGATATCAATTGTGTATCGATATATGCTTAGAATGCTCTCAAAGGAAGATGGTTGGTTTCCCTACCACACTTATGGTAACTTTGGTTCTGGAAACTTGTGTATAGAACCACTGATCATAGAAGCTGATAATCTCTTAATTTTCCTTTTTTTTGTGTTTTTTAAAATTGATAATGAGCAAGTATTCGGAAATTTGGTGCTAATCAATTTATGTTTTCCATCTCTTTCTTGTTTGATTTCCCTCCTAGAGTTGGGTGCCTGAGATGAACAGTAGAAAGTTAAGAGGTTAAATCATCAGACAACTTTATAACTCAATTAAATTAACTAAAAGAAGATTATAGATTCTATAACCTGGAATCATTGATCATGCAATGAAACCAGTTAAACTTGACTCTGAAGCATTATATAATAGATATTCAACATCTTACAGAGCTGAAGCTTAGAGAAACCTGGTATCATCTAAATTTCTGTAAGATGATTCATGTATGGGAATTGTTGCTTTAAAGCCTTTACTAGGTATTGACAGCCATTTCTTTCCCTTGAATTTTAAAATTTGTGCAGTAAAGCTTTTTCCTAAGCATGCTGATTTGCATGGTTACTTTAACTGGCAGTTGAAAAGACTACTAGGCATATAAACCTCTCAGTTCAACAGCTCCATCTTTGTGCTACTTCCTGCATCTTGTTTGTTCGTTTACAAGTTTATGGTTTGTCTTGAAGAACCACTTATTGATTAGCTGGAATGGTGTCAGATTAGTAATTAATAGTTGATTTTTTCTGCTTGCAAGTCTTTGAAATTCCTTGTGATAGTTGTTAAAAGATGATGTAAGTGGTCTAATCTCTTGGATTTATTTCAATTTTGTTTTAATTAAGATTTCTATTTCTACTCTGTGACTATCCTTGGTATTTACATTAATGAAAAACTTTGTTTTGCAGGACTTGCATTTCCTCCCCTTTACTTCTATAATGGAGGAGTTCGAGAGTTCCTTGCTACAGTAAAGCAATATGTTTTACTCTTGAGGTTGGTTTTGCGCATTTTAAGTTCCAGTTCAATGGTATTTGTGTGATACTGATTTGAATTCATCTTCAAGAGTTTGAATGTACTTGCTATTGCATTTTGACCAAGAATAAATCTTGAATTAACCAGGTCTTGTCTATCATATGTTTATTGGAACAAATAGGAAATAGATAAAGACTTTTGTAGGAAAAAAATTTGTAAGAAAAGCATTTTCATTTTGTTCTCGCATAATCAATGGTATTAATCTTTTTGGGAGATTGTGGAGTTCTGTTAATTTATTCATTTATATTTTGGTTTCTTGTTAGTATTATGAGCTTTATTTTCTGTGATCACAATTATTCTGAAATTCAAGAGATTTGGTATATTGTTGGAATCTCTAATGTATGATTTTTCCTTGATTTGGGTAAAGAATGTCTTATTTGTTTACTGTACAGGTTTTTCTTTAAGAGAATTTGCTACCACAAGGATTTTTTCTTTTGTTGAATGTGCCATAATTAATGATTTACTATATGTTTGGATACATATAATAACATATTGGTTCTTTCGCTTCCAGATCTTCTTAAGTAGGAAGTTTCTCCAGAAACAATCAGTATCATACTGCAATTATGTGTGTTCGTTCTATATTTTTTGTGTTATATATATCTTCAGCTCACAATTTGTAGATGTCCTTATTTTGCATCTTATTTTCAGGTCAGCTGAAGATGCTAATGTATTTCTTGTTAATGACTTTCAAAATCCTCTGCAGGTTTGTATAATGCTAATTACCTGTTTGGTTTGTTTTTATCCCAGAATTTATTTTATCACAGGTATTTTTAATCAAAATTCTCTTCAGCAGCAATGCTTCCAATAACATATATCCAACATGGGAAATAAGGAATACTTAAATTGCAGAATAATTTACTTCTATAGGGGATAATGTAAATTGTGTTGTATACTGATAATTTGTTCTGAATATTATAATGCTTGTTGCAGCGAACTTTGTCTTCGTTGGAACTACCTAGGGCAGTTTCCATTGCTAGTGTGCCATCGACACCTGTTTCAGTTGGGGAGTCTTCTTCACAACAAAATGAAGAGAGGACTGATGTAAGTGCTAGTATTCCTCAATATAATGGAAGGCAGAGGCAGAAAGGTCATGATCCTGCTCGAGATATTTCAATTCAAGTTTTGGAGAAATTTTCTCTTGTAACGAAGTTTGCCCGCGAAACAACTTCACAGCTTTTCCGTGAGACTCATAGCAATGGTTTTGGTCCTTTAGAGAGGAGAAACTCTAACCAGTCTGCCTTTGATTACAGTCACAAATCATCTGAGTATAAAGAGGATGTTCCTGTTCAAAGCCCTGTTGATCCGGATCCTCTTGAGGTAGCAGTTTGTTCCCTTTGTCAATTATTTTCACTTGCTCTTACACACTTCAATACTTTCACTTACTTATTTGAAGATATAAAAATGGAAGTGCATATATTTCTACAGAAGCTCTTGATTTTCATGGATCAATTGGAACTCAATAGTCATTATTAATTTTAGGGGATCAAGGTTGACATGGTAGATCAGAGAAAGCCTATATTTAAGATATAGGATGGAAATCCTTTAAAATTTTCAAAATGATAAAACTGATCTACTTACTACTTGGTGTTTATGATAGTGTTACATATAAAACTAAATAAGATACCTTGACTGTTCCATTTGATGATGTAAATGATGAATGGCTTGAATCTGGTATTGTTCTTGGAAAGTCATCTTGATGTCTGAATCTTTCTATATTTTCACATTACTCGGAGAATTAAGTGTTGTTGTTAATCTAAGCATGGTCCAGAGTTCTTTATTTAATAAATGCTGCTTGCTTTATTTTAGCTGGGAACTTTTCAACTTCTGTACCAGGGCAGCCTGATACCAACCTTATCCTTGTTGAAAAAGAAAGTCCCATTTAGGAAACACAATCATGTTGAAAAAACTGCTATCAATCTGGAGGCTTTTGAGCCTTAGTTCGATTTAAGTTGTTGGGTAACATTTCTACCCTTTCCTACTTCAGTCTTGAGTTAGATATAGATACTTGTGAATGAAATGGCTTATAGAACCTGCTTCATATTCCAATATGTCTTTTGGTATATGATTGCTGAATGAGATTGCATAGCTCAAGTGAATGATGCATGAAGTTGGAAATCCAAAGTGGGGCCAGATGGACAGGGAAGATTGGTTTGTGAAGCATAAAAAAGGAGAACTATGTTGCAATGTTGACGTTCCTTATATAGTTTTTGTAGTGGGTGGATTTACAAAAAAGTTTACATGATCTTGGATGATGGATCAATTAATGTTTGGTCCTCAATTTAGCCTTACAAAACTTTTGTTGCTACTCTTCCACCAGTTGAGAAGATTAGTTTCTCTGCCTGCATCTAGCAGATAGATATACAACTTCTTTGTAGTCTGTAGTCTCTGTTCTTTGAGATTGAGTGTGTCTGGTAACCAACTTTCCTTCTTTTCTGTTGATGTGATTAGAGTTTGGCGCTTGTTCTGGGGTCTTTTCTCTTCCTGTAGGATTGAGCAATTGTGAAAGTTGTGGTGAAGTAGTCATAAATTAGGATACTAATAGAACCAGAGATGGATCTTTTGGTTCTGTGTTGGAGAAATCTGCAACATGGCTATTTTGATTGTATTTATATTTGTAGGGGTCTTTTCTTTAACCTAGTTTGGAGGAAGCTGGACATTCTTACAAGTTTTACAGGGCTGCAAAGAAAATTTGGAACATTAATTTGTTACATCTATGATTATTAAGAAGTGGTTGTACTTTATCAAATTAGACTACTAAAAACTGAAAATAAATTCATTTTGCTTGTGTCTATTTGTATGCAACCCTCTTTTGAGTAGTTGAAATGGATGGTACATAAATGTAATTTATTATATTACTTGTTTGTGGTGATAAAAAATGATTTCAACCTTGTGCTAAATATGTACTTGTGCTATTTTTTAATAATGATGGCAGGAGAGGGCCCAATATTTGGTGTGGTTGAATGTTATTTAAATTCCATAACATTTTTGAATTGTTTCACTTTTGGAAACAGATTTTGTATTGTAAGCTAAAATATATTTTCCTCTTCCTATTTTGGCAGTTTGACAAACTCTCATTAGTTTGGGGAAAACCCCGACAACCACCTCTGGGGTTGGAAGAGGTAAGGAACCATACGCAAACTATGTTATTCTGTGTTGCTTCCAATTTGCTTATCTATTTCACATCTCATTCTGCCTATGTCCTACCTCTCCAGTGCATGTCTCTATCACCAATCTCTTACTATATGAAACGAAATAGATTATTAATAAATTTCTTCATTTTTATATCAAATCCTTCTTTAAGCATGACCTTTGAAGTTGTTAGATGTTTCTTCGAACTTCCCTTTTTTGTAATTGGTGTATATTGCTCTTTTTAAATTTATTTATTTATTTTTCAGTGGGCCACATTCTTGGATTCTGAAGGGCGAGTGGTGGATCCAAAAGCTTTAAGAAAAAGAATATTTTATGGAGGAGTTGAACACAAATTTCGAAAAGAGGTTTGTATTGGTACCAGGCAAGGAATCATTGAGTGAATGGTTCTTTTGATTAAAAATGATCTTAATCTTAGAGTTATTACTTTTGGTTTTAGGTCTGGGCAATATTGTTGGGATATCATTCATATGAATCAACGTATGCAGAGAGGGAGTATCAAAAGTCTATCAAAAAGACAGAATATGAAACAATAAAAAACCAGTGGCAGGTTTGCACTATTCTCTGTGTTCTTTGTCATTCAACCCTCTTTCTGTTCCCTACATTGAATCCAAGTTTGCGTTGGATATTAATATCGCTGGTCAATACTCTTTACTAAAAGCTTAAACTTTTGAGTTTTAGAAGAAAAACTTTTGTTTTCAACCAAAGACACTTTTGGATGTTCTTTATTTACATAATACATTCTTTTAATCTAAGTCTCCTATGACTTGTGGTCATCTGGTATCTCTCTTAGAATAGGTGTTCAACCAAAGACTTGTGTATGACTTTAAGCTTTCTTTCACAAGCCTGTGTGCTAGGATTGCTGGTCTTCTTTGAGGTGTATGGCATGTTGCAGAATTTGCATGCCTCCAAGATGTGCCTCTGAATGGAGAGGTGACTGCTAAAGTGTTTTTCTATAAGACAGACCCAATTATCTTGAAAGGGCCAGTTTATATAGCTTGTCGGGAGCTCTAAGAAAACCAATGACTAAAATGAATTCACCCTAGAGATGACATGTTTTTGGGGTTTTTCAATGTTGGAAAGCTTAATGCTGTTAATCTTGTGACATTTTCTGTAATAATGGACTAATAGAAAAGTATAAATACAATCCCTCCTGTCAGTCTTGTTATGTACTGATACTTAGTTGGGTTGTATAAGAGTATTGGATGTAGCTGCATGATTACTCAATGGAGCATACAGATAATGGATGCTAGAATAAGAAATACTGCAAAAGGGTGCTAACATCTGGAGCTAACTGTTTCTGTCAGTCATCTTTATCTCAATAAGTATTGGCTTCATTAAAATGGGGGCTGTCAGTTGTTTGTGAGTTGTTAATATTATTTTTAGGTTTTGTCTGTTGTCATGCTGTTTTCTTTGTTAAAGAGTAATTTTCAAATGCCGGCAAAACTTTTCCATGTACCTTAGTACTTTTTTGGTGAACATTTGGACAGAGTATCTCTCCTGGACAGGCAAAAAGATTTACAAAATTTAGAGAGAGGAAAGGCCTTATAGAGAAAGATGTGGTATGTATGAAACCATCACATGTTTCAGTTTGGAGATTTATATATTTATTTTATTCTTTGAAAAGTGTAAAAGCACAATCCTGAGTTCAATGCAACGACTATGTTTGTTGTTTTAAAGGTAAGGACAGACAGATCGCTCTCTTTCTATGATGGGGATGACAATCCAAATGTGAATCTTTTACGTGATATTCTCTTGACCTACTCTTTTTACAACTTTGATCTTGGTTACTGTCAGGTAACTACTTCCGTTAAGCTTTGTTTTTAAGAATCAGTTGGGTGTCTAGCAGGGAAAAGAATTACAGTCATGCTGAGTTACAATTTTGATGCTGAATGTTTTATTTGATTCAATGAAAAAATCTTGTGTTTAAAAAATGCGATGAAAGTGGTGTTTTAAATTGGATGCACATGCATGTAGAAATGGAATTAGTCTGATTGAAATGCTTGTGTGCACGGAATAAATAACTGTCTTGGTGGCAATACAAGTTCAAAGTTCACTATGTCATTTCATATAATCTCAGGGTGACCTGCAGGCATGCAGGTGACATGGCTTGTTGAAATTTGACATAAGGATCTCATAAGCAACTAAGCAGGCAGTAGATATGATGTCCCAGGTCACATGCTTTGAGAGCATTAATCAATGAATGGATTTGAAACTGTTTCTTTCATTTTAGTATATTTTAAGTGCCTTTCAGTGGTCATTATCACCAAAAACTGTATTTAAAGTGGATCATAATTGAACATGTATGTTATGGTTTTGTTTTCTTCATTACATGCCATAATTTAGTTGCAAAATATTGTGAGGCTTTTGTCCTTTGATGATGATTCATTCTGATATTTTCTTCTCTCCTGTTAAATTTTACCATGTCGAAGAGATGGCTGTTTGTATGTTTTGAATGCATTCTGTTTATCTTTACATGATTCTAACAAAATAGAGACACATGCACACGTAGAGATGCACATAAGAGTGCAATTTTTGTATTCCAGTTTCTACATTTTGTTGTAGATCATATGATCAGGCGCGTAAATGTTTAGGCCTATAGCTTGTTTTTATTTCTAATGCATGAATTTCTCAGAAGTTTTATGTACATTGTGACACTTTTCTTCTATATGGTTGTGTGCTTCATCTTCTCCTTTCTTACAGGGGATGAGCGATCTGCTATCTCCAATTTTGTTTGTGATGGAGGATGAGTCAGAATCATTTTGGTGTTTTGTGGCACTGATGGAACGCCTTGGGCCCAATTTTAATCGTGATCAAAACGGCATGCATTCTCAGCTTTTTGCATTATCTAAGGTCTCTCTCTCTCTTTCACAGACGCACACTCACACACACAAACATTACTTAAGTGATGGACTTATTATGGTTTTTGTCAAAATGACCAAGACCTTTTTCCTTGTTCTAAACTTTGGGATATGACTGTTTAATGGTAATCTCATGCTTTATACAACTTCCAACAACCTCCTGCCCCTGTTGTCCCCTTTGGCATGGGGTTAAATTTTCTCCTCATCTATTGTAGAAAAGGGCAATAGTGTTTATGTTCAGAATCCTTGACCATAAGTTTCTGTATAATTAAGACCGTTTAACTTTGTAAGTGTGTCAGTTGGTCAGAGAATTCTGACAATTGTTTTGGAGACTTCTTTAATTATTAAATTTTTTTATTCTTCTTCATCTTGTGCGGCTCCCTGAAATTTCAGCCTTTGCGTTGGTGTAAAGTTAAAAAGCAATAGTTGTATTGATATGATATGGATCCAGTCTGAGTTTAAAGCTTCAAACTCTGAATCAGAGTTTGTGGTGCGGCTTTTTGGGAGACTTCCACATGATGATATAGCTGGCCTCAGAACTTTTGTTTTATAGTGAAAGATTACATGTTTTGATGAGAATAGAGCATCATATTTCCCATCCTTTTCTTAACAACTACGATATAGAAACTGGTATAACATGACCACTTTTGGTTTCCAGTCCTTGAATAGAAGTCATCAAACTAACGTTTCTTCTTGGAGATCTTTGGATGTCATTTGTGTTCCTGGGAAGAAAACAACATAAAGTAGTTTATAACCGGCTAACCCACTTCTCCCTTGCCCATAAACAGCATAAAGAAGATTAAATGGTATCATGACACTATATTTTCTGACAAAGAATTTATAAATGGCTAAACCAAGTAAATCAATATTTCATGAACAGAGATTTGGTCTCTGATTTTGAACTATACTACTTTTTTCAGCTGGTGGAGTTGCTAGACGGACCTCTGCACAAATATTTCGAGCAGAATGATTGCTTGAATTATTTCTTTTGTTTCCGCTGGATCCTGATACAGTTTAAAAGGTCAGGCTCTTGGACTTGATAGTTCCTTACATTTCCTTTCTTGCCAACATTCATTATAGGCTACATTTTCCTTTAATAATGCGCTGCACATATTTCCTGCTCTCATCTTCCTGTTTTCAATCGTACCAGTTGAAATGGCTCATGGAAAGTAGAATAGTTTGTGGGATAACTCTTAGAATGTGGTTCAGAGCAGAGAAAAGTGGGAGGATCTAAGATAAATAATTTGCGAGGAAGGTGTAAATGGATGGAACATGGTAAACGGTTACCACTTTGGCAAACCTTCTGGTTTGAATTCTCACCCAATTTGGAAGGACTTAAGGAGAGCGGGGAATGGGGAGAGTAGATGAGAAATATTAACAATTTTACAAATTTCCCTGTCATATTGGAGACAGAAATTTGTCCTTTCTGTTGCTAGAATCATCCCTATGTCTTTTTTACTCTATGCGTTTCTCGATGTGTGCACGGCACCTTTTGCTCCACACTCATAATCCAACATGCAATTACTTATTTTAAGTCCATCGGTATCTGGTGAGGAGGGAGAAAGTGGTTTATGTTGATTGCTTAAAATTAAATAAAAGTGAGAAAAAAGGAGGCATTTCTTGATCTTGGTCTTGATACTGCAGAAAAAAGTCCTTTGATTTTTAACCCCCTTAAATTTCATATTTTGCTTGCACTTATTAATTACTGTCAAACATGAATTTATCTAGGGAACTGGAATACGAGCAAACAATGCGATTGTGGGAAGTATTGTGGACGCATTATTTGTCGGAGCACCTCCATCTGTATGTGTGCGTAGCTATCTTGAAGCGCTATCGAGGGAAGATAATGGGAGAGCAAATGGACTTTGACACCCTCTTGAAGTTCATCAATGAGCTGAGTGGGCAGATTGAGCTTGATGCGATCCTCAGGGATGCAGAAGCTTTATGTATATGTGCGGGCGAGAATGGAGCTGCCTGCATCCCACCTGGAACTCCACCTTCATTGCCAGTTGACAATGGTTTATTCTATAGTCAGCAAGATGATGAAGTACTGTGAATTGATTCACCATTATGTTTTAGTGAGAAACATATTCATTGATATTGTATTTAGCTGTTTTTTTAACAAAACATTAATGCTAATGGATTGGATGAATCATAATATAATTTCTTTTTCGTTCAGAGGTAGTGTAACATGTTT
The DNA here is from genome assembly GCA_025698475.1 of Gossypium anomalum. NCBI lineage: Eukaryota > Viridiplantae > Streptophyta > Magnoliopsida > Malvales > Malvaceae > Gossypium > Gossypium anomalum. The sequence goes on from CM046961.1 coordinate 10,363,863, forward strand.
TACGTAAACCGTTTTGTTATTTTCTAAGATTTCCAAATAATTGTCTTGTTCTTATATCTGATTATTCGGTGGATTTTTGTTCTTTTATCAAACCTGAAAGTTTATAAATTTTGTTGTACGATAATTCTATCTGAGATATTTTATGGTATATTGGTGGTTAAAATTTCATCATGTGTTTTATTTTTTATATTCTTTTTGAAGTCATGGTTTCTCTACTTCATATCTGGGTGGAATTTAAAAAAAAATTAAAAAATTGTAGTGTATCAAAAAATATTCTTTTGTGTGTATATATATTTATGTATATATATATTAGATGACCATGTTTTAATGATTATATAACTTTTGATGGGCTAATAATCCATCTTATATTCATGAATCTTTGTTTGGTATTAGGTCCATATAATCCCTGATATTGCCTCTAATTTGAGACCAAGATCTATTCGAGGCTTTTCCAATCGAGAATAATCATGATGTAGGTTTCAAAACTAGACATTCTTTTTCTTGTTTTCAACTTTTGTTGGAATATATGAAATTTGATACAACTTTACACAACCCTCGGTACTAATAATGATAATATAGCCATTTGATATATATATATATATATATATATATATTGAAGATCTGAAAAGGGATGAAGTATAAATTTAACACCATTAGGTTGAAATTATAATCCTCACTTCACTTGTTTACATTTAAAAGTCCTCATTGCTAAAGCCTGGAAGCCCTTTGGGAGAAAAAGAAGGAAAACAAAATGTATATACTATTGTATCTGTCCCAAATGCGTCAAACAGCACAAAAGAATCCAAGTCATGCCTTCATCTTGTTCATTGCTAAGTTAGAGGATTGACTCACTCTCGTTTCTCATTTTTCTTCTAATTTTTTGCCTTCCTTAAGTTTAGTTGTTGCGTTATTAAATCTAACTGGAATTAAAATAAAATAAAAAAACATATTTATAAAATATATTAAAAATTAGAAAAATAATTTATTAGATTAAACAAATTTAAAAGTCCCGTGGGTTAGATTGAGCTTTGGATACGTAAAAACTTTGTTATCCTAACTTGGTTTGATCCCACAATTAAAAAATTGATTATAAAATATTAAATTTGTTATTAAGACCACAAATGTTTTATAGTTTTCTCATAATGAAATAAAAAGTTAAAATTTTAAATAATAGTAGTTTCTAATGTAATGTAATTGCTTATTTTTACTACTTTAGTATAATTCAACCAAAAATTTTCAAATTCACTATTAGAAATGTAAATTTCAAGGAGAAAGTATAACTTTTACAATTCTTAACTTTTGAAAGACTAAATTAGAACCTCTTCCCGCTCAACTAAAACTCTCTAAAATTTCAGGTTAATTGAAAACAACTCTAGTTTTTATAGCTCAATTAGAAATCCTTTCAACATGCAATTAGTGAAACGAAGAACTAAACAAATGAATCTTTAAAAAATTATGTGACTGAACAAATGGAAATGAGACTAAAAAAAATAAAATTATAATAAGTACAAAAACTATGTAGGAGAGAAAAATAAAGAAATGAAGAGCTAAGGGTTTTTCTCTTAATTCATGCTTGGATGCTGCTTTCTTGTAATTTTAAGCGTCTTTGACTTGTGCTTATATCAAACAACTACTTTGTGAATGTTTGAAAACAGTTGGAAACGTTAGTTTTAAGCTGAAAAAGTGGCATTACAGATCAGGTACTGAACCATACCATATACTTTAAAGAATTAAATAATGAAATCTAATTTAAAATAAATTTATTTGGATTTATTTTACAACTTGCACCATCACTTAATTTACTGATGAATAAACTTCAATATATCAAATATATATATATGGATATAACATTACATCAATATTTTGTGACATTAGTCAAAGTAATATATAATATAAACATGTATTTAATGTATTATTTTTTAAAAATTTAGTGAAATGATGCACTAAATAAAAAAAAGTTGGAAATAATTATGAATACTTTTTTTTTTCTCAAGATATCCATTAGAGTGAGTTCATAAGGGGATAGACGCTGGTTATGAGTTGTAAAGCTACTCCATGTCTAGGGTAAGGATTAACCCCTCGATTATGGGTTAAGATATGAGAGATCCTTGTCATCTCATCTACCCTCTTGATTATAAATTTTAAAAAAAAGCTTTAACTCGTGCCTATAATCACATTATTTAAGCGAACCTTAGCAAAAATGAAATAGTAAGTGTACAAACCCAATTTTGCCAACCCAAACCCAATATTTTAAAACCCAAATCCATTTGCATTTTTTTACAAACCCAATACCAACTTAAAACCCACACCAATTTACAACCAAACCCTAAGCCCAAATAAAAAAAAAAAAAAAAAACCTAGCCCACAACTTAAACTTTTCTCAACTAGCCACTCCTTTTCCACCACCAACTCCACTAGCCACACCTTCTCCACCACCAAATCCACTAGCCACACTTGCTCCATTACCTACTCCACTAACCACACTTGCTCCACCACCACTTGTACCTACAAATGAAGACATAAACAATAAAAAAAAATATTTTGTAAATGGCTATATAAGCCTTGTCATATTTTGTATATGGGGGATTTTTTTTTGGAGAGTTTTGGGGAGAGAAGGTTATTGTAAAAGATTTTTGGAGAGGTTTCTTTTTAAAGTAATCAAAGAGAAGAGTTATTGTGAAGGCTAGTTTTTGGAGAAGCTAGTTTTTTTTGGAGATTAATCAAAGATCAAAGCAAAAGATGTTTCTTTGTCTATTCTCATTTTAAGTTCTTTGTTTACTTATTGTTTTCCTTTCAATCTTATTTTGTTTCTTTTATACGAAAGTAAAAAATAAAAGGAGGAAGCTTACCCATTTTTATCGAAAAAGTTTTTTTTGAGGTCCGGCTGCCATGTACGGTGGTGTTGTGTGATCCGGGCGACCGGACGATGGCGTGACTGTTGTGAAAAAATCACCCACCCTCTCTCTCTCTTTTTTTTTTATTATTATATTTCTTAATATTATATTATATATATTCTTTTAATACATTAGGTATATTTTAAATTCTATATTACGTATATATATATTTTATACTATTTTATTTATATATCTTTAATATTATATTATTTATATATATTTTTTTTCTACATGTTATCTTATGTATATATCTTAACTATATTATGTATGTATTTTTAACACTATATTATGTACATATTTTTAATATTATCACGTATTTATTTTTATATATGTACATATTGATGTAGTATTATTAATAGTATTTTTTTAAAACATCATTATTATTTCTAATATATATATATATATTATGTACATCTTTTTTATTTCTATTTTATTTTTTTATTTGTCAACATTAATTATTATTATTCTAATATTTTGATATTTTAATATTTTATATTTTATATATTTTATTATTCACATCATTATTCGCATTTTTTGACAATAATATTCTTGGATTTTTTTTATTATCATTTTAAAAACTTTTTACATTTTAATTTTAAGAATAAGGCAATGTACCGATTTTAACATTAAGTCATCGATTTCATCGCTATGTTGGGTGAAATTAATCGGCTCGTGTTAAAAACGGACGTCCTTCTAAAAACAAAAACTTGCAACTTCCCATTTCCTTTAATCGGATCACGACTAAATTTTATATTGAACTCGTATTTTTGAAAATTAAGACATCACGTGTTTATAAGATACCAATTTTGGGCGTCGCGAGGTGCTAATACCTTCCTCATACGTAACCGACTCCGAACCTAATTTTTCTCTGGATTTTAACGTAAACCTAGCCTTTTATTTGTTTTTAAAGAAAGATCTAATAGGTGTCCGATCACACCTAGAAAAAAAGATCGGTGGCGACTCTCGGTTTATTTTTAAAACCAAATTTCAATTTCCAATTTTCTAATAAATCGCCACAATTTAGCGACCCGAAAGTAAATTTTTACGTCGCTATAGCTGGCGACTCCATTGGGGACATAGCCTTGCGAGTCGAGTCGAATTAAACATGTTTTGTCAAAATTTTCAAACTTCCTTGTTCAAAATAAATATTTGGTCGTGATCCAAAAATCTCGTTTTCAAAAATTCATGCATTTGTATCGTGTTGTAAATATTTCTTCTAACTTGTTATTTGTTTGTTTTTCAGTTTTTATGATTTTAATTCTAGTTTAGTTTCTTCAAATAAAACGTAAAGGTTTGTGATTTTCCCCCACACACCGTGCACTTGCATTTTGCATAACATGAGCTCTAAACCCGGCTCATTCCGTTTAAGTGAAAGTAAACGCTACGCCTTCGTGAGTTAACTCGTCCCTCCGCATGACAAAGCTAGTGAATACTTTCGGTTACATATGACTTATGCTTTCGTGAGTTAACTTGTCCTCCGCATAGGCATAAGTAAATGTAATCCTCGAATTGTACTCGTGAGCTTGTGATAGGCTATGATCGAGTCTTCGTACTAATCTTAGCGGATGATAGTGCGGGCAATTCGAGTACCTATCTAGAACCAAAACCGCATGTAATGAACCATATGAGCCATCCGACTAGAGCCATGCCCAGCCTTTGTCCATTTACTAGTCACCGAAATAAGTACACGGGAAAAACACATCTTACCTTCTATTTCTTTTACATTTGCGCTTTCTATGCAAGGAAATCGAGTCCATTGGACCAAGTAGCTTAATTTGTTAGATTTTTCATAGTTTTCTCTCTGTTCATATGTGCTGTGTTAACCAAGGTTGTTTGTCTGTATTTATATTTTTCATCATGCATCATAGGCATCTTGTTAGGAAGGTGTTGATTAGAGATTGGTTGCCAAAAATGGGTTTCTGATGGATGAGTTAATTACACGAGTATCCGAAACGTTGTGTAATAGACTCATTTGATTAAAGAAATGCCTAAATAGGGGCTATCTTGAAATTAACACCAAATTTTTCATATTCATTCATGACTGTCATTCATTTGACATTCATTCATTCATCCATTCATTGCATGTACATGTCCCTTAATCATTCACTGAGGCTGAAACCGTATGATCTACGATTGTGACGCTTCTGAGTTTGGAATCACGTCATTTGTATAAGACGCGGCTAAGAGCTAGAACTATGGAGGCCGAATTCAATGAGAGAATTGAAAAAATAGAAAGGGCCCAAAGAGAATTGCAAGAACAGTTGGCTAAATCACAGCAAGGAAACGAGAGATCGATGGTAAGATCTCAGGAGGAATCACTCGAGCAAAGGGATCAAATGGCCAAAATGATAGAGATGATGTCAGCCTTAGTTAAAGGGAAGGGACTTATGCGAGTTCGACGTTATAGAACCTCATTCGAGAGTTAATCATGGTCGGGGATCCGTTTTATCCTCCAAGATTCGCCCCATCTCACGTTCATGTAACACAAAAAGGATGTCCTCAAAGGGAACCTGAAGGCCTGGAGCAACGACCTGTACCACATACTCATCGAGGGCAAGGTATATTTGTATCAAACCCCGAGTTAATCCGTTGATCCCAATATTCCGATTTGATTGACCCAATAGAGATAGCCAAGTTGAAATTAGACGATCATGATGTTTGGGACAAGTATAGGAGTTTGGAAGAAAGGCTCAAGGCAATCGAAGGCACTAAAAGTCTTCTCTGCATTAAGTGCCAAGGAGCTCGATCTAGTGCCCGATCTGGTTCTACCTCTGAAGTTTAAAGCACCGATTTTGAAAAATACGACGAGGCGGGATGTCCGAGAATGCATCTTGTCATGTTTTGTCGAAAAATGACGAGTCACGTGAATAAAGATAAGTTGCTAATACACTTTGTTTCCAAGACGACTTGGTCGGATCTGCTTCTTGATGGTATAATCAACTTAGTAGAAAAAAAGATCCAATCATGGAAAGACTTAGCATCAGCGTTTTGTGAAACAAAGATAAGCATGTATCGACATGGTGCTGATCGGTTGACCACTGCGGATGATGGAAAAGCCGACGACTGAAACTTTTAGGCGATGCAGCTGCGCGAGATGGAGGGACATCTCGGCACAAGTAGAACCCCTTTAACCAAAATCGAAATAACAATTCTTTTCATCAACACTTTAAAAGCGCCATTTTACGATAAGTTGGTAGGAAGTGCTACGAAAGACTTTGCGAACATTGTGATATCTGGGGAACTTATAGAGAGTGCCATAAAAAATGGAAGGATGGAAGGTCCCGAGAGCTCAAAAGGGCAGCACCCATGAAGAAAAGGAGCCGAGAAACCCATGTGGTGGGAATAAGAAGCCACTATGCTTTTAATTCGTACCCAACTCAACCACGACCTCGATTTCACCAACCTTTGAATTTCACATACTTGGGAGTGTTTTGAACAATGGGACAGTGGAAGAGATCCGTGTACTTTTAAAGCTAATCTAGAGTAATATTCAAAACATACTTATCGCCTTAAGACCTAGAGGTGATAAGTCTTCTTTTTGAAATAAGTTTGATCCAAGACTTTTATTTTAATGAAATGCATCTTTTGAGTAAATTTTCTTCTATTTATAGATTCTTTTATTATTTGGATTTTTATTCTTTTATTTTACATTCATGATCATCCTATACGAATAATCATCCTTAGAATCATTTATTCTCTGGAATTTGCCTTCGCACTCACAAAAGAGTCCCCAAATATCAATGTCATGAGCGCGCATTTGTCACTAATTCCCTTTAGAGCAAGATATGTGTCTAGAGGATCTCTGGACTTCGAAGATGACAGAGATTGTGTCTATCTTACTATTCGTGAAGGATGACAGAATGAGACAAAAGATGACCCTAACTTACAAAGGGTCACCGATATTGTGAGCTTAGGAAAGAGATGAAGATCGAAACCTAGCCCACCGCAGAAATAAGGCAAGACTATTGAGTTATTTCCATGAATTCAAGGATGTTTTCAATGCGATCATATTAAAACGCACTTAGGAACATCTTGAAAGAGGTCCATAAGGGTGTTTAAGGAACACATGATGGTGGTTCCGCAATAGCCGAGCTCATAAAGGAGGACCGGATCTTCGTTGGTCCACCATGGAAGGAATGGCATCGATTATGAAGTCAAGACTCACGTGCTTCTTTCATCTCTTCACAAACTTTTCAATACGTGGGGCATAGATGTTCGGGATGAGCTCGTTAAAAGCTTCTAGTCGACATCATCGTCGTGAATTGTCAATTGCTTCACTAAGAAGGTGAATATAGCTTCATATGCTAACATTACAAAGTCGATATCATGAAAAGAAAAAACAAAAACAAAAAAAAAAAAAAAACAAAAGAGAGATCAAATGCCGAAAAAGAATCATGTTTTAATGCATAATGGTACAATGTCATATCACAATGCAATAAAGGTGCCAAAAGAAAAATACAAAAATCGAGAAAAGTTATAAAAGGTGACCGAGACTTGTAAATATTGGCATAAGAAGCTACCTTTTACTCTTTGTGCTTATTAAAGTTGACCAAGACCTTCACCGGGACATTAAAGCTTTCTATCCATGGACATTAAGATTCCTTTTCTCTAAGCTTTGATTGAATCAAGATCTGGATGAAGTAAAATGTCTTCAATAAACTTGATCTGCAGAAAAGGGTTTGAAAGACAAACGTGTATGATCTTTGAGGTATGACAAAATGGTTCACCCAAAGGAATTTCATAGTAGGAACTTGGTATTGCGAGAAGATTCTTTCCATACGAAAGGATTTCAAAGGAGAATGGATGCTTAAGAACTTTATGAGGTAAAGGAGGCTTTCCTAAGAACACCGATCCAATCTTAAATTGGATTCACCCAAAAATACTTAAAAAAAGAGGCCAAGGTGAAAACTCGCCAAGGGCGCTTTGTGACCTTCATTCATTCAAAAAAAAAAAAAAAGAAAGAAAAGAAAGAAAAAGAAAATGGAGAGGTCAAGGTGAAAACCCGTAAAGGGCATCTTGAGACCAAAGGGTTTTGAGTTGAAAACTGAAAAAAGCAAACTCAAATCTTGTTCAAAGGTGGGGCATATGGTAGTCTGCTATACTTGAATTGACGTGAAGAGGTATGCTACGTCTTGGGGCATCAACAAAGTATTCTGAATCCCCTAAACACATGTTGAACTCAAAATGGTCTCAAAAGAGTTTGTACAGAGAAGCTCAAGCTGCGATGTTTGGGGCACTTAGCTTTCGATTTTACCCATTTCTGAATTTGTCTTTGATTATTCTTTTCAAAATACGCTTCCAATAAACTCACATTTGCTCTCATTGTTTAACTTGGTTATTTCGAGTTATGCTCTTAGACAATTTTCTTTTTGTCCATAGTATAATCTTTTTCAAGCATTCGCATTGAAATAATTATTAATGGACTAATCATACTTTCACAAAAGGAGTTTCGCGTATTACTCTGAAAGCTTCTAAATAGTACAGGAACCTGAAACCAGTCAATTGTTTAAGAGCTCACCAAGTGCAAGGGTTAGAAATATTTGAGCTCAAATTGAGTTTATTTCCTTGGATTTTCTATCAAGAAATATCAGTCGAGGGAACAAGTTATAGATCATACGTTCTTGAGTTACTGATGAGGATCTGAGATCCTATAACCAGGGAATTGCAAAGTGGAATGATTTAAAGATAGTGCCAACCTTGTGTCCCCAAATTACAGATGGAGCAAGTCGGTGAAGAAGCGAGAATGCGATTATTTCCTCGAGTTTTGGGTCGAGATACTAGCCGAGCAATAGGGTAGCGTACTATGTCAGTGATAGGTCCCTGAGAGGCAATGAGTGATGACGCCTTGAGTTTTTCCAAAAAAAAAAAAAAAAAAAAAAAGAGAAATAAGGATAAAGATCCGAAAAAGGGCGTCCCTAATGAAGCGATTTGAACCAAAGGAGTAAAAGATTCAAGTAGTGAGTCAAACAATGAGACTACATATTTGAAGCATTTTCAGTGATCCGAGACTTTCTACGCAAGCCATGCTCGAAAAGATTCTTGATTAACAAATGTGGAGGAGTTCATGCGTTGAACATCTAGAGCATTTTGAAATGACATGCTCTAAACCAAACAAATGTTGAGTATTACCCGGATGAGAATTTGATAAGTACAAGAGCCTCAAAGCAAGGACAAAGTTTAACCGGGGGCAAAAGAGTGATATCTCGAGAGGCATCGATTACTTGTAAAGCTTGAAGACGAGTACACAAAGCTGAAAGAGAAAGAAACGCGGGTCATCAAAAATCATGACGAAAGAGGACACGCGACAAACATGCTTAAGGAGCACTGCATAAACATGTAGGCATATAAGACAAACATGCTTAAGGAGCACTGCATAAACATGTAGGCATAAAGGCATTTAAGAACAAACATGTGCATATCATGATGACATCATGCATAGCATATACAGGTACTCCAGTAGAGCAAGAGGACGTGATGATAGCTATACTAAATCAAAGGAAAAGACTCCTGAGTTCTGCCAGATAACAGATTTTGGTATTTTGATGTTTTCACTTCTGTTTTCAAAAAAAAAAAAAAACTCATATTACGAGAGATGAGTTGAGCCTCAGGGCACGCGGAGGTATCTTCAATTTCTGCTTTTCAAATTCTACTTTTCAAAAAAATCAACTCATATTGCGAGAAATGAGTTGAGCCTCAAGTCACACGCTGGGGTATTCTTAATTTCTATTGTTTCAAAAATCAACTCATATTGCGAGAGGTGAGTTGAGCCTCGGCTCACATGCTGAGATATTTTCAATTTTCGTTTTTAATTTCTGTTTTTCAAAAGTCAACTCATATTGCGAGAAGTGAGTTGAGCCTCGGGGCATGCTGAGGTATTTTTAGTTTATGTTTCAAAAATTGACTCATATTGCGAGAAGTGAGTCAAGCCTCAGGTCACGTTGAGGTATTCTTAATTTCTGTTTTTTTAAAAATCAACTCATATTGCGAGAAGTGAGTTGAGCCTCGGGGCACGCTGAGGTATTTCTAATTTATGTGTTTTAATCAACTCATATTGCGAGAGGTGAGTTGAGTCTCAGGTCACACGCTGAGATATTTTCAATTTCTGTCTTCAATTTCTGTGTTTCGAAAATCAACTCATATTGCGAGAGGTGAGTTGAGCCTTGGGGCACGCTAAGGTATTTTCAAATTCTATTTTCAAAAAAAATTCAACTCATATTGCGAGAGGTGAGTTGAGCCTTTTAATTTCTGTTTTTTAGAGATCGACTCATATTGCGAGAAATGAGTTGAGCCTTTTAATTTCCGTTTTTCAAAAATCGACTCATATTGCGAGAGGTGAGTTGAGCCTTTTAATTTCTGTGTTTCAAAAATCGACTCATATTGCAAGAGATGAGTTGAGCCTCTTAATTTCTGTTTTTTCAAAGATCGACTCATATTATTAGAAATGAGTTGAGCCTTTGAATTTCCGCTTTTCAAAAATCAACTCAGATTACGAGAAATGAGTTGAGCCTCTAAGGCGCTCTGAGGTACTTTCAATTTCTGTTTTTGGTTTATGTTTTTTCAAGAATCAATTCATATTATGAGAAATGAGTTGAGCCTTGGTTCACATCTTGAGGTATTTCCAATTTACATTTTCGGTTTATATTTTTCAAAAAAAAAAAAATCAACTCATATTATGAGAAGTGAGTTGAACCTCGGTCACATGTCGAGGTATTTTCAAAATCTGCTTTTCAAATTTATGTTTTTCAAAAAGTCAACTCATGTTGCGAGAAGTGAGTTGAACTTTGGCTCACGTCTTTGAGCTATTTTCAATTCTGCTTTTAATGTCTGCTTTTTTAAGAGTCAATTCATATTATGAGAAATGAGTTGAGCTCGTGGATCACAAGCCGAGTAGAGAACAAAGATCGAAGTGATTGAAGATGTTAGATTCTGTCTCCTGAAGTTGCAGTGGAGCTGATCGAGGATATCAAATCTTGCCTTTCTAAAGAGCAGAAGAAAAGACTACAAACTTTGTCTCACTGAAGCGACAGAAGAACATGATTGAAATTGTAGACTGATCTTTATAAAGCTACATGGAAGCGGATCGAAGCCACAAATCTCATATCCTTAAAGTTACATTAGAGAAGATTGAAGCTACAAGGCGTATATCGAAGATGCAGCAGCATTGAACCAAAGCCACAAGATGTGGTAGATCAAGGAAGATCATTGAACAAGAAGAGCACCAATGAAGTCAAGACTCAAAGCAAGACTGACAAAATTGGCCTTTCTTTATGTCTTTGCTCTATTCCCGTTACACAACAATGAGCAAAGATGGACAGCTGTACAAACCCAATTTTGCCAAGCCAAACCCAATATTTTAAAACCCAAATCCATTTGCATTTTTTACAAACCCAATACCAACTTAAAACCCACACCAATTTACAACCAAAGCCCTAAGCCCAAATCAAAATAAAAAAAAAAAAAAACCTAGCCCACAACTTAAACTTTTCTCAACTAGCCACACCTTTTCCACCACCAACTCCACTAGCCACTCCTTTCCACCACCAACTCCACTAGCCACACCTTCTCCACCACCAAATCCACTAGCCACACTTGCTCCATTACCTACTCCACTAACCACACTTGCTCCACCACCACTTGTACCTACAAATGAAGACATAAACAATAAAAAAATATTTTGTAAATGGCTATATAAGCCTTCTCATATTTTGTATATGGGGATTTTTTTTTTTGAGAGTTTTGGGGAGAGAAGGTTATTGTAAAAGATTTTGGAGAGGTTTCTTTTAAAGTAATCAAAGAGAAGAGTTATTGTGAAGGCTAGTTTTTGGAGAAGCTAGTTTTTTTGAGATTAATCAAAGATCAAAGCAAAAGAGGTTTCTTTGTCTATTCTCATTTTAAGTTCTTTGTTTACTTATTGTTTTCCTTTCAATCTTATTTTGTTTCTTTTATACGAAAGTAAAAAATAAAAGGAGGAAGCTTACCCATTTTATCGAAAAGTTTTTTTGAGGGTCCATACGCCATGTAGGGTGGTGCTGTGTATGGTGTCCACGACCGGACGATGGGCGACCTTGTGGCGAAAATCACCCACCCTCTCCTCTCTTTTTTTTTTTTTTATTATTATATTTCTTAATATTATATTATATATATTCTTTTAATACATTAGGTATATTTTAAATTCTATATTACGTATATATATATTTTATACTATTTTATTTATATATCTTTAATATTATATTATTTATATATTTTTTTCTACATGTTATCTTATGTATATATCTTAACTATATTATGTATGTATTTTTAACACTATATTATGTACATATTTTTAATATTATCACGTATTTATTTTTTATATATGTACATACTGATGTAGTATTATTAATAGTATTTTTTTTTAAAACATCATTATTATTTCTAATATATATATATATTATGTACACATCTTTTTTATTTCTATTTTATTTTTTATTTGTCAACATTAATTATTATTATTCTAATATTTTGATATTTTAATATTTTATATTTTATATATTTTATTATTCACATCATTATTCGCATTTTTTGACAATAATATTCTTGGATTTTTTTACTATCATTTTAAAAACTTTTTACATTTTAATTTTAAGAATAAGGCAATGTACCGATTTTAACATTAAGTCATCGATTTCATCGCTATGTTGGGTGAAATTAATCGGCTCGTGTTAAAAACGGGGCGTCCTTCTAAAAACAAAAACTTGCAACTTCTCATTTCCTTTAATCGGATCACGACTAAATTTTATATTGAACTCGTATTTTTGAAAATTAAGACATCACGTGTTTATAAGATACCAATTTTGGGCGTCGCGAGGGTGCTAATACCTTCCTCGCACGTAACCGACTCCCAACCTAATTTTTCTCTCGGATTTTAACGTAAACCTAGCATTTTATTTGTTTTTAAAGAAAGATCTAATAGGTGTCCGATCACACCTAGAAAAAAAGATCGGTGGCGACTCCCGGTTTATTTTTAAAACCAAATTTCAATTTCCAATTTTCTAATAAATCGCCACAATTTAGCGACCTGAAAGTAAATTTTTACGTCGCTACAGTAAGTATTAAATATTATGGATAAACTACACTAGTAGTCACTCAACTATTAGTATTTTTTTTTGTCACCCAACTATAAAAAAGTTATAAAATGGTCACTCAACTATTAGTAAATTTCTTTTTTGGTCACCAAAGTATGAAAAGTTATAAAATAATCAGCCAACTATTTAATTTTGTCTTTTTTGGTCACCAACTGGCTAACTATGGCAAATTTTAAATTTTACACTATAGCAACTTCAAACATCAACATTTATAAATTATGTCAATTTAGTCTTGATTCTAAAAAAAATTAACCCTCAACATTTACACATCGTGTAATTTTTTTTCAGTTTTACTTTTTTTTTGTGACATTGGGAGTTAATTTTAAAAGAATGAGAAAAGATGAAAAATCATTATCTTGGATTTTTGGGTGTTTCTATTTTTTTTTCTATATTTTCAATTAAATTTAGTTGATAAATTTGTTTTTTTAGGTGAAAGGGCACAAAGAAAAGTAATACTGCAAAAAAAAAAAAAAAGGACCAATTTTCACCGGTGTAAATGTTGAGAGTTAGATGTTTTAGAAAACAAAGACTAAATTAGCAAAATATAAACAAATACTAAATTAGCAAAATATATAAATGTTGAGAGTTAAAATTACTATTATGTTAATTTTAAAAGCTAACACCGTTAGCCAATTGGTGACAAAAAAAAGAGACAAAATTAAATAATTAAGTAATCATTTTATAATTTTTCATAGTAAGTGATAAAAAAATATTTATAATGAAATGAAAATTTTATAATTTTTTATAATTAAATAACTAAAAAAATTATTAATAGTTGAATAACTACTTATATAATTTACCTAAATATTATTTATATATACACAACATTTTTTTTCTGGAAAAGCTTTGGGGCAGTTTTGCTGTGGGTTGCATTCTTATCAACGCTTTTCTTTCGTTCTTTACATTCTCAAACTAAAATAATTTAAAAACAAAAGCATTTTTTTATTTAACAAAAAAATTACGAATTGACAATTTTTTAAATTATTTGAATTTGAATTTATAAATTTATCCAAAATTTAGAATTTTTTTTATTATTTGAATATTACTATCTAAATTTAAATTAAATATTATTATCTGTACAATATTCAAATCCTTAAAAAGAACAATTTCAAAATTTTGAATAATTTTTCGGATATCTAATTTTTCCAAAACTTGAATTTGAATCTATTTAAATTCTTTTTATATTTATAAAACTAAAATTATATACATTTTATATTATATATTCAAATATTTGAATTTAAATCTACATTTGTCACGCGAATAAATAATACGAATTAAAATAATATATATATATATATATATATATATATTTAAAGTAGCTATCAACATTCACTCTAAATCTACAGTGAATAATAATTTTAAAAATTTAGCTAGTGGAATCTGAAAAAGAAAAATCTAAAACAATCTCTTAAAAGAAAAACGTGATTTGCCCATGTTTTTGAATGAATTAATTAATTATAGGAAAATCGTACTTTAAGTGAGGATTAAATACTGTAAATAAATTATGTATGTTCTTGTGTACCATTGAATTGTTTATATTTTATATTATATACATGAATTAATGAATGAAAAAAATTATGTATTTGAATTCATATCTTCTTGATGGTTGCAATAATCATAATGTTAATTAAGCTACAGCTCAACAGATACTAATAGCATAAATAGAAACTTGGAAGTTTATTCCATTTAATTTATCCTAAGTTTTAGTTCCAAATTCAATATTTGTATCCCTCATTTTATAAATTAATAGTTTTAATGGGCATTTGGTTCCAAAGATGTAAGATTATCTTTAATAATATGTGTCGAAACTATTTTTTTGAAAACGGGAAATCGACTTTTGAAAACGAAAAGTTGGGAGTCGCCACCAATCCTTTTTTTGAGGTGTAATTGGGCCACCTTATAAAACATTTTGGTCCACGAATTTTAAGAAAACGGGTTCGGGAGTCAGTTACGTACGAGGAAGGATTAGTACCCTCGACACGCCCAAAATTGGTACTTAATCAATTAATTAGTGTCTTAAATGTCGAAAATTAAATATTTGGACAGTGTTCAAAATGCGATCCTCCTTTTATTGGCTTTTAAAACATTTAAATAAGTCAAATGTGTACCAAAGACCATCTCACCTTGAGGTAAAACATTACATCCAGTACGTTAGGACACAATATTTTTGACCCTCAAATGTGATCTTGCCTTTAAAACGTGCGTTTTTAGCTTTAAGAGGGTATTCAAATATTCAAAGCAGACCAAGAAAGCGAAACCCAGTATGTTAGGGCACGATCCTTTGAATTCTTTAAATATCGAACATTGCCTATGTTTTGAAAAATTTTGAGAGTGAACCGATAAAGGGATATTCTGATATTCAAAACAAACAAAGAAAGCGAAAAAAATAAATAAATAATAATTTAGTATATAAAAAAAATCGATGAAAAAACTATGGTATATAAAAATAATAAAATAATATAGTAGGTTTATTAACAATTATAAAAAAAACCTTAGCGAAAAATATATACATATAAAAATTATAAATAATAATAGTAAAATAATAGTAGTAAACGGTAGGAAAAAATAAATAAAATATGATAAATAAAATATAATAAGTATAATAAAATATATTTAAAATTATTATAAAATATATATATAAAAAGAAATAATACAGAAAAAAATGATTATTAGCAAAAAAAATAATACAACAAATAATGTAATACATAAAATGACAATTTATACATAAAATAATTAGTTTTACTTTAAAAATATATATACGAAGCATAAAACAAATATATAAATAAATAAATAATATAATAATGTGAAACATAACTCCAATTGATTAAATTAAATGGAAAAAAATGATATAATAAGTATAATAAATAATAGTGTAAAAATTAATATAATAAATAATAGGAAAATAATTTTAAAAAAATGATTAAAAAATAGTAATAATAGATTAATAATAATACCAAAAAAAATAATTTTGTGACAAAAGTGTCTAAAATAAACAAAATAGGGTTTAATTGAATTAAAAAATAAAATTCTGGGGTGAAAACAGAATAAAAAGAGACAAGGGGACCAAAATGCACACGTGGGTAAGGAGGGAGGGGTCTAGGCGCAAATTTCCGGGGTAATTTTAAAGCATTTAAAGAAAACAAAAAAAAGACTTGATTGAACGTAGGCACAGAGGACAGGGACTAGTCGCGAAAATTTCCCATTTAAAAGAAAGATGCACTTATCCATCCCTTTAATGCACGGTCAGCTTTTCCCCTTCCCCAGGCTTTACTTTTGAGGGGGAAAAATCAAATGAAGCCTTCTTTTTTATTTTTTATTTTTAAAACATTCAACACCCCTTTTTTTAAAACTAAAAAAAATTACCCATCATCTTTTATTTTTCTTAAAGAAGAAATAGAGAGGAAAGCTCTCAAATTTTCTCTTAAGCTCATGCCACCTTCATCGGAATCCAGCGTCTTGAGGTCGCGACGACGAGCTCGCTCGTCGGTAAGTCCCCTCTTTCCCTCTCTTGTTTTTTAAAAACCATTTGAAAAAATTGAAAAGGAAACAGAACAAAGGAAATCCAAATCAAGAGAAAATTCCAAAAAAAAAATGAAAAAATCACCTTTCAAAACTTAGTTCCGATTCTTGATTTACTCTTAAACTTTGTATATTCTCTCCCTCTATTATCTCCGAAAAAAACCTCCCCTTTCCCCTTATGATTTTCGGCTTTATATAACCTTTGTTACAATACTTTTTGTTACTTGTTTTGCAAATCTGTGCGAGAATCTCGGAGCCGTGATGGAGTGGGACGTCGACGTGGCATGGTGGACCGATGTGCGGTGCACGTGGTGGCTACCTGTGAGAGACGTGCGGCGTGGAAACTATTTGGGGCTGCTGCTCTTATTTTTGTTGTTAGGGGTTTTTGGGTAGTTTAGTTTAGTTGGGCTGAGAGATGTGGGTTAGGTTTTGGGTAATCTGTTAGGCTTTGGGTCTGTTTTGTGTTGGGTTTTAATAGGTGTTTTTATATTTGGGTTTAGTTTTAAATTTGGTCCTACAGCTGCCCTTCTTTGCTCATTGTCGTGTAACGAGAATAGAGCAAAGATTTTAGGAGGACCAAATTTGCTTGGGTTGGCTGAGCCTTGTATTCTTTGCCACAGCCCACCGCACTTTATTGCTTCAAAAATGCTCCTTTACTGTTTCATGTAAATGAGATTTGCCGAAATTCGATCTGCTCCGCTCTTGCTCAGCGAAGATAAGATCGGGTATGTTTAACCTGCTTCACTCCTGCTCAGTGAAGATAAGGCTGATGGCTGAAATCTGCTCCACTCCTGCTCAGTGAAGATAAGACTCACCAAAATTTGATCTACTTCACTCCTGCTCAGTGAAGATAAGGCTGATGGCTGAAATCTGCTCCACTCCTGCTAAGTGAAGATAAGATTCATCAAAATTCGATCTGCTTCACTCCTGCTCAGTAAAGATAAGATCTAGTATTTAGCCTGCTCCACTCCTGCTCAGTGAAGATAAGGCTGATGATTGGAATCTGCTTCATCGCCGGTATGTGGAGATAAGATTCATCAAAATTCGATCTGCTTCACTCCTGCTCAGTGAAGATAAGATCTGGTATTTAGCCTGCTCCACTCCTGCTCAGTGAAGATAAGGCTGATGATTGGAATCTGCTCCATCGCCGGTACGTGGAGATAAGATTCATCAAAATTCGATCTGCTTCACTCGTGCTTGTTATAGGCCAATTTCGGCCCACTTTCAATACAACCTAACACAATTAAACCCCAAAATCCAACATTAAAACCCATCAAAACCCGGAGCCCAACAACCAAACCCAATACAAATTTACCCACTAACCCAATAACCAACCTACCCCCACTTGCCCCTGACAGCCCTGCAACACCGCCCCACCGGTCATGTCCTCCACCGACCCCTCTGCAGCACCACCCATTCCCTGCAAAATGAGAAAGACACGCAACAGCAACAAAGAGAACAAAGAAACAGAGTGAAAAATAGGCTATAAAAGCCAATTGTAAAAACAGAAAAGGGGCTTCTTTTTCCCTTTCTTTTTTTTCTTTGTAAACATCAATTAAAAAGGAGTTCATAAATTTCAATAAATATACATAGGTCGTATTTCAAACAAAAAATCGAATCAGAGAATCAAATCCAATATCTAAGGTGAATTTTTTTTTTTTTTTTTAGGTTTTATATTCGAATCTATTTTAATATCTATAAACACATAAATAAATAAAAAACCATACTAATAAAAACATATAAAAATAATAATATAAAAAAAAAACTTTACCTTTTTACCACCACATGCAGTGCACGTGGTGGCCAGCGCCAAGATCTTGCGAGGTCCGATGGTGGGGGCGGTGGTTGGGCCGCCACCGAAAATCGCCTCTCCTTTCCCTCTCCCCCTCTTTTTTTTTTCTGATCTTGTTTCAAATGATTTTTTTTTGGTTTTTTTAGGTTATTTATACGGGTCGAAAACGACACTGTTTTGGGTTTAAAACCCAGGGCACAAAACGACGTCGTTTTGCCCTGGGTCGTACCGACCCGACCCGACCCGACCCGCTAGGATCCGCGTGTTTTTTAAGGGAGGGGTTATTTGCGCGTTTAACCCCTCCGCTTTTGCTATAATTTGCAATAAAATCATTCATATTCTTAATTTGGCCCTGAAGGTTTTCGCACTTTATAATTTAACCCCTATTAATGCGCAGCGTTTTGACCAAGGGATTTATTACTGTTTTGGGCCTCCCAGGTTGCGCGCATATTACGATCTGGTCCTCTTCTCCTTATTTTCTTTTAAATTAACCCTAAACTTTATTTTTAATTCGATTTAGTCCTCTTTGTTAGTTTATTGCTTTATTTTCAAATTATTTTTTTTCATTTTTTGTTGTTTATTATTATTAATTATAATCTTTATATTTTTATCATATTTATAATATTCTGTATATGTAGTAGTGTATATTTTATAATGTACATACATGTATATGTATTTAATATATTTATATATTTGGGAAACATTATTATTAATTTTTTTTAACATGTATATATTATGTAAATATTTAATATTATATTATATACATATTTAATATTATATTATATATGTATATATTTTCCTCTTTTTATATATGTATTATATATAGGCTTTTAATATTTTATGTGTATTATTATGTATATGTTTTAATATTATTAGTCAAATATCCTTTGTACTATTATATGTATACTTCTAATATTACTATATATTTCTAACACCATTATATATATATATATATATATATATATATATATATATATATATTTATATGTATGTAATTATTTATGTAGAGTGTATTATTTCTAAATGAATGTATATACCATGTATATTTTGTATATATATTATATACTTTTTCTTATGCTATTTGCTATATATTTCTTTTACTATTTCATATATATATATATATTAAATACCATAATATTTATATATTTTTATACCATCTCATATATATATTTTTATATTATTCTTATTATCATTAATATTAGTATATATTTTATTATTTATGTATATATCTTTAACACATATAGGTATATGTTTCCGTAATATTATATATAGTATATTTTCAACATTATTACTAATTATATATATGTATAAGTATATATTATGTACCTACTCTTAATGTCATTTTTACATATGTTCATCGTGTTCTCGTATTTGATACTATAATTACATTTAATCTTGCATGCATAGTTAGCGCTTTTTAATATTATTGTCATATTCATTATTTGCTTCGATGTATTTCTGTCTTTTATTTTTATTTCATATCAATTTGCTTTACATCTAAAACGAAGATCTTTTTCTAATTTATTTCAATAAACAAGGCAACATACCGATTTAACATTAAGTTGCCGATTTCATCGCTATGTTGGGTGAATATCAATTGATTCGGGTTAAAACGGTATGTCCTTCTCAAAAAAACGGAAATAAACTAAAATTTCTCGTCTTTTCAATTGGGCTACAGCTAAATGTTATATTGAACTCGTATTTTTGAAAATGAAGACAACACTTGTTTATAAGATACCAATTTTGGGTGTCGCGAGGGTGCTAATACCTTCCTCGCGCGTAACCGACTCCCGAACCCTAATTTTTTTCTCTGGATTTTGACGTAGACCCAAATTTTGGCCTTTATTTTTGTTCAAGAATGAATTTTCTTATCAAAAAAATGATTTATTAGGTGTCCGATCACACCTAGAAAAAAAGATTGGTGGCGACTCCCTGTTTTAATAAAATCGAAAGTCAGTTTTCAAATATTTAACAAATCGCCATAATTAGTGACCAAGCTAATCTTAAAATTTTTACGTCGCTATAGCTGACGACTCCACTGGGGACGTATTTTTGAGAGTCGAGTCGAGCTAAGCATGTGTTGTCAAAATTTTCAAGTTCCTTGTTCAAATTAATATTTAGTCGTGATCCCAAAATTGTGTTTCTGAAAAGTCGTGTATTTGCATTATGTTGTATATATTCTTCTAACTTGTTTAATCTGGTTGTTTTTCAGCTTTAAATTTTTATGGTTTTAGTATTGGTTCATTTTTTAAATAAAAAAGGTTTGTGAGTTTCTCCCCACACACCGTGCACTTGCATTTTGCATAACATGAGCTCTATACCCGAGCTTCGTCCGTTTAAGTGAAAGTAAACGCTATGCCTTCGTGAGTTAACTCGTCCCTCCGTACAGGCTAGTGAATACTTTCGGGTTACATATGACTTATGCTTTCGTGAGTAACTTGTCTTTCCGCATAGGCATAAGTAAATGTAATCCCTCGAATTGATCTCGTAGGCCTATGATGGGTCATGACCGAGGCTCTGTATTAATCTTAGTAGATGACAGTACAGACAATTCGAGTACCTACCTGGAACCAAAACCGCATATAGTGAACCGTACGAGCCACCTAACTAGAGCCATGCCTAACCTTTGTCCGTTTACTAGACACCGAAATAAGTACACGAAAAACGCATCTTACCTTCAGTTTCTTTTACATTTACGCTTTCTATGCAAGGATCGAGTCCATTGGACCAAGTAGCTTAATTTGTTAGATTTTCCACGCTTTTCTCTGCTCATATGTGTTGTGCTAACCAAGGTTGTTTGTCTGTATTTCTATTTTTCATCATGTATCATAGGCATCTTGTTAGAAAGGTGTTGATTAGAGATTCGTTGCCAAAAATGGGTTTCTGATGGAGGAGTCAATTACACGAGTGATCGAAACATTGTGTAATGGACTCTTTTGATTAAAGAAATGCCTAAACAGGGGCTATCTTAAAATTAACACCAAATTTTTGCATATTCATTCATGACTAACATTCATTTGACATTTATGCATTCATTCATTCATTCATGGCATATCCCATAATCATTCGCTGAGGTTAAAACATACAATTCGCAGTTGTAATACCACAAGCCTAGAATCACGTCACTTATATAGAACGCGTCGACAAGTTAGAGTAATAAAGGCTGAATTTAGCGAAAGGATTGAGAGGATAGAAAGAATACAAAGGGAATTACAGGAACAGTTGGCAAAATCACAACAAGAAATCAGATATGATGGTGGGATCTCGAGAAGAAT
Source organism: Gossypium anomalum (assembly GCA_025698475.1). Lineage (NCBI taxonomy): Eukaryota > Viridiplantae > Streptophyta > Magnoliopsida > Malvales > Malvaceae > Gossypium > Gossypium anomalum. The sequence goes on from CM046961.1 coordinate 10,385,464, forward strand.
CGCTCGAACAAAGGGACCAAATGGCCAGGATGATGGAAATTATGTCGGCTCTAGTAAAAGGAAAAGGACCTATGAACCCTGACGTTGTGGAACCACAGTCAGGGGTTAATCACGATCAGGATCTGCCCCATCCTCCAGGATTTACTCCACCGCACACCCATGCAACACAAAGAGGGTACGCTCAATGGGAACCTACAGTCTTAGAGCAACGGCCGGTACCACCTGCTCACTTAGGGCAAGGAATGTTCGTATTAAACCCAGGGGCAAGTCCTGCTGATGCACTAGTTCCAGATTTGGATGATCCAGCAGAGATAACCAGGTTGAAATTGGACGATCACGATACAAAGGAGAAGTATAGGAGCTTAGAGGAAATACTTAAAGCAATAGAAGGCACCCAAGTCTTCTCTGTACTAGGTGCTAAAGAACTCAATTTGGTACCCGATCTAATTCTGCCTCCGAAGTTCAAGGTGCCTGAGTTTGAAAATTACGATGGTACAAGATGCCCAAAAGCGTATCTCATCATGTTTTGTCAGAAGATGACCGGCTATGTGAATGAAGATAAGCTACTCATACATTGTTTTCAGGATAGTCTAGTGGGATCGGCTCTTCAGTGGTACAACCAGCTTAGTAAGGAAAAGATCCGATCCTGGAAAGACTTGGCGTTAGAATTCTGTGAGCAGTACAAGCATGTATCGGATATGGTGCCTGATCGAATGACTCTACAAAGGATGGAAAAGAAACCAGCAGAAACCTTTAGGTAATATGCTCAAAGGTGGAGAGATATCTTGGCTCAAGTGGAACCACCATTGACTAAGACTGAGATAACAGTCCTTTTCATCAATACTCTGAGAGCACCATTCTATGACAAGTTGGTAGGAAGTGCTACGAAAGACTTTGCGAACATTGTGATATCCGGGGAACTTAAAGAGAATGCCATCAAAAATGGAAGGATTGAATGCCCTGAGAGCTCAAAAGGGCAGCACCCATGAAAGAAAAAGAGCCAGAAACCCATGTGGTGGGTATAGGAAGCCACTATACTTCTAATTCGTACCCAACTCAACCACGACCTCAATATCACCCACCTCCGAATTTTACATACTTGGGAATATTTTGAACAATGGGACAGTGGAACAGATCCGTGTACTTTTAAAGCTAATCTAGAGTAATATTCAAAACATACTTATTGCCTTAAGACCTAGAGGTGATAAGACTTCTTTTGAGAAATAGGGTTCGGTCCAAGATTTTTATTTCAATGAAATACATCTTTTTGAGTAAATTTTCTTCTATTTATAGATTCTTTTATTATTTGGATTTTTATTCTTTTATTTGACATCTATGATCATCCTATACAAATAATCATCTTTAGAACCATTTATTCTCTGAAATTTGCCTTCGTACCCACAGTAGGTCCCCAGCTATCAATGTCATGAGCGACGCTGTTACTAACTCCCTTTGGAGCAAGATATGTGTCTAGAAGGATCTTTGGACTTCTAAGATGATAGAGATTGTGTCTATCTTACGACTCGTGAAGGATGACAGAATGAGACAAAAGACAGACCCTAACTTACAAAGGGTCAGTTGACATTTTTAGCTTAGGAAAGAGATGAAGATCGAAACCTAGCCCACCACAGAAATAAGGCAAGACTATTGAGTTATTTCCAAGAATTCAAGGATGTTTTCGCACGATCATATTAAGACACACTTAGGAACATCTTGAAAGAGGTCCATAAGGGTGTTTAAAGAACACATGACAATGGTTCTGTAATAGCCAAGCTAATCATGAGGATCGGATATTGTTGGTCCACCATGGGAAGGGAACGGCATCAGTTAGGTCGCTAAAACTCACGTACTTCTTCCATATCTTCACAAACTTTTCAATAAGTGGGGCATAGATGTTCTGGGAACGAGCTCGTCAAAAGCTTCTAGTCGACATCATCGTTGTGGCCGTCAATTGCTTCACTAAGAAGGTCAATGTAGCTTCGTATGCCAATATTATAAAGTCGACAGTCATGAAAAGAAAAAGAAAAAAAAATAAAAAGTAAAAAAAAAAAACAAGAAAAAAAAACAAAAAAGAGAGATCAAATGCCAGAAAGAATCATGTTTTAATGCGTAACTATACAATGTCATATCACAATGCAACAAAGGCTGCCAAAAGAAAAATACAAAAATAAAAAAAGTTATGGAAAGTGACCGAGACTTGTAAATATTGGCATAAGAAGCTACCTTTTACTCTTTGTGCTTATTAAAGTTGACCAGGACCTTCACTGGGGTATTAGAGGTGGTTCTGTCCATGGAAATTAAGATTCTTTTTCTCCAAGCTTTGATTGAATCAAGAATTGGATGAAGTAAAATGTCTTCAGTAAACTTGACTGTAGAAAAGGGTTTGAAGGTCAAACGTGTGAAAAATGTATGATGCTGAGTTATGATGGAACTTGGTATTGTAGAAGATCCTTTCTATACAAAAAGACTTCAAAGGAAAATGAATGCTTAAGAACTTTATGAGGTAAATGAGGCTTTCCCCAGAAGAACCCTGATCCAATCCTAAAATCGGATTCAGTCCAGAGATACTTAAAAAGGAGAGGCCAAGGTGAAAACCCGCAAAGGGAACTTTGTGACCTTCATTCATTCAAAAGAAAAAAGAAGAAAGAAAGAAAAAGAAAGAAAAGAAAATGGAGAGGTCAAGGTGAAAACTCGCAAAGGGCGCCTTGAGACCAAAGGGGTTTTGAGTTGAAAACCTGAAAAAGGCGGCTCAAATTTTGTTCAAAGGTGGGGCATATGGTAGTCTTGCTATACTTGAATTGACAGCAAAGAAGTATGCTACGTCTTGGGGTAGCGACAAAGTACTCCGAATCCCCTAAACACATGTTGAACTCAAAATGGTCTCAAAGGAGTTTGTACAGAGAAGCTCAGGCTGCGATATTTGGGGCACTTAGCCTTCCATTTTACCCATTTCTGAATTTATCTTTGATTATCTTATTCTTTTCAAAATGCGCTTCAAATAAACTCACATTTGCTCTCATTGTTTAACTTGTTTGTTTCGAGTTGTGCTATTAGTCAATTTTCTTCTTGTCCATAAGTATAATCCTTTTCAGGCATTTCGTATTGAAATAATTATTAATGGACTAATCATACTTTCGTAAAAAGATTTTCGCGTATCACTCTGAAAGCTTCTAAATAGTACAGGAACCTGAAACCAGTCGGTTGTTTAAAAGCTCACCAAGTGTAACGATTAGAGATATTTGAAGCTCAAATTGAGTTTATCTCCTCGAATTTTCTATCAAAAAAAAAAGTCAGTCGATGGAACAAGTTACAGATCATACACTAGTGGAATGGTTTAAAGATAGTACCAACCTTGTATCCCTAAATTACAGTGGAATGGACCCTAAAGTTACGATGGGGTAAGCTGGTTGAGCAAAACGCGGTTATTTCCTCAAATTTTGGGTCGAAATACCAACCGAGCAATAGGGCAGTGTACTACGTCAGTAATAGAGCCCTGATGGGGAATGAGTGATGACGCCTTAAGTTTTTCAAAAAAAATAAAAATAAATAAATAGATATATCAGGATGAAGACTCGAAAGGGCTTCCTAATGAAGCAGATTTGAACCCAAGAAGTAAAACGATTCAAGCATTGAGTCAAACAACAAGACTACAGTATTTGAAGCATTTTCATGGTTTGAAACTTTCTACGCGAGAAGCCATGCTCGAAAAGATTCTTGATTAAGAAATATGGAAGAGTTCATGCGTTGAACATCTAGAGCATTTTGAAATGACATACTCCAAACAAAACAAATGTTGAGTATTACTCGGATGAGAATTTGATAAGTACAAGAGCCTCAAAGCAAGGACAAAGTTCCATAGGGGGCAAAAGAGTGATATCTGATAAACGCAGGTTACTCATAAAGTAGAGAATGGGTACTGAAGAGAAAGTCAAGAGTCGAAGCAATGAACGCGGATCATCAAAAATCATGACGAAAAAGGGATATATGACAAACAAGCCTAAGGCGCATAGCATAATCATGTAGGCATAAAGGCATTTAAGGCAAACATGTGCATATCATGATAACATCATGCATGACATATACAGGTACTCCAGCGGAGCAAGAGGTTTCGATGATGGCTGTACTGAATCAAAGGAAAAGACATATGAGTTCCACCAGATGATCTGTTTTGGGTACTCTGAGGTATCTTTAATTCATGTTTTCAAAAATCAACTCATATTGCGAGAGGTGAGTTGAGCCTCAGGCCACACGCTGAGGTATTTTTAGTTTTTGTTTCAAAAATTGACTCATATTGCGAGAGGTGAGTCAAGCCTCAGGTCACGCTAAGGTATTCTTTATTTCTGTTGTTTCAAAAATCAACTCATATTGCGAAAGGCTCACATGCTGAGGTATTTTCAATTTTCGTTTTTAATTTCTGTTTTTCAAAAATCAACTCATATTGCGAGAGGTGAGTTGAGCCTCAGGACACGATGAGGTAATTTCAATTTCTGTTTGTCAAAAATCAACTCATATTGCGAGAGGTGAGTTGAGCCTCAGGACACAATGAGGTAACTTCAATTTCTGTTTGTCAAAAATCAACTCATATTGCGAGAGATGAGTTGAGCCTCGAGGCACGCTGAGGTATTTTCAATTCCTGCTTTTTTATTTAAAAAAAAAATCAACTCATATTGCGAGAGGTGAGTTGAGCATTGGGTCACATGCCGAGGTATTTTCAAATTCTGTTTCTACTTTGCCAAAATCAACTCATATTGCGAGAAGTGAGTTGAGCCTTTTAATTTCTGTTTTTCAAAAAAATCAATTCATATTGCGAGAAGTGAGTTGAGCCTCAGGACATGCTGAGGTAATTTCCATTTCTGTTTTCAGTTTATGTTTTTCAAAGAATCAACTCATATTGTGAGAGGTGAGTTGAGCCTTTTAATTTCTGTTTTGTGAAAAATCAATTCATATTGCGAGAAGTGAGTTGAGCCTCAGGACACACTGAGGTATTTTCCATTTCTGTTTTCAGTTTATGTTTTTCAAAGAATCAACTCATATTGCGAGAGGTGAGTTGAGCCTTTTAATTTCTGTTTTTCAAAAATCAACTCATATTGCGAGAGGGGAGTTGAGCCCTTTAATTTCTGTTTTTCAAAAATCAACTCATATTGCGAGAGGTGAGTCGAGCCATTTAATTTCTGTTTTTCAAAATCTACTTTTCAAATTAAGTTTTAAAGAGTCAATTAATGTTGCGAGAAATGAGTTGAGCTCAAGATCACATGCTGAATAAAGAAAAAAGATTGAAGCTGATGGAAGATACCAGACTCGATCTCCCTAAAGTTGCAGTGGAGCAAGTCAAAAGCTGCAAGTCTTGTCTCCCTGAAGTTGCAGTGAAGCTGATCAATGATATCAAGTCTTGCCTTTCTAGAGTTACAAAAGAGAATACCACAAACCTTATCTCACTAAAGCAATAGAAAAGCAGATTGAAGCTGTAGATCTTATCTTTCTGAGGTCACAATGAAGCAGATCAAGCCACAAAATCTCATATCCTTAAAGCTACATTGGAGAAGATTGAAGCCAGAAGGCATATATCAGAAGATGCAAAGCTACAAAACACGGTGGACTGGAAGGAGGCTATCTGAACAAGAAGAGCACCAAAGAATGTCAAGACTAGGCAAGACAGGGCAAAATTGGCCTTTCGTTTTGTCTTTGCTCTATTCCCGTTACACGACAATGAGCAAAGAGGGGTAGCTGTTATAGGCCAATTTTGGCCCACTTTCAATACAACCCAACACAATTAAACCTCAAAATCCAACATTAAAATCCATCAAAACCCGGAGCCCAACAACCAAACCCAATACAAATTTACCCACTAACCCAATAACCAACCTACCCCTACTTGCCCCTGACAGCCCTGCACCACCGCCCCACTGGTCATGTCCTCCACCGACCCCTCTGCAGGACCACCCATTCCCTGCAAAATGAGAAAGACACGCAACAGCAACAAAGAGAACAAAGAAACAGAGTGAAAAATAGGCTATAAAAGCCGATTGTAAAAATAGAAAAGAGGCTTCTTTTTCCCTTTCTTTTTTTCTTTGTAAACATCAATTAAAAAGGAGTTCATAGATTTCAATAAATATACATAGGTTGTATTTCAAACAAAAAACCGAATCAGAGAATCAAATCCAATATCTAAGGTGAATTTTCTTTTATTTTTTATTTTTTAGGTTTTATATTCGAATCTATTTTAATATATATAAACACATAAATAAATAAAAAACCATACTAATAAAAACATATAAAAATAATAATATAAAAAAAAACTTTACCTTTTACGCCACCGCATGGTGGTGGTGCGCATGCGCATCAGCGAGGTCCATGTGTGAGACGGTGGCAGTCGCCGCCACCGAAAATCGCCTCTCCTTTCCCTCTCCCCCTCTTTTTTTTTTTCTGATCTTGTTTCAAATGATTTTTTTTGGTTTTTTTAGGTTATTTATACGGGTCGAAAACGGCACCGTTTTGGGTTTAAAACCCAGGGCACAAAACGGCGTCGTTTTGCCCTGGGTGGTACCGACCCGACCCGACCCATTAGGATCCGCGTGTTTTTTAAGAGAGGGGTTATTTGCGCGTTTAACCCCTCCGCTTTTGTTATAATTTGCAATAAAATCATTCATATTTTTAATTTGGCCCTGAAGGTTTTCGCGCTTTATAATTTAACCCCTATTAATGCGCAGCGTTTTGACCAAGGGATTTATTACTGTTTTGGTCCTCCCAGGTTGTGCGCATATTGCGATCTGGTCCTCTCCTCCTTTTTTTCTTTTAAATTAACCCTAAACTTTATTTTTAATTCGATTTAGTCCTCTTTGTTAGTTTACTGCTTTATTTTCAAATTATTTGTTTTTTTTTCATTTTTTGTTGTTTATTATTATTAATTATAATCTTTATATTTTTATCATATTTATAATATTTTGTATATGTAGTAGTGTATATTTTATTATGTACATACATGTATATGTATTTAATATATTTATATATTTGGGAAACATTATTATTAATTTTTTTTAACATGTATATATTATGTAAATATTTAATATTATATTATATATGTATATATTTTCCTCTTTTTATATATGTATTATATATAGGCTTTTAATATTTTATGTGTATTATTATGTATATGTTTTAATATTATTAGTCATATATCCTTTGTACTATTATATGTATACTTCTAATATTACTATATATTTCTAACACCATTATATATATATATATATATATTTATATGTATGTACGTATTTATGTAGAGTGTATTATTTCTAAATGAATGTATATACCATGTATATTTTGTATATATATTATATACTTTTTCTTATGCTATTTGCTATATATTTCTTTTACTATTTCATATATATATATATTTTAAATACCATAATATTTATATATTTTTATACCATCTCATATATATATTTTTATATTATTCTTATTATCATTAATATTAGTATATATTTTATTATTTATGTATATATCTTTAACACATATAGGTATATGTTTCCGTAATATTATATATAGTATATTTTCAACATTATTACTAATTATATATATGTATAAGTATATATTATGTACCTACTCTTAATGTCATTTTTACATATGTTCATTGTGTTCTCGTATTTGATACTATAATTACATTTAATCTTGCATGCATAGTTAGCGCTTTTTAATATTATTGTCATATTCATTATTTGCTTCAATGTATTTCTGTCTTTTATTTTTATTTCATATCAATTTGATTTACATCTAAAATGAAGATCTTTTTCTAATTTATTTCAATAAACAAGGCAACATACCGATTTAACATTAAGTCATCGATTTCATCGCTATGTTGGGTGAATATCAATCGACTCGGGTTAAAACGGTATGTCCTTCTCAAAAAAACAGGAATAAACTAAAATTTCTTGTCTTTTCAATTGGGCCACAGCTAAATGTTATATTGAACTCGTATTTTTGAAAATGAAGACAACACCTGTTTAAAAGATACCAATTTTGGGCATCGCGAGGGTGCTAATACCTTCCTCACGCATAACCGACTTCAGAACCCTTATTTTTTTCTCTGGATTTTGACGTAGACCCAAATTTTGGCCTTTATTTTTGTTCAAGAATGAATTTTCTTATCAAAAAGATGATTTATTAGGTGTCCGATCACACCTAGAAAAAAAGATCGATGACGACTCCCTGTTTTAATAAAATCGAAAGTCAGTTTTCAAATATTTAACAAATCGCCATAATTAGCGACCAAGCTAAGCTTAAAATTTTTACGTTGCTACACTGCTCAGTGAAGATAAGATCTGGTATTTAGCCCGCCTCCACTCCTCCGGTGAAGATAAGGTGATGATTGGAATCGCTTATCTCATCGCCGACATGGAGATAAGATTCATCAAAATTCGATCGCTTCACACCCTTTCGAAAGATAAGATCTCGTATTTAGCCCGCTCCACTCCGCCGATGAAGATAAGACTGATGATTGGAATCTGCTCCATTGCCGGCACGTGGAGATAAGATTCATCAAAATTTGATCTGCTTCACTCCTGCTCAGTGAAGATAAGATCTGGTATTTAGCTTTGCTCCACTCCTTTCGTGAAGATAAGGCTGATGATATCTCAGTATCTTGCTACATTATCCACTGGGGAATCTATCTGTAGAAGGGTGATATGCTTATGCTAGATGATTAGGATGCCATGATTAATATGAATCAAATGCTCCTAACTACATGCGTTATGGATGTTAAATGCACAAAATGCAATATGTCATAAGAATGATCCATTTTACTTTTTGGGTTGTTATCGCTCGTTGTTTACTAAGGTAACATCCCTGACATACGCCTTCTTGTTCAACTCGGTAGAAGAGGACTTGGAAATGCAGTTAATTCCTTATTTCTCACACGTTTCTAGCCCTTTTAAGCTCGGCAAGTTCTAAATAATTGTCCTGTTTCAAGTTCTGTATTGTTTAGAAACCTTTCAGAGTAATATGCAAAACCTTCTTTTGAGAGCATTATTAGTTCATTAATCATTATTTCAATAAAAATACTCGAAAATGATTATAATGATAGGTAGAACTGAAATTTATTTGAGTCAGAATTTGCGAAAGATATATCAACAAAGAAAACAACCATTGTTTAAGATACAAAAAACAGATGAAAAGGAACAGGATAGGTGCCCCAGATTTCGCAGTTTGAGCTTCTCTGCACGAACTCCTCGAAGACCTTTTAAAACTTGGCACGGGCTCAAAGGATTTACAGCATTTTGTTGATGCCCCAAGATGTAACTTATCTCCTCTTTGTTGATTTAAGTGTAGTGAGACTGCCACTTGCCCCAGTTTGGATCGAAATTTGAATTACCCTTTGCGGGTTTTCAACTCAAAACCCCTTTGGTCTCAAGGCGCCCTTTTATGGGTTTTCACCTTGGCCTCTCCTTTTTTTTTTGGCGCCCTTTACGGGTTTTCACCTCAAGTGCTTCAAGCAAAATATCTTTTGACAGAATCTGAATTTATCGGGTTAGGCAAGCTCTTGCCATCCATCTCTGCTAGTATCAATGCCCCTCCAGTGAAAGCCTTTTTTACCACATAGGGTCCTTCCCAATTTGGCATCCATTTCCCCTTGAAATCTTTTTGCATAGGGAGAATCTTTTTTAACACTAAGTCTCCCTCATGGAACACCCTATGGTGAACTTTTTTGTTGTAGGCTCGCATCATTCTTTGCTGGTACATTTGGCCATGACGAATAGCCTTTAGCCTCTTCTCTTCAATCAAGTTTAGTTGATCGTAACGAGATTGGATCCATTCTGCTACATCTAACTTCAGCTCTGATAAAACTCAGAGAGAAGTGATTTCGACCTCAATAGGTAAAACTGCCTCCATCCCATAAACCAATGAGAAAGGTGTTGCCCCGGTAGAATTTCTGACAGATGTCCGATAGGCATAAAGGGCAAATGGGAGCTTTTCATGACAATCTTTTTAAGTCTCCGCCATTTTCCCCACAATCTTCTTGATATTATTATTAGCTGCCTCAACCGTCCCATTCATTTTCGGGCGGTATGGTGATGAGTTGTGATGTTTAATGTTGAACCAACTGCAGACTTCTTCTATTGCGCTATTGTTCAGATTCAACGCGTTGTCAGATACGATTCTTTCTGGCATACCATAACGACATACGATCTCCTTCTTCAGGAACTTGCTGACCGCCGACTTTGTGACATTGGCGTACGAAGTAGCCTCTACCCATTTGGCAAAGTAGTCAATGACCACAAAAATGAATTGATATCCGTTGGAAGCCTTTGGCGAAATTGGCCCAATGACGTCCATGCCCCACATTGAGAATGGCCATGGGGAAGTCATAATGTGGAGGGGTGAAGGAGGCACATGGATCTTGTCTCCATAAATTTGACACTTATTGCACTTCTTAGCGTAATCGATGCAATCTCCTTCCATTGTAGACCAATAATATCCGAATCTCATGATTTGTCGAGCCATCGTGAAACCATTGGCATGTGTTCCACAGACACCATCATGGACTTCCTCTAGAATTTTCTTTGCCTCCACAGCGTCAACACATCTTAACAACACCTGATCCTTTCTCTTCTTATATAGGACTTCACCGTCTAGGACATAGTCACTGGCTAACCTCCTCAATGTTCTTTTATCATTTTCGGTTGCCTGATCTGGGTACGCACGGCTTTTCACATATTGTAAGATATTATGATACCAAGGATGATCATCTCTCTTTTCCTCTTCATCGACATTACAACAATGAGCTGGAGCCTCACAAATACTCATCTGAATTGGCTTCATATCCCCCTGTTCATTTGATCATGGAAGCTAGTATAGCCAAGGCGTCAGCCATCTGATTCTCGTCTCGCTGGAGGTAATGAAAGGTAATATCATCAAACTCTTCAATTAACTCAAGGATTAACTTTCGGTAACTGATCAATTTGGGATCTCTCGTTTCCCACTCCCCTTTAAGCTGATAAATTACCAATGCAGAATCTCCATACACTTCTAATACTTTGATTTCGTGGTCTATAGCTGCCCGAATTCCCATGATACATGCCTCGTATTCTGCCATATTATTTGTGCAGTTAAAATCCAGCTTGCAAGTGAACGGATAATGATCTCCATTTGGAGATATCAGTACCACCCCAACTCCATTTCCAACAGCATTTGATGCTCCGTCAAAATTTAATTTCCAAAAATAATTTTCAGGCATGTCTCCTTCAGCGATTGCTACATACATTAGATCTTCATTGGGGAAATTGAAATTTAAAGGCTCATAGTCCTCCAAAGCTCTACTGGCTAGGAAATCTGCTATTGCATAGCTTTTTGGTTTACATAAACTATGTCAAATTCGGAGAGCAGAATCTGTCATCGGGCCATCCTTCCATTTAAAGCGGTTGATTCCATCATGTACTTGAGAGGGTCTAGCTTTGAGATTAGCCAAGTTGTATGGTACAACATGTATTGCCTCAACCTTCGTGTTGTCCAAACCAAAGCACAGCATAGCTTCTCAATTGGCGGATACCTTATTTCACACTCAGTGAATTTTTTACTGAGGTAATATGTCGCTCTTTCTTTTCTCCCAGCCTCATCGTGTTGGCCGAGCACGCACCCCATAGAATTATCAAATACTTTTAAGTACAGTATCAATGGTCTACCAGGGCTTGGTGGTGTTAGCACTGGGGACTGGACAAATATTGTTTAAGCTTTTCAAAAGTTTTTTGGCATTCATCATCCCATACCCCAGGATTGTGCTTTTTAAGTAGACAGAATATGGGGTCACACTTCTCCGTCAGTTGCGAAATAAACCGTGCGATGTAGTTTAGTCTCCCTAGGAAACCTCGGACTTCTTTCTGAGTTCGTGGCGGAGGCAACTCCTGTATAGCATTGACTTTATCAGGGTCGATTTTTATTCCCTTCTCACTGACTACGAAGCTGAGTAACTTTCCGGACCTAGCTCCGAAGGTGCATTTTGACGGATTGAGCTTTAATTGGAATTTTCTCAACCTCAGGAACAATTTTCTCAACACTCGCACATGCTCCTCTTTAGTTCGAGATTTTGCAATCATGTTGTCAACGTAGACCTCAATTTCCTTGTGCATCATGTCATAGAACAAGGTTACCATGGCTCTTTGGTATGTGGCTCCTTCATTTTTCAACCCGAAGGGCATCACCTTGTAGCAAAACGTTCCCCATAAAGTTATGAATGTGGTTTTTTCTATGTCCTCAGGATGCATCTTGATCTGATTGTACCCGGAGAACCCATCCATGAAGGAGAACAGTGAATAGCCTGTCGTATTATCCACTAAAGTGTCTATGTGAGGTAATGGGAAGTTATCCTTTGGGCTGGCCTTGTTTAAATCTCTGTAATCTACACACATCCGCACTTTCCCATCTTTCTTAGGGACAGGGACGACGTTGGCCACCCATTCTGAATAATTGACCACCTGTAGGAATCCGACATTAAACTGCTTCTTGACTTCTTCCTTTATTTTCATTGCTACATCGGGTCTCATCCTTCGGAGCTTCTGCTGAACTGGCTTGTACTCCTTTTTTGTAGGGACACGGTGCACTGCGATATCGGTACTTAAACCAAGCATATCCTGGTATGACCATGCAAAGAAGTCCTTGAATTCTTGCAACAGCTCAATGAGGTTCTTTCTTGTTTTCTCGTTAACGCAAGTGCCAATTTTGAACTTCCTTCCCCTCTTCTAGGGCCATAATCTCAGTAGTCTCTTTGTGTGGCAGGATCTTTTCCTCTTCTAGCTCCACCATCCTTAACAAATCAGGAGATAAACCACAATCCTCATCCTCTTCAAAATCCTGAAATCCCTCAAAGCGCATGTCTCGCTCAAAAGGAGATTCCAGGCTTGTATCAGCATTACTCATGACGTTGACATCCGGGGGCCTATTATGAGTATAAGAGAATACCCAAAGAAAATGAAATGAATAATTCCTTTGTATGGTATGATTGTGTATGAAATGAAAAGGAAGAAAGAATAATTGCTCGAACCGATATATGAAAATGTATTTTTTATTAAAAATAATAATGTTTGAACATGAGCCTATTTCACAAAAGATCCTTATTGTCCCTAGGCTAGAAGGCAATAGGTGGGTTTTGAATATTACTCTGTGTTAGCTCTAAAGATTACAGGAATTTCTTCCTCAGTCCAGTTATCCAAAACACTCCCAGGCTCATACGGGCAAATGCCTGATAAATTCCTTTCCATTGCTTCCTCTCCAAATATGGCGTTGATGCTCCAAATTCCCATCGCATCTTCAGCCATTCCTTCTTTCAACTTATGCTGTATGGAATGAATAAACCCTCCAGATACAAATGTTTGAGAAATATGGGGGAAGTTCATCGGTTCCCACCTGACTTCTGTCCCACTCAATCTCGTTCTCCGCTGTTCTTGTTTCCTTTCAAACTCCTTCTTCACTTGGCTTGCATCTGGCCTGAATCCCAAACCGAAGCGATCCCACTTGCCAACCAAGACTGGCACTCTAACTTGTCCATAGAGGTGCTTCCCGAGTCCTCTACCAGGTAACGCCCCTTTCCCAACTGTCAGCTGCAGGCTCATTTTCGTAGCTCCTGATATCTTAGGTATCAAAATCCTGTTTCCTTCAGCTATAAATGTTACATTTACAAACTCTAACGATCGAAATAAACATTCAACCGCTTCGTTGTCATTCTCTACGTAGGGTGCATCATTGGTAACCGACACAATAATGTCCTCCTCCATATTTATTGTTATTAATCGTCCCTCAGTAACCATCTTTACCTTCTGGTGTAGCGAGGATGGCAGTGCCCCAGCTGAGTGAATCCAAGGTCTTCCTAATAGACAGTTATAGGAAGGCTTAATATCCATCACGAGAAAATCTACCTCGTACGTGTTTGGGCCAATCTGAAGAGGTACCTCTATCCTTCCCATTACTTTCCTTTCTGTGCCATCAAATGCTCTTACTATGTTCTGACACGTCTTCATATGGGAACTGTCTATAGGTAAACGGTTTAATGTAGCCCATGGCAACACGTTCAATGCGGACCCATTATCAACTAATACTCCGGGTAGCGTATACCCCTTGCAACGTGTAGTGACATGTAGAGCCTTAGTAGACCCCCTACCCCCTGGTGGTATCTCATCATCACTGAAGGAGATGAAATTGTCAGCGCTTATGTTGTCGACGAGACGGTCCAATTTATTAACCGAAATGTCATTCTTAACATAGGTTTCGTTTAACACTTTCATCAATGCGTTGCGGTGGACCTCCGAATTTAACAGCAGAGCCAATACCGATATGCGATCTGATTGTTGGTGTAGTTGTTCCACAAAACTATACTCGTTGTGTCTTAGGAACTTCAAAAACTCATTGGCTTCATTTTCCATTACTGGCTCATTAACCAGTGGTTCTGATCTCTCTGCTTCTTGCTTGAACATGACGAGTTTCCCTTTTGCTGGTTCAGATTCTATGTTTGGCGTGTTAATCGAACCCTCCTTCTCTGAAACTGCTATACTACAGTTATAATTCCAAGGCACCCTATGGCTATCTTTATAAGTAGAAACTGTTGGCCTCTGGATTATAACTCTTGGTGTAACTCTTGCTTCTACTTCACTAACCCTGGGCTTCAAAATAATTATTACTGCACGGCTGGCTCTGCAGCCTTCTTCACTCGACTCTCCTCCTAGAGAGCATACATCCTCCTCTTCGATAGAATCAAAGAACTCCAATTTCTTATTATCCATTAGACCCTGTACTAGGGCTTTGAACTCAATACAATTCTGGATCTCGTGATCTTTCTCATGATGGAACTCACAGTAGTTCCGTGTATCTTGGATTTTATCTCCCAACCCTTACGGGACTAAACCTCTCTTCTGCATTTCATTCCAAACTAGTTTCAATGGGGTTCTCACCTCCGCGATATTCAGCTTGACTTTCCTCCCCACATTCTCAATTATCGCGTTTATCCGTATGACTGGGCAACGGATTTTCTGTACCAGGTGTATCATCAAATTTTAAAACACCTGCTTTGATAAGCCTTTCCGCGCACCTTTTGAATGAGGTACAGTTTTCTATCAAGTGCCCCGTAATCCCTGTGTGGTATTCGCACTGAGTATTTGCATCGTACCACTTAGGGTATGGGGGCTGCAACGGCTCTAAGTGGAAAGGAGCCACTACATGTGCATCAAACAGACTTTTATACAACTCCCTATATGTCACTGGTATGGGAGTAAATTGACACTTCTCTGTATTCTGTCTCATGTTAGGCTCCCGCCTTGGTGAGGCCTGCTGGCCTGTGACTATCGCCCTTGACTGATTAACAGTGGCCGATTTTGCTTAGCCTGAGCTCACATTACCTACTTCATTCTCTCTTTTCTTCGGGGCTGACCTTCTCGTGTTCTTCCCAACTTCTATCTTACCTGATCTTATGGCATTTTCTATCATTTCACCAGACATTACTATGTCCGCAAAGCTCTTAGTTGCGTTACCTAACATGTGAGTAATGAAAGGAACCTTCAATGTATTGATGAAGAGCATGGTTGTTTCTTTTTTTAGCAACGGTGGTTGGACCTGTGTAGCGACCTCTCTCTATCTCTGAGTATACTGCCGGAAGCTTTCGCTTGGCTTCTTCTCCATATTCTGGAGTGTGATCCGGTTAGGTGCTATATCTGTTATATGGCCGTACTGCTTCATGATGGCCTGAGCTAGGTCCTTCCATGACTTAACTTGGGTACGACTCAACTGATTGTACCATTTGGCGCAAATTTCACCAAAACTGTCTCACGAAAGCGGTGAATCAACAACTGATCATTATTGACATGACCCATCATTCTCCGACAAAACATCGTGATGTGAGCCTCAGGGCAACTAGTTCCATTTTATCTTTCAAATTCTGGCATTTTGAACTTGGGAGGTAATACCAAATCTGGGACTGGACTCAACTCTCTGGCATTCCTTCCGCAGTAATTATCAACACTTTCCAACGCCTTGAATTTCTCCACCACCTATTTATATTGGTCCTCCATTTGTTTGGGCAGTTCTGTTTTTGCTTTTTCCACCTCTACTGCGTCGCCGAAGTCAGGGACCTGGGGGTTTGCCAGATTATCCCCAGGGTTGGTGCTCGATCCCGCTAGGAAGTTTACTGGTGCCAAGGTACCAGTTTGATAAAGAGGTTGGACATTAACAGACACTCTTGGTGGTTGTGTTTGCATGTTTACTGGCGCAAAACTTGTAGGACAAGCGGAATCCTCATTGTCATTTCTCGTGTCAACCATAGGGCCTTTTCTTTTGTCAGACCCTCTTTTAAACAACTGTGTCAGTTGGCTTATCATGTTGTTTTATGATTCCAACATGCTTCTCTGGGACTCTAGCATTTGGTCTCTCATTTCTTGCTGGATCTTAGCCAGCTGCTTTTGCATCTGAGCCTACAGTTGCTCTTGCATCTCCTTTTGCATTTGCTTAAACCTCTGATCCATATCCTTTGTCTTCCTTAGTGTGTAGTACCAGTGTTCCAGGGTAACTAGATAAATGACCACTAATTAATAGGGTTCTTTTGTGTATATGATGTAATGCGATGCAATGTAATGTAAATGCATGACATGAATGCAAAAAGAAGATGTCGATTCGAATTCAATTTCATTTAGAAAACTTCACTGAAAAATGAAATCTTTTACATAAAATAAATTACATATATGGTCTTGCCCTAACACCCAAAGCTTTTACTTTCCTAAGAAGGCAGGCTAACTCTCTCCCCTGATCTGACTCTAACTCATATTTAACTCCTAGCACATCTGCTTGGACTGCCAAACTCTTTAAATGATCAGCCACCTCTCGTACCTGAGCTATACCTTCGCCCATTAAGTAATCCCTATCTCGGACCTGATCCTGAGATCGGTGAAGTTGCTCCCCTAGTTGCTCATTATTCGCTTCCAATAATTCAATTTGATATTCACAGTTCTGAAGTGTAGTCTCTAGTTCTTCTACTTTCTCCTTCAAATTCTCGATCTTACTTAGGCTAGCCCTTAGTTCAATCACTGAGTTACGACTCTGATGTTGCTGTAATGTCATTTCTAACTCTACCACCCGAGCTTTTAACATCTGTTTTTCATTCTGGCTCTCGTCCAAACTCTTTTTACAAGTAACTTCTCGAGCCTGAGCATTGTGGAACTTTTTTTTCCCACCAATCAGCCCTAGCCTTTTCCTCTTGTATTTCTTGCCTCCACTGTTCAGACGTTTTATCCAAGCCAGCATTTCTCATTGACTTATACAGCTACTTGTAATCAATCTTCAGACTGTCCAGGTCCTCCTCAACCTCTCTCTTTCTGAAATTCTTAGCCTCAGATTTTTGAACATCAACATCTAGCTTTAAGTATACTTTTTCCTCCTCCAACTGCTCTATTTTCCTTTCTAACTCTGAGGTTTTCTTTTCGAAGTCTTGCTTTATGATTTCCAATTCAGAGGGAACCACTCGCAGATATTCCTCTATCGGTCGAGCTTCTTCTAAATTTGGCCTCGGGATATTATCGTTAACCCTTCTACTCCACCATTCATTATATTCAGGAGTTACCATTGGATTCACAATAACTCCCTTTATCTGGCAAGTTTGGTTCCAGGCATTATAAATCTCGTGGCTCTTTTTCTTGGGGTCTTTCTCCCCATACGAGAACCCACTCTGAGCTAGCCCATGCGTCATCGGTATAAATTATCTTGATCTATATTGCCTCAATACAAGCAGAGGGGCATATCCAACGGCTCCCCAAATCCCCAACAAAGGGACCCAATCATAACTCCTACATCGGTAGAGAATCTCATCGGAAACCATCCAAGGGGCTTTCTATTCGATATCCTCCTCTTGGAGATTTTGAAGTATCGCCATCCATTTTTCCTCTGTTATGCCATCTCTTCTCGATATGGTCACTATCTCCTTCAAAGGTGAGTAATCTCCGAAAAAAGGTCGGTAAGAGGCCTTTTCTACCCTTCAAAAGTGGCTATGAAACCATACTAACAAGAGTTGCGCACACCCAATAAATCTGCCTTCACCTGCCCTCCGACATGCACTCAAGGATCTGAAAGCCTCAGCCACGATTGCAGGAACTGGAGTGACTCCTTTACCAAGTCGGTCAAATAGATCGGTGACTACTTCATCTACATGCCTTAAAGCCTTAGGGAAAATAACCAAACCATAAACGCTCAAGGCGGAGACATCAACTCTTTTCTTCATATCAGGGTGTGTCAGGATCAGATCTCTCAAATTTTCCCAAGAGATGCACTTTCCACTGCCTTTCTGCTGGACCCGAGCCTCAACCCACTGCTCACTCATCCCAGTGATGTTCATCAACCTCTTTACAAAGGTTGGGGAATTGACAGCTCTAGAATAAATCTTATCAACTTGAAACCTCGGACAACGAAACAAGGCTGTATATTCCTCAACAGTAGGTGATAGATCCACCTTTCTGAAAGTAAAACAATTGTAGGTAGAGTTCCAAAATTGAGCCATGGCGTGGAACAAATACCTATCTACCTTAACATCGAGGAGATAAGGAATATCACCATAATTACAGTAGAGTAGCTGCTTCATCTCATCATCCCAGTGACTCCATAATTCTTTCAACTCCACGAAGATCGTTCAACCACACTAATACAAGTAAAGTCCCATAACTCGACGTGTACTCCTTTGTCAAACTCACACCTTTCTCTAATCAGGCATTCTCCGACCATCTTTGGACAAACGCGTTGTCTTTCACTTTATCAAGGAATTCATTCTGCATGGCAAAACTTTCTATTAGTAACTGAACCGTATATCGACACCTCCTTTTATGATGAAAATGTTATGCAATCACTATTAAAGAAAGAAGGAAAAATACAAGTCAGAATCATGCATAAGAATAGAAATCAAATCAATCAAGAAATTATCAAACGCCTATTCGGGAAACCACTAAGGCTAGGTGTAATTCTACCTAAAGCGGGTTCTTACAGCTCACTATATGTGGTTTAGTTCTAGAGTAAAGGTACCTGAACCAGCGAATTCCTCGACCCTCGCCCGTTATATGTTCATATGGATCAAGTTCGGTTCAGGGGAATACATTTCCTTATGCCCGTACGGAGGTGAAAACCTCACGAAGACATAAGTACAGATGTATTCCGAAAGCGATCCCCTAGCCCATGCGGAGGTGAAAACCTCACGAAAGCATAGTTTCTCACTCCCACTTAAAAGGTGCGACCACAACGGTCATGCAATATGATGTAAGAATATATCGAAAAACTCGATAAATAAAGTAAAACCCACATGATAAAAAACCAACAAAGACACAGAAAATGCAATGAGAGGATCGTAGATTTAAAAACCAAATTTCCAATTTTTGACAAGAAGACAGAAAACAATTAATTTATAGCTCGACTCTCTGTGTCCCCAGTGGAGTCGCCAAGCTGTCGAAACCATTTTTTTGAAAACGGGAAATTGACTTTTGAAAACGAAAAGTTGGGAGTCGCCACCAATCCTTTTTTTGAGGTGTAATTGGGCCACCTTATAAAACATTTTGGTCCACAAATTTTAAGAAAACGGGTTCGGGAGTCAGTTACGTACGAGGAAGGATTAGCACCCTCGACACGCCTAAAATTGGTACTTAATCAATTAATTAGCGTCTTAAATGTCGAAAACTAAATATTTGGACAGTGTTTAAAATGCGATCCTCCTTTTATTGGCTTTTAAAACATTTAAATAAGTCAAATGTGTATCAAAGACCATCTCACCTTGAGGTAAAACATTACATCCAGTACGTTAGGACACAATATTTTTGACCCTCAAATGTGATCTTGCCTTTAAAACGTGCGTTTTTAGCTTTAAGAGGGTATTAGAATATTCAAAGCAGACCAAGAAAGCGAAACCCAGTACGTTAGGGCACGATCCTTTGAATTCTTTAAATATCGAACATTGCCTATGTTTTGAAAAATTTTGAGAGTGAACCGATAAAGGGATATTCTGATATTCAAAACAAACAAAGAAAGAGAAAAAATAAATAAATAATAATAATTTAGTATATAAAAAAAATCGATGAAAAAACTATGGTATATAAAAATAATAAAATAATATGGTAGGTTTATTAACAATTATAAAAAAAACTTTAGCGAAAAATATATACATATAAAAATTATAAATAATAATAGTAAAATAATAGTAGTAAACGGTAGGAAAAAATAAATAAAATATGATAAATAAAATATAATAAGTATAATAAACTATATTTAAAATTATTATAAAATATATATATATAAAAAAAGAAATAATACAGAAAAAATGATTATTAGCAAAAAAAAATAATACAACAAATAATGTAATACATATAATGACAATTTATACATAAAATAATTAGTTTTACTTTAAAAATATATATATACGAAGCATATAACAAATATATAAATAAATAAATAATATAATAATGTGAAACATAACTCCGATTGATTAAATTAAATGGAAAAAATGATATAATAAGTATAATAAATAATAGTGTAAAAAAAATAAAATAATAAATAATAGGAAAATAATTTTAAAAAAATGATTAAAAAAATAGTAATAATAGATTAATAATAATACCAAAAAAAAAATAATTTTGTGATAAAAGTGTCTAAAATAAACAAAATAGGGTTTAATTGAATTAAAAAATGAAATTCTGGGGTGAAAACAGAATAAAAAGAGACAAGGGGACCAAAATGCACACGTGGGTAAGGAGGGAGGGATCTGGGCGCAAATTTCTGGGGTAGTTTTAAAGCATTTAAAGAAAACAAAAAAAAAAGACTTGATTGAACGTAGGCACAGAGGACAGGGACTAGTCGCAAAAATTTCCTATTTAAAAGAAATATGCACTTATCCATCCCTTTAATGCACGGTCAGCTTTTCCCCTTCCCTAGGCTTTACTTTTGAGGGGAAAAAATCAAATGAAGCCTTCTTTTTTATTTTTTTATTTTTAAAACATTCAACACCCCCTTTTTTAAAACTAAAAAAAATTACCCATCATCTCTTATTTTTCTTAAAGAAGAAACAGAGAGGAAAGCTCTCAAATTTTCTCTTAGGCCTGCGCCACCTTCATCGGAGATCCGGGGCGCCGAGGTCGCCGACGTCGAGAGCTCGTCGGTAAGTCCCCTCTTTCCCTCTCTTGTTTTTTAAAAACCATTTGAAAAAATTGAAAAGGAAACAGAACAAATGAAATCCAAATCAAGAGAAAATTCCAAAAAAAATGAAAAAATTACCTTTCAAAACTTAGTTCCGATTCTTGATTTACTCTTAAACATTGTATATTCTCTCCCTTTATTATCTCCGAAAAAAACCTCCCCTTTCCCCTTATGATTTTCGGCTTTATATAACCTTTGTTACAATGCTTTTTGTTACTTGTTTTGCAAATCTGTGCGAGAATCTCGGAGCCGTGATGGAGTGGTGTAACACTCCTAACCCGTATCCGCTGCTAGAATAGGGTTTCGGAGCATTACTACCATTTGCAAATCACTAAAAAAATTTTTACTTAAATTTTTACCAATTCAATGCATCAATAAATATATTACCATTCAATCAATGGCTTGGCACTTGCCTAAGCATCAACAATCAACACTTGTTAGTGTACTTACACATATTTCATATAAATTCTTATTTTCTCAATATGTCATATTTGAATTTAATACTCATCTTAACTTACATATTTTCCTTATGTTAACATATAAAAGATAATTTCATATGTACATGTCATGATACATATCATTCTCTTACCGTTTCTTTAATAACATATATCATTTATTTTATTATATCATCATTTTATGCACCATCATTTCCTTATATCTTAGGTATATTTATTTCGGTAATAGTTCGTATTAAACTTAACATAATTTAAACTCCATGTACCTATACTTATTTCATTTATCTATCTTATTAATTATTTCATACAACTATTTTGTACATTTATTTCCATATGACCAATTCCTCGTAAACATTTCACATTACCATTTTGTATAACCATTTGTTATATTACTCAAATATTAGTTGTTCAACGAGATATCTTGGCGTTTCTCTTCCACGATCTTATTTATCTTCGACATGATGCCATAGTGTCTTTCAACTATGGTCTTACTCATTTTCTGTCATGTTGCCATGGTATCTTTCAACCATGGTCTTATTCGCTTCCCAGTCATGTTGCCATGGTATCTTTCAACCATGGTCTTACACATTTCATGTCACGTTGCCATGGTATCTTTCAACCATGGTCTTACACATTTTCATATCGAAGTTGCCATGGTATCTTTCAACCATGGTCTTACACGTTTCATATCGCCGTTGCCATGGTATCTTTCAACCATGGTCTTACACGCCCATATCAGGTTGCCATGGTATCTTTCAACCATGGTCTTACACGCTTCATATCGAGAGCACACTCTCGCGAACCTCATCCTTACGATGGGATTACACCAGGCTAAATCCCTCTCAGTAATATAAACTTATAGAGTATTGTCGGGATTACCACCCAGGCTAAATTCCCGCAACGACAATTACTCTAATGAGCTTGGATCCGAATTACTACCCAGCTAAATTGCACTTAATTCGGATTACCCTTCCGGCTAAATCCATTTTCCACATATTCTTCGGGAGGGCTATATCGAGATAGGATCACCCGTCCGGCTAGATCCTTTTACCGCCAATTCCTTTTCGAGATCCATCGAATTTTCCTTTCATTCAACCGGGATTTCTTCCCCTTTATATCAAATATATCAATGTTTCATCAATTTTCATACAATGAACATTCAAATCATATTCGTATCAATAACATACATTTCAAGTATTTAAGAATATAATTCAAGTTACATGAACTTACCTCATTGCTTGTTTGTGTTTATAATTTCATTGATCCGATATCTTTTCTTTTCACGATCGAGTCTCATATTTGAGTCGCCTTGATCTCTTTTAAATAAATTGATCATCATTTTCATTCATTTCATATTCTAATGCACTTAATTAATGCTCTAAGCAAAATTACCATTTTGCCCCTAACCTTTAATTAATGACGATTTCATCCTTAGGGTCGAGAAAATAAAATTCTTGCGATTTAATCCTTATTTCCAACTATTATTCTTATATATATTGATAACAATCCATGAATTCTATAAAATATCAAAAATTTCCATAATTTCAACACTTTTCAATTTAATCCCTAAAACATGTTTTCCCAGATCTTGAACTAAATTGATAATTTCGTTAAATTTTGTAATTTAAATAATAAAATAATCTATTTCATGCAATTTAGTCATTTCTGACATTTTTACAAAATTGCCCATAAAGTTTTACTTTTATTCAATTTAGTCCTTGAGCCTAAAACATGCAAATTAGCCATGCTAGATGAATATTCATACATATTTTCCTCCTCCTCCTCTCCATTCCACATCCTTAATTTATATAACATGCAACAAGTAACATTATCAATAATTTCACTATTTACTTATATGTACATTCAAAACTGTCCATTTGCATCATAGTCACTAAATTATTTATATATTAAGCTACAGAACTCGAAATTAAGATCCGTTAATTTTCCCTGAAATAGACTCATATACCTTCTTATCATAAAAATTTCATAATTTTTGGTTCGGCCAATTAATACAGTTTATTCATTAAAGTCTCCCCTGTTCTGCTGTCTGACAGTTCCGACCCTTCTTCACTAAAAATTAATTATATTATTGTACAGAATTCGAATGATGTCCTTGTTTGTTTCTATTCAAAATAGACTCATTCAGGATTCTAAAAATATAAATTTAAGCCCATAATTTTTTTTATCCAATTTTTTATGATTTTCCAAATTCAGAACAGGGGAACTCGAAATCATTCTGACCTTGTCTCACAAAAGTTATTATATCTCATGATTTACAATTCCATTGCTTACATAATTTCTTTTATAAGAAACTAGAATCAATAAGCTTTAATTTCATATTTTATTCATCCTCTAATTCGATTTATATAATTTTTGGTGATTTTTCAAAGTTAGACTACTGCTGCTGTCTAAAACAGTTTTAGTGCAAAATGTTGATTTCCATTTTGCCCCAAATTTCACAATTCATACAATTCAGTCCTTGCTCAATTAACCCCTCAATTAAGATAATTTTCTCAATTAATACTTTTCTAGACATTATAAGTTATTTCATAACTATTGAAATTCAGGATTTCCATATGGAACTCTAACTTCAAACTCTTTTACAATTAGGTCCCAAACATTCACTTTCTATTCAATTCTTTCAATAAAATCAGCATATAAATAATTTAAATCTCTAATTCCATGCCAAATCATCATATACTTCCAGCACATATTCATATCAACTTTCAATTTCTTTCATAGAATCAAAAACTAATGAATTCAACAAGTGGACCTAGTTGTAAAAGTCACAAAAACATAAAAATTTCAAGGAGAAAGAAAGAATTAAACTTACATGAAGCTAGATTATGAAAACCAGCTTGAACCCTCCTCCATGGCTATTTTTCAGCTGATGAATATGAAGAGAAATGAAGAGAATTCTAGATATTCCAATTTAGTCCCATTTTTATTTAGCCAATTTTGGCAATTTTCCAATTTTGCCCTTATTTCATCCATTTCCTGATTTTTCTCAGCTATTTCCGCCCAAAATATCTCCTTTAGGATTATTTTCACTTTAGGTCCTTCCTCATTTGACAATTGAGCTATTTAATCCTCTAGCAACTTTTACACCCTTTTCAATTTAGTCCTTTTTATTTAATTAACGACCCAAACGTCAAAATTTTCTGACTAAATTTTAATACTACCTCACCAACACTCCATAAATATTTCTAAAAATATTTATGGCTCGATTTATGAAGTCAAGGTCTCGATACCTCACTCTCGACCCAATTTACCTAATTAATTCTTTTAAATCACCAAATTCACTAATTCAAAAATGCTTTTATATTCGCATTTGACTCATAGGTATTAATTTATTAAATTTTTAACTCACCCGTTGAATTTGGTGATCTCAAATCTCTATTCCCGATACCACTAAAAATTAGGCTGTTACAATATCTCTAGCATCATTATTACTTTCTAGATTTCTCTCTCTTCCAATTGACCATTTTGCCCTTCATTATCTTTTAAAATTCCATCCTTGAGTCATCATTTAATTTGGTAAAATTGTAATTTAGTCCCTTATAGTTCTTCATCTATTCAATTTGGTCCTAATTCATCCATTTTCCTTAGTTTCTAGATCATTCCACTCCTAAAATATTTACACTATTGGTCCTTCAACTTTTTCATATTTACACTTTAATCCTTTAAATTTTGAGTATTTACTCTTGGGCCACAAAACTTTTCTCACTTTTACAATTTAGTCATTTCTTGAATTAATATATCATAATATACTTCTCAATATTGACATAACTCAAAATTTCTCTTTTTGTCACTTTATTTCCTTATTTTACTATATTACTGATAATATTTTACTGTAAAAATTTCGGGATATTACAAGTGGGACGTCGACGTGGCATGGTGGAGCGATGTGCGGTGCGCGTAGTGGCTACCGGTGAGAGACGTGCGGCGTGGAAACTATTTGGGGCTGCTATTCTTATTTTTGTTTTAGGGGTTTTTGGGTAGTTTAGTTTAGTTGGGCTGAGAGATGTGGGTTAGGTTTTGGGTAATCTGTTAGGCTTTGGGTCTGTTTTGTGTTGGGTTTTAATAGGTGTTTTTATATTTGGGTTTAGTTTTAAATTTGGTCCTACAATATGATTATTGATATGTAATATTATTTAGCATGTAATCAAATATGTTACATTATCCTATTTGATTCATTTGGTTAGAACACGATATTTTGATATTTGGTTGACAATGTATGATTACCTAGAAGCACATTTTACTAAATTTATAAGATTTTTTACCCACTGAACATCGTTCTCACAATTTGATTCAATGACTAATTTATGAGT
Source organism: Gossypium anomalum (assembly GCA_025698475.1). Lineage (NCBI taxonomy): Eukaryota > Viridiplantae > Streptophyta > Magnoliopsida > Malvales > Malvaceae > Gossypium > Gossypium anomalum. The sequence goes on from CM046961.1 coordinate 10,411,430, forward strand.
TGCATTCTATTCGTAAAGGCACATAAGTATCTATTGTTGGAACATTTTCAAAATATTTATAATGCCCAATTGAATAGTTATAAGTGATTCAAAAGTTATGTCACTTGGTTATGAACCAAGAGTTGTCACTATTCACATAGATGAGTTAGGCCTCTTGTTACCAAAAGTTATGCCACTTGATTATTAATAAAGATTTTTGATTATTCAAGTAGACATCTATTGAATAATTACATATATTATTAAAAGATATGACTATCCATTAAGATATTTATGCATCTATGAAGAGACACGAGAACTCCTATAAATAAGAGAGAAATTTCATATTAGAAAAGACTAAGAGACAAACCAAAAACTCAGAAATAATTTTTTTTTTCTATTCTCCTCCCTATTCCAATATTCTTAGATTGTTCTTGTTAAGGGTGGATTTATTGTTTCGGGAGCAGCCTTCGAAATTTCGTCCTTAGGGATGTTGATCTGGCCCCTCAACAATGGAAGGTATTATCTCCTGAGGGGAGGGTTTTGTGCCCCTTTTGCGGAGAGCCATATATGGTTCACGAAGGGAGGTGCCTCAATCGTTTGTGGACGTACAACCACCCATCAAGAGGCGACATAAGTGTCTCACACTTGGTGGGATTCAAACCCCTGACCTATTGAATATAGGTCACTTGTAGTATATAGTACCACTTTGCTTAACTTTTTATTGTCGATGACGAAATTGACTCCTCTAGGAGAAGTCTTCAAAGTGTCGTCCTCTAGGATATTGACTTGGCCGTCAACAATAGAAGGCATTGCCCCTCGGAGAAGGGTTTTTCCCCCTCCACGAAGGGAGGCACCTCGACCATATGTAAACGTACGACCACTCACCAAGAGGCAATGTGAGTGTCCACCCTTGGTGGGATTCGTAGCCCTAACCTATTGAATTAGGTCACTTGTTGGGGTATATGGTACACTGTAACACCCTTAGCCGTGTCCGTCGCCGGATTAGACTATGAGACATTACATTATAATACCGAAAACATATTCAAACACAATTAATAATTAAATACATGCATATGATAAAACCGACTATATCATATTACCTAACTTAACTAACAATCTCATATACAACTTAACATAACAGAACATACTTTAAGGTATATATATATACAAATATACATAACATGCACTTACTCTTAATTCAATGCCATGTTTAACATTTAAATTCATATCAAAACATTTGGCAATAAAAACCATCATGTAACATATTATTATTATTATTATTTTAATACTTTGCATGGCCGAATCTTATTACTTAAAACCACATTCACATCCAAAATTTCCACTATCAAATTGCTAAGATTAAACTTATCAAACATTATATCTAAGAAAATATTAAAACAAGTCAAGTATAATAAGTAAATTTTGCATACACCTTGTCTTAATATAAAACATATTCCAAATTAACCATTTAATACTATGTGACCGAATCACATAACAAGTTTCATAACATCATAAAATTTGGATACATTCTCGATTTAAACTCATGCTAAGATCAATACTACTTTGAATACGAGCACATAACACAACTTATAATCAACCATGGTACTCTGCATAATAATTAAAATAGACTTAAACTATAATTTAACCGACACCGAACTCAAGCATAGTAATTAAGCCATTTTCGCATGGCTTCCATTTAACATATACCAAAATACAATATTCCAAAACATAATTTAACCTATACATGCCATAGGTTCAAAAATTCGCTTATTAAAATACCGAAGACAGTCGATAGTATGATAGACTTGGCTGACGATCCCTGAGCTCGTAACTCAAATCCAAAACCTATAAAACAAAATCACATATATACACAGAGTAAGCTTTTATAGCTTAGTAAGTCATAAGCAATTTAACAATTCAAAAGAATAATCAAAACATTTTAAACAAGCCAAATTATAACATAAATGTTATACTTGATTTCGAACATATCATCTTATTTATTTAATCACAGCTTATACTTTTACACAAATAAGTTACCTTGGCTGAATGCTAATATATTTAATTTAGCATAATATCATTCAACTTTTCATTCCCAAAATAGCATTATACCAAGTATGCTTACATTCAAATGTATATACTCATGAATCAAACTCAACTTCATATATATGTGTATATATATATATATATTCGAAACATACTTCTCATATCTACTCACATTCTTCACTTCCTAAACCAACATCACTAATTTGGCCGAATATACAAGATCAAATAATACATCACATATGTACATACCTATGTGGCCGAATATACAAATTCATTTAGCTAAATTTACTTGCTCAATTATCACATCAACATGAAGTTTTATAGGCATAGGCTTGAAAATAAATCACCTGCATAAAACTTGATAGGCATAAGCTCGAACCACACACCGACACAAGGCCTGCTAGACTCAAAGTCTGATTTTATTCACCGGCAATAAGCCTGCTAGGCATAAAGCCCAATTACATTCACCAGCATAAAGCTTGCTAGGCTCAAAGCCCGAATATCACTATTATAAAACTGTCTCGTACACAAATCATATAACAAAAACTCCAGATATTCCATATAGATCATACGGACTTCCAAATGATATAACTCAGTTGAATTAAATTCAAATACAGTATTTCTATAATTAAACACATTCGGCTAGCTCTTTTATGAATCTATAGATTCCAAACAGCATATTAACTAGGTTATATTCAAAATAAATGATGTTTAATTGCTTAAAAACTTACCTCGGATATCGACGAACGTTATAAATCGGCTATTCGACTATTTTTGTTTTTCTCCGATCCAAGTCCGACTTCTTTTGTTCTTGATCTATATAATTTTAAATTAACCTCATTTAAACACAGTTTCATTCAATTTAATCCAACAACACATAAATGGACAAATTACCATTTCACCCCTAATATTTCATACTTTTACAAATTAGTCCTAATTCCATAAAACACAAAATATACAAAATCTCCTTTCAACATGCTTAGGCCGAATGTTTATCTAACACATATAAATACACACATTTCATTTATTTTGCATTTTAGTCACTCAATTTATTATTTTTGCAATTTAGCCCTAATTACTCAAATTCATAAAAAATTCCAATACAAAACATATTAATCCAAAACATATCTTTCGTAACTTATCATCAAACTTCACAAAACAATAATTTTCATCAATGGCATAACTCAAAATATTCATCAAAAACAGAAATTCTAGCATGAGTCGGATAGTATTCGAAGCAACGATCTCAAAAATGTAAAAATTATCAAAAACCGAGCTAGAACTTACCTTGGATCAAGTTGAAAAAGATAGCCGAACCTAGTTTTGTTTCTTTCTTTTTCTTTGTTTTAACTTTCGGCAATAAGAACAAATGAATATAAAATGAATTTTGATAAGTTATGTTTTTAACTAATATATGTTTATTACTAAATTACTTTTACTTTTATAACCTTAATGAAATAATAATAAAATCATGTACTATATGTCTTTTACAGTCCAAACAATGTGCTAATGGAATATTTACTACATAAATACTCCAATTAAGAAAGCCATCAACAAATCAGCCCTTTACAAATTAAACTACCAATTTTCAATTTACGTGATTAAGTCCTTTTATTTAATAGGACACTCAAACGATAAAATTAAACCACAAAAATTTCACAGATATAAATTCACACAAAATTGACACAGAAAATAATTTTTTAAATATTCTTTTGACTCGAATTCGTGGTTCCGAAACCACCGTTTCAATTAGGGTCTAAATCGGGTTGTTACAACCACTTGAGCTGAAGTGCCCCCTCTATGAACTGTACACGACTCTCCATGGAGGGGCCAAAACCCTCCCTTGAGGGACAATACCTTATGTTTTTGAGAGATTGGATCTGCGTCCCCCGAGGACGACACTTTGAAAACTTCCCCCGAAAGAGCCGGTCCTTCCTAAACAATTTTATAAAGAATTACTGTAGAATTTTTTTTATAAAAATTGATTCTCTTGCTCTGCTCTGCTCAATGCTTAGTGGGTTGTTTCCGTCATTGCAAAACATCGATAGTCATTGAGCTTTATTGTATCATCGAGGTTAATTTGACGACAACTCTTTTGCACACCAAAAGATAGGTGGGGCGAATAGTACCTTAAAGAAAATGACATGGTTACATACCTTGAAGCCTTTGATTAATTTATCATAAGTTTATTTTTATTCCAATGCACCAACACCTATTGGTGCATTATAAGTAGATCTTTGGTTGGAATTGAATTTGAGAATTTATTCCATTAAAATTGTGAGTGAAGTTATCACTACAATCATTTAAGTAAAGATATTATATCGCAAAGATAGTACTTCTTGATCGTTCTGCATATAGAGAGGAAATAACTGTTCTAAAAGTTTTTTTTGGAAATACTTGCCTTTATAAATTTCCAATTTCGGATCCAATCTAATTTTTATACAACAATAAATGTGAAAAAAAGCATTCAACTAAGATCTAAAAAATGTCACATCAACATTCTATTATTGAGTTAATCGATGAGTGACAAAAAAAATCAATTTCAATAATGTTGGTGATGAAAATGAAAACTTTTATAATTGAGAGATACAAATAGTAACATGCTAATAGTTGAATGATTAATGGTATGTGAACTTAATTAAATAATTAGAAGTATTTGCAATTTTTTTTTCGATATTATATCTTTTTATGTTTACAACCATTTCAATCAAAGTCAATTTAACTTTTTTTATAAATTTATTATATAAATTTTCCAGCATTTAAGAGTGTACTATACTCTAATATAAAAGAATGCCTCCGTAGATCTTATATATGAAATTCTATCCAGAATGTTTAAAATATGTACACACTGCAAATTAAAAGGACTAAAGATGTTGAACCCAAATTTTTTTATTTAATTTACTTTCATACTAAAGTGATTAATTTGTTGTGTATGAAAATCCCAATTTTCCCAACTTAATAGACATCTGAATCATAAATAGATTCCCTGCAAAATCTTTGGTTCCCTTCTCCACCGTCAAAAACAATCCCAGTTTTGATGGGCGTAAAATCTTAGGGCTTAGCATTGTAGTTAGCAAAGACACAGAAAACAATGGAAAGAATCAAAGGAAAGCAGCAGAAGGGAACAAATGGTCGGCTAAAAGTGAAGCAAAGCTTGGACCCACTTCACCAAATGTTTACCTTCTGTCTGCTAAATGTTCCCCCATCACTATCTGCTACCATTTCATCTTCTGTTAATTAATATCCCAACTTTGATACCAAGTAACCCAGATTTCCTTCTTTCTTTTGTTGTCTTCGCTTTGATTCTCTCACGTCGTAGCATATATATATATATATATATATATATATATAATAGCAATTGCACTTTGCTTGTTTTTAAGAATTCTATTCTACTGTACTTAAAGGGCTATCTTTGTTTTGTAGTTGTGTTAATGTGCATGGAACTCCAACTGGGACTCGCTCCTCCAGGTTCCGACACTTGGAGCCGGCCTTTGCTAAAACTGGGTCTATATGAAGACATTAATGTTAACAGCAAAAAACGTGGCTTTGATCATGGATATCTCGAAGACGAGTTTTCCGCTGCCAGTTTCAAGTGATTCCCTTTGCAAATACTTGTGTATTGTTGTTTGGGAATTTTTCGATCATTTATGGGGTTTAAAATCTTTTTTTTTTTTGACAGGAACTATGAAAAGGGTCTAGTGGGGTGGCCGCCTGTGAAAACCTGGAGGAGGAAGAAGCTACGCTGCCAAGTTCACAACCACATGACAGCGGCGGAGAATGGGTGCTGCGGGGGTAGGGCTTCAAACTCCACGTACGTGAAGGTAAAGATGGAAGGAGTTGTAATTGCCAGGAAAATTGACATCAGCATCCATCAATCCTTTGAAACGCTTACAACCACACTCATGACAATGTTTGATATCTGTAAGAACCCAAAATGGAAAAATCTTGCTTAAACAGAATTCTAATTTCAACATTAAGTTTGATTCAAATTCATGAATTGAACTGTTAGTTTCCCACTTTCCCTTCATTTTTGGATCAGTTGATGAGAACCGGAGGAGCTTTAAACTGACTTATCAGGACAAAGAAGGTGACTGGTTGATTGCTGAAGATGTTCCCTGGAGGTAATTTTTTTTCCTTTTCCCGGCCTTTCTTGTCTGAGATACTTTTCTCCTGTTTGGTTAGATAGAAAATGATGGGAAAAAAATTGTTGTTTCAGGACCTTCGTTCGTTCATTAAAATGCCTGAAATTAATTAGAAGCAGAGGGTACCAATTGGGTTCCACGTCAAATTATAAAAAATCATCCGCCATGTTTCTGCTTCCTTAATTTTGGATCCTAAAACAATCCTCGAGGCCTTTTTTTTCCCGGACTTTTGAACGAACGTATGTATATACAGTAATTTAACACTTTGTTACAGTTAATGTACAGTTATAGCCAAATAAAATGATGTCTATTTTATTTTTTCTTTGCATTTTTATTTCTCAAATGAAAAAAAAAAAAAAAAAAAAACCTAAAGCTGCTAATGGGGTTAATGCCATTCAGCATCAATTTACTTGAATAAATACTTCAAATAAATAACTAAGAATATATTGAGAGAGCAAAGATCAAACCCCAAAAATATAAGAAAACTAGTAAATTTTCTATCAATATGTATTTTTACATAAACCTTTTCTTTCACCATGTTGTCAGAACGAGATAATTTAACTTTTATTCAATTATTTTAGTTTTTGGTTCTGCATTTATGTCAAAGAAATCGCTACTTCATTTCGTTATTTTATTTTATTTTATTATTATCATCCATTTTAATTATAAATTCAAGACAAAGGATTGTAAAAAATAGGAATGTCATGCCATCTTATATCTCTTTTTAATTATTTAATGATATTTTAGCAATATTTTTCGTGTCATTGATGTTTAATTTTAGCAATTTTTTTAACCCAAACTCTGAATCTTAAACCCAAATCTTGAAACTTAAACTCTAAATCCTAAACTCGAAATCTTAAACCTTAAACTTGAACCTGAACCCTAAATCTTAAACCTTAAATCCTAAATCAAAAGGCCAAGTTTAGGATTCATAGTTTAGTGTTTAGGGGTTTGAGGTTTAAGATTCATGATTCAAGGTTTGGATTCGAGTTCAGGGTTTAAGGTTTAAATTCAAGGTTCTGAGTTCGGGTTAAAAAAATTATCAAACTTATGTATCAATGACATGATGAAATGTCATTAAATGATTGGAAAGGGATACATGATGATGTGGCGTCCCTAGTTCATACAATCCTTTCTCATGACTAGAAACGATTGTATAAGACAGGGACGCCACATCATTATGTATCCCTTTCCAATCATTTAATGACATTTTAGCATGTCATTGATACATAATATTGGTAATTTTTTATCCTGAACCTTGAACCTTAAACTCAAACTCGAACCCCAAACCTTGAACCCTAAACTCGAAATATTAAATCTTAAACTCAAAATCCTAAACCTTGAACCCTAAACTAAAATGCCAAGTTTAAGGTTTAGAGTTTAGAGTGTAAGGTTTAAGGTTTAGAATTCATGGTTTGGGTTTGAGTTTAGGGTTCAAGTTAAAAAAATTACCAATATTATGTATCAATGATAAGGAAAATACTGCTAAAATGTCATTAAATGATTGGAAAGGGATACAAAATGACATGGCATCCTTGTTTCATACAATCCTTTCTATATCTGGGAAAGGATTGTATGAAATAGTGACGCCACATCATCTCTATCTCTTTTCCAATAGTTTAATGTCATATCAAGATTTTCGTCCTGAAAAAAAAATCAAATCTAAATTAAAAATCCTGAAATTTAGGATGAAATTGTTGATGTCCCATTAAACTATTGGAAAGGGATAATATCCATAATAGTTTAATGCCACATCAACATTTTCATCCTGAATTTTAGGATTTTTGTTCTGAAAAAAATCAAATCTAAATGAAACTCCTGAAATTTAGGATGAAATTACTAGTGTGGCATTAAACTATTGGAAAGAGATAATATCTCTATTTCATACAATCCTTTCTCTATTCATATATTAGTCGGAGAGAGAATTAGAAAGCCATAATTCCTATCTTCATTTTCCTTAGCTGAACTAGCAAATGAGAGAAAGAAATTTGTAACGTCTTAAATTTCTTAACTTTTTTTTTTGCAAATTTTAACACAAATATGTATCTGCTTTTGGGGTTAAGTATCCTGGGTGTGTGTATGAGGTCTTAGGTTCAAGACCCACATTTGGCAAATTTTGTTTTTTTTTATCCAAACCTTATCCCTGTGGGGTGGGCTTATGTAATATTCTTTGTAGACATATATTAAAATGAGCTTGTTGGTTCGTGTGGTAAAGAGTTAGTTTGCTTGAAGTCTTGTGTTCAAATCCTTGCGTGAGCGTAGGTGTTAATTTTTGTTCCGGTTGTCTATTAGAGGTTCGATGGAGTTGAGAGTCTAAAATAATTGAATGTGGTTAGTGGGGAGGATATTATGGGATGCGGTTGTTAGTGGGGAGTTGGGATATTAATAAAATTGGTTATTTTTTTATTTTATTTTTTAAAATTTTTTCTCTCTCTTCCCAAAAATCTAACATCAGTTTCTTCTTTTCCTCTAATTTTTTCTGTCGTTTTTATATTTTTGTCTCCTCTCTACTTGTTTCTTCTTTCTTTCTTTCATTTCCCTTCAAGTCTGTTCACACTTTTTCTGTTCTTCGTGTTTCACTTCGGATTTTTGTGTTCTTCATGCGATTTGGGTAAGAGTGGTTGCTTTTGACTTTAGGTAACGATTTCGGTAAGCTGATTTGATTCATTTTCGTTGTAGTGGCATAATGGTGTTGTAGGGAATTTGATTTATGCAAACTTGTTGTATAGGAGAACGCTACGAACAGTGAGTTTCGCTCCATTTGCTTAAATGGAGTTGGCGTTGGTTTTCGTCAATGGTAAGTCGAGTTATTGTCAGGTTATTGTTGACGAATTCATTAATTTAACCGCTAAATCGGTGTCTGGTATTTTGTTTTTAGGTTGTAGAGGTCTCGAGATTGTCTTCTCGCAAAACATAAATCAGGTGTGTAACAGAATCATGAGAAATGAAGTTCGGTGAAAGCCGAAAAAGTAGCCGTTGATGCCACACAGGCGTGTGCCAGACACGACCGTGTGACGACAAGAGTGTGGTCGTGTGGGCCACACAGGCATGTGGGCCCAAATGGGGGTGCGGGTCTTGGGTTAGGCCGTGTAGCCCACACGGGCAAGGCCAATCTGGGCATATGGGTCGAAAATTTTGAAAATGTAACACCCCTCACCCGTATTCAACACCAGAATAGGGTTACGGAGCATTAACAGACTCACAAAACAATTTAAAACTTCATTTCACATACGTTTTCTAATTTCATACAAATTACCATTTAATAACATTAATAGTGTCCCTAATACGAGCCTACGAGGCCAAAAACATGCATTCGGGGTGATTCGGGACTAAACCGATAACTCAAGAAATTTTTACAAAACTTAGAAAACTTTTCAAATTACAGGGGACACACGCCCGTGTGGCCCTGAGACACCCGTGTCACAGGCCGTGTGGACATTCGAAATGGAAGCACATGGCCGTGTCCCAGCCCGTGTCCAACCCCATGTAACTCTCTAACTTGGGTCACACGGCCAACACACATTCCCGTGTGCCAGGCCGTGTGGAGCATACTGTCTTGATTTTAATCTCAACACCAGGGGACACACGACCGTGTACATGACTGTGTATCACGCACGACTAAGACACACGCCTATGTCTTTGCCCGTGTGGACAAAAATAGGCTATTTACCAAGCCAATTTGCCACCCAAACTTGCACAAAACTTCGCCAAACCAAATTGCACAATTCATAGCATATATAGGCATTCAAACTAACTAAATCAAGCTTAATTCATGCAAACTCAATATCATTATCCACAATGCACACAAGTCACAAAATAGACATTTCCAAACATGCATCCTTATGCTCAAATTCATAAGCCTACATATTCTTAAATATTATCCATTTGTCATTCATAATTCCTACTATCAATAAGCAACACAAAACCAATCTCAATCACATAACATAGACTATATGCACACATATATAAGCATAACCAAACCAACCAAATTAAGTCAATTATCATGGCTATATGTGCAAATCAAAATAAAAAATTTACAAGCCAATTCAAATGACAAAACTTAATATCCAACTACATATTAAAATAACCATAATTCTATACATGCCATATGACCAAAACTTAGTTTCAAAAGTACTAAGGTGATAGTTGGATAGTGTGACGAAATCTTCGACGATCCCCATATCCAAGCTAGCTTTGATATACTATAAAACACGAAAAAATAAACAATGTAACCTATAAAGCTTAGTAAGCTCGTATGAAAATAATAAGCAAGTCTCACCATTCATTTATCAATTCAATTTAAATGACATAATATGCAACAATACATTAATCTCAAGCTAACATGAACTTAACCACATACTTGATCATAAACACACAACTTCCTTTGATTCATTGTTTGTATAGATTTCTGAACATAACTATACCAATACATATCTATTTCTCACCATTTCACATCTTCATTATACCCATTGAACCATTCGGAATAAAAGTCGGATACTCGGGAGTCTCACACCCTAAGTGCCAATATCATGGCCTGAAGCCAACTCTATATATCTTGCACTCGAAGTGCCAATATCATGGCCTGAAGCCAAATCAATGTAACTCGCACCCGAAGTGCCAATATCATGGCTCGAAGCCAAATCAATATATTCCCTAATGACATGTCATTTGTATCCTAATCTATTCCTAAGGTTCAACCAGGATTTCCAATGCCGAATCTTCGTCAAATGTGTCCACAAGTTTTTAATTCATAATTTATTCAATATCAAGGCATTTAGAACACTATGCTTATTACATACGAACTTACCTCGAACGCAAAAATGACTAAATAAATCGATTAATTGAGTACTTTGTCTTTCCCCCGATCTAGATCCGGATTTCGCTTTTCTTGATCTATATGTAATTAAAATCAGCTTATTTAATTATTTCTCTATTCAATTTAGTCCAAAATTCACATTAAAGCATTTTTACACATTTGCCCCTAATGTTTCACATTTTTACAATTTAATCCTTATTTCATAAAATCATAAATTCATGCAATTTAATACCAAACCATGCTAGCTGAATTTCCCTAGTGCACATATCAGCCCATATTTTTCATTTATTTCACATTTTAACCAAAAATTTTTCACATTTCACAATTTAATCCCTAATTTGCATTTTCACTAAAAATCACTTAACAAAACTTGTATAACTAACATCAAACATTCATAATTTATCATTAAACATCAAAATACTCATGTATTCATCAATGGTAACATCTAAAATCTTTATCAATTTTGCAAAATAGTCCCTAGGCTAGCTAGACTAAGCTGCAACGATCTCAAAAACATAGAAATCATTAAAAAAGGACAAAATACATACCTAATTGCCAAGATTGAAGTTGTCGAAATTGAAAATATAAAAATGGATTTTCAAGCCCTAAAATTCGGTGGAAGAAGATGATATGAAAGTATAATTTTGTTTTGTTTAATTTAATTAACCTTATTACTAAATTACAAAATTAACCTTATTATTAATTCAAAATTTCAATTATGCCAACCCATTATCATCTACTATCTAATTAATGGTCTATTTATCACATAAGGACCTTAAATTTAAGGTTCTATAACTATTTGACAGCTTTAGCTATTAGAACTTAAGTTTTACACTTTATTCGGTTTAGTCCTTTTTATCAAATTAAGCACTCAAGTGATAAAATTTCTTAACGAAAATTTCACACAATAATATTTTTATTCTGTGGACATTAAAATAATAATAAAATAAATATTTTGACTTCGGATTTGTGTGCCTCACACGGGCGTGTGGATTACCCGTGTGGAAATGCTTAGGCCGTATGAAACACTGAATTAGGCCCATTTTGTCCGTTTTTGGCCCGTTTCTTGCTCTTTTCGCCTTCCTATGCTCACCTAAGTATAAAATATGAATTTAAAGGATTAGGAGCATCAAATTCAATGAAACTAAGGAAAAATCATCCATAAATATGCCAAGCATGGGGTAAAAATATGTATATATTATGGTTTATCAAATATCCCCACACTTAAGCATTTGCTTGTCTTCAAATCCTCAACTCTCAATTAAAATAAATTCTTCTCAACTTATAATTCTCACCAATAATGTCTCGAAGTAATCCCTGAGTAATCATACATTGAGAGCTTAACTAAAAAAACATTAAAGTTTCAAACAATCCAAGTTGAGTATTTTAATCATAAAATCATAGGTATCCCCCTTTATCTAAGTAATTATCTTTAATTTCAAATCGACAAGGGTTGACATCCTCACTAAAGATTCACTCAAATCACTCAAAGTATTTAAGGTTCAATAATTAAGCACTCAATAGTCAAACATGAAAAGTTGTTACCATAGGCTTGCATGAAAATCAAATCTCCACAACTATAAATGAGATGATACACAAATCAAAAGGTCTTTAAAGGGTTGTAATGGGGCTTGGTTAAAGGTGTGGATAAAGGCTGAAAAAGAAGGTTAGAATCGAGATCGAATTGATAAATTACTTAACTGGAAAAATAAACTAACACTAAATAATTACATCAATCGAATTTATTAAAGGTAAACATGAGCTTTTTCTCATAATATGGAATTAAATACTTAATCTCAAACAAAGAATAAAAATCAACATATATGTAAATAAATATAATATATATATTTTTCTCTTTTTTTTTAAGAATAAGAACAAGTAAGGGAAGAGAATTATATGAATCAAATGAAAGAATATAGTTAGGCAATTAACCAAATTAAATCTCAACAAAAAGGGAATCAATAAAATAGGAAAAATTCTCAACGAATCAAAAAGTGTGATATAGGGGTTAAAATTTAGGGTAAATTAAAAAAAAACTAGTTTGTTAAGCTCAAAGGGGTTCACTAAAGGTTAATGATGAAGGTAGGCTTTTTGTGGAGTAAGTGTGTTAAAACCTAAGTGCCTTTATCATCTCAGTATATCAAATCAAATGTGTGGTCTTGACATGCATAATCGAAGCAAGTTCTAGAATAACAAATCAATACTGACACACTCATAACCAATAAAATAAGTGAGCAAGAAAGATATATGCTCTAAAATGCTCAAAATCTCACTAAAATTATGAGTATTTGATGTCAATCTTGTAAATTAAAAACTTCAAGGTAATACCTCAATTCAGGGAAACAACCTAGCAATTTTAATTCTCAAAAGCCAATGTATCATGCTTGATTCTCTAATGTCTTATAGTTTAAACAATCAATGCACAATTACCTATGATTTAATTCAAAACACATCAATGAAAATCATAAATCAATCAGAATTCACTCTAATAATAAAATGAGAACATTATTTGAGAACGTGATAAAAATTTAGGGTTTTTCTGATAATTATATAAATAATCTCCCCATACTTAAGATGTACATTATCCTCAATGTACAAAGATAGATAATAACAATATAAGCATAATATCAGAAGAGAGGGAGAGAAGCGAAACTGCCCTGAATTTTTGGATAAAATCCTTGGAATAGTGGAAGCGAGAATTGTAGATAAAGCCAATGAAAGGCGTGATTCTGAGTTACTAATAAAAAAATAAACACAACTGTGGAAGAGAATTAAGGGAGTACTCGATAATAACTATAAAGATAAACATAGTTTAAAATATAAAACATAAGTCTTCAAAAATAAATAAAAGGAAAATAAAATAAAATTTAAAAATAATAATAATAAAATAAATGGACTCAAAGGTCCTCATCATCGGATGCCTCGTAGGTCGACGGTGCCGAAGGAGAGATGTCGAGGTGGTGACAAATCTGTCGAAGAGTGGCATCGATGTTGTCAAACCGCTCAAAACACTATTGCTCGAAGCGAGTGAGTCGCTTGGATATATCTGTCAACGTGGCAGCAGGAGGTCGATGACTCAGTGGTGGTGGTAGGTATGGGTCCTCGTGAGGGGAGGACATCATCGCAATGTCCTCCGCTCATCCCCGGTCATCGAGTGAATGAGTCCAGCATCTTGGGGGTCGAATCCACGGCATCGCTCTATCATCCTCATGTGGATCATACTAGAAATTTTCTGAGGAGACATCTAGCCTACTAGTGTGAGTGTCGATGACATCTCTGGAGTGTCGAAGAGGCCGAAGTGCCGAGTGAGACGAGTCACGTATGGACCAAGGCAGATGGGACCCCTCCTATGACGGTCCGTCTGATGACAAAAAGCAAGCACTATGAAGTATGCCAGATCAAAGACATGACCAGTGGCCATGCTTCAAAGATAGTATGCGTCGGTGGTGCTAACTACTCCTATGCTCTCTCTCTCCTGCCAGTCAACGTGTGAGCTAATAAGGTGTGGATGTATCGTAGAGTCGGAGAAAGAGATGTCACCTTCGAGCGACTCGGGTAATAACGGATCTGACTAGCTGTGAGATCGGTCCAACAACATGAAGGTGAGTAATAGATATGACAGCGAAGGTGAAAAAAGTTATCAGCACCTATAAACTCATCGGTGTAGATGCCCAAAGCTGCACCAAACTCAGGGATGCTCATATGTCACACTAAGCCACCAAGTCGGAAAGTGATAGTACCGACCTCGTCATGGGTATTCATCACATGCTGTAGGTGGAAAGTAGTGCAAAACTCCAAGGTAAGCTCTAAATAGGTGGGCTCAATAATCGCAAAGAACTGATCCCACGGGGCAGTGGTAATGAAAGTACATACCTCATCAGCTAGTCCGACCTGCTCCAATACGACCCAGTCAATACATCAACCCATACCTAATGGTTGCACGTGCAAAAGCTGAAACAAGTCGTCCTGTGGGCCTGACGAGAATCGAAACAGAGGATGATGAGCTTCGGTCGAGATGCTCGAGGAGGTTGTGCCAGGACCCTTCCGCTTTTTCATAGTGGGGACGGCAGTTTTCTTACCTCGTGTGTTTGTCATGGTATTCTAGAAAATAACAAAAGTCAAATAGCACCAAAGATTTAATCAAAAGACAAAGGAAAAAAATCTAAGTAAAAATAAAACTATAGACTTAAAAAGAATATATCCTAACACTAATTAAAGCCAAAAAAAGAATAATAGGGAAATAGAAATAGCATTAAAGAATAAAAAAAATCATGACAAACATCCAACTAAACAAATGGATGTAAATATAGGAGAATAGAAATACTAAAAAAATAATAAAGTAGGCTAAAACAAAGAACAAGAATGAAAGAGTTAGAAAAACAAAACAGACAAAGTAAAAATAATAATCAGAATAATAATAATAACAAATATGATGAAGACTACTAATGAAGACTATTAAAAATATATAAATATAGAAAAATTTCCTAAGATTAAAATGGACTAACAATTAAGAAATAACAAATAACCAAAGAAATAAAGAAATAAATAAGTACACTGAAATAAAATAAAGGTAAGGGTAAAAGAGAGAACCACGGGCAGTGGTCGGTGGTGTGGCCGGCAGTGGACGGTGCATGTGCGACTAGGAAACCATGGTGGGGAGGGGAGCGGCTGGTGGTCGTGTGAGAAGGGGTTTGGGGCTGAATGAAAGGGAGGAAAAGAGAAGAAAAGAATGGATAGGGAAAAAATGGGGTGGGGGAAGGAAAGAAAGAAAAGAAAAGGAGAGGGAAAGGAGGTCGACAGCGAGGGAAACGGTTGGTGGCCGGTGGTGAGGGGAGAGGAGGGCTACTATGGCGGCTAGGAGGGTTTGAGGAAAAAGAAGATAAAATAAAAATTAGGTTTTGAGGGGGTTAAAATAGGGGCACGGTCGTGTTAAGGCCCCTGTGTTGGGCCACACAGCAATGTCACACGCCCGTGTGGCTCGAGTATTACCCGTGTGCATCGTGAAAATTTAATGACTGTTCGTCACACGGCGGTATCGCACGGTCATGTGCAATGTTGTTTGCTTCTCCCATGCCCGTGTGGTATCCCACATGCCCGTATGTCCGAACACACGGTTGTGCCTCACTCGTGTAACTCTCTGACTTGTTTAAAATTTGAAAATTTAGTTCCAGTTTTCACACGGCCTAGGACACGTCTGTGTGTCCTGGCTATGTGGTCCACACGGTTGTGTCACACGCCTGTGTGGCTCTATTGCAGGCCGTGTGGCTCGATACTTGGTAATTTTTAGGCATGTTTCGACACGGCCAAGGACACGCCCGTGTGGGTCATTGTTCCTGCATAAAAACACGAAAAATAGATAAAATAAACGGGTTAGTGGTGTTAGTACTCGGGTTGCCTCTCGAGAAGTGCTTATTTAAAGTCTAAGCTCGATTTACCTCAATTATGTGTGGTCACGGTGGCTTGAGGAGTTAACACTCCTCATCTCTGCTATCAATCTTATCAAAATAAGGTCTGAGTCGAGTATTATTTACCTTGAAAGTTTCGAATTCAGTATGTGTTACCTTGACTGTACCATGTGGGAAGATATTCAGTATCGTGAGGGGAATCGCTCCGTTTGTATTGTACTCTGAAGTAGTAATTCGAAGGTCCTTTTCATCTAACAATACTTTGTCCCCGGCCTTAAATTGCTTTGTTTCATCCCTACGCTTATCGTGGTGTCGTTTTGATTCATCGTGTGCTTTCAGTTTCTCCTTGACATGTGTTCGCCATTCGTCTAGTTCATCGATATGAAGCCTTCGTTCTTCGTGAGTTGCTATGTTTTTATGGCATGGATTAGAATGAGGCTCTGTCACGTTCTTCCTAGGGGATTCCTGCAAAGACATTTGAGTTGCAACATTACTCAAATTAACAAAAATTAAACAATCATCTCGAATACTAGATATTTTAGCAGAATCACTAGCTTGAAGTTTAATCGTGTCATCACCTACACGAAGTATCAGTTCACCTGTGCCAACATCAATGATAGTTCTACCAGTTGCTAACAAGGACCTTCCTAGAATTAAAGGTACGTCACTATCTTCATCCATGTCTAAAACAACAAAGTCAACTGGGAATATAAATTTATCAATTTTGACAAGCACGTCTTCAATAATACCCCTAGGAAAGCTAATTGTTTTACCTGCCAATTGAATGTTTATCCTAGTTTGTTTGGGTTTCCCAAGACCTAGTTGTTTAAACATTTTATAGGGCATGACATTAATACTTGCCCCTAGATCAGCCAAAGCATTGTTAACATTTAAACTACCAATTAAGTAAGGAATCGTAAAACTCCCTAGATCCTTCAACTTGTTGGGTAGCCTATTCTGTAGAATAGCTGAGCAAAATGCATTTAGTTCCACATACGATGCATCATCCAACTTCCGTTTATTTGCTAAAAGCTCCATTAAGAATTTAACTGAGTTGGGCATCTACGAAAGGGCTTCAATAAATGGTAAGTTAATATGTAACTTTTTTAAGAGTTTAAAAAATTTACCAAATTGTTCATTGGTGTGGTCTTTATTAGTTGCGTTGGGATATGGCACACGAGGTGTATACTCTCTACTTACGGTTTTTTCTCACTGTAGTTCACCTCATCCTTACCTTTACTTACCACAAGTCATTACATCGGTTCTGGTTTTGGTTTAACTAACCCTTCTTCATCTCGAACAGTAATCGCATGAAGCTGTTCTCTTGGGTTAGTTTTAGTGTTACTTGGCAAGTTACCATGTGGTCATTCAGAAATCAACTTAGCAAGCTGTCCTATTTGAGTTTCGAGCCCTTGAATCGACACTTGCTGATTCTTAAGCACTATTTCGGTATTCTGAAAAAGAGTTTCTGAAACTGAGATAAATTTTGTGAGCATCTCTTCAAGGTTCAGTTTCTTCTCTTGTTGGTAAGGTGGTTGTTGAAAACCTGGAGGATGTTGTGGCCTTTGATTTCCTTGACCACCCCACGAGAAATTGGGATGGTTCCTCCAACCTGCATTATAAGTGTTACTATACGGGTTATTTTGAAGTCTAGAATTATTACCCATATAGTGGACTTTGTTCCTCCTCGGAGTCAGGGTTGAAGGACAAATAATCTGTATTGTGCACTCCTCCTCCATTTGAATCACACCTCATCACTGGATGTACCTGAGTAGAACAATACAAACCATCAATCTTTTTATTTAAAAGTTCTACCTGATTAGATAGCATAGTGACCGCGTTGAAGGTGAAAACACCAACTACTTTTGTCGGCTTCGTTCTCATGACTTGCCACTGATAGTTATTCAGTAACATCTCTTCAACAAATTCGTAAGCCTAT
This sequence comes from Gossypium anomalum, assembly GCA_025698475.1. NCBI lineage: Eukaryota > Viridiplantae > Streptophyta > Magnoliopsida > Malvales > Malvaceae > Gossypium > Gossypium anomalum. The sequence continues at coordinate 10,429,754 of CM046961.1, forward strand.
TCAGGCGTTTTGTTGTTTAAAGTTCTACTGGCGGCTGCGTCAATAAGTTGCCTTGTTGAGTGGTTCACACCGTTGTAAAAAGTTTGAACCTACAGCCATAAAGGTAACCCATGGTGAGGGCGCCTTCTTAATAAGTCCTTATATCTTTCCTATGCATCATAAAGAGTTTCTAGATCCTTCTACAAAAAAGAAGAGATATCATTCCTTAATTTAGTCATTTTAGCCGGTGGAAAATATTTAAGTAAAAAATTTTGGTCATTTGTTCCCAAGTGGTGATTGACCATCGTGGTAACGAGTTTAACCACTGTTTAGCCTTATTCCTTAATGAAAAGGGAAATAACCGAAGGCGAATGGCATCGTCAGAAACGCCATTGATCTTAAAGGTGTCACAGAGTTTCAGAAAATTAGCTAAATAAGTGTTCGAATCCTCGTCCTGCAAACCATCAAACTGAACAAACTGTTGTATCATTTGAATCGTGTTAGGTTTCAGTTCAAAATTATTTGCAGCAACAGCAGGTCTAACGATACTCGATTTAGTTCCTGTTAAATTAGGTTTAGCATAATCATACATAGTACGAGGAGCAGGATTCTGATTTACTGGATTTGCAGCAACCATAGGAGGTAGCGGATTATTCTAATTATTAGCCATCTCCTCGATTGTAGTATGGATATTGTCATCTTGCTCTTCCTCTATGTATTGTAGGCTTCGTCTTATTTCTCTTCGATTTTTGTGAGCTGTGATCTCGATCTCACTGTCAAAAATCAAAGGTCCTGACGGGTTCCTCCTAGTCATAAACTAGAGACACCTGCCAGAAGCAAACAAAAGAAAAATTAGAAAATAAAAATTAAACTAAAACCAAAAAGTAAATTGCAATAAAAGTAAAAATGGCTAAAGTAATAAAAATCAAATGTTCCTAATATCTTAGTCCCCTGCAATGGCGCCAAAAACTTGATGGTCGCTAAACTAACTTAAAATTCGACTAAGGCAAGCGCACCTATCGAACAGTAGTATAGTTATGGTGAGACCGGAAATATTGTATCCACAAGGACTAAGAGTACTAGTAATTACTATCTTTTTATTATCTAGCCTAATAATTAAGGGAGGTTTTAAACTAAGACTAATTATTTAATTAACTAAAATTACGACAGAGATTTAAGCTGGAAAATACTTTTAGGAAACCGATGAAGAAGACAATACCCAAGGAAGAATTCACCTAGACTTCACTTATTACTTCTGAATTAGACGATTTATTCACTTGACTTAATCCGTGGAAATCCCTAATTTATGTTAATATCTTTCTCGAGACTAAACATAACTGACTCTAGGTTGATTAATTGAAATCTCTTTCTAATTAAAACCCCTATTGTCGCATTAACTCGATCTATGGATTCCCTTATTAGATTTGACTCTAATCTGGCAGATTTATGTCGTCCTATCTCTAGGATTGCATGCAACTCCTCTTAATTATGGGGATCTACTCTTAAACAGGGACTTTTGCTCCACTGAATAAGTACATCAAAACCTGAATTAATACCTTGGAATATTAAAACTAGAATTTAAAACTCACAATTAAGAATAAGAACAAGTATTTATCATATAATTGAAATAGTAATAAGATCTGTCTTAGGTTTCATCTCCCCTAGGTATTTAGGGAGTTTAGTTCATAATAATGGAAAACATCTCAAAATTGGGTGTTTAAATAGACTTTGGAATGCCCAAAATAGCCCAAAATTAGCCTTTTTCGAATAGAATTAGACTTGGGCCTAAGAGGGATACGACCGTGTGCCACGCCCGTGTGCAAGTGCTTAGGCCGTTTGCAATTCTGACTTGATTTAATGTCGACACGGCCATGACACACGGTCGTGTGGATTACTCATGTGGAAATTCCTAGGCCGTGTGAAACACTGAATTAGGCCCATTTTGTCCGTTTTTGGCTCATTTCTTGCTCTTTTCGCCTTCCTATGCTCACCTCAGTATAAAATATGAATTTAAAGGATTAGGAGTATCGAATTCAACGAAACCAAGGAAAAATCATCCATAAATATGCCAAGCATGAGGTAAAAATATGTATATATTATGGTTGATCAAATATCCCCACACTTAAGCATTTACTTGTCCTCAAGCAAAATTCTCAACTCACAATTAAAATAAATTCTTCCCAACTTATAATTCTCATCAATAATGTTTCGAAGTAATCCCTAATTAATCATACATTGAGAGCTTAATTAAAAGAAAATTAAACTTTCAAACAATCCAAGTTGAGCATTTTAATCATAAAATCATAGGTATCCCCCTTTATCTATGTAATTATCTTTCATTCCAAATCGACAAGGGTTGACATCCTCACTAAAGATTCACTCAAATCACTTTAAGTGTTTAAGGTTCAATAATTAAGCACTCAATAGTCAAACATGAAAAGTTATTACCATAAGCTTGCATGAAAATCAAATCTCCATAACTATAAATGAGATGATACACAAATCAAAAGGTCTTTAAAGGGTTGTAACGGGGCTTGGTTAATGGTGTGGATAAAGGCTAAAAAAGAAGCTTAGAATCGAGATCGAATTGATAAATTACTTAACTGGAAAAATAAACTAACACTAAATAATTACATCAATCGAATTTATTAAAGGTAAACATGAGCTTCTTTTTAGAATATGGAATTAAATACTTAAGCTCAAACAAAGAACTAATAATAATCAACATATATGTAAATATATATAATTTTTTTTTAAGAATAAGAACAAGTAATAAGAGAGAATTATACAACCAAAATGGAAGAAGATAGTTAGGTAATTAAGCAAATCAAATCTCGACAAAAAGGAAATCAATAAAATAGGAAAAATTCTCAACAAATCAAAAAGTATGATATAGGGGTTAAAATTTAGGGTAAATTAAGAAATATTTTGTTAAGCTCAAAAGGGTTCACTAAGGGTTAATTATGAAGGTATGTTTTTTGTAGGATAAGTGGGTTAAAACCTAGGTGCCTTTATCATCTCAGCATATCAAATCAAAGGTGTGGTTTTGACATGCATAATCGAAGCAAGTTCTAGAATAACAAATCAATATTGACACACCCATAACCAATAAAATAAGTGATCAAGAAAAATATATGCTCTAAAAGGCTCAAAATCTCACAAAAATTATGGGTATTTAATGTCAATCCTGTGAATTCAAAACTTCAAGATAATACTTGAATTCAGGGAAACAACCTAGAAATTTTAATTCTCAAAAGTCAACTTATAATGCTTGATTTTCTAATGCCTTAAAGTTTAAACAATCAATGCACAGTTACCTATGATTTAATTCAAAACATATCAATCAAAATTATAAATCAATCAAAATTCACTCTAATTATAATATGAGAAAATTATTTGAGAACGAGATAAACATTTAGGGATTTTCTGATAATCATATAAATAGTCTCCCCACACTTAAGATGGACATTGTCCTCAATGTACAAAGATAGATAATAACAATATAAGCATAATATCAGAAGAGAGGAAGAGAAGTGAAACTGCCCTGAATTTTTGGATGAAATCCTTGGAAGAGCGAAAGCTAAAATTGTAGATAAGGCTAATGAAAGGCATGATTCTGAGTTACTAATAAGAAAATAAACATAACTGTGGAAGAGAATTAAGGGAGCACTCGATAATAAGTATAAAGATAAATATAGTTCAAAATACAAAACATAAGTCTTCAAAAATAAAAATAATAATAATAATAAAATAGTAATAATAATAAAATAAAAGGACTCAAAGGTCCTCATCGTCGGATGCCTCGTGGGTCGACGGTGCCAAAGGAGGGATGTGGAGGTGGAGGCAAATTTGTCGAAGAGTGGCATTGATGCTGCCGAACCGCTCAAAACACTGCTGTTCAGAGCGAGTGAGTTGCTCGGATATATCTGCCAACATAATAGTAGGAGGTCGGTGACTCGGTGGTGGTGGTGGTGGTGGGTGTGGGTCCTCGTGAAGGGGAGGGACATCATCAGTGATGTCCTCTGGCTCATCCTGGTAATCAGAGTAAACGAGTCTATACTGAGGGGGGTCGAATCCACGGCGTCGTTCTATCATCCTCAGGTGGATCATACTAGAAATTCCTTGAAGAGACATCTGGCCTACTAGTGTGAGTGTCGATGACATCTCTGGAGTGTCAAAGAGGTCGAAGTGTCAAGCAAGACGAGTCACGTATGGACCAAGGTAGATGGAACCCCTCCTATGGCGGTCCATCTAATGGCGAAAAGCAAGCGCTATGAAGTATGCTAAATCAAAGATGTGACCAGTCGCCATGCTCTAAATATAGTATGCGTCAATAGTGCTTACAACTCCTGTGCTCTCTCTCCTGCCAGTCAACGTGTGAGCTAATAAGGCGTGGATGTATCATAGAGTAGGAGAAAGGGATGTTGCCTTCGAGCGACTCGAGTCACAACGGATCTGACTAGCTGTTGGATCGGTCCAACATCACGAAGGTGAGTAATGAATGTGATGATGAAGGTGAAGAAAGTTATCATCACTTATAAACTCATCGGTGTAGATGCCCAAAGCTGCGCCAAACTTAGGGACGCTCGCACTAAGCCACCAAGTCAGAAAGTAATAGTACCGGCCTCGTCATGGGTGTTACCTAGACTGTACCATGTAGGAAGATATTCAGTACCGTGAGGGGAATCGCTCCGTTTGTATTGTGCTCTGAAGTAACAATTCGAAGGTCCTTTTCATCTAATAATACTTTGTCTCCGACCTTAAATTGCTTTGTTTCATCCCTACGCTTATCGTGGTGTCACTTTGATTCATTGTGTGCTTTTGGTTTCTCCGTAACATGTGTTCGCCATTCGTCTAGTTCATCGATCTGAAGCTTTCGTTCTTCGTAAGTCGCTCTATTTTTGTGGCATGGATTAGAATGAGGCTCCATCACGTTCTTCCTAGGGGACTCCTGCGAAGGAGTTTGAGTTGCAACATTATTCAAATTAACATAACTTAAACAATCATCTCGATTACTAGATATTTTAGCAGAATCACGAACTTGAAGTTTAATCGTGTCATCACCTACACGAAGTATCAATTCACCTGTGCCAACATCAATGATAGTTCTAGCAGTTGCTAAAAATGGCCTTCCTAAAATTAAAGATACGTCACTATCATCATCCATGTCTAGAACAACAAAGTCAATTGGGAATATAAATTTAACAATTTTGACAAGCACGTCTTCAATAATACCCCGAGAAAATCTAATTGTTTTATTTGCCAATTGAATGCTCATCCTAGTTTGTTTGGGTTTCCTGAGACCTAGTCGTTTAAACATTTTATAGGGCATGACATTAATACTTGCCCCTAAATCAGCCAAAGCATTGTTAACAGTTAAACTACCAATTAAGCAAGGAATCGTAAAACTCTCTAGATCCTTTAACTTGTTGGGTAGCCTATTCTGTAGAATAGCTGAGCAAACTGCGTTTAATTCCACATGCGACGCATCATCTAACTTATGTTTATTTGCCAAGAGCTCTTTTAAATATTTCACTGCGTTCGGCATCTGCAAAAGAGCTTCAATAAACGGTAAGTTAATATGTAATTTTTTTAATAATTTAAGAAATTTATCGAATTGTTTGTTTGTGTGGTCTTTCCTTGTCGCATTTGGATATGGAACACGTGGTGTATAATCTTTAATAATCGAATTCTGCTTATTTTGGCTTACCTTAACCTTACCATTGTTTACCACAGTTTCTTGCCTCGGTTCAGCTTCGAATTCAGCTAACCCCTCTTCATTTCGAACAGTAATTGCATAAAGCTGTTCCCTTGGGTTAGTTTCGGTGTTACTTGGCAAACTACCTTGTAGTCATTCTGAAATCATCTTTGCCAATTGACCGATTTGATTCTCAAGTCCTTGAATTGACGCTTGTTGATTTTTGAGTGATGTTTCGGTGTTTTAAAAGTGAGTTTCAGACACCGAAATAAACTTCATCAGCATCTCTTCAAGATTTGGCTTCTTCTCCTACTGGTAAGGTGGTTGAAAACCTGGAGGGGGCTGTGGTCTTTGATTTCCTTGACCACCCTAAGAGAAATTGGGATGGTTCCTCTAACATGCATTGCAAGTATTACTAAATGGATTATTTTGAGGTCTAGAATTATTACCTATATAATAGACTTGTTCCTTATCGGTGCTAGGGTTAACGGATGGATAATCTGTGTTGTGCACTCCTCCTCCATTTGAATCACACCTCAACACTAGATATACCTAAGTAAAACCATACAAACCATCAATCTTTTTATTTAAAAGTTCTACCTGATTAAATAGCATAGTGACCGCGTCGAGGTTGAAAACACCAGCTGCTTTTGTCGGCTTTGTTCTCATGACTTACCACTGATAGTTATTCAGTGACATCTCTTCAATAAATTCGTAAGTCTCTTCATGTGTTTTGTTGTTTAAAGTTTCACCGGCTGCTGCGTCGATAAGTTGCCTTGTTGAGTGGTTCACACCGTTGTAAAGAGTCTGAACCTGCAGCCATAGAGGTAACCCATGGTAATGGCACCTTCTTAATAAGTCCTTGTATCTCTCTCATGCATCATAAAGAGTTTCTAGATCTATCTGTACAAAAGAAGAGATATCGTTCCTCAATTTAGTTGTTTTAGCCGGCAGAAAATATTTAAGTAAAAAATTTTCGGTCATTTGTTCCCAAGTGGTGATTGACCCTCGTGGTAACGAGTTCAACCACTGTTTAGCCTTATTTCGTAATGAAAAGGGAAATAACCGAAGGCAAATGGCATCGTCAGAAACGCCATTGATCTTAAAGGTGTCGTAGAGTTCCAAAAAATTCACTAAATGAGTGTTTAGATCCTCGTCCTACAAACCATCAAACTGAACAAAATGTTGTATCATTTGAATCGTGTTAGGTTTCAGTTCAAAATTATTTGTAGCAACAGCAGGTCTAACAATACTTGATTTAGTTCCTGCTAAATTAGGTTTAGCATAATCATACATAGTACGAGGAGCAGGATTCTGATTTACTGGATTTGCAGCAACCACAAGAGGTAGCGGATTATTCTGATCATCAGCCATCTCCTCAGTATTATTGATATCGTCCTCGTGCTCTTCCTCTATGTATTGTAAGCTTCGCCTTATTTCTCTTCGGTTCCTGCGAGCTGTGCTATCGATCTCACTGTCAAAAAGCAAAGGTCCTGATGGGTTCCTCTTAGTCATAAACTAAAGACACCTGCTAGAAGCAAACAAAGGAAAAATTAAACTAAAAACAAAAAGTAAATTGCAATAAAAGTAAAAAAATGGCTAAAGTAATAAAAATCAAATGTTCCTAATATCTTAGTCCCCGGTAACGGTGCCAAAAACTTGATGGTCGCTAAACTAACTAAAAATTTGACTAAGGCAAGCGCACCTATCGAACAGTAGTATAGTTATGGTGAGACTGGCAATATCGTATCCACAAGGACTAAGAGTACTAGTAATTACTATCTTTTTATTATCTAGCCTAATAATTAAGGGAGGTTTTAAACTAAGACTAATTATTTAATTAACTAAAATTACGACAGAGATTAAAGCTGGAAAATACTTTTGGAAAACCGATGAAGAAGACAATACCCAAGGAAGAATTCACCTAGACTTTACTTATTACTTCTGAATTAGACGATTTATTCACTTGACTTAGTCCGTAGAAATCTCTGATTTATGTTAATATCTCTCTCGAGACTAAAAACAACTGACTCTAGGTTGATTAATTGAAATATCTTTCTAATTAAAACCCCTATTGTCGCATTAACTCGATCTATGGATTCCCTTATTAGATTTGACTCTAATCCGGTAGATTTATGTCGTCCTATCTCTAGGATTGCATGCAACTCCGCTTAATTATGGGGATCTACTCTTATTGGAATATTCTGATAAAAACTTTGGAATGCCCAAAATAGCCCAATATTAGCCTTTTCCGAATAGAATTAGACTTGGGTCTAATAGGGGCACGACCGTGTGCCACGCCTGTGTGCAAGTGCTCAGGCTGTGTGCAATTCTAACTTGATTTAGTGTCGACACGACCATGACACACTGGCGTGTGTCCTGCCCGTGTGTCATACACGAGCGTGTGGATTACCCGTGTGAAAATGCCTAGGCCGTGTGAAACACTGAATTAGGCCCATTTTGTCCGTTTTTGGCCCGTTTCTTGCTCTTTTCGCCTTCCTATGCTCACCTAAGTATAAAATATGAATTTAAAGGATTAGAAGCATCGAATTCAATGAAACCAAGGAAAAATCATCCATAAATATGCCAAGCATTCGGTAAAAATATGTATATATTATAGTTTATCATGCTTGAATTGTTAAATTATCGAAAATAGAAAATTATCTATATGGTTTTATTTGAAAGGTACGTATATAACTAATTATGTGATTGTGATAATTGTTTTGTGAATTGTATATGTTTATGCTCGTTTAATATTATGTGATGATTAATTATGGAATTTTCCCTATTAACATTGTTGAATAAAGTCACGGGTATAGTTGGCATGCCATAGGATCTGTTTTGATAGGTGGGAGATTCAGCGTTATATGCATACATATTTTGATAGTTCTTTAATACCCTGAGGGTCGAGAACGTATCACCAGCTCAAATACCGTGGGGGTACGAGCGTATTTTGGTGTGGTTGGTGGGATCAATGCATTTATGCCCATCTAGCACTTCGGTGCTTATTTAGTGTGATGGTGGATTGATCCGTATATCTATTCTTGTATCCAATTAGGTTAATAGGGATTAAAATGTAAAATTAGTAAGCTGAACACATGAAATTGAAATAAGATATTAATGCTAGTATGATGTATGATTTGGATGTGATTAGTCAGATGCAAATACCCTAAAGGTGTATCAAGAATCTTATTATGTAAACGAGCATCTAAATGAAATGAATATGATTGAATAATAAAGGTATATTTGGTTCTATGGTATATACATGCTAGTGAAATTGATATTAATTCAGTTATTGATTAATATGATATGTTGGGTAGGTAGTTTTTTATATGTTTTACTTGCGTTCAAATTTGAATTCGAATTAAGTTAGCACCACTGAGTATACTTTACTCAGCATACAGATTTATTTGTTTCCATGCATAGGTCTCAGATAAAGCTAAAGAAATTTTGTGGTCAAGCATCCAATTCTCAAGCTCAGCTCATAAGCCATCACAATCCTATTTTTTTATGTATATTTATGTTTTGACTCTTTTGGTAAGTAACTTATAATGTTATAATGGTCGAATTTTATCTTTTGATTACTAATTGATTAAGCTTGATTAAGTGAGTTTGAATGTGTAAATAGGTTGGTTTAGTAATGTTGTATTGGAGGTTATGATTTGGAAATGTTTGAACATGTTTAGATAGATTAATTGGATGAATATGCTTTGTGGTACATTTTAGGTATGTTTAGGTTTATTTGGATAAGGCTTTCAACACTTAAACATGCAAAATTTTAACCATTTGGTCACTGAGTCACGAGACAAAAATAATATGTCTTGAAACCTCTAGAATAAATTTCATTTAATTTTGCATTTAAGTTTATAGTCTCAAGACAATTGTTCCTAGGTCTCAAGACAAGTGGTCTTTGTCTCAAGAAAAAAGAACATCAAAGCTAAAAAGATGTTGTCTGCTCCAAGTCTCGAGACTTCTATCTCGAGACATTCAAACATCAAAGCAAAAATAGGAAAACAAAAGAGGTTGGTCTCCAGACCTAGTCTCAAGGCATAAAAGACCTTGCTTCGAGACACAATATATAGTGTCTCAAAACACAATTGTGTCTCGAGACATGTTAAATTCGAAGCTAAAAATCCCAAAACTATTTAGGACCTGGCTTAAGACATGGAGGCCCCTATCTTGAGACATAAATTTGAAAATTGACATTTGAGTTTAAATTCGAGTCCTAACTCTGAAATTCACCCACATAACCCCTTAAATTGATGAAGTGAAATCAATGAGTATATAAATGCATGCATATGAATTATTTTGAAGATTGAATTGAATGTATTTGAGTTATAATAGCTTGAGTTGCTTTGGCAATGTAATGTGACATCATACACTCAGATTTGGTGATCAAGTCAGGAATGGGGTGTTACATTAAGCTTGAAAAGAATAATTGTATGCTAACATAAATGAGACATGAATGTAAACTTGAAATTGCCATGTACATTACGAAATGAGATTGAGATATTAATGGTATTCTGTTTTAAATTTAATTGTTGATACTTGGTTTGATAATGATAATTCTTGGAACCCTATTGATAAAATTTACTTAATATTGAAACTATAATTATATTACATTCTTATTTTATTTATACCTTGTTTTTCAAATTATGTTAGCATCACTGCATATACATTACTCAACGTACGATTATGTTTGTTTCTGTGTACTCAACGTACGATTATGTTTGTTTCTGTGTACAGGTCTCGAGCAAGAATCGTAGTAGATTCAAGTTTAGAAAGCATCCAACTCGAAAACTCAACTTAAAAATCAACTAGCTACTTATTTTGTATGTATATAAGTGTTTTAAATCATATGACATGTACCTAGGTTGGTGCTCTTGCTACTTAGTAAGGTTTTGGTATTTTTGATAGTTGGGCTTATAGTACTTTTATGGTTGAATTTTACTTTTGGATAATTAGCTAATTATGATAGATTATGTGAGATTGAATGTGCAAGTTATTTGGTTTAGAAAAGATGTGTTTGAAGGTATGATATGGTTGAGGTATGTTTAAGGTAAGTTTTTGTTCATTTTAATAAGGAAAGGGATATTTGAAAGTGTGCTATTTTGGCCATTTGACCATTAAGTCTTGAGACGGGAAGAACTTGTCTCGAGACCACTAAATCAAATGTCACCTTATTGTGCATTCATGGGCATAAAGCCTCGAGACAATCTTGTCAAAGTCTCTAGACAAAAAGCCTTTGTCTCAAAACAAGGAAACAACGTACCTAAATAAGCGTTGCCTTACTCTAGGTCTTAAGACAAGAACCAAACATCCAAACATCTAAACATCGAAGCGCAAATAGGAAAACAGGGGAGGCCTGTCTCGAGACTTAGTGTCTCAAGACATGTTGGCATTAAGGCTAGAATTTATAAAAATAAAATAAGGCCTGTCTCGAGACACAATACTGAAATTTGACAATTGAGTTTGGCTTCAAGTCCTAACTAATGTCCACGAAACCAACTAAAAATACGATAAAGGCAAGTGCACCTATCAATAAGTAGTATAGCTATGGTAAGCAAAGATATCGTTCTCACGAGGACTAAAAATACTAGTAATTACCGTCTTTCTATTCTCTAACCGACAAATCGAAATGGCTGAATTAAACTAAAATTAACTAAATCAGTTAACTAAGAACTCGACAAAGAACAAATCAGGAAAATAATCGAATAATAACCAAAAAGCGAAACAATACCCAGGAAAGAATCCATCTAGACTGCATCTGTCATATCAATATGAATTAAACAATCTATTCACTTAATTTCTTAATCCGTAGAAATCCCTAAATTATGCTAACAACTCTCTTCAAGACTGAGAGCAACTAACTCTAGGCTGATTAATTGGAATTTCTTTCTAATTAAAACCCCTATTATCGCATTAACTCGATCTATGGATTCTCCTATTAGATTTGAATTTAATCTGATAGATTTATGTCGTCCTATTTCTAGGATTGCATGCAACTCCACTAATTTATGCTAGATCTACTCTTAAACAAAGTCTATTCCTCCTCTGAATTAAGCACATCAAATATGAATTAATAATCCGAAAATATTAAATCAAGAATTAAGCACACATAACTGAGGACAAAATTCAAGTATTTATTGTGTAAAATAGAAATCAAAAGACAAAATTCATTATAGGGTTATCTCCCCTAGGTATTTAGAAAATTAGTTCATAATCGCGAATAAAAACATCTCAAAGACAGTATAACCACATGAAATATAAAAACTCATAATAAACTTCAAAGAAATCAAAAGGTGATCTTTAATCTTGATGGAAATCTGCTTCAGAGTCAGCTTTAATGGCATTTTTGAGTTGTTTTCTTCAATATTCTTTGACAACCCTCTTTCCTCTTTTTATATTTGGTATTTATAGGTTTTAAAATGCCCGAAAAACCTAAAAATTACGTTTTTTTCGTGTGTCCAAAACACAATTCACGAAATCGACACGGTTTGGCACATGGCCATGTGGCTTACACAGTTGTGTGTCCAGCCCATATGGGAAGGCCCATCACGTGTAACTCCTGAAATATGCTCCAATTGTCTAATTTTTGCTCTGTTGTTGCTTGTTTTGCTCCCAAGTGCTTTCCTAAGTATAGAAACATCAATTTAAAGGATTAAGTGCATAAAACTCACCATTTTGCATCAATTAATCACCCAAAAACGCATTAAAAATGGGATTAAAATATGTTACTTTTGACACTTATCACTAACCTTAAGTTTGACCTTATATAACTCCGTAAAATGATGAATTTGAATATTAAACTTTGTGAATGTATATTTGTAAATATGATTGGTGGTTAAATTGAATTAAATGATAATTATGAACTAAAATTTATGATTATGTAATGAGATAGCCTGAGTTGCTTCAACAACGTAATATGACATCTCACATTCGGATCTGACGATCGGATCGGATGTGGAGTGTTACAGGTAGCTCTTTCTAGCTAAGAAACTTAGAGTAGGAAAGAAAAGACTAATGAAAACCAAGTCAATTCAGCCAACTTTATGGAAATCGAGCACAAACCGAATTCGCAAGCAAACAAATTAACTTGGTCTTAAAAATAAATTTCCTAATTGGGCCACTGACAAACTAGGCTAAAAATAAAAAAATAAGTCTTTAAATTATCCAAATGAGTTTCAAATAGGCTATTCTTCAAGGGATTGTGCGTATGGGCCATTTATCTCTCAAAGTGAATCATTTAAGCTTGTTAAGGAAATCTAAACAAGTCCAACTCCAAGGTATGTGTGTTAGGCTTTTTGAAATGCCAAATCAAAATCTTGACATATCTTAAGCTCTTGTTAGTTTCAAAGTTCTCTCGTCACAAATTCTAAGACTAACATGTTCAGTCTCACCTTAAGTTGTTTGGATTTAGAATGAGTAATTTGGCATTGAGGGAAGTTAAGCTCATAAGCTCTATGGGCCTAGGTTTGGGCCTTGATGCTAGTATCATAGTATAAGGATGGCCACTGAGTAAGGTGGTACAAAGGATTCAAATCAAGGTAAGAGATGACCTAAAGAGATTTAGGGTTACAAATGGGTGGGCCAATAGGCGTTGAAAATAGCCTGACCTTTACCGGCTTGACGAGGTCGTGATCGACAAGAAAGACTTCTCTCAATGTCAGGGTTTGGATAGCCCAGTTTAGGGATGGGCTCCTCAACAAATTTCGCACATGTTTGCCTCTAGATAAAGAACAATAATCTATTTTCCCTAAACCAATCATGTATTAGGGATTTGTATCAAACCGATAATCTTGGATTAATTGTCTAACGAAATTCATAATGTTTCTGCCACTGGCTAATCCAATCTCGATATTTATCAACCTAATTTAGACTTGGTCGACCCCACTTGTAACCATTTTGATTAGTGCTCAAATCCTTCAGCTCATTGAAAATTGATTGCCACATGCTGAGCTAAGGCAACACACGATCACTATCCTACCATTTGATGATGTTGGAACATGTAACAACTATGTAAGCCCTACCAAATGTCTACGCCTAATTTGTCACCGTTATATGTCGCATTGCTTGAATGTCCTTTGCCCTATGCAGTTTCCATCGAAACTACATTTAATAATTGCAAGTTAATAAAATAGTAAAAGATTATAACCATTGAAACCTTAGCCCTTTACAACAGTTGAATAAACTAATCTCTTGAGCAACATAGCTATCACTATCAATTTGGATCCGTGTAATCCTGATAATATATGATGTGATCCAAATTCACCCTAAATCTACAAATATATTTAAAATATATAAGATATATTATAAAAAATGAATCCTAAAATGTTTTCTAAACGTTGTATATAAATATCTTTTTACCTTCTCGCCAATAGAAAGAGAATAGGTGAGAGAGGATCTGCATTATAAATGACATTTACATCCAGGCCCATACTTGAAGGAGGATGCAACAACAATTCAATAGTTTTGTATCCTTAACGGTTGCATTTTTAAAAGCCTGGTATAAGAATGCCAAAACCACATACCCCAACTATAACTAGAAACACAAGTAATCATTTATACTAGACGTTCAATTGTTTTAGATAGAAAACCTCGCTAATTTTTTATGGAACCTAAGACAACCGTCCTCTTCACTTCACTTGGCTTCAGATAGCTTACATTACTCCAAATTCGAAGGTTTATTTCCTCAACCAAGTATACGAATAAAAATATTTATCAATCTCAATTTCCTAATTTCACTATATATATATATATATCAAAATAAAAATAAAATATAAATGATGCATATATGTATGACTTAAGTTGAAAAGTATTAAAAACTACCATATTAACGACTACTTGCGCTATGCGATGCGCTTCTCTAGCTTACAAAATCGACAGCGATGAAAATCAACTTTATCGTAAGTGAAAAACCTAAAATAGGGGAAAGACAACATAAAAATAAGAAAAAATAATAAAATAAATCATAAGAAGTTAGTGCCTATGGGCATTGACTATAATTAATTAACTTGATATTATTAAGTATCAAATTTATTAAAATTATATTTACGATAAAATATGAAAATTGGTTACAAATAGCAACTCCACTTTGCATGTGTTGAGTTTAACTTAGTGCATTTATTAGGGTTAAGCTAACATTAAATGCTTAAGAACTTGACAGCTAGGAGTGTTTCGCACATTCTTTGAATTAGAGTTTAAAGTCAAACAAAATTTTTATCATGAACTGGGTATTAGGAAGTGTTGGAAAGCTTTAATCATTTTATAATTATTGATTAGAATTTATTAAGCGATAAAAAGTTTACTACACTTAATTTTATATTCAACTCCACATCAATAATTACCAATAAACTCAACCTTATAATAATAAATAATAACTACATTATAGCTTAAACTGCATGCAAAGTACGGAATGTGTTTCCCCCTTCATATATATTTATCACTCAATTTATACTATTTTAGAATTTTAATTTCAAGTTTTTTAATGGCTATTATTTTTAAAGTTTTAGAATTTAAGTGATTTTGTTTAATTGCATCAGACGGAGTTGGATTCATCCGTGATTTATTTCTGTGTCTTTTTTCAATTATTTAATTATTTATATTATATATAATATGATTATTTGAATTGTAGGGTATTTTCTTCATGTCATGTAAAAAAGATAAAAAAGAAAAGAAAAGTGATTTGCCTGATTGTTGATTTCGTTATGTTCAGGTTTCTAAGATTCATCCGTTGCTAATGACAAATTTGGTTTCTTGAATATAGTGTCAAGTTGGATGAACCTCTGCACTTTCTTTTTTCTTTTGGTAGTCGATGTGATCATATTTGATTATGTTTTAGCATTGCAAAAGATTATCTTGATTTTATGTTTCTAGGACTATTCTTCTATTTCTCCTGTTTCTGTGACTGTTATGATTCTCCATTCTCGCTCTTTCATCGCAGTTCAGTTTCATAATTGCAAGAAATGTTACTCGGTATAGTCCAAGTGTCTGTACAGCGTTGTTAAATCATCTCATTTTCTCTTTAATCCTTCATGTTGTCATGAAAACACTATTGAAGGTATAATCATCAGATAATGTATTACAGAGAAACATGCATAGGACTATATTCTACAAAAGGTATCTCCTTCTGCACCACCGAGGATGAAGAAAAGCGTCAACAGGTAGTAAACAGTGTTTATCGTTTGACTTCAAAAATCGTTTTGCCTATTACCCAGTCTATTAATGTGCTTGCACTCTTATACTTGACTGCACCTTTTTAATTCTTATAGAAGAGCAAACAAGCTTATGATTTCCAGTCATTAATTTGTTTTTCTTGAGGATGAAATCCTTGTTCAACTGTCCTTAAGTTTTTAGCTTATTAACTATTGATGTTAATGTTGCTTGAATTCTGTTTATTTCATTTTCTTACTTATTTGAGCCTTGCACATGATTGAAGCTCAAAGCTGGTTTTTATTTCCAAGTTATCTACCAAGCACAGTCTAATTTCAATTTCTCCCGAATACGGTTTGTTTGATTGACATTAGGCTTTTGATTTGTTACTGCCACTTTCATGCTTGTTTTTGTAGTCTGATGTAACACCCTTTTATGTGATTAGCCAAGTTATACCGTGTATTTGATTATTATTTGACTATAGGCTTATTACTGCAGCTAGAGACCACGCTTTGACTCTTCAGCAGGAGAGTGATCTGAGCCTGTCAATTGAGCTTTTCTGCTATGTAGTACTGTTAGAATCTTGGTTGCATCACAAATCTGATACAGATGTAACGCTAGATTTCGACAAACCGGTTTCAGCAGGAAGATTGGCCCTTGCTAACTTTTTATATTCATACATTAATATTGATTTGACATAATATACTTTTTTTTCTTATTTTCTTTCTTTCCTGTTTTTGTATTTGGTTAAGACTAGGACATAAAGGCCTTCATTTCTCCTACTGGTTTGATGCTTAACTTTCATGAAGAGCAGTTGGCTAAAATTTTACTTTTAGACCTAATTTTTTGGTGAATTTCGTGCAGATGGTTAAGTTTGCCAAAGCCACGATTCTTTGCTAATTGAGTTATCAGAGCATGGAAATTGTTATCTGTCTTAAGCTCTCTACTTTAAAGCATGGCAAAAGGACTCTTTTACCTACCAACAGAAGGCCACTGCCTAAGCTTGTTCCTTTCACCATCTTGATACTTGTATCAGTTTGTGTGATTGGCATATTAACCGATCGCCAAAAGATATCGTATTCTTTTCCTCCCACTTTGGGACAAACCCCCTACCCCTTTCATACGCCTACCACACTATTACCCTGAAAATGTTTCAATGGAACACTTGTGCCACCTATATGGATGGTCCATACGTTTGCAACCACGATGTATATTTGACAGCATCATGTTTAGCCATGAATTAGACTTGCTTGATATCAGTTGGGGTGTGCTGAAGAGTAGATAGTCCATGGTGTATTTCTTGGCCCAATTGCATCCCCTAGCTCACATGAAAGCCCATTTGTTCTTGAATCACGGGAACAGAGAGCTGTGAAAAGATTACTTTGCAATGCAGAGATATCCAACGGAGATCTTCTAATAATATCAGATACAAATGAGCTGCCAAGACTTTTGGGTTTTGTGTCTAAGAAAGAGAAGATGGATAGTGTTGAGTATGACTCATATTTCAGTCAAATTTAAGAGATAATTTTCTAGTTAAACTCTTTTGACCTACGAATTTAACTTATAAATAGGCTATTTTACAATATTATAAAATACACCCATTAAAATATTAGAAATCATAACACCTTTGGAGATTTTGTGTTTACGTTTTGAGAGTTCTTTGTTTTCGGGTTTCGGGGTTTAGTTTTTATCTCCATCTTTTGTACTCTTCATTCTTTTGCACTCTTCCTTCTTTTGCCATTATAGTAAAATTATCTTTGCCCGTGATTTTTTTAATCCTCTTTGGAGTTCCGTTATTTTTTTACTTGTTTGTTGCTTAATTGGGTTGATCCCCAACAGACAGATCAAAATTTAACAATCAAAACTGACTTCTTGTTCTTTTTATTCTTATCCATATGTTTACATACAAAGTATACACTTAAATAGGAAAACTTTACCACTGCAACTTGACAAGTTGGCATGTCTAAATACATGGGATCACTCATTGACTGATTTTTATCTTTTCAGTATCGTTTACATTAACCTATCAAATTAAAGAAAAATAATCTAATAGCTTTTTTAAACAAGTTGACAACTTGTTGGCTTGTATCAAAAGTTTCGAGACAGTTCGCAGTTGATTGTCCCCCACTTTGGCTTGTACTTGTACTTTGGATTGTCTGCCATTTTAGCTTGCACTTAGACTGTCCGCCACTTTGCCTTGCACTTTGATTGTCCGTCATTTTGGCTCTCACTTTTGGCTTGTCTGCCACTGCTGCATGGCTGGCCAACTTTCAACAAAGACTACACACTCTAAAATTGCTACAATGGTGTGATGGAGTGCCACCCATGTTACACCTTGAGTTGAAGCATTATATGTATTCCTTTGAGTTTCTTGTGGATTATAGCAGTTGGCAAGCCTCAGTTCATATCTATAACTATTGGCCTCTCACGCTAGATCGATCTAATCTTTTCTGATGCAAGATGGCATTACAGCTATTGCTTTCAGAGTCTTGAAAATTTCATATTTAAGATGACTGGTTTTAACCTTACTGATAGAGTGATAAGAACCAACCATCTAAGTTATCTTAGGATGCAAAAAATCATTTGCAGAGGTGACAATCTTTTCGACATGCTTCCTGAAAAATACACCTTCCGAGGGTTGACTAAAAAAATAGATTCCAACCCCCGTTCAGCTTTAGCAGTTCATATTCCTACATATTTTATACAAAATGCAAATAGGTTTAGGTGCCTTCTCCCCAATGGATGTGTAAGAATTCAAGATTTTATAGCTAGTCCTTGAAGTTACAAGTGACACTAACCTGAAAGCTCATTTATATTAGTCAAAAATTTTATTTTTGCTTGTTGCCTCCCTTTTTAAAGCTTTATTGATGTCATGTGAAGGATGAGCATTGATTTTAGCATTGCAAGTTAAACAAACCATGGTTCGGGACAAAGTTCGAACTTTGTTAATCCTCTCACCCAAGTCCAGCCTTAGATTGGTTTGTGCATGTCTACTGGGCCAAGTAGGTAGTGCTTGACCGTTGGATAAGTATAGATGAGAATATATAGTTGGCAATAGATACCATACTAGTAACATTTTTAGTTAGTTTAGATATGAGTTAAAATACTCTTCATTAGTTTTTTAGTAAAAGAATAATTAAAAAAAATCTAGGATATTCCCTTTTGGCTTCTACTTGAATTTTGAACAATTTATTCTTAATAATTTGATTTTTAGATATTTGAAAATATAATTTCATTTATTTTGTTAATAATTAGAAAATAAAGATAAATAAAAAGTAAAGTTAAAAGTTACATATATACAAAAATAATGTCTAGTTAACTCTTTGGATCAGTGAATGTGATTTGAGTATACGTTTTAGTAATTTAAGAAAAAACAATCACAAAAACAGGTGTGCTATTGTTCGAGGCATAGGAAAATACCAAAGAATCCAAGTAAAAGCTTATTTAATAAGAAAAATGAATTCTTTCAACCCATTATTGATAAAATTGGGGGAAAATTAACTAATTGAGAAATCTAATTGTATCTCTCTCTTTAGTTATACTAGGAAAGTACATATGCACAATTGGGATATTTATTTGCAAACTTGTTGGATACTCGGATTAGGTGGGTAGAAAATTAGGTATATCCAACTCATGAATGAAGGGTTTTTGACAAAGCAAGTTTGGAGGATCTATTTTTCAATATTCTCCCTTGTTTACTAGCACTACCTCTATTTTGTTATCCAAATATTGCAATAATTCATCTTTCGGTACTCTCAACATAAAACTTAAATACTTTTATAGACTTTTAGATATGAAATAGAATTCTCAGAAAAAGACACACACACATATATATATCTATGAAAAGAGATCCATTTATATCGAAGTAAAACTAACAGGATTTTACGCCATTTCATAACTTTTTTTACGATTGAAATTTTAACAGTCCAACTATTGAATTTATCAATATAATTGTACTTGTCATGCATGCAAAATCTCAAATCAATCTGATATCTTTATCACATTGATCTAAAATATTGTTTATAGTAATATATATTTAATGGTTGAAAGCTTTTTACATAGGACAAATCGTTAAAAAATTGCTTCAAACTTAACATGTATGATCTATGTGAATGGAATATGAAATTCAACGATTAGATTATTAAAATATCAATTGTGGAAAAAAGTTATAAAATGGTGTAAAACCATATTAGTTTGACACTAATTAAGTGGATCCCTCCCATATATATGCTTAAATGGTTATGATGTTGGAGCGGGAATCAAGCTCGTATTATTGAAGGCAACTAGAACTTATTTAACATGATAGTTTCTACCCTTGTAACTTAGATTTTTGTAATATGATCTTTTTGTTATTACTTTTGAATAAGTCTAATAGTTTTTAAGAGTAATGATATCTTAGATTCAGTTAGTTATTTTCTTGGAGTATGATTCTTAAAAGTGGTTGAGCTTTTATAAATTTGATCTTTGCAATTACTTAAAAAAAATACACAACCCAATTTTATTGCCTTTCAAAATTCTATATGGTATCAGAGCATTTAAATCCTATTTTTATTTTTTTTCCTTTCTACTATCTCATGTACAAATAACAAAATTTCTTCCCTTCTATTTCACTTAATCATTTTAAAGCTCGTGTCAATTTCGCTTTAAGTCATTCATCGATCAACTTTTGGAGTTTTTAATCTGATGCCTCTTATTATGTGACAGTGAATTCGCACAATCTCCATAAGTATACGAGAATAGAAGAAGTATTTATCCACTTACATATGTTCTTATAAATATAATTTCAAGCTTTTTAACCCTTTTATGTGCTCCTTCCATTAAACAGACATTATTTTTGTTTCAAAATTTTTCCAAAATGATCTAACATCAATTGAATTTTTTTCCTTTTAATTTTCTTGTAAAGGATTTGCATACTCAAAAGTCGTTGATGTGGGGTCGGAATCAGAATAAACTTTATGAGTGACCTTCTCTATATAACCCACTATCATTTGCTTATCACTTATCTATCCAAGTTCAAATTCAACTATGGCATCACCAACTAGGTCATCTATATTTAAAAGATCTACATTTTCTTTTGAATAAAATTTCCCTACTGTCGAAACCATTTTTAAAATCGAGTTTTAGAAAATGGGAATCGACTTTAAGAAAAACGAAAACGGGAGTCGCCACCAATCCTTTTAGGTGTGATTGGATCACCTTTAAAACATTTTGTTTTAAAATCGTTGGTTTTGGTCTACGAAATCAAAAGAATGGGTTCGGGAGTCGGTTACGTACGAGGAAGGGTTAGCACCCTCGTAACGCCCAAAAATTGGTACCTAATTAATTATCAAATGTCTTTAAAGTCGGAAATAAGAAATTTTAATATGCAATCCTCTTTTAATATTTTTGACTTGGAAAATTGGAGCTCATTTGTATCAAAATGTTGACATTGGGTTAGTCTTTTGGAAATCCTTATCTTGAAACAACACAACGCCATATCCAATAAGTTAGGACATGTTGTTTTGCAATCCCAACATAATTTGCTTATATTTTAAAAACCTTTAAAAACGTAGAAGGGTACTTGATTATTTGAACTCAACGAGAAAAATCGCAACCCAATAAGTTAGGGCACTACTTTTTCGAAATTTCCAAATATCATGCATTGCCTTTATTTTAAAAAAACTTTGGAGACCCTTTTACATAGGGAATTGTATTGCATTATAAATCATGCCTAGTAACGTAATATTGTAACAAGTAAATAATACATGCATTTAATCAAAATGATGGCAATGATATAAAGAATAATACATATAAAGCAAATATTACAATATGCATACAAAGATATATAACACGTGTTAAGAATGAACAAATATACAAACATACAAAGTAATAATTAAGTAATGCATGATATGCAATAAGGAGAAATGTTATATCAATGTACAAGTTGATGAAATGCAATATCAAATAATAGATGAAATAACATTTAACATATAGTATATACAAAATAAAATTCAATAAAATGAGTTATTATTAACAAAGTATACATATAACACAAATAAAGACACGATATTTAATAATAATTCTTGAAATAGTATTTGCTATACAATATAAAACATTATAATATTTATAAAAGAATAACAATTATATATAAAATACATTGAGTTTTTCTTAAAAAAAAGAATAAAATATGTGAAAGATTTTATAAAATAACACATAATGTAACAACATTATTTTTAAATAAAATAATACATAATAAATAAATAGTTAATAATTATATATATATATAGTATGAGTTAAAAAAGTTTAATTTACAAACCTTAAAATTTGAAATAGTATAATGAATAATATAAACATAAATAATATAGTCGATAATGTATGATACACGTAACATATGTAGGGAAAAATAAGTAATAGAAATAAAATAAACGCTAAAAATAACTTAGAAATATAATAGACATAATATAAAATAATGAGAATTTATATATAAAAAATAATATGTATAAATAATATAATAATATAAGTAAAAATAAAATAATGATATAAAATAATAATCTGTTAAAAATAATAGATAACATAAATAATTATATGGTAAAATGGTCTTATAGTATAAAAAATATAAAATAGTATATGGAATATATATATAATAATAATAAATATATAAGGGCTAGATTTAAAGTTTAGTAAAGTTATCAAGTGAATTTAAGAGAAATAAACTGAATTAAGGTCTCAATTGAAACGCAGCAGTAAAGCAAAAGGACTTATTGGGCAAATTGCCCCATTCCCAAAACAATTGCGTTTTTTAATCTTGGACTTATAGCGATTCTTTGTAGGGACTAAATCAAAATTGAAACAAAACAATAGTGCCGAATTATAAATAAAATAGAGCGTAATTAATTGTAACAAAGATTAAAAGGACTAACTGAGCAATTATCCCTTTTAAAAAAAACGCGCGGATCCCTCCGGGTAATAGGGTCAACGCGTGGATCCAATCGTTTTAAAACAACACCGTTTTATGTAGGCTATATAAGTCATATTTCGACTAAAAAAACACTTAGAAGCTCACTGAAAAAAAAAAAACTCGTAGAAATTCTCTCGAAGAGAGAGGAGGAGGAACTCCGACTCGGCCTCCGTCGGCCACACTTCAGTCACGCGCGCACGCGCCACCCTAAGCACCACCGTACACGGTGGCTAGGGTTTGAAAAATCCTTCCTTTCGCTCCTCGTTCGTTAGGTAACCTCCTCTCTTTTCTCTTTTTTTAAAAATGTACTATTGTATATATATAAACATATAATCATTCAGATGTTTCAATACTGACAATAAAAAATGAAAGGCAAAAATATGAAAACAAAAATCACCTTTGAAACCGTTTATATTCGTTCTCCTGTATTTGTATCTGTTTTTTTTTTTTTCTCCTCGTAATCGTTACAAAGGGTTACAAAGGCTCTTTATAGCCTCTCGATTTGAAATACATAAGGAAAGAAATCTCGATTTCTTGTCTATTGTATCTTTGGCCATTATCTGCTAAGTTTCCTTTTCGTTTTGCAGGTACCCCGACAATCTTGGCGTTAACGGTGGTACCAAAACCAGAAGGGAGACCTGAGATCGCGGTGCTGGACGGTCGCAAGGGGGACGAGCGCATTGATGGCGCGTCAATGCATTGATGGCCACGATCTGAGGAGTTGAACCAACGCTCCCGAAGTTTCCGTAACTCGCTATGCTACTGTAGGAGAGAGAGAGAGAGCTAGGGTTAATTGGGTCTAGTTTAAGTCTAGGTCTGTAACGGGTATTGGGTTGTATTTAATTTTTGGGCCTACGGGTTTGTGGGCCATGGTCTTTGGGTCCTGTAAAGGCTTAAATGGACTGTTTAAATAAACATTCTATTTATTTTAAAGCCCAGTCAAATTTGGGTTGTTACAGCTACCCCTCTTTGCTTATTACTATGTAATAGGAATCGAGCAAAGACTCATAGAAAAAACCAAATTTGATTGGCCTTATGGTATTCAACCTTTTTTATGACTGCCATACTGATGTCTTCAATCTGCTCATTGCCGAACATAGAGATGTTGAATATGCCTCCTCAATTTGTAGGGGTGCAGAATCAACTTGAATCCGTTTGAGAATGTTTGAGAGTTATATTTGCCATGTCCTCGATTTGTCCCTTGTAAGCACAAGGATGCCAAACCATCTTGAGTTTGTTTGAGAACATTTGAGAGTCATATCTGCAAGGTCCTCGATTTGTTCCTTATAAGCACAAGGATGCCAAACCATCTTGAGTCTGTTTGAGAACATTTGAGAGTCATATCTGCAATGTCCTCGATTTGTTTCTTGTAAACACAAGAATGCCAAACCATCTTGAGTCTTGTTTGAGAACATTTGAGAGTCATATCTGCAATGTCCTCGATTTGTTCCTTGTAAGCACAAGGATGCCAAACCATCTTGGATCTACTTCAGTATAAACATCTAAAGCCTAGATCTGCTATATTGAGAACATCTGAGAGTCAAATCTACTATGTCCTCGATTTGTTTCTTGTAAACACAAGAATGCCAAACCATCTTGAGTCTGTTTGAGAACATTTGAGAGTCATATCTGCAATGTCCCCGATTTGTCCCTTGTAAGCACAAGGATGCCAAATCATCTTGGATCTGCTTCAGAATAAACATCTGAAAGTTAGATCTGCTATATTTGAGAACGTCTGAGAGTCAAATCTGTTATGTCCTCGATTTGTTTCTTGTAAACACAAGAATAGCAAATCATCTTGGATCTGCTTCAGCATAAATGTCTGAAGTCTAGATCTGCTATCTTTAATTTGTTTCCCATAAGAATAAGGATGCCATGTTGAAATCTTTGATCTTCATTGTCCCCTAGAGGACATGACCTGTAGAATGAGTATGTGCCTATGCCTAAGTATGCTATGATTGAAATGAGTCGAATGTCCTTAACATGTTATGATGCAAAGTCTTTGTGAATATGACCCTATCTCAAGTGCCATCATTCATTCCTTCATTTGTCTTTCTTTTCTCAAAATTTTATTCTTACTCAACTTGTAGGCCTTCCTCCAATACTATGATCTACTGAGGATGTCTGTAAGAATTGAATCATCTATTTCTTTTTGGACTGGAAGAAAGAAATCCCTCGAGTTCTTTCATCCCTTACTTACGTGAATTTCTCGAACAATTGTCCTCTTTTAGTTTCTTGCATTATCTAGAAATTCCAAAGTAATGTGCAAAACTTTGTTTGTGAAAATATTTTAGTTCATCTATCATTATGTTAATGCAACATACTTTAAAAATATCGGAAGATGAGTAAATCTTTGAGAATAATTGGATTCGAATTGTTAACAGTACAAAGGAAATAAGTCTGATAGCATATCTTTAAGAAGAAATAGAATCTAAAGATAGCAAACAGGGTAAAAATTAGATGCTCTAAATATCGCCGCTTGAGCGTCTATACATTAGTTCCCCGAAGCCTTTCTTGAGTTCGACATGTGTTTAAAAGATCCAAAGTACTTCATTGATGCCCCAATGTACACCATGTTTTACTCTCTGCCGAGTCGTATATAGCAAGGTTGCTGTGTGCCGTTCAAAATTTTAGCTGCCCTTTCGGGTTTTCAACTCAAAATCCCTTTGGTCACAAGGCGCCCTTTGCGGGTTTTCACCTTGGCCTCTCTATTTTTTTTATTTTTTTTTGAAAATTCAAGGCGCCCTTTGCGGGTTTTCACCTTGGATTCTTTTCTCCTTTAGACAAATTACTTTTTGACTGAGTCTGAGTTTACCGGATTGGGTAGGCTCTTTCCATCCATTTCTGTTAAAATCAATGCACCGCCAGAAAAAGCCTTCTTCACGACGTATGGCCCCTCCCAATTTGGCATCCATTTTCCTCTAAAGTCCTTCGGAGTGGGAAGGATTTTCTTTAGCACAAGGTCCCCCTCATGGAATTCCCTTGGACGAACCTTTTTATCATAAACTCGCATCATACGCTTCTGGTACATCTGACCATGTCGGATAGCTTTCAGCCTCTTTTCCTCAATCAAGTTTAGCTGGTCATATCGAGACTGAACCCATTCAGCTTCATCTAACATTATCTCTGTTAAAATTTGGAGAGAAGGTATTTCTACTTCAATAGGTAAAACTGCTTCCATCCCGTAAAGTAACAAGAACGGAGTTGCCCCAGTAGAAGTTCTAACAGATGTTCGATAGGCCAAGAGTGCAAACGGTAGCTTTTCATGCCAATCCCTATAAGTCTCAGTCATCTTTCCCACTATTTTCTTAATGTTCTTATTGGCAGCCTCTACTGCCCCATTCATCTTTGGACGATAAGGTGAAGAGTTGTGATGCTTGATTTTGAATTGGTCGCAAACCTCTGCTATCGTTTTGTTGTTCAAATTCAATGCATTGTCGGATATGATCCTCTCAGGCATTCCATACCGACAAATGATTTCCTTCTTCAAAAATCGACTTACAGCTGACTTAGTAACATTTGCGTAAGAAGCAGCTTCCACCCATTTTGTGAAGTAGTCAATCACTACGAAAATAAACCGATGTCCATTCGAAGCTTTCGGCGATATTGGTCCGATGACATCTATGCCCCACATGGAAAATGGCCATGGAGACGTCATGACATGTAAGGGTGAGGGTGGTACATGAATTTTGCCCCCATAAATCTGACACTTATGGTATTTTTTGGCATAGTTGATACAGTCTCCTTCCATAGTGGCCCAGTAATAGCCAAACCTCATGATTTGTCTTGCCATTGTGAACCCATTTGCATACGTACCACATACACCTTCATGAACCTCTTCCAGAATTATCTTGGCTTCCACAGCATCGACACATCTCAAAAGTACTTGGTCTTTTCTTCTCT
This sequence comes from Gossypium anomalum, assembly GCA_025698475.1. Classification (NCBI taxonomy): domain Eukaryota; kingdom Viridiplantae; phylum Streptophyta; class Magnoliopsida; order Malvales; family Malvaceae; genus Gossypium; species Gossypium anomalum. Next base: position 10,456,423 of record CM046961.1, read on the forward strand.
TGTACAGAACATCCCCATCCAAAACATAGTCACAAGCTAACCTTCTCAGGGTTCGTTTGTCATTTTCGGATGCCTGTGCTGGATATTTACGATCTCTTACATATCGCAATATATCCTGATACCAAGGATTGTCATCCTTTTTTTCCTCTTCAAGGTTACAATAGCTAGCTGGAAATTCATAGACACTCATTTGAATTGGTCCCATCTCTTCCTCTTTGTTTGCCTTAATCATTGAAGCCAAGGTTGTAAAGCATCTGCCATCTGATTCTCATATCGTGGGAGATAGTTGAAGGTGATGTCATCGAACTCTCTTAGTAACCCCAAAACTACCATTTGATAATTGATCAATTTAGGGTCTCTTGTCTCCCACTCACCTCTTAGCTGATAGATTACCAACGCAGAATCTCCATATACTTCTAGGGTTTTTATGCCTCTTTCTATGGCTGCTTGGAGCCCATGATGCATGCTTCGTATTCAGCCATATTATTTGTACAGTCAAAATCCAACTTACACGTGAACGGGTAATGGTCGCCATTCGGGGATACCAAGACTGCCCCAATTCTATTTCCGACTGCATTAGAAGCCCCATCAAAATTTAGCTTCCATGGAGAATCTTCAGTTGCTGCTATACACATTAGCTCCTCATTTGGAAAATCAAAATTCAGTGGCTCGTAATCCTTTAAAGCTCTACTGGCCAAAAAGTCTGCCACCGCACTTCCTTTGATAGCCTTCTGACTTACGTAGACTATATCTGGCCATTCTTCCATTTAGAGCCGTTGATTCCATCATGTATTTTAATGGATCTAGTTTTGAGATGAGCCAAGTAGTATGGTATAGCATGTACTGTCTTAATCTCCGTGTGGTCCAAATCAACGCACAGCACAATTTTTCGATTGGCGAATATCTCATTTCACAGTCAGTGAATTTCTTACTGAGATAATAAATTGCCTTTTCCCTTTTCCCTGACTTGCCATGCTGACCAAGCACACATCCCATAGAATTGCTGAACACTGACAAGTATAGTATTAACTGTTTATCTGGACTAGGTGGAGATAACACTGGAGCATTCAACAAATACTGCTTGACTTTCTCAAAAGTATTCTGGCATTCCTCATCCCAAATACCTTGATTGTGCTTTCTGAGGAGGCGAAAGATAGGATCACATTTCTCCGTCAATTATGAAATGAACCGAGCAATGTAATTCAACCTTTCTAGGAATCTTCGAACTTCTTTTTGAGTACGTGGCGGAGGCAACTCTTGTATGGCTCTGACCTTGTCTGAGTCAACTTCAATTCCCTTTTCACTGACTACAAAGCCTAATAACTTCCCCGATCTGGCTCCAAAGGTGCACTTTGCTGGATTGAGCTTCAACTGAAATTTCCTCAACCTTAAGAACAATCTTCTCAAGACCTCAATGTGTTCATTTTCTGTTTGCGACTTGGAAATCATATCATCAACGTATACCTCAATATCCTTATGCATCATGTTGTGAAACAAGTTTACCATGGCTCGTTGGTATGTTGCCCCTGCGTTCTTCAACCCAAACGGTATTACTTTATAACAAAAGGTGCCCCACAATGTTATGAAAGTAGTTTTATCCATATCCTCTGGATGCATCTTTATCTGATTGTATCCTGAGAAGCCGTCCATGAAGGAGAACAACAAATATCCCGCTGTGTTGCCTACTAAAGTGTCGATGTGTGGCAGAGGAAAATTATCCTTTGGGCTTGCTTTGTTTAGATTTCTGTAATCAATGCACATTCGTACCTTCCCGTCCTTCTTAGGGACAGGTACAATATTAGCTACCCATTCAGAGTACTTCACTTCCTGCAAGAAACCTGCATCAAACTTCTTTTTGACCTCATCTTTTATTTTCAGGATAATGTCTAGCCGTATTCTTCGTAACTTCTGTTGGACCGGTTTACATTTTTGTCTTATCGAAAGACGATGTACTATAATGTCAGTACTCAATCCGGGCATATCCTGATAAGACCATGCAAAGATATCCTTGAATTCCTGAAGCAACTCAATCAAACTACGCCTTGTGTCATTAGCAATCAGTGTTCCAATTTTCACCTCATTCCCTTCCTCTAGGGCTATATTCTCTATTGCCTCCTTTTCATGTGGCATGATTTGTTTCTCCTCCTGTTTTACCATTCTTAATAGATCTACAGATACGTCACAATCTTGAACATCTTCAAAATCCTGAGGCTCCTCTAAACACATGTGTTGCTTACAAGAGAAATCAAGAGTGGCAGTATTAGCGCTCATATCATTGATATCTAGAGACCTGTGAGGGGTATGAAAGAATATACAAAGAATGAATGAATTTAAGAATGATCATTTATGTGCTATGAATAAAAGAATAAGAGTTGTTAGAATTTAAAGGACTATTGGTTGATAAAAATGAAGCAATACTCTTTTAAATTGATAAAAGCTATGTTTTATTTGAATAATAATATATGAACATAAGCCTATTTTCACAAATGTAATCTTACTACTCCTAGGCCCTAGAGTAATAAACATGTTTCGAGAATTACTCAAAAAATTTCTAAAGACTACAGGAAGATCCTCCGCATGATCCAATTGTTCGAGAGAGCTCCCCGGTTCGTAAGGGGGCGATGCCCCAAGGTTTTCTGTCCTAACCACTCACTATGTACAACATTAATTTCATGACTCTCTTCTACCAGCAACCCTCCTGACTTAAAGGTTTTGGATATAGGTGGGAATGTCATCATTTCCCACTCTACTTCTCCTCCGTTCAAACGAGTCTTCCTTCTTGCTTGACGCTTTTCCATCTCCTGTCTCTTGTGTTTATGGTCTGGCTTAAAACCCAAACCAAAATGATCCTTCTTCTCCATCAATTTTGGGACTTGAATCCCATCTTGTAACTGTTTTCCTAGTCTTTTTCCTAGCAATGCTCCTTTCCCCATCATTATTTGCAGGGCTATCCTTGTTGCTCTAGACATTCTGGGAACCGGCACCTCACTTCCCTCCGAAATGAAGGTAGCATTAACAATTTCCAAGGAACAAAAAGATCACTCGATGGCCTCCTCATTTGTCTCCACATAAGGGGCTTTACTGGTGACAGCTGCTATGATGTCCTCCTCTGCATCGATGGTTATCAAACGTCCATCTGTCACCAACTTCAATTTTTGGTGCAGTGAAGAAGGCACCGCTCCTGCCGAGTGTATCCATGGCCTCCCCAACAAACAATTATAGGAGAGCTTGATATCCATTACTGAAGTCAACTTCGTGCGTGTATTTGGTCCAATCTCCGGAGGGATGTCAATTCGTCCGTTACTTTCCTTTCGCCCATCAAAGGCTTTTACCACATTGTGACATGCCTTCATATGCGAATCATCAATGGGCAACCTATTCAAGGTGGATAGCGGCAGGACATTCAAAGCAGAACCATTATCCATAAGTACACTTGGAAGTGTGTATCCCTTGCAACGAGTGGTGATGTGCAAAGCCTTAGTTGACCCTATGCCCCCAGGTGGAATTTCATCATCATTGAAGTAGATGAAATTATCAGCACAGATGTTATTTATCAACCGGTCCAATTTATTGACAGATATATCGTGAGTGACATATGTCTCGTTGAGCACCCTCATCAACGCTTCCCGATGTACTTCAGAGCTTAACAATAAGGCTAAAACCGATATGCGTGCTAGTTGCTTATGCAACTGCTCGACCACACTGTACTCACTATGCTAAAGGAACTTTAGAAATTCCTTAGCCTCCTCCTCCCTCACTGGCTCGTTAACAAGTACTTCGCTCTTTTTCTTTTTTTCTGCCTCTACACTTTTGGATTTTGTGGGCTCCACTCTGACCTTCCCTGTATCATAACGTTTCCCACTCCACGTATAGGAACCTTCAATTTGTACATCTTGGATGTGTTGGCTACATTTCCTTCCTCCTAGATCTTGTCACGCTCTGATCATAAACTCCATGGTACCTTCTTACTATCCTTGTAAGGGAAAAGAGTAGGTGCATGGATAATGACTTTGGGGGCTGCTGGTGTCCCCACTTCATTATTCCCTGTCAGGGAGATAACAATCATTGGTTTGCTGGTTCTTTCTTTGTTCATTTTCCAAAGACACATTGCTTGCTCTCACTAGAGCTACCTTCATAAACCTGTAGCTCTTTATTGTCTATAAATCCTTGCACCAAGGCCTTGAATTTCTCGCAATCTTCACGGAACTCACCGTAGTCGCACGTTCTTTCTTTCGTGTTTTTAGAGGTCAACATACCTCTCTTCATCATTTCCTCCCAGATTACCCTCATAGGCATCCTTATCTCATTAACATTTTCTTTTTCCCTCTTTCCACCGGCTTCACCAATGGTATTTACTTCTTGATTGTCATGGTTCGGCAAGGGATTCTCGGTATTTGAGGTACTCTCAAATTTTAAAACCCCATTCTTGATCAACCTCTCTACGGCTTTCTTGAATCTAGTACAATTCTCGATTGAGTGCCCCGATATTCCAGCATGATACTCACATCTGGCATTTGCATCATACCATTTAGGATACGGAGGTTGTAATGGTTTTAAATGGAAAGGGGCTATAGCATGCACATCATATAGATTTTGATAGAGCTCCTTATACGTCACAGGTATATGTGTAAATTGCATCCTCTCATGCCTAGTGTTGGATTCCTGCTTTTGAGAGCCTTGTTGCCCAACTGTGGCTACTTTGGGTCGCTAATCAGGATCGCTTTTGAGTTAAAACCACTTGTATTGTTTACCTCGTTGTCTTTTCTTCTTGGGGCTGATCTTTTGGCTACGTCCCCCTCAATTCTTCCCCCTCTTATGGCATTCTCTATCATCTCTCCTGCCATAACTATGTCCGCAAAACTTTTAGTAGTGCTTCCAATCATATGAGTAATAAATGGGGCTTTCAGAGTATTAATAAAAAACATAGTGGTCTCCTTCTCCAACAGTGGTGGTTGAACTTGCATCGCTACCTCTCTCCACCTCTGTGCATATTGCCTAAAATTCTCATTAGGCTTCTTCTCCATGTTTTGCAGGGTAATCCTGTCAGGGGTCATGTCTGTTACATGATTGTACTGTTGCATGAAGGCTTGTGCAAGATCCCTCCATAAACTTATTCTAGCCCGGCTCAACTGATTGTACCATCTGGCTGCCGCTCCTATCAAACTATCCTGAAAACAATAGATCAACAGTTGATCATTGTTTACATACCCCGTCATCCTTCTGCAGAACATTGTGATGTGGGCCTCTGGGCAAGTAGTGCCATTATACTTCTCAAATTCTGGCAATTTGAATTTGTGAGGTAACACTAGGTTTGGGACCAGACTTAAGTCCTTAGCATCAACCCCATGATTATTGCCAGTACCTTCCAAAGCCTTGAACTTTTCTTCTAACCATCTGCAGCGTTCATCTAATTGCCTTGCAGCTTCAGCCTTCAAATCCTTCTTTTCCACCATATCTAGATCGGGAACAAGAGGATTTGTAGGATTGTCACCCATATTAAACCCTGAACCAACCGGGAAATTCACATGGACACCAGCATCAATTGGCCCATGCTGAGGTCTCACCGTAGTAGATTGCCTTCTAGGAGGCGCCTCAGTTTGCAATGGTACATGCGGCTGTGTAAAACCTAGAGGAGGACCCTCATTTTCCTCTTCAGTGATGGCCATAGGAGCCTTTCCCTTATCAGTGGTCCTCAGTAACTGAGCCATTTCGGCCATCATATTCCTCTCAGCTTCCATCATTTGCTCCCTCATCTCATTCTGCATTTTAGCCAACTGCTCTTGCAACTGGTCTTGCATATCCTTTTGCAACTGCTCAAACCTTTGATCCATATTCTTAGTTTTAGTGCGAGTGCCGTAAGGATGTATGATTTCCAAATTTTCTTTTCTACCTTTATAAAGAAACTTTAACTAATTAGGGTTTTTCTATAACCTTGAATACATATGATATGATGTAATGCAAATGCATGAATGCAACAAAGGCATCAATCTTGATTCAATCTCATTTAGAAAACTTTATTTAGAAAAAGAATATCTTTACATATAAATGGATTACAAGTACGCTTTCGCCCTAATGCCCAAAGTTTTAACTCTATCTAATAAAAGGGCTAACTCTCTTCCTATGTCTGACGACGACCCACACATCAAACTCAATACATCGGCTCAAATCATGCCAAGTCCTGCACATATTCAAAGAACCTCTAGAACTCACAGGCTATGGCTTCTCCCATGACATGATCCCTTTCTAACTAACACCTTTAGACTGATGAAGCTCTCCCTTTAGATAATCTCCTTGCGTCTCGAGTTGCTCGATCCGAAGTTTACCTTCCTGCAATGTTGTTTCCAAATCTTCAACTTTTCTCTTTAGCTCTTTCAGCTCGACCGTAGAATCATGGTTGCGATGCCAACGAAGGGATCTTCCAAGCTCAGTTATTTTAGACTTCAACCCTTTATTCTCTTCTTCTAATGCCAAGTTCCATGATTGTATTTCCTAAAACTTCTTTTCCCAGTACTCAGCTCTAGCCTTTCCTTCTTGGACCTCTTTCTGCAACTGATCTGAAGACCCTCCTACTTTCGCTCTTCTCAAGGATACTTGTGCCTTTTTGTAGTGTTCCTTCAAATCATCTCTATCCTCTTCAATTTTCCTGTTTTCCTTTCTTTCTTTTTCGACCTCCATCTTCTAGACATCGATATCTAAACTCAAATACATCTTTTCTTCTTCGATCTTGGCTATCCTTTTCTCAAGCTCCAAATTTTCCTCTCAAATTCTTGCTTCATAATTTCCAACTTTGAGGACATCACTTGCAGATATTCCTCCATCGATCGAGCTCCTTCCATATTTGGCTCAGGAATATTATCATTGATCCTTCTACCTCTCCATTCAACATATTCTGGAGTCGTAGCTGGGCCAATAGCTACTCCTTTCAACCGACACGTCTTGTTCCAAGCGCTAGAGATCTCACTAACCCTTTTCTTGTAATCGGCTCCTCTATATGTAAACTCACTTTGAGTTAGCCCATGAGTTGCTGGCACGAACTGCCTCAAACCGAATTGCCTCAACACGAGTAAGGGGGCATAACCAATGACACCCCAAATTCCCAATAAAGGGACCCAATCGAAACTGCCGTAACGGTAAAGAATCTCACCAGGAATCATCCACGGAGCTCTCCACTCAACATCTTTCGACTGAAGATTTTGAAGTAGTGCAATCCAATTTTCCTCTGGAACATCAACTCTCCTAGTTGAAGCGATTATGTCCTTCAGCGGTGAGTAATCCTCAAAGAAAACCTGACATACGACCTTATCTATCAACCGAAAATGACTATAGAACCAAGTTAGAAGCAATTGTGCACAACCAACAAACCTGCCTGCACTAGCTTTCCTACATGTGCCTAAGGACCTGAATGTCTCTGCCAAAATTGCAGGGATAGAAGTGACCCTCTTACTGAATCTATGGAAAAGATCCGTGGTTGCCTCATCCACATATCCCAAAGTCCTAGGGAACACCATCAATCCGTACAAACTTAAGGCAAAAACATCTACCCTCTTTGCTTCATCAGGGTGTGTCAAAATCAGACCCTTCAAAGCATCCCATGAAATGCACTTGCACTCGCCCTTCTCTTTAATTCTGGCAGTAATCCACTGCTCGCTCATCCCTGTAATAGCCATCAATTTCTTCCAAAAGGTAGAGACATTAACAGCTCGAGAATAGATTCTATCAACCTGGAACCTGGGACAACGTAACAAGGCAGTGTACTCCTCTACGGTAGGCACCAAGTCTACCTACCCAAAAGTCAAGCAACTGTACGCTGGATTCCAAAACTGAGCGAGGGCTCGGAACAAGCGCTCATCTATTTGAACATCGAGCAAGTAAGGTAAGTCTCGTGTAGTTACCGTAGAATAAGCTCGCTAGTCTCGTTGCCCCATTGATCCCAAATCTCCTTAAGCTCTTGAAGATTATTCTCAGTAACAACGATCGAGTATATCCTGACACTCCGACATATGTCCCATGACTATACTATCTCCTCTTTTTCTAACCGAGTTTGCTCGGACCATCTATGGACGTTGGCGTTGCCCTCCACTCTATCAAGAAGTCCGTTCTCCATAATAAAACTCTCTAATTTAGACACTGACCGTGAATCGATACCTTTGTAAATGCAAAAATGTCATGCACACAACTGCAAAGAAATAGTCAGTATCACATGATATCAATAAATCTCAACAATAATTCATAAGGATAATATCTAAAGTTTAACACTAACTAAGTTGGACTCTTACGATTTTTTCTATATGAGGTTGGTTCTAAAGTTTGAGGTACCTGAACCAGCAGATTCCTCAATCCTCACCCATTATAGGCTCATTTGAATCGAGTTCAGTTCAGGGGAATACATTTCCCTATGGCTACATGGAGATGAAAATCTCACGAAACCATAGGTACGGATGTATCCCGAAAGTGATCCACTATCCTGCACGGAGGCAAAAACCTCACGAAGGCGTAGCTTCTGACTCCCACTTAAGGGTGTGACCACAACGGTCATGCAAATGCAATGCATATTAGAATATAGCAACACATGCAATAATACAAACACATGTAATGCAAAGAGGATTAAATTTTAAAATTTTTAATTTCTGACATTAAGACAAGAGATAATCAATTACACGGCTTGACTCTCTTAAACGTCCCCAGTGGAGTCGCCAAGCTGTCAAAACCATTTTTAAAATCGAGTTTTAGAAAATGGAAATCGACTTTAAGAAAAACGAAAACGGGAGTCGCCACCAATCCTTTTAGGTGTGATTGGATCACCTTTAAAACATTTTGTTTTAAAATTGTTGGTTTTGGTCTACGAAATCAAAAGAATGGGTTGGGGAGTCGGTTATGTACGAGGAAGGGTTAGCACCCTCGTAACGCCCAAAAATTGGTACCTAATTAATTATCAAATGTCTTTAAAGTCGGAAATAAGAAATTTTAAGATGCAATCCTCTTTTAATATTTTTTACTTGGAAAATTGGAGCTCATTTGTATCAAAATGTTGACATTGGGTTAGTCTTTTGGAAATCCTTATCTTGAAACAACACAACGCCATATCCAATAAGTTAGGACATGTTGTTTTGCAATCCCAAGATAATTTGCTTATATTTTAAAAACCTTTAAAAACGTAGAAGGGTACTTGATTATTTGAACTCAACGAGAAAAATCGCAACCCAATAAGTTAGGACACTACTTTTTCGAAATTTCCAAATATCATGTATTGCCTTTATTTTAAAAAAACTTTGGAGCCCCTTTTACATAGGGAATTGTATTGCATTATAAATCATGCCTAGTAACGTAATATTGTAACAAGTAAATAATACATGCATTTAATCAAAATGATGGCAATGATATAAAGAATAATACATATAAAGCAAATATTACAATATGCATACAAAGAAATATAACACGTGTTAAGAATGAACAAATATACAAACATACAAAGTAATAATTAAGTAATGCATGATATGCAATAAGGAGAAATGTTATATCAATGTACAAGTTCATGAAATGCAATATCAAATAATAGATGAAATAACATTTAACATATAGTATATACAAAATAAAATTCAATGAAATGAGTTATTATTAACAAAGTATACATATAACACAAATAAAGACACGATATTTAATAATAATTCTTGAAATAGTATTTGCTATACAATATAAAACATTATAATATTTATAAAAGAATAACAATTATATATAAAATACATTGAGTTTTTCTTAAAAAAAAGAATAAAATATGTGAAAGATTTTATAAAATAACACATAATGTAACAACATTATTTTTAAATAAAATAATACATAATAAATAAATAGTTAATAATTATATATATATAGTATGAGTTAAAAAAGTTTAATTTACAAACCTTAAAATTTGAAATAGTATAATGAATAATATAAACATAAATAATATAGTCGATAATGTATGATACACGTAACATATGTAGGGAAAAAAAAGTAATAGAAATAAAATAAACGCTAAAAATAACTTAGAAATATAATAGACATAATATAAAATAATGAGAATTTATATATAAAAAATAATATGTATAAATAATATAATAATATAAGTAAAAATAAAATAATGATATAAAATAATAATCTGTTAAAAATAATAGATAACATAAATAATTATATGGTAAAATGGTCTTATAGTATAAAAAATATAAAATAGTATATGGAATATATATATAATAATAATAAATATATAAGGGCTAGATTTAAAGTTTAGTAAAGTTATTGGGCGAATTTAAGAGAAATAAACTGAATTAAGGTCTCAATTGAAACGCGCGTAAAGCAAAAGGACTCATTGGGCAAATTGCCCCATTCCCAAAACGGCTGCGTTTTAATCTTGGACTTATAGCAGTTGCTGTAGGGACTAAATCAAAATTGAAACAAAACAATAGTGCCGAATTATAAATAAAATAGAGCGTAATTAATTGTAACAAAGATTAAGAGGACTAACTGAGCAATTATCCCTTTTAAAACAAAACACGCGGATCCCTCCGGGTAATAGGGTCAACGCGTGGATCCAATCGTTTTAAAACGACACCGTTTTATGTAGGCTATATAAGTCATATTTCGACTAAAAAAACACTTAGAAGCCTGCTGAAAAAAAAACTCAGAGAAATTCTCTGAAAGAGAGAGGGAGGAGGGGACTCTCGACTCGCCTCCGTCGGCCACACTTGATCCACGCAGTGCGCATACCACTAAGAACCACCGTACACGGTGGCTAGGGTTTGAAAAATCCTTCCTTTCGCTCCTCGTTCGTTAGGTAACCTCCTCTCTTTTCTCTTTTTTTAAAAATGTACTATTGTATATATATATACATATAATCATTCAGATGTTTCAATACTGACAATAAAAAATGAAAGGCAAAAATATGAAAACAAAAATCACCTTTGAAACTGTTTATATTCGTTCTCCTGTATTTGTATCTGTTTTTTTATTTTTCTCCTCGTAATCGTTACAAGGGTTACAAAGGCTCTTTATAGCCTACTGATTTGTTACATAAGGAAAGAAATCTCTGATTTCTTGTCTATTGTATCTTTGGCCATTATCTGCTAAGTTTCCTTTTCGTTTTGTAGGTACCCCGATAATCTTGGCGTTAACGGTGGTACCAAAACCAGAAGGGAGACCTGAGATCGCGGTGCTGGACGGTCGCAAGGGGGACGAGCGCATTGATGGCGCGTCAATGCATTGATGGCCACGATCTGGGGAGTTGAGCCAACGCTCCCCGAAGTTTCCAGAACCTATTGCGGCGCTGTAGGGAGAGAGAGAGAGCTAGGGTTAATTGGGTCTAGTTTAGGTCTAGGTCTGTAACGGGTATTGGGTTGTATTTAATTTTTGGGCCTACGGGTTTGTGGGCCATGGTATTTGGGTCCTGTAAAGGCTTAAATGGACTGTTTAAATAAACATTCTATTTATTTTAAAGCCCAGTCAAATTTGGGTTGTTACAGCTACCCCTCTTTGCTCATTGCTATGTAATAGGAATCGAGCAAAGACTCATAGAAAAAACCAAATTTGATTGGCCTTATGGTATTCAACCTTTTTTATGACTGCCATACTGATGTCTTCAATCTGCTCATTGCCGAACATAGAGATGTTGAATATGCCTCTTCAATTTGTAGGGGTGCAGAATCAACTTGAATCCGTTTGAGAATGTTTGAGAGTTATATTTGCCATGTCCTCGATTTGTCCCTTGTAAGCACAAGGATGCCAAACCATCTTGAGTTTGTTTGAGAACATTTGAGAGTCATATCTGCAAGGTCCTCGATTTGTTCCTTGTAAGCACAAGGATGCTAAACCATCTTGAGTCTGTTTGAGAACATTTGAGAGTCATATCTGTAATGTCCTCGATTTGTTTCTTGTAAACACAAGAATGCCAAACCATCTTGAGTCTTGTTTGAGAACATTTGAGAGTCATATCTGCAATGTCCTCGATTTGTTCCTTGTAAGCACAAGGATGCCAAACCATCTTGGATCTACTTCAGTATAAACATCTGAAGCCTAGATCTGCTATACTGAGAACATCTGAGAGTCAAATCTACTATGTCCTCGATTTGTTTCTTGTAAACACAAGAATGCCAAACCATCTTGAGTCTGTTTGAGAACATTTGAGAGTCATATCTGCAATGTCCCCGATTTGTCCCTTGTAAGCACAAGGATGCCAAATCATCTTGGATCTGCTTCAGAATAAACATCTGAAAGTTAGATCTGCTATATTTGAGAACGTCTGATAGTCAAATCTGCTATGTCCTCGATTTGTTTCTTGTAAACATAAGAATACCAAATCATCTTGGATCTGCTTCAGCATAAATGTCTGAAGTCTAGATCTGCTATCTTCAATTTGTTTCCCATAAGCATAAGGATGCCATGTTAAAATCTTTGATCTTCATTGTCCCCTAGAGGACATGACCTGTAGAATGAGTATGTGCCTATGCCTAAGTATGCTATGATTGAAATGAGTCGAATGTCCTTAACATGTTATGATGCAAAGTGCTCTGAATATGACCCCTATCTCAAGTGCCATCATTCATTCCTTCATTTGTCTTTCTTTTCTCAAAATTTTATTCTTACTCAACTTGTAGGCCTTCCTCCAATACTATGATCTACTGAGGATGTCTGTAAGAATTGAATCATCTATTTCTTTTTGGACTGAAAGAAAGAAATCCCTCGAGTTCTTTCATCCCTTACTTACGCGAATTTCTCGAACAATTGTCCTGTTTTAGTTTCTTGCATTATCTAGAAATTCCAAAGTAATGTGCAAAACTTTGTTTGTGAAAATATTTTAGTTCATCTATCATTATGTTAATGCAACATACTTTAAAAATATCGGAAGATGAGTAAATCTTTGAGAATAATTGGATTCGAATTGTTAACAGTACAAAGGAAATAAGTCTGATAGCATATCTTTAAGAAGAAATAGAATCTAAAGATAGCAAACAGGATAAAAATTAGATGCTTTAAATATCGCCGCTTGAGCGTCTTTACATTAGTTCCCCGAAGCCTTTCTTGAGTTCGACATGTGTTTAAAAGATCCAAAGTACTTCATTGATACCCCAATGTACATCATGTTTTACTCTCTGCCGAGTCGTATATAGCAAGGTTGCTGTGTGCCGTTCAAAATTTGAGCTGCCCTTTCGGGTTTTTAACTCAAAATCCCTTTGGTCACAGGGCGCCCTTTGCGGGTTTTCACCTTGGCCTCTCTATTTTTTTTTTTTTGAAAATTCAAGGCACCCTTTGCGGGTTTTCACCTTGGATTCTTTTCTCCTTTAGACAAATTACTTTTTGACTGAGTCTGAGTTTACCGGATTGGGTAGGCTCTTTCCATCCATTTCTGTCAAAATCAATGCACCGCCAGAAAAAGCCTTCTTCACGAAATCAATAGTGTCGAATATTATAAGTAAAAAATAATATGTATAAATAATATAATAATATAAGTAAAAATAAAATAATGATATAGAATAATAATCTGTTAAAAATAATAGATAACATAAATAATTATATGGTAAAATGATCTTATAGTATAAAAAATATAAAATAGTATATGGAATATATATATAATAATAATAAATATATAAGGGCTAGATTTAAAGTTTAGTAAAGTTACTGGGCGAATTTAAGAGAAATAAACTGAATTAAGGTCTCAATTGAAACGCGCGTAAAGCAAAAGGACTCATTGGGCAAATTGCCCCATTCCCAAAACGGCTGCGTTTTAATCTTGGACTTATAGCAGTTGCTGTAGGGACTAAATCAAAATTGAAACAAAACAATAGTGCCGAATTATAAATAAAATAGAGCGTAATTAATTGTAACAAAGATTTAGAGGACTAACTGAGCAATTATCCCTTTTAAAAAAAACGCGCGGATCCCCCCGGGTAATCGGGTCAACACGTGAATCCAATTTTTTTAAAACGACACCGTTTTATGTAGGCTATATAAGTCATATTTCGACTAAAAAAAACACTTAGAAGCCTGCTGAAAAAAAAAACTCAGAGAAATTCTCTGAAAGAGAGAGGGAGGAGGGGAACTCCGACTCTGGCCTCCGTCGGCCACACTTGATCCACGCGCACATGCGCGCCACTTCCTAAGAACCACCGTACACACGGTGGCTAGGGTTTGAAAAATCCTTCCTTTCGCTCCTCGTTCATTAGGTAACCTCCTCTCTTTTCTCTTTTTTTAAAAATGTACTATTGTATATATATACATATAATCATTCAGATGTTTCAATACTGACAATAAAAAATGAAAGGCAAAAATATGAAAACAAAAATCACCTTTGAAACCGTTTATATTCGTTCTCCTGTATTTGTATCTGTTTTTTTATTTTTCTCCTCGTAATCGTTACAAGGGTTACAAAGGCTCTTTATAGCCTACTGATTTGTTACATAAGGAAAGAAATCTCTGATTTCTTGTCTATTGTATCTTTGGCCATTATCTGCTAAGTTTCCTTTTCGTTTTGCAGGTACCCCGACAATCTCGGCGTTAACGGTGGTACCAAAACCAGAAGGGAGACCTGAGATCGCGGTGCTGGACGGTCGCAAGGGGGACGAGCGCATTGATGGCGCGTCAATGCATTGATGGCCACGATCTGGAGAGTTGAACCAACGCTCCCCGAAGTTTCCAGAACTGTTGCGGCGCTGTAGGGAGAGAGAGAGCTAGGGTTAATTGGGTCTAGTTTAGGTCTAGGTCTGTAACGGGTATTGGGTTGTATTTAATTTTTAGGCCTACGGGTTTGTGGGCCATGGTATTTGGGTCCTGTAAAGGCTTAAATGGACTGTTTAAATAAACATTCTATTTATTTTAAAGCCCAGTCAAATTTGGGTTGTTACACCTACCATTCTCTACAAAAGACATTGCTTTATGTTGCATAAGAGAGAGGCGACGAGTGAAGGAGGAGCAATTCACCCTATGTGGGTGGAGAGTCGTGAAGAGAGGAGGCAACTAATATACTATAGTGAGGAGCTGGAGAATCAAAGGAGAGAGAAAGAGAAGAGGAAAAAGAAGGTCGGTCTACCAAAGAATAGGAGAGGCATATTTTAAGTTTGACTACTCCATGCCATATGTCATCTTTTGATAGGTAGACACGTCATTCAATGGTTACTTATTAAGTTGGCAATGTGATCTAAGGTGACTAGATTGCAAGTAATATGGGTGATAAGTGATAGTTGTCTAACAAAATGGCTGGGTTATCAAGAGTGGTTGAGTGGTGTACCTGTAATTCTGACGAGATGTGTGTAGGATGAAATATGTAGACCAAGTGGTAGTATTTTTACCCACCAATGCCTTATATGCTATATTGCATGGGTTCAAATCCCACCAAACGCAAATGTTGAGATTTCCTTAGTGGGTGGTTGTGCCCCACTCACGGTCTGCCTTTTCAGGCACCTAACAAGATGTTTTCGCCCTATGAACCCTTACCTCCTTAAGCACTTGAGGTCTCAACAAAATCATTTTACAAACTTGTTCAGGCTCTTGACAAAGTCGGAAAACAAAACCCTATTTATGACAATATTAACTCGTTAAAATATTTGTTGACTCGCAACAAACAACAATTCAAATATTTCTAAAAAAATATATCTCATTTCAACTATTTATTACCCTTAAAACAATAGGCTACAATTATAAATTTTGCAAGCTCATGTTGGGGACAAAATTTTATATAATAGTATAGAAAATATACTTTTTTGTCAATTGAAAAATTCATAGTTTCATTTGATCTATTTAACCCTTTAATTAAATAGAAAAATTATATTTTTAATAAATTAAGTAATATAACAGAACTTTTAACTTTGGCTATCAAATTTATTTTAACTTTTTTCATCTCAACCTCGCCACAACATTATTTTTGACATGGACGTTGGTTAATCATATTTTAGAAAATAATAGAAGTGTGCCAAATCCGGTGTTTTCTCTCTCTCATCGTTCATAATACTATAGTTATAATCACAAGTACATGATGTGATGGAGAAAGCACAAAGTTCCAGAATGTGAAGATTGGTGGCCAACAAAGGTCAAGGTGCCAGGCAACTTCCTAACACTCGTTTAGTCATTTCATCTACCAAATCATCCTCATCTTATTCTATAATTTTGGTCTCGTATGTCTTGGCTTTTCATACAACAATAATTATAGACAATTTTGGTCTCATTCTGATGGACAATCATAAAGGTAAATTCATCCCTCTCACTAATGAGAGAATATAATTCAAGATTTATATCTAATTTACTTTCCATTTTTCGATCCTTAACGTTGTCGGCATACCAAAATATGTCCTTCGCCTTTCATTTTATTTATTAGATACCCAAATCTTCTTCTCGTGAATATAAAAAATGTCAAAGATACCTTAAAGGTTCAGTTGGAAGGCACATTTCAACACTTACTTCTCATTTGCTTCTTAATATTATAATATAAAAAATTTGTTTAATATATATGTTTTAACATCACAAAAAATTAGTTCATCATTTGATTGATAGATTGTTATTATTTTATTTAGTTAAAATGTTAATCAAATGTTATTTTATAAAATATTAATTTTGTTCTTAATGAAAAATTAAACTGTTAAAATATTAACTTGATTTTTTTACCATGAAATGATTTTTTTCTAAAATAACCATTTTCACTATTTACCAAAAAATATAAATAATTTTGTAATAAAAAAAAAGAATAAATTGACTAAAAAAATTCACTTTTTCTTCTTGTTTTACTAGATTTTTAAAACCCTGTTTTTTAAAAAAAATCATATAAGAATATGAATTGTACATTTTATTTTATTTTGATTTTTTTTTTAAAATATCAAACAATAAATAAACATATAACCTAAAAATCTAAATATACGAAGTTGAGAAAAAAAACACGTCTACTAAATATATCTTAAAATCATTCACATCAATACTTAGATTCTAATATTTTAAGGCTAAGCATATTAGAACCAATAACAAAATCAAGTATTTATGCCACTAATAATAGACTAAACATGCTAGAATTTGAATACTAATAATAGAAACCAATGCTTTGTCTCATGTTTTCAATAATATAGATACCATAATATTAGAATTATTTATCACTGAGGTATTCCCTAATCCACTTCAGCTTTTGATAAGTTGAAACACCGGAAAAACACAAGCATATCTCCAACATTTTTTACAATCTTTCTTGAAGCAACTATTACTTCATTTTTTTTTTCTCATCCTGTATATCTTGGCTTTTCAATTAAAGGAAGTTGAACATTGATATGCGTCTCATCTAAAGCTCCTAAGTAATTCGGTCACAATAATGAATGAATAATATAACAATTAGTAATATAAAATTCAAAATGAAATTACCTTTCATCCGAACATTCTTCTGTAATGGGCTCAGGTCTTTTAAATAAAAGATGATGAATTCGAAATTAAGACTTCATTAAAATGCCTATTGACTGACTCACCAAACCTACCAATTCAATCCTTACAAGTTCAATTCTTTATGTGGTGGGATAAGACAAAAAGAAATATAGCAACTTGTTCATCAATTTTCATATATTTGGACATCCTAAGTTGGTCAATACAAGTTTGTTCATCGTAATAATCAAGTGACCTAATTTCTTCGCTTTTCTTATGGTAATTTAGGTGATATTTTTCATGGCGGGTCTAGGACTTTACATAATAGTACTTGTAGCAATGACAATAATGATTCTATAGATTAATGCTAATAACTCGTATAAAGAACATAAAATAACTATTAATTTTTGCCCACATTCTTTGCTCCCTACTAAATGAAATCTTTTTCTATCATTTTTATTCAAAGTTAATTTAATTTTTGCACAATATATATACATGATGTAAATATATATATATATTTAATTTTCAAAAAATAATTTTATCATATATTTATATTTATATTATATATTATATATTCTGCAGTAAAAAAAAAATGCATATGTATATCAAATTTTTATTATTGATATATTATTATATGCTCCAACATATAATTGAAAAAGAGTAAAATAGAGTTAGAAGGTACATTCTAATACCAAAAATTTCAAATTCGGTTTTTTGTTTATATATTAATTTTCAATTTGGCTAGCAATTTATTTTTCGATTGCTCTAAAATACTTAGATTGAACAAAACCTTTAAAGATGAAAATATGAGTCAACTAATATTTAAATTGAATTCAACTAACGTTCAATACTTAAGAGATTTCTTGGGTTGATAACCGGTTCTCTTGCCCCTTTGAAACTTTCTTTTCCTAGTGTCATTTGAATGATAGTGTTGAAGGTATGCAACTCACTACTAACCCTGTACCTTATAACGTATCTAATTTAAAAAATATATCTAATATGATTTTTAAAAAAAAACCCATATTATGCGAAAACAGAATAAAAATAAAAATAATCATTTATTAGAAACAAAAATTGATGAATAACGAGAAAGAGGCAAAGAAGAAAGAACCCAAAACAAAAGTCATCTTCTTCTAGCTCAGAACAAGGTTTCTCAACAACCACATTCTCTTCAATAGGGTTAGCAGCAGGTTCAGTAATATTTCTAACAAACTCATTAACAGCAGAAAGATTAGCATCTATATCAGAATCTTGTTCAACAAGTTTTTCAACAAGGGTAGTATAAAATATACCTTGTTGTACTGCTGCTTGAATCAAGGTTTCTGTCCATTCTTCTGAAATTGACTCATGCTCTAGAACCAGTGCATGTGCAAGAAGATCATTAGTTTTAGTTTTAGCCTTCTCAATTTTAGTCGAAGGCTTAATCGCATGATTAGGGTTCTCGCACCCTTGTTCTCTAGTTTTGGGATCATCAACATTGGTCTTTTCAATAATGGACTTTGTTGAAGATTAACCTGATTAAGCAATAAACAAGTAAAAAATAGCGAAAGAAATTGAGAATTTGAACACACAAATTTAACGTGAATGTCACACCCCAAAATTGAGCCTAGAAGTTTTGAGGGTAAATTAAGAATTTTGGCTCGAAATGGGTTCAAAAATTTTGAATTATGGTAACCCAAAATTATTTTCGACTATATCTTTTATTTTTGAAAATAATGCCGAAAATACCTTTAATTGTAAAATAAGGACTGTTTTGTAAAAGAGTTCAATTTAGGAGTGGTTTTAAAGCATTTTACCAAAATTTTAAAAATACTCTATTTTCCCCGTTTATCTTCACAAAACCCACGTTGGTTGTTCCGATTCTTTTTGTTTTGTCATCCATTGTCTTCCCAAACCCCCATTCATTCAATTTTGTTCTCAACCTTCATTCTTTTGATTTCTTTCACCCTCGTAACATTAAACCTCTTTAGAATTTCATAAAAACCATCAAAAACACTATAGATTTCTCTATTGTTTAACTTTTGGGTTTTTCATATTTTTGATCAAACACTCGGTTCTTCATCAACTAAAGTAACGATTCATTTTCTGTTAGTCTTAAACTGAGTTTTTACTCATTAAATCTCATGTTTTGAATAAAAGCCGAAAATTGAGTCGTTAATGGTGGATTTTGGGATTTTGGATAAAAACGTGGTTTCAATGTGTTTTTCAATTAATTTTGATATGAATAGAAGGTTTTTAAACCGAGCTTAAAGTTTCGTTAAAGATTTCTTAAGTTTTATTGGATTTTTATGAAAATTGTCATGATATGTCGAAAATTTTTAATACCATGAATTGAGTAGTTTTGCGTAATTCAAAGGTTGAGAATCAATCATAAGGGAAAAATTAGACGAATGGAATCAATTTTAGGCAAAAATATTAAGTATAGACCGAGATAATTGAGTTTCAAATTTGCTAATCAAAATTTCAGTTTCATGAGGAATATAGTTTAGGCTTGCGTTTTTTGTTGGTTTAGGTGAGTCTTTGGCTGCTAATGGATTGTGTATATTGTATGGCTATTATGTGTGAGGCATCAAAACGTTGGAGCCTTCTATGAGCAAGGCGAAAGGTAAGGAAAAGTTAGTTTAAGCTTTCGGCAATTAGGCGAAAGCATGATCGGTGAGTGTTTGGAATTGCTACTAGTAGACACGATTCATAATTTTAATTGGGAGCTTAGGAATAGCCTAAACCCTTATCCTAATTTCCGAGTATAAATTTTCTATTCCCCTTGATTTATTTTGACAAAATGTGTGATTATGTGAATAATTGTGGATTGAGTATTATGATGCGATATTGTGACATGAGATGTATGTGATGGATATTGTGAATTGTGTTGTGTTGTGGGCATGATACATATGCCAAATGACAGTGATAATGATATGTTAATAATTCAAATATGTAGCAGAAGTGAGTAGAATTTCGGCAAGTACATATGTGTTAAATTGTGGAATGTGTTATTATTATGAGAAGTAATATGTGAGAATACTTGTATGTGAAATATGATGTACTGATTTTAATGCACACATGTGGTCGGATATGTGATGGCTTAATAAAAATTATTGTGGCACTTAAAGTGCAATTAAATGTGAATTTGATAAGCATGAATTGTGTATAAGTTTGTGATGTAAATTGATGAATATGAACAGAGATGATGTGCATTAAATCAGTAATTAAATTTGTGTAATTGTGGATATTTTGGCCTTATGATCTCTTGAAACTGTTGGATATAGTTGGCATACCATAAGATTGTGAGTACTCACTTTTGTGTTTTTTTATTTGGGTAGTGAAGCCCTGGGACAAATTTGAAGAGATAAGGGAATGTAAGTGTAACAGCCTATTTTCAGTGAAATTGGAACAGTGGTTTCGGGACCACAAATCCGAGCTAAAAAGAAAATTTTATTTTAAAATTATGGCATGGTCTATATTATGATAGAAAGGTTGCATGAAAATTTTGATAAGAAAATTTTATTGATTTTGTAGTTAATTGAAAAAAAAAATGTATTTTCAGGCCTCCGTTTCGGTAAATCGGATTCGTAAATATTTTTAATAAATATTTACGAAGTTAATTGTGTGGTTAATTAGGTTTTGGATAGGTGAATTTGTTAAATTAGGAGCAATTGAGTGGAAGGACTAGATTGAACATAGGGTAAAAGTTGAATTATAGAATAGAGAATATTCAAGGGACTAAATAAGAAATTACACCATAAATTGACATGTGTGTGGTAAAAATAATTTCCATGTGTATAAATAATATACATATATTAGTAGCTATTATATATTTACTTATAATTTAAGTAAATATTATTATATTATTATATTATATTAATTAAATAAAGTAAATAAATTAAATTAAATTATGACAATTGTGTGGTAATAATAATGTAAATGTGTAATAAATACATATGTACATTTGTAATACATATATGTATTTATTTATTATAGATATTATAATATAATAATATAACTAAAATATAATAAACAAAAGAAAAAAAAAAGAAAGAAGAACAGAATAGAAACGAAAAAAAAAAAAACAGGCGAGAAAGAAAGAAAGAAAAGGAAGAAATTGGGGTTTAAGGTTTTAAGTTCAATTGGTAAGCCAATTTAGTTCCTTTTCTTATAATTTTGATGTTTTTGGAATCCTAGAATAAAATACTACTTAGTATATGTTGAAATTTTGAAAGTTAGTAGATTTTTGAACATGGTTTATGTTGAATTAATTGATGAATTAGGGGTTAAATTGATAGAATTTCAAGTTAGAATTAGGTAAAGGATTAAATTGAAGAGTAAATTAAAAGTTTTGTGTAAAAAGGGACTAATTTGTAAACTTGTAAAAATTTAAAGAAAAATTCTGAATTTTATGAAATATAAGTGTTGTAAATGTGAGATGTAAAAATCAAATAGGCTTGGAACAAGGATTAATTTGCATAGATATTAATTTCCAAGCCTAGGGACAAAAATGGAATTTATGAAAAGTTTAGGGGCAAAATAGTAATTTTGCCTAGAACATGAGTTGAATTCAAAAGAGTATGAAATATGTTGAATTGATGTTAAATTTATTTATATAGATCTAGAAAGATCGAAAAAGGAAAGTGATCATGGAAAAGAAAAGATATCGGATTAAAAGAATTTCGATTACAAGTTGCTATCGAGGTAAGTTCTTATAACTTGAATGAGTATGTAAATATGTTAATTTAAATGTTGTATTGTATTGTATATGATGTATGAAATTGAATATATGAATTATATAGATGTGAAATGAAAGAAATAATACATGTTTGGAAATTAATAAATGGGTGAAATTCCGTTTGAATATTGGTGATTGATGGATAATGAAAATTTCCCGAAATACATGAGGTTCTGCATGTGTTGCAGAAATGAATTGAGCTAGGATGGAAAAATCTGACAAAAGCCTTCTCGAGAATTAAAAGTGAATAGGATTTATTCATGATTCACTAGAAATATATAATGTGGATAGGATTTGTTCCTGACTCACTATGGTAACTCAAGGTGAATAGGATTTTCCCTAAAATGGTAATCCTGATTCGCTACGGTTACTTGATATGTAACTCGAGAGAGTACTTGATGATTTAACATCCTAAGGGCTAAATACTGGATATGAATTGACGATGTTGAAACCTCCTTTAAAATGATTATTTTAAAAAAAAACGGAAAAAAAAGGGAGTCGCCACCAATCTTTTAAAGTGTGATTGGATCACTTTATAAAACGTTTTGGTCTACGAGATCACGAGAAAATAGGTTTGGGAGACGGTTACGCACGAGGAAGGATTAGCACCCTCTAACGCCCAAAATTGGTACCAAATTGAATAATTTTGTCTTAATGTTAAAAGTTTGAAAGAATTTAGAAATAAGATCTCTTTTAAAACCGTAATAATTTGAGTTAAAAAGAATCAAGATTCCATTGCTTCAAAAGAATATAAACATCACATCCAGCATGATTGGACAAGATATTTTAAACTTTGGTAACTAAAATCATCTTGATATCTTCAAAACTTATTTAGAAGGATATTTTAAGAATTTAGACAAACGGAAAATCGCAACCCAGCGTGTTAAGGCACTATTTCCCGAATTTCTAACTACCAAAAACATTGCCTTATTTTTAAAATTCTTTTGGATCGAATGAAATATAAAAGTTCTTTAAAGTAATGATGCATTTAACATATTACCAAGGATCAATATAAATTAACCTACATAATACTTACTTTAACATTCTATGCATATATAATATAAAGGATAATGAACAATGGTGTAAATTACACAATATACGTTATCATTTTATGCATGGTCATAGATAACATAAATATACATGCATTATCGTTACATGCAAAATACAACGTAGAGCATAATGAATTCAACAATATAAATTGCATAATACATATATATATAATAATATTTCATGCAAATGTGTCTTAAATCAACATAAATAATTAATTTCCATGCAAATATGTAAAAACCATAACATAAAATAATAAATAAATCTATAAAAATTTAACTTACTAAAACAATACTAAAAAACAAAAATAGATAAGCAAATTATAACCATATAAAAATATAAATCAAATAAAATAAAAAAATAAAGATATTTAAAAACATTTAGGATAATATAAGAATAATAAAAGAGAACCCCTTTTTTAAAAAATGATATACATATACAAATCATATTATAGGATATAATAACCTAATATATTAAAATAATAATGATATTACATATTAATAATAAAAAATTAAAAAACATATATAATTAATAAGTAATAAAATAATATATATTTTATACTAAAATAAATGTAATGTAGGAATAATGTATGGTAAAATATATACATATAATAAAATTTATAAACAAAATATATAATACTATAAACTGTATGATAGATAAAATATAAAATAATAAAAATAATATAATAAGCAATTTTACATATAAAATATAGTAAAATAAATAATATATAAAGTAAAATGTATATATAATAAAAATTTATAAGAAACGTATAAATAAAAATAATATACATTATTTTTATATATAACCAATGTTTATAAAAATAAATAATACATATAGTATTTTAAAATAAATTAAATATATATAAAAAATACTAAAATCGAGTTTTATTAAAAATTAGGGCTAATTACGAATAAATAAAAAATTTTGGGCCTAATTGAAATACACATTAAAATCCGAGGGACTCACTGGGCAATTAGCCCCAATCCCTAAAAACGACGTCGTTCTCCAGAATAGATTTTAATGGCCATCGGGACTAAATTGAATTAAATATAAGAGGTTAGAGCCAATTTAAAATAAAAATAAAATGAAATCATAAATTTTAAAAAACAGAAGGATCGATTGGACAATTTGCCCATTTATCAAAAACAGGCGGATCCTCCCCGGGTCGTCGGGTCAACGCGCGGATCCTCTGTTGAAACGGTGTCATTTTAGTGCTTATTGAACTAAGCCAAAACGACACCGTTTTTGTAATACTATATATATCAAAACTGAACCCAAAATTCATTTTGTTATCAGTTTTTAAAAAAAAACTTTGAAATCCTCTGAAAGAGGAGAAAAGGGGAGCCCTTCCGCCTCCTGCCTCCCCTCCCCCATCGACTGCAAGCGCCACGCCAGCAGACGTGTCGCCGCCAGACACGGCGGTTGGAAGGCTAAAGGCCTTCGTTCCTCTCGGTGAATCACAGGTAATCTCTTCTCCCTCTTAACCTTAATCGTTTTTTTAAAATGATTTATATGCGTTGAGTAGAGAAAAAAAACATAACGAAATCACCTTTTTTAAGTAAACAACTGCTTCTTATTTATTTCTTCTGTGTATATATGTATGTATCTTTTTTGTATATGTAAAAAATCGGTCCTTGTTATAGTAAAATGATTCGGCTTTTATAGCCTCTATTTACAAGTTTGGTTTATTCCCTATTCGATTTCTTGTCTTGTTTGCTATGTTCTTCTTTCTCTTTTTGCAGGTGACGACGAGGAGACTAGCGATGATCGGGCACTGATAATGGCACACTGGCGTTGATTCGCGTGCCGATCACAGCGAGATATAGGGCCTAGAATCACGGCACTGATGGAGGCGTCGATTGGAGAGTGACGGTTGGAGTGCTTGCGGCCCTAGGGTTTCTGAAACCCTAGGCCTTCTATCTCCCGTTAACAGATTGGGCCACTTGGGCCCTGTGTATTTTGGGCAGCATTTGGTCTATAATATGGGCTTGGCTGTAATTGGGCACTGGGTAGTTTTAGGTATCTGGGCTAAGGGTTTTAAGCTAATCGGGTCTTGGACTGTAAATGGACTTTATAAATTTTTGTTTTTATTTTTATTTATTTACTTATTTATTTATTTCACGGGCTCGGGCAAATTTGGGCTATTACATTGCCTCTCTCTTGCTTTGTTATCTTGTAAATGTAAATAGAGCAAAGATTACAATAGGACTGAATTTGCCCGGCCCGACCAAGTCTCAAAATCTTGATCCTCATCTTCCTCGAAGGTATTCTAATTGCTTCAGGAATGTCAAATTGGTTATCTTCAACCTGCTTCTTGCAAACTCAGGAATGCCAAATCTGTTATCTTTGATCTGCTCTCTGACAATACAGAGATGCCAAATTAGCTATCTTTGATTTACTCTCTGACAATACAGAGACGCCAAATCTGCTATCTTCGATCTGCTCTCTGACAATACCGAGACACCAAATCTGCTATCTTCGATCTGCTCTCTGCCAATATAGAGACGCCAAATCTGTTACCTTCGATCTGCTCTCTAGCAATACAGAGATACCAAATCACTATCTTCGATCTGCTCTTTGACAATACAGAGACGCCAAATCTGCTATCTTTGATCTGCTCTCTAACAATACAGAGATGCCAAATCAGCTATCTTTGATCTGCTCTCTGACAATACAGAGACGTCAAATCTGTCATCTTCGATCTGCTCTCTGACAATACAGAGACGTCAAATCTGTCATCTTCGATCTGCTCTCTGACAATACAGAGACGCCAAATCTGCCATCTGTGATCTGCATTATCCCCTAGGGGACATAACCTGTATAGTGTGTATGTACTTATGCTTTTATGATTGAAATGAGTCAAAATTCCCCTCAATAGTCCTATTATAATGCAATATGTTATGAAAATGTTTCTTATCTCGGACGTCCTTACTCATTCAACCATCAAAATTCATCCTCAGAATATCAATCATACTCTGCTCCTATATTTTGAATCAGATTAGTCCTACTATGCCATTCTGCTGGAAACGATCCTCTCCTAAGATTGAATCATTTGAATTATCCAAACATTCTTTGGACTGAAGAAATTTCCCTGAATACCTTCGACCCTTACTTATGGGAATTTTTCAAACAATTGTTCTGTTTTAGTTTCTTGTATTCTCTAGCAATTCCCAGAGTAATATGCAAAACTTCATTTGTAAAAATATTTAGTTCATCAATCATCATTTCAATACAACATACTTTAGAAGACAAAGATCTGATCTTATGAATAGTTAAATAAATCATCAAGATATAACAAGAGAGTAATCTGAAAACCATTTTTGAGAAGAAAAAGAATCTAAAGATAGTAATCAGAACAAAAACTCGATGTCCAATATATCAATAATTGGGCTTCTGTATACAAATCCCATAAAGACCATTTTGAGTTTTAACATGTATTTAGAAAATCAAAAGTACTTTGTTGATGCCCCGGTATGTAACACACTCCACTTCTCGTGAAATCAAGTATAGCAAGGTCGTTGCATGCCTCTTGAAATTTGAGCAACCCTTTCGGGTTTTCAACTCAAAACCCATTTGGTCTCAAAGCGCACTTTGCGGGTTTTCACATTGGCCTCTCCATTTTTTTTTTCCGAAATCTCAAAGCGCTCTTTGTGAATTTTCACTTTGGATTCCCCTCCTTTTTAAACAAAGTATTTCTTGACTGAGTCTGAATTTACTAGGTTGGGTAAACTCTTTCCATCCATTTCTGTTAAAATCAGTGCACCACTAGAGAAAGCCTTCTTCACAACATATGGTCCTTCCCAATTCGGCATCCATTTCCCTCTAAAATCCTTTTGTATGGGGAGAATCCTTTTTAATACAAGGTCCCCTTCGTGGAATTCTCTTGGATGAACTTTCTTGTCATAGGCTCGCATCATTCGCTTCTGATACATCTGACCATGGCGAATAGCTTTTAGCCTCTTTTCTTCGATCAAGTTCAATTGGTCATACCGCGATTGAACCCATTCTGCTTCATCCAGCTTTATTTCCGACAAAATTCGAAGAGAAGGTATTTCGACTTCAATGGGTAGCACTGCCTCCATCTCATAAACCAACGAGAAAGGAGTTGCTCCAGTAGAGGTTCTGACGGACGTCCTATAGGCCAAGAGTGCAAATGGTAACTTATTATGCCAATCTCTGTAGGTTTCAGTCATTTTCCCCACTATCTTCTTGATGTTTTTGTTAGTAGCTTCCACTGCCCATTCATCTTTGGGTGTATGGAGACGAATTATGATGTTTAATCTTGAATTGGCTGCAGACCTCCGCAATTGTGCTGTTGTTCAAGTTTAATGCATTGTCTGATATAATCCTCTCAAGCATTTTATACCGACAAATGATCTCTTTTTTCAAGAATCGACCTACTGCTGACTTGGTGACGCTAGCATAAGAAGCTGTCTCTACCCATTTCGTGAAGTAGTCGATGACCACGAAAATGAAACAATGCCCATTCGAAGCTTTTGGTGATATTGGCCCAATGACATCCATGCCCTACATAGAAAAGGGCCATGGCGAAGTCATAACATGTAAGGGTGAAGGTGGTACATGAATCTTATCCCCGTATATCTGTCATTTGTGACATTTCTTAGCATAGCTGATACAATCTCCTTCCATAGTAGACCAATAGTATCCAAACCTCATAATTTGTCTTACCATCGTAAAGCCATTAGCATGTGTCCCACAAACTCCTTCATGTACTTCTTCCAAGATTTGTCTAGCCTCTACAGCGTCAACGATCTTTCATTCTTTTATAAAGGATATTTCCATCTAACACATATTAGCAGGCTAACCTCCTCAAAGTTCTTTTGTCATTTTCAGTTGTCTGCTCGGGATATTCATGATTTCTCACATTTCGTAGTATATCCTGATACCAAGGATGGTCATCTTTTTCCTCTTCTTCAATGTTACAGCAATGAGCTGGAACCTCAGAAATGCTCATCTGAATTGGTTTTATATCCTCTTGTCTATTTGCTTTAATCATGGAAGCTAATGTTGCCAAAGCATCTGCCATCTGATTTTCATCCCGTGGAAGATAACTGAAAGTGACATCATCAAACTCTTCAAGTAACTCCAAAACTACCCTTCGATAACTGATCAATTTAGGGTCCCTTGTCTCTCATTCACCCTTAAGCTGGTAAATTACCAATACAGAGTCTCCATATACTTCCAGGGTTCTAATTTTCCGTTCTTTAGCCGCTCGAATCCCCATGATGCATGCTTCATATTCGACCATGTTGTTCGTACAATCAAAATCCAATTTACATGTAAATGGATAATGATCACCATTTGGGGATACCAAAACTATCCCAATTCCATTTCCTACCGCGTTAGATACGCCGTCAAAATTTAGCTTCCAAGGATATTCTTCAACGACTATTACATACATCAACTCCTCATTTGGGAAATCAAAGCTCAACGGCTCATAATCTTCTAGAGCTCTGCTAGCCAGAAATTCCACTATCGCACTTCCTTTTATAGCCTTTTGACTCACATAGACTATATCAAATTCTGAGAGTAATACTTGCCACCTTGCCATTCTTCCATTTAGGGCTGTTGACTCCATCATGTACTTTAACGGATCAAGTTTTGAGATTAGCCAAGTCGTATGATATAGCATATATTGCCTCAACCTTCGAGTTGTCCAAATCAAAGCACAACACAACTTTTCAATTGGCGAATATCTCATTTCACACTCAGTGAATTTCTTACTGAGGTAATATATTGCTTTCTCCTTTCTTCCTGGCTCGTCATGTTGACCGAGCACACATCTCATAGAATTACTAAACACCAATAAGTATAGAATTAATGGTTTATCTGGACTAGGCGGAGATAGTACTGGAGCATTTAGCAAGTATTGCTTGACTTTATCAAAGGCATTCTGGCATTCCTCATCCCAAGTACATTGGTTGTGTTTTCTAAGGAGACGAAATATAGGATCACTTTCTCAATTAATTGTGAAATAAATCGAGTAATATAATTCAGCCTTCCAAGAAAACCCCGAACTTCCTTCTGAGTACGTGGTGGAGGCAAGTCTCGTATGGCTCTAACTTTGTCTGAGTCAACTTCTATTCCTTTTTCGCTGACCACAAAGCCTAATAATTTCCCTGGCCTAGCTCAAAAGGTGCACTTTGCAGGATTAAGTTTTAACTGAAACTTCCTTAATCTTAGGAACAGCTTCCTCAAAACTTCAATATGTTCCTCCTCCGTTCAAGATTTGGCGATCATATCATCAACATACACCTCAATTTCTTTGTGCATCATATCGTGGAACAAGGTCACCATGGCCCTTTGGTATGTTTCCCCTGCATTCTTCAACCCAAAGGGCATTACTTTGTAACAGAAGGTGCCACACAATGTTATGAAGGTGGTCTTATCCATGTCTTTAGGATGCATATTTATCTGATTTTACCCTGAGAAACCATCCATAAAGGAGAACAGCGAATATCCTACTGTATTATCTATCAAAGTATCGATATGTGGTAAAGGAAAATTGTCCTTTGGGCTAGTTTTATTCAAATCTTTGTAATCTACGTACATTCGTACCTTCCCATCCTCCTTAGGGACAGGCACGATAGTAGCCACCCATTCTAAATACTTAACCTCTTGTAAGAATCCAGCATCAAACTGCTTTTTGACTTCCTCCTTTATCTTCAACACAATATCAGGTCTCATCCTTCGCAATTTTTGTTGAACTGGTTTACAATCTTGTCTTATAGGAAGGCGATGTACCACGATATCAGTATTCAATCCCGGCATATCCTGATATGACCACGCAAATATATCTTTGAACTCACGTAGTAGCTCAAAAAGACCTTGTCTCGTTTTCTTAGCAATATGCGTGCCAATTTGCACCTCATTCCCTTCCTCCAAGGCTACATTCTCTATTGCCTCTTTCTCACAGGGTAGAATTTGTTTCTTCTCTTATTCCACCATTCTCAACAAATCTGGAGACATATCACAATCCCTGTCATCTTCAAAATCCTGAGGTTCTCCTAAACACATGTCTTGCTTAAAAGAGAATCTAGGATTTGTAGTATCAGTGCTCATATCATTGATATCTAGGGACCTGCGGGGTATAAAAGAATGTACAAAGAATAAATAAATTTTGGAAACATTTTATGTTATGAATGAAATGAAAGAATGTAAAGGCCAAAAGAAAATATTGAACGGTATAAAAGAATATTCACTTGAATTGATAACAAAAGTTTTGTTTTATTGAAATGTAAATATTTGAACATGAGCTTATTTTACAAATGAAATCTTACTACTCCTAGGCTTTAGAGCAATAAGAGTGTTCTGGAAATTACTCTGAAGAATCTTTAAAAACTACAGGAAGTTCTTCTGCAACCCAATTGTTCAAAGAGCTTCCCAGTTCGTAAGGGCGAATGCCCTCAAGGTTTCCTTGTCCAATTTCTTCATCATGTACAGCGTTAATGTAGAAGCTTTCTCCTTCAAGCAACCCTCCTTCGGGGTGAATTATCCTTCCTGATACAAAGGTTTGAGATATATGGGGAAACGTCATCGATTCCCATTCTACTTCTTTTCCACTTAAACGCGCCCTTCTCCTTTCTTGACGCTTTTCTATTTCCCTCCTCCTTTGCTTTTGATCAGGCTTGAAACCCAGACCAAAACGGTCTCTCTTTTCTTTTAACTCTGAAACTTGAAACCCTCCTTGAAGATATCTTCCCAATCATTTTCCTGGCAAGGCTCCTCTCCCTATTGTCATTTGCAGACCCATCCTCGTAGTTTTGGATATCTTGGGCACCAGCACCTCATTCCCCTCTGCAATGAAAGTTGCGTTGACGAATTCTAATGAACGGAAAGAGTATTCAATTGTCTCCTCGTTGGATTCTACATAAGGTGCACTACTAGTAACTGTCGCTATAATGTCTTCCTCCGCATTTATAGTGGCCAACCGTCCATCAGCTACTAATTTCAATTTCTGGTGCAGTGATGAGGGCACCGCTCCTGCTGAGTATATCCAAGGTCTCCCTAACAGGCAATTGTAAGAGGGTTTAATGTCCATCACTAAAAAGTCCACCTCATAAGTATTTAGCCCGATCATCAAAGGAATGTTGATTCTTCCCATGGCCTTCCTTTCCGTGCCATCAAATGCTCTCACTACATTATGGCATGTTTTTATGTGAGAACTATCTATGGGCAATCTGTTCAATGTCGATAATGGCAAGACATTCAAAGCTGATCCATTATCAATAAGTACACTTGGCAGTGTAAACCCCTTACAACGAGTGGTAATGTGTAAAGCTTTAGCTGATCCCATACCACTAGGTGAAATTTTATCATCATTTAAATAAATGAAATTGTCAGCACTTATGTTACTAACCAATCGATCCAACTTGTTGACGGATATATCATTAGTAACATAAGTCTCATTTAGCACCTTCATTAATGCTTCCCGATGTGCTTCTGAACTTAGAAGCAAAGCCAACACTGATATACGAGCTAGTTGTTTGCGCAATTGTTCAACCACACTGTACTCGCTGTGTTTTAAGAATTTTAAAAATTCTCTGGCTTCTTTTTTCTTCACTGGCTCATTAACCAATGTCTCAGTCCCTTTTCTTTTGTCAAAAGTTTTTGCTTTTGCAGGCTCAACTTTGACACCTTCTACATTGTAGCGCTTCCCACTACGTGTGTAAGAACCCTCACCTTGAGCTTCCTTAGAAGCACTGGCTATATCCTCCCTTTTCGGCATTGACACATGGCAGTTATAATTCCAGGGTACCCTCCTGTTATCCTTATAAGGAAAAGAAACAGGTTTATGAATGATAACTTTTGGTACCGTTGGTATTTCAACTTCATTATTTCCTGGTAAAGAAATAATAATCCTTGGCCGGTTTTGATTCTTCGGTGCACCTTCTAATGTGCATATATGTCCCTCATTTGAGCCAGCTTTATAAAATTCTAGCTTTTTGTTGTCCATAAGGCTTTGTACCAAGGCCTTAAACTTATCGCATTCCTGAATCTTGTGCCTCTCTTCAGCATGGAACTCACAGTAGTCCCTTGCTCATTTATTCCTTTCTTTAGAAATTATCATCTCTCTTTTCACCATTTCCTCCCAAATCATTTTCATCGGCATTCTCACCTCAGACACGCCCTCTTTAATCATTTTCATACCCGTACCCCCAACTGCATTTACCCCTTGATAACCATGATTTGGCAACAGGTTCTCTGTACTAGGGGTGTCGTTAAATTTTACGACCCCCATCTTGATTAGTCTTTCCACTGCCTTTTTAAAACCAATGCAATTTTCAATTGAATGCCCCGATATCCCCGTATGGTACTCACATTTGGCGTTTGCATCATACCATTTGGGATATGAGGGTTGTAACGGTTTCAAATGAAAAGGGGCTATTGCATGTGCATTGAATAAACTTTGATAAAGCTCACGATACGTCACTGGGATAGGCATAAATGAAACTTTTTCAGAATTTCGTCTCGAACCAGAGCTCTGCTTTTAAGAATCTTGTTGCCCCATCGTAGTTACTCTGGGCTGACTAACCGTAACCGCTTTTGAATTGTAACTACTTGTATTATTCACCTCATTGTCCTTCCTCTTTGAGGATGATCTTTTAGTAGCTTCCCCCTCTATCTTGCCACCTCTTATGGCATTCTCAATCATTTCTCCTGCCATAACTATATCGGCAAAACTTTTGGTGGTACTTCCAATCATGTGGGTAATGAATGGGGCGTTTAAAGTGTTGATGAAAAGCATGGTAGTTTCTTTCTCCAAGAGCGGTGGTTGAACTTGCATGGCTACCTCCCTCCATCTTTGGGCATATTGCCTAAAACTTTCATTAGGCTTCTTTTTCATGTTCTGCAACGTGATGTGCGACTCAATTGATTATACAACCTAGCCGCTGCCCCAACCAAACTATCCTGAAAACAATAGATCAATAATTGACCATTGTTTACATAACCAGTCATTCGTTTGCAGAACATAGTGATATGGGCTTCTGGGCAAGTAGTCCCATTATACTTCTCGAATTCAGGCATTTTGAATTTATCGGGAAGCACTAAATTTGGGACCAGACTCAAGTCCTTAGCATCAATTCCCTGACGATTATCAACGTTTTCTAGTGCTTTAAATTTCTCCTCTAACCATTTGCAACGTTCCTCTAATTGCCTTGATGACTCGAGTCTCATCTCCTCCCTCTCAGCTATATCTAGATCAGGCATAACTGGATTGGCAGGGTTGTCTCCAAGGTTGAATCCCGAACCAGTTTGAAAGTTCATGGGAATTCCAGCATTGACTTGTCCCTATTGAGGCCTTATTGTGACGGATGACCCTCGGGGATATGCCTCAGGTTGAGTCTGCACATGAGACGGAGTAAAACCAGGAGGATGACCCTCGTTATCCTCTTCAGTGGTAGTCATAGGGGCCTTTCCTTTATCCGTTGTCCCCCTCAATAGCTGAGCCATCTCAGCCATTATATTCCTTTGAGCTTTCAACATTTGATCATTCATCTCCTGTTAGATTTTTGCTAATTGCTCCTGCAATTGTTCCTGCATTTCTTTCTGAATCTGCTCAAGTCTTTGATCCATATTTTTTGACTTAGCGCGTGTACTGTAAGGATATGTCACTTCCAAATTTTCTTTCTCTTACTCTCTCCTTCTTCCTAATAATTTTAACTAATTAGGGTCTTTCTATAAACTTGAATGCATATGATGCGATGAGATGCGAATGCATGAATGCTAAAAGATATCGATCCTGATTCAGTTCCTTTTAGAAAACGTTATTTAAGAGACAAAAATCTTTACACAAAATGGATTACAAATACGCCTTTGCCTTTAGGCCCAGAGTTTTAATCCCATCTAACAACGAAGCTAACTCTAAACCTCTATCTGTTACTAACTCATACTTTGTACTTAATACATTAGCTTGTGCAGCTAGGTCTTGTAAATGATTAGCAACCTCTCGAATTTGGACTATGGCTTCTCCCATGAGATAATCACTATCTCCAACTTGATCCTGAAGATGGTGAAATTCTTCCTTCCAGTGCCCTTCTCTTGCCTCGAGCGGCTCTATCCGTAGTTCACAGTTCTGCAGTACTGCTTCCAACCTTCCAATGTTGTGATTCATTTCTTCGATTGTAACGCCCCCTTACCTGAGACCGTCGCCGGAGCCGAGCAAAAGGCAATACTAAACTTATTTGCGCACTTAACCAAATTCAGACAATTTATATCATACTTTTTAGACAAGCTGTCAAACTGCATCACAGTCACTAAAAAAATTATATCTCGAGTTACAAAACTCGAAATCCAAATCCATAAATTTTCCCCGAATCTAGACACATATATCTACTTACTAATTTTTTTCTAGAATTTTTGGTTGGGCCAATTAGTACAGTTTATTAGTTAAAGTCTCCCTTGTTTCAGGGTTCGGCTACTCTGACCCCTGTGCACTACAAACCAAATTTCTCCCTGTACAGAATTCAAATAACCATGCTGTTTGTTTCTATTAAAAATAGACTCAATAAGGAATCCATACATATACAGTATGACTCCTAATTATTTTTTTACAATTTTTAATTATTTTTACAAATCAGAATAGGGGAGCTCGAAATCACTCTGACCTTGTCTCACAAAAGTTATTGTATCTCATGATTTACAATTCCATTTCTTACATAATTTCTTTTATAAGAAACGAGACTCAATAAGCTTTAATTTAATATTTCATTGAAACTCTAATTAGATTTTCATAATTTATGGTGAATTTTCAAATTCAAACTATTGCTACTAACCAAAAACTGTTTTAGTACAAAATATTGTTAACTAGTTTATAATATCTTTACTTCAATTCCTTTAAACTCTATACATGCCATATAAATCTTTAAACATAAAACAAAAGCTACCGGAATTGATCTGGATAGTGTGCCTTGTTGTGTTGATCCGATCTACCAACTTCACTTTAATTCAATCTACATAAAAATATCAAACACACACAAGTAAGCTTATTGAAGCTTAGTAAGCTCATAGGCATAAAAACACAAATATTATCAAATATTGTACACAATCATATATCTATTAGTTTAATTATTTCATCCTCCAAATCACAATTTCATTAATAACTCATTTGAATAATTTCCATATGGCTACTCACAATTTAACTCCCTTAGGCCCATTTCTCATTTACTTCATTGTCAAATTAGGGAACAATAAGGGAATTGAGTGCTTCATTATCACATTGCCATAGTAAACTATGGACTTTCACATTGTTACGCATCACACACCGAAGCCATAGCCTTGCCATGGTCTTACACGGTTCACATATCATACCGAAGCCATATCCAAGACATGGTCCTACACGGAATCACATTATCACATCTCACCGATGCCATAGCCCAGCTATGGTCTTATACGGGAACACATATCACATTGCACCGATGCCATAGCCCAGCTATGGTCTTAAACGGGCGCACTTATCATATCTTTTCCGTCAATTCATCATGGTCACAGAATGAAAGCACTCAAATCCATTGTTCCAACTAATGTGTACTTTTATTTAACTATTATTTCATACTTATTACAAATTGATAGTATTCATCTACAATAATATACTTAAAAATCATAATATCTTTATAATAAAACATTAAATTTGCCATATGAACTTACCTGGGCTAATTTGCAAAAGTCGTAGAAATTCAGAGACTATTCTTGAATTTTCTTCTTTCCATGATTCACTTCGTTTTCTTGATCTATAATTATAAAATCATTCCTTCATTAGCATCCATTACAATTCTATTCTATTTCACAAATTATGCCCTTAAATTTTTGAAATTACACTATTACCCCAAACTTTTCAATTTTTTTACAATTTATTCCCTACTAAATTTATTCATCAATTGAACTAATTCTTCTCAAATAACACTTTATTTAAACATTATAAACTATTTCACAGCCTTTGACATTCAAAGTTTCATCACAAAACCCTAATTTCACAACTTTCACAATTAGGTCCTAAATAATGATTTCTATAAAAATCTCTTCACAAAATCATCATATAATAAAATTAAAACCTCAATTCCATAATAAATCATCATATAATTTCAGCACTTGTTCATGGCAACTTTCAAAATTATCAAAAACTAATGAATTAAACATATGGACCTAGTTGTAAAAGTCTCAAAAATACAAAAATTACAAGAAATAATCAAGAGTTGAACTTACATGCTGTAGGATATAAAAACCAGCTTCTTAAAGCTCTCTAATGGTGTTTTTATCTGATGAAGATGAAGAAAAATGAAGAAAACTCTAGATTTTACCTAATATATCATATTTTACAATTAAATTATTACCTTATTTCCAATTTTGCCCCTTGTTCACACTTGATTTTTAATTTTCCTGCACACACATGCCGTCCAGCCCAATAATAGGTGTCTAATTCCCTATTTAGTCCTCTTTTAATTATTACTAGAGCTATTTAATCACATCTCACAATTTTGCACTTAGTTCAATTTAGTCCTTTTCACCTAATTAACTACAAAACCTTAAAATTTCTTGACTGAAACTTTAATACTAACTTATTTACACTCCATAAATATTTTTAAAAATATTTATGGCTCGATTTATGAATTCGAGGTCTCGATATCTCGTTTTTATTCCGTTTTATCTACAACTTCCTACACTACATAATTTCACTAATTCAAAATTATTTCTAAAACCACACTTAACATTTACTTACTAATATCTAAGCTCACATGTCGGATTTAGTGATTTCAAATCACTGCTCCGTATCAACTGAAATTTGGGCCATATAACTCTCCCCTTAGGAAATTTTGTCCTCAAATTTCGTACCTGAAAACAAATGCGGATACGTGATCTCATAGATTATTCCGTTTCCCAAGTTGCCTCCTCTAATCCATGTCGATGCCATAACACTTTTACTAATGGTACTTGTTTATTCCGTAGTTCTTTAACTTCCCGAGCTAATATTTTCACGGGTTCCTCCGAATAAGTCATATCTGATTGTAGCTCTATCTCAGTATGAGGAATCACATGTGAAGGGTCTGATCTATATCGTCTCAACATAGATACATGAAATACATTATGGATTTTCTCAAGTTCTGGAGGCAAAGCCGATCTATAAGCTACCGGACCGATCCTTTCAATGATTTCGTATGGTCCGATAAATCGTGGACTAAGCTTTCCTTTTCTACCAAACCATAAAACTTTCTTCCACGGAGAAACTTTCAAGAACACACGATCACCCACATTGAACTCTATATCCCTTCTTTTCAAATCTGCATACGACTTTTGACGATCGGAAGCAGCTTTCAAACTTTCTCGAATAATTTGAACTTTCTTCTTGATTCCGAATTAAATCCACTCCACTAATTTCGATTCACTTAATTCTGACCAATACAATGGGGTTCTGCACTTCCATCCGTACAGAGCTTCAAACGGTGCCATTTTGATACTAGCTTGATAACTATTATTATAAGCAAATTCAGCTAAAGGTAAGTACCTTTCCCAGCTGCCACTAAACTCGAGTATACAACACCTTAAAATATCTTCCAAAATCTGAATCACTAGCTCACATTGCTTGCCACCATCGAGGTGAAAAGTCAGACTAAATTTTAACTTAGTTCCTAAAGCTTCCTGTAGTTTATTCCAAAATCTCAAGTAAACCTCGGATCTTGATCGAAATAATTGATGCCGCACCCCATGTAATCTCACAATTTCGACACATATAATTCTCTTTAACTTATCAAGCGAAAAACTGCATCGACAGAATAAAATGCTCCGATTTAGTTAATCTGTCTACTATCACCCAAATCGAATCTTTCTTCTTCTTCTGTCACCGGCAACCCAGATACAAAATCCATCGTCAATGTTCCCACTTCCATTCTGGAATCATTACAGGTTGTAACAAACCTAAAGGCACTTGATGTTCAAATTTTTACTGCTGTTGATGATTAAACATTTTGCCACAAATTCACAAATTTCCCGTTTCATACCAGGCCACCAATACATTTTCTTCAAATCACAATACATCTTCGTACTACCCGGATGAATCGAGTACATACTACTATGAGCCTCTGATAAGATATCTTTCTTCAATTCTAAATTATTCGGGACACAAATTCTATTACAATGGTATAACATACCACTTTTATCAATGGAGTACTCTAAGTTCAAATTATCCCAACCATTTGTCGTTTCAACACCAACTTTGGATCTTCATCTTGCAACTCCGAATTCGTTGAAAGAATACTGGTTTTATCTTTAATTTAACTAACACGAACCATCTTCATTAATGAAAAAATGAGCATTTAACGCTCAAGAGCAAATAATGACGATTTCCGACTAAGTGCATCCGCCACTACATTTGCCTTACCCTTGATGATAATCAATGACAAGATCGTAATCTTTCAACAACTCTAACAATCGCCTCTGTCTCAAGTTCACTCTTTCTGCGACATTAAATATTTCAAACTTTTATGATCTCAGATACACATAACATTTCTCTCCATATAGGTAGTGTCTCCAAATTTTTAAAGCAAATACTATGGCAAATAATTCAAGATCATGTGTAGGGTAGTTCCTCTCATGTGGTTTCAACTCGTCGAGAAGCATATGCTACAACTTTTCTGATCGCATCAAGACACAACCTAAACCATTCGAGACGCATCACTATATACTACATATGGCACACCTGATTCAGTGAGTTAACACTGAGCCTCTCACAACATTTTCTTTAATTGATCAAAACTTCGTTGGCAATCATCGGACCATACAAATTCAACATTTTTCTGTAATAATCGGGTTATCGGTGAAGCAATCAGTGAAAAGGCTTTCACAAATCGACGATAGTAACCAGCTAATCCAAGAAAACTTCGTACTTCCGTAACATTCTTTGGAGTTTTCCAATTAATCACCGCTGACACCTTACTCGGATCTACCCGTATACCATCAACTGACACAATGTGACCCAAGAATCCCACTTCATGAAGCCAAAATTCACATTTACTAAATTTTGCATATAACTGTTTTTCCCTCAAAATCTTTAGCATAATTCTCAAGTGCTGAGCATGCTCGGATTCTGTCTTTGAATAGATCAGTATATCATCAATAAACACAACCACAAATCTATCCAAGTAAGACTGAAATATTCGATTCATTAAATCCATAAAAGCAGCAGGAGCATTTGTCAAACCGAATGGCATAACTAAGAACTCATAATGACCATACCGAGTTCTAAAAGTCATTTCGGCACATCACATTCCTTTACCTTTAATCGATAATACCCGGATCTGATCTATTTTTGAAAACACCATGGCATCCTTAAGCTGATAAAATAAATCATCAATACGAGGTAAAGGATATTTATTTTTAACCGTTACCTTATTCAGCTGCCTGTAGTCTATGCACAGCCTCAATGAACCATCCTTCTTTTTCACAAATAAGACAGGTGCACCCCATGGCGACATACTCGGTCTAATAAACCCTTTGTCTAACAGCTCTTGCAACTGCATTTTTAACTCTCTTAATTCTGCTGGAGCCATTCTATACGGTGCCACTGATATGGGAGCTGTTCCCGGAAGCACATCTATCACGAACTCAACTTCTCTATCGGGTGGTAAACCTGGTAATTCTTC
Source organism: Gossypium anomalum (assembly GCA_025698475.1). NCBI lineage: Eukaryota > Viridiplantae > Streptophyta > Magnoliopsida > Malvales > Malvaceae > Gossypium > Gossypium anomalum. Next base: position 10,496,197 of record CM046961.1, read on the forward strand.
AGGAAATACATCCATAAATTCATTCACAACAGATAGTTGCTCTAACTTTGATTCAGAACTTCGAGTATCAAGAATATAGGCTAAATAAGCCTCATTTCCTTTACGCAACAATTTCTGAGCAGACATAGAGGAAATCATTCTAACAGTATCATCCAAATTTTCAGACTCAACCAAAATAATATCTCCTGTTTGACATTTCAAACTAATTCGTTTTTCTAGACAATTCACTACCGCGTCATGTTTAATTAACCACCCATGCCCAAGATAATATCAAATTCCGAAAGGGTAGCAAGATCAAATCACGGAAAATCACGATACTTAACTTTCAAAGGACGCTTATGACATATTAAATTAACTACCACACTTTGACCTAACGGATTTGTAACTTGTACGTCATAATCGTGAGGCTCAACAAATAAATTCTTTTAGATGCTAACATAGTACAAATATATGAATGAGTAGACCTGTGGTCTATTAAAGCATACACAGGAACATCATAAAGATAGAAAGTACCAAAGAATTACATCCGAGTCATTTGCTTCTTCTCTTGCTCGAATAGCATAAGCACGAGCAGGGGCCCTAACTTCCGATCGACTAGCGGTATCTTTCATACCCGAACGAGTAGCCCTCAGTAGCAATGCTCTGACTGCAGCGTCTTCCTTTTTGAGGAGGAGTTTTACTGCTTCTCCTTCTGCTCCACTTCTTCTACTTGTAATTGGGGACAATCACGAATGAAGTGATCAAAGGCCCCACATTTATAACAAGCCCCTAACTTACTTCTACATTCACCGGGTGACTTCTTCCACAATGTTGGCACTTAGGCCTTTGGGTATTTTGTACACTACTCACACTAACAAAGCAGGTCCAGCTGATGCCTTGTAATCGATTGTCTTAGTCTACTCTTTCCCGATCTTTCCGGTCTTTGAAGTGGCTCATTGAATTCCTCTTTAGATTTCTTCACCAGTAAAGTGAAAATGACTTAGATGCACTTCTTTTGAAAGATTCTTTACTTCTTCTATCTCGTTGCATTTTTCTATTATATACTTCTTCAAGCTTTTGAGCACGATCCGATAGAACAACAAATTCTCGTATCTCGGTGCCCCTATCATCATTCTAATCTCATCATTAAGCCCTTCTTCAAATCGATACACATTTCTTCTTCATGGGTACTATATCTCGAGCATATTTGCTCGGATAAACAAATTCTCTTTCATATTCAGCCACCGACTTGTTTCCTGTCATGCAAGTCGAGAATTCTCTTTTCTTCTTATCCGGATATCTTCTACCGACATATTTCTTCTTAAATTCATTTTGAAAGAATTCCCAAGTGATCTTCTCAAATTTGCATTAATGACTTCTATTGTTTCTCACCAGCTTATAAGCTTCTTCTTTCAATAATGACACTACACATATTAAGTAATCATCCGTGAGCACGCCATTTGCTTAAAAACCCTCATTATACTTTGTAACCAATATTCACTTTCACAGATCATCATCCTGCTCTTCCCCAAATTCTTCACCCCATGTTTTCTCGAGCTTTTCAAATGGAGAACGTTTACAGATTCGAGCTTATCGGAGGAGGTGGAGGAGCAACCGGGGTACTACCGATGTTGAAATAGGGGAGGAGGTTGCGAAGTCCGATTTCTTTCTCGTACATTCTCATTATACCACCGATTCATGAAGTCATAAATCATATTTTTGAGTTCTTGTTCTCACATCAATGAAATTGGAACTTTACTACTTGTTCCTTGTTCAGAGGTTTGTACTCTGCTTTAACTTCTTCTTGCTCTCGGTTTGTTCGGTCTATCGACATCTTTTCAAATCAAAGATAATCTATAATAAAAGCAAGGATTAGATCGGATCATATACATCACACTATCACAGATTTATATGGCATGTAATTCTAGACACTTTTCACATCATACATATTCCGAGAATCGCTAAACCAAGCTCGATACCAATAAATGTAACGCCTCTTACCCGAGACCGTCGCCGGAGTCGAGCAAAAGGCAATACTAAACTTATTTGAGCACTTAACCGAATTCAGACAATTTATATCATACTTTTTAGACAAGCTGTCCAACTGCATCACAGTCGCTAAAAAAATCATATCTCGAGTTACAAAACTTGAAATCCAAATCCATAAATTTTCCCCGAATCTAGACACATATATCTACTTACTAATTTTTTTCTAGAATTTTTGGTTGGGCCAATTAGTACAGTTTATTAGTTAAAGTCTCCCTTGTTTCAGGGTTCGGCTACTCTAACCCCTGTGCACTACAAACCAAATTTCTCCCTGTACAGAATTCAAATAACCATGCTGTTTGTTTCTATTAAAAATAGACTCAATAAGGAATCCATAAATATACAGTATGACTCCTAATTATTTTTGTACAATTTTTAATGATTTTTACAAATTAGAACAGGGGAGCTCGAAATCACTCTGACCTTGTCTCACAAAAGTTATTGTTCTCATTATTTACAATTCCATTTCTTACATAATTTCTTTTATAAGAAACTAGACTCAATAATATTTAATTTCATATTTCATTTAACCTCTAATTATATTTTCATAATTTATGGTGAATTTTCAAAGTCAAACTATTGCTACTAACCAAAAACTGTTTTAGTACAAAATATTGTTAACTAGTTTATAACATCTTTACTTCAATTCCTTTAAACTCTATACATGCCATATAAATCTTTAAACATAAAACAAAAGCTACCGGAATTGATCTGGATAGTGTGCCTTGTTGTGTTGATCCGATCTACCAGCTTCACTTTAATTCAATCTACATAAAAATATCAAACACACACAAGTAAGCTTATTGAAGCTTAGTAAGCTCATAGGCATAAAAACACAAATATAATCAAATATTGTACACAATCATATATCTATTAGTTTAATTATTTCATCCTCCAAATCACAATTTCATTAATAACTCATTTGAATAATTTCCATATGGCTACTCACAATTTAACTCCCTTAGGCCCATTTCTCATTTACTTCATTGTCAAATTAGGGAACAATAAGGGAATTGAGTGCTTCATTATCACATTGCCATAGTAAACTATGGACTTTCACATTGTTACGCATCACACACCGAAGCCATAGCCTTGCCATGGTCTTACACGGTTCACATATCATACCAAAGCCATATCCTGGATATGGTCCTATACGGAATCACATTATCACATCTCACCGATGCCATAGCCCAAATATGGTCTTATACGGGAACACATATCACATTGCACCAATGCCATAGCCCAGCTATGGTCTTAAACGGGTGCACTTATCATATCTTTTCCGTCAATTCATCATGGTCACAGAATGAAAGCACTCAAATCCATTGTTCCAACGAATGTGTACTTTTATTTAACTATTATTTCATACTTATTACAAATTGATAGTATTCATCTACAATAATATACTTAAAAATCATAATATCTTCATAATAAAACATTAAATTTGTCATATGAACTTACCTGGGCTAATTTGCAAAAGTTGTAGAAATTCAGGGACTATTCTTGAATTTTCTTCTTTCCATGATTCACTTCGTTTTCTTGATCTATAATTATAAAATCATTCCTTCATTAGCATCCATTACAATTCTATTCTATTTCACAAATTATGCCCTTAAATTTTTGAAATTACACTATTACCCCAAACTTTTCAATTTTTTTACAATTTAGTCCCTACTAAATTTATTCATCAATTGAACTAATTCTTATCAAATAAAACTTTATTTAAACATTATAAACTATTTCACAGCCTTTGACATTCAAAGTTTCATCACAAAACCCTAATTTCACAACTTTCACAATTAAGTCCTAAATAATGATTTCTATAAAAATCTTTTCACAAAATCATCATATAATAAAATTAAAACCTCAATTCCATAATAAATCATCATATAATTTCAGCACTTGTTCATGGCAACTTTCAAAATTATCAAAAACTAATGAATTAAACATATGGACCTAGTTGTAAAAGTCTCAAAAATATAAAAATTACAAGAAATAATCAAGAGTTGAACTTACATGCTGTAGGATATAAAAACCAGCTTCTTAAAGCTCTCTAATGGTGTTTTTATCTGATGAAGATGAAGAAAAATGAAGAAAACTCTAGATTTTACCTAATATATCATATTTTACAATTAAATTATTACCTTATTTCCAATTTTGCCCCTTGTTAACACTTGATTTTTAATTTTCCTGCACACACATGCCGTCCGGCCCAATAATAGGTGTCTAATTTCCTATTTAGTCCTCTTTTAATTATTACTAGAGCTATTTAATCACATCTCACAATTTTGCACTTAGTTCAATTTAGTCCTTTTCACCTAATTAACTCATCAAACCTTAAAATTTCTTGACTGAAACTTTAATACTAACTTATTTACACTCCATAAATATTTTTAAAAATATTTATGGCTCGATTTATGAATTCGAGGTCTCGATACCTCGTTTTTATTCCGTTTTATCTACAACTTCCTACACTACATAATTTCACTAATTCAAAATTATTTCTAAAACCACACTTAACATTTAATTACTAATATCTAAGCTCACATGTCGGATTTAGTGATTTCAAATCACTGTTCCGGTATCACTGAAATTTGGGCCGTTACATCGATCTTGTTCAGATTTACTTTTAACTCGACCGCAGAATTATGACTTCGATGATGATGAAGAGACCGTCCAAACTCTGTCACCTTAGCTTTTAATCATTGATTCTCCTTCTCTAAGGCCTGATTCTGCGCTTGCATCTCTTGAAACTTTTTCTCCCAGTACTCGGCTTTAACTCTTTCTTCTTGAACCTCTTGTTGCCATTGCTCTGAAGACTTTTCCAATCCAGCTCTCTTAAATGATAGCTGTGTCTTCTTATATTGCGTTTTCAAGTCATCTCGGTCTTCCTCAATTTTCTTTTTTTCTTTCCTCACTTTTTCGACCTCGATTTTCTAAACGTCGATATCTAAGCTTAGGTACATCTTCTCCTCCTCGAGCCTTTCTATCTTTCTTCCAAGCTCTAGATTCTTCCTTTCAAACTCTTGTTTTATGACCTCCAACTCTGATAGAATCACTCGTAAATTTTCCTCCATCGATCGGGCAGCCTCCAAACTCGGTTTAGGGATGTTATCATTAACCCTCTTACTAAACTATCCTTTGTATTCAGAAGTTGCCGTCGGTCCTTTAGTCAGAATCTTCACACAACAAACCTTCTTCCAAGCTTCGGAGATTTCTCTCATCTTTTTCTTATAATGATCCCCTTTATATGAGAAGTCACTCTAAGCTAGTCCTTGTGTTACCAGTATAAACTGCTCTGCCTTGTATTGCCTTAGGACAAGTAATGGTGTATAACCGACAACTCAAATTCCAGGAAGAGGTACCCAATCAAAGCTTCCACACCGATAAAGAATTTCGCTAGGGGTCATCCAAGGGGCTTTCTACATAACATCTTCTTCTCGGAAGTTCTGAAGTATTTCTATCCATCTTTCTTCTGTAATATCATCCCTCCTCGGCGTAGCTACTGCTTCCTTTAGCGGAGAATAGTCTTTGAAGAACACTCGGCAAGGAACCTTATCAACCTTCCAAAAATGACTATGGAACCAAACCAACAGCAACTGTGCATATCCAATGAATCTACCTTTCCCAACTCTCCGACGCGCGTTTAAGGATCTAAATGTCTCAGCTAAGATTGCAGGTACCGGTGTATTTTGCTTACCTAGACGATCTAATAAATCCGCGACTGCCTCATCTCTGTGCCCCATAGCTTTCGAAAAAATCACCAAACCATAAATACTTAAGGCCAGGACATCGACCCTCCTCTTCACATCTGGGTGTGCCAATATTAAATCCTTCAAACTTGCCCACGGAATGCATTTACCATCACCTTTTTGTTGGATTCGAGCTGCGGCCCACTGTTCACTCATCCCTGTGATCATCATCAATTTCTTTACGAAAGTAGGAAGGTTAACAGGCCTAACATAAGCTTTGTTACCTTGGATTTTTGGACAGCGAAGCAAAATCGTATACTCCTCCAAAGTAGGTACTAAGACTACATCTCCAAATGTAAAACAACTATAAGCAGGGTTCCAAAACTATACCATAGATCAAAACAACTGCTTATCCACCTTGATGTCTAGCAAATAGGGAAGATCTCCATAATTTTGATAGAAAAGCTGCTTAACCTCGTCATCCCATTGGGCCCAAATATCTCTCAACTCCTGAAACTCATTCTGTGTCGAATTAATATGAGTGAAGTCCCATAACTCTGATGTATACCTCTCGGTGACACTATCTCCTTTTTCTAACTGAGTTTTCTCTGACTAGGTACAGACAGAGGCATTGTCTTCCACTTTATCAAGATATTCATTCCTCATTACAAAACTTTCTAATTTAGAAATCGAATCGTGAATCGACACCCTTAAATGATGAATGACATGCAATAATAACAAAATAAAATAAGTTAGCATCATATATAAATGTATAATAAACAAGTACCTATAAGGGTAAAAGCTTTCACTATACTCCCTAGAGTAAACACTTAAAATTCACTATAAGCGTGCGTTTTTGGTTCTAAAGCAAGGGTACCTGAACCAGCAGATTCCTCGGTCCTCACCCATTATAGGCTCATATAGACCAAGTTCAGTTCAGGGGGACATATTTCCCTATGGCCATGCGGAGATGAAAATCTCACGAAGACATAAGTACAGTATCCCGAAAGCAATCCACTAGCTCATACGGAGGTGAAAACCTCACGAAAGCATAGCTTCTCACTCCCACTTAAGGGTGCGACCACAGCGGTCATGCAAATGCAATGTACGGCAATAGGATAACAAACATATGCAGCAAACACATGTAAAAAGGATCAATTTTTAAAATTTTTCAAACTTCCGACATTAAGATAGAAAATAATCAATTTCTTGGCTCGACTCTCTTATTGTCCCCAGTGGAGTCGCCAAGCTGTTGAAACCTCCTTAAAAACGATTTTTTTTTTAAATGAAAAAAAAAAGGGAGTCGCCACCAATCTTTTAAAGTGTGATTGGATCACTTTATAAAACGTTTTGGTCTACGAGATTACGAGAAAATAGGTTCAGAGTCGATTCGCATTTGAGGAAGGATTAGCACCCTCATAACGCCCAAAATTGGTACCAAATTGAATAATTTTGTCTTAATGTTAAAAGTTTGAAAGAATTTAGAAATAAGATCTCTTTTAAAACCGTAATAATTTGAGTTAAAAAGAATCAAGATTCCATTGCTTCAAAGGAATATAAACATCACATCCAGCATGATTGGACACGATATTTTAAACTTTGGTAACTAAAATCATCTTGATATCTTCAAAACTTATTTAGAAGGATATTTTAAGTATTTAGACAAACGAAAATCGCAACCCAGCATGTTAAGGCACTATTTCCCGAATTCCTAACTACCAAAAACATTGCCTTTTTTTTAAAATTCTTTTGGATCGAATGAAATATAAAAGTTCTTTAAAGTAATGATGCATTTAACATATTACCAAGGATCAATATAAATTAACCTACATAATACTTACTTTAACATTCTATGCATATATAATATAAAGGATAATGAACAATGGTGTAAATTACACAATATACGTTATCATTTTATGCATGGCCATAGATAACATAAATATACATGTATTATCGTTACATGCAAAATACAACATAGAGCATAATGAATTCAACAATATAAATTGCATAATACATATATACAATAATATTTCATGCAAATGTATCTTAAATCAACATAAATAATTAATTTTCATCCAAATATGTAAAAACCATAACTTAAAATAATAAATAAATCTATAAAAATTTAACTTACTAAAACAATACTAAAAAACAAAAATAGATAAGTAAATTATAACCATATAAAAATATAAATCAAATAAAATAAAAAATAAAGATATTTAAAAACATTTAGGATAATGTAAGAATAATAAAAGAGAACCCCTTTTTTAAAAAATGATATACATATATAAATCATATTATAGGATATAATAACCTAATATATTAAAATAATAATGATATTACATATTAATAATAAAAAATTAAAAAAACATATATAATTAATAAGTAATAAAATAATATATATTTTATACTAAAATAAATGTAATGTAGGAATAATGTATGGTAAAATATATACATATAATAAAATTTATAAACAAAATATATAATAATATAAACTGTATGATAGATAAAATATAAAATAATAAAAATAATAATAAGCAATTTTACATATAAAATATGGTAAAATAAATAATATATAAAGTAAAATGTATATATAATAAAAATTTATAAGAAACGTATAAATAAAAATAATATACATTATTTTTATATATAACCAATGTCTATAAAAATAAATAATACATATAGTATTTTAAAATAAATTAAATATATATATAAAAAATACTAAAATCGAGTTTTATTAAAAATTAGGGCTAATTACGAATAAATAAAAAATTTTGGGCCTAATTGAAATACACATTAAAATTCGAGGGACTCACTGGGCAATTAGCCCCAATCCCTAAAAACGACATCGTTCTCTAGAATAGATTTTAATGGCCATCGGGACTAAATTGAATTAAATATAAGAGGTTAGGGCCAATTTAAAATAAAAATAAAATGAAATCATAAATTTTAAAAAATGAAAGGATCGATTGGGCAATTTGCCCATTTATCAAAAACACGTGGATCCTCCCCGAGTCATCAGGTCAACGCGCAGATCCTCTGTTGAAACGGTGCTGTTTTAGTGCTTATTGAACTAAGCCAAAACGACACCGTTTTTGTAATGCTACATATGTCAAAACTGAACCCAAAATTCATATTTGTTATCAGTTTTTTAAAAAAAAGCTTTGAAATCCTCTGAAAGAGGAGAAAAGGGGAGCCCTCCGGCCCCGGCCTCTTGCCACTGGACTGCAAGCGCCCACGCACTATACGCACCGCCGTACACGGCAGTTGGAAGGCTAAAGGCCTTCGTTCCTCTCGGCGAATCACAGGTAATCTCTTCTCCCTCTTAACCTTAACCTTTTTTTAAAATGATTTATATACGTTGAACAGAGAAAAAAACATAATGAAATCACCTTTTTTAAGTAAACAATTGCTTCTTATTTCTTTCTTCTGTGTATATATGTATGTATCTTTTTTGTATATGTAAAAAATCGGTTCTTGTTACAGTGAAATGATTCGGCTTTTATAGCCTTTATTTACAAGTTTGGTTTATTCTCTATTCGATTTCTTGCCTTGTTTGTTGTGTTCTTCTTTCTCATTTTGCAGGTGACGACGAGAAGACTAGCGATGATCGGGCACTGATAATGGCACACTGGCGTTGATTCGAGAGCGGATCACGGCGCGATATGGGGCTTGGAATCACGGCACTGATGGAGGTGGCGATTGGAGAGTGACGGTTGGAGTGCTTGCGGCGCCTAGGGTTTCTGAAACCCTAGGCCTTCTATCTCCCGTTAACAGATTGGGCCACTTGGGCCCTGTATGTTTTGGGTAGCATTTGGTCTATAATACGGGCTTGGGTGTAATTGGGCACTGGGTAGTTTTAGGTATCCGGGCTAAGGGTTTTAGGCTAATCGGGTCTTGGACTGTAAATGGACTTTATAAATTTTTGTTTTTATTTTTATTTATTTTTAGGCTAATCGGGTCTTGGGCTATTACAGACGAAATATGAAAATGTACACTTTGTGTGTACTACTAGAAAATCCATCAATAATTCCAATGATTCAACGGATGAGATAGTAAAACAAAACATGAGAAATATGAGATGGAATGAGACAATAGCATGATGAGCTCATCTATGCGTATTGGTACGTTTATTACTAACGTGTTTGATTGAAATGTTTATGAATAGGCAAATAACCAAAATGAATGGAAATTATGCTTTTATATTATTTAAATGTTAAATATGATTGGTAAGTTTGATTCATGTTATATGAACTTACTAAGCATAAAATATGCTTATTAGATTTTATTTTCATTGTCTTATAGTGCTTGAAAGCTCGAAAGAAGTGGAAGACGAGTCGAAGACTTCATCACACTATCATCCTGTCAATTTTGGTATAATGGTTTACTTATTTTGAAAACGGCATGTCTAGCTAAATTAATGAAATGATAAATGTTACACAATTTTTGGAAGTTAGCCATTGTTATGGTTATAACTGGTTCTCATGCACACATGGATGAAATAGTATAAGTAGGGTAAGGAAAAATATGCATATTGATGTGCCATATGGTATATTAATTAAGGATATATGATATTATGTAATAGGTATTTGTGATGTTAAAGTAGAGTTTTCTTACATGAGGAACTATGTTCATAATATGTTAGTGAAGGAAAATAAAAGGGAGTGATAGGAAATATTGTAGTGAAAGGAAATAAAGGTGTTATAAATTTAGTCATTAATATTTTGCACTAAAACAGTCTTACATAATATCTGTAGTCTAACTTTGAAAATCCATCAAAAATTGTGGAAATTGAATTAGAGGTTGAATTAAATATGAAATTAAAGCCTATTGAGTCTAGTTTCATATAAAGAAAACTTTGTAAGCAAAAGAATTTCATATTAAGAGATATTTGAATTTGTGTAAGATAGAGTCAGGATGATTTTGAAATCCCCTGTTCTGATTTTAGAAAATCATTAAAAATTGTACAAAAATAATTATGAGTTATAATTTATATACTTAGAATCCTTGATGAGTCTATTTTCAAAATAAATAAATGAGAACATCATTAGAATCCTGTACTAAGAGATAATAAAATTTTTGTGAAGAAGGGTCAGGACTATTGGACAGTGAAACAAGGATTTAAAGAATAAACTGTACTTATTGGCTAGACCAAAAATTCTGAAAATTTTATGGTAAGAAGATATGTGAGTCTAGTTTCAGGGAAAATTAGCGGTTTTCAATTTGGAGTTCTGTAGCTCAAGATATAAATAATTTAATGACTATGACTCAGGTGAACAGTTTTGTTATGAACATAGGAAAATTTTTGAAATTATGTGTAATTATTCTATAAACTTCGGTAACATCTTGTAACCCTGTTCCGGCGACGGATACGGGTAAGAGGTGTTACAGTGAGTTAAGCTCCAGTCATTGGGACATGTTGGTGTATTGGAGAGTGTTTAACTTTATGCTACACTTATGGGATATGTTAGACTCTTTGAGTCATTAGTATGATGGAGATCCGTGTGTCCAATGTGTGATAATAGAGCCCATGTTTATATTTCATGTTTCCAAGTTTTCAAATTATCATAATGTGATTAATATATGAAAATGTTGTGTGTAAATGCATGTGGATATATAAGTTAGACTTGTGAGTTATTAAATCATGAATACGTTGCTTTGTCCTGATGAATTATCATTAAATGAATTATATATATAAGAGTTGAGTGTGATTATATGTGTGATATTATTTCTTGAGATCAAGTGTGTTTGAGCACAAAGTAATATAACCTTTTAGATTTAGAATTTTTACATAATTATAATTTTTAAAAAGATTTTTTTATCAATTTTTAAAATTTTTTATTTTTTTTAATTTTTTTAGAGTTATCATTAAAAATATCTGTAATCAAAGTACCGAACTAGATATTTTAATTATGATTCAAGACCAAATACTAACCTTGAGTTAATGTGCTAAATCATCATTTGATTAAGGAGTAACCACAATTAAGAGATGAGTGACTACAAGGTTACAATTTGATATTATTTAGGGGCTGAAATAAAATTATAAAATTTTGAAGGGTTAAAATTATAAATCTTGAATTAAAAATTATTAATTTTTCAAAAGGACTAAAATCAAAAGTTTTTCATAACTTAAATTAAATATAAAATGTGTATTTTATTTTATGTGATGAATATAATTTTCGTATTTTTACCGTGTAAATAATATGTTATTCAAAGTTATGAGATGAATGGGAAACCACGTCGAATTTACGAGGAGGAGCGTCTCATGTGATTGTACCTGTGTTTTTTTTTTTTTCCTTAAAATAAAACCAGAAAAAGAAAAAATTCAGTTTCTTTAAAAAAATAAATTGTCTTGCGTCACAGTGAATTGACGTGCGCTTGTTTTTTTTTTCCTTTTTTCGTTAAACGAGAAACTTGATGAGAAAATGAAAAGAAATATATATATCCGACAAAACATCAAAATCTCTCATCTCGCGATATAAATCTGATTAACTTAAAGAAATTCCTCTCGTTTGTCACACGCGTCTTAAGCTCCAAAGTGCTCTCATGCTTCTTCACGCGCTCGAGTGTGATAAGGTTTTGTTGTACTCGCTCATCATGCAAGCTGCGTGTATTATATGGATAACTTTTTTCCAGAGTTTAAATAAACATATAATTTCAGCCATTGAAATGTAAATTTTAAAATTTGAAGGCACATGAAATAGAAAGTTGACACATGATTGATACTTTTCTTATTCCAAGCGTCTGCCTTTTCCTCTTTATTTTCTTTGCCTAAACTTTGACCATCCATGTGCTACATATTATTGGATAACAATTTCTTTTCACACCCATTAAAAACATTGTTTTTTAATTTTATTTTTAAATGTACTTTTTTAATTCAATAGTTATTTCTATTAAAATTTAAAATATTTATCTAAATTGACTTTTTTGTAATAAGTTGTAGCTTAATAGTAAAGTCGAAGCTTTTAAAGCTTTGAGATTTTAAGTTCAAGTTTCACATTGTGTAAATGTGTGCAGGGGCGAAGCTATAAAATTTTTTAGGGGATCGGAATTAAATTACCACACCCCAAAATATAGGGATTTAGTTGTAATAAATAAGTAAGAAATAAACTTTAGGCTTGATGGTTAAGTAGATTATACATTCCTTAGAGGTCCTAGGTTCAATTAAGTCCCTGATAATATGAATAATGTTAGAATCCGTGACCTGATTGACTAAATTAATGTTATATATATAATTGCATGAATTGTGAATGATATACTTGTCTATTGTATCTATATTTGTGATGGTACATACAGCTTACATTATGTTACTGTTAAACCGAACACATGATGAGCATTTTTTTTGCTACTGGATCAATTTGTTATAAGCATAATATTTGCCATTGAATCGAACTATTATAAGCATAATGATTGCTACTAGAATTTGTTGTTAAAAGCATATTAAATGTTACTGTATTGATTTGTTTTGAGCATGTCATATTGCATTGTATAGGGTGGGACGATATGAGCGGATGAAGTTGAGCAATCTATCTGCATTGTTTGAGCAGCTTTTATCTACACCGTTTGAGTGGTTTAACCACACCGTACTAGCAGCTTTAATCTGCAAACATGTGCATCCATAGCCTTTTAGTAGCTTGCCTATAAAAACTTTTTTTATTAAAAACCTCAGTGGTTCATCCACCCTTTTTTTTACTAGTGGTTTATCCACAATGACGAGTGGTTTATCCACAACGTGGTGTAAAAGTAGAGGAGTTCTAAGGAACTCCTAATGTGATGTGTAGCGGTGGGGTAGGACCCCTTTTTTTATAATTGAAATTGTGTTGCATTCCTAAGCATATGCATAGTGGTGAACATTGAAATATTGTGATGATGAATTGAATTACCGATATTCTATATCACTAATCAATTGCGATTTATTTTATGTGTTGTGTTTTTTTTTCTGCTTGAATGATCTAGTGGTTGCTCTGGTTTTCTTGTGATTGAACTCACATTGAACTTCGTAGCTCATTCACCTTTTATTTCCCATCTTTATAGATAATCTACCAGGTTAGAGCGCGGACTTGGCATACGAAGACTCGACTTGGATTGACCTTTTTATTATAAAAGTAGTTAAATTTACTATTTGAAATTTTTTTTAATTTGGGAATTGTGTTGCTTTAATTGAATTGTGGAATAGGACTTAGGTTTGGGGTTTATATATCATGTATGGTAATTAAACTTGAATATAGGTTACTGAAATATGAATATTAATTAATTATACATGAACTCCGGTTTTTATTAGAAATACAAACTATTATCACTTTTCCGCTGCTAAATTTTATTTAAGATTTTGAGTAACAATTAAATATAAAATTAACTAAGTTTTCTTAAAAGAAATGTATTCATCGTTACATAGTTAATCTAAATTGGTTTATTGATAACTTGTGAGCTTTTATGAAAATAAACTAAGTTTTCTTCTAAAAATAAACAAATGTTTTAAAATGTTTGTTTTATAAACTCTGATAGCTTAACTGGTCATCTCAGTGGTCAATGTAATTTCTCGAATTCGGGTCTAACGTCTAGGCTGGGTTGGGGAGGTTACATAAATTGTATATTTTTGCAGTAGTAAAAATGCAATTTCACCATTTTAATAGCATATATCTTTATAATTTTTAAAGGATTAAATTAAACTTTTATCATTTTTTGGAGCCGAATTGTTTTTTACCATTATTAATTTAAATTTTTATAAATTATAAAGGGGCCTAAATAAAAAAAAAACTATTTTAAGGGGTGTTGAGCCCCCTACCAGCTCCCCTAGACGTGTGGGTTCTCCTTTAGATTTATTTTGATTAATTAAAAATTAAATTAATTATTTAATTTAGTGCTTGTGATAATTGGTTAGATTGTAATTGTTGTAACTAAAAAAATTAATTGTGACACAAAATTCAGTCAAAATTTTATAATATTATGAATAATATATATTTTATTATTTTAACTATTTATAATTTTTTGCACGAAATAATTATAAATTATAGAAATATAAAATACATAAATAAACCACAAGTTAAAGGTAGGCATGTCCTTAGATTGTAATAAAAATGAAATAATAAATTGTTTTCTTATTATGCCAAAGTTATTATGCAAAATTTTTTGTATTTTCTCTATATTTAAGATTTAGTTTTCATATTTTTATTTTTAAAATTTTTATTTTTTTTATTGTTCAAATTTAAAAATTAAAGTCTAATTACTAATATTATTAAAAATTTTCTGTTAAATTCACTAGCGTGACATTATAAAAATAAAAAAAGTACTCGTTTGGTAGCCATTTGAAAAAAAAATGACATTATAATAGATCTAAATCTAAAATAAATTAACATTGTTTTAACAATTATTAAATTCATGTCATCATTTTAATCAAAATAAATTATATAAATTAACTAATGGTATTATAAATGTTGAGATGTCAAATTATGTCAAGAATTAACATGCAAAGATTAAATCTCAAAATTGAATGTAATATAAAGATTGGAATTAAAATTTGATCATTTTATACGAATTAAAAAATAAGGTTAGATTATATATATATATATATATATATATATATATTTAAGATAGAGGATGGGATTATTTAAGATCGAAACCAGGCTTGTGTGCTTAGAGCATAATACTCTTGCTGCTAGGCTAAAAAATTATTCGTAATTAATAAATTAAAAATATGCTACAAAATTAAAAGTATTATCCGCAATAATGAAATTAGAATTGAATTAAAATAAATACGCAACGTTTCATAAATATATTGTATATAAATACAATTCAAAATATAAATTTAAATTTATCCAAATTTATTTTTCTTTGTAAATAGATGGTTTATAAATTTTTTTCTTTATATAATATGAAAAATGATATAATTGAAAAACAAAACAAATGGGGCTCGGACTTACAAACCAAGTCACAATTTATTTTTTAAACAAACCCTTCTTTTTTCTTTTCCTAAATTCAATTTCTGGATCTAACATTTATTCAAAAATTTTAAAATGATTTTTTATAATTCTCAAATTTTATTGGAAGAAAATCTGTTTAAGCGCTCTTGAATTCTTATCCTATTTATTGCAATAGCAACAATGTAACCTTCTCAATCTGGCCTAGACGTTAGACTCGAATTCATAAGATTACATTAGCTACTGAAATGTCCCAGTAAGCTATTGGAGTTTTGAAAACAGTTATTTTAAAACATTTGTTTATCTTAAAATAAAACTTAGTTAATTATCGAATTATTTATTACTAATATTATAGAAGTGGAAAATTGATATTTATTTACATTTTTAATGAAAACCGGGATTCATGTATAACTAATTAATTATTCATAGTTCGATGTCCTAAAATTAAATTAAATGTCATGCAATATAAAAACATAAATATAAACCCAAATCTTATATCCCATGCCACAGTTCTAAGAAAAATAATCTGGTTTTAAAATAATAAAATAAATCAAATAATAAGCCTAAAATAATTTTATAAGTAAAAATAAGTTGAGACCCTCTAGGTGCCGTGTCCGTGTCCTAACTTGGTGGGCTATAAAGATGTAAATTAAAGGAGGGTGAGCTATGACACTCAAGGTGGTTTTTGGTTCGCACGGTTACAGTTTGTTAAACGGCCTAGCGACACGGCTGTGTGACCCTGGATTACATGGCATCAGATTGTTGCACGGTTTGGAGACATGGATATGTGATAGCCCCACACGGCCATGTGACCCATGTTTTAACTTTTTACCTATTATTTTGTAAATGTTTCAGATTGATCTCGATTTAGTTCCGAACTTGTTTAAAGGCTTTTGTAAGCTTGATTGAGACTTAGTTTTGATTGTAATACATGTTTAACATGAACTTAACTTGTATATATTGATTTTTTGAATGTTGTTGATACGTATTGTATATAAATGTTATGGTTTACTATTGTGATATCTTGTAGCTTGGGTTCGACAACTGGACCGGATATGAGGTGTTACAGTAATATTAACATACTTATAACAAATATATACATTAACAATTATTATGCTTATATAACAATAGCAATAACTTGCTTAAGGTGTTTTTGGTCATGTGTGGAATCTATCATGGACTCAAAATAGAGAAAATGGGGGACTTCTTTTCTGACTTTTTTTTTTTAGCTCTTAATATTGAAAATGGGAGTTTGTTTTAATAAAATAAATGGTGGTTTGTTTTAATGAAAGAAGTTTGAAGTTTATTTCAAAAAATTGTAGAAATTTTTTTAGAGAAAATGAATATGGAAGGTGAGAGATTGAGAGATGATATTTTTTATTTTTAATTTAATTTTTATTGAATATTAATTTTAAATATTTTTATTTAATTAAAAATGCAATGTGTCATAATTTGATTGATTTAGAAATTTTTTAATGATAGTTAACGGTTTATATCAAAGTAGTAGTTGAATAAAATTTTAAATACCTACTTTGACAAAGAAAAACTTTAGGTACCGAAATAGAAATTGATAATACTCTAGAACGACATATTTTATGTGCTAATTGCATGATTATTTTGAGTATGATCCTACTAATTTGGATTATTTTATGGTATTTTATCTTTTACGGACTAACTTGGAGGCAAGAGGAAATTTGAGGGCAAAAAGTGCAAATTTGAAGATATAATGGGCCAACATGCAAAGAAAGAGAGAAGTGGTGCTAAAAATGCAAACATGGAAGACCCAAGAATTAAAATGCAAAAGAAGAGATTTTACAGCACAAGACTCTATTTTAATTTCAATTATATTAGGATAATTATTAAGGATTTTTATTTAGATTTAATTTTAGGATTTATTTTCATTTATCTTTATTTATCTTTAATTATCTTTAATTATTTATTATTTATCTTTTAGAATTTCATTAGGAATAGACTAGGTTTTCTATTACTATAAATAGGGGATGGAGTGGCACATATTTGACATCTCTTTTTCCTGTAAACACTCCCTCTCTCAAAAACTGTGTCTTTTTGTTCTCTCCATATTTTCTTCAATAAAAATCTCATTTATATTATATTTATTTATTTCCCAAAAATCATGAGCCACTAAACCAATCTAGCCGAAGGTTGTCAAAATTCCCCAAAAATGTTCATGAGGCTTAGAATCCGTGCTTAGCCTTCTCAACAAAGTATTCATCGCTTCTCCGCATTACGGGATGACGCTTCCGTCCATGTCCCTTAATAGGTGATCTTTTCAACTTGTGCAAGGAACGGCCGCTTTGTACATTTTGGGAAGGTTGCACAGTCGGTTCGTTGGCTTTCTGCGTTAGAGGTTGGCGAATCCAAGAGACAAAACGGCGTGGTATTCGTCGTTGGGAAGAGGTGATCTAGCAGAAGATAGTCCCACAAAAGCGATTATTGGCTAGAGTCAGGCTCCGCCAAATCTTAAGTCCAAATCCTTGGAGCTGGTGGTCGTAGGCGTCCTCTTCCACTATAACTGGCTTATCCTGCTCGAGAAGGGTTACTTAAAAGTCAAGGATTGAACCCAAAGCGGAACGAGACAACCCGAGGCTGGAATCTCGTCACATAAGAAACTTTTTTTTCCCAACTCTATTTATTTTTATATTCCTCTTTTTAATTTCTGCAATTTATTTAATTTCACAATTTCAATTCACTTTAAATTCTATTTTTATTTTTCCAGGTTCTTAATTCTTTTTTATTTTTTTATTTTTCAGGAACGCAGGTTTTTTTGGCCAAGAAATTGTCTAGGATTTCAAGAAACAAGCATTCGTACAATCCGATCCCTGAGGATTCGACCCTACTTCCCCTTAACTATTATTTTTACTTTTTTACAGGGAATAGGATATTTTTGGTGCTCCCAACGACGCATCAAATTTTGGCGCCATTGCCGGGGATCGGTAACGTACTAATCTTATTTTTTGTTTCTTATGACCAGATCTGCTCCAGGAACTCTTGCATTTGATTCGGAGATTGAAAAAACTGTAAGAGCTAATCGCAAGGAAATAAAGCTAAAGAAAAAGCAGTCAGCAGTGGTTGGGACTCAAAGTAATCCACCGCCAGAAATCAGAATCGACGACGAACCAGAGTCTAAGCTTAACGAAAACCCTACTCAAACTTTTGAAGGCGAAAAAGTAGAAGTCGATTCCCCAAAAGAAGTGTTTAACATTAGGGTTGACGAAAACCCTAATTTAGCACCTCAACCTATGGCTCAGAAAATTCGACAACTGGTCGAAGCGCTGAGAGAACAACTGCCACTATGCATCGCGTATCCTACTATGGATACTGATTTTGAATTAAAGTCAGGCTTGATCCAGCTACTGCTAACTTTTCAGGGGTTATAGAACGAAAATCCCCACAAGCATTTGAAAGAATTCCATATGGTTTGCCTTAGTATGAAACCTCAAGGGGTAACTGAAGACCAAATTAAATTGCGTGCTTTTCCTTTTTCCTTAGCAGATTCAGCTAGGGAATGGTTATTTTACTTGCCTCCTGGATCTATTACAACTTGGGCTGATCTTTCTTGTTTATTTCTCAACAGGTTTTTTTTAGCATCGCGTGCAGCTGAGTTAAAAAGAGAAATCGTGGGAATAAGGCAAAAAGACACAGAGTCTCTGTACGAATATTGGGAGCGATTTAAAAAGTTGTGTGCAAGTTGCCCACAACACGGTATAAAGGAACAGTCTTTGCTCCAGTATTTTTATGAAGGCCTAAAACCCATGGAAATTAATATGGTAGACACCGCTAGTAGAGGAGCATTGGTTAACATGACTCCACAACAAGTAAGAGACTTAATCTCCACAATGGCTGCAAATTCTCAACAATTTCGAGCCAATCCTGAACCCCTCTAGAAGGGTTCACCAGCTAAGTAATTCAACCTTAGAAGATAAAATTGATAGACTTACTAATATTATGAGCTCTCTTATTGCAGAAAAAGCCAAACTAGCCCGAGTATGCGGAATATGTGCTACACCTGAACATACAACTGATGCATGTCCCAGTTTGTATGATGATACTATGGCTCATTTAGATGTTACGGGAAATTTCCCTGGGCCACTACAAAGGCGATACGACCCTTACGCTAACACCTACAACCCAGGATGGAGGGACCACCCTAACTTAAGTTATGAGGCCAATCCACGATATAACCAGCCATACCAAAATCGGGTTCCACAGCAGCCACAAGATTCAGGTAATTCTCTAGAAACTTTGGTCAATAAATTAGCAGCTAATGTCCTTGATTTTCAACAGCAAACTCTTAATTTCCAATGAGAGATGAAGGATTTCCAACAGAAAACCGAGGCATCCATAAGGGAGTTGACCATATCAATTGAGAAATTGAACTCTCAAGGGAAGCGGCTGTCACAAACAGAACCTAACCCAAGACAACACGCAAATGCAGTGAAGTTGCGAAGTGGAAAGGTACTGGAACCAATTCCTGGCAGGAATCTTGGCCAAGAAATCGCCCAGGAAAAATCAGAAAACGACAAACAGGTCCGAGTGAAACTTCTGTTGTCGAAAATTCAACCTCCGTTCCCAGGACGATTAAATCAGTGTTGAAAGGGCAAAGAAGACAATGAGATCCTCGAAACATTCAGGAATGTGGAGATCAATTTACTACTGCTGGATGCCATCAGACAGATTCCGCGGTATGCCAAGTTCCTCAAAGAACTTTGCACCAACAAACGAAAACTAACAGATAATGAAAAGGTAAGTGTTGTTGAGAATGTATCCGCAGTGCTACAGCGAAAAATACCGGCAAAATGCAAAGATAGGGGTATGCTCGCTATACCATGCAAAATAGGCCATTTGGGAATTAAGAAGGCTATGTGTGATTTAGGGGCCTCAATAAATGTAATGCCTTTTTCTGTTTATGAATCACTTAACGCGGTTTTTTAACAAAAATAGGTGTTATCATTCAATTAGCAGAAAGGTCCATTGTGCATTCCGAAGGAGTCCTTGAGGACGTATTAGTCAAAGTCAATGGGCTTATCTTCCCTACAGATTTCTATGTGACAAAAATAGAGGAGGATAACGCTCCTGGGTCTTCAGACATCTTGTTGGGGCGACCTTTCCTTAGTACTGCAAATACTAAGATTGACGTACGAAGCGGAACCCTCACGATGGAGTTTGATGGGGGAGATCGTGAAGTTTAACGTTTATGGCACTATTAGTCACCAAAGTGAAGTTTTGGACGTAAACCGTGTCGACATAATTAACTCATCAGCTTGTACTGAGTTTCAAATGAATCAAAAAGAAAATTAAGAATGGGAATTGAGTAAGAAAAATTGAAAAAAATCATAAATTGATTGAAGTAAAATGTTTGGACGATTTACAGAATAAAAGCTAAAAGATAGCAATTACTCATATTGAATTCTATTTTGATAAAATAAAATTCAGAAAACAAATATTTATGAATTAAATTTTAAATTTTTATCTTAATATGAAAAATTGAAAGCTAAACTATCTTGAACGATTCAAGAAATCCAAAAGACCTAATCAAACTAAACCAAACTAAACTGAACTCACCCTTGAATGGGATTGACTTCACTATCCCGCCTCAATTTTATTTAACAATTTAGCCCCAAACACCAACACTAACTCGAAAAAGTTTTTGCAATAATTTTGATATTACATTATCGCAGCATTTGGTTTTTTGTTTTTTCATATTCAAATTTAAATGAAATGTGATTGTTAGAAATTAGATTGTAAAAAAATAATAATAACATTACAAAATTTGATACTTATGATAAAATGCTAATTAAAATACGAAAAAATTTGCATTGATACATTTGGTTCTCTGCATATTTTACTAAGAATGTTATAATTTATTCCGGTCAAATAAAACCTAAAATTTTATTAATTTCAATATATTTTAATGATATTTATTATTAACAAAAGTTAGTTTAATATTAATAAAAATGCAATTTTAACTTATGTATTTTTTAAATAAAAATAATTCATCTTAAAGATAATATTTGATTAAGTTTAAAATAATTAATATTTATTCAAATCAGAAAATAAATACAATAGTATTTTAACTAATTTACGCTATATCTATATAAAAGTAAGGTCCAGGAGGTTTTGGTTTTGAGATTAAAATTGGTGGAAGAGAGCGGTGAAAATCCCGTCAAACGTGGCGAGGTATGGTCACCTCTGCTCATAGCAGCCAAGATTTGGTCTTCTTTTTCATCTCATCTTGTTGCTTTCTTACAAATGAATTACTTTTAGTGTAATAAATCGTGATGGGCATGAATGTAAATTTTGTTTCTTATCATTATTATTATTATTATTAATTCTCAGCATGAATAGGTAAGTGTAAATGTGCATTTTGGTAATGCAGGATAGGTTGGCAAATGGGAATAGGGTTGATTTCTTCTCACCTTAGCTTTGTTTAATTCAGCTGATGGTGGCAAATTTTTAGTCATTACAATTATAATGGTAAATTTTTAGTTTTGGTCCCTCTATTATGCATTTAATATTTATATTTTAATTTCATATAATTTGGTTTTCTACTTTTACAATCTCGTCAACACCTTTAGCTATTTTGATTAAAATTTTCAATTTATATTTTTAAGAATTACTATTATATCAAAAAAATTGGAATAAGTATTATTAAAAAAAATCACATAAGCTACCAGAAATATTAAGGATGCTAATTATTTGGATTAACTAATGACATGATTTTTTTAATATTTTTTTCATTATAACACAATAATAAAATTTTAGTTTAGATCTCTCTATTATGCTCACATTTGAGATTTAGCCTTTATATTTTAATTTGACATGATTTGATCTTCTCCTTGTATAACGGCAATAGTTTGCCAAAATAATTGACATCTTTAGCTATATCAATTAAAAGGATTACATGAATTTCTCTTAAAAACACCTTTCTAATGATATTATGTAGATAAACCAAATTATATCAAATTAAAGAATAGATACTAAATTCTAATTTTAAACATAGTAGAGAGACCATAACCATAATTCAATCTAAAATAATCTATGTCTAACGCAATCATTTGTCATTTTTATAAAAAAAAATGTTTTTGATTTACTTTAATTTAATTGGAATAATTAATTGTATATTTACCATAAATGAACGGGGGATAACAAACTAATATTTACTAAAAATAACAAAAAAAAGCTATTAAGAAAATGCATAAAAATCAATTAAGCCCCTGTATTAAATTCGTACTCAATTATGTTTTTATCGTTAGCTAAAATAATCTCTCCATTAACGATTTCCTTCATTGACCACATTGACCATTAAAATAAATTGACGAACTAATCAGATG
Source organism: Gossypium anomalum (assembly GCA_025698475.1). Classification (NCBI taxonomy): domain Eukaryota; kingdom Viridiplantae; phylum Streptophyta; class Magnoliopsida; order Malvales; family Malvaceae; genus Gossypium; species Gossypium anomalum. The sequence continues at coordinate 10,519,183 of CM046961.1, forward strand.
GTGACATGGCAACTTCTAGTTTAATATAATATTTTTTCCATAAAAATGATAAAAAAAATCATAAAAAGTCAAAAAAATTATAAAATAGAAAAAAATATAAAGATTAAAAAATATTAAAATTGATATAAACTTATTAGAATTATAAAAAAATAAAAACTTATAAATATTATAAAAATATAATAAATCCAAATAAGTTATAATAAAAATTATAAAATTAATAAAACTTATTTAAAATATTTAAAATTAAAAAAATATATATTTGAATTCTTAAAACTAAAAAAAAATTGTAAAAAATTATAAATAAATATTAAAAATGTTAAAATTGACATAAACTTAATAAAAACTTGAACTTGACCGATTAGCCTAAAATCAGCAAGGGTACCGGTCCGAGGAAAGCCATTAGGTCGGTTGACCTGGAAACTCGGTGGTTGAACCAATTTTTTATTTTTTAATATTTTTATTAAACTAAAATTTCATAATAATTCATCATAAACTTCCCTTACCTATCCAGGGTAACTTCCAATTTCACCCATAAAATCAAAAACTAATGAATTCTATAAGTGGACCTAATTGTAAAAGTCATAAAAACATAAAAATTATCAAGAAAAAGAAAAAATTAAACTCACATGATGTAAAAATATGAAAAACCAGCTTTCTTCAGACCTTCTATGGCATTTTGGCTGAGAAAATATGAAGAGATCTCTAGATTTTTTAATTTTGTCCTTATTTTATATGTTAAAATTGTTATATTTCCAATTTTGCCCTTATTTCCCTTATTTTTCTGTTGATTTCTTGCCCTTGCCTTCCAGCCTATTCACTTTTAGGCTTAATTTCCCTTTAAATCCTCTTTCTTTTAACACTTGAGCTATTTAATCCTTCTAGCAAATTTTATTTTTATTACAATTTAGTCTTTTTTATTTAATTGACTACCCAAACGTTAAAATTTCTCAACCAAACTTTAATACTAACTAAATTACACTCCATAAATATTTATAAAAATATTTATAGCTCGGTTTTCAAATTTGAGGTCTCGATACCTCGTTTTTGACCCGTTTGACCTAATAAATTCTTTTAATTCACCAATTCAAAAATTCTTCTAAATTCTTACTTGAATCATAAATATTAAATTATTATCTTGTTCAATCTTACTTGTCGGATTTAGTGATCTCAAATCACCATTTCCGACACCACTGAAAATTAGGCCGTTACATGGATGCAAGATAGGGTAGGGTGGATTTTTTCTTTTAGATGGTGGGTATAGAACAATTATAGTGATTGCTCACTCAGACCTGCTTCACCCTATGAAATATTATTTTATCCTTATATATATAAACTATTAAAAGGGTAAAAATGTAATAACATAATATAGAAAAAAATTCATATATTTATATTTAAATATTTTTTTGAAGAATTATGTTTAAAAATATATATGACATTAAAAAGATTGAAAATATTAAAGAGGAGTAGCAAAATTAAATTGAAGCAGAGCAGGGTGGAAATGGATGATGCATCCAACATCCTTAGAGGTGTCAATGGTTTTTAATATTATTATACATCCATAATGAAGCAGGGTGGGTGGTGAAGTAAAGCGTACCAATTATGGAGCGGTGGTGGATTTAGCAATATCCACCCTCGTCCCACTCCATTGCCATCCCTAGTCTCAATGGTACATTTCAACATTCCCACCTTTATTAAAGGGAAACATATTTTCATTTTTAAGGAAATATAATTCCCAAATAAAAGTTAGTTTCTCAAAGTACACGTGCTTCAACGCGCTCGAATTTACATCATTTTGCACTGATAAAAATATTGATGTCAACAAGCTAAAACTCAATCAACTAGTATAAAATTTTTTATTTTAAGTAACTAACCTATGTAAATGCTCAAACTCTCAACTTCTTTTAAGAATTGAAACAATCAATTAGGATATCTAATTATATTCAATTAGATAAAACCTGAAAATTATAATAATTACTCAAACTTGCGAACCATTTATAATTACTCACCCCAAATGATGACCTACCAAACACTATTTTGCTTTCCATATATCTTCTACAACTACTTCCTTATTTTATGCATTTTATGTTGATTAATCTAGCCACTAAGATGATTTCCATGCTTCGCGTTGGGTTAATTATGTATTTGTGTTAAATTAGGGAGTACAAATTTGAAATCTAGAATATACTACCATCCTATTTTTATTTTTAGAAATCTAAACCAGCTACTTTTTAGATTTAAAAATTTAGATCTAACTATTACCACTATTAAAATCCTTCTATTAAATTCATTCGTGTAACATTTTGAAATTAAAAAAAAATTGATAGCACATAAAAATAAAAATAACATTAAAAATATTTATATAAATTTTTTCTTAAAAACATTCATTCAAACTTGTCTTGATAAAATAACTTTTTATTGGAATAGAGTGGCTAAGAAAAATTGACGTCAACATTTTAATTGAAATAGTTAATATTAAATATTTAAACTAACTAATGACATTATAAAAGTAGAAGGATCAAATTATGTAAAAAAGAAGGTGTATAGATTAAATCCCAAGTTTCAACATAGTATAAGAGCTAAAACTAAAATTTGATCATCGTTTTATAATACATAAAAAAAGAAGCAAGGCAAATTTAAAAGAAATAAAAGACACATATCCATCTCTAAGACTCTTAGGGTATTCAAATTACTATAATCACATAATATTTTAATTGAAAAATTAATGAAATTAACTACTTGAACTAATTAATAACTACATTATAAAATTACAAGGACCAAATTACATTAGAATTTAAAGTGTAGCGGTTAAATATCAAATTTAAGCATACTAAAGGGATCAAAACTAAAATTTAACTACTTTTCTAAAACTACCAAAAAAAAATGTAAGCACTTCTGTAAACCTAAAATAAATAGGAAGTCACGTGTTTGTCTCTAAGACTTTCAGAGTATTCAAATTTTATATATCCACATAACATTTTAATCGAAAAGTTAACGACATTAACTATTTGGACTCATTAATAACGTTATAAAAATATATGGAACAAATTATGCTAGAAAGTAAAGTATATAGATTAAATATCAACTTTAAGCATATTAGAGAGACCAAAGATGAAATTTAACTATTTTTTTGTAAAATGAAGAAAAAGAGGAGAATGAGTGAGAGAGCCACGTGTCATCACAAAAAAGGACTTTCCTTTAATATATAGGTATTAGTACGATTCATTCAAGCTTTTTAAATTTGAAAATTAAAATATATTCTAAGTCTTTAGAATTGGATTAATGGTCGAATTAATCATGCTAGTATTTTGTACAATTTAATTAAATAAATTATTAAAAATTATAAAAAGCTTGATTTAATCTATTTTTATACTGATTCAATTTGAGTGGTTTATTTTTTTCCAGATGCCAAAAAGAGGCATGATTTAGACACAACTTTAATATATAGATATAGATTACCTAACTATTTTTTTAATGGATTTGTTTTTCAAATAAGGAATTATCTGAATATTATTTATGGATTTGTTTTTTAAATATGGAAAGCTTATAGTAAGTTTCATATAAATAGTAAAAAAAAAATTAAGGTCAGCTTACTTTTCCACATTTAATTACATATTTTTAGTAAAAAAACCAAAGAAAAGTAATGCATTAATTACCATATATATTACCTTAATCAGTTAATACTTCCCTTATCTTAAAAGATGGCATGCTAATCTAATTTTTTTTTTATGGTAAAGTGTTTTTTAAATCCCATAATTATAAATTTCTTGTGAAATACTTTAATACGACACCATAACATAAAATGTTAAAAAAATCAGAAACTGGAGACTTTAAAAAGTGATTGAAATTACGATATGTAATGATAAACTTGGTAATTATGCCTTGGGAAGTAGTCCATAAAATACAGCGTATTTAATAACTCTAATAAGTAGTTCGACTTATCACTATAAGTAGTTCAACTTATGATATGAATCCCAATTTCTAGAGAAATTATTTATATACCCCTTTCTTATTATGTTATTCATGGTTCCAATTTTTCCATGTTAGCTTCTAAGTCAAACTTTCTTTTTTTTTAATGATGAGATTGCATTTTTTAAATTAAAAAAAAGTAAATAATTAGAAACAAAATGAAAAAAAAATCCCCATTTTCATCTCTCTATTAAAGATTTTTTTTCTTAATTTCTACTCTTTTTTTTTTTAAGAAAAATTTCTAATTAAATTGAATTTTTAGCTCACCCAAAATTTAATATGTTTGAATAAATTTACTAGTTTTTGTGATTTTATTTTAATTTTCAATATAAATGGAAAAAAAGAGAGAGTTTAAGTTGGAAGGTTGCATGAAAAATATAATTGAATAGGGAAGAATTTTGATTGGTTGGGAGGAAAGGCCTATATAGTATTTCCATATTAATAGATCTCGTTTCTCATCTCGTCTCGTTTATGATTTTCTCATCTCGTCTCGTTTACGGTATTTGATTTGTCTGATGCTGGCATATTTATTAATTTCATTTTGTTTGTTTCTTAATTTATTTTCTCATCTTTCAAATCCTAACCCTTTTCTCTTCTGTATAAATACTTCACCAGAAACATCAACCCAGAAAAGAGAGAGAGAGACAGGCGAGACAAACAGCTCTAAAAGGAGAAAAAAAAAAAAAAAAAAAAAGAAAAAGAAAGAAGAGAAAGCAGTAAAACGACCTGCCGTTCTCTTCGCTTTCTCCAAAAATTTCTCCCGATCTGTGCAATTAATCTGGTAAATTTTCATTTCATTCTATATTTTTTTATATATCTTTTTTTTTTTTAAATTTCGGATGATATTATTGGGTTGTTGAATTTTAAGAGTTGGGACTGTAATTTTTTAGGGTTTTTTTAGGTTATTTTTTGAAGTATAATTGATTATGAGAAGCTCAGATCTCTTTGTTCTTTTATTATTTTGTTGATTTCTTTTTACAGAATTAGAATCATGTCCTCGCTTAGCAGAGAACTTGTGTTCCTTATACTTCAATTCCTTGATGAGGAGAAATTTAAAGACACTGTTCATAAGTATGCTCTTATCTTTGTACTCTTTTTTCTTTTTCTTTCTTTTCTTCTGTCTTTTTAGAATTTAAAATTTTTAATCTGTTCATGCATTGTTTTGTGTATTTGTTGATTAATATATTTAAATTTAATAGATTGGAGCAAGAGTCGGGGTTTTTCTTCAATTTGAGATATTTTGAGGAAATGGTGACAAATGGAGAATGGGATGAAGTGGAGAAGTATCTTTCAGGGTTTACAAAAGTTGATGATAATAGATATTCCATGAAAATTTTCTTTGAGATTCGAAAACAGAAGTACCTTGAAGCACTGGACAAGTAAGCCCTTTTTTTAAAAGTTCATTTTTGATACGTCTTCTAATTCCGTCCTCTACTAGGTCAGCCTTGTGAGTTGGATTATCAAATTTGCAGGTTAATTTAGTTGTCATTATAAAGCGAATGATAGTAAGTTCATCTGTATTTTCCTGACATAAATGCAGGCGGGATCGCACCAGAGCCGTGGAGATTTTAGTTAAGGACCTAAAAGTGTTTTCAGCTTTTAATGAGGAACTTTTTAAGGAAATTACACATCTGTTGACGTTGGAAAACTTTAGGTACAACTGAAATATTAGTTCTCCGAATCTGCTTGTCTAATATGGCAGAACTTTGTCTTCTTTGTGTTCGTGTTCATGAGATTTGATGGCTTATGTTAATACACAGAGAAAATGAGCAACTATCAAAATATGGAGATACAAAATCTGCTAGGGGTATAATGCTTGCTGAATTAAAGAAGCTAATAGAGGCTAACCCCCTTTTCCGTGATAAGCTTCAGTTTCCTACGTTGAAGAATTCAAGACTGCGGACACTAATAAATCAGAGGTCTCATATTCTGGTGTCTAGATTCTATACCTGATTCCTTCCTTCTGTGAGCTTCCTAACAGTTATTTATTGTCGTTATAATGCAGTTTGAACTGGCAGCATCAGCTTTGTAAGAATCCAAGACCTAATCCAGACATAAAAACTCTATTTGTAGACCACAGTTGTGGGCAACCAAATGGCGCTCGAGCTCCATCCCCTGTCACTAATCCTTTAATGAGCGCTGTTCCAAAGGCAGGGGGTTTTCCTCCACTGGGTGCTCATGGTGTAAGTTAATAGAAGTCACAAGTCATTTAGCTGTTTTTGGAGTGTGTATTTCTTTTGACTTCATGTACATGTATTTGCAGCCCTTTCAGCCCACACCTGCTGCTCTTCCAACCTCTCTTGCGGGATGGATGGCTAACCCAACTCCTGTGCCTCATCCTGTGGCTTCTGCTGGACCAATAGGACTTACTGCACCTAACAATGCAGGTGGTTATTGATAGGATGTTTTCATTGACTTCAAAGTGCTTTTGCTTTACTAAGTTCTACATTTTTCATGTCGGGGATTGTTTTGAAGCTATATCTGTATTTAGAATTATGTGGCCTCAGACAGGACATGATACGTGAAACTGTTAGGTAAAGGCATATTTGTTGCTAGTATGTTTTTAAGATGTAAAACCAAGAAACACTGGAAATTTGCCAGAGCATGGAGATTTTAGGATACAGGCTGCATAGTGCTTTTAGTGGAATGCATATCTTGATGGACTGTCATCTTACCTTCTATATATTTTAAAAAACGGCAGCTGCAATCTTGAAACGACCTAGAACTCCTCCAACCAATAACCCAGCTCTGGACTACCAGTCAGCAGATTCTGAACATGTTTTGAAGAGATCAAGGCCCTTTGCAATGCCAGACGAGGTATCACATACTAAATTGTTCTTGTTCTCAATTAGATTTACCTCATGACCTCTGTGTAAGACATGCATATCAATTTTTTATATCCATCAAATAGTATGGCTTTGAGATGCATGTGATGCAATTTGTTGAGGTTTAGAGGAAATTAATTAATTCATGTAATGATTTAGATTTATATAAAACCTTCTTTTTACACTAAGTTGAAAATTTTTGTTAATTAGTAGCTGCTTCCCTCGTTTTACCTAAATTATGAGTAATCAATGAAATGTGGTATAACAGGGTCCATGAGGCAGAATGAAAAATTTTATTTGCTTTGCTTGGTTTTTGAGTTCCATTCTTGGTTACTTTCACTTTTCTGTCATTAATCGCTCATAATTGGTTGCTGTTTATCACCAGAAAGGGAAAAACTGGTAATAGACAGTTTATACAGTTTCAACAATTTTGTGGATTTTAGTTGGCTTGTATATCACCTTAAGGGTTTTTCTGCCATTAGTCTTATGACTGCAATTCTGAGTAGTATGAGATCTGCTCCATCTTGTAACATAGCATCATCCTTCCACCTTTTGCATGAAATGATATTTAATGAAGGGCATCTGATTAGCTGCTCCTTCAGCAGGTCAATAATCTGCCCGTAACTATTTTGCCTGTTCCATATGCTGGCCAGACCCACGGTCAGAGTTCATACTCACTTGATGACTTGCCCAAGACTGTTGTTATGACTCTAAGTCAGGGGTCTGCTGTCAAGAGCATGGATTTCCATCCAGTACAACAAATTCTACTTCTAGGTGAGCCAACCCACTGTGATATAAAAATTTTCATGCATGCTTAGATTTCATTTCCTCTAAATTGCGTACGTTTCTGTATTCTGGTTTTAGCTTCCCTTTCATGTTGTGTGCTAATTGTATTTTCTCTGTATTTGGTTTGTAATTTCAGTGGGAACAAACATTGGTGATATCATGGTGTGGGAAGTAGGTAGTGGTGAAAAGATAGCTCATAAAACTTTTAAGGTCTGGGACCTTTCAGCGTGTTCAATGCCTCTGCAGGTATTTCTTTGTTTCACCTCTTAACAAGATATACTGAACATGAAGTAGTTTTTTTGTGCTTCTTAAAATGTAACCTTCTGATTCTCACAGGCATCTTTGGCGAATGATTATACAGTCTCAGTCAACCGTGTTGTGTGGAGCCCTGATGGAGCTCTTTTTGGTAATTCTTGGAGCTATAACAATTGGACTTCTGATAGTCTACTTCTGTACATAGGAGATTTTTTCATGCAAATCAAATACTAGATTTGAGATTTTCTCCCTATTTCAGGTGTTGCATACTCCAAGCATATTGTGCACATATACTCCTACCATGGTGGTGATGATCTACGTAACCGCTTAGAGGTTTGTCTGATCAGTCAATTCGATTAGGCTCATCTAGTTTTAAGTTTCTAATTTAAATTACTTATGCGGCCTCAGACAGGACATGGTGCTTTCTCCTAAATATATTCACTGAAATATTTTTTATTTTAGATTGAGGCTCATGCTGGAAGTGTTAATGATCTCGCTTTCTCCTACCCCAACAAGCAATTATCTGTTGTCACTTGTGGCGAGGACAGGGTTATTAAGGTTGCTTGTCACTTTTTTATTTTTATAAAATAATCTCACTCCATCTGTTTGATATGGCTTTCTAACAGGCTCACATCTTGTAGGTATGGGATGCAGCTTCTGGGGCCAAACAACATACTTTCGAGGGTCATGAAGCACCTGTCTATTCCATATGCCCTCATCACAAGGAAAATATTCAGGTAACAAACAGTACCTTGGAGATTGATACTCACTTGTTCGCTAGTTTAGATTTCTTTTCCATTTCAACAGTGAGACCCAAAATCCTAAACCCTGAAAAATGTACACTTATTTTTTCTTAGTTTACAAAAAAAGCCAATAATTTGTTTAGGAAACTAAGCTAAAATTTTTTCACCATTTTATCCAAAGAATCTTAACAGATGGAATGCATAGAATTAGATAATTATGCATTTAATGTTATTTATGTTTAATCCAAGTCTGCTTTTAGCTTTTCCTCAATCACTTGTTTTGGAGTGGTTTGTCTTACAATGTTCTGGAGCAGAAAGGCAAACTTTTTTCTTGTTTGAGTTCTAGCATGAAAACTGCAGTTTCTGTTTGTAAATTCAGTGGCTTTACCTCCAATGACCTCTTCTTTCTGCTTAAGTCATGTTTAAATAAATATATGAGGGTTGTAAACATAATCTTCTATGGAGTTCAATATGCGACATGGTAAAAATATTTGAAATATTGGGATATTGAGCTTGGTATGGAACCACCACTCCCTTCTGGTTTCTTTCACATTCCTTAGGAACTTATCTACCTTTCTTTTGGGGTTTCTTTTTTTGGGAATTTATACATTTTTAATCATTGGTTTCCTGTAAGTTTCATGTTTATTTTGCTGTCAAGCTTAAAGACTTCTATTTTCTACTTTGTTTTCTTCTGTGTTTTCAGTTCATTTTCTCAACAGCAACTGATGGGAAAATAAAGGCATGGTTGTATGATAATATGGGCTCAAGAGTTGACTATAATGCTCCTGGTCAGTCATCCACAACAATGCAATACAGTGCTGATGGAACAAGGTTCATGTCTTATCTGTACTCTATAATTCTGGTCTTTCTCTTTTGGGGTTGTACTTTTTCTTTCTATTCTTTAACAGTAATATTAATCCTTTAATTTATAACTGCCACTTATAGGTTGTTCTCATGCGGGACAAACAAAGAAGGGGAATCATTCTTGGTGGAATGGAATGAAAGTGAAGGAGCTGTCAAGAGGACATATTTTGGTCTTGGAAAGAGATCTGTGGAAGTTGTTCAATTTGACACAACAAAGAATAGGTTCTTGGCTGCTGGTGATGAGTTCTCTGTCAAATTCTGGGACATGGACAATCTTAATCTATTAACAAGTACTCCAGCTGATGGTGGATTGCCGGTACATAAGCGTATGCCTCATTTCATGTTAGGCTGTCTGATGCTTACTCTCCCTACTAACCTTAATTGTTATAACAAAATGCAGCCTTCTCCTTGCATTAGATTTAACAAGGAAGGAACATTGTTAGCTGTTTCAACTGATGATAATGGGGTTAAAATTCTAGCGAACTCAGATGGGGTTAGGTTCCTACGGACGGTGGAGAATCGTTCATTTGATGCTTCTAGAGTTGCTCCTGCTGCTATAGTAAAGGTAAAAGCTCTTTATATATACAAATACGTACAGCTATGCAATTATTTATGCATATTTGTTCTATGAAAATATATTTCCTGAGTGCCTGATTTATGTAATAGGCTCCTAGTGTTGGTCCATTTGGCTCTAACAATGCAACTATTGGAACAACCATTGGTGATCGGGCTGCACCAGTAGCTGCTATAGTTGGAACGGTGAGTTACCTTTCATAATCTTACCCTAAATACATTTTGCAGAAATTTACATAACCTTTTAAATGCAATCTCTAAAAAGTAATTTTTGTATGAAACAATTTATGATCTATTATGATCTAACCTTTGCTGTTTTGTGTCTCTCCAGAACAATGATGCTCGAACTTTGGCTGATATAAAGCCCAGGATTACAGATGAGTCAGCGGAAAAATCTAGGATCTGGAAACTTACAGAAATTAGTGAACCATCACAGTGCCGCACCTTGAGGCTTCCTGATAGTTTGACAGCAATGAGGGTAAAGCTCAGTCTCTAGTTGTATAACACTATAGAACTTGTTCATAGTTGTGCCTGAATATGCCTTTTTCTAAAATCAGCTTCTCATGAATGGTTCAATAAGATTTTATCCTCTTCTGTGTGGCAAACAACTATTGTGTTTTTCAGCTATCGTGGTTAATAATTTGGTACCTAAGTTTACTATATAAATATTTGCAGTTTGGTTAGGCTGTGGTGAGTAGAGTATGATAAATAAACATAAAGAGTGCTCTATTTAATATGGTAATTTTCAATGACTTGATGAATGTAGATGCCTAAAATACCATGAGAGAGTATCGTCTTAGGCAGTTAGTGATTTGAAATTTAACGAATTTTTGTTGATAATATGTACTTACTTATTTATAGAAAAAGAACAAGCGATTATTTTTTTTTTGCTTGATTTCAGGTTTCAAGACTAATATATACAAATTCTGGAGTTGCCATATTGGCATTAGCATCTAATGCTGTACACAAGCTCTGGAAATGGCAGAGGAATGATCGCAACGTAACTGGGAAGGTGTTTTAATTTCTTTAACAACTCTTTGCTAGGTCGCATACCTGGTTTCCTAATTCTATTTTTAGTTGATTTTATTTTCTTATTGTTATTATAAGCTAGATATTAACTAAGTCCTGCCTGTTATAGGCCACAACTAGTGTAGCACCACAATTATGGCAGCCTTCAAGTGGAATATTGATGACCAATGATATAAGTGATACAAATCCTGAAGATGCTGTTCCATGCTTTGCACTTTCAAAGAATGATTCTTACGTCATGTCGGCTTCTGGGGGTAAAATTTCACTATTCAATATGATGACGTTTAAGGTAGGGCGTTCTCCACTCATCTCATTCTTTGGACATGATTACATTTTTAGGTTAATAGGTCATTTAAATGGATAAGTGTTCATATTATAGTCATGAAGTTTAAGGAATGCTGATTAATTGAGACTGTTTAATTGGTTAGATTTTTAGGTTGAAACTGACTGACAATGAGGTTATTTTTTGTGAGGATCGTAGTTTGCATAATCTGATTCCATACTTCTTTATATTCATTGTTGTATCTTTGTGCTTTCTTAATATGCAGACAATGACGACGTTCATGCCCCCACCACCAGCAGCCACATTTCTTGCATTTCATCCTCAGGACAATAATATCATCGCCATAGGCATGGATGATTCATCGATCCAAATTTACAATGTTCGGGTGGATGAGGTCCTTTTAATTGACTTAAAACTTCGATGGTTGTTGATACATAAGTGGAAATTATTTAATTAACTATGTGCTTTATTTTTAACAGGTGAAAACAAAGTTAAAAGGTCATCAGAAAAGAATAACAGGTCTTGCCTTCTCTCATACTCTGAACGTGCTTGTATCTTCGGGAGCCGACAGTCAGGTACAAAATATTAGCTTCTTTCCCACACATGCTTGTTGTATCCTAAAGCAGTTCAACAATCCACTTTGAGAAAGCTAGAATAATTGATACTTTGAGATATGGTTAAGCCGAAGTTTAGAGTCATTGGCTTAGATCGAGTTAATCTTGTTAAGGACCGTAGGGAAAGCTTGGGTAGGGAATGATTCCCTTGAATTTATGCTTGTGAAAACATATTAATTTATCATGCTTATATAAGGTCTTTCCTACTTGGTTTGTTGGTAGTTTTATCATATTAAACACTACACAGAACTTCATAGGACTTACCATGAATAGGGATGTCTTATAAAAATGATTTTTAGTACTTTTTATGGAGTTAACTCTCCGTTTGCTAATTATTCCACGTTTGTTTTTCTCTACAGCTCTGTGTATGGAGCACAGATGGATGGGAGAAGCAAGCTAGTAAGTTCTTGCAAATCCCAAATGGCCGGGCAGCATCTCCTCATGCAGAGACTCGTGTTCAGTTTCACCTAGATCAGATACATTTGCTGGCGGTTCATGAAACACAGATAGCAATATTTGAAGCACCAAAACTAGAATGCCTAAAGCAGGTGTCTGAGCTTATTTGCTGTATAATATATATTTTCTAGATTTTTAGTGCTTAAAATCTATGTTTAAATCAAGTGCACTTCAGGAGGTAATTGCATTTAGAATATTTTCATGCATGTATTTAGGAGTGGGCTGGCAATGCCAAATTCAACCTTTTAGAAATTGTTTTGCTGCTAGTACAGTCTGCTATTTGTCAATAGAACCATTTTTTTTTTTTTTTTTTTTTGGGGGTGGTTTTTGAGGTTATTAATATTGTTTTGGAATTGTTTTCTCAAACAGTGGGTACCTCGAGAAGCCAGCGGTCCAATTACTCATGCAACATACTCCTGTGACAGCCAATCGATATATGTGAGTTTTGAAGATGGAAGTGTTGGTGTGCTTACTGCTTCAACACTCAGATTGAGATGTCGAATTAGTCCCGCAGCATATTTACCTCCAAATCCAAGGTGCTTTTTCTCTTTCTATTTATTGAAACAGTCATAAACACAATTTTAGTTAATAGTTAATTATCATATCTTGATTCAATCCAATACGTTTTGTGGTGGAAGTTTCTAACAATGCACCTTGAACAGCTTGAGAGTTTTTCCACTCGTCATTGCGGCACACCCATCCGACCCAAATCAATTTGCTTTGGGATTAACAGATGGTGGAGTCCAAATTGTTGAGCCATTGGAGTCGGAAGGAAAATGGGGCACCTCTCCTCCAGCTGAAAATGGTGCTGGACCAAGTACCACATCAGGTGTAACTGGTTCAGAACCTCCCCAGCGGTGACCAGCACACGTGCAGGTATTGATAGAAAGGATATAACCAAAGCATCCATCTCTAGCATGCATTTTTTTCATATGCTCCCTGGTGTCATGTTAAAAAGAATTTCTCAAGGGGAAGGCTTCAGAAGTATAATGGATTGGTATGAATCGCATGACATCCTTTTTGCAGCCAAGGCATATAGTGTTGATTTCAGGGATTTTGGTGTAAATTTAGGAGATGTTGGGTTAGAGAAGGTGGGTCTGACTATAGACTTGAAAAAAAAAGAAGCGAAATCAGACAAAAAATTTCTGTTGGTTTATAACTAGGAATCCTGGCGGGTTTCCCATTATTAATTAGCCTTTTAGAAACTATATTAATTATGTTTATTTTTTTGCTTGCGCTTCGGGGTTTTTTTTTTTTTTTTTTTAAATTAAGAAATTGTTTTAACGGCTATTATTTGTCCGTACCGTGTAATATTTGGATGTGACACGAAATATGATACGGAAAAAAAATGATATAAAGAAAACACAAACAAATAAGGTGAATTATAGAATGTTTATAAACTAGTTGAGTTGAGTTGGTATTTCCCTTTAAGTGTGTTTTCATTTCTGATTTATTAATACTATGGATTGAGAGTAATTAAAGTAAAAGTTAAAAGTTAAATAAAGTAAATCATATGTAAAATAAATAGTGGAAAGGAAAGGAAAAATTAAAATTATTTTTTAAAAAAACGCATCTTTAAACTTTGTTTTGTTTTACTTTCTTAATAATTTGAACGATATATATTTTTCCTTCCTTTCCTAGTTTATTGTCTAAAGTCGATCCAAATATAGGCTAATGTTATTTTTTATTTCTTAAAATGTTAGTTTTGTGATTTTAATTTTATTAATTTGAATACTTTAATTTAAAGATAATATAATATAATTTATTCTAATATAATATTTTTTAAAGTAAAATCAAAATTTACCATTTTACCCCTTAACATTTTTTTTTTATGAAGGTGGAATCAGTTTGACTTTCAATCTCTTAATCGGTTGAATTGGATGGTTCAAACAAATACTTAAGATGAATAAAATGATTATTATAAAAATTATAAATTCTAAAAAGATTTTTAAAATGTTAAATATTAAAATATTAAGAAATACATAGTTACAAAAGTTAAAGATAAAAACAAACTGAAGAATTGTTAAAAAAAATAAAAATAAAAATAAAAATTTCATAAAAAAAGTTAGTTAACTAGAATAATCTTAAGTATATAACCATCAACATAGCACCTATTATAAATATGTATTTTTTATTAGTTACGGTTTGATAATCTCAAATGAGTCTTCATAAAAAAAAATCTCTCTACTGAACCCACGTGATAATATTAACCATAGGGTTTGACAAAGGTTAACTGGCTCAAAGTATTATTATGCTATCACACAATGATTATTGATAGAGGCTGTAGGTCTTGTTTAAAGACCTTCTCTCATTTAATATTTTAAAAATGATACAAGGTTTTAATTTCAGTTTCAACTATGAATGATTAAATATGCAAACAATTACATATGACATGCTTAATCATGTATGTATAGACACGGTTCTCAATTTATCAACATTTAATTATTCATAATATTCATAAATACCAAAATTATAATTAAAATCAATCAACTCTAATCGGTCAAAAAATTTCATGGTTTCGTCCTAAAAAAAAAGTAAAATAATTAAAAATTACAATAACTTTTCAAAAGCATTCTTTGGGTCTTTTAGGTTAAAGCCAGACATCCTGAATATCCGAAAAGAACTTGTGCACCAACACCACGATAACCAAAACTAAGAGTGAACAACCTTGTGAGCCCAACAGTTTTTCGTTGTTGTTATGAACTCCACTGATCGGCGATTTCCATTGTCAGACTGTCAATGTAACATCCCGAGATAGGGCCTGGAAGTTTTGGCCTTGCAAGTGAGGGTTCGCCAAAAGAATATCAGTAAGGAGTTCAATAGAGATACGACGAAGCAGTGTACGCCAAAAGATGTGGTAAGGGGGTGCACTAAATTCATTGCAAGTTGTGTTCGCCAATTGGTTTGGCGAATTGGGGTTCGCCAATCAAAGTCGGATCGTACTTAAATTAAGAAATTAAGATATTGTGTATCTAGGATACTTTTCGTGCACGTAACCTTCTTCTAAACCGATTTGGGTTTCCTAAGTCAAGTAAGGTATTCAAAGAATGCTAAGACACTTGATTCCTATAAATACAACCTTTATTCTATGAAAATTCTCTCATCGATTATTCTATTGTCAAATTTCTGTTCAGAACCAAGTTCGTAGAAACCAAGGTAAGTCTTTGTCCTGTTAGGGTTGATTGTCCAGGAAGCTAGGTTTGCTCGTATATTTGTATATGTTCTGTTTGTTTAGTAATTTGTGTATATTCATGTATGTATGTTGCGAATCAGTCGGACCATCTACCAACAAAGATAAAGGCAAAATAAAACTCGTTTAAATTTCTCGACTTTTCAGTGAGTGTTTAAGGTTCATTACTGTGTGCGAATTGCTATATTTTCCAAGAACTTTGGCTTTTTAAACTAAGTCCCAATAGTAAGCTTTTCTATAAAACTTTGTTTTCAAGTTCTGAGATTCTGTTTTCAAGCTATGTTTTTAAAGTTATTTTTATGCGTGCTCCTATGTGAGCCTAAGTTTTAAGATATGTTTTTAAAGTACGATTTTATAAACTATGTTTACGAGCTTTTGTGCGAGCTTTATGTGAACAAGTGCTTTTATGCGAGCTCCTAAAACGAGCTTATATGTTGGATATAATGGCATGCCATAGGATTGTGAGTATTCATATGCAAGTTTGTGATTTGAGTGTTAAGGCCCTGGAACATGTGGAAGGATAAGGGAATGTCGAGCCATGCTCTATTCACAAGGATATGTTGGCGTACAAGAGAGTGTTTAGCTTATCACTACACTTATGAGACATGTTAATGACTCTCTGAGTCACAAGTGAGACACTATAAGGAGATTTGCTTATCCAACAAAAAACAAGTGCAAGTGACTATGAACAAGTTTTTATGAAATTGTTATTAACAACACATGCATAAGAATAAGAATAAGAACAAGCACAAGCACAAGCGCATGTTTATGTTTTAAGTTTTCCTTTTAGAAACAAGCCAAGTTTTCAAGTATAATTTCTAGCAAAGTACATATGAATCTGTTTCAAAGTTATATGACAAGTAGGTAACTGCAAATTGAGTCTCGCACCCTTACAGCGATCCCAGCTCGCAAAATAGTTTTTGAACTAAGCTTCTGTTTTAAACACCATATTTTTTAAGGCATGTTTTATCGATTCTTGTATATTCACTAAGTTCTCAATGAACTCACCCGCTCCTCTCTTACTTCGTAGGTAAGTAGGTCACGGATGGCAGTGGCGAGGTAGATGATCTAGGCAAGGCTAATTCCTGAACAGAAATCTGCGGACTCGGGAAAAAGGCGATAGGTTTATTTGTGTGGGTTCAGTTTTATTAAAGTTGCTACTGTTATTAAAACAATTTCCTTAAAGTTTAATTTTATTTTTGCAAAACCTTAAATTAAACCCTTGTTGTTAAATTCTTCTTTTCGGTACAAATAAAGTTTAATGTTCATTATTCCTCTTTGCATACATGCTATGTCATATTCTTTTAATTTTTCTAGAATATGTCTTAAAATTAAATGCAAGTCAGTTGGATTACGAAGTACCGTTTCATGCAACCCCTGAATGTTTGCAACCCCTAACAAGCATATGAACCTTTGGAAATAATAATCTTACTATTTAGTGAACCCTATAAAAAGATAGAACCATTGCATGAACGTCTCATTTTGTTGTAATTCCCGTTTTGTACGCGAACTCATAATGTTTGTTTATGTGCGAACTTAGGTAGTATGCTAACTTATGATAATTTGACCACTTGTGTTATTATGTGAACTCATTTGTTACGTTGTTATGCAAACCTATGTTGCCGTATGAACCTTAATAATAACTTTTGTGTACTTGTATTTATGTTTGAGTATGCGTACCCTAAAATTCCCTATTTATTTCTTTCATGTGAACATTTAAGTTTCATTGTTTAAGTGACATGTGAATCTTTTCCCTATTTATTTTTGTAAGTTCGCATGTTTTGCATTCTATGTATGATTTAATTTTGCTGTTGTGTTATAACTTAACACATTATATGTTGTATATACGTGGTGTGTTGGAGGTTAGGTTGTGAGTTAATGGAGAGTCACCTTGATGGCTAATATAGCTCACTAGATTTGGGTCAAACCAATTCAGCCAGGTTTGGGATGTTACAGTTGACTAGCCACCCTGCCATGCTGTCGCTGCCCATGTCCTTCTGCCCTGTTAGATCCACTTGCCAGTGCCTTTGCGTTAGCACCAATAACTTGTTTGTTGGTCGGGGTAGCTGCACACTTGTTGTGCTGGTGTCACGACTCCTACGCCCCATAGGGCTCAAAGTCGTAGCATGCTACATGGTTCATTTGGTTGGTCGGTGTGTCATACCTTGGGTCTTCCAGTTCTTGGTGTTGCTCTTGGTTTTTTTAGATTGACTGGGGCGCAATGCCCTAACCAGTCTCACCAGGTTAGTCGCCACTTGGCTGGGCATGATGCTTGGCTATTGTCACGTGACATGCGTGTCTGCTGGGGCACAAAGCCTCAACACTTGGTGTGCCTTGGGGCACCTGATGGGGCACTATGCCTTAACTGTTACTTGCTTCACACATCCAACTAAGGTGCGATGCCTCGACCTTTTGTGCTTGTTGCCGGCCACGGCTGTTTGCCAAACTAAACGGAGATCGAATGATGAACGAATATAAAATAATAAATATTCATTCATCCAAAACATGCATATAATGCAAGAATGCCACTTCTCATCAATTTAACCAATCAAAAATGAGAGAGAAGTAAATTTGGTAATCCGATTTACACTATAAATATAGCATAGCTCGACTCTAATACCAATTGTTGAAAATTTTGATTTAGAAATTGATTTTGTTGTATAGCAGAAAATTAATTTTTTTTAAAATCGAGTGTTTGTGTTATTCATAGCAACAAACCTTTTACTAAAATTGTACGTGTGTTTTAGGATAGGCGGTCTAGATTGTTTCCTAGCTTTCTACCAACATGATATTCTCTGCTATTCTCAAACTTTGACTTGCCTAGAATGTGGGCTTTAATTCACGAACCAATAAACATAATAAAAGCTTTATTGGTGTTCCAATGGGGAAGATTAATATCTCTCTATGGGCTAGAAACCCAAAAAAAAATCTCTCAAAGTTAAAATTTATTTCTGGAATATATCTCACTAATTTGGCAGAGTACAACACTTAGTGTCACATGTTTCATCTCTCCCATGGTCTCTATTTATAGAGAACATCACAAAATTCTTAGTTCAACAAGAAGCAAAAAATAAAAATATTTTAGTAGAAAAACACATATCCCTAATGAGATAGTAGTGGTGGGTGGCAACACACCCTATGAGATATTATGCGTGCCACCCACCCTAATGCCAAGTAGGCCTTAATGGACCTTTCATGTATTAGATACAATTATATGATCCATTTAACCTTTAAACTAACTCATATAATTTAACCAACCCAATAAATTGTTTTTATATTTTCAAACTATTATTTTATTCACTTAATTAAATTATTTTATCAACCCAATTCCAATTTCGTTAAAGTCATGACAACTTTACCGTACCAAAATCTTGAGTAAATAAATTTAATTATCTTGTTCAATAAAATTTGGACGATTAATTAATTTAATTTTTCACTTTGAACTTTAATTATTTAATTAAAATAAATTAAATAATAATTTGAAGAAGTTAATTAATCTCCAAGTCATCTCTTGCTCATCATTGTGGATAGTGATACATGTTTGATTTCTCTAATTCATAATTTCCGTTCATCAAATATGTAACAACTAGATTTTCAGTGGTCCCAGAAACGGTGGTTTTGAAACCCTGTTCTCCAATGATCGAGTCATTAAATATTATTGAATAAGATTTACGAGTTAATTATAGTATTATATCGAATTTTAGTCTAGTGAATTTGTTAATCGGATAGTTGTTAAGGTATAAGTGTATTGACCCTAAGGTCAATGGTGTCAAAAAATGAGGTATCGAGACCTCGTTTCTTTAAACCAAATATATAAATATTTTTATTAAATATTTACAGAGTTGTTATAAATGTGAATTGAATTTTGGATAGGTAAGTTTACCGAATTAGTAACTAATTAAGGTACAAGAACTAAATAATAAAAGTGGTAAAAGTTAATCGCTAAAGATTTTTATTTGTTAAAGAAGCTTATTTAATAATTAAACAAGGTTCCATGTGGCAATTAGGTAATTTTAAATAGTGATGGACGGTTAGGTGAGTTTATTAGTAAATTTTATATTAAAATTATAAAATAAACACCTTTTTAATTATGAAAAAAATAAGTAAAACAAAAAGATGAAAGGCATTCGTTATTCTTTTCATCTTCTTTCCACTGAAAGCTTATCCAAAGAACCAAGGAAGCCATGATTAAATTCTCAACCTTCTGATGTCTTGCATGGTAAGCCAATTGAGGCCTGTTTTTCGTAAATTTTATATTTTTGTAATCATTGTAGCTTGATTAAGCTAACCTGAGTATTGAATCGTAAAATTGTCAAAGTTTCTAAAAGCTACCATTGTTATTTTCTTGGATTTTTTGATGTTAAATGATTGAATATTAAGCTTAGATGTTAAATATGACTAATTTGTTAAGTGAAATTTGTTAATTTTGAGCATAGGGATTAAAGAGTAAATATTTCAAAATTTGTGTCGAAATTCTATAATTATTGATAATAGAAGGCCGTAGAAGGATAAAATTGAGAATGATTTTGAAATCGAGGCTCAAATGTGAAGGATATTACAATTTTGGTTTTAGAGACTAAATTGAATAAAATAAAAAACTTGAGGAAATATTTGATAAGTGAAATTTGATTGATACATGACTATAGTAGGCTGTTAAATAATTTTTGCTATTGATAATTGAGTTAAATTATGATATAGATCGGGATTTAAACCAACTAGAGGATAATCGCGAAAAAAAATTACGAATTAGTCCCTGATATCTTATAGGTTGCTATTCTTGCCAATTAAGTTCATATGGTGTATTTATATTTTGATTCCTCATGTATATTATATTGTGAATGTTATATATATAATATATGTTTTAGTGAACTTTGGATTGTTTACAATTTAGTACAAAAGGGTGAAAAAGGATTCAATTGAAATGGAATAACATGAACTTACAAGATGGAATTAACTAGGTTAAGCTTCATAAATGTATTTTACACATGGCTATAGGTTGATTTCTGATGATTCTGAGATCCAACATTTGTTACGGACTCGAAGATACATGTGACACATGTTTAGTTTGGACAAGTAACTTGATGTCGTTTTAAAGGTTTAACCTAGATGGGTAACCTTAAATGTATATAGAACTCTGGCCTAGAAATGTTTAGCCCAGACGGGTAACCTGACACAAATATATGTTCAACTCGGGCAAGCAATAGATGTGATTAATTACTGATGATTATCGAGTTCTAGCATTTGTTGCAAAACCGAAAATACATGTAACACAAGTTTAGCTCGGACGAGTAACCTAATGTCATTTTTTAGCTTGGAGGGGTAACCTACATGTATCTTTACAGCTATTTGATGTGTCGATAAAATGTTTAGCCCGAATGGATAACACCAATGGATATGATTAGCTTGAACGAGCATCAGACATGATTTGCACCTATATATTGAGTTCCTTTAAGATATTTCGTTGAGTAATACAAAAGATGTGAAATTTAAAAATGATAAGTTACGAAATAAACTTAATGTTCAAATAAAGTGGAATGAGATATTTAAATAATAAAATTTTGAGTATACATAGATGAAAGAAATGTGGTTAAATGTTAGTTAAATATTATGAAATGAAAAGCTTTGTACTTGATGTATTTTTATGTTTGATCAATTATATAATCTCACATTGTGGAATTGTGTTGGTATTATAGGTAAACTTAGCTTGCACATTAGTTTAACATATGATTCTTAGTTGAGGTAAGTTAATTGTTTACATTGTATGAGCTTACTAAGTATTTGTAATACTTACTCCGTTGTTACCATTATTCTTGTAGATTTTGGACGTTCTGAATGTGTCATCTGAGTTTCAAGAATTCACACCATCTGTCTCCCGATTCGGTTGACTTTTAATGATTTTAAACCGATTATATGTGGCATGTACATAGGATTGTCAAGTGATTGTAATGTTAAATATGTTTTGTGGCATATTATGGTATTGTTGAATTTTGAGCTCCCATGGTAAATTATGGATGTGATGAATTGCTTATGCTCATATTTGGTTTATGGATGTGCAAATATGGGTGAACAAATATGATAGGTTATGTACATATGAATTAACTTGTGGTATGAATTGGATACGTGTTATGTAATGTTATAAATAAGTGGAATGGTTAGTATGGAACCATGTTTCATTGTTGTGATTTGGTGTCAAATGTGGCATATTGGTTAGATGTTTAGGGAAATTTGTATGTTATGTTTTGACATGGTATTTATATGATTTGAACAAGTTTATATTGGCCAAAATGCATTTTAGGTCACTTTTAAGAGTTGGATTTGTAACAAGCATCAAATGACCTATTTTTGCACCAGACGGGCTGAAACACGACCGTGTTTCACACATGGGTTGGTGACACGGTCGTGTGCTTATTGGAAATTAGAAAGCAATTGTACCATATAGTTCTTGATAGTCACAAGGGCCAACCACACATCCGTGTAAGCACTATAGTTTTGGTCATTTAATTTTCACATTGACTCAATTTGTTACACGGCCTAGCCACACAACTGTGACTTTTGATGAATTTTTTGGTATATTGATCCACATGGATTCTGGACACATGGTTGTGTGACTCCTATTTTACATAAGTGCCTTCATATTTTGCAAATGTTGCAGTTTGATCCCTGTTTGTTCCTGGGTTAATTTTAGAGCTTTCGTAAGCTTAATTTAGACTCGGTTTTGTTTGTAACGTATGATATTTGTAATAATTGCATGTTTATTTGAAATTTATGAATTTAGTTTTTGCTTGTAACTATTTCATTAACTGTGGTAATATCTTATAACTAGGGTTCGACGATCGAACCGGGTGAGGGATGTTACAATATCACTTTAAATGCAAATCATACAGGGTTATATGAGCTAGTAGAGGGATCAACTGGATATATAAATTGGGCTCAAATAATTTGTAATCATGTTACAACTTTTTGTCTATTAATTACAACATTACGTAGTCATGGAGCCAATCCACTAGATGTACCATGATTGAACTCTCCCCGTTATATATTGTTACAAAAGCTTTTTATCAAGTGCTTATCCAATAACCTTGTCATATGTATGTTACACTCATAGGCTACCCTTAATCTCTTTGGGTTCAATCCATTCACCAAATATGATCTTTTTTTTTATCTCATGATAATCATTACATATTTCTTTATGAAAGGTCAATAAATAGCACATAGTAATCAAATCATCCGTCTTAGAAAAATGACCCTTAGCTACGTTACTTTTCCATCTATCGTATAATGCCAATGAGAGGATATCATTTACCCTTTAATGGGCTATGAGTTTCGCTATTGTAAATGAAATCATGTCATGAAGAAGTCGTATATCCAACGTACCTACTTTCGGCTTTATTACCAATTGAACTCAACCTTTCAATACACCAAAGTATATGAGTCACGCACACATAATGCTCACTGACTTAGAATTGAGGTAAGTCACATTATAAACATCAGAAGTGAATAAATCCATAAATAAATATAGATTTATTTCACTTGGGTCATGTCCAATGTATTGTCAGTCTAGAAAATCATATCTATGTCTTTATCTTCTGGAAGTCATTCTCTCCGATACTTAAGACAATTTATCTCCTTGCTTGGACTTATAGACATCATAATAGTCTTTGAACCGATTTGCTCACTTTTTATTCATCAAACTATGGACCATTTAGATTACCTACTAATATAAGTTGTCTTCTCACATTATGATTAGACCACATAATGCAACTTAATATTATTTAAATGTTAGGTAATCAGTGAACCAATATTTGCTTGTTCATTTTACTTTGCATGCAAAATCTATTGAGGACAAATACAAATGATATTAATGTGAACGATGAAACTTTATTAAACCATATTGTTCAAAAATTACAAGTACATTATGAAGAAAACTACACTAAGGATACTAAATCTCAAGATATTTTAAACGTGTTTTTTTAATAATTTTTAAAAAGTTATATGTTTTTTGAAATTTTTTAATTTTTAAATATTTGTTGATGTGGCAAAATGTGTAACATCCTCATGAGGTACACATGGCAACAATGTATCGCTATTTGGTTGCGTCTTCAATCACGTCATCACTTAAAAGTAGAGATGGATGAATTTTTTAACAAAATGACCAGATTGCTCTTTAATTTAAAGTATATGGATTAATTTACCCATTTTTTAAGTAGAGAGGGTAAAATGTAATCCGGCTCCTAATATAGAGGTTTCCATGGTACATTTACTTAATCTTACTTATCTTTTAATTTCACCTCACTTAACAACACATTTTTAAATAAATAGGACAAAATGTAATTAGTCTCTTAGTTTTAAATAAATAAGACAAAATATAATTAATCTTCTAATATAAAGGTCTATGTTGTACTTTTACCAAACTTTTAAAATGAGTTAACAAGTGGACACGCTAGTAGACCAGGATTCAGGACAAGGATATTAAATTTTATTATTTTAACAATAAAAATAAATCGAATTATAGAATCAAATTGGTTCGTTCGTTTTCACCCCAATGTCAAACGTCGTCGTACTCGATAACGGCGGTGGCCTGATTAAAGCGGGCCAAGGAGGCGAGCGCGATCCCGCCGTCGTAATTCCCAACTGTCTCTACCGCCCTCTTACCTCCAAAAAGTTCCTCCACCCCACCACTACCACCGAAGAAGATCTTACCTCCGCCGCTATCCGCCGCCCCATCGACCGAGGCTACCTAATCAACCCCGATCTCCAACGCGACATCTGGTCCCACCTCTTCAACTCCCTCCTCCACGTCTCCCCTTCCTCTTCCTCCCTCCTCCTAACCGAGCCCCTCTTTTCCCTCCCTTCCATCCAACGCTCCACCGACGAACTCATCTTCGAAGACTTCGGCTTCAACTCCTTCTTCGTCGCCGATTCTCCTTCCCTCGTCCACCTCTACGAGTCCAGCCGCCGTCCTGACAGCCTTCTTTCCGAGGCGCAGTGTAGTTTGGTGGTCGACTGTGGGTTCTCCTTTACCCACGTGGCCCCTGTCTTTCAGAACTGTACCTTGAATTATGGGGTGAAGAGGATAGATTTGGGTGGGAAAGCCTTGACAAATTATCTCAAGGAATTGGTTTCGTATCGCTCCATTAATGTGATGGATGAAACCTTTCTAATGGACGATGTTAAAGAGAAGCTCTGCTTTGTTTCTCTTGATGTTGAAACAGATCTCCAGATTGCCAGGTATAAAACAGAGATTACTACATTTCTTGATATACATATTTCCTTCAATGTCGCTTGCAATATGTGATGAATAAGCAATTGTTTCTGCTATTTTTTTAAACGATGTAGACAAATCATTACAGGAAACAAGGAAAAGACAACCTTTTTAGATGTACCTATGTATTGCCTGATGGCGTGACTCACAAAAAGGGTTATGTTAAAGACCCTGAAGCAGCCCAGAGGCATCTCAGAGCCTCTCCATCAGCTGCCATGGAAACAAACAAAGAGGCATATCAGTTGGAAACTATCGCCAAGACTGAGGAGAGGAAGAGGGTGGATTTAACTAAAAATGTAGTGTTCCAACTTTCTCTATCTTCTTAAGTGTTACATTTTTTGCCTGCACATTTTCTATGATGTTGTTGGCTTCCTTGTGTAGGAGTTTGACTTAATCAATGAACGGTTTCTCGTTCCGGAGATGATCTTCCAACCTGCAGATTTGGGTATGTATAGCTTTAGGTTTTCCATTTCATTTGGGAATCGATCAATGACGTAAGATCAATGATGTAAGAAATGCGGACATTGTTTTTTCATCTCTTGTTGCAGGAATGAATGAGGCCGGACTAGCAGAATGCATTGTTCGAGCTGTCAATGCGTGCCATCCTTATCTTCGCCCTGTACTTTATCAAAGGTGGTTTTATGTTCTTCTAAGTGCAACCTTGAAAAATATACATGTCTTTCAAGTTTAATTAACTCATGCCACTTACAAGTGTTTTTCGTCCTGTGCTTGAACAGCATTATATTGACCGGTGGAAGTACATTGTTTCCTCGATTTGCCGAAAGACTGTAAGCTTGATCCCTGCACCATTAGACTGTATTAATCCCAATTTAAGAGACGACACTGTGATTTACAGTCATAGTTATATTCTAAATTTCAGACAAAAGGATCTTCGCCCTCTTGTCCCACATGAGTATCAAGTGAAGATAACAACTCAAAACGAGTAAATTCTCTAACTTGTATATAAGTTGTTAATATGTTACATGTCTCTGCAAAGTTATTTCTATCCATTTGGTAAAAATCTTCGGGGATATGCTTGTCAGTCCTATCCTAGATGTGTGGCGTGGAGGTTCACTTTTGGCATCGAGTCCCAATTTTGAATCAACATGTGTCACCAAGGCTGAGTACGAAGAGCATGGATCGGCTCGATGTCGGAGGAGATTCTTTCATTGAAGGTATGTTATCTGAACCAATGCAATGCATCTGTGTATGTAGCATGTAAGTTTCGGGTTTAAGGTTCTTGGATTCTCTTCTACTGTACATGAAGGAAGATGTTGCTGGATATCAACTGGCTGTTATAAGAGCTTGAGCATATCTTCCATGGTGAACAGCATTCTTTCCACGAAGGGTCGATCTCATATGCTCGCATCAAACTTGATTTGGTAAATTACTAAAATTTGAGCTCTTGAATCAATGTGTTTTCCTTGTGGAAATGAATTTCTCCACAATTAGCCAGGCATTTAAGAGGTTAGCTTTGTGAAAATGCAACAGTGGGCCACAATCACTGAAGAATATATGACTCGATGGATGGACTTTTATCTATATAGATAGTTGTTCGACTAAATTGGTGTTGAGTTAATTGGACATCAATTCAGTTGGGAAATGACTAGAAATTTATTTTTGTTTACAAAGTAATAAATATTATTATGAGATTTTATTTTGAGGTGTTTTTGTTGTTATTTTCTGTTTTTATATTTTTACTTAAAATTTATAAAAATCAATTTAATTGGACTTGAATTATAATTTTTATATAAAATTTTGACCCATATTGTCGGTTTTCATCAGCAAATTTATTCGTTTGTTAGTCAGCTATACTGCTTGATCTTTGTTCGTTTAATTAGCGTTTTATCAAGTAAAGTTTGAAGTGAATCTAATATTTTTAGAATAATTTTATTAGGTTAAAGGGTCTATACGAGTCCTTGGAACTTTTTTCTTTTAAAAAACCAATTAAGCTTTGCAAAAATATCAAGCCCTTGAATATTAAATTTCCATTAATTAAGTTTTTTTAACATTAATCTCATTATAGGTTATTATTATATTTGATTTTTTGTTATAATGCTTAAAACTACCTATAGTTCTTTCTCAATTTTTAAATAAAAGGATAATACATCGCACTCGAACTCACATTTTTTTGCATTGACAACAATGACGTCGTTAATCTAATTAAAATTCAATCCACCTTTTTAATTATTAATTTAACAATTATTATTATGTTAACACTTTCTTTTGTGGTTTCTATGTATGTTTTTATCATAATTATTAATCAAAACATGCATAGAAACCACGAAAGAGAGTAGCGAAAACCAAGCTGAAAATGATGACATTATCATTGTTCCCAGTAACACTGTCATCGACCGACGATATTGATGGGGTTTAATGTGGACGGGTGATACTGGGGAGGGAGAACCTTGGTGAACAACGTGAAGATGGGCAAATGGGTGCAAGTTTACAAGGTCTGTGGCGGACAAGCACAAGGATCAATAAAACAATGGTGGAAGGGTTAAAAAGAACGTTAGGCCACTCCAAAGCTCCCTCCAACATTTTATAATTATTTATAATTACGGAAGAGCACAACATAGACAATCGAGACTACATATAAAATTTTCAATATTTTTATATTTTTGTAATTTTTTACAATTTTTATATATATTTTTTATATTTTCTTGCACTTTTCTATATTTTTCACATTTGTTATGATTTTCTATAATTTTTATGATTTTTAATAATTTTAAATAAAAAATACTAATTTTCGTCACGTGGCACAATTATGGGTGACACGTGACGAAAATAACCCAAAAATGAAAAAAATCGTTAAACTTTCATGATTAATCGTTAAAGTTAATAGTCAAAAGCTGTGTCTTTTCAATGGGCTTAATTGATTTTTTTTTTTTAAAGGTCAAAGACTCTTTGAACTTTTAGCCCTTTAATTAATACATAATGGTGAAAAGGCTTTTTTTTTTATATTAAATACATTGTTAGACATTTTTAATATATAGTTAATAGGGTCGTTAGTCATAATGAAAACCTTATGCTGGAATGTTTAGGGCTGGAGAGCTTTTAGGCAATTACACGCCTTTAGCAGTTCTTGAGGGTCGTTAACCTATCTGTAATTTTCTTGATTGAAATGAAATTGCAGAGTTCGCGTGTGAAGAAGTAGGGATAAGCAATCAATTTAGTTGATCAGTTTGGTTGGTTTTTTAAGAATTGACTTGAACAAATCAAAATCAAATCGACATTGATTTAGTCAGTCGATTAATCGACTCAAATTTTAAATAATTTAAAAAATAAATATATTTATTATATATTATAAAAAATAAATATATTATAAATAATTAAAAATAATATAATATAGGCCACTTTTTTTGGTCAATTTGGTTTTGAGATTCAAAAATAGAGATTCAACTGGAAAAACCATCTAAATCGATGATGAAACTGACAAAATCGCCCTAATAAAAAAAATCGATTGTGTTGATTTTTTTTTCTGGTTAAAACCAATTTTTGCTCTCCCCTGTGGAGAAGGCAAGAAGGAAGTAGGGTTTTCCTCACGGTATTGATGTAAGTTCAAGTAGTGGTCTTTCGTTGGGTTGGAATGTGGCTATATCTCTTTTTAGTTTTTCATCTAGTCATATTGATATTGTGTTGGACGACGAATCGGATGGTCATATATGGAAGCTTACCAATTTTTATGGCCCATTGGAGTAGTAGTCGAAAAAAGCCTTTTTGGAATCTATTGAGACAATTGCATGTTGTGTTAGAATTGTCGTGGTTGGTGGTTGAGAATTTCAATGAGATTATTTATTGATTTGAGAAGATGGAGGTAGGGCTCGAAATGAATGAAGGATGGTTGAGTTTCGCACAATGTTGGAGGAATGCGGTTTGATTAATTTGTGTTACCAAGGATCGTTGGGAGTAGGGTAGATTACCCAAACACAATATTCAAGAGAAACTTGATCAAGGTGTCGGAAGTTTAGAATGGCGTGACTACTTCTCAAATTACAATGTTAAAAATTTGGTGCATTCTATTTTAGATAATTGCCCTCTTTTAATTGTCATGGGTATCAAAGTTGAAAAGTTGGGGAGAAGACAAAATCGATTTCGTTTTCTTGCGAATTGGACTTTGGAAGAGACATGAAAATAAGAGCTCAAAAGGCTATACTTTGAAACCTTGGGAACTGTCCCGGAGAAACTGATGCTTATGGGACAATGACTCCTTAGATGGGCAAAGAATTTGAAAATAAAAAATAATCAGATGTATGACCAATTGCGACATAGAGTTGAGGAGTTAGATTCTGATGATACTACTCTTGAGGAAATGATTAAAACTAAGCTTTAGCTTAATATAGAGATTGATATAGGGGAACAATATTGGGAGCAAATGGCGAAGGTGAGTTGGTTAAAGAATAGGGATAGAAACATTGTTTTCTTCTACAAATTTGCATCCAATATGAAGAAAATGAATCAGATCATCTAAATGGAGGATGAGACTGGGAACTCCACTACTGAGGCTGATGAATTAGGGCATATAGCTTGTTTCTCCACTTTATTTATCTCTCAGGGGCGTAGGCTCTGGAGAGGGTTTTGCCAGGGATTGAAAATTGCATCATTGATGAGATGAATAGGTATTTACATCAACTTTTCAGGCGAAAGAGATTGTTAGCGTTGCTAGAAGCATGCATTTTACCAAAGCCTTGCGAGATGATGGTATGCCATTTTTATTCTATCAACATCATTAACATATTATTGGCTTTGGTGTTATAGTTTTTTTCCTTTCTATCTTTAATGATAATGTCTTTTGATATGATTAATCATACTAATATCGTTTTAATCCCCAAAAAATGTTGTCCTCAAAATATGACTCATTTTAGACCTATTAGCCTTTGCATTGTTATTTATAAGATTAACTTTAAAGTGATTGTCAATAGATTTTAGTTGGTTTTAGATATGTGTATCGATGAGACCCAAAGTGCTTTCGTACCTAGTAGGCTTATTACTTATAATATTATTGCTGAGTTGACGTGTTTTTTAAGAAAAAGAGAATAGGTTAGACATGGTATTTTACACCAAAGTTGGATATGGGCAAGGCATACAATCGAGTGGAGTGGCATTTTGTCGAGGATATTTTGCAAAACATGGGTTTTGTGAGTAACTAGGTGGATTTGGTGATAAATGTGTCAAAACAGTTACTTATTTCGTTGTGGTAAATAGTAAAGTATATGGCAACATTAATCCTTTTAGAGGTCTATGTTAAGGCGACCCATTGAGTCCCTATCTTTTTTTTATTTGCATTGAGGGGTTTTCATCATTGCTAAAGCTTGCTAGAAATGCAGAGCTTTCTTGCACAACGAAAAATATTTTTTTTTTGAAAATCAACCTGGTTTATTATATTTATAGTAATAAACCCTAGACTGAAATCGTTCTTGTGTTTTAAGATAGGTGGATCCTTCTCATTCCTAATTTCCAACCAAACGATCTTCTCCTCTATTCTCTTACCATGAATTGCCTCGAGTGTGGGCTCGATCAAATCGAATCAAACACAGAAACTAAAAATGATTTTCTTATCTTTTAGGGTGAAAATAAAAATTCTCTTCTCAAATAGAAATCGGCAGAATCACTATTTTGGAAAATATATTTAATTCTAAGAGAATAAAAGTCTCTCTATTTCTGAGCAGAATAATGATATCTTAAAGTTGTGTTCATAGCCCTACCGACGCCATCTATTTATAGGGAGAGAAGGTAGAACCCTTGTTGAATTAGAGAAGTTTATTTCAAATAGAAAAACACTTCCAACTTAGAGTAGGATTAGGTTGGGCGGCACCCTATAACGTTTCTACTAGGGTTTCCGTCCCTTCATATTCCAAGAGGAGATTTTGGACTTCTCTTATATCGAGTCCAATTACGAGTACTTCCCGGACTTTTCGACCTAATACTTTGTAATCTAATCAAACCTGATTCTATTTTTCTATTTCTCAAAATAAACTACCAATATTTATATTAAATAATTTTCTCATCCCAATTTTATCCTTGATAAAAATATGATGATTTTACCCATGATAAAATTTTTGAGAAAATATATTTAATTTTTTTCATTTTCGGGGGTTTAAAATAGCTTAAAACCATAAACTCAATCTTACAATCATTTTTGAGAACTCCTTGTTCAATTCTAAATGAATTCATTTCTCATTTTCATTTTCATTTCCATTTTGATAACATCACATTCGTTTCCAAATGATTTCATTTTCTCCAATTTTATTTTTATTTTGGAGAAAACCATAATCATTTCCTAAATGGTTCTGTGAAAAATAAAATAAAATAAAATAAAATAAAGAACACACAAATTTTACGTGGAAACCCTTTCGGGAAAAAACCACGGGCAGAGGAGAAGAAAAATTCACTATGTCGAAAATTTTTGAATCAATACAAGAGGAATATACTATGTCTATTTATAGGCTTGTAAAGCCATATTCTAGTAGGATTGAAACACCTTATCTTAATAAATATAAAATAGATGGAGTTTAATAAGGTTTAAAAAACCTTATTCTAAAATAAAATAAAAGAAGTCTAGTTCTATATGGATTTTACTTTTATTTTATTTTCCATCGTATTTTATTTAAATAAGAATTCGGTCACTTAATTCTAACAATCTCCACCTTGACACAAATTCTCAATGAACAAGTTCTTCATCGCGAACAAGTTCTCCACCTCTTCCATAAAACCCCTTAAGGGTTTAACTTCAACAATGAACACCAACCAAGTCTAAGCAATGCTCAAACTTGGTTATAGGAAGTGACTTAGTCATCATATCTGCAGGATTTTCATGAGTACTAATTTTGCTCACAACAATATCACCACGAGCAATAATATCACGAACAAAATGATACCGAACATCAATATGTTTTGTTCTCTCATGAAACATTTGATCTTTTGTAAGGAAGATGGCACTGATCACACACACAAAATATCTTTATCTTGATTTGAAGGTCTTCATTGAGTTCACTAAATAGTCCCTTCAACCAAATAGCTTCTTTACAAGCCTCGTGTCGCCATGTACTCAGCTTCATGGTAGACAAAGCGACTGTAGTTTGCAAAGTGGCTTTCCAACTAATTGCACAACCTCCGATTGTAAAGACGTAACCCGTGAGAGATCTTCCTCTATCAAGGTCTCTAGCAAAATCAGCATCAACATACCCTATGACTCCATCTTTAGTTCTTCCAAATCGTAAGCAAACATCGGTAGTGCCTAGTAAGTATCTTAAAATCCATCAATCGCTTTCCAATGTTCTTTACCGGATTTGCCATGTATCTCGCTAATCGCACTGATTGCATATGATAAATCGACGTGAGCAAACCATAGCATACATGAGAGATCCCATCAGTACTAGAGTATGGAACATGTGACATGTACTCAATCTCATCATCCGATTGTGGAGACAAAGCCGATGAAAGTCCGAAATGGTCTGCTAAAGGAGTACTAACAGTGCTTAGCACTCTGCATATTGAACCTACAAAGAACTTTCTCAATGTACCCTTCCGACTTAGGTACAATTTACTTGCTTTTCTATCTCTAAGAATCTCCATACCAAGTATCTTCTTTGCTGGTCCTAAATCTTTCATCTCAAATTCTTCACTTAGTTGGGCTTTGACCTTTCTTATCTCTCCTTTATCTTTTGCTTTGCTATCAACATGTCATCAACATAAAGAAGTAGATACACAAAAAGAACCATCTTGTTTTTTTTAAAGTAAACACAACTGTCTAAACTACTTCTTTTGAAATCATGAGAAGCCGTAAAGGAATCAAACCTCTTGTACCACTGTCTTGGTGACTGTTTCAAACCGTAAAGTGACTTTCTTAGCAATCAAACATAGTCCTCTTTTTCTGAGACTATAAAACCCTCTGGTTGTTGCATGTAAATATCCTCCTCAAGTTCTCCATGCAAAATGCGCTTTTACATCTAATCGCTCAAGCTCCAAATCATGCATGGCTACAATACCAAGCAAAGCTCGAATCGAACTATGCTTAACAACTGGAGAGAACACATCTGTGAAGTCCACTCCTGGAATTTGACTATAACCCTTTGCAACAAGCCTTGCTTTATATTTGGGTTCTTCAACTCCCGAGTCCTTCTTTCTTTTTAAACACCCATTTACAATGAACAACCTTTTTACCTTTAGGAAGTTTCACAAGGTCCCATGTTCTGCTTTTTGTGGAGTGATTCTATCTCTTTTTGCATAGCAAACATCCACTTTTCTCGAGTCTTCACGATTAATCCTCTAATAATTAGATGGCTCTTGATTCGCATCTATATCTTCACCACATTTAAAGCATAGGCAACTAAATCAGCTTCTTGCATACTTTTTGGAGGTTTAATTTCTCTTCTAGTTCTGTTTTTGGCGATAGAGTATTGTGGTGAAGAAGCAACTCTATTCTCAATTTTTGTTATGGCTTGATAAGTTGACTCTGTATTAACTCGATGCTCCACACTGCTTTTGGTTTTCTTTATTGGAAGAGTCTTTAAGAGATAAGTTAGGTATCATAGCGGTTTCATCAAAAACAACATCTCTGCTAATCACAACTTTTCTATTTTCAGGACACCATAACTTATAGCCTTTTACACCAGCTTTGTAACCAAGAAAAATGCATTTAATGGATCTCGGTTCCAATTTTCCATTATCAACATGAGCATACGCAGGACACCCAAAAATCTTTAAATCAGAATAATTAGCAGGATTACCAGACCATACCTCTTGTGGAGTCTTTTTCTCAATGGTAACGGATGAAGATCGGTTGATCAAAAAACATGCAGTAGAGGCTGCTTCTGCCGAAAATGACTTCGGTAAGTTGGCATTTGACAACATACATCAAGCCTTCTCCATGATCGTTCTGCAACGCCGTTTTGCTGCGGAGTATGACGATCTGTCAAGTGTCTCATGATCCCTTCTGACTTGCACAATCTATTAAACTCATCAGAACAGAACTCTAAGCCATTGTCTGTATGGAGGTATTTTATCTGTTTTCTCGTCTGTTTTTCAATCATAATTTTCCAAGACTTAAATGCGGAAAACACATCGCTTTTCTGCTTCAGAAAGAACGCCCAAACTTTTCTGGAAATATCATTAATAAAGGTTAGCATATAATTAGCTCCACCTCTCGAAGGCACTCTAGATGGCCCCCACAGATCAGAATGAATATACTCCAACGTTCCCTTCGTGTTATGGATTCCTCTAGTGAATCGAACTCTCTTTTGCTTCCCAAAAACACAGTGCTCACAGAAATTCAGTTTGCAAATTCCTTGCCCATCAAGAAGTCATCTTTTGCTCAATTCTGTCATGCCATTCTCACTCATATGCCCGAGGCGCATATGCCAAAGTTTAGTAATATCATCATCTGACAAGGAAGAGGAAGCGACAGCTGCATCACTAGTAACAGTAGAACCTTGCAAAACATATAACTTGGCAATTTTTCTCTGCCCTTTCATCACAACAAGGGACCCTTTGGAAATCTTTAAAACCCCACTTTCAGCTGTGTATCTGTACCCTTTTGAATAAAGAGTACTCAACGAAATTAAATTTCTTTTCAATTCTGGAACATGCGATGCGTCACTAAGTGTTCGACAACTCCATCAAACATCTTAACTTTAATTGTTCCAACACTGCGATCTTACACGAAGCATTATTTCCCATCAAAACAACACCTTCGCATAATCGCTTTGCGTAAGTTGTAAACCAATCTCGATTGGGACTCATATGGAAGGTGCAAATTTGAATCAAGTATCCACTCCTCACTTACTTTAGAATCATTGATAGAAGCGACTAGAAGTTCACCATCGTTTGTAGTCTTCTACAACATCGCCTTCACCGCAATTTTCTCGGTTGTTTTCCCTTTTGATTCGCAGCCTCCCTTTTAATCTTATTTTGTAGCTTATAGCACTCAGATTTAATATGCCCTTTCTTTTTACAGAAGTTACAGGTTTTACCTCTATTTGAAGACTTCGATCTACCCTTAGATTTACCACGATGATTTCTTTCCTCTGTCGTACCACGATCATCATCAGCATTCCGATCTTGTCTCCCACGAACAATGAGACCCTCTCCCTGAGAGTCGGGTTTAACCACAAGATGTTTCATCTTATCATACGAGGTTAAAGAATCATAAACCTCATCAACTGTGAGAGACTCGCGGCTATATAAAATCGTGTCTCTAAAGGTTGAATAAGACGGAGGCAACGAACAAAGTAGAATCAACCCTAGATCTTCCTTATCATACTGAACCTCCATGGCCTCCAAGTTTGAGAGAATTTCTTTAAACACTGTTAAGTGTTCGTGTACAGACGCACCTTCCTCCAAACGATGAGCATAACGACGCTGCTTCATATGCAACTTGCTTGTTAGAGTTTTCGACATACATATTTGTTCTAGCCTCTTCCATAATGCAGCGGCAGTCTTCTCTTTCATCACATCCTGCAAAATTTCATTGGACAAATGCAAATGTAATTGTGTTAATGCCTTTCGATCCTTACGCTTCTTCTCTTCATCTGTTAATGTCGAAGGCATCTTATCTATCCCTAGCAGGGCATCCTCCAAATCCATCTGCGCAAGAACTGCTTACATCTTAATCTGCCACAATGCAAATTTGGTGTTGCGATCCAACAACGGAATTTCATATTTCAAAGACGCCATTACCGTGATCGAGATGAACAACCCGGAAGCTCTGATACCAATTTGTGAAAAATAAAATAAAATAAAATAGAATAAAATAAAGAACACACAAATTTTACGTGGAAACCCTTTCGGGAAAAAACCACGGGCAGAGGAGAAGAAAAATTCACTATGTCGAAAATTTTTGAATCAATACAAGAGGAATAGACTATGTCTATTTATAGGCTTGTAAAGCCATATTCTAGTAGGATTGAAGCACCTTATCTTAATAAATATAAAATAGATGGAGTTTAATAAGGTTTAAAAAACCTTATTCTAAAATAAAATAAAAGAAGTCTAGTTCTATATGGATTTTACTTTTATTTTATTTTTCATCGTATTTTATTTAAATAAGAATTTGGGTCACTTAATTCTAACAAGTTCATATTTCTCCATTGCTATTCATTTATGTTCATTTGATTCATCATGCAATTCATTTTTGGTTTCAACAAGCTAGCAGAGGGATCAATTGGACATATGCAATTGGAGCTCAAATGATTTATAATTAAGTTTAAGCTTTTTGCCTATTAATTATAAACTCATTTAGTCATGAATTAATTCCACTATAATATTGTGACTGAGCTCTCCCCAACGACATGCCATTACAAAAACAACTCGATTCATGCTCATCTAATGATTTTTTTATAAGTATGTTACTCTCATAGGATATCCTTAATCTCTTTGAGATGGTATGCGTTCTCCTAATATGATCCTATTTTATCTCATGGTAATCATTACATCTTCCTTTATGAAAAATCAATCACTATCAAATGGTGATCAAGTCATCCATCATAAAGACGAATGACCCGTGACCACTTTTACTTTTCATCAACCATGTAATGGTAATGAGAAGATATAATTTACCCATGTCTCAGGCTATGAATTCTACTATTGTGAATGACGCTACATACTACAGAAGTTGTACACCCAACGCACCAGCTTTAGGTTCCTTATCTATTCGAACTCAGGCTTTTACTTACATCAAAGTGTACGAGTCACGCATACATAGTCTATTATCACTTAGGATTTAGGTATGCCACACTATGAATGTCACAAGTGAATATATCCATAAGCAAATTCAGGATCTATTCTTCTTGGGTTTAGTCTGATGTACTATCAGTCTAGTCAATCACATCTAGGTCTCTATCTTCTAGGAGTTATCCGCTCCGATTCCCAAGAAAAAGCATCTCCCTAATTGGACTTGGTAGATGGCACGCTAGTTTTTCAATCGGTTTGCTCATTTCCAATTAGACTAAGGACATGTTTAGGTTTGTCTACTAATATAAGCTATCTTTCTGTATTACAATCCAACCACGTAATTCCACTTAGTATTTAGATAAACATTAGACAACCAATAAGCAACATCCGCTTTCATTTTACTTTGCGTGCAAAAACCATATGAGGAAAATTATACAAAGTATATTAATATAATCAATGAATTTGTTTTATTAACTAATCTATTCGAAAAAATTACAAGTTTACAAATGAATATACTACACTTAGGGCACTAGATCTAACAGTTGAAAGGGGCAAGGGTTAGAATAAATGGACCATTGGTAACTTATCTCCTTTTTGCTAATGATACCATCATTTTTGGTGAAGTTGTGGATTCAAGTGTTATGGTAATCACATTATTGAGGAGTATGAGGAATGATTTAGGTAGTCTATAAATTTTAATAAATCTCTTATTTTCTTCAACTTTAATATAAACGAACAAGACAAGATTCGAGTGGCCTAGTTTCTTGATGTCCAAAGGTTTGAGAATCCAAAAAGATACTTAGGTTTGCCTATTTTGGTGGGAAAGAATAAGAAATTGGCATTCCAAAGTCTTAAGGACAGAGTGTAGAGTTGAATAAATAATTGGTGTAATCAAACACTATTGTAAGAAGGTAAGAAGGTTTTTATTAAATAAGTTTAGCAAGTGATTCTAATTTATGCTATGACTTTTTTTATTATTAATGAACTCATTGTACAAGGGGATGAAAACCATTTTTGTGCATTATTGTGGAAGAAATTCCATAGTAGGAATGGAATTCATTGGTGTTTGTAGAGTTATTTATGAGATCTTAAGGAATTTTGATATTGACTTTAGAGGTCTGGGTAAGTTTAATGTTTCTTTCCTAGCTAAGTAGTGTACTACCACTAAATGTAACAATCTATATCCAACCCGATCATCGGATCCAAGATATGATATGCCACATTTATTGTCGAGGCAACTACAATTCTATTTCAATATTTAACTAGTCATACAAGAAAATTCATTTTGATACTTAATAAAACACATTATATATTTATATTCGGGTTATAAACGAGCTTAAAAAAGCTCTTATGAAACACCGATGTTAATAGAGGGATTAAAATGAAAAATTTTTAAATTGTAGGGGTGATGTCATGACCATGAAGGGGACATGTCGAGACATTGAAAGCAAAACCATGATGTCGCGACTTCAACCATAGCAAGTTGCAACCTTGAAAACAAAGAGTTGGCCCTTACTTTGCTAGTCTTAAAAGTATTGAGAGCAAAGTACTATGTGAGCAAAGATTTTATGAGTGTAGAGTTAGGGAGTCAACCATGTTGTGGCACAACATTTAGAGTGTGAAGGACCTTGTAGAGATGGGGGCGAGGTGGAATCTTGGAAATGATACTCTTATCTCAATGTATGATAACTACTAGCTCACGTGTTTTTAAGCCATTTAAGATCCAATCACTACAGGTCAATGATCTAATTTGGGTGTCGAACCTTATTGCCTCTAAAATTAGAAGATGGAAGCAAGATGTAATTTGCTCCTATTTTTCTTTTAATGAGGTAGATTTGATTTTGTGCACCCCCATTCCTCAATTTTCATAGAAGGGTCGTATTGTGTGGTGTGTGGAGACTATTGGGGAGTACTTTGTTCACAGTGGCTACAAATTGTTACTAAGATGTTTTGTTAAAATCTATCGTTTTGGTATATGAATGGCAACATTCCCTTCATGTTGGTTCTACAAAATTGACCATGCCTCTATAGCATATTCAAAAAATGAATTCGTATTGAATTGTTTTATATAAATTGTTGGATCACCAGTACGCCCCATGGCGCAACGGGAAAAAAATATTTCGACGATCATTAGCCAATGATCCATGTACGAGGAACGAATCAAGTTGAAACAAGGCTCGAAAATACACCTTTCAAAACTAAGATCCCTATAGAAGATGTCGATTCCAAGCTGCAACAATAACGTCTTAGCCTCTACGTAATCCACCAAATCAAAGAACGAACAACAAAATTCTCTTAAACATTTTAGATATAATTTTCAAGAATGACTACTAGACCTTTTGAGTTGTGTTTATGTTTTGGTAACCCTAACACATCAGGGATTCATATTCCTTTTATTTTTCTTTGATATCACATATCAGGAAAAAAACAAGATCATTCCCTTATTTTTAGAGAAACAAATGGAAAGTTAGAATTAAATTTATATTCTTTCCAAAAGAATATCAATTTCCATGTCCTTTTATATTTTGACAGAAGTTATTATAACTGTTTATATTAATAATTTCAGTAAACTATATTCAATCAATATTTTGTATGAATCAAATTCATATATTAATTTTTTCTATGCTCTCTATATGTGTACAACAAGCTTGTACATATAGTGTGTTCAATATTTAACTATCAAATTAAATTAATTTAATTCACGTGACAACTAAATATAATACCAAATGTATTTGGATTCTATTCACTTCAACTATAGGGTGTGACCCTGTAGGCTCTTGTAACATTAGTAGTAATACTAGAACGTTTTTGATATTACGAGCAATGAGTGGCATCTAACAATGCATCATTGCTACCCAAGTTACAACATAACCTTTCTGTGATAATCT
The DNA here is from genome assembly GCA_025698475.1 of Gossypium anomalum. Taxonomy (NCBI): domain Eukaryota; kingdom Viridiplantae; phylum Streptophyta; class Magnoliopsida; order Malvales; family Malvaceae; genus Gossypium; species Gossypium anomalum. Next base: position 10,558,587 of record CM046961.1, read on the forward strand.
TTTTCATGTATTCTATCATTTTATCTTTAATATCTAGATTGGATATAAGTCATGGAATAATCACACTTGTATAGTTCAATATCATATTTCTTGATATTCTGAGTAGGCTACAATAAACATATAAGTGGGATATCTCATATCAACTTATTCGAGCATGGCCATGCATTTCTAGTCTCACTCCATCAAGAGGCCTAAGATATTACTCCCATTATGTAGGAGGGACAAATCCTATCTTGATCAGCCATATCCCCCTACATAAATTGTGACATGCCCAACATCATTCTTTATAGTATAATCTGTAATGGTAGACGTTTGACTGTGTTAAAATATACATCTCACTATGTTGGGACAATGATGATCTCTAGTTTGAGGATCATATACATAGTTATCACTATGAGTAATGTTGTGACTATTATATAATAATTCAAGAACCATACTCATAGCGGGTTAATCTAGTATGTTGTTCTCTAACACATACTCATGTATTGATTTTGACATCCTTATGTCAATGACTATACTTTGTCATCAATCAACTATACATTACTCTCAATGCATTATCATTGTCCAAGCCCATAATAATACTTGACTAAGGACGTTTTAAGAATAATTATATTATTTTCAGGACTTGTTTAAACTAGTTTACTTGTAGACACAAAAAAAGAAACTGAAATAACAATTGTAATACCTTATATTAAAAAACAAGGTAAAACAAGTATGTGATTACAATCATCTCATGATTGGTCTTTGGGCATACTCTAACATAAACTCTATTGAATATTGCATTTAAGGCTTTACAATTGCTATGGGCAGCTCTCTGTTCTTCATTAGTGCATTTGGTTCTTTCTTTTGGTCGTACTTTGCCATCAATAGAAGCGATCATAGTCGAGTCCATCCATCTTCTATTGCTAACAATGTTGTTTCATCTATTGACATAATGAAAGCCCTCATACGAATCTTTTAATAAGCATAACTTGATGAGCCAATTGACAACGAGACTCAAGAAATTGAATTGTCTTTCTTCATAGATTCTGTTATTTTTAACCGAACACAAGATCTCCTTTACATACATCTAAAGTATGCTATGATACCAATTGAAATTGCCTTGGTTTTCCCTTATTACAACTTTTTGTTACTTTTGTTGTTTTAACAAGAAATAGAATAAAACAATGTTTTGAGATAACGGAAGAGAGAAAGAATATCAGAATAGCAAGTTTGTTAGCGTAGTTCGAATTCAAAAATCATACCTTTGAGGAGCCTAGCTTAGAGAATGATTTAACTCAACAATTAATTTCGTAGAACTATTGATTTAAGCACAATCTACCCTCACTACAATAGATAATTATGTAACACCCCTTGCCTGACCCGATTGTCAAGTCCGAGCTATAGGATGTTACATTAGTTACTGAAGCAACTACAATAAAATCACAGTAAAATATTCACATGCATATGTAATATAATACCAAACATATCCATTTATGGTTAAACAATCAAAATTGAGTCTTAATCGAGCTTGTGAAAGCTCTTTTGTTAACCCAAACACGAATTAAGAGCAAATTGTAAAGTTTTAAAATCTAAGGGTTGATGTTGTGACGTCACTTCTTCCACGTAGTGACATAGCCAAACAGTTTTTCACGTTGTGACCTCAGACCACTCGACATCGTGACGTGACTCATTGTCGGTCAACGTTGTGACAAGGAAGATTGTTCGTTGATACGTGGACTCTATTTTTGGTAAGAATGAACTATTTGGTACCTATTTCAATCCTTCCAAACAACCTATTCAATTTACACAACAAATCACCATATTTACTTGATTCAAACCATACTAAAGACATACCAAAACAAACCATTTAACCATTTTGATTCAATCCATTCAATATAAGTTCAATTTAGCACCAAAATTAGCATTTCAACTTGTTTAACTATAAACATTAATCTAACCTTTCTATTACTAATTCACATTCAATTATACCATTTCAATTGTCACATACATATCTTAAACATGTTTACCAAATCTTATACATTCAATTAGGCACTAATTTTTCCAAAAACATGTTATTTCATATAAGCATTAACCTTACCAAAATCAATCATTATAAAAGTTGCAAGCTAACATTATCATTTCAACTTAACATATAAAAACACCTATGTACATGCCACAAAATCGAACTTAAAACAATCGAAAAACTACCAATTTGAAAATGAGATAGTGTGAGCTTCTAGATGACCCCCTAGACACGTTCCGCAAGTTGCAATCTATAGGGAAAGTGAAAAACAACGGGGTAAGCATATCGAATGCTAAGTAAGTTCATAGGCATTAAAGAAAAGCTTACCACCTAAACACAACAAGCTAATTAGCTTGGTAAAGTTTACTTAAACATGAAAAATCACATAATAATAATGTGAGTTTAACATATAACCATATCATATAGTAATTCAAACATATAACCTTTCAGTTCACTTATAATCAACATTTCAATACCATTGTAATAATCAATCCAACATTTAGCCATTTGTATATCAAGATCCTACCATTTTATTGCAATTTTTCACTTTTCATTAACCATTTAGCCCGATGAACTCTAGTGAACAAATTCAAATACACGAGTAACTATACCACACTAGATTGCTCGTTCTAGCAGTAACTACACCACATCATGGCATCGAAGTGAAAAGCCCATAAGTAATCATTCGTATAATCGTACAACAATACGTCCCTCCACCACACCAAGGTCTCCGTAGAGACATATAAAACTCGATGATTCACAACAAATGCTGGATCCTGATATAATCTGTAATGAGCTCCTTACAATCAATTATCTCTTACAAGCACGCTGTAAATTGAAAAATATATGGGATTTTTTCGATGTAATTTATCACCTTTTTACTTAAATTCATTGTTAAAACTAAGTAATTGTTTAATAAATTAATGCAATATGTGAAAAAAATGAAATTAGGACATATAAATTATTAAAATGTGATTTTATGCTTTATTATATAGTTTTCATGCATAAAATGACTTATTTTATATTTATTTGAACATATTATATTTTTAAGACATAAAATGGACCATGCATGATTAAATTAAATAATAAAATATAAAATTATATTTAATAATTAATTTTAAAATATTTCATAATAATTTGGGTTTTAATTAATTATTTAAATTGGATAAATTTTATTGTTTGGTCCTTTAATTTATTGATTTATTTTGGACAGGTCTGATAGCTTTGTTGGATTATAAAAACCGTCCAAATTGAAGACCAAGTCAACCCAATTTCGGCTACACATTGCTGTCCACATAAACCACTTTTTGGTTTAATTACACAAGGTCCTTGCAATGTTGAAGAAATTAGAGATTTTTTCGAAGATTTACATTTGACCAAGTCTCAGTCCTGAGTTGTTATGACATTTAAATTGCTTAAAAATCAAGCAAAATTCAACTCAAATCCATTAAGCATGGCCGACCACTCATTGGAAAAGCTTGAAGAGACTAAACCTCTCTTTTTTAGCAAACTGCCCTCCTCTCTTCACCTATAAATAAGACCTCATTTGATCCCTCATCCCTCATCCATCATCATGCTCTTCTTTCTCAATTCTCTTTAGCATTTTCCATTCCCCATGCCTAGCATCATCTCTTCATAGAGATTTTAGCAATTAAGCCTCTTAAAGAGCCCTTGGTCAGCCACCTTGGAGAGCCATCAGCAAAGGAGAAATGCGAAGGAGTGAAGGAGCCTCGCCGGTCAGAGTCTTGGGTGACAGCCACTCTGATTTGGGTTTAATCTTTCTTTTCTTTAATTTAATCTGAAAATGTTTGCTATGTGTTCTTTGTTCTTGTTTACTACAATGTTAGCTTAATTTTATTTAAGCTAGGATGATTGCTTTGATTAAATAATATTTATTTGATTCATGCTTATAATGTTTGTACCTCAATCGATCATGTTTTCAATTAAAATCAAGTCTATATTTCGTTCATAAGTGATTGAAATGCACCTGAATTAGCTGAACGATCCTAACCAGACGACGGCTGGTGGACACATAATTGAAATGTGCATGCTCAACTTAGATCCTAACCCGATTAAATTACAGGTTGCATAACAACTCTAACCAAGCTCTGTTATCTGCATAGTTTTTAGATTTGTGTGATTAAACTGTTTCAAACCTAACACGTTACTGTTACCTCACACGAATGCTAAGAAACCCTTAGTAAATAAAAATCAGTAAATGCATATTTACTAAGTAAAGGATTCCGAAAGGATCTAATGTGGTTTCCAAACTCATAAAAGATCGAGTTGCCATGGAATGTTTTTCCGAATGTTATTAAGCATGTTGATAATAAATTGAGTTTAATTAAAGTAATTGTCTTAGTTTATTTACATTATAATTGATGCAAATTCTATTTAATTTTGGTAAAATCTATTTCATTCATATAGTTTGCATACTTAGGATAATTTGCATTAGGGATCATTGCATTTAGTTTAATATATTTTAATCATCACTTCTCAACCATATTGTGTTTTTATTTATCAAATTGTTAAGGGTAATTTTACAATAAAGTGATTTAACACAAATACAATCCCTGTGGAGATGATAACTCGATACTTACTTATTACTTGATAACGACTGTGTACACTTGTACAAACCTACGCGTAACACACCCATATAACCTTATTGGCATGTCAATTGTATCCTATCCTTTATTATGTTCACTCGTGCATCTTTAACACACATAGCCATTTATTAACAATTTAATCTATATCTCACCTTTTGTACCAAATCGCAAACAATTCAAATTACAACCAAACATACACATATTCATAATTCAAATACAATCATACCATATGAACTTACCTGGAAAAATAGCAATAAATGAGACTTTAAGGACTAATCAACAATTTTTGTTTTCCCTCAATTATCTTCTATTTGGTTCAATTCTTGATCTATACAATAATTCAATTCAATTTATCAATATGAAACATTTTATAACATCCCATAATATGCATAAACCAGTTCAATTTCATATTTCGAATGTCTATGAAGTTTTGCATTTTATTCAATTTAGTCCTTAAAACCGAAATAACAATATCTTTCGATTTTGAGCTTCGATTTTGAAACCGATTTCAATAACATCCTTCTATGACCCTATATTATCTATTATTACAAAAATTTTACATCAATTTCAAAATTTGTACACTTTAGTCCTTATGTTGAAAAACTAACAATTAAATATTACAACTTAGTCCTTTTTCACATCTATGCTTAAGATCTAACAATTTAACATCAATTTCTTCAAGAAATCATCAATGATAAATTTCAAAAACTTTAACATGTTTACAAGTTGGTACATGAGCTAGCTAAATCAAGCTCTCATAACCTCAAAAACATAAAAATTACAAGAAAAAAGACTTAAAATTACCTATTAATCAAAGGGTCGAATGTGAAGAAGCTTGAAATCCTTTTCTTTCTTTAGGTTTCGGTGAAGAAGATGAATAGAAGAAAAAGAATGACTATTGTTTCTTTTAATTTGTCTTTTATACTTTAATTATTAATTAATTAATTAATATTAATTAAATTTAAGTAATAAAACCATAAGCATGATTAGCCAAAGTTTAGTGGATTTTAGTTCATTGGAAACACGAAAATATACACAATTTTTCATGCCCTTTTTAACTCAAATTCATGCAATTTCGGTAAAATTCTTGTCAAAAAATATATAATTATTATAAAATAATTAAATTGTACTTAAATTATTAACATGTTTAATTTTACTTAATTTTATAATAAATTTTGATTAATTTTGATCATTTTTGACAGATTCGCATAAAGGGTGAAAAACGGCTTGACAGGCACTGCTAGAAGCGCAAAACTGAGAAGCAATTTTGAAGCATCAAGGCAAATTAATTTTTCAGCCTAAGAAGGTCCAAATTATGTGTATCAATTCATAATATAATTAATTTTAATTTTAATCCAATTTAATTTGGCTTAAATAAATTATTATTAATTAATTATGAAAAAGGGCCCAGTTGAGCTGATCTAAGAAAACCAATCCAACCGGGCACTGGGCAGCCCAAAACTGTCCCACATGCTGACCCAATCAGCTTGTTAGGCTGATTATTGGGCTTGCAAAATGGCCCTTGAATACTCCTTCAATTTGCATTCAAACCCCTCCACTATTCATGCCTTTCAAGATTTGCCCCTACCTAAAAATAGGGGTTTTTTACTGAAATAGGACAAAAAAAAATAAAATAATACCAAAATAATACCAAGAAAAAACTATGTACCAAAATGGTACATTTGGGGGTGGTGCCGCCTATATGTGCGAGGCATGACCACCCCATGTCGATCAGAAATTATCAGAGTTGCCGGGTCAAATTGCGCGCGCAGACTAAAATATAATAATATAAAATATTTAGGGACTGTTATGCAATTATTCCATTTACAATTGGCTGCTGAAAAAAGTGAAAGGTGCTTGCTTTGTGAGTGGCGACACAAACTAAAATAGGGCTAATTTCCTTGTAAGCCCTCCTTTTTTATTATTTTCTTTTTATTCCCCTTTCAACTAACTATATTATTTTTAAACAAGCCCTTAACCTATTTTTTAGTTAAATAAGCCCTTAATTTATAGTTTTTACTCATAAGCACTCTCAAGAAATTTTAAAATTTTATTTTTTATTTAATAAACTATTCACATCAACCTAAAATGTGAATTAGTTTATATTTTTTTAAATAGCTTTAATTTAGGTAAAATATATTTACTTTAATATTAAAATAAAGGCTTTTTTGAGTAAAAACTATAAGTTAAGGGCTTATTTAACTAAAAAATAGGTTAAGGGCTTATTTAAAAATAATATAGTGAGTTGAAGGGGAATAAAAAGAAAATAACAAAAAAGGAGGGCTTACAAAGAAATTAGCCCTATTTTAGTTTGGTGCCGCCACTCTGTCAGACGGCACCCTTTCATTTTTTTTCCAGCAGCCATTCTAAATGGAACAATTGCATAACAGGTCCCTAAATATTTTATATTATTACATTTTAGTCCTACGCCGCAATTTGACCTGTAGCTACAGTAATTTCTGATCTGACATGGGGTGGTCATGCCTCTGCCATAGGCGGCACCACCCCAAATGTACCATTTTGGTACATAATTTTTTCTTTGTATTATTTTGGTATTATTTTTATTTTTTTGTCCTATTTCAGTAAAAAACCCTAAAAATATCATGTTTGAAATCTTCAAATATGCCACATGTGTGGCCGGCCATGGGGGGAGTCTTTGGCTGCTGATTTTGGCTATTTTTAGCAGTCTTCTCAACCTATAAACACCCCCTTGGCTGCTCACTTCAAACAGATCTCAATTCTTCACTTCTCTTTCATTTTTCTCTCTTCATTCCCTTCCATTGTTCTTCACTTTCTTCCCTATTCCCTTGCTGATTTCACCTCTTGAAAAAGAGTCAATAAACCACCATTTGGAGCAGCATTCAAGCGTTCGTAGAAGCCTCGGTTCGACAAGAACAAGCGGAGAAGGAGGAGTGGAGCAAACTAGTCAAGCCACGGAGAAAACACTGGATTTGATTCTTATTCCCTATCCTTTTAATTTTGTTGTTGTTATGATGAACATGTCTATGAATATTTGTGATGTTGAAATGTTTAATTTAATTGATATGACTTAAATTTAATTTGTGTTAGGTTGATTGCATTTGGTCTACTTAATTTATTAAAATTGTGCTTGTGTTGTTATAGGCCCCGGTAAGATGTTTGATTAAGTAAAACCATGACTAAGTTATTCTTGCATTACAATTGTAAGATAACTAATGAATTAATTATTTAAATGGATTGAAATTGTAATTAATTGACACGATACTTAATCAGTGCATGTTTAATCATCTAAGGTAGCTGAGGGTTAAATTAGCAACGGTATTTAACGATATATTTGCCTTGCATAACTTGCAAGATTATTGTGATTAAACTGTTTCAAGGTAGAAATACATTGTTACCTCACGTAATCTTTTATGTGCTTATGAGATTGGATTAATTGTTTGAATTGGCATAGAGATATGTATAAGAGATTATTTTAACTTCATAAGTATGTATGTGCATTAACACATTTTCCTATTAAAATTTGTTTAATCAGTTGAATTGACATAGAGATATAGTCAAGACATGAATGGATTTTGGTAGGTGAGTATGTTCATAAGTTAGCAAATTACTGAGTTGCCGTGAATTTATTCGTAACAACATAAACATGAGTTTAATAATTCTAAGTTAAGAAATGTAATTAATCTAACACAATTATGTCATCTTGATTAAATCATCTTTTGAAATCGTGCATTGGAACTTTATTTTATTTTATTTATTTTACTCTGTTTTCTAGTTTTTAATCACCTTTTCAAAATAAAATATTTTTCTTAACCAAAGTGTTTTAAATTGCATTCATAAATAATTCTTTTCATAGTCCCTGTGGGTACAATAACTCGACATTTACTTGTCACTTTATTACTTGTTACGATTGTGTACACTTGCACATTTCCGTCGTTCCACTCATCCACCACCATTTGGAAAATTAAAATGATCAATTTGTCATTTTGATCCTTTGGTTATTTAAAAATCTATTATGATAAGACTTTTACAATTTAATCATTGTACTTTAATTAACTAGCAAATTGTCAAAATTATTGGACCAACTTTAATATATTTCTATAATAGCCTCATAAATATTAAATTTTAATATTTGTGAACTTGATTTACAAAAATGAGATTCCAAAATCGTCGTTTTTGACATCACTAAAAATCAGGTTGTTACAAATTGCAATCTCAAAGTTGTCCCTAAATTGTTACAATCACTTTCTCAAAACTTCACTTAGTAATTAAAGGTCCCTTTGTTTGATTGAAAATGGTTTCTGGAAAATGATTTATAGAAAATGATTTACTTTTCTGAAAAAAGTTAATATTTTCTGGTGTTTGGATAAATCTGTGTAAAATATTTTTTGTTGTTTGACAGATTTCCTGAAAATATTTTAGGAAAATTTTTTTAAATAAAACAAACATACATTTGAAAATTTATTATTTTTTCATTGTTTAATTGAGTTTATTTTATATTTACATTATATTTATATATATTGCAGTGATTTATTTATAAATAAATACATCAAATTAAATATATAATAGTAATGAATTATTAAGCTAGAATATTAATAATAAAAAAATTGAAAACAACCAAAGCGAATAGATGATTACTAATTGTGTTATAAAAAAAAAGATTAAATAATAATAAAAAAGTAGCTTTCAAACCACAATTAATACTACAAATTAATAATATTATCCAAGTGCATAATTAGTAGTATATCACGTGATAACTACAATATTTTCCAAGTGTATAACTAGTATTACACCACATAATTAGTACTACACCATATTAAAGCATCAATATCTTCAACCTTGAGAAAATTTTTGAAGTCAAATTTTGCTATGCTTCATACTTTTAGCTAATAAAACTTTGGCCTTAGATTTACAACCCACAAGATAATCAAATACACTACAAAAGAAGTCGTAATTAAATCCATCTAACTCCATCCACATCACTTCTTCGTAAGGAATATCTCAAGCAAAGGAATGCTAACTGATGCAATAGCGAGCTGCCTAACATAAAAGAGAATCAATCAAACAAGGTTAGAAAACAATCATTGAAAATTACAAATCAATAAGTACGAGCAAGAAGTATAAGAAAACTTGAGCCAATTCAAAATGTATAAACAAGAAATGCTCCTAACAGCAACACAAATACATGTACAGAACAACAAACAAATGATCTATAATACACATGAAAAAGGGGAGTGATTACCTAGGACAGAAAATTAAACATTATCATTCAATTGAATCAAAATGCATCTACAAACCAACAAACAAACGTAAAATTATACTAAAATCAACGATTAAATTCTCTTTAGAAAATACAAAGTATTAGTCGTCTTGTTGTGATCATGAATCTATTTACAATACCAGATATGATTTTTTTATTTGTCTGTTATTACATGAAGGAATACCATTTAGTATAACACTACCTTAAAAATAAAATGAATAGAGAGTTCAAAACTAAGGAAGTTGATGTTAATGAAGAAAAAGGCTTGGTAAGCTTATGATAAACTATTGAAAACAAAAACAATTACAGCCTATAACATCAAAATTAAGAAAAGAAAGATAGATAGAGAAGTGACAAACACAACAAGCAAAAACACTTAAGTTTCGAGTTTTAAGAGCACTAAAATCTAACCTCCAACCTTAGTAGATCTAAGAGAGCAAAAGAAACACTTGTATTACAAAAGCTATTTGGCTTCAGCTTGAAAAAAACTTGAATTCATCTTGACCATCGTCAAATCAAGCTCGAGCTAGTGAAAGAGCTGAATTTGAGTATTTGAGTCAAGAAGGTTAAGAGCTTAATCAAGCTTTTTTCTTTTTAATTACTATTGTTTCAATTTGAATCCAAACTTGAGTATCAAAACTGAGTTTATATTTCACTTTAATTGAGGCTCATCCAGTTCGACTATTATCTCAAATTGCTTCAGCTATAAAAGCAAAATTCAGTCAAACTCAAGTTGAGCTTAGAGCCTTGCATTTCAAATCGAGTTTCGAATGGTTTGAGCTCAATTACACCCTGAAAACTGACTTACCCTTTCGATTCAGATTACATTACTCACTTGCAAAATAAAAAATATAAATTCATATTGATAATAAAAGAGAGCAAAAAAGTTGAACCAGATCATTTTAACTTGAAACAAGATTATGTCCAAGACAATTACATCCATAACTTTTGCAAAAGTTTATCAGGAAGTTACTAACCAAATTATTGTTGCATCACGAATCTGAATTACCTAAAAGTTTACGAGCAAACTAAAAGCATCCAAATAAACATTCAAAAAGAGCATTTTTAACATTCTATTCCATTATAATTGTTTGTATTTAACAATAATTCGTCGAAATGAAATACAAAAAGAGAAGAAAAAACATGCAATTGATTCATTAGATCAATTATTAGAGAAAGGGTAAATAGAGAAAATGTACCATAACGCGTCAAAATTCGAGCTAATCAATGATTTATATAAGAAAAAAAAGGTTCTTTTTTACCCCAATAAAAAGGGGAAAACAAAATTGATTTCTATTGGAAGAAAAAAGAAAGGGAAGAAAACAAAATCATGCCCACTAATCCCATTTGAAAAAATAACATGTGAACTTTACGACTTTGAATTTTTGCTCATTAGTTGTGTCTCAGCCACCACCACCATTACCATATCTTAATTATTCTATTACCACCAACAAAAATCCAGCTTGCACAGTTCAAGGAAGATGAAATGTAAAAATAACAAAAACCATAAAAAATAAAAAAGAGGGATTAACCAGCAACCAATTGGGCCAAAACAACATGTTGCTACTAGAAAACAACTACATATTTCTTCTTTTTTTTCATTCTTACCTTCGAGAGAGGAAGATGAACACCATCGTTGATTGGTGCAGTGCAAATTTCGACAACGAAAGGCGAAAATGAGGAAAATCAAAGGTGAATGCTGACGATTGGTGTTGGGAACCGTCGCTGGCTAGCGGCAAGCACTAGATCAGAGTGGGAAGGAAGGGGGAAGGGGAAAGAGGCTTTGGGTTAGTTTACTGCTGAAGAAAATAACTTTGGAAAATGTCTTACCAAATGAAAACGGTAAGACATTTTCTTAAAATAAAGCCTTCTTTTCTCGTGTTTTGGAGAAAGTTTTACTGTGGGAATTCAATATTTTTCATAAATTATTTTATAGGTAAACAAACATAACCTAAGAATAACTCTTCAATAAATACCTAAGTAAAAGCGTTTGAGTATATCATAATCAACTCTTAAAATATACAGTGAAACGCCCAAAAATCATACCCTAAGTGTGAACAAGCAGCCTATAAATAAGTTGTGAAAAACTTTATCTTAATTTGAAATTAAGGATAGAGTCCATCCTTCAAAAATCAATTTAAGATCTCCAAAAAAAAATTATCCCTCCAAATTTTTAAATAGCATGTAATTTAATCAACTGAGATTAGGATAGAGTCCATGCATTTTTGAACTTTTCACATCCCTTCAAAAATGTTTCCCATTAGATAAGCTTTCAAAACTCTTTATATCTAGTTCCTTTGTACATACAATTATTCTGCATTTGCTGTCTAATTAACATATTAATTAAAATACAAAAAATATATACAAGTAAAAAAAAAATTCAACTCATCAATTAACTTTGATTGTCCCAAATAATTGTTATACTTGATGTTATAATTGATTCTACTTTCTAACAGATTCTACTTTCTAGTTGCTTAGGCTATTTGTACTTGCACTTACTTTTGTTTATACTCGTAAAATAATTATGATGTCACATGAATCAATATTATTTTTTGTAACGCCCCAAAAGTTTGAGTAATTATGATATAATTAAGTTTTTGTATTTATGGTCAAGTGCTTTGCTTGTGCGTTAGAGGTTAGGTGTTTAAATCTCACTTTTGGGAATTTTGTTATTTTGTTTGATTTAACCCTTATCCTTGAATGTTGGACTTAAGTTTATTTCTGTATTAATTTATGTTAAGAATGAGCCTGCTGGTTTGATGGTTAAACTTTTGTATATCTTTTGGTCTTGTGTTCGAGTCCTTGTGCATGTCATGAAGAAATATTTTTATGCTTTTGAGTAAATCATTTTATTTTATTTTATTTAGTTTACTTTATTTTTCTTGTTGTCTTTTTTTTTTTTCTCATTTGATTGCTATTGTAATCTTGTTGTCCATTGTAATAAAGGACCTAGTTTGTTTATTGCGTCAATTGGAAAATTTTTGTGCAAAAATCTTACGGAAGACGCTTCTCTAACATGTTAGTTCCGTAATTCACTACTACGTACGAGGTTCTGGAGTCATTCTTGTTGTTTCTACGTCGAAACTACATCAAGTGTGGACTAAAAACCTAATTTTCTGTGATTTTCAAACGCCAGAAAACATGGCCGTGTGGTAGGTCGTGTAACTCACTATTTTCGAGTTGAAGACACACAGGCTAGGGGCACGAGTGTGTATCTAGGCTGTGTAAATCATTGTTTGTATTTTGGGTCACACAGGCGTGTAACTCATTGTTTTGGATTTAAGGTCACACAGGCCAGGGACACGGGCGTGTGTCTAGGTCATGTGAGGGGTTGTGAGTCACACAGATGTGTGCTAGATCGTGTAACTCACTGTTTTGAACCACACAACCATGTGCCGGGGAATCTACACGCTAGGTACTCGGGCCATGTGAATCCACACGAGCATATGAGCCAAAATATTAAAATCTTCCCTAGGGCTTTAAGTGTCGTTTGAATCAAACGTAGGCCTTCCGTAGGGTCCGTATGGTCTGAGTTAGACTGTATAACTTGATACCTAATATTCTGAGATTGGATAATCGATTATCTATATGTATAATTGATGTGATAACTATTAAATGACAATGATTTGTATTATCTGTATTTTTTATTTCGGACTATGGTTTTGTAAGCTTGGATTTCCATGTTGGTTTAGCTAGTTAAATGTTTTCTGTATGACAAATTTTAAAATATTTAAAGGTTGATTTTTTCCTTAAACATTTTGATGTAACCTCCAAACTTAGTCCTAGCGTGTAGGTCAGGTATGGCGTGTTACATTTTTGTTATTATAACATACTAATTGAAAATATATTAATAAATTATTTTTAATAAAATGAATTTAGAAGTTTTTTTAAATTCATAAATATTATATTATGATACACCCACAATATGGTTGAAAATAATTTTGTAATAAATTATTAAAAATTGATATAAAAAATTTTGATTGAAAAAATAAAGTTGAAATAGTAAAGATTATGATATAAAAATGTAAATAATATCTATTATTTTATAAAAGGATTGAATTATGAAAATAGAATAGAAGCTCCCAATGAAGGGAAGTTGAGAACAAAATTGAAAAGAGTGAAAACTTGTTTCCTTGGTACAACCATCTTTTGGGAGGCAAGTCAAATCAACTTTGGGATTTTTGGTACCTACTCAAATTCACCCACATTTGCTTGTATTTATTAATTATTAGTAGTACACCTGTTTAAGGATAAGAGGGATGTTTAATTTAGTTGGTGGATGGGATTGAATGAAGATCATTTTTATTTATTTATTTATTTTTAAACCAAATTGAATGGTATTAATATCAACCTTCCATAACTAATTTTCAACTATATTCTATTCTTTTAGGAACATTATCAACTCTTAGGTTAAGTAAAATTAACTACTTTATTTTTTTTCCCACTTTGCTGGAATTTTTATTCCATTCTTCAAATACGTGTTTCTGTTTTCACTATTAATTTTCAATTCCATCATTAGTGCTTTTTTAATCAAATCATTATTATTAGTTACACATTTCATCTATTTGACTCTCAATTACATGAATATAAATGGAAAATTTATTTTAATTATTACGTTTCTAATTATTAGTAACTTTTAGGGAGGCAAGGCCAAAAAGAAATGCAATAATATCTTTTATCAATTGTAATTTCTTTTAGAGAGTAATAAGATTTTTGTCAACCTTCATGATTTTATTCACGTTGTGATGTGAATATTTAATTAATTACCCAGCTTTAATGAAATGTTTTCATTGGATTTAATAATGGTTTATTTCAAATCGATTTTGAAAATAAAAAATATTACGTTCTTTTTAATAATATTATTTTTAATGTTTGAACTCATATTTTCCCTTTCCGAGTGTAATGAATCTTATTGCTAACCTAAAACTTGTTAGTATAAATTAATTATAAATTAAAAGAAACAGAAAATTGGATTTGATTGGAATAAATTTGGTTATGGTATTCTGGGCACTAGGGAGGGGGTTGGGTTGATGGAGAGAGTATTGATAATTGATAAAGAGGAAGCAAAAACAAAGGGTTTTTGTCCAAAAGTACAGAAAAGGGGGAAGTAGTGTATCACTTTTGCACAGCAATTCCCAGTAGTGGAAAGTAGACATAACTGCTATTTAGTGGGGTTACCAAAAATGTCAGTGACATATGATAAAAAGCATTGTAATGTTAGGCCCTTCTCACTAATAAATAAATAAATGGTGAATTTTACCTCCCCCCATTTCACCGCCCTCATTAACATTCTCTTCTACTTCAAACCATTTGTTAGGCTTTGATTCAGTGTTTACTTATATTGGACCCAACAATGCCTGTCCATCCATCTCATCTACCCCCTTACACCCTCATTAACTCTTACATAAATATTCATCTTCAAACCTTAAAATCTCGACAGATAATCCCAATTACAATTAAATATATGGTGGATCCAATAGTCAATGACATCTAAAGTTGAAAGCCAATACTATCAGCATTTTTATGAGAATTTAATTAATGCAAATGAAAACAAAACCATGTAGCAACTCAAAGTAATAGAAAATGACATATATATATATATATATATACACACATAAGTTGATAATTTCTTCATCATTCAAAAATATGATTATAAATCAACACAAACCATGATGTAGAAATGATTACTATATCTTATCTATTTATTTAAAGCATTTGATGTGACATTTGATGTAATTTAATATTGCAATATTTTATTTTATTTGATGTGTAATTATATTTAGTTTATCTTACTCGGAGTGAAATTAAATATCAATAGAATTTATTATGGAACTAATACTCTTGTTGATGTGTGGGATCAATAAGGAGAGACAGAAGAGGATGTGGTGGTGCTAACGGAGGCTAGTTCGCTCTGTCAGGGCAAAGGCTCAGAGAGTGGAAAAGTGAAGACGGTGGAAGTGGATGTTGGGAATAAATTGACAAAGTGTAGATAAATGTGCTGGAGAGTCAGATATCTTTATCATTATCATCTTGGGGACTATTTATAGGTGAGGTCCTGTGTTGGGTAATATTAATATGATGGACCCGCAATCAGGTCATTATTATGAGACATATGGAGCAAATGTCTTCGATGTGATGAAAATGTTTGTGATGAAACGTGCTATGTCATTCCTTTTTGTTCAATATATGGAGTAGTTAAACTCACATGAATTTAGTGACTAAAAGGATCATGTTCTTAATAGAAGTCTGAATGTCCGGAGGAGAAGGTGGTGACTACATTTTGAGGTAGATAATTAGCCTCCTTAAATAACTACTTTCTGCCTGCTTGGATGACTAAATCGGGAAGTAAGACTTCTAGTGATCTCCCAATCTATAGCGGGTGGACTATGTATCTCAGGTAGCTTTCTATTATGCCTGTATTGTCATTGGTGGTGGTATAACAACTCTCTTGTTAATACAAGCAGAGCAGAGATTAAGGAGTTAATGTGCCAATACTAATAGCATAGGCAGGCGAGGGGGGTTGAAGATGGGGGCAAAGGCAGGCAATTGCCAGGGAGATTTTAATGGTGACTTGAATACCTTTGTTGTTTTGTCTGATTTGGATTCCCAACCCCCAAAACCCATATTATTATCAGTAAAAATGACCAAAAAGCTGACTGTAAAGTGAAAACAATGGTTAAGTGTTAAATTATTGGGGGGCATAAGCAAAGGCATGAGCCATTTCTTTCACTCCTGTTGGATGTTGTACTGCTCCCTACCCAAAAGAAAGAGAAAAAAAGAAAGGAAAAGCCCCATCCATCTCTGATCTCTCTCTTGATTTGCAGACTGGGAATTCAAGAAAAAAGAAGAAACGCCAAAAGATAGCATAAACAAATTGACTAATCTCCATCAAACCCCATGTAATAACACTACCGTCTCACTCCTTTTTTTTTCCTACTTTCCTCTCGGTTAGCCTCAAATATCTCTTCCCTTTCCTTCTTTCCTCCTCTGTCTCTAGATTTTGTCTTCCATTGAAGAAGAAAGATCAAAGATGCCGAGACCAGGCCCTAGACCTTACGAGTGTGTAAGAAGAGCTTGGCATAGCGAAAGACACCAACCCATGAGAGGTTCCATCATTCAGCAGATTTTAAGGTTCTGGGTCTTCTTTGTTTTCCTTAATTTTGTTACATTTTAAGCAGCATTATTTCTACCTTTTGGGGGGGGGGGGGGTTTAATTCCTTGCCCGCCATGTGTTTGATTTTAGGCTAGCTATTGAAACTCATAGCACAGCTACTAAAAAGAATAAGGAATGGCAAGATAAAATCATTACTGTCATCGTCAAAGCCGAGGAGATTATGTATTCCAAAGCCAATTCTGAGGTTCTTTTCTTCTTTCAAAATTGTGGATCTTTTTATTTTGTATCTACTTCTTTGGACTCAATTTTTCCCCCTCTTATTGGGTTTTTAGGCTGAATACACCAACCCGGAAACCTTATGGGACCGTGTTAATGATGCCATCAACACGATTATCCGTCGAGATGAGAGCACTGAAACAGGAGAGCTTTTGCCACCTTGTGTTGAAGGTACTGTAGATTTCTTTTCATGTTCTTCTGTGGTAAATTCTTGGTTTCGAGTTTATTGTTATGTTAGTGGTTTTTTCTCCTTTTTTTTTTTTTATTATCTACATTAGCTACAACTTAATGAAGCTTTCAATTTGAAAGTTGTTTCAAGAACACTTTGGACTAATAGATTGTAGCACATATATGTTGTTTTAGCGGCCCTTAACCTGGGGTGCTATCCAGTGAGAGCTTCAAGGAGCCAACGACACAGTAATCCTAGGACTTACCTTACGCCAAGAGCACCCGAAACTGTTCCTGCAACTCCTAGGATTTTGGATAACGGTAGTGATGATAGGTATCCTCAGTTATCCCCGGTTCAGTCTGGTAGTCAGCTTGCAAGAATGGCGACCAATGTGAATTCAAACACTTCGGTTTCACAAGCTAACCGTCATAATTATCCGTTTCTACCTCAAAATTGCCCATCTGGCCAGGACCAATTGATGAGGATGGAAACTAACACTCCATCGAACTCTGGTCAAGTTTACCCCCTTTATTATGGAATTCACTATCAAAATGCAGAGTCCCAAACAGGTTCTCCAGTGCAGGAAAATCTAGTGTCTGATACGATAATAATTGGGAGACCTATTGGTACATCCGTTTTAGAGCCAGCTGAAATTGGTTCCTTGCAGAATTTCTTTTCCTCTTCCAATGTTGATATTGGTGGTAAGCAAATTGGGCAGCAAGATATCAGACACGATGATGAGAAGTTACTTGGGAAAGAATGTGATTTGTCCTTGCGGTTGGGTCTATTTTCTGACCCTTGTATGCAAGTAGAAAAGAAGTCACTTTGTGAAACCACAGATGTTGGTCCCAGCAACACTCAAGATGGGGGCAAACTTAGTGATGTTTTTCGACAAAAGAGTAAAGAGATCCCCTTTTTTCCAGAGAGGACTGTTAATGACCATTTTGAATCCTTTTCAAGAAAGTGCTTTATGGAAAATGAAGGTCATAATGTGGGGGCAGCAACGAGAAAGCGTAAGGCAACATTTGGAGGCAACTCAGAAGATGAACAATTTTGCAAGCAACCAGGGTCCTCATCTAATAATAGAAGACATGGGCCAGGTTTGTAAACAATAGTTTTATTGTAGCTTGTCCTTCAAAATTAATGATCTTTTGATCGTATTAGTGAATCCTGCTTGCAATCTTTATTCTCTAGTAGATGTTGTAAAATGTAAGTGCTGACAAGTTGCATTGTTGGGATGCAGCAGAGAATGAACTGTAAATAAAATGAGCATGATTGATATCTAATAATTGGATGATTTAATTCTCATTACACGTCTAATTACTTAGAAAATTTTAGTATAAATAACTTTTGATCAATTGAGGACCATAAAAGGAATATTTTTACCTTCTCACATTGTGCAGAATGAGTTGTAGGTTTCTAAATGTACAAAGATCTGGAGATAAATGAAGGAAAAATATATGCATTGTAGACAAATTAATTAGCTATTTGAAACTATAAAGTGGTGTGAAATATATACCCGAGCTAAGATAGAGAAAAGTGTTGATCACAAAGGATATATCCAACATCCAGAGCTCATGCTCCTATTTGCCTTTGGAGAATGGTCAAGGATTGATTTTAGCCTGGTTGTAGCACTAGAATTTCTTGTTGATATGAATGCTTCTAGAGTTATTCACAGGAGGGTACTTATTAGTTCTTGGCATTAGGTTTGGTTGAGCCCTATTTTCCTGTGTAGTTTGCTGCTAGGTAAGGAATTAGCCATTACATTTTGTCACTTCTGTGATGTAGATAAGCATTTTCTATATCACTTCTCAGAGATCAGGATGGCAAGAGGAATCTAAGTGTTGTAAGAAATGGAGGTAGTTTCAGGGACTGGAAATGGATTACTGCTGATGCAGGGCATAGGGAGCAGGGTTGGGAGCAAGGATTACATGCATGCCTTTGTGGTGTGATACACTTGAGTAGTTAGATGCTCATCTTGGGTAACATTCAACTTATTAGGTTTTTAAGAGGCACAAATGCATGCTAGAAGACTCTTTGGTCGCGGACTTGTGGTGGGTGTTTTGTAGAACGAGCTTTTATGCATTAGCCTTTCTGATTGAGATGGTTACCCATGTGAAGGACTTATTTGAGGCTTACTTTGTTATGGGTTGTGATGTGTAGAACAAGGCAATCCTTGATCCATGTTTAAAGAAGTTGGGAATTGGTGGTTCCCTTTTTAAATTTCTAAGAGAAGGTAGGTTGCCTTTTTTACCATTTTTATCCGATTTTGGACCTCTCTAAGCTTTAAATTTGACGGAGATTCCTCTCAAAAGAGTAGAGAGTGTAAAGTGTAAACTCTTCCCCATGTGATGTGTGGTGGGGTGACTGACTCCACCAAGCTTTAAAGATGTGGTTGACAAGCCATCTCATTCTCTCCCAATTTTGTGAAAAAGACAATGACTGAGCTCTGGTGAGGATTTCCATTTTTCTTTTATATATATATATATTTATAAATATATATGTGTGTGTATATGTATATTTTCATCTCTTCACCTTATGTCATTACATGACAGTAACATCAGGTGATTGATTCATGAGGAACTTCCCTTATCCAACCACAGGTTATTCCACTTTTCATTTTGTTTTGTTTTTAGGGCAGCCAATTCCCATTCCCCAGCCGCAAGCCATATTTTGTGGGTTCCAGCCAAGAAAATTGTCTGGACTTGTTGCATTGCATTGTAGGTTTTTTTTTTTTTTTTTTAGGTCTTTTCACAGTATGTTGAGGAGGTTAAATGCATGACAGTAGTTGCCAAGTGGAGGCTCCAAAGTTTTAATCACAAACCGTAAATAATGAAATAACAGGGTATGTATGGGCAAGGGTGATGGAAGTAGCGGAATCCAAAGTCAAATTTTCTGGATGGTCCCATTGGGATTTGTCTTTCTAATGTTCTCATATTCAGATTAGGATACCATTTTTTTTTTTTTTTACGCACATGTGAGCAAATAATTCATTGCAAAGGCCAAAGGTGTGTATAAAGGTACGGTTGTCCAAAGGCAGTAGAATAAAAAAGCCAACAACAACAAATACAGTGAGTTCTTTCTATAATAGCATTTTGCTATAACATCAATTTTTTAGAATTTTTTTTCTCTATAACAACTTTTCACTTGTAATAGTAATATTCACCATGGTTATAAAATATGCTATTTACTAAATTAATTCTTTATAATAGTATTAGTATATGGTCTAAATTTTTAAGTAAAATTATATCTATTTCATATAAGCAACCTTATTAATTATAATTTATTATATAAAAATGATTTTAATTAAAATATTATTTTAATAAAATGATTAAACTTCATGTGAAGAAATCTATTAATCTTATTTTATTAAATGAAAATAATCTTCGATTAGTGGAATTAAAATATCAATTCAATACACTAATTAAATATTCTACCATGAATTTGAAACATTATAAACCTATAAATTGATTACTCGAATTTAGTGACTCATGATAAATTAATTAATTTAATTTGATAACTCATTGATTAATTGAACTTGTTAGATTTATTAACTTTATAATTAATCATGTGAAAGAATATAAAATAAAAAAATGCATAAAAAGCAATAATACATGCACCTGTTATACGTTTTTTAATTTTGTTGATTTGATTCTTACTTTTTAGAACATAATTATCATTTTCTTTATTTGATGAAAATTCACGATATAAATTCTATGATAAATTTACAATGAATATCTCTATAATATATAATAACATAAGAAGCAAAAATAGTAGATTCATGATCATGCTCAACACTTAATATTTGAACTTGATTTGAACTCAACTATTGATAACCTTGGATTTGAGAGCAAAGGATAAATCTCTCATTAAACAGTATCAAAGAATAGCATCGAATCACACTCGAAATTATTATTACTGAAAAATGTTTTCTACATAGGAAAAAAAATATGACTCTTTTTTCTTTGATATTCTAAAAAAAAAGTATATTACATTTTTATTATAATATTTAATAAGAATAGGATTGCGTGATGCAGAGTAATATGGATGTAATGTTTTGATTTCAGATTATTTTGGAGGTATTTGATTCATGGAATATAATATCTTTTTTGATAATAAGGTTACACGAATGTAAGATTATTTATTAAATATGTTATATTATTTTTTTTAGTTTATTTGATTTGAACATACTGAACTATAAAAGTTTAGTTGCGTAGATAAAATAATTAAAGAAAAAAATTATTAACTTCTAAAAAGATAAATTAATGAAAAATGTAATGATGTTGAGGGAAGGTGTATTCCTTTCATAGAAGTTTTTGAAGTGTCGTCTGTTTAGAGTAAACAAACTCTTCAATTGGTCGGTATTATCCATAGATCGAGTAAGAGATTCGTCTCCTAACTCAATCGAGAGCTTGAGCATCAAAAATAGAGTTCGCAAAGCGAAAGCTCCTCGTTGGATTGGATTAGGCAGTGCACACAGCCACCTACTAAAGGGACTTGAGTGTTGCATGCCCGATAGGGTTTAAACCATTGCCCCTTGTATTGCATCTAAGGGAATATGTACTACCACTTGATCAGGCGGTAAGTGGCATGTGCAATGCATGATCCAATCCGATAAGGAACTCCCTCTTTATGAACCTCGCCTCTAGCATTCGAGCCCTCAACAGAGTTAGGAGATAAAATCTTGACTCAACTTGAGGACAATACTAACCTATTAAAGGATCCGCCGACACCAGACGACAACATTTCAAAAACTTCATTTTATGAATCACCTCTCAACAAATGAAGTTGAAGAAAAAAACAGTTTTATGACGTGTTTTACAAAGATAAATAACTTGCAAAATACACATAATTCATGAGAGATTGTGTTTTCTTATTCCACCAAAAATGTATCGAATCCATCCATACATACATGTAGACATGGAAATAAAAATAAAAATAAAAATTAAAGCAATATATGTACAACTTTAAATAAACTATGCATGTAATTATTCTAATTTTGTTTCATTTAAAATATAAAATTTTTCATATAAAAATAATATTTATTTTCTTTTAAATAATTAATTGGTTTGCCTTTTTATGTAAATATAACTGAGAAATTATTACTTTTTTTGAAGTTTAAATATATTTAAAATTTTAATGTTTTATTCAATATTTTTATTAAAAAATAATTTTACTCTTTTTGAAAAGTTGATGGTAAAATTAGACTCTTTTTAGAAAATTGAGAGTCAAATTTAATTAAAAAAATAATAAGGGCCAAATTGAAAAAGGCATGAAGATAAATTTAGCCCTTAACATTTACTCATTTTGTCATTT
This sequence comes from Gossypium anomalum, assembly GCA_025698475.1. NCBI lineage: Eukaryota > Viridiplantae > Streptophyta > Magnoliopsida > Malvales > Malvaceae > Gossypium > Gossypium anomalum. The sequence continues at coordinate 10,581,312 of CM046961.1, forward strand.
AAAAAGCTCTTATTCTTTTTTTTTTCTAGGTTATTCTGACCCTCAACCTCTAAGATTTAGTTAAATCGATTGTTGTTTGATGAAAAAAATTGGTTGAATTGTTAAAATGTTAATGACATTGACATGACATTTTATATATACTTTATTGCTAATATGAATAAATTTTTTAAAATTTTTATGAACTTTGTTGATTTTTTATTTTTATGAATTATACATAGACTGTCACGCTAGTGGTCATATCAATGCCGCTAAAATTTGAACAAGTTAATCAATTTTTTTTTTATCTAAAAGTAAGCAATTTGATTAAATTTTAGAGGTTGAAGACCACAATCCTAAAAAAGAATAAGGGTCCAAATGAAAAAATTGAGCAAACATTAAGAGATTTATCATTATGCCAATGAAAAGAATATGTAAAACATATGTCTTAACTAACAGTGTTATTTAGAAATATAATTGAAAAAGATTTATTATAGTATACAATGTTTTAAATATTTCGTAATCAGTGTTTAAGATTTTTTTAATTATTTATGTATTTTTTGGTATTAAAATTTATGAAAATTATTTTCATTTTGCATGGATGTATTGTATTTAATAATTAGAATATATTAAATTATTTTTTATTAATTTTTAAAATTTAAAATAATTTATGAATAATATAAGTAGAAAATTGGAAAATAAATATTTGAAAAATACTGAGTGAAAAGTATTAACTAAGAAAAAAGGAAAAATAAAATATTTAAAAATTAATTAAAGTAATTCAAAAAATAACATGTCAAATTAATTATGGTAAGAAATAGGTTTTTTATTTTAATAAATATAGCTTAAAGGTATTTTTTTAAAAACCGTGTAATGAGATGGGAGGGGTCAAATTTCCAAGTATTGGTGGCAAAAATGTCGTAACAGGTGTGCGTTTTGCCTAAAGATAAAGGGGAGCTCGGTTTTCGAAACTAACATTAAGCTATTGGCAAAACAAGGTTGGTGTCTTATCTCTAATCCAACTTCTTTTGTGGGTTGATTTCTTAAAGCCAAGGACTATCCTTAATCGGATTCTTTTAATTCTCCATCTTTTAACATGGAAAAACATTTGGGTAACGAAAGCATGGAGGGTTGGGAATGGTACCTCAGTTTCAGTTTGGCATGATTGTTAGTTGAGTGGCACAGGTCCCTTCAAAGTACAATCGCCAAAGGTTAGTTTAGTGGATTGAGTTTCTAGCTTATTGGTCTTCGGTTCCAAGCAATGGAATGTTTAGTTAATCAATACCTTGTTCTTGAGGAGATGTGCAAGACTTGTTGGTTGGGGGACGGATCATTCAGGCGAGTATTCCGTCAAGCGTGGCTATCCGTTATTGGATTCGGGTCTTACTATTATCAGTCTTTCTTAGAATCAATATAACATAAATACTACTGTTCAACAGTTTTGTAAGACTTTATGGGCGACACAAGGTCCTTCGGAACTCAAATTTACAATGCGGAGGTTTTACAATAATTATGTACCCACACTTCAAAACCTATACACTATGTCCAAGGTGTGCTGCAGGGAATGAAACAGTAAGTCATGTAGTTCTGGAATGTTCGATTGCACTAGATGTTTGGGGCATGGTTAGCATTAGCTGGCCTGCAGAATGTTTGGTGCCTTATGGTGGTCTCGGAACAAACTCATTCATGAGAATATTAGACAAACTAGTAGAGATGTTACCTGGGTTCACGCTTATACTCAGGAGATTGACTCTTTGATTTCAGTGGAACAGAAGCCAACGCATCGACCTTGTGTTAAGTGGAATCGACCAGAGGAATCGTATGTCAGAGTCAATTTTGAAGCAGTATTTCTGCAACAAAACCATCAGTCTTTCGTAGGTATCATTATCCCTGACCATAATGGATTGGTTCTAGGCTCTTGCTCTATGAAGAATGATTACATACTTGATTCTTTTATAACTGAAGCAAGGGCAGCCATTCAAGCTCTTCAATTTGCAGCTGATATGGGTTTCACCAATGTGGAGATTGAAGGTGATTCTAGAACAGTGATTTCGAAGATATCATCACGGAATCTGGACAGATCAAGTATTGGTGCTATTGAGAAACGCCGATGACAGCTATGGCAGCTAGTTTCAACAGGTGCATTAGTATGGGATGGTAAAGCTTTGGCAGCTAGGTTTCTTCAGTGTCACTTTAAACACATTCCGAGAGAAGGGAATGCATCAGCTCACTGTATGGGTCAAGAGGGGCATCGAATTAATTAAGAGAGAGTTTGGATGGAGAAGTACTTTCTTGAGTAGTTTCGGTCGTCGAAACTGATCGGTGGTGGGTGGACCCGCCGAACTGACGTTTCTGCTCCAGTTGCTTTACTGGGTTGGGCTTCATTCGATTATTATTTCCAGCTTATTTCTAACCCTAACCGGTTACTGTCTCAGTCAAGCAATGCTACAACTGATGTTGGAGGCATATCTGGTAATCTCTTGATCATATGGTGACTATTTAACTTTTTTTCTACTTATTAAAACTTAATTTTTATTCACCTCAATCTTGTATTAATAGTTTATTATTTACGTTTTGTTATCCCTATTAATTTTCAAATGTTACTTGTAAGGCCCAAATTTTGCTCGGGCCCAATAAACCAATAAAATATAATAGTCCATTAAAAAAAATTTTACAAGCCCAAAACAAAAACAAACCCTAGCCCACAAAGCCAAACACTATCAGCAAAGAAAAGAAAAAAAAGCCTAGCCCCCTAAGCCTTTAGCCGCCACATGCTAGGCCTACCCCTGGCCACCTCGCGCGCCGCTCCTCTGCACGCCTCCTTCACGCTTCTCTGACAACCACCTGCAACACGCAAGCAAAAGAGGACAAGCAGAAGAAACAAGAGCAAAAAGACAAAAAAGATAGAAACTAACAGTCTGAAACTCGGTTATAAAAGCCGAAACCTTCTCTTTGTATTTTTTTTACGCACATTAAGAAATAAAAGAGCAAAAACAGAAGTTAAAAAGAGGTTGATTTTGCTTTTCTTTTCCATTTTTTCTTTTTGATTTCCTTTTTTTTTTCTTATTTCTATTTCAAATCGGTTTTAAATAAAAGGACAAAATAAAAGAGAAGGAGAAGACTTACCTGAACCTTGAGTCGCGTCGTCGGAGCTCCCTTTCCGTCATCGTAACCGAGTCTAAAAGGGAGGGGAGAGGCCTTTTTCCTTAGCATTTTTCGAGTTTGGAGGGTATGGTCTTCGAGGGTGTCTTAAACAAGGGCTAAAAAGCTCGTTTCGCATCTCCCCGACCACTATCCACGGCGAAAGAAGCAGCGGGATGTTGTGGGTGAGAAAGAATTAATAAAACGGGGCGTAGCAGATTAGTGAAACGGAGAGTTTTTGACAATAAAAAATGTCCACGTTAGCTTATCCACGTCAGCTTCTTATTTCTTCTTTAAGTACGAATGATAGATGTAAACGGTTAGGCATACTTTTACTGAATGAAAATAAAAAATCTTCTTCTTCCCTGAGTTTTCTCTTCTCTCAAATCTTCTCTATTCTCCTTCTCTATTCCAATCATTCTACTTACTATTTCGGGGCGCAACAAAGGTATCAAAGCTATTACGATTCCTCTCATGGCCGGTGATGGAGTTTCTACGAGACTGCAGAAAGAGGTGAGTGCTCTACAGCAAGATATGTCCAAAATGTAGGAGGAGTTGGCCCGGCTTGAGGCCAAGATAGATAGTAAATTTCTGGAGTTTAAAGAAGAGTTTCGTGGAGATCTACAGACTCTTTTTGGTCAGTATTTTGGACCCCCTGTTAAGGGTCAAAACGCAGCGGCAGACAAGGGAAAAGGGGTATTGGGCGCACTTCTTGGGTTTTTTCCCAAGGATGTGGGGGTTGGTCAGAATTTGGGTGATGGGAGCAGCGTGCATCCGGGCAATCAGTCGTGTGAGTTGGGAACGGTGGAGAAGGGTAGTCGACTGGAGTGTCCCAAATTTGATGGCACCGATTTTCGCGGGTGGTGGACCAAACTTGAGCAACTTTTTGAAGCGAAAGGTATGCCAGAGTCCAACAAGGTTCGTTTGGTAATGCTTAACTTGGAGGGGCGAGCTCTTGAGTGGCATCATTTTTACTCCCAACGTAATGGTAGTCTTCAAATGATATCTTGGCCGGCTTATTTAAAGAGCTTGCAGGAATACTTTGGGTTCGGACAGTTTGGGAATCCGATGAAAGCACTGGTAAATCTGAAGCAAACAGGTACGGTAGAATAATACCAAGATTCTTTTGTGGGTTTGCTAAATCAATTGCATCTTCTAGAATCATATGCTCTTAGTATCTTTGTTAGCAATTTGAAGACTGAGATTAGCCCTTATTTGGATCTATTTGAGCCTTCTACCTTGATGGAGGCGTTCCATCTCGCTCGAAAGATTGAGGTGCTTCTTGTTGGTTCTGTTAAGAAACTCTTGACACCTTAGCATAGCTCACCTAGGTCGTCCTTCAATCCCTCGGTTATATCGGGGTATTCCTCACCACCTATGAGAGCTAATTCAGTTTCACAAATGGGGAGTAGTATTCAAGGCAGCAAGTCGACTTCTCGTTCGATTTCACCAGCACTAATGGCTGAACGGAAACAGAAGGGATTATGTTTTTGGTGTGGCGCCAAGTATCAGGTGGGACACATATGTGTAAAATCACAATTGTATCAATTGCTGTTAGAACCTTTTTCTGATGGAGAAGCAGAAGAATTTTAAGAATGTTCGGATCGATTAGAAGAGACTAGTCCAGAGGAGGAGTCATCCAAGTCACCTATAATTTCACTACACGCTCTCACTGGTATGCAGGGCCATAATACTATGCGAGTGGCTGCTAGAATCGGTTCGAGTTAGGCTATTACTTTAGTGGATTCCGACAGTACTCATAATTTCATTGACGCACGATTGGTTAGTAGATTGTCATTGCCGGTGACCCCGCAACAGCAGTTGAAGGTTTCGGTGGCAAACGGGAGCTGTTTATTCACTAGAGGTTTATGTAGGAAAGTACCATGGGAAGTCCAGAATTACAGATTTGAAACCGATTTCTTGGTCTTACCTTTAAAAGGGTGTGATATGGTGCTCGGAGTTCAGTGGTTACTTGCTTTGGGAGATATCATTTGGAATTTTAGTTCTTTAACTATGCAATTTACAGTAAAGGGTGAAACATGTACCATGCATGGCATTGTTCCTGGTTTAATAGCAGCACAGAATTCTACTTCGGATTCAAAATGTTTTTTAACAGTCGGGCAGACTTTGGGACCTTATATGTTGGTGTTGAGTTCCCCTAGTCAAATGACACTATCAGCTATGGTGGCAAATGAATCAGAAGAGAAACTTCAGGGGTTATTAGAGGATTTTGCTGATGTTTTTCAAGTACCAAAAGGGTTACCTCCCTCTCGCCTGCAAGATCATCGAATTCCATTAAAAGATGAAGGGGTGGTGATTAAGATTCGGCCTTATAGATATCCAGACATTCAGAAAGGAGAAATGGAGAAACTAATTCATGAAATGCTCCAAGCTGGGATAATCCGAGATAGCAATAGTTCTTTTGCTTCCCCTATTGTGATGGTCAAGAAAAAGGATGGAAGCTGGAGGTTCTGTGTTGATTATAGACAATTAAATCAGCATACTATAAAAGATAAGTTTCCGATTCCCATAATTGAGGACCTGCTTGATGAATTGGGGGAGGCTCGAGTGTTTTCCAAATTGGACTTGAGGTCTGGATATCATCAAATTCGGATGTGGGAGGGCGACATACACAAGACAGTGTTTAGAACACACGAGGGGCACTATGAATTTCTCGTGATGCCCTTTGGCCTCACTAATGCCCCCTCTAGTTTTCAAGCCCTTATGAATGCGGTATTTAAGCCATGGTTGCGAAAGTTCGTGCTTGTATTCTTCGACGACATCCTCGTATATTCACGGTCATGGTCCGAACATTTGCAACATTTGAAGTCTGTTCTTTTGGTTTTGAGAGAGCAACAGTTGTTTGCTAAAAAAAGTAAGTGTTGTTTTGGAACACTTCAGATTGAATATTTGGGACATGTGCTACATGAAGGTATGGTTTCTATGGACATATCAAAGATCGGCTGTATCTCTAAATGGCTACTCCCTCAATCGGTGCAGGAATTGCGTAGCTTCCTTAGCCTTTCCGGATATTATCGCGGGTTCATTAGAAATTATGAGGTGATAACTAGACCTCTTATAGATTTGTTGAAGAAAAATGCGTGGGGTTGGTCTAACCGAGCGTCCACAGCTTTTCAAGAGTTAAAAATGGCCCTATATGTAGCTCTTATTCTAGCCCTACCAAATTTTCAGCTTGAGTTTGTAGTGGATACTGACGCCAATAGAACTGGGGTGGGAGCCGTATTACAACAGCAGGGGAGGCCGGTAGCATATTTTAGCAAGGCTTTATGAGTACGACATCAGGCTTTGTCTATATATGACAAAGAGATGTTGGCAGTGTTATTGGCAGTTCGAAAATGGCATTCTTACTTGGTGAGGAGACATTTCAAAATCCAGACTGACCATCAAAGCTTGCATTTTCTATCTGACCAGGTAGCCATTACACCTTTCCAAGAACGATGGGTCGCTAAGATGCTCAGCTATGACTTCGAAGTTTCATATAGAAGATGAGCCAACAATAAGGTTGCTGATGCTCTATCTCGACAGCCCAAATTAGAGGAAGGTCAAATTTTTCAGTTGTCCACCAGTTCTGTTATTTCTGAACTTTTACAACAGGTGCAGCAATCCTATCAGTTTGATGTTAAGCTACAGAAAATCGTGCATGACGCTCAACAGTCCCAGCTTGCCAATCACAAATATTTTTGGGACGGTCGTTTCCTACGCAGGAAGGGGAAGATTGTGGTAGGCAGAAATCTACAGTTGCGACAAGAATTATTTTCCCATTTCCATGCCAGTGCTGTTGGGGGACATTCGGGGGCGCATGCGACTAAGAAAAGGTTGGCTAGTTTGCTATATTGGAAGGGCTTAACAACTGATGTAAAACGTTGGATACGTGAATGTTCAATCTGCCAGAAATGCAAGGGGGAATCGGTAGCTTCTCCAGGACTCCTTCAACCTTTGCCTATTCCGGATCGGGCTTGGGCAGTGGTTAGCCTCGACTTCATCGAGGGCTTACCAAACTCTAACCGAAGAAACTCTGTCCTGGTTGTGGTAGATCATTTGACCAAGTATGGTTACTTTTTAGGCTTATCTTATCCTTACACAGCTAAAGAGGTAGCTCAAGAATAAATGAATCATGTCTACAAGCTCCATGGTATGCCTGATTCAATCATTTCTGACAGGGACAAAATCTTTGTTAGTCGATTTTGGCAGGAGCTATTTCATCGATCAGGAACCAAACTGCTACTATCAACAGCGTACCACCCTCAAACAGATGGGCAAACGGAGGTCTTGAACCGGTGTCTTAAGAATTACTTGCGATGCATGACTGGGGAGACTCCCGCCAATTGGTTTCATTGGTTACCATTAGCAGAATGGTGGTACAATTCTGTTTTTCATTCGTCTATTCAGCTAACTCCTTATGAAGCTTTGTATGGACAGCCTCCACCTCAGCACATGCCATACTTAGCTGGAGCCTCTTCGGTGGTAGTGGTCGATAGGAGTCTTCAAGCTCGGGAAGCTGCACAAAAATTATTGCATTTCCACCTAAAACGAGCTTAGACTCGCATGAAACAGTTTGCAGACAAGCATAGAACTGAGAGAAGTTTTCAAGTGGGTGATTTAGTATACTTGAAGCTACAACCATACAGGCAGCAATCTCTCCAAAATGTCGTCAATCAAAAGCTATCTCCCAAATACTATGGGCCTTTTCGGGTGATCAAGAAGGTCGGAGAAGTGGCTTATACATTGCAGTTGCCTCCGGATTCTCGGATTCATCCAACTTTTCATGTGTCTCAGTTAAATAAACATATTGGGGTGATTCCTTCTCAAGCTCAGTTACCCTTGGTAGATGCTCATGGGGCCTTACAGAACGAACCAGTTAAAATTGTGTATAGGAGAATCGTTAAAAGAGGAAATCAAGCTGTTACCGAAGTTCTTGTTGAATGGGTTGATTCTTTTCTTGAGGATGCAACTTGGGAAGTTCTGTCCTTGCTGCAGGCCAAATATCCTCAATTCCATCCTTGAGGACAAGGATTTTTTTTGGAAAGGTAGTACTGTTGTGGGTGAGAAAGAATTAATAAAACGGGGCATAGCAGATTAGTGAAACAGAGAGTTTTTGACAATAGAAAATGTCCACGTCAGCTTATCCGCGTCAGCTTCTTATTTCTTCTTTAAGTACGAATGATAGATGTAAACGGTTAGGCATACTTTTATTGAATGAAAATCAGAAATCTTCTTCTTCCCTGAGTTTTCTCTTCTCTCAAATCTTCTCTATTCTCCTTCTTTATTCCAATCCTTCTACTTACTATTCCGGGGCATAACACGGGCATGGCAACGGCGCTGTGATGGGTTTTCAAAACCCTAGCAGAGAATGAATTTTTAAGAAAAAAATTGGTTTTTATACAGGGGTGAAACGGTGCCGTTTTGCACCAGGGTCACCCACGCCAAAACGGTGCCGTTTATGGTGACCCGCGCGCGACCCGACCCGCTCCAGGGGGATCCGCGTGTTTTCACTAAATGGGCTATGTACGCTCGTAGTCCTTCCGCATTTTTGATTCTTTTAATTTAATCCTTTTTTATTTTCCTTTTGTTTTTAAATTTGGCCATGAAATTTATTCCGTGCTTCAATTTGGTCCCTAACCCGCTGAAAACAGGACGCGTGTCCAGAATTTGGTTTATTTTCAGAATTGGTCCTCCGTAGTTTGCGCGCATTTAGTTCTGGTCCTCGGTGGCCTATTTTCTATTATTTATAATTTATACCCTAATTTTTAATTCGATTTCAGCCTAATCCTTAGTCTGTTTAATTGATTTATTTATTCATTTTTTTTAAAACTATTATTATTATTATTCATTTTAAGTTTCTATATTATTTATTTCAAATCATCTTATCTTTAATTTTTTTACATATTATAATATTTAAACTATTATTCATTCTGAATTCTACATATATTATTTATTTCATACTATTATACCTTATTTATTTCGAAATTATTTATATATTATTTATTTTGGATTATTCATATACATATATTTTTCTATTTAAACGGTTTTTATACATTATTTATTTCAAATTTCTTTTTTTTTTACATATTATTTATTTTAAATATTTTTATACGTTATTTATTTTAAACCATTATATATATATATTATCTATTTTAAGTTTTTTTTTATATATGTTATTTTGTTATACTATTTTGTATGTAAACTATTTTAAATTCTTTTATTATTTATTGTAAACCTCTTATCATTATTTATTTTAAGATTTCATACATTAATTATATTAAATTATATTATATATTTTTTATATATTTTTTATTTTAAATTTATTTTTCACATATTATTTATTTTAGACTTTCTATGTTTTCTTTTAAATTGTCATATATATTATTCATTTTAAGTCGCATTATTTTATTTTAAATTATTTTGTGTATTAATTATTTTAGATTGTATTATACTATTCACTTTAAATTGTTTTTTTATAATATCTATTTTAAACTTATTTTTTATGTATTACTTATTTAAAATTGTTTCATTATTTATTTTAAATGGCTTTATGTTATTTATTTCATTCTTTTGATTATTATTATTGGTAACTAAATAACATGTGTTTTGTGATTATTGCCATTATGGGTTTTACAATTCGTTTATTCGTATCTTCATGTCATTGTGACTCATTATTGTAATATTTTATTTGCAAATTCTTATGCCATATTCGATATCATCATTCCTTCTCGTTCCATTTACATCACATTGTGTATTAAGCTCAAGTGCATTTACCTACTATAAACCGTTTTATTTTATTCCAAAAAATAAATGTACGTTGTTAAATATCATACTCGCTATATTTCAAAAAGAAAATATTCTAAATAAGGAAATATTTCGTGTTTTAGGAAATTCGAGGAATCGTGTTCTAACTTACGGGGTTTCGATTTTCTCATTAAACCTAAATGGCCAAATATCCTTTTAAGTTTCAAAACACATGAAATTTCAATTAAAATTAAAGATAAACTTGCGCTTGGGAGTTCAAGGTATCGCGTCCTAACTTACGGGATGTGAGACTCTGATATCTCGAGACGAGAAAATCTTTAGCAATCGTTTGATCTAAGTCAAGTGTTTTTAAAATCGACGTTAATAAAAAAGGGATTGTATTTTAAATCCGTTCCCGATTTTCAACTTTCAACATTAAGACACTAACTAATCAATTCGGTACCAATTTTGGGCGTGACGTGGGTGCTAATCCTTCCTCGCACGTAACCGACTCCCGAACTCGTTCTCTCGAGTTTCGTAGACCAAAAACACCGTTTTAGTAAACTAAAACATTTTATTAAAACAAAGGTGATCCAATCACACCTAATAAAGATTGGTGGCGACTCCCGTTTTAATTTCATTTTCAAACAAAGTCGATTCCCTTTTTCAAAAAAATGGTTTCAACATTACTGTTTAATACCCTTAAATTTGAATTACTTTAATTCACTCATTTAATGTAGACAACCTTACAAATTAGTCTCAACATTAAAAAATAAGGTAAGAAAATAAAAGAAAACAATTATTCACAAGATTTAAGGAGAAATTTGTGACTAAATTAAAGAAATCTACACATCTTTCTTTCCATTAGTGCAATAATCTATCACACTATAAATAGCAGCCTTGCATATGATCACAACACAAAACATTACAAGGTTTGAATATTTTATAATATACAAATACTAATTTGTTTTATACAAATTACTCGTGATTACATTACTTTTTCATCTATCATGTAATGTGATAAAAGTATATTATTTATTCTTTTATTGAACTATTAATTCCACTATTGTAAATGAAGTTACGTCATGCAAAAGTTATATACTCAATGTATCGACTTTCGACTTTTTAGTTATTTGAACTCAGGCTTTCAATACATCATAGTATATGAGTCACACATATATAGTCAATCACTTGCTTAGGATTGAGGTAAGTCATACTATAAATGTCACAAGTGAATTAATATATAAACAAATCTAGGATTAATTCGACTTAGGTTTTGTCTAATGTATTGTCAATCTAGACAATCACATCTATGTATCTATATTTTGGGAGTAAATCACTTCGATACCCAAGACAACGTATTTCCCCATTTGGATTTGATAGATAACATAATAGCCCTTTAACCAATTTGCTCAATCCAGGCTATAGACTATTGTAAATGAAGCTATGTTATGAAATGTCATATATTTTATAATATACAAATAGAAATTAAATTATTTTTCCTAGACAAATAACCCGTGGTCACGTTACATTTCCAGCTATCATGTAATGCTTATAAGAGGATATTATTTTCCCTTTTATTAAGCTATGAATGCCACTATTGTAAATGAAGATATGTTATGCAAAAGCTGTATACCCAATGTATTAGCTTTTGGCTTTTTAGTTATTTGACTACAGATATAGATAGTTATATGAATTTATGAATAAAATTCCTCTGCCCCATGATTGTGACTCTTAATGTGCCCCTCTAATGGTTTATTAACATGTGGATTATATAATTATATATTGATTGAGGATTGCCGTTGTAATACCTCTTACTCGACCTATCAGTGGGTCTGAGCTACAAAATGCTACACTAGTTATCGAAGTAATCACAATAAAAAAAATCTAATTCATGTCATTGTAATTTTAAATGCATACAAGACAAGCATATGGTATGATATTCAATCAATTCCAGAACTTACACGAGCTTAAGAATACTCTTATACTAGTCCACACTCAAATTAGGACCAAATCGTAAAGTTTTAAAAATTCATGGACTGACGTCGTAACTTCGTCATTGCTTCATCGCGGTGTGATCATTTCAGTATATCACATCGCGATGACATGCATATACTCGTCACAACATCACTCTCTGATATGATCATGTTGCGACATCAAGAGCCCGTGATCGCGGCGTTGCCCCTGTTTTTGGCAAAATCCATATTTGGTACCTAATTCAATGAACTTCAAACCATTCCCAAGTCATTCATTCAACCTTACAGAAGAATATAACTGTCAAACCAAGATCATGGCAAATAATTCAAGTACCTAACCATTTAACAATCAAACGTATTCAAGTTCTTATTCACCTATCCATGTCAAAATGTTTTCACCATAATCACTAACATATTCATCATGATAATTGTAATTAAAAACTTCAAGGAATGATCATGCATCACTTAAAACATACACTAAACTATTAAACACATATTTAACACATATAGCTTACCATTCTTACAAGCATTAATTCAAATTGACCATTTTATGTAGCCTATAAGGTAGTTTTGCCATACCAAACTAATCAAAAGAAATATCACCATCCACAAAACATCAAGCTTGACCAAAATATGCACTAATAAGTTTCATACCAAGTGTTATATTTAAGATCAATCATCACCACTATTAACATAAGGCTACCAAATCTTAAAATGATCATTTACACAATAGAAACCTTAGGTACATGTCACATAGTCTATACTCAAAATGAATTTATAACTACCATCTCGGGATAGTGTGTGCTTCTTCATTGATCTAGCTCAACAGTTTTGCAAGATGAAAATCTACATGGAAGGAAAAACAACTAGAGTAAGCATTAAGAATGTTTAGTAAGTTCAAATGGAATTACTAATCTTACCTCGATCTGTTAAAGCATAAAGAAAATATCATACAATTTGGCATTCAAAAGTGGTTATTCTTGGCACATAATAGCACATTTAAGTACATGTCAACATAATCAACTAAATAGGTTAGTCACATATACAAATCATGAGAGAGTTTAAGACATTAAGACAATCCAATACTTATCACATATGAATTATCAAACATATACTATCACAAGTCCAATTTGCATTCAAATTTATCATTTCTGTTCATTTAAACATTGCTCGATGAAACTATAGTAAAACGAGCTCGGATACATGAGAATAAATTGCTTACACAAGCTGTCAATATATCAGGGTTGCTCACACAAGCTGACAGTCTATCGAGCTTACCCGTCTGTGCTAAATCTACGATGCGTGTAACTCAAGACTCTTCAACAGATGCAAGATCTCATAAGAACATGTAAAGTCCTTGATCAAACATTTGTATAGCCCTAATGACATGCCATATGTATCCCAACCTTTTACTAAGTTCACACGAGCATCATTTTTGTATATATATATATGTCATTACCAATCTTTGCACATAGTTACATATTTTGTTAACAATTCCTATAGTCATTTAACATTCATTTTTACACCTTGTAATATTTCATAATAACCAATTTACACCTAACTTTTCAATTCAATCTAATTTCAAGACATATGTGCCAAAATCACTAACTTCTGCTCAATTCTAACATATAAATAGATTCAAACATAATTCATACATAAAATAAAATAGTGTAGTAAATTTCATATGAACTTACCTATTCAAAATATGTAAAGTGGATACTTCAGGGGCTAATTCTCAATTTTAGCTTTTTCCCGATCAACTCCACTTCGATCCAATTCTTGGTCTAAATAATTATTTTATATCATCAATCAATACCAAATATCTCCATTTTATTCTATGATATGTATGAACCTATATAACTCAAATTTTTTGATATCCCTAAAATTTTTCATTTTATTCAATTTAGTCCTTGAACTTGGGTTAGTCATAACTTTCAATTCTTAGCTTTGGATTAAAATCTGATTTCATATATTCTCATAGGGACCTTAAAATTTCTATTTCTAACATAATTTCATGTCAAATTTCACATTTATTCAATATGGTCCCTAATGTAACAAAGTTAACAAACAAGCTAAATGAACTTTACCATCTAGTCCTTTTTATATTTTAAGCTTAAAATCTATCAAGCCTACTTCTTCAAGAATCAACAATGGCAACTTTCAAAAACTTCAATAATTTACAAATTGATACATGAGCTAGCTAAATCAAGCCTCTATGACCTCAAATCTATAAAGATTACAAGAAAAAGACCTAAATATACTTACAAAATGATGGTCAAAAGTCACCCAAAATTCTAGGTTTTTCTTTCTTTAAATTTGGCAATGGAAGAGATAATGGGAATATGACATTTTTTACACTATTTTAACTCATATAGGTTGATTAAGCTTTAATTAAACTAGTTTAATTAACATAAACGTGGTTTTGTTAACTTAATCTAACACTAATCAAATCTAGTGGATTCCGTTATCAACATCCACTTTCTCCTTTTTAGAAATGGTCCAATTGCTTTTTTGGACCTTTGGCTAATTGTTATTTTAATCCTCAAGCCTTTGGTCAATTAAAAATATATAGTGATTGAACTTTACAATTTAGTCACTGAGCCTTACTTAACTATTAGTTTGGCAAAATTACTAAACCAAACTTTAATATATTTTTATATTAACCTCATAAATATTAATATTTAATATTTAAGGGCTCAGATTACAAAAATGGAATTTTAAAACCGCATTTTCCAGTACTACTAAAAATTCGGGTCATTACAACTGTCAACATAACAACCTATTTATTTTCTCATTGAGTTAAAGAAAGAATTGTCTTCATTTCTCCAAATTCATCTATTTTTTACCTGTTGAATGTTATTTTAATATATTTGAAATTTCAAGGTCATGATTGAAGTTGGCAACTTCAACCATAACTTATCTTGGAGATTTCCTTGAGTTGCAATAATCCAATTTCCAGAGCAAAAAGTGAATGTCTTTCTTTGCTAGAGGAACATTTTAGAGATTAACAAGATCGACCATGATTGGTTTTAACCTCTATTTTTCAAATATATGTACTTTATAAACAACATAACACAACATCAAAAGATAGAAATATTTGAAACCCATATGTACAAAGGAAATACTATTGCTTTGTAATTTTTCCAGGTTTGTCATACTGTGAGTGGGTGTCGTATTGTGGATGGTATCGCGGGTAGATACCTTTAGGAGTTGTGCCTTGAATGGTACTGAGATGTGTAGCTTTAGGAGTTATATCGTGGATAGATACTATCAGGAGCAGTACTATGGATAGTACCATAGAGGGGCACCATTAGGAGTTGTACCATGGGTGGTTAGCCATAGGAATTAGACTGTGGATGGGTACCTTTAGGAATCGCGCCATGGATGGCATAGTGGATGATACCGCAGATGGGTACATTTAAGATTCGTACTGTGGACAGGTATCATTAAGAGATGTGTCGTGGATGATACTACAGATGAGTACCATTAGGAGTTGTACCGTGAATGGTTACCTTTAGGAGTTGTACTATGGAGAGGAACCATGAGTTATATCGTGGGTGGTCACCCTTAGAAAAATAAACCTTAATGGATGGATACCTTTATTTGTAGTTAAACTACTTGTAAATATGTTGTTTTATAACTTAACGACGGTGCTACTATAAATATGATGGCCCGAGATTACACTAATGTACTGATAAGTTGGCTAGATGGTCCGTGATTATGCTAATATGTCGAAGGAGCAACCATGGACCTAAAGGGCTTGAGATTACGATCATATGCCGAAAGAGAAAAGCTAGTTGGGTACCAAAAATTGAAGCTAAAAGAAAAAGGGAAAACAACATTTTTCATCAATATATCCAAAAACTGAATCAAATCATTTATTCAAACACAAATTATGATTCCATGATCATTGTCATGACAAAAGCAACATACGGAAATCTATTTGTTATACACAGTATTTGTTTAGACTGAAAAGGATTAACATAATATAATATCAGCATAATAAAACGAAGATCGCAATGGAAACAAAGACAAGAGAGATAGTGACAATAAGGGAAGAAGCTGCGTTGCGGGGAGGACTAAGAACTCCAGGTGTAGTGTCGCCGTTGTCACTTTGGACTTTGACCTTAAGCTTTTAGCCGGCAAGATAATGACTAGGGTAAGTGCAAATGAAGTAGTGGTCACCAGTCCTTTTAAGTGTAATTTTTACGTGTCCTTTGTTGTTGGTTGAGATAGCGTTGATACTGGTGCAGGCATCGTAACCAGGTTCAGTCACCTCCGTAACATTATGTTCCCCAGTAATAAAGTTAAACACTGCAAGCAAACAAAACAGTTGGAAGTAACTAAATCTGATGTTTAAAAAACTTGGGAATATTTAATAATTAGTGAAAATTAAGTAAGAAACTCACAAAGATCATCCCCGACGACGAATGTTTTATTGTCAGCCCAGTTATCGTATACATTAGAATTACTGGTAGGGACTTGCCAACCAGAGAAGTCTCTGTTAGAATTGAGTGACCCGAATCCTTATGTAAATAAAGTACAATAGTAAAATAAAATAAAAGTAAAATAAATATAGAACTATACTTATTTTATTTTATTCTAGAATAAAGTTTTTTAAACATTATTAAACTCAATCTATTTGATATTGATTAGAATAAGGTATTTCAATCTTACTACACTCCTATTAGAATATGGTTTTACAAGCCTATAAATAAACATAGTCTACTCCTATTGTAATTATTCGAATTCGACATAGTGAATTTTCTTCTCCTCTGCTCGTGGTTTTTTTTTCCTAAAAGGGTTTCCATGTAAAAATTTGTGTGTTCTTTATTTTTATTTCTCTTTTCTTTGTGATATATTGTCATTATCGACATTCTACTTTTCACAAATTGATATCAGAGCTTTCGGGTTGTTCATCTCAATCACAGTAATTGCGTCTTTAAAGTATAAAATTTCACTATTGGATCGCAACACCAGATTTGCATTGTGGCAGATTAAGATGCAAGAAGTTCCTGCACAGATGGATCTGGAGGATGCCCTGCTAGGGATAGATAAGAAGCCTTCAACATTAATAGATGAAGAGAAGAAGCATAAAGATCGAAAGGCATTAACACAATTACAGCTGCATTTGTCTAACAAAATTTTGTAAGATGTGATGAAGGAAAAGACTGCCGATGCATTATGGAAGAGGCTGGAACAAATATGTATATCAAAAACTCTAACCAACAAGTTGTATATGAAGCAGTGTCTTTATGCTCATCGTTTGGAGGAAGATTCGTCTGTGCATGAACACTTAATAGTGTTTAAAGAAATTCTCTCAAACTTGGAGGCCTTGGAGGTTAAGTATGATAAGGAAGATCTATGGTTAATTCTACTTTGTTCGTTGCCCCCGTCTTATTCAACCTTTAGAGACACAATTTTATATAGCCGCAAGTCTCTCACAGTTGATGAGGTTTATGATTTTTTAATCTCGTATGATAAGATGAAGCATCTTGTAGTTAAAACTAACTTTTAGGGAGAGGGTTTCATTGTTTGTGGGAGACAAGATCAGAATACTGATGATGATCGTGGAAGGACACAGGAATGTAATCCTCGTGGTAAATTTAAGGGTAGATCGAAGTCTTCAAATAGAGGTAAAACTTGTAACTTCTAGAAGAAGAAAAGGCACATCAAATCTGAGAGCTATAAGCTACAGAACAAGATCAAAATGGAGGCTACAAATCAAAAAAGAAATTTAATTTCGTTGAGTACTCTTGATTTAAAAAGGTGCAAATACACAGCTGAAAGTGGGGTTTGAAAGATTTCCAAAAGTTTTCTAGTTGTGATGAACGGGCAGAGAAAGACTGCCAAGTTATATGTTCTGTAGGGTTCTACTATTACTGGTGATGCAACTTTCGCTTCCTCTTCTTTGTCAGATGATGATATTACTAAACTTTGGCATATGCGCCTAGGGCATATGAGTGAGAATGGCATAGCAGAATTGAGCAAAAGAAGACTTCTTGATGGGCAAGGAATTTGAAAATTGAAGTTTTTTTAGCATTGCGTTTTTGGGAAGCAAAAGAGAGTTCGATTCACCAGAGGAATCTATAACACGAAGGGAACGTTAGATTATATACATTCTAATCTGTGGGGGCCATCAAGATTGCCTTCAAGAGGTGGAGCTAATTATATGCTAACTTTATTGATGATTTTTTCAGAAAATTTTGGGTGTTCTTTTTGAACCAGAAAAGCGATGTGTTTTCCGTATTTAAGTCTTGAAAACCTACGATTGAAAAACAGACGGGAAAATAAATAAAATACCTCCGCACAGACAATGGCTTAGAGTTCTATTCTGACGAGTTTAATAAACTGTGCACGTTAGAAGGGATCGTGAGACATTTGACAGTTCGTCATACTCCACAGCAAAACGGCATTGCAGAACGAATGAACAGAACGATCATGGAGAATGTTTGATGTATGTTATCAAATGACAACTTACCAAAGTCATTTTGGGCTGATGCAGCCTCTATTGCATATTTTTGGTCAACCGATCTTTATCCTTTTGCCATTGAGAAAAAGACTCCACAAGAGGTATGGTCTGGTAATCTTGCTGACTATGCTGATTTAAATATCTTTGGGTGTCTTACGTATGCTCATGTTGATAATGGAAAATTGGAACCGAGATCCATTAAATGTGTTTTTCTTGGTTATAAAGCTGGTGTAAAATGGTATAAGTTATGGTCTCCTGAAAATAGAAAAGTTGTGATTAGTAGAGATGTTGTTTTTGATGAAACTGCTATGTTACCTAACTTATCTCTTAAAGACTCTTACAATGAAGAAAATTAAAAGCAGGTGGAGCATTAGATTAATCCAGAACCTACAACAGAGTCGACTCCTCAAGCTAGTACAAAAATTTAAAATAGAGTTGCTTCTTCACCACAATACTCTATCGCCAAAAACAGAACTAGAAGAGAAATTAAACCTCCAAAAAAGTATGTCGAAGCTGATCTAGTTGCTTATGTTTTAAATGTGGCTGAAGATATAGATGCAAACCAAGAGCCATCTAATTATTTTGAGGCGGTTATCTGTAAAGACTCAAAACAGTGGATGTTTGCTATGTAAGAGAAGATGAAATCACTCCACAAAAATAGAATATAGGATCTTGTGAAACTTCCTAAAGGTAAAAAGGTTGTTCGTTGTAAATGAGTGTTTAAAAAGAAAGAAGGGACTCTAGGAGTTAAAGAACCCAGATATAAAGCAACGCTTGTTGCAAAGGGTTACAGTCAAATTCTAGGAGTGGACTTTACAGATATGTTCTCTCCAGTTGTGAAGCATAGTTCGATTTGAGTTTTGCTTCGTATTGTAGCCATGCATGATTTGGAGCTTGAGTAGTTAGATGTAAAAACTGTATTTTTGCATGGAGAACTTGAGGAGGATATTTACATGCAACAACCAAAGGGTTTCTGATCTCGAGAAAAGAGGACTATATTTGCTTGCTGAAAAAGTCCCCTTACGGTTTGAAACAGTCACCAAGACAGTGGTACAATAGGTTTGATTTCTTTATAACTTCTCATGATTTCAAAAGAAGTAGCTTTGACAGTTGTGTTTACTTTAAGAAAAACAGTGATGGTTCTTTTGTATATATACTCCTTTATATTGATGACATTTTGATAGCAGCAAAAGATAAAAGAGATATAAGAAAGGTTAAAGCCAACTAAGTGAAGAGTTTGAGATGAAATATTTGGGACCAGCAAAGAAGATACTTGCTATGAAGATTCTCAGAGATAGAAAAGCAAGTAAATTATACCTAAGTCAGATGGGGTCCACTGAGAAAGTTCTTTGCAGGTTCAATATGCAGAGTGCTAAGCCTGTTAGTACTCTTTTAGTAGCCTATTTTAGACTTTCACCGGCTTTTCCTCCACAATCAGATGATGAGATTGAGTATATGTCACATGTTCCATACTCTAGTGTAGTAGGATCTCTCATGTATGCTATGGTTTGTTCACGTACAGATTTATCATATGCAGTCAATGCAATTAGCAGATACATGGAAAATCCCGGTAAAGAACATTGGAAAGCAGCTCAGTGGATTTTAAGATACTTACGAAGTACTACTGATGTTTGCTTACAGTTTGGAAGAACTAGAGATGGAGTCATTGGGTATGTTGATGCTGATTTTACTAGAGACCTTGATAGAAGAAGATCTCTCACAGGTTATGTCTTTATAATCGGAGGTTGTGCAATCAGTTGGAAAGCCACTTTGCAAACTACAGTTGCTTTGTCTACCACTGAAGCTGAGTACATGATGATTACTGAGGCTTGTAAAGAAGCTATTTGGTTGAAGAGACTCTTTAGTGAACTCAATAAAGACCTTCAAATCAATACAGTATTTTGTGACAATCAGAGTGCCATCTTCCTTACAAAAGATCAAATGTTTCATGAGAGAACAAAACACATTAATGTTCGGTATCATTTTGTTCGTGATATTATTGCTCGAGGTGATATTGTTGTGAGCAAAATTAGTACTCATGAAAATCCTATAGATAAGATGACTAAGTCACTTCCTATAACCAAGTTTCAGCATTGCTTAGACTTAGTTGGTGTTCATTGTTGAAGTTAAACCCTTAAGGGGTTTTATGAAAGAGGTGAAGAACTTGTTCGTTGAGAGTTTGCGATGAAGAACTTGTTTATTGAAAATTCGTGTCAAGGTGGAGATAAATATAGAACTGTACTTATTTTATTTTATTCTAGAATAAAGTTTTTTAAACCTTATTAAACTTCATCTATTTGATATTGATTAGAATAATGTATTTCAATCTTATTACACTCCTACTAGAATATGGTTTTACAAGCCTATAAATAGACATAGTCTATTCCTCTTGTAATTATTCGAATTTGACATAGTGAATTTTCTTCTCCTCTGCCCGTGATTTTTTTCCCGAAAAGGTTTCCACGTAAAAATCTGTAAATTTTATATTTTTATTTCTCTTTACTTTGCGTGTGAAAAAAAAAATAAAATAAAATAAAAAAAATAAAGAACACAAAATTTTACGTGGAAACCCTTTCGGGAAAAAACCACGGGCAGAGGAGAAGAAAATTCACTATGTCGAAAATTTGAATCAATACAAAAGGAATAGACTATGTCTATTTATAGGCTTGTAAAGCCATATTCTAGTAGGATTGAAACACCTTATCCTAGTAAATATAAAATAGATGGAGTTTAATAAGGTTTAAAAAACCTTATTCTAAAATAAAATAAAAGAAGTCTAGTTCTATATGTATTTTACTTTTATTTTATTTTCCATCGTATTTTATTTAAATAAGAATTAGGGTCACTTAATTCTAACAATCTCCACCTTGACACAAATTCTCAATGAACAAGTTCTTAATCGCGAACAAGTTCTCCACCTCTTCCATAAAACCCCTTAAGGGTTTAACTTCAACAATGAACACCAACCAAGTCTAAGCAATGCTCAAACTTGGTTATAGGAAGTGACTTGGTCATCATATCTGCAGGATTTTCATGAGTACTAATTTTGCTCACAACAATATCACCACGAGCAATAATATCACGAACAAAATGATACCAAACATCAATGTGTTTTGTTCTCTCATGAAACATTTGATCTTTTGTAAGAAAGATGGCACTCTGATCATCACAAAATATCATCTTTGATTTGAAGGTCTTCATTTAGTTCACTAAAGAGTCCTTCAACCAAATAGCTTCTTTACAAGCCTCGATAATCGCGCCATGTACTCGGCTTCGATGGTAGACAAAGCGATCGTAGTTTGCAAAGTGGCTTTCCAACTTATTGCACAACCTCCGATTGTAAAGACATAACTGTGAGAGATCTTCTTCTATCAAGGTCTCCAAAGAAAATCGGCATCAACATACCCAATAACTCCATCTTCGATTCTTCCAAACTGTAAGCAAACATCGATAGTACCTCGTAAGTATCTTAAAATCCACCGAATCGCTTTGTTGTTCTTACACAGGATTCGCCATATATCGCTTAATCGCACTGATCGCATATGATAAATCCGGGCGTGAACAAACCATAGCATACATGAGAGATCCCATCGCACTAGAGTATGGAACATGTGACATGTACTCAATCTCATCATCCGATTGTGGAGACAAAGTCGATGAAAGTCTAAAATGGTCACTAAAGGAGTACTAACAGCTTAGCACTCCGCATATTGAACTCAAGAAGAAGTTTCTCAATGTACCCTTCCGACTTAGGTACAATTTACTTGTTTTTCTATCTCTAAGAATCTCCATACCAAGTATCTTCTTTGTTTGTCCCAAATCTTTCATCTCAAATTCTTCACTTAGTTGGGCTTTGACCTTTCTTATCTCTCCTTTGTCTTTTCTTGCTATATCAACATGTCATCAACGTAAAAGAAGTAGATACACAAAAGAACCATCATTGTTTTTCTTAAAGTAAACACAATCTGTCAAAACTACTTCTTTTGAAATCGTGAGAAGTCATAAAGGAATCAAACCTCTTGTACCATCGCTTTGGTGGATCAAGCTTTCAAACCGTAAAGGGACTTTTTCAAAGAAGCAAACATAATCCTCTTTTTCAAAAATCAGTAAACCCTCTGTTGTTGCATGTAAATATCTTCCTCAAGTTCTCCATGCAAAAATGCGCTTTTACATCTAATCTGCTCAAGCTCTAAATCATGCATGGCCACAATACCAAGCAAAGCTCGAATCGAACTATGCTTCACAACCGGGAGAACACATCTGTGAAGTCCACTCTGAACTTGATCAGTAACCCTTTGCAACAAGCCTTGCTTTATATTTAGGTTCTTCAACTCCTGAGTCCCTTCTTTCTTTTAAACACCCATTTACAACGAATGAGTCTTCTTACCTTTAGGAAGTTTCACAAGATCCCATGTTTTGTTTTTGTGGAGTGATTCCATCTCCTCTTGCATAGCAAACATCCATTTTTCTCTCGAGTCTTCACAGCTAATCGCCTCGAGAATAATTTGATGGCTCTTGATTCGCATCTATATCTTCACCACATTTAAAGCATAAGCAACTAGATCACCTTTCAACATACTTCTTTTTGAGGTTTAATTTCTCTTTTAGTTCTGTTTTTGGCGATAGAGTATTGAGGCGAAGAAGCAACTCTATTCTCAATTTTTGTAATGACTTGAGGAGTCGACTGTATTAATCTGATGCTCCACCGCTTTTGATTTTCTTTTATTGGAACAGTCTTTAAGAGATAAGTTAGGAAGCATAGCGATTTCATCAAAAACAACATCTCTGCTAATCACAACTTTCCTATTTTCAGACACCATAACTTATACCCTTTTACACCACTTTATAACCAAGAAAAACACATTTAATGGATCTCGGTTCCAATTTTCCATTATTAACATGAGCATACGCAGACACCCAAAGATCTTTAAATCGAGAATAATTTGCAGGATTACGGACCATACCTCTTGTGAGTCTTTTTCTTAATGGCAACGGATGGAGATCGGTTGATCAAAAACATGCAAGAGAAATTTACACGCCAAAACGACTTCGGTAAGTTGGCATTTGACAACATACATCGAACCTTCTCCATGATCGTTCGTTCATTCATTATTCTGCTCGCAACGCCGCTTTGTTGTGGAGTATGACGAATCGTCAAGTGTCTCACGATCCCTTCCGACTTGCACAATCTATTAAACTCATCAGAACAGAACTCTAAGCCATTGTCTGTGCGGAGGTATTTTATCTGTTTTCCCGTCTGTTTTTCAATCATAATTTTCCAAGACTTAAATGCGGAAAACACATCGCTTTTTCGCTTCGTGAAGAACGCCCAAACTTTTCTCGGAAAAATCATCAATAAAGGTTAGCATATAATTAGCTCCACCTCTCGAAGGCACTCTGGATGGTCCCCATAGATCGAATGAATATACTCCAACGTTTCCTTCGTGTTATGGATTCCTCTAGTGAATCGAACTCTCTTTTGCTTCCCAAAACACAGTGCTCACAGAAATTCGGTTTGCAAATTCCTTGCCCATCAAGAAGTCCTCTTTTGCTCAATTCTACCATGCCATTCTCACTCATATGCCCTAGGCGCATATGCCAAAGTTTAGTAATATCATCATCGACAAGGAAGAGGAAGCGACAATTTATGCATCACCAATAATGATGAGAACCTGCAGAAAACATATAACTTGGCGCTTTTTCTTTGCCCTTTCATCACAACAAGGGAACCTTTGGAAATCTTTAAAACCCCACTTTCAAATTGTGTATCTGTACCCTTTTGAATCAAGAGTACTCAACGAAATTAAATTTCTTTTCAATTCGGAACATACCGTGCGTCACTAAGTGTTCGACAACTCCATCAAACATCTTAACTTTAATTGTTCCAACACCGCGATCTTACACGAAGCATTATTTCCCATCAAAACAACACCTTCTGACAATCGTTTAGTAAGTTGTAAACCAATCCCGATTGGGACTCATATGGAAGGTGCAAAACAATCAAGTATCCACTCCTCACTTACTTTAGAATCATTGTGAAGCGACTAGAAGTTCACCATCGCCGTAGTCTTCTACAACATCAGCTTCACCTGAATTTTTCGATTGTTTTCCTTTTGATTCATGACCTCCCTTTAATCTTATTTTGTAGCTTATAGCACTCGATTTAATGTGCCCTTTCTTCTTACAGAAGTTACAAGTTTTACCTCTATTTGAAGACTTCGATCTACCCTTAGATTTACCACGATGATTTCTTTCCTGTGTCCTACCACGATCATCATCAATATTCCGATCTTGTCTCCCACGAACAATGAGACCCTCTCCCTGAGAGTCGGGTTTAACCACAAGATGTTTCATCTTATCATACGAGGTTAAAGAATCATAAACCTCATCAACTGTGAGAGACTCGCGGCTATATAAAATCGTGTCTCTAAAGGTTGAATAAGACGGAGGCAACGAACAAAGTAGAATCAACCCTAGATCTTCCTTATCATACTGAACCTCCATGGCCTCCAAGTTTGAGAGAATTTCTTTAAACACTATTAAGTGTTCGTGTACAGACGCACCTTCCTCCAAACGATGAGCATAAAGACGCTGCTTCATATGCAACTTGCTTGTTAGAGTTTTCGACATACATATTTGTTCTAGCCTCTTCCATAATGCAGCGGCAGTCTTCTCTTTCATCACATCCTGCAAAATTTCATTGGACAAATGCAGATGCAATTGTGTTAATGCCTTTCGATCCTTACGCTTCTTCTCTTTATCTCAATGTCGAAGGCATCTTATCTATCCCTAGCGGGCATCCTCTAGATCCATCTGCAAGAAGAACCTGCTTGCATCTTAATCGCCACAACGCAAATCGTGTTGCGATCCAACAACGGAATTTCATATTTCAAAGACGCCATTACCGTGATCGAGATGAACAACCCTAAGCTCGATACCAATTGTGAAAAAAATAAAATAAAATAAAAAAATAAAGAACACAAAATTTTACGTGAAACCCTTTCGGGAAAAAACCACGCGAGAGGAGAAGAAAATTCACTATGTCGAAAATTTGAATCAATACAAAAGGAATAGACTATGTCTATTTATAGGCTTGTAAAGCCATATTCTAGTAGGATTGAAACACCTTATCCTAGTAAATATAAAATAGATGGAGTTTAATAAGGTTTAAAAAACCTTATTCTAAAATAAAATAAAAGAAGTCTAGTTCTATATGGATTTTACTTTTATTTTATTTTCCATCGTATTTTATTTAAATAAGAATTAGGGTCACTTAATTCTAACATTGCGATATATTATCATTACTGCCATTCTATTTTTCACAGTGTCCTAAAGTGTAAGTTGTATACGTGGTTAGAGTTGAAGCCAAAGCTACAAAAATTGCTGCCATGGTCATGCTGCTTTTCCTACCCATTTTCTTTATTACCTTTTTTGATTTCAGTGCCCCCAAGATTTCATTGTCTCTCCTTTTTTGCGCTAATTTTGTATTGCATGGGTTGTTTATATCGGGAGTGTAGGAGAGTCATAAATTTGTGGTAAACTATTGAAACAAGCTCTGGGTGAGGGCCTCTAATAAACTACTTGATTTTCCAGCAAATGTTTGGTTGAATGGATGGATAGAGATATAATATTCTTTGAATAAACAAAATTTACCGAAAAGATGATAATTTTCAGTATTTGGACGATATTATGTAAAATAGTTTTTCTTGTTTAATTTTTTCTTTGAAATTATTATTTGAAACTTGTCTAAATTATATTTGTTATAGAATATTATAGAAGCAATTTTCTCTTCGACAACAAATATGTATTTTATAATAAGACTATTTTAAGGTAAATAATATGTAAACATGTTTAATTAAATTTTAATTTGAAATTAGAGATATAAGGAGACATTAAGATTAAAAGAGATAATCGAATCTAAATAAGATTTAAACAAGACCTGAACTCGATTGGTGAAAGACTATGATATGATTAATGTATGATCTTAGTAACTTTAAACTATAAATGTTTCTTCTTCTTTTCTTTTCCAAATTAATCAGATTTGTATATGATTAGATAAGAAGAAGAAGAATATAATATGCGGACAAGTGAAGACAAAAATGGTGGTGTTAAAGGTAAGGATGGAAGATAGAGAGAGTGAGAAACAATTTCTTCACTCAATTTCCTAGGGTTTATAATTATAGCACATTTGGACTGTCTTACCTCTATGGGTTGATACATCATAACTCACCTACTACTCTACTGCTGAAATGATAAAGTAATGAAACGAGTTTTTGGCAGGTCCTCATACCTTAAAGCCACCAGCTCGACCGAATTGACAAAATTAGTTTCTACTTATTAAACCATAGATGAAAGCAATTAATGCTTTATTTATTCATTTGTGTATGTATATATACCAAAAAGAGGTTGTAAATGTACTTTAAAAAAATAAGTATATGTATAGTATCCTACTGTGGGGTAATTAAAGAGGCATGCATGCATGCATCTCCACTTTCAATGGGATGAGGTGTTAGCATGCAGATGAAGTGATGCATTAACGATGAAGTAGTTGGAATAGGTAGCTTTTGAAACATAAAGTGCTATAGCTTGGGTTGGAATGGCTATTGTGGAGCAGCTCAGGCTCAGGCTCAGGCTCAGGCTCAGGCTCAGCCAGCTCCATGCCTGTACGTAGCAGGTAAAAAGAGTTGGGGCATTCCATGCCATATCTATCCTATTATTCATCTAGCTCAGGTGAACCCTACCTTTCATCAACCTAAGGGTGAGGAGACATACAGGTAGGCCTAGCCAAGGGCTTCAATTTCAAACTTATGGAAGTTTTTTTTTTTTCTTTATACAAGTGAACAATTACATTATAATAGAGAAGAGGAAAGAGTTAACAATCACAGAGTTTAAACCTTGGATCTCATACCAATAAATTTAAAACCCACACAAGTTTACTAAACCAAAGGTGTGATTGGCAAATATAAGGTTCTAGATCTCTTAAGTGAACCGTTTATTAATATTTTACAATTTGTTATCCTATACACCCTAATAAGAGAAAAAACTTCACAAACAACACTAAAATGATCTAATTTATTTTTAGAATGTAGTAAAATAATAATAAAATAATTAAAAAACACTTAATATCATTATGACTCTGCTTATGACGAAATAATTACCCTTGAAAATTGTATGCATTTTGTTCACCATATAGCTAATTATATACAGAGGCGAAGTCAGAAAATTTTTTTAGGAGGCGAAATTAAATTATAATTTTTATGATAGTAAAAATACAATTTCATCATTTTAATAGCCTCTATATTTTTAATTTTTAAAGGGTTAAATCAAATATTATCATTTTTAGAAGGGCAAAGTGCAATTTTACCTTTCCTAAATGGAAAATTTTAAAAATTTTAATTAATAATTAAGCTCTAGATAAGAGGGAATGGAGGGGGCAACTAGGGCTGGCCCCTTAAAATAGGAATTTTTTTATTTAGACCCTCAAATTTCATAAAATTATAAGTTAAACATGGTGAAATTATAATTTGGCCTTTAAAAATATTAAAATTTTAATTTAATCCTTTTAAAAATATAATCCAATACAGCGATGAAATTGTATTTTAGCTCTCATAAAAAAATATATAATTTAATATCGACCCCCTAAATTTTTTTTTAACTTCGCCCCTAGTTCTAGGTTAAATATTAAGATGTTTGTGAGTAGAGTCTTATTGGGAAAGGGTTCAATCTTAAAACATTACATTTTAGTTGTTTTATTAAACATTTCATATAAAAAGTAGTAAAAAGATGAAAACACTATTATATTAAAATTCAATCCTTTATTAAAAAGGACTTTATGTAATTTCTTTGATCGAGTTTATATCGAGTTGACTTATGACACTAACTCAATTAAACAAATTATACAAGTACCAGATAAGTTAAGACTTATCTAACAAAAATAAATTAGTTTAAAGGCCTAAGACTTTGAGTACAATTTAGGTTCAAGTTGTAACTATATGTCTTTCGTATGTGGGTTAGTTAGTTAATTTGAGGTGAGTTAGTTGTATACTTTGTTAAATTTGTTACTTAATTTATTACTTGTAATGATTCTTTTTTTAAGAAAAAGTATTACTTGTAATGTTTGTTCTAATTAGATCTAATATTATTGTATTTAAAAAAAACCATATTTGGTATTCATATATTTATAAAATGTCTAATGTGGTATTTGAATAATCAATATATATTTTATTATGGTACTTGTTGTTAACATTATTAGTGAACTACTGATATGTGATTAATAAAAAAATAAATACTAAACTTACATAAGTAAAAATGTCACCTTCTCCAATATTTAAGTAAATGGCCATCTTCTCTAAAGAGTTTTCCATTTGAATAATATTTTTAATTAATTTTTAAATAATATTTTTATTATTATCTATGAAAGTACAAGTCTTTTCATGTAAATTTAGTATTTACTTCTTTTTTTTATTAACCACGGGCTTAGTTATTTGCTTTTTAATTTAACTATTTCTGTTTTATTTAATTTTTCATATAATGTTATATTATCCATGTAGACTTGATAATTTGGAAAAGGAAATTATACGTGTCAAATTTTCATTAGCAAGTTTAGCAAGTCACTAACAGTGTTAACACCAGATACCATAATAAAACACATAGTTATAGCTTAGGTAT
Source organism: Gossypium anomalum (assembly GCA_025698475.1). Classification (NCBI taxonomy): domain Eukaryota; kingdom Viridiplantae; phylum Streptophyta; class Magnoliopsida; order Malvales; family Malvaceae; genus Gossypium; species Gossypium anomalum. The sequence goes on from CM046961.1 coordinate 10,610,292, forward strand.
CACATTAGATATATTCAAAGTACAAATACAATATTAGATATTTTATGAAAGTACAAGTACCGACACAAACTAATAGTTCAAGTATCACATTAGACATTTTAAGAAAATACAAATACCAAATGTGAAGTTATCCAAAAAAGTTTAATGACTTTTTTAAAATATATATAGTACATATTTTATGTTTAAAATAAATATAAATGTATAATTATTATTTTTTTAAAAGGAAATTCATTAATTCATTCCATGAATGAGACCATATGATTTGGGAAAAGAAACAACAAACACCCATCGTATGCGGTAACGGACAAGCAAAAAAAAACATATAAAACTTAAGACAACACAAATTCAAACCAACTCGTGAAATCATTTATTATTATGAAATACTCTCCAAACAAAAACAAATTAAGAAGTCGATGAAGAGCCACTCACTTTCTAAGACAACAAAGATACCTACAATATAGATCTACAAACTAAAAAGAAAGTAAATGGAACGAATGAGGAGAAGAAAGAAAAAGAGGGTTGGTGGGAGGGAGAAACAGGCGGGCAATAGCCAACCTGAAAGCTGGCACCGCAATTAGACAAAACAAAAGAGAAGCAAACGACTTGAAGAAAAAAGAGATAAGTTTTTAGAGTTGTGTAATATTCTAATTATTTATTATATATACACATTTAATTTAATATAGTTAATAATGCGTGATAAAACGAAGTAGTTGCTGAGAATCAAACAACACTTGTGAAGTGGTGCCTAAGGCAGTGAGCACTCATTCAACTACCAAATGAAAATAATAAAGAAATAAAACGCAAGAAGATTATTTACGTAGCTAGATTTCTTTACGTCTACGGAGCTTAACTCAAAAATAAATATCCACTCTTTTTAGCAATTACAATAAGTGATCTTAATCTATCACATATCCGTGACAATTTTCCTTTCCTTTGCACCTTGAAGACTCGATACTTTCACTACTAAATTCATCCATTGTGAGTTCAAAAAATAAAACCACAACATAAAGGTTTTATTATCAATATGTACTAGTACAATAAGGTTCCTCACTTGGAACATAAGTGCTTAATTTTCTTCACACATATTAAGTGCTTATATAAAAAGATCTATTATAATCTTGATAAAACAACCACATTATAAGTTGAATACAATAAAATAATAATAAATAAGGATTCTTGACAGCTAAGTGTTTAGTTATTCAATCCAATCCAACTTCCTTGATTCAAGAGATTGGATAAGGGTAATTCGATTTGATCTAATCTCCAAAATTTGTTTCCCAAATTGATATAATCTCCATTGATGAGCTAGATATAGTCTATAAACTCAACATAGGCCTTACAAAACGTTCAATAAATTATCAACGCTTTAAATATAGAAAAAGTCTCTATACAGATTTGGTGGTCAAGGGAGTGAGTACACCCTCTTACATCAAATTGCCAATTTCATATTTTTTTTTGGTGAAAAAAAAAAGATGAATAACATCAGTTACATAAGACAACCATTGTCTTTATCTTTATGTAAGAAATCTAATATTTCTTTAGGGGCCTCATTAAGGACTTGTAAGCTTGATTTCCAGCTTAAACTGAGTTTAGCTAGATAGTCCGCAACCAAGTTTTGACTTCTTGGAATGAACTTAATCCTTCATGTCCCTTCGGTCTTCATAATGCACTGAGTCCTTCGAAGCACAGTGATCCTAGAATCCTCCAAACTCAAGTCGATCAAGATTTGGGCTACTTCAAGGTTATCAGTCAAGATAATGGCTCGTCTGTATCCCTTATTTAATAGAATAAGAATTCCATCAAGGATGCTCTAAACTTCAGCCTCGAACGACGAACACAACCCTAAAAAGCGGTTGTAGCCCACTATCTAGTTTCTATCTTGATTTCTCACCACGCCTCTTGTAGCAATGTATCCGGAATCTCTAGCCACGACTCCATCGGTAGATAAAAAAACCCAAGTATCATCCAAGAAAAAAGCTGAATTCGAGCTGGGGTTAATCTTTTTGCATCCACCAACCTGTGAAATATATTGACGGGCCCAACAGCTAGAGACTTTAATTACTTCTATTGTGGTCCAGGAAATATTTTGAAAGATAAAAAGATTTCTATTCTTCCAGAGACTCCAAGCGATTAAACCAAATAAGCATGACCAGGTGAATCCTTTTCCCTACACTTTTTCATGAAAGCAAAGATTAAGTAATAACCAATCTGAAAAGGATGTATAAAAGAACCTTTGTTTTAGTTGTTCTGGGGTCACGAGATTCCACACATCCTTTGCAGACGGACAGTCACGAAAGACATGAGCTAAATCTTCAACCGCACTTCCACACAAGGAGCATGATGTACTACGTCCGATTTCTCTTTTAGCACGTTCTGAATTAGTGAGGAGCCTTTGTTAAGAGGTGAGCCAAAGAAATATTCTCACCCTCTGAGGTCCCGAATATTTCCAAATAGGATTCCAAATCTCATTCTTATGATTCCAAAAAGCCTCTTTTAAATCTAATAAGCACTACGAACAGAGAAGGCTCCTGAAGTTGACCGAGCCCAAATCACCCTATCTGAACCTGAACCTGAATGTGGAGGAGGGATACTACTGATCTTACATATCACATCATCGGGTAGCCAAGCACGAAACATGTCCAGATTCCAACTCCCATCCGATTTGACAAACTCCCTAACACAACAATTCAAATCAAAGTTATAAAGAAATGAGAATTTCGAGATTATGGAGCCCATACATGGAATCCAAGGGTCTTTCCAACAACGGACAGTAGAACCATCTTCAAGAGACCAAATTAGGTTTTCACGAAATGACGGCCATATCATAGACAGAGATCTCCACAAATGGGAGCATGGAGTTCTACTGATAGAGTTAGAGAGTTGATCTTTCCATCCATACTTGGATCTGAGGACTCAAACCTAGAGAGCGTTACACTTAGAAACGAGACTGAATCCAATCTTTATGAGGAAAGACTTATTCTGGTCATTCAGGTGTCTAAAGCCAAGCCTACCTCGAGCCCATAGCTAACATATAGAATCCCACCCTACTAAAGGCATTTTAGGGTAACCCTCAGTATGTCTCTAAATAAATTGCCTGACCAATCTCTCAATATCCGAGCACATCCCTTTTGGAATCATTAAGGATTATATAAAATAATTTGGAATGGAAAGGAGAATTGACTAAGCCAAAGTAATCCTTCTTGCCAAAGAAAGCTTCTTCGCATCCCAATTTTGTAATTTTCTCCTAACCTTATCAACAACAAAGCTCAAAGTGTTGTTGGTAACCCTTTCGTGGAAAAGGGGAACCCCTAAGTAGGTGCCAAGATTTTGCACTTCCTGGAACCCAAACATTTGAGCAATTTGATTATGATCAGCAACTTCACTATCTTTGGAAAAGAAAATGTTACTTTTCCTAACATTGGTTTTTTGCTCCGAGGTCTTGCAAAACTGATTAAGAATGGCATCTAACAACCGGGCCTGCTCCAACTAGGCTTTATAGAAGAGCACCAAGTCATCAGCAAAAAATAAATGTGAGATTGTAGGACCATTACGAGATAACCAAATTGGTTTCCATTTACCAAATATCCATTTTAGTCTGAATAATATGCCTCAACCATTCCATGCAGAAGACAAAAAGGTAAGGTGATAAAGGACATCCTTGACAGATTCCTCTTACCGGTTTAAACTTTTGAGTAGGCACTCCATTCCATAGAATTTGCATAGAAGAGGAGGAAATAGCAGACATAATCACTCTTCGTAAAAAGAAAGGAATCCCAGCCGCAATCAATGAGGTAGAAATAAATTCTCAACTAACTATGTCGTAAGCTTTTTCCAAGTCCAACTTAATAGCCATCCAATTTCTCCCTTTCCGCTTGCATCGCATAGAATGAATTACTTCTTGCGCAAGGATGATGTTATCAGAAATGTTGCAGCCAGCTATAAAACTAGCTTGTTCCTGAGAAATTAACTTGGGAAAGATCACCTTAAATCGATTCACAATCACTTTCATAACCAACTTATAAAGTATAGAACACAAGCTGATAGGCCAAAATTGGCTGAAGTCTTCGGGGCTCCTTTTTAGGAATTAAAACAAGCAACATGTCGCTCTTGTTTGATTGGTCTTTCAGAAAAAACACCTTTAACCCACTGACACATATCACCACCAAGGGTGTCCCACTGACTTTGAAAAAAATATGCGTGATAACTATCACTTCTAGGCACTTTCAGAGGTGCCATATCAAATAACGCCCTTTTGATTTCCTCATTTGTGATATCAACTTCTAAAAAAGTAATCTCCGAAGAAGTAAGTCTAGGAAAACCAAAGCTAGGAATGGCTCCTAAAGTAGGAGGAGTCTCACCATAGAGCCTTTCAAAGAATTCTACCGCATTATTTCGTAAGATATCTTGATCAAAACACCATTCCCCATTGTCGATACGTAAGGCTGTGATACAGTTGAATTTCTTTCTCTTTAACGTTCGGCTATGATAAAATTTTGTGTTTCTATCACCCAGTTGAAGCCAGTCGCAGCGAGCCTTTTGTCTCCAAAGTAAGTCTTCATGATCAAGCACGTTTTTCAAATCATCCCGGATTTCTAACTCTTTTTGGGCTAACTGATTAGAGGGACAATGATCAATGGCCCTTTGAATATTATCCAAAGATCTCATAAGATGTCGCTTGCGAGTATCTAAAAAACCCTACACATTCCTGTTCCAAATTTTAATATCAGAAGTAAAATTAGACGGGGAATCAAACATATTACCAGCAAAATTCCACTTCTCTTTGACAAAAGTGGGAAAGGTGTTGTGTTGCGTCCATCCTGCTAAGAATCAAAAAGGTCTTCCTTTTGGTGTACCAAGGTCAAGTCTAGTAGAAAGTAGGAGAGGTCGATGGTCGGACTTAATACGTGTGAGGTGTTGAACTAAACACTGCGGGAAAGTTGACATCCATTTGTCATGTGCTAAAGCCCGATCTAATCTGAAAAAAGTGTCACCCCGTTGCCAAGTGAAGGAGGGCCTGCTATAACCTAAATCCTACAAAGCACAAGACTCAACAAAGTTGTCAAATAATGTACATCTCTTACCTACAGAGAAGGAACTTCTCTTATCCGTAGGTAATAAAATGGCATTAAAGTCTCCCATATTTTAACCAAGGAATATTAGGAGTTGGGGAAACAGATTTTAACCCCTCCCAAAGAGACTTTCATTTTAACCTGTCAGGGCTACCATACACAAAAGAAATGAAAATGTATTTATTAGGAAAAACATTTTCAACGCAAAGAAAAATAAATTGGGGATGACTTTTAATAATTTGAATTTGAATAGAATCCTTCCATCCCACCCAGATGCCACTTGAAAAACCAACAGCTTCAACCCGATGAGAATAATTAAAACCCAATTGCTCAATAATAAGATTAGTTTTTTTACCGCTAACTCTCGGTTCAACCAAGCAAACAATATCAGGTCTATGTTCTGTGTTGTATTTATGAAAAGCTCGAATGAAATTCTTGCTAGCACTCCCTTAACAGTTCCAAGAAAAAAATTTAAGATTTAAGTCCATAAAAAAAGAAAGACAAATAAAATAAAATAAGATAAAAACCAAAAGGCAGTAATAAAACTAATAGAGACAAATCAAACCAAAATCAACAACCTTGCTCTCTAAGGAGATTATCTCCTTCTTTTTGTTCATCATTATTGGCAATAGTGCCAAAGTCGATTCCTCCTTAGAAATCGCCGATAAGCTCTCAGCCAGGTATTCCATGGATTTTTTTAGCGAGACCCTTTGAGAGCTAGCATTTTTGAAACAAACATTGCTTCCATGCAAGATTTTATTCTGTTTATTAGTAGCAGATTTGCCCCTAGATTTGTTTACTTTTACCGATCGGAAAAATCCCATCGGAACCGAGACTAGTGAGTTATGCAAAGAATTAGCATTATTTTGGCCATTTTTGGGTCCAGAAAAAGTCACCGCCGAGTGCTTGCCGGAGTCAAGATTTCTCACTTCCACCGCTTCAGCTCCTCTGTCGTTCTTTTTTGAATTCAAGATATGCTGATTTGAAGACTCCCCCCGGCAGGAAGAATCACCGTAGCAATACTGGCCACACATTCCTCTGGACTGTTTCGACTATTGTTTCCCAAGCCAACAGGATTTTTCTGGCCTATTCCCTGTTCACCATGATCCATCAACATCTAGGCCAGACCTAAGCCAAATCCCGATGTGCTCTTTTCAAAATCTGACACATTTCCTTTGTCCCTATTCAGGTCTAGGCTGCGCTCTAAGGTCAGTCCATTATTTTCTTTAATAACCGGGCCTGATTTAGATTCAGGGCCTGCTTCTTTTTGTTTTCCTTTATTGGATTTCCTATTTAATTCATTCAATCCATTAAAACGCGAGTCAACATCCTTTTTATACTGATTTCCTATGTAATTGACGTCTTTCTTCTCTGAACCATCTACGGCTAGTTGTTGGTTTTTCGGCATTGTAGCAGATGAGTCAAGGTTTGCCTCAACCGTGGGTTTAGTACTTTTAAAATTAAAATTTTTTTCTACATGTCCATACCTCCCACAATGAAAGCAGATAGTAGATAGTGATTCATATTCCACCTTTTACGACCTACCATTGATCAATATTTGTGATACCAAGGGCGTTTCTAGATTAACATAGGTCGCCAATCTAGCAAAGCATCCCTTCATCCTACTGTCGGTGTCCAAATCGAGCTTAACCACTTTACCAACCAATTCCCCAATTTTAGTAATGATTTTACGATTATATAAGTAACTAGGTAGGGTCGGGAATTAGATCCACGCCATCACTACACTTGGATATGCCTAAGAAGGGTCGAAGGCCATCGTCCACGGTTGAACTGTCAAATACTGACCAAATATGATCCATGGCCCTTTAGATAGGGCATTTTCGTAATCCATCTTGTTTTGAAATTTCACCAGGAAGTAACCATTCTCAATGTCCATCATGTGCATGGGAGTTGTGGGTCTCCACATGTTGTAAATTTTATTCTGCAAAACCATAAAACCAATATTCCGCCCTAGAAGTTTTAAAATCACAGTATTATCCATACCTTGAATGAGGATTTGATGGATTTTGTCCGAGAAAGTTATAGAAGGAACACCATTCACAACAGACTTCTAAATGTCCCTTTCCAAAATATCAATAGCCTCCTTTTCATCCAAACTGTTAAAGACATCTTTTGAGGATTGTCCGACAAGTTTATCTCTCCAAGTAGTGGGTTGTCCTGAGGGTGAATCAATCATCATTGTAACAACCCTAACCCGTATCCGCCATCGAAATAGGGTTTCGAAGCATTACTAGAATTTACAGATCACTTAAAAAAATTTCAATCAAATACTTACCGATTCAATGCATCATATAAATAAATATATTACCACTCAATCCACAGCTTGGCACTTGTCTAAGCATCAAACAGCAACATTGTTAGTATACTAGTACATATTTCATATAAATTCAATGTTGATATACTTATTTTCTCGACATGTCACACTTGAGTTTAATAATTGTTTTTACTTACATAATTTCCTTGTATTAACGTATCAAAGATAACCATATATGTACATATCATGAAACATATCATTCTCCTACCGTTTCTTCATAAGTATATATCATCCATTTCATTATATCAATATTTCATGCTCCATCATTTCCATATATTTTGTGTATATTTATTTCGGTAATAGTTTATATCAAACTTAACATAAATTATATTCATGTACTTATACTTATTTCGTTTATCTATCTTCATAATTATTTCATACAACTATTTTGTACATATATTTCCATATGACCAGTTCTTGTAAACATTTCACCCAACCATTTCATATAACCATTCGTCATCTGATACATATTACCTGAATATCAATTGTTCAACAGATGTCATAGCGTCTCCCATCCACGGTCTTATTTATCTTTGACATGATGCCATAGTGTCTTTCAACTATGGTTTTACTCATTTTCTGTCATGTTGCCACGGTATCTTTCAACCATGGTCTTGCTCATGTCACGTTGCTATGGTATCTTTCAATCATGGTCTTATTCATTTCATGTCACGTTGCCATGGTATCTTTCAACCATGGTCTTATTCATTTCATGTCACACTACCATGGTATCTTTCAACCATGGTCTTATTCATTTCATATCATGTTGCCATGGTATCTTTCAACCATGGTTTTACACATTTCATTTCATGTTGTCATGGTACCTTTCAACCATGGTCTTACACATTTCATTTCATGTTGCCATGGTATCTTTTAACCATGGTCTTACACAATTCATTTCAGAGAGCACACTCCCGCGAACCTCATTCTTACAGCGGGATTATTAGTCCAGGCTAAATCCCCTGTAATATATACTCATAGAGTATTATCTGGATTACTGATTCATCTAAATCCCCGCAACGACAATTACTCTAATGAGCTTGGATCTGAATTACCACTCCAGGCTAAATTCAGACCCTAATTCGGATTACCCGTCTGGGCTAAATCTGTTTTACACGTATTCTTCGGGATGGCTATATCAGGATAGGATCACCCGTCCGGGCTAAATCCTTTTTACCGTCAATTCCTTTTCGTTCAATCGAGATTTCTTCCCCTTTTTACCAAATATATCAATGTTTCATCAATTTTCATACAATGGATATTTAAATCATATTCACATAAATAACGTACATTTCAAATATTTAAGAATATAATTCAAGTTACACGAACTTACCTGGCAAAATTGCAGAAATATCAAGATTTAGGGGCATTTTGGTAAATTTCTATTTTCCCTAATTTTCACCCGATCTTAAATTGATAATTTCATTCAATTTATTAATTTAGATAATAAAACAATTCATTCCCTTCAATTTTGTCATTTTTGACATTTTTACAAAATTGCCCCCTGAAGTTTTACTTTTATTCAATTTAGTCCCTAAGCCTAAAACATGCAAATTGGCCATGCTAGCTGAATATTCATATATATTTTCCTCCTCCTCCTCTCCATTCCACATCCTTAATGTATATAACACACATGTAAGTAACATTATCTATAATTTTTATTATTTACTTTTATGAATATTCAAGCTGTCCATCTGTGTCATAGTCACTGAATTATTTATATCTGGAGATATAGAACTCCAAATTAAGATCCTCTAATTTTCCCTGAAACTGGACTCATATATCTTCTTACCATAAAATTTTCAGAATTTTTGTTTTATCCAATAAGTGCAGTTTATTCTTTAAAGTTACCCTCATTCTGTTGTCTGACAGTTCTGACCCTTCTTTACTAAAAATTAATTATCTCATTGTACAGGATTCATATGATGTTCTCGTTTGTTTCTATTGAAAATAGGCTCATTCATTATTTCAAAAATATAACTTTATGAGCCTAATTATTTTTCTCCAATTTTTTATGATTTTCCAAAGTCAGAACAGGGGAACCCAAAATCATTCTAAACTTATCTCACAAAATTTATTATATCCCATGATTTACAATTCCATTGCTTACACCGCTTCTTCTATAAGAAACTAGACTCAATAATATTTAATTTAATATTTTATTCATATTTTAATTTGATTTCTACAATTTTTGGTAAATTTTCAAAGTTAGACTAATACTGCTATCCAAAACTGTTTTAGTGAAAAAGGTTGTTTACCAAGTTTATAACACTCTTATTCCCCTTCTCTACAATATTTTTCATCACTTTCTCCTATTTTCTCTTCACTAACATATCAAGAACATAGGACCATATGTAAGGAAACTCTACTATAACATTATTTCCATGCTTTCTCAATAATAACAAACTTAAAAATATATTAAAATCTTGATGTACTTACCTTGTTCTATTAATTCCAATCTTTAATTTGATTTTCTCTCTCCTCCAGCTTCTATTCCTTGAATCCAATTTGATATTCTAACTCCCCATAGTCTCCTTAACATTTTTCTCTCTTGGTAGCTATGAAAATTCTTTTGATTTCTAGGTGAAAATGGTAAATTTTTGGTGGAAGGACTAAATTATAAAGAAAATGAAAACTTTCTTTCTTTTCTTCTCTTCTAACGTTTGCATGCATGGAAAGATGATGAAAATTCTTCATCTTTCCTTCCTTTTATACTAAATAAATAATAATAAAATATCTTATTAAAATATCTTATTAAAATATTAATAAAATAATATTTATCTAATTAAATAATTATAAAATATCAAAATATCTCTAGCATCATTTTTACTTTCTATATATCTCTCTCTTCCAATTGACCATTTTACCCTTTATTATCTTTTAAAATTTCATCCTTGAGTCATCATTTAATTTGGTAAAATTGTAATTTAGTCCCTCATAGTTGTTCACCTATTCAATTTGGTCCTAATTTATCCATTTTTCTTAGTTTCTAGATCATTCCACCCTTAAAATATTTACACTATTGGTCCTTCAACTTTTTCATATTTACACTTTAACCCCTCAAATTTTAAGTATTTACTCTTGTGCAACAAAACTTTTCTCACTTTTACAATTTAGTCCTTTCTTGAATTAATATATCATAATATACTTCCCAATATTGACATAACTCAAAATTTCCCTTTTTTTCGCTTTATTTCCTTATTTTACTATATCACGGATAATATTTTACTGTAAAAATTTTCAGAGTATTACAATCATTCCATTGCCCACCTCTTTTTCCTTATCCCGAAATCTGACCTTCTTAAGAGTCAACTCCTTCACAATGGATTTCCCAAGATCAGAGTTTTCATAGAGAGTGTCCATGGAAAAAACTTTTTTCTTTTTTCAAATAGCAACAAACATAGTTATTCTGGTTTTTTTTTTTCACTTTTTTTTCCTTTAAATTTCATATATATATATATATATATATATATATTAATAATGTGGTTATTAAATCCAAAGATATTTCCTATAACTTATTTTAATTGACAACACTCAAATTCAATCGTCAAGACTCGGGTGTAGCCCATCATAATTCAAAAGGATTTTTTTTTAAAATTTTATCATTCGAGAAAGGATTGTATGAAATTGAGATGTCACATCATTTTTATCCCTTTTCAATAGGAGAATGACAAATCAGATTTTTCTTCCTAAAAAAATTTCAAATCTAACTAAAAATATTAAAAATCAAGAGAAAAAAATATGATTTATCATTCTCCTAATGGAAAAGGATACAAATGACGTGACACAGAGGTGTAGCCAGAGGGCTGGCAGGGGCCCTGACCCCTCTAAAATGAAAAAAATTGCATTTAGGCCTCCTTAAAATTTATAAAAATTTAAATTAGTAAAGGTAAAATTATACTTTCGACCCCCTAAAAATGATAAAAATTTAATTTAATTCTTTAAAAATTATAAATACATAAATATTAAAATAGTGATATTACATTTTTACTATCGTAAAAATATACAATTTAATTTTGACTCTCATAACAAAATTTTTCGACTTCATCTTGTCGTGACCCTTTCTTTTTATACAAATACATTATTTAGAAAAATTAGTTGGGTACCAAAAATGGAAGCTAAAAGAAAAAGGGAAAACAACATTTTTTATTGATGTATCTAGAAACTGGATAGAATCTTTTATTCAAACACAAATTATGATTCCATGATCATTGTCATAACATAATATAGTATCAGCACAACAAAACAAAGGTGGCAATGGAAACAAAGACAAGAGAGATGGTGACAACAAGGGAAGAAGCTGCGTTGCGGGGAGGACTAAGAACTCCAGGCGTAGTGTCGCCGGTTTCACTTCGGACTTGGACCTTAAGCTTTTGGCCGGCGGGACAATGACCAGGGTAAGTGCAAATGAAGTAGTGGTCACCAGTCCTTTTAAGCGTAATTTTTACGGGTCCTTTGTTGTCGGTTGAGATGGTGTCGGTGTTGGTACAGGCGTCGTAACCGGGTTCGGTCACCTCTGCAACATCATGTTCCCCAGTAATAAAGTTGAACACTACAAGCAAACAAAAGAATTGAAAGTAACTGAATCTGATGTTTGAAAAACTTGGAAATATTTAATAATTAGTGGAAATTAAGTAAGAAACTCACAGAGATCATCCCCGACGATGAAGGTTTTATTGTCAGCCCAGTCATCGTATAAATTAGAATTACTGGTAGGGACTTGCCAACCAGTGGAGTCTCCTACAGTGTAAGTTGTAGAAGCATACGTGGTTAGGATTGAAGCCAAAACTACAAAAACTGCAGCCATGGCCATGCTGCTTTTCCTACCCATTTTCTTTATTACCTTCTCTGATTTCAATCCCCCCAAGATTCCTTGTCTCTCTTTTCCTGCACTAACTTGGTATTGCGTGGGCTGTTATATATAGGGAGTGTAGGAGAGTCATAAATTTGTGGTAAACTATTAAAACAAGCTCTGGGTGAGGGCCTACAGTAAACTACTTTATTTCCTAGCAAATGTTTGGCTGAATGGATTGATGGTTTGAATAAACCAAATTTAAGAAGAGATTAATTTTATGCATTCTACCCCTTTTATGTGTTCTTTTACATGCCTCTTTTTTGACACGTGGAAATGTAGACTGATAACTTGGTCTTTTATTAATCTACCAAAAATGGTTGCAGACATTGTTCTTTCAATCTTGTTTTTCTTTTTCCAGCCCATCATAGCTTTGACCCTTTTTCTTAACCCTTCTGCTCTCCTTGCCATTTGTTTAGACATTGTTTACATCCTTTTGAAGTTTCCTTTCTCATTTCAGCTTTTTGGTTGCAGGTAATGCACATCATTGGAACTCAATAACACCTTTCTTTCCTTGCAACATGAGAGCAAGTTTTTGCTCCAAAGCAAAAGTTGCAGCGAACGAAACTGAAGATACAAATCGCTTTGCTTTTGCACCAGCTGATCTTTCCTTTCAGCGAACTCAGTAATACCCATTGGTACTTTCAGCAACGTCAATTAACCATTTCATTGGACAAAATTGATAGGACCTATTGAAGTTTTATGATCATCAATTTCATTTAACTGATCTCAATATAAACACGATCTAGAATCAAGTTGAATAACATGATTCAGTCATTAATCAACATCACCCAACATAGCCCACTCGATCTTCTATCCCATGTCCACTCAAGATCATAAATACGCCATAGTAAACATTTACACAAGCTTCTCTATTTCAAAAAATATATTAAACTTCTTAAAACTTGAGTCTGGGATTCTTCAATACTAAAGTTATTATTGTTATGTTGATCATTTTGAAGAACTGAGGGTAAAGAAGGATTCGGCAATATGGGTTGGAAGAAGAACAAGATTGGTGACCATTCTAGCAATAAAGTAAAGACTAACTTTCTGAAAAAGGAAGGAGCAAAACTTTAACGGCAAAACCTCTGTTAATTTGCTAACCGTCTACATTTCCACGTGTCAAAATCATATTAAAGGAGCATACGCGGCGTCACAATTCATACATACTTTATAATAAAATTTATAATTTTGAGTTTATTTTATTTTTAATATTTTATTATTTTAAATTATTTTTGATGTAGTATATAAGTTAAATAGTATCATATTGTTAGTATGAAATTAATATATATGAATTGTCATTTGTTAAGTTAATATCGTTAAAAATTAATATTTTAATTAAAAAATTAACTCTTAAAAACCAAATTCAATTTTAAAAAGATAAACGTCAAAATAAAAAAAATATATAAATATTAAACATTAAATTTAGTAATAATAAAAATAGCAATCCTAGAATGGTCTATGTTTCTTAATAATTTCCATAAAGTATGCTCATTAGCATTTAAATAATGCTTGGACATTTTCAGCGTTTCTTTTTATACAAATTGCTACCGTATTGGTCACTATAGCCAATGGTCCAGGCCTTTAACTTTTTCTTAATTGATTTAATTTTTAATTTCTTTATGTACGAATAAAGGGTTAGTCATAAAATATGTTTCATTTTTATAAGTGAGGATTAAGTTTTTCGAAAAAAACGGTTAACCATAAAATGTATTCTATTCTCATGAGTAAGAATCAAACCTTTGACCTCGGATGAAATGAATAACCATTACATCACACTTCATGATTAACATATTTGATTTATTATAGCTTTAAAATTACTTTTACATGTTCCTATTCCTTTAAGTCGATTTGTTTGCAAACATTAATCAAATATATTCATGTACATGATCGCAAAATGATGGTCATGGTCATGTACAATAAATAAATATATCCAAACAAATTTAATAGTTAAAAAATAATAATTTTGTTATAATCAAACAATGTTAAACAAGCTTTAAACTGGTTCATAAAGGTAAAGGTGCTTGTTCACTATTTTCTTCCCATCATACAGCTAGCTGGCGAGAACATGGAACATGCAATGCAACTCCAAGATTCCATGAGGGCATGAGGTTACCCAAAAATCTCAAACTTTTCATCTTCTCTCTCACAATATTATTCTATTTTTGCTCCTCCAACGCCCTTCTGACCTTAGTTTCCTTTGCTCCCCAACTTCCTCATCACCTCTTGACCGGAGAACCAATCATCAGCCGAAGAAAACCATCGGCATATGCCATTAAAAAGGCTTAAGAAACCCCCATTTATATGTACCTACAATTATAAGAGAGATTTCTTCATGCACAAGAAACACATTTTCTATTATTTATAAAGAGCTAATCATGTGTTCCTAAAGATCCAAAATCAGGTATGTTGGTTTGTTTTCTAAAGTTTAACATGAAAATAAGTAATCATTAATAAATCTATAAGTGTAGAATTTATGGGTGCTAGCTTTGGCATCAACTGAATGAAGCCCCAACCCATGTTTGATCACTATCTTGAGAACACAAGCAGGAATATAGTAGCCATTGTTAATATTATCGAATAGCATCCACACCAACCGCAATCACGATTATCCTGCAATAATGCATATAAAAATTCAATGAAATAGGATAAAATAAAACAAAGACAACATCTTTTACTTTTGCTGTGATATTGAAAGAGCAAGTTATGACAAACAAGAACTACATATGAGCAACCTTCATTAACAAAGACTACAGATATATGCATGACAATCAAATAGTATCAGGGTCTGAGACTGGAAATCTACTGGCATTCAATAAAGAAAATTTATCTTCATGATATCAGTACTTTTTATATTAAATTTACTGCATCAAGACAGTCCAAATCAAAAGGATTCCATTAGGCTAATTTACACTTCAACTTTCCGTTCCTCTTGTACAATCAAACTCAAATAATGCTCATCTCTTCAGATGTTTCCAATTATTTAATTAATTCACCAATTGGGTATAGTTATTCATTTTGTCAAGAAATCAGATCCCGCAAGGTAACAAGTATGATTAAAATACTAGTAAGTAGAAGATTAGGCAGAACATATGTGATTCAATAGAAGAAAATGTTCTCTTGTAGCATTGGTGCAACGGTGTGATTCTTCAGTTGCGCTTAATGAAAGTTCTACTGCATTGTAAAGAGGGATCATTTGTACACATTTGAAGTAGTGATTAAATAAGGGGTGTATGATGAAGGATTAACCTTTTGCAAGGAAAACAGAATGTTCTTGCAAAAGTTAGGTTGTATTGGTTTGGCCAGGGATACTATCATTCCAGGCCACCAAATTCATCCTTCTACAGGTACCCAGCATCCTTCCAGCATCATATGGACAATAATCGGTTTCGGTAGCAGGTGGTCTGAAATAAAAATGGAAAATTGGAGAAGCTTTGCGTCACATGAAACAAGATAAACCTTAACTAGCCAGAGCATATCCAATCTTTCAATTGCATTCCTGTCTCTTGTTATGATTTGCTTAATCATCGATTCGTATAAATTAGAGAACCTTCCCTTCATGCAGGCTCACAAGGGGAAGTAATAGAGGAAGATCACTACCTAAGAACTTCAGGCAAGAAATATGGGTTTTAGTTAATCTGTTTCTTTATTTGTTTATGACTTGCACCTTTTCCGTTTGAGGTTTAAGCCTTTCCTACCCTATAAAAGCTTGTTATTACGATTTCTTGACCTCAGGCTATCTCTACTCTCTCTTTTCTCCATTCTCTATCCTCATTGTGTTATTTCTCTTCAAGATGCATTAGGAAAGTTGACTATTCACCAAGTATTTCATAGAACGGAGTTCAAAGTAGAATTTAGTCATTCAAAACTAATAAATGATTGGATCTTAGGAGACTTCAAAAATAAAAAAGAGGCATTTACATATAAACTATGTACAGACCCATTTTTAATGGTTCAAGAATATGACGATAAGACCGTAAAGTATGGTGCAAAAAAGACACTGTGAAGCTATTCAATCAAATCAATAAGATATAAACATGTTACAAAGGATTGTAAGAGTGTTCACAACACGTTATGTAATGCGGACATGTAAATGGAATATTTGTTGCTTTATAAGATATGAAGGTGATACGCCTAGGCTGAAAGATAATGAGAAGAAAAATCAAACTCATAAGATGGTTGGGTCAGCAGCATCACTAAACAGATGGACTATGCCATTCCCATGAAGAAATTGTTAAGGTCCATTGTTCTCTTTATTAATAAACATCATTCCTAATGCTTTCACCCATTTTTAATTCAATGTAATTTCATCAAGTGGAAACCAAAAAACGTGACAAATTTATATTGTTCCAAGAATAAGCTTCTTCTGTCTGAGAATACTCCAATCTAAGCGGCAAAATGTTAACATATAGCTAAGATGACACATGTCAAAGAGTGGGAAGGAATCTCATACCTTCAAAGACAAAAGTAATGAATCTGCAGATGAAGATTTAAGACCAGGAAACCCAATATCGTACGAAATGCTCCCATCAGGTTTAAACAGTCCAAAATTCCTCTCAGAAGTTGGTCCAGGCTTCAAATTTTCATTAAAGAGTGCAAAAACATATGCCCTAACGACATTTTTTGGCCTCAGCGGAGTTCCTTTCATCTTTGCAAGTCTTTTTCGCAAATTGTAATTATATGTCCTTGCATTATCCACGGTTGCTGCGGATTCATTTTCATCTCCATGTGAAGCCCACCCAGTCTCTGTGACTATGACTTCCATCTTTTTAAACCCAGCATCTTCTAATGCAGCGTAGGCTGCATCAATCTGTGCGTCAAGCAGGTTATCATAATGCAACTTAGTTTTCGGATCATTTGCTCCCTCTGTTGGCAGGAAGAGAGCATAATTAATATCAATATGCTCCGGATCATACATGTAGGCTAGAAATGGGTAAGCATTTAAACAGAAAGGGGAGCCAATTTGGGAAAAAAACTCCAACAGTGGCTTCATGTACTGAACAACATTATCTTGGAATACACATGATGAGGGAGGGAAGGAATTCGCAAAAACCGCCTGTGAATGTGATGTGGTAATCTGAACTAGATCACTTAATTTAAGTTTATTTACTGCATTGTAAACATTCTTAACTGCACCTAGAAGAAATCCCGAAAATTGATCACTCCCACCTAAGACTTCATTCCCTATAGCAATCCCACGGATACATGTATCGGGAAGATATGCTAACACATTGTCCTGGACCCAATTCATCGCATGATCACCATCGGCACTCACATCTCTCAGATTTCCATTAGGAAGTCCAACCACGATTTCCAGCCCTGTCCCACTAAATGCTTTGAGGACACTTTGATCAGCATCATAAATTCGAACATTCCTTATTTTTGCTGCCTTAAGAAGCGTGACAACTTCATCTGGTGATGGGAGGTTATTGGCAATTCTTCCATAATTAATACCATACGTTCCGGTGAAAGCTTGCACAGTCACAAATGCTGGAGAAAAGAAACCAAAATAGTAATCAAGAATATAATCATAATAACAATAATATCACTTGTCAAAGACAGAAGAGAGCTTTTTGGACATGATTTTAGGAAAATACATCTTACATCCTATACATTCTACAATGATAATAGGATAAAAATCCCAAATCAACTAAATAATATATAGGAAGTCAAAATCCTTTGATTCAATAAAAAAATTGAAAACATCCCTTGAAACTATCAAAATTTAAGAAAAAGCCTACAAACTAAGGACCCAAATTTGAGCAGAAAAAGACAGCATAACAAATAACCAAAAAGAACCAACAAAACCTTAAGGAAAAAGAAAGAGTGAAAGAGAAAGTACCAAATGGAGCAAGAAAGATGAAGAAGAATAGCGAAACTCCCAGAATTTTCATTGCCTTTTCGTTCTATTTTTTGTTCAAGGATGAATCAAATTATCCAATTCTGGAAACGCTCTTTATAAGGAAATTGAGCAAACACCTTCAATGCAAAGCTTGTTGTAACTCCAGCATTCCATATCATTAATTAAAGAAAAAATAAATAAATAAAGTCTCTCCCTTAGTACTTTACTTTCTCTCTTTATGTCACACGGTCTCCTCCAGTTTCCATGCCTTAGTTTTTCAATCTTTAGAAGCTCAGCTTCTTTTTGGCCTCAACTAAAATATGGGTAAGAAGGAAGATTGTGAAGTGATTTTAAGACAGGGAGCAAAAGCTTGTGTGTGAGAAAAGGGTCTTCGGCTTTGGGATTTTGATTAAATTCAACCATTCTTTAAAAATGTTATTACAAAATGTGTTGTGTCCATTGGTCAGTGCTGCTTACTCTCAAATTTGGAAGTGTTGAACTTGAAGTTCTGTATTGTCTCCACGCTCCACAATTGGGCCCTAAACTGGGTATTTAGTTACTAATTGCATTTTAGTCTCTTTATTAAAAAAATTAAGTAAATCATTCTTATAAATTTCGAAACATACAAATTAACTTCTTTGCACATAGCACATTAATTTAAATGATTAATTGTTAATTTAGTCCTTGAACTATGGTTAAAATATCATTTTAATTTTTTAAAATTTTCTTACAATAATTCTAAAAAAAATTAAAAATAAATATAATTTATTAAAATATTAAAATTTATGTTAACTTTTTTAAAAATAAAAATTTTCTAAAAATTCAAAATCGTCATCTTTTTAACTATTTGAAGTTGGGTTTCTCTATAAAATACTAACCATAACCACTTGGATTTAACTTCCATTCTTCTTTTGTTTTCATAGTATTGTTTCTTAACATAATTTTAATATTTATATTTATTATGTTAAAAAAAATTTAACATTATTTTTAATAATTTATATTTATTGTAAAGATTTTTTTTTTAGTTTTTTTAGAATTATTGTAAGAAATTTAAAAAAAATCAAAATAATATCTTAATTATTGTTTAGGGACCAAATTAGCAATTAACCATTTAAACTAACTTGCCACATTATCATTTAATAGATAAAATTTAAGAGAGGACTAATTTGCATGTGTCGAAATATATAAGGGCTAATTTACTCATTTTTTTAGTAAAGAGACCGAAATGCAATCCACCCCAGGTTGTAACTGATTTATAAGAAGCTTTAATTTAAGTTTCCAAATTTGATTTTATATCATCACATTTATTTCTAAAGTTCAAATTCGATCTTAACTGAAATATGTTTTTTTAAGGTAAAGCAATATTATTAACAAATAAACAAAAGGAAACAGACCAACATGGTGAGGCAATAACTAATCCTAATTACACCCGGTCCTAACTAAAAAAAAAAAAAGTGAGAATCAACAATTAAATTAAGATGAGATATTGATATAAATTAAATTAATATACCATAAAAAAGTTCTCTACTTAATTTAATTAAAAAAAGGTTCGGGCAATACAAAAGTGCATATTATTATCCCTACCAAAGTTTAAACCAAGTAAATGGTGGGAGTTTACCAAATTAATCAACAAAAAATAGAAGCCAGATACCAGAAAAGAGCACTAATTTTAACCTTTTACTTAGCACTGCATATTACATCCATATCCTTTCATCACTTACAAGCTACAGGTCAGACCAATAATACATCAGACACAGTTTCATTATATAGCTGTCTACCATAATTACCAAAAGATGTCTCATCAGTTACTACCTTAGTAAAGCTAGTCATTTTAAGTATGTCCCAAAATCAAAAAGGTTCACAAGGGGGATGCATCATGTTAAATGTTAATCCATTGTAAATAGTATCTCAAGGCTTCCCCTCCTCTGCATTACTTCCCTTACTACCATTTTGAATTGCTTCTTCCGATTCATCGCGATTTGCTGCTTCATTGACTTCGATTTCTCTTTCAGATTCAATTGTGCCTCTATCATGTTTCGGTTTTCCTTCTCCTTCCGCCTCATTTTTCCATTCCTCTGTAACGCATACGTTGGGTTTCTCCTGCTCCATGGATCCAAGCCTTTTCTCAGCTTCACTCGCTAGTTGTTCAACAACATTTCCATCGGATGTTGCATCCTCCATGTCTGCTGTTTCCTTTTGGCCAAATCCAGAAGCATTGATTTCAACTCCGTCCTGCGGGCATTTCAACTTTTCAGATACTGCTTCACCATCTCCCTTACCTTCTTCGATATTAGTAGATATTTTTGCATCTACTCCGCGTGTCACTTCTTTAGAAGTGGGTTCAGATTTACTGTTACCATCTTGCGTTTTATCTTTGTTCTCATTCTCATTCTCTTCCTCAGATTTTCCAGCCCCTTCCATAACATCTTTACTATCCTCTGTTCCTTCAGGGCCTGTCTCTGATTCTTTGTTATCATCCTTTGAAGCTGATGATTTTCTGCCTCGTTTTTTCGGAGGTTCACTATCTGCTGTCGGCATTGCTTTTACCTTCTCGCTAATCCTTGCTGATCTCCTCGGGGTCTCACCAGTGCCCCAATCGAATTCCGATATTACCGGACCACCAGGGTGTTGTTTAAGGTAATGCTCCAATTGTTTCTTGTTACTGATTTGTTCCCCAGAGGGAGCAGTGAAAATGATCTCATTCTTCTTAGGAGTTCCCCCTTTCTTCGGCTTCAACTGCAGAACAAAAAGAAACCTTAAGATTGCACGATATTATCAAAATCAACACCAAAAATGACATTGATGACTTTCCAGTTTCCTCCATAAAGTTCCAAAACAATTGCACAACTTGAAAGCAGCGTTTAATCAACAGACATTCTTCAACACTCTTACAAAATAATAGTCAAAATATCATTTCTCAAACAAAAAATTAAACCTTCCAACTAAGAGCACTAAAATATCATATGGGATGCCCAACTTTGCTCATTTGCCTCCAAGAATCGTTTAAAAACAGAAACCCAAAGATTACAGAGAAAGACCATTTATAGAACCCTAGCTATTGCTTTGCTTCCAATAAATTGGGAAAACCAGATGTGTTAACCAAAAAAAAAAAAAAAAACTCATAATTCACCATTAATACTAGAAGCACAACAAAATAACTCTAATTAAAAATTATCATTACTTCCCTAACAAAAAAAATAAAAACAAAATAAAACCCAGTGAAACGACAAGCAATAAACTTGAATTTTTTTTTTCAGGAAGAAAGAAGAAGAAGAAATGAACCATTTTCTTCCAACCAGGAGGAGCAGTGAGTTGTAAGCAAACAACATCATCTTTGGCACTGTCCATTTCCTTCTTCTCCTTCTCTTTCTCCACCGCGCTCGCCTTTTCCACCTACCAAATTACCCACTCAAATTTTTATACCAAATTTTACTTATTTATCCATCTAATCCACAAAAAGTATGCTAATGTGTCTAGGGGCCGGGCCAGATTCTACTGGACTCCAAATCCACAACTTTTCCATTATCTTTTCATTTTTATTTAATAAACTTAATATTTTCATTCAAATTTTAAATATAAATCATGTAACATAGTTTTAATATTTATATTATATAATATATATTATAGGAAAAAAATATAAAATTGGAATACAGGTTGGCCAAGCTCGACCATTAAGCTTATATTTTAAATTGTCTTAATTATTTTTTCTCAAAATTAAAATTATTAACGTTAGAGTAATAGATGTATCGTTTTTATTATGATACTAGTACATATCAATATTAATTTATTTTAATGTATCGCTTTTAGATATATATCAATATTGATATTTTGATTTCTAGTTCCTTGATAAAATATATATTTAACTGCCAGTGAAAATTTTAGATTTCACGAATAGAATTAAAGAGTTAACAAATATTCTATATGATTATGGTACCAGATTAACATTATTTCCAACTTTAGCTAAAGCATGGGTGCAACAATTACCCTCCCGATAGGTGTGCTGAAGTCGACTACTTGGAAATCTCCTTAACAAAGTCCTGCAATCATGAGTAGAAGATCCAAGAAGAAAATTATCATTTGAAGGATGGATTATAAGATTAATAACAACCATGGCATCAAGTTCAACAATAACATTATAATATGCATTCTATAAACACATTAAAATAAATGAATACTTTAATTTTTTTTTATATTGTATAGATATAAATATTTGTATGTATAATATGTAAAGATAAATTTGTGTTATATTAATAATGTTGTTAGTGATTTGTGAAATTTGAATTAAATTAAATTGTCATGTGTAAAATTACATAAAATCAAAGTTTATGTATAACATTGCACATTGAAGCAAACTTTATATATAATTTTGATATTTATCCCTTAATATTTCTTTTTTCTTTTATTTGTATTTATTTATTTATTTATTTGATTTTACATTACCTTTTCCCTGTGATAATCCCAAAATGTGGAACTAACATGTTTAACTAAAAATGATATATGATATATTGAGTTTTAACTCGATTTGCATGGATATTATTCCCAATGTAGGAGTACGTGGGTTTGAGTGCGTTAAATCGTATTATCCTCCTATTTATGGGTCGGGGAAGGGTTGTGGATAGTTCTAGGCATTGTATCAAAAAAGCTAATATAATCAAAACCTATAATGAGATTGTTCAAAAAATAAATATTATATGATATAGATGTGAATATCCCATGCCATAACTTAAAACTATAACAATAAATTAAAGGGTAAAGTAAAAAAAAAAATTGTCACTAAATTATTATTTGCGTTCTATCTTGATCATTAAACTTTAAAAATTTACAATTTAGTTATTAAACTATTCGAAATCAAATTTTTTGGTCACGGAACATTAACAACAGTTTTAAATTTGATAGAAGTGCTGACATGGGCTTTTTTTATTGGTCTAATAATAAATTTAGCCCTATAATGTTTACAAATTCTATCAATTTCATCCTAAACATAAAAAATTCCATAAATTTAGCTCTCAATGGTTACAAGATTTGTCATTTATAAAAATTAATAAAAAAATCATTTAAACCCCTAAAGTCATAATGAACACATGACATCACACCAATCATTGGATAATGGGAATAGCTATCAAATCGTTAGGGTCATTTTCGTGTTGAATAAAATATTCTCGATATTTCACAAATAAAACAATAATTGTCGGACCCTATCTTTTTTTGATAAATTATTTTTAAATTTTTTAAGTATAGTACAATAGTTTCGACCTTGAAAAGTTGAAACTTGTTTGCTAAGTATTGTATGATATAAAGTATTTTTTGGTACAATTAGATGCTATCAAACCAAAATTTGATTATCCAATTATTAGCATATGTCATTATGAAATATTCTAACCAAGGTTTTTAGAATTGGACTGGTGGTCGAACCAATCAAGCCACCGATTCGCCAGTTTGATCAGTTTGTCTTGTTCAATTAAATAAAATATTTTGAAAAAATAAAAAAATTAAAAAATTGATTTAATCGCATGGTTCCTAGGTCAACCGGTCTAATGGCTCTCTCTAGATCTGTACTCTTGCCAATTTCGGTCTAATCAATCTGACCAACTAATCTGATCCAACTCAAAACAACATTGATCCTTACGGTTATTCTCATCCAACCGTCGGTTTAATGTCACCTATTCATTTTGATTTTAAGGGTTTAATTCCAAAATTGAGTAATCAATAAATGAATTTTTTTACATTTTTAATAATATTATAATTTTATTAAAAATACAATTTTATAATTTATTAGAACTTATTAGGTTTTTTTATCATTTTTATAATATTTATAAGTTTTTATGATTTTTAATAATTTTTTATAATATTTATAAGTTTTGATATTTTTTTTATAATTTTTATCACGTTATATCAACTTTAATATTTTTAATAATTTTATAATTTTTATGATATTTTACAATTTTTATGACTTTTTATATGTTTTTTAGAATTTTATACATTTTTATAAAATTTTAAATATGTTTTTATTAATTTTATAAAAAAATTATAATTTATTAGGATTTATTTAATTTTATATATTTTTATTTTTTATAAGTTTATATCAACTTTAATAATTTTTTAATATTTATATTTTTATAAATTTTACCATATTTTATATTTTTAATGATTTTTTTTAAATTTTTATGAATTTTTTGCAAGACATATAAGATTGAATAAAAAATTGTCACGTGTCACTATTTGATTGGTCTATCAATTTACTTTCTCAATTAATATGTCAATAAAGGAAACTGTTAATAAACAAATTTAATTAATTTTTTTATTAATGGCAGGGACTTAATTAAATACGAATTTAGTATAAAGACTTAATTGTCTTTTTCATTTTCCCTTAGAAGCTTTTTTGTCATATAAGAAAAAAAAATCTAAATTGGATTCACTTTTCATTTCCACGTGTATCAATATCAGTGCTACAAGAAAAATAGAAAAAGAATAAGGGATCTTTTTAAAAAATAGAAAAATAAATGTATCAAATTTGTTGAATTATTTAAAATTAAAATTAAATTGATAGAAAATGTAAATATTGAATACTATATATATAATTATATCAATTAAAATAAGTTAAATCATCATTTCCATTAAATCATTAACATAAGTTGACCAAAATAGAAACAAATAACAACATTGGTGATTAAAATAAAAGTTGTTATAATTGGGTAACCAAAATAAAAGTATGTTAATAATTGAGTGACTAATTGTATAATTTACCTTTAAAATTATTAATCAACTTTTTGAACCCCCAGTTCCAGAAAAGTTGGAAATATTTTGCTACAAAAACCGGTAATGAATATGATTCATAAAAAGAATATTTATTATTTTTTAAAAATTTAACGTAATTAATGATATTTACTTAGAAACAAATGTCTATTTCAATTATTCAAATTTCAAACTTTATATCTCTTTCCTTGTAGAATTGGCTTTAAAATTGCCCCAACATTTAAGGCATCCATGAATGAGAGTAGTCCACACCCATAAATTATAAATATACATAATCAATTATATCAAATAAATTAAATTAAATCATTGTTTGGTTTTTGGTAAATAGATAATCACCCAGAATATACAGTGTTAGAATTAAAAAAATTATTAAGAAATTAATCTTAATATTGATAGTTAAGAGCTTAGAAAATTACCTAGAAAACTACGGTTCAAGTTTTACTTCTTTTTTATTTATTTTTTTCTCAGCAACCAAATCAAGTTCAATTAAGATATATATTAGTTTTGGTGGAAAAGGAACAAGCTTGGATAATAAACCAAATGGTAAGGCATCTATTTCCCTCTTGTTTCCTTCGCAATTATTTTCTTTTCATTGCTGGAAATTTTAATTCAATCTCGAGTTTGAAATCAACCTCCGTTCAATTCATTCTTCGTATCGATTTAGTGTAACGCCATCAATTCAATCCCTAAGTTGCCAAGAATCGGTAAGTTCAATTCAAACCCGATAATCGATCCCAAATTTCTGTAATATTTTTATCCAATACTAATCTTTCATTCAATTTAATGAATCTTACCGAAATTCTCGGTATTCTTGTTAAATCTTGACACCGTTATTGATTTCTTGCGTGTTTCTCTGTTGAAGAACCTGATATATGTATCCCGGATTAGACTTAGGCACAAGGAACGGCATACGAGACCCCGAAAGTCAGATGTGTGTTCTTTTACAAGAAAATCGAGGCAAAATCAAGCCTAGGTTAGATCACACGGCCAGCCACATGGGTATGTGGGCTGCCTGTGTGGACTACACGACCCCATACACGTTCATGACACCTCTAAAACCC
The DNA here is from genome assembly GCA_025698475.1 of Gossypium anomalum. Lineage (NCBI taxonomy): Eukaryota > Viridiplantae > Streptophyta > Magnoliopsida > Malvales > Malvaceae > Gossypium > Gossypium anomalum. The sequence goes on from CM046961.1 coordinate 10,636,204, forward strand.
TAGCATGTTCGACTTTCACACGGCCAACGAACCCTCACATGATCTTGTCTTCTCTGTAGGTTGAATTTTTGAATGTCACACGGCCAGCCACATGAGCATGTAGGCTGCCTATGTGGACTACATGAACCCATACACGTCCATGACAACCCTAAAACCCTAGCATGTTCGACTTTCACATTACCTAATACCCCAACACGGCCTCCCACATGACCGTGTCTTCCCTGTAGGTTGAATTTTCAAATGTCACACGGCCATAGTCTCTCACACGACCCAGCCACATGGCTGTCTACCATCTTCACATGGTCTAGGGCTTCCCACATGGTCCAATCACACAACCATGTGTCCCCTATACTTCATAATTTATAGTTTTGACCCAAATTTTTATGCTTTGATCAGATTAGTCCCTGAATAGGTTCCTAACTATATTTAGTGAATTAAATTAAACAATTAGGACCTTGATGCTAGAATTCATGATTGATCGAAATATTGTGGTATTCATTTATATTTAAGAATAATTGCATGAATTTTAAATAGTATATGTTACTATTGTATTTATGCTTGCAATTGTGTGAATGACACGCCTTATGATACTGAAACCCGAATACATGAAAAAGCATGACTTTGCTACTAATTTGCCATGTGTTAATAAATTAAGTACTATCATGGTCTATCTATATTCAACAAGCCGCATTGCATTGCATGGGTTGGGACATTTTGATCGAAGGAAGTCTGGCAGTTCATCTGCATTAATCAGTTTTGTTGTGCACCTACAGATGAAGGTAGATTCCATCTACAGGTAGTCGATTCCAATAGTAGGATTATGTTGTAAAATCTACAGCCAAAAACATGTTTTATTTGCAGTACTTATTGTTGTGAACCCACAGATGAAAGCAGATTCCAACTACAGTGTCTTGCTGTGTGTCCTCAGCTAAATGACAGTTATTATCTGCTAACCAGTAGTGGTATATCCACATCCCAATATGTTGGAGAAGAGAGTTCTGGGAAACTCCCATTATGGTGTGAAGCGGTGGGGTAGGGTTTTTTTTAAGGCTTGGTCTTTTGATTTGTTTTATTATTTGAGGATTGTAATGTTTTTGTGAACTATGGTATGAGATTTAGGACTTAGGTTTTTTATTTTATTTTGCATGACATTTTATTTATTTCCTTGAGATATTATACTTTTTTTTTTTTTTTTAGGCTTAAGGGTGCTACCCTCAAACATTTCCAAAAAAAGTAATTAAATCCCTGCTCTTTTTTTTTTTGCACTCGTTTGAGTATTTAAACTTTCAAAATGCATAAAAAAAGCCCTCAAACCTTTTCAAAAAATGCAATTAAGCCCTTACCTTTGTTTTGCACTCAATTGGGTACTTGAACTTTCAAAATGCATCAAAAAGACCTTCAAACTTTTTCAAAAAAAGCAATTAAGCCCATTATTTTTTTTTTAAAAACCCCTTAACTCCGGTTTTTATTAAATTCACAAGTAAATATCATCTTTTCTGCTACTAGATGATAATTATAACATTAGGGAATAGTAAAATGGCTTTTAAACAAAGTTTTCTATTAAATTAAATAAATGCTTTAAAATAATTGTTTTAAAAAACTTTGATAACCCTGCTAGGCCATCTTGGTGGCTAATATAGTCTCCCAGATTCGGGTCTAACATCTAGGCCGGGTTGGGGAGTTTACAATCATGATAAAAATAATTTTTTTTGTTGGAATATTGTTCTTAAGAAAAATTGACCTCAACATTTTAATTTATATAGTTTACAATATTTACTTTTTAGACTAACTAATGACATTATAAAAGTAAGGGTAAACTACCCAGTTAGTCACCCAATTTATAGGGCGCTTTCATTTTAGTAACCTAAGTGTTAAATATCTAACGGAGATTGATTGTGCATACTATATCATGTTTACACTTTCATTTTGGTTACCCAACTTCTAGGTCGCTATCATTTTGATCACCCAAAAATAATTTTTTTAAAATAATGATCAGGAAAAAAATATTAAGAATTAAAATGAAAAGGTGGTAAAAACTAAAATAATGCATTGAAAAAATTTCCAAATTATACTTGTTTATCCCCTTGTCGAAAGTTCTATTTTTTTTTTCAATATTGAAATTTTAAATTTCAAAACATCAAAATTGATTAAATAAATTGTTGAAAATTTTTTATCACTTGATTGTGTTAGTCGATTTGTTACTATAATATTGAAATTAATTAAGTTAATAAATTTAATCTCCTTTTAAATTTTAAATTTTTATTTTAATTTTCCAAATTAAAATAAACTCAAATAACTCATCTTTGATATTTGTCTATGAAACTCAAATTTCTTTGATTATATGATCTGACTCTTCCATGCTAAGCTAAAAACAAAGAAAAATCCTTAAAATTAATTAAAATAATTAATTTTATCTTCCATACCAAACAAAACCTAGAATTTTGTTCATTACTTCTTTACTTAAACGAGGAACAATCAATTAATTTAATTAATTGCGAGGATTTTTAATTGCTTTTAGTTTAATATAGAAGATTTGAGATCATATAATCAAAAGATACTTAAGTTTTATAGACAAATATTAAATATGAGTTAATTTAGTTGATTTCGTTTAGGATAATCTAGAAACATAAAATAAAATTTTAAAAATTAGAGATGAAATTAATTAATTTAGTTAATTTCAATATTATAGTAAAAGATTGGTTAACATTATTAAGGGAAATTTTTTTTCAATAATTTATTTAATTGATTTTGATGTTTTGAAATTTAAAATTTCAATATTGAGAAAAAATAAATTTTAAATTTTCGACCATGAGATAAACAAATGCAATTTGACAAATTTTGAATGCATTGTTTTAGTTTCTACCACTTTTTCACTTTAATACTTAACCCCAATCAATACTTCAAAAAAATATTTTTTTGGGTGACCAAAATGAAAGCGACCTGAAAGTTGGGTGACCAAAATGAAAGTGTTAACACGATGTGGTATGTACAATCAACCGTCATTAGAGATTTATTGCTTGAGTGGCTAAAATAAAAGCGCCTTAAAAGTTGGGTGGCGAATTTGCATAAATTTCATTTTGAGTGACCAAAGTGAAAGCGCCTTAAAAATTGGGTGACTAATTGGGTAGTTTATCCTAAAAGTAAATGGACCAAGTTATGTAAAAAAATTAAAGTATATATATTAAATCTCAAATTTCAACACAATATAGGGGCCAAAACTAAAATTTTGCCATCGTCTTGTAATATATGTATTAAAAAAAAAGGCAAACCTGAAAGAAATGGGAGCTATGTGTTAGTCTCTAAGACACTTAGGGCATTTAAATTATATATAATCATGTAATATTTTAGTCGAAAAGTTAATAATATTAATTATTTGGACTAATTAATACCATTATAAAGATATATAGTGATTAAATATCAAATTTAGGTATAATAGGAGAATCAAATTTGAAATTTAACTTTTTTTTTTTTAATGTGAAAAAAGAAGAAGAAGAAATAACACCAATGGTGTATCCTTTACATAATTATAAAAATTGTAAATTCATCATTGTCATGTAATATAAAAAAATTGTGTGAATGTAAGGACATGTGTCAGCTAGAAGATGTGTTGGACATCCCTTTATATATATAGATTTACATTTTGAGCATATTCTAAAGATATTATTTTAAAATTTAAAAAAAAAAAGAAAAAGAAAAAAGAAAGAGACTTTGTTTGTTTATTGGGCAAGTGTAAAAGAGGAATGGTTTGTACATTCATTTATAACTTAAATATTTAAGGTGAGTTTAGATAGACGGTGCATTTACTTGTGATTAGTATGAAAATAGTGGTGATAGTAAAATTAAATTACAGTAGCTATAGTGTGAGATAAAAAGTAAGCTAAACGCACTACACTATACCTCACCGTTTATCCAAACTCACCCTTAATGTATTGATATTCAAAAGACTAAAACTATAATCATACCATTGTTTTAAAATTAAAAGAAAAGTTTTAATTTATTTGAATAGGTGTAAAAAAGAATGTTTTGGACAGTATTTTTATATAAATTATAGTTTTGAGTCATTAAAAATGAAGTATATTTAATTATAGGAAATTAGGAATGTACTTGGAAATTTCGAAGGAAGAAAGAAAGGCAAAAAGGAACCACAAGTTGTGAAACTCTTTTATGGCCTCACATCAACAATAATATGTATTTATAAAACCAAGAATAGTAATGGGGAAAGGGATGTGAATATTGAATTTATGAATTGTATTGCCAACTAAAAGAATAAGGCCTAACACCTGGCTACATAACAAACTCCAGTGGAACCTTTATTTAATGTTCTAACTATGGCCAATTAAATTAATTATTGAATATTATTTATGATTTTGGGGAGAAAACACATCAAACTTTATTTTTAGTCCCTTTCTTGTTGCAAGAGAGATAGTCTTTTGATAGTACCTTCTTAACTCATAAATAAGAGGATAATACGCTTTACTGCACTCGAACTTATGTCCTCTTATATTGACAAGAATGCTCATACTAACCAAGTTAAGACTCAATCGACCTACAATATTAATTTATAATCTGAATTCAACACTTTATGATTGGATTGAATTGAAAGTCGCAAGTTGGATGCTAATGGACAATGAAAACCATAGGCAGAATTAAACCTTAATTATAAATATAATTTATTTTACATCAAAATAGTTTTGGATAAGACTTGATATAACAAGATTTAAATTAAATATAAATTTAAATAAAATCCACACATGAACGTAAGATGGGAAAGGAATTTAGATATTCAAAATTCACGACTTCAACCTTTGTTAACTGTGTCAAAACTTAATTCACAAGGGGTTGAAAGTTTAAGTACAAAAAAGGACATGACAAACTAATATTCTTCCAGTTAATAGGTTCTCAGTTTTTAGTTAATTACTGATTTTTGTTACTTTTGATTTTGATATTATGATTGAATTGTAGAATCTTCTAGTTCGTGGTCGAATCAATTGAATTGGTTTGCTCGATTTGATTTTAACGTTACCAATAATTATCACGAGGATATGGATCAAAAGCTGAACTTTAAAGTCGATGACAAAAAAAAAAATTAGAGATCTAAAATTGAATTATAAATTTTTAAAAGGAAAATAAAAAATAACTTTATCCTTATACTAATTTATATTTTTTAAGAAATTTAAAAAATAATTTTACTATTTTTGAGCTCCTTAATGCACTTATAAATGAGTAGAGTAGCCTTGTTAAAAAAAATACTAATTAATAGAAGTTTAGAGTTTTTAAGACGTGAGATACCTTGAAACAAGTAGGGCAACTTTGAATGTCAAATTCATATTTCATATTTTAAAAAAAAAAAAAGCAAGGTAAAGGTGAAACTAGTTATGTAGCTCTTACTAACAGTGCCATGCATATATGAGAATTGTAGAAGGATGGTGACATGCAAAACTGAACAATAATTAGATTGGAAATGTCAGTGTAATTCTAAAGTATTGAGGTAGGAAAAGTGAAGGGTGATCGTAATTATTGATGCCATCGATTCATTTGACGACAAACCTTAAAACTTCAGCATCATAACCAAACACATATCACATCGATGCACATGCATTTCCATTCTCATGCTTTTTACCCTTCAATCTGCAGACTTCATCAGCCACCCAATAGTTGGCTATTTGTCTTTCAATTCCACCATGGGTTGCAATTGCTTTTACTAGTTTGAGAGAATAATTTATTATCAATCTGCTTCACTCCTATGCATTTATTACATCACTCTCTTCACTAAAATTCAGAAGTGTTTATTAGCTTGTAAAAATTTCAATCAATGTAAGTTCAATCCCCTTGAATTCAGCTCGAGTTAAATAATTTTTTTTAGAATAAATTACATTAGTAATCACCCAGTTATTAGTATTTTTTATCACTCAATTATGAAAAGTTACAAAATGATCATTCAACTATTAGTAAATTTCTTTTTTAGCCACCCAACTATGAAAAGTTACAAAATAATTGTCATTTTTTATCACCCAACTATTTTGGATTTTTAGGTATTTCTATTTTTACGTTAGCCTGTTGGCAAATAAAAAAGACAAAATTGAATAGTTAGGTGACCATTTTGTGACTTTTCATAGTTTGGTGATCAAAAAAAAAAATTTACTAATAATTAAGTGACCACTTTGTAACTTTTTATAATTGAGCTAAAAAAAAGAAATTGACTAATAATTTACCCAAATTTTTAATTAGAGAAACATAATAGAAAGTTTTTAAGAAATGACTTAATTTTGTTCAGGTTCCAAATCAATAAATTGCTACAAAAATTCCTCCAAGTACATGACTTAGATTGTTAACTGGATAAGCACAGCCGAGGTAGGTGGACTTGGCTTTGGTTTGGCAATAACATTTCTGCCTTTGCTTTATTAATAAAATGGATTTGGCTTAAAAAATTAAAAGAAAATCTAATATATTACATTCATTAAAATGGCAGGTAGTGGTGCCATTCGCATAGGCCAAGTTGCCTAGAGGACACGAGGTTATAACTACAAAACTCGACTTTCTATCCACCAGTTCGATTTGTAATTATCTTCATTATTATTGTTATAGGTCAATTTTGGACCGTTTATAAATTACTCGGGCCCAAATACTTTACAACATAAACCTACTAACCCCCTAAAACCCAAATACAACCCAGCAACCCATTAACCCACTAAACCCATTTACATTAAACCCATTTACAACTAAATACCTACTAGCCCAACTAAACCCAAGCCTATTTCCAACATTTTCAGAAAACACAAAACAACCATAACCCCTATCTCCTTTCGGCGCTGAACCACCTGCCCACTTGCCTCTGTCAGTCTCTGCCACCACCACATCCACCACCTGCTCCACCTGCAAAATCAAACAGAGCACGCAAGCAGCAAAATACAGAGAAACAGATTTGTACAAAGGATATAAAAGGAGCCATAAAAAACAAATGTAAAAGGGGGGGGGGGGATAGTGATATCTTCTTAGCAAAAATACAAAATTCCTTATCAATAAAAAACAGATTCACTGTTAACTCAAAGAAATCGCAGCAAAATACATCAAAAAACCGCATCAAAGGTCTATTTACTTTTCTTTATTTTTTTTTTCGAGTTTGCATATATCATTTCTATTCTAATAAGAGCAATACATATATATATATTAGATAAATACAAAAAGAGAAAAAAAATAGAAATTTTTTACCCATGGCCAGATTTCCTCCCCCTCTCCCTCTTCTTTTTTTTTCTTTCCACTGGTTCCAAATGAAATTTTTAACTTTTAATGAAAAATGACGTCATTTTGGCCCCGGGTAGGGTCGACCTGACCCGCTCTGATCAGGATCCGCGTGTTTTTTAAGTGGAAGGGCTATTTGCGCATTTAGCCCTTCCGCTTTTTCATGCATTTGCAATCAAGGTATCTTTTATTTATAAATTGGCCCTGAAATTTGATCTAATTTGTAAATTAATCCCTCTTACTGCGCAGCGTTTTGAAAAATTTGAAATATTGCGCTTTTGATCCCCTTTGTTTTGCGCGTGTTCAAAAAAGTCCTTCTCTGTTGTTTTTATTTTAGAATCTATCCCGTGCTTTATATTTTGTTTTCGATTTAGTCCTTTTTTATTATTTTGATACTTTAATAATTAATTTCATCATTCTGTTTTTTTTTTATATTTATTATTATTATATTATTACTATTATTCTTATCATTATTAGTATATTTCTACTATAATTAACATTATTTTAGTTTCAATTAATATTCACATATATATACACTTTTATACATTTATAGTTGCTTTTTTTAATATTACTCTTATTCATAATATATATATATTATGTATACGAATTTTTATACTATGTTAAGTATATATATTTTTATGTATATATATATTTTTCAATATTGTTGTTTAAATTATTTATATGTCATCTTATGTATATATTTTCAATATTATTAGTCATATTTTATATACTATTTCCATGTATATATATTATCTTATATATGTTCTTAAATACTATGTTATATGTATATATTTTAATACCATATTAGTTATGTTTTTGTACTATCTTATGTGTACATCTTAAAAACTACATCATGCATGTATTTTAAAACACCTTATTTTTATATATATCGTGTACATTTTCTAATATTTTGCCACATATGCGTATATACATCTTTATTGTATTATGTACATGTTATTATTATATCTATTTTACCCTATTATATTTATTATTAATATTGGTTTATTCTATTATACAGCATATATATATACTTTCTATATAGCATTATTTTCATATATCCTCATAGTTATTATTTTATTCTAATTCTATTATGTAATCATTTTAAAATATATGTATATATTTATTATTGATGTATATAATTTTTTTTTATGTTATTAGTATTTGTAATGTACCTAGTATATATTCATTTTATATATTATATAAGTATACATTATGCATGTATTTTAGTATTACTATGTATACACTTTCCACTCTTATCTTTACATATACTTTAATATGCATATATATCTAGCACTATTAATATTTTAATATTAAGCTTATATCACTTTATTTCTTATATGTTTATATATATATATATATATATATATATATATATATGTTTGTTCCTATTTCGCGTTTAACAATATTATTATCGTTACATACGTTGCTACTGTTTTAATATTATTATCGTAGTTATTATTTGCTTTGATGTATTTCTAACTCTTATTTTTCGTTCCCCGCCCACTTTATATCATTTCACTGTTCACCGTTTCAAAAATGTTTATTCACATTTTTACTTATTTCAATAATCAAGGCAACGTACCGGTTTAACATTAAGTCATTGATTTCATAACCATGTTGGGTGAACATCAATTGACTCGGGTTAAAATGGTATGTCCTTCTCAAAAACATAAAAATTAAAAGTTCTCTTGTTTTGGTCGGATCACAATTAAAATTTAAATTGAACTCGTATTTTTGAGAATTAAGACAACGCGTGTTTTGCAAGATTCCAATTTTGGGCGTCGCGAGGGTGCTAATTCCTTCCTCGCGCGTAACTGACTCCTGAACCCTAATTTTTCTCTGGCTTTTGATGTAGACCTAAACTCGGCCTTCTTTTTTGTTTTAAAAAAAATAAATCTAATAGGTGTCCGATCACACCTAGGAAAAAGGATCGGTGGCGACTCCCTCTTTATTTTAAAATCAAACTTTTTTACTAAATCGCCACAATTAGCGACCAAGCTAAAAAATTTACGTCGCTACAGCTGGCGACTCCACTGGGGACATGGCCCATTTTTGAGAGTCGAGTCGAATTAAACACGTGTTGTCAAAATTTTTGAATTTCCTTGTTCAAATTAATAGTTAGTCGTGATCCCAAAATTGTGTTTTCAAAAAAATCATACATTTGCATCATGTTGTAAATATTCTTCTAACTTGTTTTATCTTACTGATTTTCAGCTCTAAGTTTTTTAGTTTTTGTAGTTTAGTTTTTAAATAAAACGTAAAGGTTTGTGAGTTTCTCTCCACACGCCGAGCACTTGCATTTTTGCATAACATGAGCTCTCTACCCGGGCTCCGTCCGTTTAAGTGAAAGTAAACGCTATGCCTTCGTGAGTTAACTCGTCCCTCCGCACAGGTTAGTGAATACTTTCGGGTTATATATGACTTATGCTTTTGTGAGTTAACTTGTCCCTCCGCATAGGCATAAGTAAATGTAATCCCTCGAATTGAACTCGTGAGCCTGTGATGGGCTACGACCGAGGCTTCGTACTAGTTTTAGTAGACGATAGTATGAACAATTCGAGTACCTGTCTAGAACCGAAACCACATATAGTGAACCATACGAGCCACCCAAATAGAGCAATGCCGAACCTCTGTCCGTTAATAGTCACTAAAATAAGTACACGGGGAAAATGCCTCTTGCCTTTCATTTTCTTTACATTTACACTGTTTATGCAAAGGAATTGAATCGAGTAGCTTAATTTGTTTCTCAGTTTATATTTGTTGTGGTTACTAACCAAGTTTTTTTATCTTTATCTTCATTTTTCATCATGCATCATAGGCATCCTGATTAGGAAGGTTTTGATTAGAGATTGGTTGCCAAAACGGGTTTCTGATGGAGGAGTCAATTACGTAAGTAACCGAGAAAAATGTCGTGGTTCAGGACTGGTCTCTAAAAACTCAGAAAGAAAAAGAGGATAGTCTAGTGGAAGGATGTATTGCCAATCTGCCCGAGCACGTAACTGTGAATGTTCACCAGAATAACCTTGAAGATTTGGTTCGGGTTTGGAATCAGTGGGACTCGGACACTAGGGGTATCTTCACTGAGAGGTACGGAGATATAGCCCACCTGATCACTATCAACATAGACGAGCGTTTGATTCAAGCCATGATTAGATTTTGGGATCCGGCCTACCAATGTTTTACTTTCAATCAGGAAGACATGACCCCAACTATAGAAGAGTACGCTACCTTACTTCGTGTCGATAATGTACAGCCCTATAAGATATATGTGAAAGAACCTAAGCCGATGACTTTCAAGAAAAAAATAGTGAAATTGACAGATATGACCGATAAATGGGCCGAAAAACAAATAAAGAAGAAGAATAAAGTCATCTGTATCCCGTGGTTTTCCCTGCGAGATTTGGTTCTAAGCCATCCTGATATGTTGAAGAGAGTGGATCTTTTTACCTTGGCCATTTACGGATTGGTCGTCTTCCCAAAAGTTTTGGGACATATAGAGGTTGTAGTAGTGGACTTCTTTGAAAAGTTAAAACAAGGAATCAACCCTATCCCAACTATTTTGGCCGAGACCTTCAGATCCCTAAGCAGTTGTAGGAAGAAAGGGGAAGGATGCTTTATCGGATCTGCGCAATTGCTTAATGTTTGGATTTTGAGCCATTTCTGGAAAGTAGAGCGCACACCGTACCACATGTTTGCAAAAACCTTCGCCCCATTGGAAGCCTATCTTGAGAGAGAATGGCCAAGGGATGTCACCGATGAGCATTGGGTTTCAGTTTTTCTGAACCTTCGAGCTGAAAATATAACCTGGAGAGGACCGTGGATTTGCCCTTCTGTTCTATTATACAAGGTTAGAAATCAAGATTGGGTGCCACTACTCGGGTTGTAGAGAAGAATTGGATACGCTCCATTAATGGTCCAAAGGTAATTTTCTTCACGACAATTTGTACCCGTCACCGGAGGATTAGCACAGTCCGAGTTTACTTTCACGGGTGAAGGATATATGAAGAGGGTCCGAGATACCGCAAAGTCTTGGAAGAGAATTCATCTCATGGAATTAGCTCTGTACGCTGACACTCTCGCCCAAGATTATGTTATATGGAGAAAGCAACGAGTGAATAGTCAGCACGTCTCGTCGACAAATTACACCGTCCAGAATCTTTTCTCGGAAGAAGTGCCATCTGAGCTAGAAATGGCAAGGCAAGAATTTGAACGAGAAAAGACCAGGATGTCTCGAGACTTTAGTGCTCTTCAGGATGAAAACTACCAACTGAAGATCAAAGTTCAGATTGAAAGATCCAGAACCGAGAAAGTGTAAAAAGAAGCTGAAGTCGTAAGAAATGACTTAAAGGACCTCCATCTGAAAAATAAAAAGTTAAGAGGCACAATAAAGAACAGTGGGTTGGGCAAGTCATCAGCGGAATGGAAAGAAGAATTAAGCAACATTAAAGGAGGGATGAAATTTTGGAAAGGGAAAGCGAAGAAAGAAGAAGAAAAGGCTGCGCAGACTATGATGGAGCTAAGGAAGAGAAATGCCGAAATGAAGCTGTGTCTGCCGAGATAACGACCAGTCGATCTAAACGTCAAGAACTAAAAGAGAGGATACGAGATTTAGAAGGTATGCTGCAAGATCGTCAACAACAGCTAGATACTCTCTTGGAAGCTTTGGAAGAAAAGAATAATCAGTATGATAGAGACATTCGTGCTTGCGAAGAAGGCCTCCAAGAAAAAGAAATGCAACTTAGCTATTTGATCAATGAAATTCGTGCGGTAGCCATGCACGTGGTACAATTATCGGAAGAAGCTGAAATTCTCATTTGCCAGTTCCCTCCAAGTCGAAGATCAAACATATCAGAATTCTTAGCACGAGTAAAGAAATATGGTGATATAGCTATGAAGTTTGTGTAATGGATGAATCAAAAATGGAAAAATATTTTGTAATGGACTCTTTTGATAAATGAAATGCCTAAATAGGGGCCGTCTTGAAATCAACACTAAATTCTTGCATATTCATTCATGACTAACATTCATTTGACATTTATGCATTCATTCATTCATTGCATATCCCATAATCGTTCGCTGAGGTTAAAACATACAATTCGCAGTTGTAATATCACAAGACTGGAACCACGTCATTTGTATAGAACGCGTCGACAAGCTAGAGCAATGGAGGCTGAATTCAATGAAAGAATTGAAAGGATGGAAAGAGTCCAAAGGGAATTACAAGAGCAGTTGGCCAAGTCGCAGCAAGAGACGAGAGACTTAATGGTAAGATCTCGAGAAGAATCGCTCGAACAAAGGGACCAAATGGCCAAAATGATGGAAATGATGTCAGCTCTAGCAAAAAGAAAGGGACCTATAAACCCTGACATTGTGGAACCACAGTTAAGGGTTAACCTCGATCAGGATCTGCCCTATCCTCCAGGATTTACTCCACTGCACGTCCACGCAACACAAAGAGGGTACGCTCAATGGGAACCTACAGACCTGGAGCAACGACCTGTGCCACCTGCTAATATGGGGCAAGGAGTGTTCGTATCAAACCCAGGGGCTAGTCCTACTGATCCACTCGTCCCAGATTTGGATGATCCAGCAGAGATAGGCAAATTGAAATTGGATGATGCAAAGGAGAAATATAGGAGCCTAGAGGAAAGGCTCAAGGCAATAGAAGGCACTGAAGTCTTCTCTGCACTAGGTGCTAAAAAACTCAGTTTGGTACCTAATCTAATTCTACCTCTGAAGTTCAAGGTGCCTGATTTTGAAAAGTACGATGGGACAAGATGTCCAAAAGCGCATCTTGTCATGTTTTGCCTGAAAATGACGGGTTACGTGAATGAAGATAAGCTACTCATACATTGTTTTCAGGATAGTCTAGTAAGATCAGCTCTTCGGTGGTATAACCAGCTTAGTAGGGAAAAGATCCGATCCTGGAAGGACTTGGCATCAGCATTCTGTGAGCAGTACAAGCATGTATCAGATATGGTGCCTGATCGAATGACTCTACAAATGATGGAGAAGAAACCAACAGAATCCTTTAGGCAATATGCTCAAAGGTGGAGAGATATCTCGGCTCAAGTGGAACCGCCACTGACTAAGACTGAGATAACAGTCCTTTTCATTAATACTCTGACAGCACCATTTTATGACAAGTTGGTGGGAAGTGCTACAAAGGATTTTTTGGATATTGTAATATCCGGAGAATTTATTGAGAATGCCATCAAAAGTAGGAGGATGGAAGGTTCAGAAAGTTCAAAAAGGGCAGTACCCATGAAGAAGAAAGAACCAGAAGCCCATATGGTGGGAATGGGAAGCCGTTACACCCCTAATCCGTATCCAAACCAACCTCAGCCTCGAAATTATCCACCTCTGAATTTCTATTACCCTCCTCAAACCCCTTATTACCAAACACCACCTCCTTCTTACCCCGTATACGCCACGAACAACCAAAGACCCATTGCCATATTCTCACAAAGCGCTGTACTCGTTCAAAGCCAACCCAGAAACGAACCAAGACCAGCAAGGCCCAATCCCGAGAGATCGCAGTTTACTCCTATCCCTGTGTCTTATGGGGAATTGTACCCAAAACTTTTGGAGAAACAATTGATATCTCCTCATTATATGGCACCTCTGAAACCCCCGTACCTGAAGTGGTACGATCCTAATGCTAGTTGTGTATACCATGCTGGGAAACAGGGGCACTTTACGAAAAATTGCCTTGCCTTTAAAAGGAGAGTTCAAGGACTCATCGATACAGGCATTTTGCAATTTGATGGTACTGGCGGTACGGTTGGGAATCCATTCCCAAACCACACCGAAAGGAATGTGAGAGTAGTAGAAGAGGAGGACAAACGGTAAAGTAGAAGATAGGTTTCTGAAATAAGAACACCTCTGCAGAAAATCTGGGAGGTACTAGTTGAAAAGGGGTTGCTCTGTCATCTTAACAGAGTATTTGAAGAAAGAAATACAAAAGGTCAAAGTTTTTGCGAATTCCATGGTATTGAAGGGCACAACATTCAGTCCTGTGAGGAGTTTAAGAGATTACTGCAAAATATGATGAATAATAAGGAGATTGGGATCTTTAATAAAGGCGAAAAGGCCGATAGAGGAGAAATATGCACCTCTGACAATCAATCATCAGGTTTCCTGTATAGCACTAACCGACCGTTAATAATTTATTACGACATGAAGAAGAAGCCCGTGAAACCAAAAATGATAATCGAAGTACCTTCTCCTTTCCCTTATAAGGACGATAAAATAGTACCATGGAAGTACGATGTTAACATCGTCACAGCTGAAGGTGAAAAACCTGAAGCCGCAACCAGAAGTGTTGGAGAAGTAGGTCATTTCACCCGCAGTGGGAGGTGTTATTCTAAAGAGATTGAGCCAGCAAAGAAAAATAGTAACTTGAAATAGAAAAGAAAGGCAGTGATGTACGAGGCCGAAATTGAGCAAGAAACTCCACCCGTGCAAAAAACTAAAAAGCCTGTGAATGATGAGGAAGCACATGAGTACTTAAAATTTATCAAGCACAATGAATACAATGTGGTGGAATAATTGAATAAGCAACCAGCATGAATCTTAATTTTATCTCTACTGTTAAATTCAGAGTCACACTGGAACGCTTTGCTGAATGTGTTAAATCAAGCTTACGTAGCAAATAACATATCTGTTGAGAAGCTTGATAGGTGGGTGAATAATCTGAACGCGGACAATTTTATCTCTTTTAGCGATGATGAGATACCACCAAATGGTAGAGGCTCAGTGAAAGCACTGCATATTACGACTCGCTGCAAGGGCTACATAATACTGAACGTGCTCCTCGATAATGGGTCGGCACTCAACGTCATGCCTTTGGCCACGCTTTCCAGAATTTCGATGGATCTGTCCTATTTAAGGCCCTGTCATTCCACGGTAAGGGCATTCGATGGGACAAGGCGTGAAGTCATGAGAAAGATTGAGATCCCTCTGGAAGTGGGCCCTTACATATACGATGTTGAATTTTAAGTCATGGACATTACACCATCATACAATTGTCTCTTGGAAAGACCTTGGATCCATTCTGCTGGAGCAGTTCCGTCCTCTTTCCATCAAAAAGTGAAATTCATCATTGATGGCTGTTTGGTCACAGTCGAGGGCGAAGAAGACATTGTCGCATCTATCTCTGCCGATGCGCCGTACCTGGAAGTAAGTAAAGATGCAATAGAATGTTTTTTTTGATCCTTTGAGTTTGTCAATGCCACTTTTGTCGCTGAAGGAAACACAATTTCGGTGCCAAAACTGTCAAGAAATACTGGAATGGGAATCAAGCTAACTGTAGGAAGGGGAGCTCGAGCGAGAAAAGGTTTAGGGAAATATCAGCAAGGGATAGTCAGGGCTTTAAAGCCAGTACATCACAAAGCTTGATACGGTTTAGGATTCCAACCAGATGTACGTCAAAGAAGAAAACAGTGGAAGAAGGATTACGAGAGAAGGATTGCAAGAGCCTTAGGCCGAGAATTAGAGTGAGAGCCCATAACGTACCCTCCTTTGTCAAAAACATTTATATCTGCAGGGATGATATACCCTGGGCAAGATAATCCACAAAGCACGCTGTTATTAATTGAAAGGGGTCTTCAGAATGTCAGTATAAATGTTATTGACAAAGGGGCTGATGCAAGTAAAGACGTCTCAAGGATACGCCTTTGTCCCCCGGGTTTCATGTTAAACAATTGGACTGCCGAGGACCTTCTTGTAGTTTATAAGTCTTCAGAGTAATGCTCAAACGTTAACCCTCTATTGTGTCCTTAGATATAATAGAATTCTTTTGTAAGAGCTTGCATTCGCTCTTTATCATTCAAATGAATATCAATGAAGATGCATTTTGTCACGATCTTTCGCATTATCACTAATTTCATAATCATTTTCTCATTTCATAGCCTCATTACATTTGTCTCATGCCATGCCATAACATTTTGTTTATTGGTCCCAATACTTTGATGCTCCTCTATAGTTTTCTTTTCAATTCAACTTTCAGGTGCTCAGATATCGACAGCATGAACAAGCCCGTTACGAGTCCTGAAATCGATTTTGAGAAGGCTGTTTGTTTAGGAGAATTCGAAGCTAAAGAAAATGCTGAAGACTATGTCTCATCTCCTGACTTGCTAAGAATGGTGGAACAAGAGGATAAACAGATTTTGCCTCATCAAGAATCTGTTGAAGCAATAAATTTGGGAACTGAAGAAAGGAAGCAAGAAGTGAAGATTGGGACCTCTATTTCATGTGGCACTAGGCATAATTTGATTGCTTTGCTCCGTGAGTACAAAGATGTATTCGCATGGTCATATCAGGACATGCCAGGATTGGAAGAAGATGTAGTGGTCCATAAGCTCCCGTTAAAGCCAGAATGCAAACTCATTCAACAAAAGCTAAGACGGATGAGACTTGAGATATTGTTGAAAATAAAAGAGGAAGTCAAGAACTAATTTGATGCTGGCTTCCTACAAGCCTCCAAATATCCAGAATGGGTAGCTAACATAGTTCCGGTACCAAAGAAAGACGACAAAGTAAAAATGTGCGTGGATTATCGTGACCTGAATCGAGAAAGTCCTAAAGATAATTTTCCCTTACCACACATTGATACGTTGGTGGATAACACAGCAAAACATTTATTGTTTTCTTTCATGGATGGATTCTCGGGGTATAATCAGATCAAGATGGCCCCTGAGGATATGGAGAAAACTACCTTCGTAACAATGTAGGAGCATTCGCACTACAAGGTGATGCCATTTGGGTTAAAGAATGTCAGGGGCAACATATCAGAGGGCTATGGTGACGTTATTCTATGACATGATGCATAAAGAAATAGAGGTCTACGTCGACGATATGATTGCTAAATCCCGAGGGGAAGAAGAGCATGTAGTGAATCTCAGGAAGTTGTTTGGAAGGCTGAGAAAGTTTCAGCTAAAGCTTAATCCAGCCAAATGTACGTTTGGGGCTACCTCGGGGAAGTTGCTAGGCTTTATTGTTAGTGAAAGAGGTATCGAGGTTGATCCAGATAAAATAAAAGCCATTCAAGAGTTACCACCTCCGCGCACGTAAAAGGAAGTCAGAGGATTTTTAGGGAGGTTAAACTATATCGCCCGATTCATCGCTCAACTTACCAACCAATGCGACCCAATCTTTCGGCTTCTTCGAAAACATAACCCGGGAGAATGAAAATTCAATGGGTTGCGTACTGGGGCAACACGACGAGTCAGGAAAGAAAAAAAAGGCGATCTACTACCTCAGTAAAAAGTTCACTGAATATGAGGCAAAGTATTCGTCCATTGAAAAATACTGTTGCGCCCTGGTTTGGGTAGCTCGGAGACTTAGGCAATATATGTTGTATCATACGACATGGTTAATTTTAAAGCTGGACCTAATAAAGTACATGATGGAATCACCTGCACTCTCAGGAAGAATGGCACGATGGCAGCTCCTACTATCAGAATAAGACATTGTCTATGAGAGCCAAAAGTTGATAAAAGGGAGTGCAATAGCTAATTTCTTAGCAACTCGAACAACGGAGGAATACGAGCCATTAAGGTTTGATTTCCCAGATGAAGACTTGATGTGCATTACGGGAAAAGAATGTGAGTCCTCCAAAGAGAAGTTATGGAAGATGAGTTTTAATGGTGCATCGAATACATTGGGGTATGGAATTGGAGCAGTCTTAGTATCACCAGAAGGGAACCATTATCCGTTTACTGCTAGGCTGAATTTCTTCTGTACCAATAACATAGCGGAATATGAGGCCTGTATCATGGGACTTCGTGCAGCTATTGAACGAAACATCAAAATCTTAGAGGTGTACGGGGACTCAGAGTTGGTGATATACCAAATCCGTGGAGATTGGGAAGTGAGGGATTCGAAATTAGTCAAATACAGTGATCTAGTGGCAGGTCTGATTAAATAATTCAAAGAAATAACTTTTAATTACTTCCCACGAGAAGAAAACCAATTGGCCGATGCCCTGGCCACTTTGGCTTCAATGTTCAAAGCAAACAGAGAAACAGAAATAATGCCTCTTCAAATGAGCATATATGAAATCCTCGCACATTGTTTCAAAGATTAAGAAAGAGCCGATGGATGTGCCATGGTTCCATGATATCTTAGAATACATCAAGAATCAAAGGTATCTCGAACAAGCAAATGAGAATGAAAAAAGAACAATCAGAAGAATGGCAGCGGGATTTGTTCTTGATGGGGATATCCTATACAAAAGAGGAAAAGATCAAGTGCTCTTGAGATGCGTGGATGATGTTGAAGCTAGAAAAATACTTAAAGATGTCCATGAACGAATTTGTGGGACACATGCCAATGGTTTCACTATGGCCAGGAAGATTATGAGACTCGGTTATTACTGGCTGACGATGGAAAGTGACTGCATTAGTTTTGCACGGAAATACCACAAATGTCAAATTTATGGTGATAAAATTCATGTAGCCCCTTCGCCCCTTCATGTCATGACTTCTCCATGGCCCTTTTCTATGTGGGGTATGGATGTTATAGGGCCAATTTCCCCAAAAGCTTCTAATAGACACCGATTCATTTTTGTGGTCATTGATTACTTCACAAAATGGATAGAAGCCACTTCGTTTGCCAATGTGACAAAGACTGTAGTTTGTAGGTTTTTGAAAAAGGAAATCATTTGTCGATATGGTTTGCTTGAAAGAATCATTTCAGATAACGCCATGGATCTGAACAACAAGATGATGAAGGAAGTGTGTGAACAATTTCAAATAAAGCATCATAACTCATCACCCTATCGCCCAAAAATGAATGGAGCGGTTGAAGCGGCCAACAAGAATATTAAGAAGATTATTGGGAAAATGACCGAGACATATAAAGACTGGCACGAGAAGCTACCGTTTGCTTTGTATGCATATCGCACATCTATGCGAACATCTACGGGAGCAACTCCTTTCTCTTTGATCTATGGAATGGAAGCTGTGCTACCTATCGAAGTTGAGATCCCCTCTCTACGAGTCTTAATAGAGTCTAAACTAGAAGAAGCAGAGTGGGTTCAAGCTTGATATGACCAGCTAAATCTTATCGAAGAAAAATGTTTGAAGGTAATTTGTCATGGACAGATATACCAGAAGAGAATGATGGCGGCCCATGACAAGAAAATACGGCCAAGAGAATTCCATAAAGGAGAACTCGTGCTGAGAAAGATTCTCCCAATACAAAAAGACCTATGAGGAAAATGGGCACCAAATTGGGAAGGACCATACGTCGTGAAGAAGGCATTCTCAGGTGGAGCTTTGATTCTCACCGAGATGGATGGGAAGAAGTTACTGAATCCAGTGAACTCAGATGCTGTGAAGAAATATTATGCTTGAAGAAAAAGAAAATCAAGATGAAAACCTGAAAGGGCATCTTAAAAAAAAAAAAGCATCAAGGTGAAAACCCGAAAAGGGCGTCTTGATTAACACAAAAGATTAGGATGAAAACCCGAAAGGGCATTCTAATGAAGTAAACCTGGGCTTAAAGAGAAAGGCAATTTGAACGGTCGGTCAGATGGCAAGGCTATAATATTTGAAACATTTTCAGCAGCTTGAAATCTTCTACGCAAGAAGCCATGCTCGAAAAGATTCTTGATTGAGAAACGTGGAAGAGTTCATGTGTTGAATATCTAGAGCATTTGTATCCGTTGAATGCGATCCCCTTCCTCTTTATGATACCTTTTACTATTCTTGGTTAACTTTCTTTGTTTGTTACCTCTGAAATAAATGAATGTGAGGTATCCTTTTTGTCCCTACCTGACCATTTTCATGCATCTCATTATGTGGTTTATTTACATGATAAATAGTGAAATGACATACTCTAAACAAAAGAAATGTTAAGCATTACCTGGATGAAAATTTGACAAATACAAGAGCCTCAAAGCAAGGACAAAGTTCAGCCAGTGGCAAAAGAGTGATGTTTGAGAAACGTTGATTACTCGTGAAGCTTGAGGACGGGTACAGAGCCTAAAGAGAAAGTCAAGAGCCGAACTAATAAATGCAGATCATCACAAAAATTGTGATGAAAAAGGACAAGCGACAAACATGTCTAAGGTGCATAGCATGATCATGTAGGCATATAAGCATTTAAGACCAACATGTGCATATCATGATAACATCATACATGACATATACAGGTACTCCAGTAGAGCAAGAGGATGTGATGATAGCTATATTGAATCAAAGGAAAAGACACCTGAGTTTAACAGGTTTTGGTATTTTGATGTTTTTATTTCTGTTTTCAAAATTCAACTCATATTGCGAGAAGTGAGTTGAGCCTCAGAATACGCTGAAGTATTTTCAATTTCTGTTTTCAGAAATCAACTCATATTGTGAGAAGTGAGTTGAGCCTCAAGACACGTTGAGGTATTTTCAGTTTATGTTTCAAAAATCAACTCATATTGCGAGAGGTGAGTTGAGCCTCGGGGCACGCTGAGGTATTTTCAAATTCTATTTTTCAAAAAACAACTCATATTGCGAGAGGTGAGTTGAGCCTCGGGTCACATGACGAGGTATTTTCAAAACCTACTTTTCAAATTAAGTTTCAAAAAGACCAACTCATATTGCGAGAGGTGAGTTGAGCCTTGGCTCACATGCTGAGCTATTTTCAATTTATGTTTTTAATATCTGTTTAAAGAGTCAATTCAATTGCGAGAAATGAGTTGAGCTCAAGATCACATGCCGAGTAAAGAATAAAGATTGGAGTTGATTGAAGACACCAGATTTTGTCTCCCTGAAGTTGCAGTGGAGCTGATCGAGGATATTAGATCTTGCCTTTCTAAAGTTACAGAAGAGAAGACCATAAACCTTATCTGACTGAAGCAATAGAGGAGCAGATTGAAGCTGTAGATCTTATCTTTTTGAAGTTACAGTGGAGCAGTTCAAAACTACAAATCTTATATCCTTGAAGTTACATTGGAGTAGATTGAAGCTACAAGGCATATATCAGAAGATGCAATGGATTGAACCAAAGCTACAAGATAAGGTGGACTGAAAGGAGACTACCTGAACAAGAGGAGCACCAAAGAAGTCAAGACTCGGCGAGACAGGGCAAAATTGGCCTTTCTTTGTGTCTTTGCTCTATTCCCGTTACACGACAATAAGCAAAGAGGGGCAGCTGTTATAGGCCAATTTTGGGCCGTTTATAAATTACTCGGGCCCAAATACTTTACAACATAAACCCACTAACCCCCTAAAACCCAAATACAACCCAACAACCCACTAACCCACTAAAACCATTTACATTAAACCCATTTACAACTAAAGACCCACTAGCCCAACTAAACCCAAGCCCATTTCCAACATTTTCAGAAAACACAAAACAACCCTAACCCCTATCTCCTTTCAGCGCCGAACCACCTGCCCACTTGCCTCTGTCAGTCTCTGCCACCACCACATCCACCACCTGCTCCACTTACAAAATCAAACAGAGCACGCAAGCAGCAAAATACAGAGAAACAGATTTGTACAAAGGATATAAAAGGAGCCATCAAAAACAAATGTAAAAAAGGGGGGATAGTGATATCTTCTTAGCAAAAATACAAAATTCCTTATCAATAAAAAACATATTCACTATTAACTCAAAGAAATTGCAGCAAAATACATCAAAAAACCGCATCAAAGGTCTATTTACTTTTCTTTATTTTTTTGTTTTTTTCGAGTTTTCATATATAATTTCTATTCTAATAAGAGCAATACATATATATATTAGATAAATACCAAAAAAGAAAAAAATAGAAATTTTTTACCTTTCCGGCGCCGGCGATGGTCAGATGACCGGACGGTGATCGGCCTATGGCCAGATTTCCTCCCCCTCCCCCTCTCCCTCTTCTCTTTTTTTTCTTTCCACCGGTTCCAAATGAAATTTTTAAATTTTTTTTGTCTTTTATAGGGACCAAAACGGTGCGTTTTGGTCCCCCCCAGTTTTAATGAAAAACGACGTCGTTTTGGCCCCGGGTCGGGTCGATCCGACCTGCTCCGATCAGGATCCGCGTGTTTTTTAAGTGGAAGGGCTATTTGCGCATTTAGCCCTTCCGCTTTTTCATGCATTTGCAATCAAGTTATCTTTTATTTATAAATTGGCCTTGAAATTTAATCTGATTTGTAAATTAATCCCTCTTACTGCGCAGCGTTTTGAAAAATTTAAAATATTGCGCTTCTGATCCCCTTTGTTTTGCGCGTGTTCAAAAAAGTCCTTCTCTGTTGTTTTTATTTTAGAATCTATCCCGTGCTTTATATTTTGTTTTCGATTTAGTCCTTTTTTATTATTTTGATACTTTAATAATTAATTTCATCATTCTGTTTTTTTATATTTATTATTATTATATTATTACTATTATTCTTATCATTATTAGTATATTTCTACTATAATTAACATTATTTTAGTTTCAATTAATATTCACACATATATATATATATATACACACTTTTATATATTTATAGTTGTTTTTTTTTAATATTACTCTTATTCATAATATATATATATATTATGTATACGAATTTTTATACTATGTTAAGTATATATATTTTTATGTATATATATATTTTTCAATATTGTTGTTTAAATTATTTATATGTCATCTTATGTATATATTTTCAATGTTATTAGTCATATTTTATATACTATTTCCATGTATATATATTATCTTATATATGTTCTTAAATACTATGTTATATGTATATATTTTAATACCATATTAGTTATGTTTTTGTACTATCTTATGTGTACATCTTAAAAACTACATCATGCATGTATTTTAAAACACCTTATTTTTATATATATCGTGTACATTTTCTAATATTTTGCCACATATGCGTATATACATCTTTATTGTATTATGTACATGTTATTATTATATCTATTTTACCCTATTATATCTATTATTAATATTGGTTTATTCTATTATACAGGCATATATATACTTTCTATATAGCATTATTTTCATATATCCTCATAGTTATTATTTTATTCTAATTCTATTATGTAATCATTTTAAAATATATGTATATATTTATTATTGATGTATATAATTTTTTTTTATGTTATTAGTATTTGTAATGTACCTAGTATATATTCATTTTATATATTATATAAGTATACATTATGCATGTATTTTAGTATTACTATGTATACACTTTCCACTCTTATCTTTACATATACTTTAATATGCATATATATCTAGCACTATTAATATTTTAATATTAAGCTTATATCACTTTATTTCTTATATGTTTATATATATATATATATATATATATATATATATATATATGTTTGTTCTTATTTCGCGTTTAACAATATTGTTATCGTTATATACGCTACTCTTGCTTTAATATTATTATCGTAGTTATTATTTGCTTTGATGTATTTCTAACTCTTATTTTTTGTTCCCCGCCCACTTTATATCATTTCACTGTTCACCGTTTCAAAAATGTTTATTCACATTTTTACTTATTTCAATAATTAATGCAACGTGCCGGTTTAACATTAAGTCATCGATTTCATCGCTATGTTGGGTGAACATCAATTGACTCGTGTTAAAATGGTATGTCCTCAAAAACATAAAAATTAAAAGTTCTCGTGTTTTGGTCGGATCACGATTAAAATTTAAATTGAACTCGTATTTTTGAGAATTAAGACAATGCGTGTTTTGCAAGATACCAATTTTGGGCGTCGCGAGGGTGCTAATACCTTCCTCGCGCGTAACTGACTCCCGAACCCTAATTTTTCTCTGGCTTTTGATGTAGACCTAAACTCGGCCTTCTTTTTTGTTTTTAAAAAAATAAATCTAATAAGTGTCCGATCACACCTAGGAAAAAGGATCGGTGGCGACTCCCTCTTTATTTTAAAATCAAACTTTTTTACTAAATCGCCACAATTAGCGACCAAGCTAAAAATTTTACGTCGCTACAATTATTTATTTTAAGATTTAGTTGAAAGAATAGTGAGAGTCATAAATTTGTGGAATTTGTTCTATGCCAATTTATGAATAAAAATTGGATTGTTTCATTAAAAAGATTATTTGATTGTCATCTTTTATCATCAAAGATCTAGAGAATTATTTTGACGAGATTGTCAATTTAAATATAATCTCATTTTCTTTTTATATTTTAATCGTTTCAATCATAGGATATAATTCTGCAGTATCTTATAACGTTCTAATATTACAAATCATAGATGACATCTAGCAATGCATCAGTACTACTCAATTTGAAGGAAGTCATGGTCTGACATAACCTTTATATGATAATATTATCGTATAGGATATCCCTTTATTCATGATATCTGAATTGAACACAAGTCATGAAACAATTACAATTGTATAGTCCATCTTTTATTTCTTGAATCCTAAGTAGACTGATATAAATAAATGAGTCTGATATCTCATATCAACTCATTTGAGTACGACTATGTATTTTTAGTCTCACTCAATTAAAGGGCTCAAGATATTGCTTCCATTACGTAGGAGTGACAATTATTATCTTGATCATTCACTTATCACAACATAGTTTGTGTTATACTCAACAACAATTTTTATAACACTACCCGTTACAGAAGATGTTTGACTATATCAAAATATACAACTCCCTATGTTGTAACTATAGTGACCTTAAGATTAAGGATCATAAACACCATTATTACTAAGAGAATTGCTATGACTATTACACAACAATTCAAGAAACATTCTCATGGTGGGTTAGCTTTGTATACTATTCTTCTAACATGTATCCATGCATTGACTTAATATCTCATATCCATGACAATATATTGTCATCAATCAACCACATATTAGTCTTAATGCATTATTATTGTTCAAGACCCCAATAATACTCGACTAAAGGCATTTAAGAATAATTATATTATTCTCAAGTCATTATTATTAATCAGGTTATTTAATATGAGAATGAAAATAATAATTACTATATCTTCATTAATAAAATAGGTAAACAATTTCATGATTAATTTTTGGGCAAACTCCAATAACTTCATGGAAAGTAAAAAGAATAATCTTTTTAACGACCAATAAAAAGTATTAATTTCTAAGTTTAGATACTAATTAGGAAAAAAAAATTTAAGTACTAAATATAAGTTGCCAAATTCAAGTAGGTTGCTTGGATTTAGAGCTTCTTGAAAATCTTTTTCTTGGATTATTAAGAAAAAAACTCGGAATTATTTTCCTTGAGGGTTCTAATGCTAGAATATTAGTAATTGAAATCTTATTTTTTTTTTGAAGTAATTGAAAAATTAAATGTATGTAGAAAATTTAAGGGTTAATTGATAAATTAAAAATTAAGTGTTCAAAATTTAAGTATTGAATTTAAGTTATAAAATTTTTCAATATATTTCTTAAAACTATTTACGGAATATAATTAGATTGTTTGATAAATATAGATTTTAAATTATAAAAAAATATATTTTACCTTTTATCCTTATTTTTTAAACATTTCACTTATTTTAAACAAAAAATCAAATTCTAAACTTAAAAATCTTTTATAGGATAATATAATATTAAAATAAAAAATTAATTAATTAAAAATATTCTCCATTAAGTGATAAGTAGCTCTTATCTACTTTTTTTTTTTCACACTTTTTATAGAAAAAATTCTATCGAATTGTTTTAATTTGTATTATAAAACATGTGCAAAATATTAAATCATTTAAAATATAAAATTTTAATGAATTTAAATTTTTAATGGTTTATCAAATTAGGCTTTAGTGAAGAAAAACAGAAAGGAGAAAGCAAGAAAGGGATGAAGAAATTCTTGCAAAAGGGACAGATATGGAGATGAGTTTACTTTTTATTAAGACAATGTTTGATAACTAATTTAAAAAATTAAATTAGCTAGTAAATAAGGTAAAAAATTGTTTTCAATAAAAAAAAACATATTTAGTAACTATTTTATTATAATAGAAAAAATGAGAAATAAATTAACAATTTTTACGTTCATATTTATTTGGAAGAGGCTACCGAATTTAATATATGAAAAATATTAAAAAAGAATATTTTTACGCTTATACGGGTTTGAATTAGGGTCAATTAATTTAAAGTTAAAAAAATTATGTTTTCATTATTTTCACTTTTACAAAACATTTTTAGTGAAAACAATGAAAATAATTTTTTTATTATTTTTTAATTTCCACACATTTTCATTTTTTTTAAAATCATTTAAATTTTTTTTTCACCATACATATTTTCTTCAATGTTTTTCATTTTCCAAGAAAATGAAAATGAAAATGGCCTCTGTTTCCTAAAACCAAATGAAACCTAAATTTTTAGTGATTTAATTTTTTTAAGCACGTTTGATAATCTATAATATAAAGCAAATTTCAATGAAAAAGTATAGAAAATGATAAGTAGATAAAGAGCTACTTATCACTTAAAGTACAATTTTTTAATTTTTATTTTATTTCATTTCTTTTAACATTATCCTTTAAATACTTTACCCTTAAAATTTTAAAAATTACTTTTATCAAACAGTCTAATCATATTCTATATTTAATTTTAAGAAATATATCAAATAAATTTTATAACTTAAATTCCCTACTTCACTTTATTTCTTATGATTTTTCAATTTACTCAATAACATTTAAGCAATTTTTGGGGATTAATTTTGGTGAGACTAAGTAACAAACCCACAAAATTGATTTAATAGGAATTCAAACAGAAAATGAGATGGGCATGACGTGGATGATGGTTCAATTGGGGAAGTGATGCGTGGTTCAAGATTGAATGGAGTTTATTTATTTATTTATGGGGTAGTTAAAAAGTTTTAGTAATAGAAATGTAATTCATTAATCTTTCTCTACCAAAACTAGAGACCTTTGCCATACATATAGTTCTAATTACAACAGATAGTGAAACTACCCTGTAACTAAATTTACAATCACTTATAACTAATTCTAGTTATTCTAATATTCCTCCTCTAGGCTCACAAAAAAAAATCATCAATTACTATTACATTCATTTTGTCACGACAATGAGAAAATGCTCATGCAGTCAATGACTTGGTAAGTACATTAGTTATCTAATCACTGTTAGGTACATAATTCACTTGAAGCTGACCACTAAGCACCTTATCATGAACAAAATGTAAATCAAGCTCAACATGCTTGAGTTGAGCATGCAACACTGGATTGGCAGCCAAAGGCACAATCTTGGAATTGTCACAACAAATTATTGGTACACCTTTAAGTTTTACTCTGATTTCATCAAGCAACGAGTGAAACCAAGTCAACTTGGATGTAGCATTCGCAATACTTATATATTTAGCTTTAGACGTTGACTAAGACACCACACTCTACTTCTTGGAAGCCCAACCAATGAGATTATCCCTAAGATACAAACAAAAACTTGAGGTTGACTGATGATCTTCAAGCGAACTAGCCCAGTCAGAATCGGAAAAACCTGCCAAGGACACACTCGAAGGCTGAAACACCAATCTATGAGTAACTGTACCTTGGATATACCTCAGAATCCGTTTGACAGCTGCCCAATGCCCATTATGAGGTTGATGCATGTACTGGCTAACTTTATTATTAGCAAATGTTATGTTTGGCCTAGTTAAGCACAAATATTGGAAACTACCCACAATTTGTCTATAGAAAGTACCATCCCCAAGTGGGGAACTAGCCACAGCAATCAAACTAGGAGAACTTACTATTGGGATGTTTACCGGCTTGGCAGTTGCCGTGTTGGCATGCTCCAATAGTTCGCGAGCATACTTTTCCTAAGATACATGAATGTACTCATCATGATGATAAATTTCAAGGTTAACAAAATAACTTAACTTGCCTAAGTCCTTCAACAAAAACTTCTCATTAAGACACCGAATCACCTTCTCAAGTTTAGAACAATTATCACCAGTTACTATTATATCATCAACATACACAAGCATAAACACATAACCTGATACAACCTACTTGAAAAACAATGATGGGTCAGCTTTTGAAGATTGAAATTTCAACTGTTGAACAAGAAAATACCATAACTTCTCAAACCATGCTCTCGATGCATACTTAAGACCATACAAAGTTTTGTTCAACCGACATGCAAGTGGATTTCCATCAGCGTCACACACCTCAAACCTAAGAGGTTGTTTCATGTAAATAACTTCAACCAAGTCACCATTCAAGAACGCATTGTTCACATCAACTTGACACAACTTCCACTTTCTTGACATGACTAAAGCAAAGATTGTTATGATGGTATTAGCTTTGACCACTAGGCTGAAAGTCTCATGGTAATCTAACCCAGGAGCTTGTAAAATCCCTTGAGCAACGAGGCGAGCTATGTTACGAGCAACACCCCCATTGAAGTTCTTAATTTTGAATAACCATTTGCAGCCCACAAGTGATCTATCAGCTGGTGGGGAGACTAAATCCAAGGTATTATTTTTGACTAGTGCCTATAACTTATTATAAACAACATTCTTTTAGGACGAAATGGACATGGCCTTATGAATGTCTTTCGGCTCAACCGAATTTATTGTGAAAGTGTAAGTTTTTGGCTTGTAAAGACCTATTTTGCTTCGAGTTATCATAGGATGACTGATGGCCACTAAACTAACTATAATTACGACAAAGGCAAACACACCTATCGAACAATAGTATAGCTATAGTGAATAGGGAATATCGTATCCACGAGGACTAAAAGTACTAGTAATTACCATTTTTCTATTATTTAGCCTATACATTGAAGTGATTTTTTTTAATCTAATTTAACTACGAACGCAACAGATAATGAAATGAGAAAAATAATTGAAGGCAAGCAATGAGAAAGATAAAGCAATGAGAAAGATAATACCAAGGAAAGAATCCACATAGACTTCACATATTATTTTGAATCTGAATTAAACAATTTATTCACTTGTGTCTTGATCCGTAGAAATCCCTAAATTATGTTAATATCTCTTTCGAGAGTAAGAACAACTGACTCTAGGTTGATTAATTGAAATCTCTTTCTAATTAAAACCCCTATCATCACATTAACTCGATCTATAGATTCGCCTATTAGATTTGACTCTAATCCGGTAGATTTATGTCGTTCTATTTCTAGGATTCCATGCAACATCACTCAATTATGCTAGATCTACTCTTAAACATGGACTTTTGCTCCACTGAAAAAAGTACATTAAACATGAATTAATATCCCAAAAATATTAAAACACAAAATAAGCATACATAATTGAGAACAAGAATCAAGAATTTATCATGTAAATCAGAAATCAAATAATAAGATTTATCATAGATTTCATTTTCCCTGGGTATCTAGGGAATTTAGTTCATAATCTGGAATGGAAACATCTCAAAGTTAGGATAACAACAAGACATAAAGAAACTCAATAAAACTTCGAAGGAAATTAGATGGAGATCTTCAATCTTGAAGGAGATCCGCTTTTGAGTTGATTCTGATGGCGTTCTTCGAGTCTTTTCTTTAATCTTCACTGAACACCCCATTCGGTTTCTTCTAATATGTATTTATAGACTTTAGAATGCTCAGAAAGCCTAAAAATTGAGGTTTTCGCATATTTGGGAAGCAAGGTACGGTATCAACATGGGCTGGCACATGGGCGTGTGGCTAGCCCGTGTGGCTCACACAGGCTTGTGGCTAGCCCGTGTGGCTCACACGGGCTTGTGGATCTTGGAACAGCTCTATTTGTCCGATTTTGGCTCATTTTTCGCTCCTTTCGCTCCCAAATGCTCTCCTAAGTATAGAAACATGAATTTAAAGTATTAGGAGCATCAAATTCACTAATTTACGTAATTAATCATCCAAAATTACATCAAGAATGAGATTAAAAATATGTTATTTTTATGACTTATCAACGACAGTTACTTCTAAACCATAAAAGTAACACTTTCTAATCCCATACTTAGCATACTTTTGGATGATTTATCATATAATTTAGTTAATTAGATGCTCTTAATCCCTTAATTTCATGTTTTATACTCAGAAGAGAAAAGGGGAACAAAATAAGCAAAAAACAGGCCAAAAACGGACAAAATGGGCTGATTGAAGGACCCACAGGACCAAGACAAATTCCATAAGGGTGGAGCACATGCCCTTGTGAGCCACACGGGCTGGCCACACGCCCATGTGGTAGCCCATGTCGATATCGCTCCAGGTTTTTTAAATACGTGGAAAAAGCCAATTTTTAGGGTTTCTAAGCCGTCTAAAGTCTATAAATACATACTAG
The DNA here is from genome assembly GCA_025698475.1 of Gossypium anomalum. Lineage (NCBI taxonomy): Eukaryota > Viridiplantae > Streptophyta > Magnoliopsida > Malvales > Malvaceae > Gossypium > Gossypium anomalum. Next base: position 10,666,662 of record CM046961.1, read on the forward strand.
AGGAAGACCTAAGGGGGACACAGAGTGGAAGGCAGAGAATACTCGAAGACAGCCATTGGAATAAGCTCGGAAGCTGGATTTACTTCAAGACTGAAGACCTCCATTCAATTTCTATCGAAGTTTTTGGGTTTCTTTATGTTTTGTTATTTTCCCAATTTTGAGATGTTTTCCCCATCGTTATTAACTAAATTCCCTAAATACCTAGGGAAGATGAAACCTAAGATGAATCTTATTATATTTTGGATTATATGATAAATACTTGTTCTTATTCTTAATTATGAGTTTTAATTCTTACTTTAATATTTCAGTATATTAATTCAGGTTTTGATGTGCTTATTCAGTGAAGCAAAAGTCCCTGTTTAAGAGTAGATCTTTCATAATTAAGCGGATTTAATTGCAATCCTAGAGATAGGATGACATAAATCTACCGGATTAGAGTCAAATCTAATAAGGGAATCTATAGATCAAGTTAATACGACAGTAGGGGTTTTAATTAAAAAGAGATTTCAATTAATCAACCTAGAGTCAGTTGTTTTTAGTCTCGAGAGAGATATTAACATAAGCTAGGGATTTCTATAGATTAAGTCAATTGAATAAATCGTCAAATTCAGAAGTAATAAGTGAAGTCTAGGTGGATTCTTCCTTGGGTATTGTCTTCTCCATCGGTTTTCCAAAAGTATTTTCCAACTTTTATCTCTGTCGTGTTCTTAGTTAATTAGATAGTTAATATTAGTTTAAAAATATCCCTTTAATTCTTAGGCTAGATAATAAAAAGATAGTAATTACTAGTACTTTTAGTCCTTGTGGATATGATACTCTGGACTCACCATGACTATACTACCCTTCAATAAGTGCACTTGCCTTAGTCGTGATCGTAGTTTAGTTTAGTGGTTCATAAAACGATCATCAAGTTTTTGGCGCTATTGCCGGAGACTAAGATATTAGGAACGCTTAATTTTTTTTAATTTAGCCATTTTTATTTTTATTTTTATTTTTACTAATTTTTCTTTTATTTGCTTCTGGCAGGTTTTTATAGTTTATGACTAGAAGAAACCTGTTAGGACCTCTACTTTTCGACAGTGAAATTGAAAGCACAGCTCGCAGAAATCGTAGAGAAATAAGGCGAAGTCTACAGTATATAGAGGAAGAGCACGAGGACGATACCAATACTACCGAGGAGATGGCTGAAAATCAAAATAATCCGCTACCTCCTATAGTTGCCGTGAATTTGGTAAATCATAATCATGCTCTTTGTACTATGTATGACTATGTTAAGCCTAATTTAGCGGGGATTGAATCAATTATTGTTAGACCTACAATTGCTGCAAATAATTTTGAACTAAAACCTAACACTATACAAATGATTCAACAATTTGTTCAGTTTGATGGTTTACAGAATAAATACCCAAATACTCATTTGGCCAACTTCTTGGAGTTTTGTGATACTTTTAAAATAAATGGCATTTCTGATGATGCCATTCACCTTCGGTTATTTCCCTTTTCATTAAGGAATAAAGCTAAACAGTGGTTGAACTCATTACCACGAGGTTCCATCACTACTTGGGAACAAATGACCGAAAAGTTTTTATTAAAGTATTTTCCACCGGTTAAAACGACAAAGTTGAGGAATGATATCTCTTCTTTTGTGCAGATGGATTTAGAAACACTATATGATACATGGGAGAGATACAATGATTTATTGAGAAGGTGCCCTCACCATTGGTTACCTTTATGGCTACAGGTTCAAACTTTCCACAATAGTTTGAATCCCTCAAGTAGACAGATGATCGATGCAGCAGCCGATGGAACCATAAATAATAAAACACCTAAGGATGCTTATGAGTTCATTGAGGAAATGTCACTGAACAATTATCAGTGGCAAGTCATGAGGATAAAGCCGACAAAAGCAGCTAGAGTTTTTAAAGTGGACTCGGTTACAATGCTGTCCAATCAGGTAGAACTTTTGAATAAGAAGATTGATGGTTTATTTGGATCCACTCAGGTACATCCAGTAATGCAGTTCGATACAAATAGAGGTGGAACAAGTAATCCAGATTTCATACCTTACAGTTCCAGCATGGAAAATGAACAGATGAATTATATAGGTAATAATCCTCGACCTCAAAATAATCCTTACAGTAATACATACAACGCAGGTTGGAGGAGTCATCCAAATTTTTCATGGGGAGGACAAGGTAATCAGAGACCACCACCACCGCCAGGTTTTCAGCAACAACCTTATTGGCAGGAAAAAAAGCCAAACCTTGAGAAGATCTTGGAAAAATTTATCTCGGTGTCAGAAACACGTTTCCAAAACACCGAAACAACGATTAAAAATTAGCAAGCGTTGATTCAAGGTCTCGAGACTCAAATAGGTCAGCTTGCTAAGCTGATCTCAGAAAGACCACAAGGTAGCTTGCTTAGCAACACCGAAACTAACCCAAGAGAGTAGCTCCATGCAATTATAGTTCAATATGAAAAAGGGTTAGTTGAGTCCAAACCAGAACCAAGGCAAGAAACTATGGTAAGCCAAGATAAGGTGGATGAAAGCCAGAACAAACAAAAACCGGTAAGCAGAGAATACACACCTCGCGTGCCATACCCTAAAGTGATAAAGAAAGACCGCACAAACGAATAATTTGGTAAATTTTTTAACATCTTAAAAAAGTTACATATCAACTTACTGTTTATTTAAGCTCTTTCGCATATGCCCAATTCAGTGAAATTTTTAAAGGAGCTTCTAGTAAACAAACGGGAGTTAGATGATTCGTCGCATGTGGAATTAAATGCAATTTGCTCAGAAATTCCACAAAATAAACTACCCAACAAGTTAAAAGATTCATGTAGATTTACTATTCCTTATTTAATCGGTAGTTTAAATGTTGATAATGATTTAGCTGATTTAGGGGCAAGTATAAACGTCATGCCCTATAAAATGTTTAAACAACTAGGTATTGAGAAACCTAAACAAATAGAATTAGTATATAACTGGCAGATAAAACTGTTAGATTTCCTAGGGGTATTGTTGAGGACGTACTCGTTAAGATTGATAAATTCATATTCCCAGTAGACTTTGTTGTTTTAGACATGGAAGAGGACGGTGACGTTCCTTTAATTTTAGGGCGACCCTTTTTAGTGACTGCTAGAACTATTATTAATGTTGGTACAGGTGAACTGACACTTCGTGCAGGTGATGAAATGGTTACTCTTCAGGCTCATGATCCAATTGAGCTATCAAGTAATGAAGATAACCTTATTAATCCGGTTAATAAGACTAATCGTACGATTCAACCCTCTTTGCAGGGAAAACTTTTGAGGAACATAAATGAGCCACGTTTTAGTTCATTCACTAACAATGAAACCATCCATGAACGGCGAATGCTACAGATAGATGAACTAGACGAATGCCGGACTTATGACAATGAGGAGCAGAAGCAACACCATGTAGAGTCTAATGAGAGAATCAATCAATTCAAAGTTAGGGATCGAGTCTGGTTAGAAAAAGAGGACCCTCGAATTATCACTACAGAGCTTAACACAAATGGAGTGACTCCTTTCACAGTACTCAAACTCTTTCCATACGGTACAATTCATTAGCATTTGATAAACCGTAATTTTTACGTATTTATAACCCTTGCTTAACACCTTTTATGAATGATTTCTCCTTAGATTGGGTGAATTCGATGCTCCTAATGCCTTAATTTCAAGTTTTGTCATTAGGAAAGCATAGGAGAGCGAAAGGAACGAGAAACGGACCAAAAACGGAAAAAATGGACCAAAGTACGAAATCAACACAGCCTGGACCTCTTCACACGGGCAGCTCAAACGGCCGTGTCAATTTGGCAGAATTGAAGCACGACTTACACGGGTATACCACACGCTCGTGTACCTCAAACACGGCTGAAGTTATCGCACACGGGCGTGTCCCTACTGAGACCAAGTTGAGTCCAATTCGGAAAAGGCCAATTTTTAGGGTTCTAAGGCATCCCAAAGCCTATAAATACACCTCAGAAGAGGAAGAAAGGAGAGACGGAGAACAGGGAGTAGGAAATTACTTCGAAAAAGCTGATTGATCCATCTCAGAAGCCGGATTCACCATCAAGACTGAAGATTTCTCCTCAAATTCCCCTTCAAGAGTTTTGGGTTTTCTTTATGTTTTGTACTTATTATTATTCTGAGATGTTTTCTTGTTTAGTTATGAACTAAACCCCTAAATACCTAAGGGGGATGAAACCTATGACGAAACCTTGTTATTATTTCTGAATCGTATGATAAATATTTGACTTGTTCTTAATTATGTGTTCTTAATTCTTGTTTTGGTATTTCAGGATATCACTTCAAGTTACTACTCTTAGTTGGAGGAGGAATAGACCCTAACTAAGAGTAACTTTGTCATAATTAAGCGGAGTTGATTGCGCGCCTAGAGATAGGGTGACAAGATTTTGCCGGATTAAGGTGAAACCTAATAAGGGAATCCATAGATCGAGTTAATGCAACCTTAGGGTGTTAATTAGAGATAACTCTCAGTTATTCAACCTAGGGATTAGATGTATTAGTCTCGAGAGGGATAATAATATACATTAGGGATTTCTACGGAACAAGTTAAATGAATAAATCGTCCAGTTTGGAGCCAGAACAACAATTAAAAGTCTATGTGGATTTTTCCTTAGGTATTGTCTCAATCAATCGCTTTCCCCAAAAGTAATTTCCCAACTTCTATTTTATGCAAGTTCTTAGTTTAATTAATTAGTTAGATAAAACAAATCTCTTTTCTTCGGCTAGATAATAAGAAGACGGTTATTACTAGTACTTCTAGTCCTTTGGGTTCGACAATCTGGTCTTGCTAAAGCTATACTACTGTTCGATAGGTACACTTGTTTACGTCGTGATAATAGTTAGTTTCAAGAATGATTCATTATAAATTTATAAAACTTATCACGGGAAAATCACGATCAAGTTTTTAGCTCTGTTGTCGGGGACTAAGATATTAGGAACGCTCAATTTTTATTACTTTAGCCATTTATTTTCTTGCAATTTAACTTTAATTTTTATTTTACTAATTTTTTTTTCTTTTTCTCCTGGCAGGTTTTTGTAGTTTATGACTAGAAGAAACCCATCAGGACCATTGCTTTTTGACGAGAAAATGATCGTGATACCTTATAGAAACCAAATGAGAAATCAAAGCACTTATGATACACAGAGGAAGAGCAAGAGAAGGATATCTCAATTACAACCGAGGAGATGGCTGAAAATCAGGACAATCCACTACCTCCAGCCATACCCACTGAATTAGCAAATCAGAATCCTACTCCTCGTACTATGTATAATTATGCTAAACCTAATTTTACAGGAACTGAGTCAAGTATAGTTAGGCCTTCTATTGCTGCAAATAATTTTGAACTTAAACCTAACACGACTCAGATGATACAGCAATTTGTTCAATTTGATGGTTTGCAGGATGAGAACCCCAACACTCACTTGGCAAATTTCCTAGAACTGTGCGACACTTTCAAAATTAATGGTGTTTCTGATGATGCCATTCGCCTTCGGTTATTCCTTTTTTCACTGAGGAATAAAACTAAACAATGGTTGAACTCACTACCACGAGGGTCCATTACCACTTGGGAACAAATGACCGAAAAATTTTTATTAAAATATTTTACACCGGCAAAAACAACTAAGTTGCATAATGATATATCTTCTTTTGTGCAGATGGACTTAGAAACACATTACGATGCATGGGAGAGATACAAGGACCTTTTGTAAAGGTGCCCACACCATGGATTACCTCTATAGCTACAAGTTCAAACATTCTACAACGGTGTGAACCCTTCGACAAGACAAATGATTGATACAGCTGCTGGTGGGACCATCAATAACAAAACACTTGAAGTGGCTTCTGAATTTATTAAAGAGATGTCACTGAATAACTATCAGTGGCAAGTCATGAGGACTAAGCCAACAAAAACAGCAGGAGTTTATAACGTCGATTCAGTCACTATGTTGTCAAATCGGGTAGAACTTCTGAATAAGAAAATTGATGGATTACTTGGTTCTACGCAGGTACATCCAGCGATGAGGTGTGATTCAAATGGAGGAAGTGTGCTTACAGAATACCCACCATTCAATCCTACAACCGAAGGGGAACAAGTCAACTATATGGGTAACAATAATTTTAGATCTCAAAATAACCCATATAGTAATACTTATAATGCAGGTTGGAAGAACCACCCAAATTTCTCTTGGGGCGGTCAAGAAAATCAAAGGCCACAGAATCCTCAGGGTTTTCAACAGCCACCTTATCAACAGGAAAAGAAGCTGAACCTTGAGGAGATGCTATCCAAATTCATCTCGGTGTCAGAAACTCGTTTCCAGAATACCGAGACAACACTCAAAAATCAACAAGCATCAATTCAAAGACTCGAAACTCAGATAGGTCAGCTATCCAAATTAATTTCTGAACGACCACAGGGTAGCTTGCCAAGTAATACTGAACCAAACCCAAGGGAACAACTCAATGCAATTGATGCTCAAGAAAGATGCGTTGAGACTGAGCCAGAACCAAGGTAAGAAAATGTGAAAAGTAAAGGTGATGGTGAGGTAAGTCATAATAAAATAGTGAATGTAGAATACAAACCTCGTGTGCCATACCCTAATGCGATAAGGAAAGACTGCTCAGATGAATAATTCGGTAAATTCCTTAAACTTTTAAAAAAATTACATATCAACTTACCGTTTATTAAAGCTCTATCACATATGCCAAATGCAATGAAATTTTTAAGAGAATTTTTAGCAAACAAGCAAAAGTTGGACGAAGCATCGCATGTGGAGCTAAACGCAGTTTGCTCAGCTATTCTACAGAAAAAGCTACCCAACAAATTGAAAGATCTAGGGAGTTTTACAATTCCTTGCTTAATTGGTAGTTTAGACGTGAATAATGCATTAGCTGATTTAGGGGCAAGTATCAATGTCATGCCTTACAAAATGTTTAAGTGACTAGGTCTTGGGAAACCTAAACAAACTAGGATGAGCATTCAATTGGCAGATAAAACTATAAAATTTCCTAGGGGTATCATTGAATATGTACTAGTGAAAGTGGATAAATTCATATTTCTCGTTGATTTCGTTGTTTTAGACATAGAGGAGGAGACCAATACCCCTTTGATTTTAGGGAGGCCCTTTTTAGCAACGGCTAAAACAATTATTAATGTTGGCACAGGTGAACTTACACTTTGCCTGGGAAACGAAACGATCACCCTTCAAGCTCGTCATTCTAGCATCACATCGAACATGGAAGGTAATGATCCATACCATCCTACTAAAACTGATAATATGACACAATCCATTGTGCAGAAATTAAGTTTGAAAGAAGTACATGAGCCATGTTCCAACAACAATAGAGGACCCATTCATGAAGAACGAAGGCTACAGATAGAGGAGCTAGACGAATGGTGAGCACATAAATCAAAAACACTCGATAAATCGAAACTACGTCAAAATAAGCTCGATACCTCTCCAAATCAACTTAAGGTTGGAGATCAAGTCTTACTAGATGCCGCAGACCCTCACATTGTCACTCTCAACCCGAATGAAGAAACCCCTCTTACGGTACTTAATATTTTCCCATTCGATACAATAGAGGTAAGTCATCCCAAGTTCAGCATTTTTAAGGTAAACAATTCTTGGCTAAAGCTTTATTTTGATAAGAATGATAGCAGGAATAAGGAGTACGAACTCCTTAAACCACCTTGACCATTAAACGCAGAGGTAAGTCGAGCTTAGACTATAAATAAGCGCTTCTTGGGAGGCAACCCGAGCACTAATTGTACTAATTTCTTTAAATTTTAGTGTTTAACACTTGCGATGACTAACAGAGCTCTTGAAAACAGGTTTACCACAAGGACACAGCCAAGCACATGGGTGTGTGTAAGACCGTGTGGAAACAGGGCAAGATTTTTCCAAAACAGGGCAACGATAAACCGCCACGGTCGTGGGACATGGCCGTGGGCGTACCTGCCAAAACAACACGGGCGTGCGACACACCCATGCCTAACAGCCGTGGTCGAACCTGTCAAATTAACACGGGCGTGGGGCTTTTATACACGGGCGTAAGAGAAACGAACAAGGCAAAACACGGTCGTGTTAAACAACACGCCTAAGGAACACGGGCGTGTGTCGAATTTCAGACGTGCCAAAATGGGAAACACGCGAAACACACAGGCTGAAATTGGGGCACAAGGGCGTGTCCCCTGGCCGTGTGCCCCAAAATCTATTAATACCCTACACTATTCATTGTCTTCCCCACTCAAAAACCTTAACCCTAGCCGTTGCAAGTCCACACAGCCTCCACGCCACTCCCGTGTGCCGCCTCCAACTTCATTTTTTACGCTCAATCCTCTCCCCCTAGCGTTTGTTTACTCTTTTCACTTCTATTCTACCCATTTTTAATGCTTATTCTTGAAATAACTGTTATTTTTATCATAATATGTCCATTTTTTTCATTCTTTTCTACATTATTAGATTAATAGATTAATAGATTTTTTTATCATGTATTTTATGTTCATGTAAGTTGTTAGGAAAGCTTCATTCTTTTGTCATTCACATGCCATTACTATGACCATCATCATGCCCTTACAATGATAATGTCACGGAATTATGCTAACAAAAGAGATTGTGTTGGTTGTGTTTTGGTTCATATTTTGGCTAAAATTGTTAGTTCAAAAGTATGGCTTTTTAAATTCATGTACTTACTATTTTCTTCATTAATTACAGATATACAATATCGTCCTTACGAGGCACGAAAGCCGCCGTCCCCGCTTCGAAGAAAAGGAATGGAGCATCATCTTTCGCGGACCCTACTGCGAAAATCAGTTACCCTCTCCTTCAGTTTTCTAGCGGACCTCAAGAGGAACTCTTTCAGATACTACGGGCCCGACATTTAACAGTAGGCCGCTGCATCAACTGGGCTACTGTCGAACAAGTCCAGTTGGCTGACACGATCTGGGCCCTCCTTGCTACCGATTCATGGGAGTTATTTTTTGGGATCATCGAGCCAACATATTTAGAGCTGACGATGCAGCTATGTTCTACGTTTCATCTTCAAACTGTAATGACAAACTATGATGATCTCGGCACAGTCCAGTTTTGCTTAGGCGGATTAGTCCGCCAACTAAGCGTTCTCGAGTTTCGTACCGCATTGGGTCTTTATACCGAGGAGTTCAGAGAGGGAATGACTTACACGCTCTTGACAACCACATCCATCGTTCTCTCTCACGTTGTTGGGAAGCCCTCGTCTCACGTTCGACCACCTACGACCCTAGTCGTATCAAGGCATCATCCTTCTCTCCATCCCTAAGGTACCTTCACTCTATCTTATCTCACACTTTGACAGGACGGAGAGAAAGCATCGGCGTCATCACTACCCACGATGTCTATTATTTATGGTTTATGTCCAACGGGCATGTCATCGACCTCGCCTACATCATCGCCCTTGCCATACGCCACCAGACGGAGCGATATCGGAGGGGGGTTATCTCCATTAGCCCCTACGTGACTCAACTGGCGCGACACTTCGGACTCCTCAACACCGCGGCCAAAGAATCATCCTTAACCCTTATTGGCCAGATGTCTCCACAATGCATCTCGAGTATGCTGAGCATGAGGATGATCGAGAGGTGCCGAGGAACCTACCCTCCCCAATATCGACTCGCTCAATCTACCGAGGAGGAAGTTCTCAAGGACATTACTGATGATGTCCCTACCCAACACGATGACCCACCTTCCCACCCACCACCACCACCTTCTCGGCTAGTTTATGCGGCGGCTTCATACGCTGACATCTCTGAGTGCCTTAACAGATTCGAGCAACAATGTTTCCAAAGATTCGACAACGTTGATGCAAATCTACAGCAAATTTGTCATCACCTCCATATCTCATCGCCAGTCCCACCTCGCGAACCATCTAGCGATAAAGATGTTTAGAAATTTTTGCTTTTTGCTTTTTATTTTTATTTTTATGTTTTTACTTTTATTTTCATTTAAGACAACTTTTTATTTTTCTTCCATTTTATTTTTATTAGGATTTATAATATTTATCTAACAATTTTTAATCTCGGCTAATCTTTTACAAGTAAATCATCCTTCCTACTATCCCCTAAACAGTTCTTGTTTTTATCACAGTTATCAAACAACTCCAAAGCTCACAATCATTTAGGAACTTCAAACTCCAGTGGAAAAGGTTCAAAACGGTTAACATGCCCTGCTCAATAAGGAGATATAATATTCTTTTGACACAGCACTTGTGGTACCCAACCTCTACTACTACCGGAGTATCCTCCTCCACCTCCATAACTCCGAACTAGGACATTCATTCACCACTCAGGAAGTTTCAATTCTCTCCCTATCTCATGATCTTGTATTTTCTTATATATCTAACCTTGTACATTGAGGGCAGTGTACATCTTAAGTGTGGGGGGTAATTATTTCCTTATCTGAAAATACCTGAAAAATGCTTTATTCTCTTGTGAATCTCTCAAATCATGTTTAAGTTGAATTTTGATTGACTGATAATTTTGATTGATATATCTTGAATTAAAACATAGGCATTCATGCATTGATTGTAAAACTTTAAGACACTAGAAAATCAAGCATGATAAGTTGATTTTTAAGAATTTAAAATTTTAGGTTGTTTTCCCCAAATTTAGGTATTATCTTGAATTGAATCCCACAGATTTAAACATCAAAAAGCCGTAATTTTTGTGAGATTTTTGAGCCTTTTGAGCATCTATTAATTTTTTAATGCTCACTTTTATTATTGCTTTGAGTGTGCCAATATTGAATTGTTATAATAGAACTTGCCTGATTATGCATGTCAAGACCAAACTTTTTGATTTGATATATCAAGATGATAGAGGCACTTAGGATTAACCCACTCATGCCATGAAAAGCCTACCTCCACGATTAACACTTAGTAAACCCCTTTGAGCCTAACAAGCCATTCCTTGTATTTCCCTCAATATTAACCATTAACCCATTATTGTTCAAATCCCCTAAATTAATTCGATCCCTATTTTTGTCGAGAGTTGATTTGAATAAATTGCTTAACTATGTCTTGTTCTAAAATAGTAATCTATGATATTTGACTTGTTCTTAAAAAAAAAAATCTATGTATACATATCAATAGTTATCTTTTGCTTGTAAGTTTCATAGTCAAAGAAGAAAGCTTTGTTGTACACAAGTGATGATTAAATATTTTTCTAGTTAAGAAATTCTTCAAGTCAATCTCGATTCTAACCCTTTCTTTCAGCCTATGACCACACCCCCTAACCAAGCCTCGTTACAACCCTTTAAAGACCTTTGGATTGATGTATCATCTCAATTTATAGTGGTGGAGATTTGATTTTTATGCAAGCCTATGGTAAAAACTTTTCATATTGATTGATGAGTGTTAATTTCATTGTCCTTAAACACTTTGAGTGATTTGAGTGAATCTTGAGTGAGGATGTTAAACTCTGTGAGGTTCCGAATCAATGAAGACTACTTAGAGGAGGGGAGATACCTAAGTTTTTCATGATTAAAATACTCAATTTAGAATGTTTGAAACTCTAATGTTCTTTTAGTTGAATTTTCAATGTATGATTACTTATGGGATGGTTTAAGATAATATTGATAGGAATTATAAGTTGAGAAAAAGAAAATTTTAACTGTGATTTGAGGATTCTGCTTGAGGACAAGCAAATGCTTAAGTGTGGGGGTATTTGATAAACCGTAATTTATACGTATTTATAACCCATGCTTAACGCCTTTTATGAATAATTTCTCCTTAGATTGGGTGAATTCGATGCTCCTAATGCCTTAATTTCATGTTTTGTCCTTAAGAAATCATAGGAGAGCGAAAGGAACGAGAAACGGACCAAAAACAGAGAAAATGGACCAAAGCACGAAATCAACATAGCCTGGGCCTCTCCACACGGGCAGCTCACATGGCCGTGTCAATTTGGCATAATTGAAGCATGACTTACACAGGTATACCACACGCCTGAGTACCTCGAACACGGCCTGAAGTTATTGCGCACGAGCATGTCCCTGCCGAGACCAAGTTGAGTCCAATTCGGAAAAGGCCAATTTTTAGAGTTCTAAGGCATCCCAAAGCCTATAAATAGACCCCAGAAGAGGAAGAAAGGAGAGACAGAGAATAGGGAGTAAGAAATTACTTCGAGAAAGCCGATTGATCCATCTCAGAAGCCGGATTCACCTTAAGATTGAAGATTTCTCCTCAAATTCCCTTTCAGAGTTTTGAGTTTTCTTTATGTTTTGTATTTATTATTATTCTGAGATGTTTTCTTGTTTAGTTATGAACTAAACCCCTAAATACCTAAGGGGGATGAAACCTGTGACGAAACCATGTTATTATTTCTGAATCGTATGATAAATATTTGACTTGTTCTTAATTATGTGTTCTTAATTCTTGTTTTGGTATTTCAGGATATCACTTCAAGTTACTACTCTTAGTTGGAGGAGGAATAGACCCTAACTAAGAGTAACTTTGTCATACTTAATTGGAGTTGATTGGGCGCCTAGAGATAGGGTGACAAGATTTTGTTGGATTAGGGTGAAACCTAATAAGGGAATCCATAGATCGAGTTAATGCAACCTTAGGGTGTTAATTAGAGATAACTATCAGTTATTCAACCTCGGGATTAGACATTATTAGTCTCGAGAGGGATAATAATATACATTAGGGATTTCTACGGAACAAGTTAAATGAATAAATCGTCCGGTTTGGAGCCAGAATAACAAGTAAAAGTCTAGGTGGATTTTTCCTTAGGTATTGTCTCAATCAATCGCTTTCCTCAAAAGTAATTTCCCAACTTCTATTTTCTGCAAGTTCTTAGTTTAATTAATTAGTTAGCTACAACAAATCTCTTTTCTTCGGCTAGATAATAAGAAGACAGTTATTACTAGTACTTCTAGTTCTTTGGGTTCGACAATCCGGTCTTGCTAAAGCTGTACAACTGTTTGATAGGTACACTTTTCTATGTCGTGATAATAGTTAGTTTCAAGAACGATTCATTATAAATTTATAAAACTTATCACGGGAAAATCACGATCATCATTTTGGTACTTTTAAGGTAAACAGTACTCGATTCAAACATCATTTAAATAAAGGAATTGACTGCGAGAAAGAAGAGTCTCGACTCCGTGATCCATCGTGACCATGCGAGATAGAGGTAAGTCGAGCGTAGACTCTAAATAAGCGCTTCTCGGGAGGCAACCCAAACACTAACACCACTAACTAGTCTATTTTTGTCTATTTTTCATATTTAATTGCAGGTTTTGACCCACACGGCCTGGACACACAGGCGTGTCACTGGCCGAGTGCTCTAACAGGGGTTAAACAGTGTGTTACAAGGCCAAACGACATGGCCATGTGATCCACACTACCTAGACACACGGGCGTGTCTTAGGTCTTGTAGAAACATGACTTAAATTCCCCAGAAATCAACAGAGACACAGGCTAAAAAGGTGCCACACGGGCGTGCAACACGACCGTGTGGACCACATGGCCTAAATATACGGGTGTGTCCTAGGCTGTGTGAAAATCGGAGCTAAATTTTCTAATTTAAAATAAGTCAGAGAGCTCTACGGGCATGTGGGATACCATACGGACGTGGGAGAAGCAAACAACGAAGCACACGGCCAACGAAGCACAGGCCGTGTAAACCATACGGCCTGGACACATGGGCGTGTCCAAGGCCGTGTGACGCGTGGCCTGTTTATTTCCCTCGACGAACACGGGCTGGCTTTCGTGACACACGGGCGTGTGATACGACTGTGTGGCCCAACACGGACCGTTACACGACCGTCCAATTTAAAAACCCCCTCCCCTCCCCTCCCCGAACCCTAACCTTTTCTTTTATCTTCTTCCCCTAACCCTAGCCGCCTTAACATGCCACCCCTACCCCCACCATCTGGTGACGACGTAGAGTGGACCCACCTCAATACAGACTAGTCTAGTTTGACATTTAGCATGACCCAGAGGACGTCACTGATGATGTTCCTCCCTATCATGAGGACCCACCACAACCTCCACCATCGAGTCACCGACATACTTCCTCTACTGCTAGCTCCCTAGGTGTATCCTCCGAAGAGTTCGCTAGTTTCCGTCAGTACTGTACTCAGAGATTCGACAGTATTGACGCAACCTTACAGTAGATCTGTCAATATCTTCATATTGTTTCTCCAGCGCCACCGACCATTGAGTTCGATTATTTTTATGTTTATTTTGTTTTTTCTTTTCTTTTATTTCTATTTTTATCTTTATTCTTTTTTTATGTCTATTTGTTTTCCTAGTTTGAACCTTATATTAATTATTATGGTTGTTTCTTAACAAGTAGCCCTTTAATCTTCTTCAAGCATTGTGTTTATTTTCTTATCAGTTGCTCAGAATTTTGCACTACCCCTACATTTATCTACAATTTCGCATTCACTATTCTGGGATATTCATCCACCATTCAGGGCAGTTTCAATTATCCTCCTATCTTATGATATTTGTTTGTACATTGAGGACAATGTACATCTTAAGTGTGGGGAGGTTATTTAAATGATTATTTGAAAATCCCTAAATTATGCCTTGTGTTTAAATAATTTACTCATATTACTTTTAAAATGAACTCTTATTAATTTGTGATTTTCATTTATATGTTTTAGATTAAATTCATAGATGCTTGTGCATTGATGGTTTAAACTTTAATATACTAGAGAATAAAGCTTGACAAGTTTATTTTTGGGAATTAAAAATTTTTAGGTTGTTTCCCTAAATTGAGGTATTATCTTGAAGTTTGAAATTTGCAAGATTGACATCAAAAGCCATAATTTTTGTGAGATTTTGAGCTTTTAGAGCATACATTTTTTTTCGTGCTCACTTTATTATTGGTTATGAGTGTGTCAATATTGAATTGTTATTCTAGAACTTGCTTCGATTATACATGTCGAGACCACACCTTTGATTTGATATACTGAGATGATAAAGGGACCTAGGTTTTAACTCACTTATCCCACAAAAATCCTACCTTCATAATTAACCCTTAGTGAACCTCTTTGAGCTTAAGAAACCGTTTCTTAATTTACTCTAAATATTAACCCTTACATCATACTTTTTGATTCGTTGTGAATTTTCCTATTTTATTGACTCCTTTTTTGTCGAGATTTAATTTGGTTAATTGCCTAACTATGTTCTTGTATTTTAGTTGTATAATTTTCCCTCATTATTCATTCATTCAAAAAAAAAAGAAGAAGAAAAAAATATACATATATGTTGATTATTATTAGTTCTTTGTTTTGAGCTTAAGTATTTAATTCCATTTTTTTTAGAAGAAGTTCATGTTTTCTTTTCGATTGATGTAATTATCTAGTGTTAGTTTATTTCTCTAGTTAGGTAATTTATAAATTCGATCTCGATTCTAATATTCTTTTTCTGCCTTTATCCACACCTTTAACCCATGCCCCGTTACAACCCTTTAAAGACCTTTTGATTTGTGTATCATCTCATTTATAGTGGTGGAGATTTGATTTTCATGCAAGCCTATGGTAATAACTCTTCATGCTTGACTCTTGAGTGCTGAATTTTTGAACCTTAAACACTTTGAGTGATTTGAGTGATCCTTTAGTGAGGATGTCAATTATTGTAGTTTTGAATTAAAGGTAATTATCTAGATAAGGGGAAATACCTATGTTTTCATGCTTTAAAAATGCTAGGCTTTGATTGCTTGTGCATTTAGTGCTCTTTTAGTTGAATTATCAATGTATGATTATTTGTAAAATTATGAGAAAATATTATTGATGAGAATTATGAATTAAGAGAGTTTAATTTTAATTGTGAATTGAGAATTTTGCTTGAGGACAAGCAAATGCTTAAGTGTGGGGATATTTGATAAACCATAAAAGTAACACTTTCTAATCCCATACTCAGCATGCTTTTGGATGATTTATCATATAATTTAGTGAATTAGATGCTATTAATCCCTTAATTTCATGTTTTATACTCAGAACAGCAAAGGGGAACAAAAGGAGTAGAAAACGGGCCAAAAACGGACAAAACGGGCTGATTGAAGGACCCATACGACCAAGACAAATTCCACACGGGTAGAGCACATGCCAGTGTGAGCGTCCATGTGGCAGCCCATTTGATATCGCTCCAGGTTTCTCAAATACATGGAAAAAGCCAATTTTTAAGGTTTCTAAGCCGTCTAAAGTCTATAAATACATACCAGAGGAAGACCTAAGGGGGACTTAGAGTGGAAGGCAAAGAATACTTGAAGACAGCCATTGAAATCAGCTCGAAAGCAGGATTTACTTCAAGATTGAAGATCTCCATTCAATTTCTATTGAAGTTTTTGATTTTCTTTATATTTTGTTGTTTTCTCAATTTTGAGATGTTTTCCCCCATCGATATGAACTAAATTCCCTAAACACCTAGGGAAGATGAAACCTAAGATGAATATTATTATCTTTTGAATTATATGATAAATACTTGTTCTTATTCTTAATTATGAGTTTTAATTCTTGCTTTAATATTTTAGGATATTAATTCAGGTTTTGATGTGTTTATCCAGTAGAGCAAAAGTCCCTGTTTAAGAGTAGATCTTCTATAATTAAGCGGAGTTGATTGCAATCCTAGAGATAGACAACATAAATCTGCCAGATTAGATTCAAATCTAATAAGGGAATTCATAGATCGAGTTAATGTGACAATAGGGGTTTTAATTAGAAAGAGATTTCAATTAATCAACCTAGAGTCAGTTGTTTTTAGTCTCGAGAGAGATATTAACATAAGCTAGGGATTTCTATGGATTAACTCAAGTGAATAAATCGTCTAATTCAGAAGTAATAAGTGAAGTCTAGGTGGATTCTTCCTTGGGTATTGTCTTCTCTATCGGTTTTCCAAAATTATTTTCCAACTTTTATCTCTGTCGTGTTTTTAGTTAATTAGATAGTTAATCTTAGTTTAAAAACATCCCTTTAATTCTTAGGCTAGATAATAAAAAGATAGTAATTACTAGTACTTTTAGTCTTTGTGGATACGATACTGATCGTGATTTTCCCGTGATAAGTTTTATAAATTTATAATGAATCATTTTTTAAACTAACTATTATCACAACATAGGCAAGTGTACCTATCGAACAGTAGTATAGCTTTAGCAAGACCGAATTGTCGAACCCAAAAGACTAGGAGTACTAGTAATGACTGTCTTCTTATTATTTAGCCGAAGAAAAGAGGTTTGTTTTAGCTAACTAATTAAACTAAGAACTTGTGGAAAATAGAATTGGAAAATTACTTTTGGGGAAAGCGATTGATTGAGATGATACCTAAGGAAAAATCCACCTAGACTTATACTTGTTTTTCTGGCTCTGAACCGGACGATTTATTCATTTAACTTGTTCCGTAAAAATCCCTAATGTATATTATTATCCCTCTCGAGACTAACAACGTCTAATCCCTAGGTTGAATAACCGAGACTTTCCTCTAATTAACACCCTAAGGTTGCATTAACTCAATCTATGGATTCCCTTATTAGGTTTCACCCAAATTTGGCAAAATCTTGTCACCCTATCTCTAGCGTGCAATCAACTCCGCTTAATTATGACAAAGTTACTCTTAGTCAGGGTCTATTCCTCCTCCAACTAAGAGTAGTAACTTGAAGTGATATCCTGAAATACCAAAACAAGAATTAAGAACACATAATTAAGAACAAATCAAATATTTAACATACGATTCAGAAATAATAACAAGGTTTCGTCATAGGTTTCATCCCCCTTGGGTATTTAGGGGTTTAGTTCATAACTAAACAAGAAAACATCTCAGAATAATAATAAATACAAAACATAAAGAAAACCCAAAACTCTTGAAGGGGAAATTAAGGAGAGATCTTCAGTCTTGATAGTGGATCTGACTTCTGAGATGGATCAATCCGCTTCCTTGGAGTAATTCCTTACTCCCTATTCTCCGTCTCCCTTTTTTTTCCTCTTTTAGGGTGTATTTATAGGCTTTGGAATGCCTATGAACCCTCAAAAGTGGCCTTTTTTGAATTGGACTCAACTTGGGCTCGGCAGGGACACGCCCGTATGTGGTAACTTCAGGCCGTGTTCAAGGTACACGGGCGTGTGTTATACCCGTGTGAGTCATGCTTCAATTCTGCCAAATTGACACGGCTGTGTGATCTGCCCGTGTGAGGAGGTCCAGGCCATGTTGATTTCGTGCTTTGGCCCATTTTCTCTATTTTTGGCCCGTTTCTCGTTCCTTTCGCTCTCCTATGATTACCTGAGAATAAAACATGAAATTAAGGCATTAGGAGCATCGAATTCACCAAATCTAAGGAGAAATCATTCATAAAATGCGTTAAGCATGGGTTATAAATATGTATAAATTATTGTTTATCAAATACCCCCACACTTAAGCGTTTGCTTGTCCTCAAGCAAAATCCTCAAATCATAATTAAAATTTCCCTTTTCTCAACTTATAATTCCTATCAATATTATCTTAAACCATATCATAAGTAATCATACATTGAGAATTCAACTAAAAGGACATTAGAGCTTCAAACATTCTGAATTAAATATTTTAATCATGAAAAACTTAGGTATCTCCCTTCCTCTAAGTAGTTATCATTGATTTGGAACCTCACAGAGTTTAACATCCTCACTCAAGATTCACTCAAATCACTCGAAGTGTTTAAGGACAATGAAGTTAGCACTCATTAGTCAATATGAAAAGTTATTTCCATAGGCTTGCATAAAAATCAAATCTCCACCACTATAAATCGAGATGATACATCAATCCAAATGTCTTTAAAGGGTTGTAACGAGGCTTAGTTAGGAGGTGTGATCACAAGCTAAAAGAAAGGGTTAGAATCGAGATTGACTTAAAAAATTACTTAACTAGAAAAATATTTAATCATCACTTGTGTACAACAAAGCTTTTTTCTTTGACTATGGAGTGAAACTTACAAGCAAAAGATAACTACTGATATGTATACATGGTTTTTTTTAAGAACAAGTCAAATAATCATAAATTAACTATTAAAACCAAGACATAGTTAAGAATTTATTCAAATCAACTCTCGACAAAAATAGGGATCAAATTAATTTAGGGGATTTGAACAATAATGGGTTAAAGGTTAATATTGAGGGTAGTACAAGGAATGGCTTGTCAGGCTCAGAGGGGTTTACTAAGTGTTAATCGTAGAGGTAGGCTTTTCATGGCATGAATGGGTTAATCCTAAGTGCCTCTATCATCTTGATATATCAAATCAAATGGTGTGGTCTTGACATGCATAATCAGGCAAGTTCTAGAATAACAATTCAATATTGGCACACTCAAAGCAATAATAAAAATGAGCATGAAAGAATTAATAGATGCTCAAAAGGCTCAAAAATCTCAAAAAATTATGGCTTTTTTTATGTTTAAATTTGTGGGATTCAATTCAAGATAATACCTAAATTTGGGGAAACAACCTAAAATTTTAAATTCTTAAAAATCAATTTATCATGCTTGATTTTCTAACGTCTTAAAGTTTAACAATCAATTCATGAATGCCTATGTTTTAATTCAAGATATATCAATCGAAATTATCAATCAATCAAAATTCATCTTAAACATGATATGAGAGATTTACAAGAGGACAAAGCAGTATTCAGGGATTTTCAGATAATAAAATGATTACCCCCTACACTTAAGATGTATATTGCCCTCAATGTGCAAGGTTAGATATATAAGAAAATACAAGATCATGAGATAGGGAGAGAATTGAAACTTCCTGAGTGATGAATGAATGTCCTAGTTTGGAGTTATGGAGGTGGAGGAGGATACTCCGGTGGTAGTAGAGGTTATGTGCCACAAGTGTTGTGCCAAAAGAATATTATATCTCCTTATTGAGCAGGGCATGGTAACCGTAGGGAACCTTTTCCATTGGAGTTTGAAGTTCCTAAATGATTGTGAGCTTTGGAGCTCTTTATAACTATGATAAAAATAGGAACTGTTTAAGGGATATTAGGAAGAATAATTACTCGTAACGGAAAAGCCGAGAATAAAAATTTTTAGATAAAAATTTTAAATCCTGAAAATAAGATGAAATAAAAATAAAAAGTGGTCTTAATTGTAAATAAAAATAGAAACATAAAATAAGAAATAAAAATTTCTAAACATCTTCATCGCTGGATGGTTCGCGATGTGGGAGTGGCGATGAGATGTGAATGTGCTGACAAATCTGCTGTAGAGTAGCATCAATGTTGTCAAATCTTTGAAAATACTGCTGCTCGAATCTGTTAAGGCGCTCAGAGATGTCAGCATATGAAGCCACCGCATGAACTGGCCGAGAAGGTAGTGTTGGTGGGTGGGAAGGTGGGTCCTCGTGTTGGGTAGGGACATCATCAGTAATGTCCTCAGGAACTCCTCCTCGGTAGATTGAGCAAGACGATATTGGGGAGGGTAGGTTCCTCGGTGCCTCTCGATCATCCTCATGCTCAGCATACTCGAGATGCCTTGTGGGGACATCTGGCCAATAAGGGTCAAGGATGATTCTTGGGCCGCGATTCTAAGGAGTTCGAAGTGTCACGCTAGTCGAGTCACGTAGGGGCCAATAGAGATGACCCCCCTCCAATGCCGCTCCGTCTGGTGCGTATGGCAAGGGCGATAGAGTAGGCGAGGTCGATGACGTGCCCGTTGGACATACACCATAAATAATAGACGTCGTGGGTAGTAACGACGCCGGTGCTCTCTATCTATCCTGTCAGAGTGTGAGATAAAATAGAATGAAGTTACCTTACGGATGGAGGGAGAGATGATGCCTTGGTGTGACTAGGGTCGTAGGTCGCCGAACGTGGGACGCGGGCGTCCCAACAACGTGAGGGAAAACGATGGATGTGGCAGTTAAGAGCGTGTAAGTCATTCACCTCTCTGAATTCCTCGGTATAAAGACCCAATACAGTACCGAACTCGGGAACGCTTAGTTGGCAGACTAATCCGCCTAAGCGAAATTGGACTGTACCGAGATCATCGTAGTTTGTCATCACCGTTTGAAGATGAAATGTAGAACATAGTTCTATCGTCAACTCTAAGTATGTCAGCTCGATGATCCCAAAGAATAGCTCCCAAGAGTCGGTGGTAAGAAGGGCCCAGATCGCGTCAGCCAACTGGACTTGTTCGATAGTAGCCCAGTCGATGCAGCGGCCTGTCGTTAAAGCTCTGACCCGTAGTATCTGAAAGAGTTCCTCTTGAGGCCCGTTGGAAAACTGTAAGAACGGGTGGCGAATTTTTACAGTAGGACCCGAGGAGGATGATACTCTTTTCCTTTTCTTAGAAGCGGGAACGACAGATTTCTTTACTCGTGAAGACGACATTGTGAACCTGTAATTAGAAACATTAAATCGTCTTGAAGAGTAACATGGAAAAATGGAACTAAATTATAAGAGAAAAAAGACATAGATATTTTCAGCCACAAAAATTAAAATGTGTTCATTAACATACTCTTGTGGCATTGTGGTATGAACAAATGACAAAAAAAAAAATGTGAAGCAATATATTAAATAAATGAGAAAATGGCACACAAAATGCATGGAAAATTTCAACTACCCTTGTCATGAAAATTTTCACTTCTAATTTGAACAAATGGAGTAAGGAATGTATGCAATGACTAAAAAGAAATGATAGGTATCCTATGTTATGATAGTTAAATGATGAAAATATAGAAATAAAATCAAAAACTTGCATATTATTATGATAAATAGGCCTAAAAATCAATAAAATAGAAAAGGAAAAAGTAAACAAATGCTAGGAAGAGGAGAAAATGCGTCAAAAATGAAGTTGGAAGTGGCGCATGGGCGTGGCGTGGAGGCCATGTGGACTTGCAACGGCTAGGGTTAGGGTTTTTGTGTGGGGAAGACAATGAATAGTGCAGCCTATTTATAGATTTTGGGGCACACGGCCAGGGGACACGCCCGTGTGTCCCAATTTCAGGCCGTGTGTTTCGCGTTTTTCCTATTTTGGCGCGTCTAAAATTCGACACACGTCCGTGTCCCTCGGGCATGTTGGTGAACACGACCATGTCGCACGACCGTGTTTTGCTTTGTTCGCTTCTCCCACACCCGTGTATGCAACCCCCACGCCCGTGTTAATTTGACATGTTCGCCCACGGGTGTTAGGCACAGGCGTGTCGCACGCCTGTTCTAGCTTCTCGTTTTAACCACGGTCCTAAGGCACGGGCGTGTCGCACGTCCATATTGTTTTGGTAGGTTCGTCCACGGCCATGTCGCATGGTCGTGGCATTTTATCGTTGCCCGTGTTTTGGGAAAATCTTACCTTATTTCCGCACGGTCTTACACACGCCCGTGTGCTTGGCCGTGTCCCTGTGGTAAACCTGTTTTCAAGAGCTCTGTTAGTATGGCAGGTGTTAAACACTAAAATTTAAAGAAGTTAGAACAATTAGTGCTCGGGTTGCCTCCTGAGAAGCGCTTGTTTATAGTCTAAGCTCGACTTACCTCTTCGCTGAATGGTCATGATAGTTTAAGGAGTTCGTACTCCTCATTCCTACTATCAATATTATTAGAATAAAGCTTTAGCGGGGTATTGTTTACCTTAAAAGTGCAGAACTTGGGATGACTAACCTCTATAGTTCTGAATGGAAAGATACAAAGTACTGTAAGAGGGGTTTCTTCATTCGGGTTGGTAGTGATAATGTGAGGGTCTGCCGCATCTAGTAAGACTTTATCTCCAACCCTAAGTAAATTTGGAGAGGTATCGAGCTCATTCCGGCATAGTTTTGGTTTATCATGTGTTCTATGAGTTCGCCATTCATCTAGCTCCTCTATCTATAGCCTTCGTTCTTCATGAATGATTCCTATGTTGTTACTGGAACATGGCTCGTGAACTTCTTTCAAACTTTATTTTTGCAAAGTAGGTTGTGTCATATCGTTAGTTTTAGCAGACTGGTGTGGACAATTACCTCCAATTTTCGATGTGTTGCCAAAATTACGAGCTTGAAGGGTGATCGTCTCGTCTCCTACACGAAGGGTGAGCTCACCTGTGCCAACATCAATAATTGTTTTAGCAGTTGCTAAAAAAGGACTCCCTAAAATCAAAAGGGTGTTGTTATCCTCTTCTATGTCTAAAACAACGAAGTCTACGGGAAATATGAACTTATCTATTTTCACTAATACATCTTCAACAATACCCCTAGGAAATTTTATAGTTTTATCTGCCAGTTGAATGCTCATCCTAGTTTGTTTGGGTTTCCCAAGACCTAGTTGTTTAAACATTTTGTAAGGCATGACGTTAATACTTGCCCCTAAATCAGCTAATGCTTGATTCACATCCAAACTACCAATTAAGCAAAGAATCGTAAAACTCCCTGGATCTTTCAATTTGTTGGGTAGCTTATTCTATAGAATAACTGAGCAAATTGCGTTTAGCTCCACATGCGACGCTTCGTCCAACTTCCACTTGTTTGCTAAAAGCTCTCTTAAAAATTTCATTGCATTTGGCATCTGTGACAGAGCTTCAATAAACGGTAAGTTAATATGTAATTTTTTCAAAAGTTTAAGGAATTTACCAGATTGTTCATCTGAGCGGTCTTTCCTTGTCGCATTAGGATATGGCACACGAGGTTTGTATTCTACATTCATCGTTTTACTATGATTTACCTCACCATCACCTTTGCTTGCCATATTTTCTTGCCTTGATTCTGGCTCTGGCTCAACGCATCCTGCTTGAACATTAATCGCGTTGAGTTGTTCCTTTAGGTTTAGTTCAGTATTGCTTGGCAGGCTACCTTGTGGTCGTTCGGATATTAGCTTGGACAACTGACCTATCTGGGTCTCGAGCCCCTGGATCAATGCTTGTTGATTTTTAAGTGCTGTCTCGGTATTCTAGAAACGAGTTTCTGACACCGAAATGAATTTGGATAGCATCTCTTCAAGGTTGGTTTCTTTTCTTGTTGATAAGGTTGCTGTTGAAAACCTTGAGAATTATGTGGCCTTTGATTTCCTTGACCACCCCAAGAGAAATTTGGGTGGTTCTTCCAACCTGCATTACAATTATTACTATATGGGTTATTTTGAGATCTAAAATTATTGTTACCCATATAGTTGACTTGTTCCTCTTCAGTTGTAGGATTGAATGGTGGGTATTTTGTATGCACACCTCCTCCACTTGGATCACACCTCATCACTAGATGTACCTACGTAGAACCAAGTAAACCATCAATTTTCTTATTCAGAAGTTCTACCTAATTTGACAGTATAGTAACCGAATCGATGTTAGTCCTCATGACTTGCCACTGATAGTTATTCAGTGACATCTCTTCAATAAATCCAGAAGCCTCTTCAGGTGTTTTGTTATTGATAGTCCCACCAGCAACTACATCAATCATTTGTCTTGTCGAAGGTTTCACACCGTTGTAGAACGTTTGAACTTGCAGCCACAAAGGTAACCCATGGTGTGGGCACCTTTGCAAAAGGTCCTTGTATCTCTCCCATGCATCGTAGAGTGTTTCTAAGTCCATCTACACAAAAGAAGATATATCATTACGCAACTTAGCTGTTTTTGCCGGTGGAAAATATTTTAATAAAAAATTTTCGGTCATTTGTTCCCAAGTGGTAATGGACCCTCGTGGTAGTGAGTTCAACCACTGTTTAGCTTTATTCCTCAGTGAAAAAGGAAATAACCAAAGGCGAATGGCATCATCAAAAACACCATTAATTTTGAAAGTGTCGCACAGTTCTAAAAAATTCACCAAGTGAATGCTAGGGTTCTCATCCTGCAAACCATCAAACTGAACAAATTACTGTATCATCTGAATCGTGTTAGGTTTCAATTCAAAATTATTTGCAGCAATAGCAGGCCTAACTATACTTGACTCGGTTCCTGTAAAATTAGGTTTAGCATAATCATACATAGTACGAGGAGTAGGATTTTGATTTGCTAATTCAGCGGGTATGGCTGGAGGTAGCAGATTGTCTTTATTTTCAGCCATCTCCTCAGTTATAGTTGAGATATTGTCCTCTTGCTCTTCATCTGTGTATCTTAAGCTGTGCCTGATTTCTCGTCGGTTTCTACGAGCTGTATGATCAATTTCATCGTCAAAAAGTAGTGGTCCCGACGGGTTTCTTCTAGTCATAAACTACAAGAACCTGCCAGGATAAAAAGAAAGAAAATTAGTAAAATAAAAATTAAAGTTAAATTGCAAGAAAATAAATGGCTAAAGTAATAAAAATTGAGCGTTCCTAATATCTTAGTCCCCGACAATGGCACCAAAAACTTGATCATGATTTTCCCGTGATAAGTTTTATAAATTTATAATGAATCATTCTTGAAACTAATTATTATCATGACATAGGCAAGTGTACCTATCGAACAGTAGTATAGCTTTAGCAAGATCGGATTGGCGAACCCAAAGGACTAAGAGTACTAGTAATGACTGTCTTCTTATTATCTAGCTTAAGAAAAGAGGTTTGTTTTAACTAACTAATTAAACTAAGAACTTGAAGAAAATAGAATTGGGAAATTACTTTTGGGGAAAGCGATTGATTGAGACGATACCTAAGGAAAAATCCACCTAGACTTATACTTGTTATTCTGGCTCCGAAAAGGACGATTTATTCATTTAACTTGTTCCCTAGAAATCCCTAATGTATATTATTATCCCTCTCGAGACTAACAACGTCTAATCCCTAGGTTGAATAACCGAGACTTTTCTCTAATTAACACCCTAAGGTTATATTAACTCGATCTATGGATTCCCTTATTAGGTTTCACCCAAATTTGGCAAAATCTTGTCACCCTATCTCTAGCGCGCAATCAACTCCGCTTAATTATGACAAAGTTACGTTTAGTCAGGCTCTATTCCTCCTCCACCTAAGAGTAGTAACTTGAAGTGATATCCTGAAATACCAAAATAAGAATTAAGAACACATAATTAAGAACAAGTCAAATATTTAACATACGATTCAGAAATAATAACAAGGTTTCGTCATAGGTTTCATCCCCCTTAGGTATTTAGGGGTTTAGTTCATAACTAAACAAGAAAACATCTCAGAATAATAATAAATACAAAACATAAAGAAAGCCCAAAACTCTTGAAGGGGAAGTTGAGGAGAGATATTCAGTCTTGATAGTGGATTCAGCTTCTGAGATGGATCAATCGGCTTCCTTGGAGTAATTCCTTACTCCCTATTCTCCGTCTCCCTTTTCTTCCTCTTTTAGGGTGTATTTATAGGCTTTGGAATGCCTAAGAACCCTCAAAAGTGGCCTTTTCTTAATTAGACTCAACTTGGGCTCGGTAGGGACACGCCCATGTGTGATAACTTCATGCCGTGTACATGGGCGTGTGTTATACCCATGTGAGTCATGCTTCAATTTTTCCAAATTGACACGGCCATGTGATCTGCCCGTGTGAGGAGGTCCAGGCAGTGTTGATTTCGTGTTTTAGCCTATTTTCTCCGTTTTTGGCCCGTTTCTCGTTCTTTTCGCTCTCCTATGCTTACCTAAGAATAAAACATGAAATTAAGGCATTAGGAGCATCGAATTCACCAAATCTAAGGAGAAATCATTCATAAAATGCGTTAAGCATGGGTTATAAATATGTATAAATTATGGTTTATCAAACTCACCGTGACTATACTACCATTCGATAGGTGCACTTGCCTTAGTCGTGATCGTAGTCTAGTTTAATGGTTCATAAAATGATCATCAATTACTATAAATGGATGTTTGTTGATCCAAAGGTAATGAAAAACCCAAAGGAATCACCATCGGGTCATGTTGAACTACCACCAAGTCTAGTACATACACAATAGGAGTAACACCACTAATAGAAGTAGAGGAATGCTGAGGAGATAACATATAAGAGTCAGAAGCAACGTCATTATGTATCACCAAGGAAGTACTCATAGATGGAGGAAACATGAAGATTGGGAGTGCAGTAACAATACTTGAGCTATCTGATAATGAAGATGAACCCGAAACAAAAGATTTGAACTTGGAAAAAGGGAAAACATCCTCATCAAACTGCACATGCCGAGAAATGTACATAGGCCTAGCTTTATTCAAGCATTTATAACCTTTGTGATTAGGAGCATACCCTAAAAATGTGCACGACGTGGATCGGTACTGCAACTTATGAAAATTGTATGGCCTTAAAAAAAAGATAACAAAGATACCCAAACACTCGAAGCCCTTTGTAGTAAGGTTTTTGCCCTGTAAGTATTTCACTTGGAGACAAGCTACCTAACACCTTCGTCGAAAGCATGCTCATAAGATAGACTCCAAAGAAAAAGGCATCAGTTCAATAACTAAAAGGTAACGAGGCATGAGCAAGAAACATTAGACCCATTTCAACAATTTACCAATGTTGTCTTTCCACCAAGCTATTTTGATCAAATGTGTACGGATAAGATAGACGATGTGTTATACCCTATTTCTTAAGATATGGAACAAAGCTTTTAAACTCTCATCCACCATTCGTTTGAATCTGCTTCCTCTTAACTCCCAACTGTAGTTCAACATGAGTTTTGAATGATAAAAAAGTATTCAATGCATCATATTATTTTCGAAAAAAATAGATCCACAGGTGTCGTGAAAAAGTATCCATAAAAGAGATGTAGTATTGACAACTAGAAGAATAATAAGGAGTTAGACCCCATAAGTCAGCGACAACAAACTCAAGAAGGGTTAAATAGACTGTGTTACTAGCCACAAATGGCAACTTATGACTTTTGCCAAAAGCACAAGCAATACACAAATCAAATGACTTATTTTTTTAGAATAAAATATTACAAGAATTTAAAACTTACTGCACAACAAAAAAAGAAGGGTGACCAAGCCATTGGTGCCACCGTCTAACTTTGCAATCTACCTCAAGATCTTTACATACTACATCACCATCTGAAATTCCAAAAGTCAAAGCCATCACAAGAACACTCGAAAAAAAACTGATAAAACCTATTTATCTCGGTGCCCTAAAGCAATATCCATCTGGTTGCTAGATCCTTTATAAAGCAAGAAGTGAGATAAAACTCAAAATACATATTAGAGATAAAACTCAAAATACATATTATTATCCTTAGCAAATTTTGAAATAGAAAAAAGTTTTTTGTTAATATTAGTCACATAGAGTAAATCTTTAAGTAGCAAGGAGCGAGATCCATCAGATAAAATAGTCTTACCAATATGAGAAATAGGTATAGAATGACCATTCCCTACAACCACCTTACCTAACCCATTATACACATGACAGTAAGCTTAGCAATGTCATTAGTCAAATGTGTTGTCACTCCACTATCTGGATACCAAGCTAAGTCAGAGACGACTGATGGAGTAATATTCATTGATGCAACAACTGATGGATACATGTTAGACACACTTGCAGAACATGGAGAAATGTCAGAAACATAACAAACATAATGGGCAAAATAAGAATGATGCCCACCATTTGGATAATGTGTATGAATCCCAGACTAATGACACTCAAACGACCCAGAATTCTAACAATTAAAAGACCCAACTGTCAACCTTGTTGGATGAGAACTTGTTAGCCTATTTTCAGCGTGACACATATAGGCAGAGATTGGTTCAGGATTGTTTAGGAAGTGGGCCTACGAAAAGAAGAGCCCAATTGACCTAACTTTTAGCATCATCCTCATCGTACGTAGAATCGTACCGATGGTAGTAGCAGCAAGCAACGTGCCCAAACTTGTCGCATATTTGAAGAAGTCATGTACCACAACTAAACCCTCCATGTCCTCGACCATGAAAAGCTCCACAACTATATCAAAACGCCTGAGGCGGTGGTTGACTAGTGTATGTGGGAAGATCCGATGAAGCTGCCTTAGATTACTTATTATCCACCGTAAGATTTTTCAAAATCGTATTCTGAGATAAATGGGCTTACTAATGAGCTTCCACATCGAGAAGTGCCATTGAGATCCCTTGTAAATCAAAAGTGATTGTGCTCATTGTAACAATAGAAACCACATGATCATATTCCGGTGGAAGACCATTCAGAACAATAGAGTGTTGCTCCTCCAAAGATATCTGTTGACTGCTCCCCCCTAAGGAATCGCAAAGGTGTTTGATCCCTACCAGGTAATCAGACATTGAAAGGTTATTTTTCTTAAAATTGCGAAGTAAAGATCGATGCCTCATTGCTTTGGTGGCAGATTAGCTGCCAAAAATTCGTGTGAGAGTATCCAACAGTTCAAAAGCCGAAGATGAACGATCAATCAGTTGATTGTGCAATGAAGCACTGATGGTAGAAAGAAGCTAGGCACACAAAGCAGAATCTTGTTGCTCATATTAAGCGTAGGCCAGATTTTCAACTGATACACCGTCAGACCCAACAATATCTTGTGGCGGCACGATAATTGTCCCATCAATGAAGAAGTGTAGTTGATGGGTTTTGAGAACTAGTAACACATGTTGTTTCCACAGCAAAAAATTACTATCATCAACTAAAACTGCTACCTTTTGTGACACAAATGCAAATGGGTTGAAAAACCTTCCATTTGCTGAGTCTCTTATGCATGCAAGATCTATCAATGTAGCAATCAACAACTACTAAAACTCTGATACCATAATAGAAATGTAATTCATTAATCTTTTCTCTACCAAAACTAGAAACCTTTTCTATACATATAGTTCTAATTACAACAGATAGTGAAACTACCCTGTAACTAAACTTACAACCACTTATAACTAATTCTAGTTACTCTAATATTAAGAATTTTGGTTTCAAAAGAAAGAAACTGTGGAGTGCATTTTTTTATTTTTCAATTTATGTGTAGTTTTAGAATTTTCATATATTTTTATTGTAGATTTTATTTTTAAATTTTTTTTATGAATTTGTTCATATTTTATAACTTTTTGAGAATTTTTTATACGAAATTTTCAAAATTTAGTTTTATATAATTTTTTAAATTATTATATATATTTGAATTCTTTTATTTTTTTTGTTTAAATTGAGCCTGTGTAAATTTCAATGGTTATTTTTTTTAGAATTATGATCAAATTGAAAATTTGTATAAATATTAAGGACTAAATTTATTATTATGTCAAATTTAGAATTATCTCATCATCTCTCCATCATATAGATAACTACAATTACCGGAATAAAAAAAAATACAAAACAATTGAATGACCATTTTATCACTATAATACCTCAATTTTGCCCAGCCCATTGGAAGCCAAGGCATAGTCCAAAATATCAAAAATGATAAAAGTTTTTTAAAATAGTCCTTTTACAAATGTTAGAACCCAATAAACCATCCCTACCCAGCAGGCCCACTGTTGCTACCCAAAACCCCAAAACAGTCCCATAGCCCAAATACACAGATCCATCAGCCAAACTTAACTCAAATTAATAGATCTAAACCATCCCTACCCAGCAGACCCATTTACACCCTCGACCCACTAGCAGATACGACCCAAATGGCCTAATGTGTTAACAGATGGGGAAACCCTAGGTGCCGTAAGCTGAAAGTTCCAAAAGGCAAGCCACAACCCTTTGGTTTTCGTCGTTCTCGCTACCCGCCATCAGCGCCGTAACTCTGCCTCCGTAATCAGCGCATGAATCCACACCAGCATATTCACTGCCAGATTCTCCGCTGATACCTGCAAAGAAGGAACCATAGCAGCAAACAAAACAAATATGGAAAGAGATAAAAATATTTCTTCCCTAAAATGCAACAACAGCAGTGGCTATAAAAAGCCCGAATCAAAACGATGTAAAGGACCTTTTTTTTGGAACGGAATAGAAAGATACTTACAGATATTCATTCAAAAATATCAACAGTCTCTCAAAAGGTGATTTAATCGCATACCCCGTGCTTTATTTTGAACATATATGAACTGTTCTAGCATGTACGAGTAAGGATCTAAGGAAAAAGAGATTATCTGTGGAAGGACGAAGGTTTTTAAGCCTTCGCACCACCGTGTCTGACAAAATAAGGTGAGGCGTGTGCAAGCAAGCACTGCACCGTGGCTGGAGGCCAGAGCTGAGGGCCTCTCTCTTCCCCTCTGCAGAGCATTTCAGGGTTTTTTTTTTTAAAGATCGGTGTTAAAATGATTTTTAAGTCAGTAAATTGGCTTATATAGCCTCCTTGAAAACGACATCGCTTCGCTTAACTTAATAAGCTCGAACGGTGTCGTATTAAGCCATAGGATCCGCTGCGTTGACCCGATTACCCGGAAGGATCCGCGTGATTTTTTTTAAATTGGGTTAATTACCCAATCGGTCCTTCCAGCTCGTTTAATTTATAATTACGTGTTATTCTATTTTTAATTTGGCCCTAATATTTTACAATTGTTTCTATTTAGTCCCAACGGTTATTAAATTACATTCTGGGAAACGTCGCCGTTTTGGGAATAGGGAAATTTGCCCAATGAGTCCCTTTTGTTTTACACGTGTTTTGATTAAGGCCTTAGTTCAGTTTCATTTCCTTTAAATTCGCCCCGTAATTTTGCTGAACTTTAAATTTAGCCCTATATTTATTTTTTTATTATTCTATATATATATATATATTTATATTTTGTTTTTTGTTTTTTTAACCTTACTTTTATATTATACATTATAAGATTATTTTATTATATATTATTATTATATATTATATATTATTTTTCACAAATTATTATTATTATTTTACATCATTATTTTTATATTATTATTATATTTTACTGGTATTATATATTTATTAATTATTTATATATATTGTTCTTACATATATATTTTCGTTATTTTATATTATATATATTATATTTCTTATTTCCTATATATTTAAATTATATTTTATTATATAACATTTATTGTATTTTTATTTTTATTCTATATTACTTTTTTTTTTTATATGTCATATATATCATATATTATCTATTATATTATTTATGTTTATATTATTCATTATATTATTTAAAATTTTAAAATTTGTAAATTAAATTATATTTTTAACTCATATTATGCACATATTAAATTATTAATTATTTATTTATTACGTAAAAATACTATTTTAAGATTATTATTAAATATTATGCCTTTATTTGTATTATGTGTATATTTTGTTAACAATAACTCATTTCATTTATATATATATATATATATATATATATATATATATATATATTGCATATATCATGTGTTATATGTTATTTTATATTTATTATTTGATATTACATTTCATGAACATGTACATTGATATTGTATCACTCTTTTTTGTATATCATGCATTATTTAATTATTATTTTGTATGTTTGTTCGTTTTGTCTATTCATTCTCAATACATGCTATATATATATATATATCTTTGTATGCATATTGTTAATATTTGCTATATATATTATTTTTATATGTATGTATCTAATGCACGATCTTTATATTATTGCCATCATTCTGTTTAAATGCATGTATTATTTACCTACTACAATAACATGTTACTATGCATGATTTATAATACAATACAATTCTCCACGCATCATTTTTAAAAAACAAGGCTCCAAAGTTTTCAAAAAATATAAAGGCAATGCTTGGTGTTTGGAAATTTTGAGAAAGTAGTGCCCTAACTTATTGGGTTGCGACTTTTCTCGTTGAGTTCGAATAACCAAGTACCCTTCTAAGATTTTAAAGGTTTTCAAAATGTGAGCAACTATCTTGGAATTGCAAAGCAATATGTCCTAACTTACTGGATGTAGCGTTTTATTGTTTCGAGATAGGGATTTCTAAAAAGCTAACTTAGTGTCAATACTTCGACATGAGTGAACTCTAATTTACAAAAATCAAAATATTTTAAAGAGAATTACATCTTAAAAATTTTAAATTTCCGAGATTAAAGACACTTGATAATCAATTAGGTACCAATTTTTGGGCGTTACGAGAGTGCTAACCCTTCCTCAGATGCGTAACCTAGGCCCCAACCCATCTTCTCGATTTCAGAGACCAAAACTAGTGATTTTAAAACAAAACATTTTATAAGGTAATCCAATCACACCTAAAAAGATCGGTGGCGACTCTCGTTTTCGTTTTTTCTTAAAGTCGAACCCCATTTTCTAAAAATCAATTTTAAAAATGGTTTCGACAATCACTTCAAATATGGATAGCCAAAAGAATTGTCTTCACCCTTAAATTAGAGGAAAAAATGCGTTAAGTACATTTAAACCAACGCCTTCCTCATTATTGCATTAACAACAATGCCATATAAGCTAAAACTAAATCGGCTGATGGGGCTGTGAGATTGGATACTGGAAATGCATATGCTGGAGGGGTTGCGAGAGATAGGAATGGACAATGGCTCTTTGGTTTTAACTGATATATTGGAAAGTGCTCAATTTTTTATGCTGAACTTTGGGGTATCCTTGAAGGTCTCCAGCTCATTCAAAGAAGAGGTCACGATTGTGTAATAATCCTCTCGGACAGTTTGGACGTTGTTCGGGCCATCCAAGGGAGATTCTTAGGTATGTTGAATTCTGCTTTGATTCGGCGAATCCAGAATATTCTTTCTCAGGAGAACTGTTGGTAATTGCGCTATATCCCCCGGGAGCAGAATGTAGCTGCTGATTGCTTGGCAAAAGGAGCTTTAACTTCTAAAGTTGATTTGCAATTTTTTGATTTTCCCCCTTTTATGGTTCAGAATTTTATAGAGAAAGATCAGGCTAGAGGTTCTCTTTCTGTTCATATGAATGTAACTAATTACTTGGTCCTTTTGTTTCTTTTCAAAAAAAAAATGGTGCAACTTAATTGCATATCTTAAAAATTAAAATTTAAAGCTTCCTTAAATAAAGTTACGAAGTTAGTGTTTTTTTTTTTTTTTTTATAAAAATTTTAGCCTTAGAAGAAAGTAATTATCTTCTCTAAAGCTTCAATCAGCTTGAATTCCTGAGCTTCATATTCACCTAGATATAGACACCATTACTTTTCTACTAAAGTGCCTACTTCAAACTACAAACAAACATAATATTGCAGATCATAGAGATCAGCCCACCATATATATATATCACACCAAGATCCCATCCTATATATGAAGATAATGCTATATAATTATTTTTATTACTGCACCCCTATCGTATAAGCAAAAAAAAGAATCCGTACACGATCTCATCTCATCTGAGGCTTAACCCTTTCTATTATAAAGATGAAAGAGCTCAGTGAACTTTCCCTTTCGGTTTACAGCAAACACAACTTGCTTCATCATCAGCAGGCTTTGCTTATTACTGTCGATCCTTTTTTTCTTTAATAACCCTTTCGAAACACAACTGTAATAGGGTCCATGGCTCCCCTTTGTCATTGATACTCAAACACCCCCCCCCTACTTGGTGCAATAATATGGTTCCCATTTTGGCTTCATCGTTCAAAAAATCACTCATTTTACACCTAACTATATGAAATTTGAAGTTCTCATACAAATTTACTTGATCTTGTAATTATAAACTTCTCATTATTATATTATATATTAATTTCTTAATATGATCAAAGGTGTGTTTTCATATTTCATTTACGTTTTATCTATTTTTCGAACGATTTTAAGAGTGCATTTCACCACATCAGGTTGCTGAATTGTCAGCTAAAAAAATGAACCCGAAGTAGCTTTTTTTTTTTTCTTTGGACATCCCTAGCTAGATAATTGATATAGAAAAAGTATCTCAAATCTTTACTAAATGAATGACAACCTTTATAAGTCGTTATTAAATTATATATAGAATTCAGGTTAAGAAACCAAAGGGAAGGTGTGTAGTAAAGAGGAAAGATTTTAAATATTAGGGCTGAAGATTATTACGACTTATTCACAAATATAAGGTGCATTATTTAAATTGCTATAGGAGTTAGTTGACCAAGGACATTAAAAGTTATAAAAAGTTGAAATTTGAAGGGTTAAATCCCATGAACACCGAAAATGTTACTAATGTTAGAATTTTGAATTTGAAAATGTCACCCTTGAACTTTTTTTTTCTTTGTGAAGATATAGTTAACTAATTATATTAATAAGTTAGTCCTCATATAATTTTTACATGATGAAATTTGAAAATGGACACTCAAGATCCTACAGCTTTAATCTTTGCTAAGCGTTGTTGTTAATGTTGCTTTGGACAAGTTGTTTTTTTGGTATAACAAGTGTTTTAATTTATTTTGGAGTTTGAGTCTAAAACTATTCAAATCTAAGGTAGTATTTAAGTAAAACTTTTAATAATATTGATTTTAAGATTCAAATTTAATCTAATACTTCCACTTCTTCTAACATCTTGTCGGTAGATTCCATTTACATATAGTTGAAGAAAGAAGGAATGAGATAACAAAAGTTAGCCCCCATCGTCCGCTGAGGAAGTAGCAGGGGGGTGTTGTCAGGATCAGGGTCACACTCATTTCATTATAATAGCAACAAGCATAATCTGGACAGGATAGGTAATACTTCCAAAATTCCTTTTTCGTTTCTCTTCAAACCCTAATCTCTTTAACTCACCAATACCAAGTAATTGCACTAAACCCGGTTTCCCATTAGAGAAAATCACCCTTTTATTTCCTCTTCCACGTCCCAGCAGCATTTGCTGCCACCCCTGGCTACTTCGATCGGCACTAATTACCCACTTTTCTTTTTCTTTTCATTCTTATATATATATATATATATATATTATTAAATACCTCTTTGGATGCTATACCTTGGTTCTTTCTCCCAATAAATTTTTCTATACATAAAGGGAAATTTAGTTTACTGGTGTGATATACATAGCCCGGGTTTAAAGCAAGGAGTTGAGGAGGGAATTAAAAGCTTTTTTTTTTGGGGGTTCCGAGTGTTGCTTTCCTCTTGTGGTTTTTACTAGTTTGTTATCTAGAGAGACGAACTATTTGGTTATCTTTCTTGCTTGGTGTTCCTTCTAGGGGTTGGGGTTGAGGAGAGGTTGCTTTTAAGCTTTGAAAGACATGTCGAGCTGCATCGAAGTTGTGCCTGAGCAACTCTGCTATATCCCTTGCAACTTTTGCAACATAGTTCTTGCGGTATCTTATCTGATGGATCTTTGCTGCTGCTGCTTCTGCTTCTGCTTCTTTTCCTTTTCTTTTTTTTTTCTTTTTTTTTTTTTTTCTAATGGGTGGGATCTGCCTTATTTATTTATTTTTTCTTCATTTCCACACTTTCTTATCAACAGGCCACCACTAACATCTTTTTTAATTCATATTTTTAATTGTTGGTAGTAATTTCTTTCTCCATGTATATCTTACAAGAAGAAAAGAACAATTTAGATGCTGATAAAAGCTGTCTCTTTGCTTCTGAGGATAGCTTTTTACTGAAACCTATTGATTTTCTTTCTGGGTTTTCTTGTTTTTGTTACCAGTCAGGTCTCCATCGTTGAACTTTTCTTTTTCTTCTTCTTTTGCAGTCAAAGATAAAGTCTTAATGCAAAGACCAGAGAGAAAAAGAGAGGAAGTGAAAGCCTTTGAGATTTCTGATCCTTTTTTTTAATTATGTTTTTTTGGGTAAAAAAGAAACCCTATGCTTCTTCCTTGACCAATATTCGAATGACCTAGTCACTATTTTTTCCTTTTTTTCCTTCTTAAGTTGAATATATTGTTGATTTAGGAAGAAAATAGAAGCTAGCATATCATTATCATAAAGAAAATCCATTTTTTTTTAAGAATCTTCAACTGATCTGTGATTTTCTTTGATTTGTAGTTACTAATTTACAGCTGAATTTTGGTTTGCAAACTATTAATAAAAAAATAGTTAATTAATTAAGGGATTAATGCGCAGGTGAGCGTTCCCTGCAGCAGTCTGTTTGATATAGTGACAGTCCGATGCGGGCACTGCACCAATCTATGGTCCGTTAACATGGCAGCCGCCGCATCTCAGTCACTGTCATGGCAAGATATTCAGGTGATATGATATATGAATGATGAATTTCTAACTAAATTTTATTTTTCTTTTTATGTAATAGTTGCAGTCGACAGGGAAACCCTAGCAGCCTCCATGATTGAAACGTAATTAATTTGCTTTTCGGGAGAGCTGGATTTTACAGCCGCATTTCATGTTTTGTTTTTGTTTACTAAGGTCTGATTTTGGGTAGCTTGATTTGATTGACATGTAAGTTAGTGCTGTAATGATTTCATTTGGAGAACTTTGTCTTCATCTAGGGAAACAAAAACAAGATGAAAATTGAAAGAGGCAAAAGGTCGGTGGGTTTTTGTATGAGAACCATTGGTTTTTTTCATTACAGAACTTATTTAGGGGTCTATCTTAAATGATGGTACAATTCTAACTGATTCACCCACTTGAATGTTTTTTTCTCTCTCTCACTTAAGAAAGGACTAATCAGCCAGTACATTATGATAATAATTAGGCACCCAATAATGCAATAGAGGATTATAGGAGGGATTTGGGTTCCTCATCGAAATGCAGCCACAAGTTGTCAATGCAACCTCCTCTGCCTAACAATGCGACTGAGGAAAGGGTAGTGAACCGACGTAAGTTAGTCAAATAAACTCTCTATTTAAAACCTTGTTTTTTGTGTCCTTCCACTTTTTTTCTTAAATAATGTGCGTAAGGGGCCATTGTTTGTTTTTCAGCTCCCGAGAAGAGGCAGCGAGTACCTTCTGCATACAACCGCTTCATTAAGTACGATATCTTAAGCACCACTAACTTATATGGAAGGCTAAATGTCTGACAGTAGAGTAAATAATTATATGGATTTAATTGTGGACTAATGTAGAGAGGAGATTCAAAGGATCAAGGCCAACAATCCAGATATCAGCCACAGAGAAGCATTCAGCACTGCTGCTAAGAATGTAAGGAAATGCATGGTAACAAATTTGTTTAGAATTTACTTTTTTTGGTTTATACTGACTTTTTTTTCTTTTTAATCAATTCGTACATGGAGTGGGCACACTTTCCTCATATCCATTTTGGGCTGATGCTGGAAACCAACAACCAAACTAAGATGAATAATGTAAGTGGCTAATTCTGTTTAGGGAATGTTCATTGCAAAACTCAGCTTTGATTATCTTGCTTTAAGGTAGAAATGGCTTCTTTTATAGTTAAAACAACAGCTCAGTTAGTTCATTTGGTTATTCTTAAGAAGTGGGTATTAATGGGTTTGAGGATTTCTCCCATTTTCAGGTTGTGTTTGAGAATTTTGATATGAAATTATGGATTTAGACTTTGAAAATAATATAATCTGTGTGATAATAATACATATAACATTTATGAGTATTTTTCCAATTCAGGAATTTATACATTTTTAGAATAAAATTCATGAATTTGTTTTATATAAAATTAATGGATTGAAGTTGATGGTTTTAAGCAGGCCTAAGAAGCATCTAATGTGAAGCTGAACAAAAAGAAGGGAAGGCAATATGGTTTGAGATTTGAAGTTTGAAGTGAGGAAATGTGTTGATCAATGCTTTTAAGGATATATCCTTAGTTTTATTTGTCTTGGATTGTTTGCTACTAATTTTCTTTCATCCTTTTCCAACTCAACATATATATTTTTATTATAATTTATATTATAAGAGAATGTATGTTATCTATCACTTAATTTTTTTTAAAGTTTTATTTTAATTATCAAAATTTGGAAATTAATTTCATCATCAAATTTTATGTTCATTAATATTTGATATTCTCTATCAATGGTTGATTGTCAACATGCTTTTTAAATCAATTTACAAATTACATTGTTAGTCATTCTACTATTTGAGAGGTTGGGATTCGATAACTCAACTATTAAATTAAAATTTTGAAAACAAACAATAAATTAATCTTGTTAAAATATTAATACGCATAACATGCTACCTTATTAAAAAGTTGACTAAGAAAATCTAGTGAGAAAAAAATCAGCTAAGGGAAAAAGAGTACAAATGATATTTACTCCCTCTCATGACAACATCAGATGATATATTAGAGTCTATGTATTTCAATATTGAATACTAGCTTTTCAAATGATCACTTTAACAGATTTACTAAATGTTTATATCATGATTCTTCTAAAGGTCATGAGTGAGTGAGGAAGAATATTTAGGAAATATATTTTAATCTTTTTAGGAGTTCTAACATTAATCATAACAAACTTTGATCATCATCCTTCTATAAAAATATATATGTTCAAATTAATTTATATAAATATTTATGCAAACACATTGAACAATTTCTCGAGAATTTTATATGCTTCTAGTATTTTAAATCCTTTAAGGATTTTAATATAAATTTCAATATATAGTGACTTATATAAAAGCCTCTAACAACAATCATTAGGCGTATGCCAACTTTTTATGGACGACCAAACTAATAAGATATTTAAATGTTATTGCATCCACCAAAAAAAATATTATATCTTTTCATAATAAATGTTAGGACTTAGAGGAAAACTTCATTTTTCTTATTTTGTTTTTGCAAGACTATCAATTAGTACTCCACAAACTTTACACCTTTAAATTTTTTTATTATAGGTCTAGAAACTCACGATTTGAAAGTGAGTTTAATTCTACTCGAATTGTCTCTTTCTATTTTGACCAATCTATTCTATGTCTATATTTCACGACAAATTTATTCAAGATCCTCATTTTCTTTTATTATTTCAAAAATAATATTGCATGCAAATCCATTGTCAACAACATTTCATTTCAATTCCATATTTTCTCACTTTGACATAACTTATAAAAATTTCTTCATTTTCTCTATTTTAATCTTCAAGTACATAAATCTCTTCTATAGTTTTAATAATTAGTTATGTTTAGTGTTTTTTGGAGTACCCATTTCCACTGTATGACCATTTAGATTTGTTATTTTCTTTTATAAGAATTTTCATCCTTAGAACCAATCGATCTACCATGCTTCAGGTATGCTTACTTTCATATATTCTAATAGGTTGCCCTACTTGGACTTCAATTCAAATCAAAACATTAGCTAGTATATAACATTTTGTTATTCTATCAGGTTAGTAAGTGCATCTAGCAGTTAACTTGCAATAAAGTGAATTATGTTTTAAACTTTTGGTTCAAATTACTTTATGTAAGGATCGATCCTAAAAACCTGTTTTGCTGTAGTGATCTAAATAATGATATCAATCCCAAGTAATTATTTCATCTAGTTTGTTATTTCTCTCCTCCTAATGTTGGGAAAAATATCAAATCAAAATAGTAATCACCAAATCAAATCACAATAGAATCTCCAATTTTCTAAAAATATCTAATAAAAAAGGACTAATAACTAATATTTACTCCTAACTTTCTTTAAATACGCATTTTGTGCATTGTGGTAGAGCATTTTGAATATATACCACTCATTCAAAAATTCTAAAATAGGAAACATTTGGCTCTCACCAAAAGCCAAGTGTAATGAGGAGTATTTATCATAACTTATTAGCATGATTCGTACAAGTGTTGATGCATGTAAAATATCATATTTTTATGCACATAAAAAAAATTTCGTTCTCAAAAGTAATGGTTTAGCTATTAATTGGAGGCACTTAATAATTAATTATGCTAAACAATTTTTGTTCTCAAAAGTATCAGGCTTTGTTATAGCTATTCATATTGACAATCTAGCATTCAATAATAATTGAAAGCCTAAATAAAAAACTCACCAACATATGCAAGAATTGTCTCAATTGCATAATCTAAAGTTTGTTCTTCAACTAATTATCAAACAAGTAGTCTCACAAATGACAGGTCACAATTTGATAACTCACATGTGATTGTCTTGTAGATGCATGTACCAAAATAATATCAAAACATCCACTTACTGGGTAAATGGCGCCATCTTTCATTCATAAATACAAGAGATTCAATTTCAACTTTTACTAGTGAGGTTCTAATAAATAATCTTCCTTGAGAACAAGCAACACTTGAGAAATCTTTAAAATAAAGAATCTTCAAGTTCTTTAATAAATATCTATGTAAATTCTCATTTTTTGCATCATTATTGATTGAGATAGTTTAACAATCATGTTAATTAATTAATATATTTGGACCAGTAAACTTCCGACTCACTATGCATGTGATTTAACCATAGTAATGTATGTGTAATAAGCTAGAATAGATAATTTCTCTAATGTTCATATGCTTCATTATAAACGAAATATATAAGGAGAAATATAGCAAATAAACATTAGGGAAAGGCTAAAAGGGTATTTAAGCCCCTAAACTTCGAAAAAATCAATTAAACCTCACCGTGAAAAACACACTCAATTAAACCCTCAAACTCTCAAATTGCATCAATTAAGCCTTTTGACTGATGTTTTATGTCCTTGATCGTTACAGCGCTAACGTGGCTGTATGTTCATGTTGTAACAGTCGAAGATGGAAAATGTCAACCAAAAGGCTTAATTAATGCAATTTAAGAATTTGGAGACTTAATTGAATGCATTTTTCGTGGAGGGACTTAATTGATTTTTTGGTCAAAATTTAAAGGCTTATATACCCCTTTAACCTAAGGAAAACCTATCCTAAAGAAAGTAAAAAGCTATGTTGAATAATAAAAACAAACAAAACAATAAAGTAATTTTAATTATCTCTATCCCTAATAAAATAGTAAGTTCTTTAAGCAAAAAGCTTGGGAGCTATCATTATAGTATGTCAGTTCTTTAAGTAAAAAGCTTGGGAGTTATCATTATGGTATGTCAAATTTAATTCAACACCAATTTTATTATTTGTTT
The DNA here is from genome assembly GCA_025698475.1 of Gossypium anomalum. Lineage (NCBI taxonomy): Eukaryota > Viridiplantae > Streptophyta > Magnoliopsida > Malvales > Malvaceae > Gossypium > Gossypium anomalum. Next base: position 10,708,327 of record CM046961.1, read on the forward strand.
CTACATTATTTCTCTTTTGTCTGATAGAATCTTGACAAATTTTAATTAAATGTTTATGTGTACTATAGGTAAGTGACTAATGGTCTTTTATACCACATCGAAAACATAAGTTATCTTCACTTTTTAAAGGGTTCTCTTGAGAATTTTTGTTCTTCTCTTACTTATCTTCATTTTTCTACTTCTGGTGGTAAAAAAAATTATTATGACCGCCCTTTTGATGATTATTATAGTTCCATGACTTAATGATATAAAAGGCCCTCGAATAATCTCAAAAAAATTTAATTAAGCCCTTCCTAACTTTTTTCACCCTGAACTTACAAAATTAATCAAAGCCCTTCAACTAATGTTGGTTGTTAGTTTCTAACGAAATCATTGACATGTTTACGACTGTTGAGCCAGCCAACGAGCATTGACGTCGTGGTCCACATAAACACATGTTGTTGTCTACCACGTCAGCAAAGAATTAAAACAATCAATTTTTAAAAAAATAAAAAATATGAAATTATTTTGAAAATTCAATTTCATAATGAACCTGAACAAATGGCTGTGCAGGTTCATTTGAATCTGGACATCCATTTATCCATATTTATTCTAAAATTATAAAAAAATCATAAAAGTTATTTAAAAAAATATACAAACAGTAGAAATAATAAAAAATCCAAAATAATTAAAAATTTCCTTAAAATAAAAAATAGAAAAATTAAAAAATATATAAAAATCGTATTATAAAAACATAAAATATTCTTAAATATTTATAAGATTTCATGTATGTATTAGATATTAAATGAAGATTAAATAATGATATTTAGAATAATAATTTTATAATGAAAATTATCAAAATAAATTACCGAATTTAAATTATAATATTTTAAAAGTTTCAAACTATCGCCCATTGATTTTTTTGGAAACACAGTGTTTTATAAATCATATGGAAGAAATCTTATTTAAAAAAAAAAAGAAAAAGAAGTCCAATTACAACATCCCAAGAAGAAAGGAATTTAACACCACTTGGAGCTCCCAAAAAGCTGTCAATGGCCCCGCAAATCATAGCAATCCAATCTAAGTGAACCAACAATAATTCAACTAAAAATGTAAATTCTTCAATATTTTGCCAAAGTTCAATCTCTTTCATAGATCTCGACTCTTGACTCCAAATTTTCAACCTATTAATTTTGTATTTTTAAAGTATATATATAATATGCCATTATACGATTTTTATATGTTTTTTTTTATAATTTTTATTTTTTTAGAAAATCTTTTAATTATTTTTTATAATTTTTGAAATAAATTTGGATAAATTAGGTGTCCAAATTCAAATGAACTTGGACAATTATTTGTTCAGGTTCATTATGAACTTGAACTTTCAAAAAAAAAATTTATTTTCTAAAGTTTTTTACTTTTTTGTTGATGATGTGAATCGCCACGTCAGGACCTATTAGTTGACTCAGTAGTCGTTAATGGCCACTTCAGCAATTTCATTACAAACTAAAGGTCAATGGGCCGATTTGATCAATTTTATAAGTTTAGGAGCTTAATTGGTGCAAAAAGTTGGGTGAGACTTAAATACTTTTTTTAAAAACTTTTTAGGGCCTTTTATACCATTAAACCATAGTTCCACTTACCACATTCACGTCTACGACAATGATTATGTCTTTCAAATTCATTATGTATTGCTACATTTGCTTCAAGGAATGGAGCAAATCCAATAGGATAGGTTTCATGATTTTTTATTAATAGTTTGTTATTTTGTTTAGCCACAAGTAAACATGATTTAATTCCGAATAATTATCTTAAAACCCTTTTCATGGTATTGTTGTTGCAAGAGCATATTTGAAATATGAAAAGTTGAAAATATTTTTTTTCCTAGCAAGTCCTCATTAGTAATGTTCTCCCCGTATAATTTTAATTGAGAATTTATCTTAAATAATGCAGACTTATACTTACTCACAGTTTTAAAATCTTACAATCTCAAAAGCATCTAATTATAATGAGGTTTAGGTAGAATTACTATTTTCTTATTGTCATATCTTTCTTTTAAGGCTTAATACCAATTTTGGCCTTTGTACTATAGAGAAATTGTAACACCCCCTAACCCCAAACCGTCGCCGGAACAAGGTTATGAGGTATTACCGAACATATCAGACAACTTACGAATAATTTACAATTAATATAACTTTTATAGTATAATATAATAATTTAGTCCATATATTGAACTCTCGAAGTTCAAACACGTATTAAAAGTAGAACGGAACTTGTTCGAGTATTCCGAATTTTTTTTTAATAAAAATTTCGGCAGCATTTCTGCTTATTTTTACCCAAAACCTCCTGCAAATTCAAACTAAAACAACCAGCACCAATGTTTCACATTCATATAACTAATAATTATATCATTAACAAAATTTTAACTTAATAACTATCATAGCTTCATTCCAAATTGATTAAAAACTTCATTCATTTAACAACTTAATGTTCATGTATCAAAATATCATATACTTTCCTTACCATTTCATTTAACCATCTAAATCTTATAATTCAACCTTCACTAACCAAAGTAATATACATATTCAAGTGACTAAACAACACCTATGTACATGCCACCTTTACCCAAAAGAAAAATATACATCACCAAATTTGTGTTGGAGTCGGGAATGTTCTGGATGCTGAGCCGGGACTTGACTTCTACTAACCTACGTGCGGAAACAACCGTACACTGAGTATGGATATACTCACAGTGGTATTACCATAATTCAAATTATATCAACAATAGTAAAAACATAAATATTAAAATACCTAACAATTAATGTCATATGTACTAATTCATAAATCAATGTATTTTCTCAAACTTAAATTTATATCACTTATGAACATACATTTCATACTTTTCTCTTACTTACTATCACAATTCCAATTTCAATTCGTAATTCAATTTCTTTTTCTCATTTCAATGCCTCAAATTCACATTTCAATTTTTCACCCTATTAACGTAACTCGGACTTTGGCGGATACACGGATCCAACCAAACACACCAATATGGCACCCAGTGCCTCATCGGATAGTTCGAAGTAATAGTTGACACCCAGTGTCTCATCGGCCTAGCCGAAGTAAAGTTGGTACCCAGTACCTCATCGAATCTATCCGAAGAAATATAGTGACACCCAGTGTCTCATCGACTCGAGGTCGAAGTATCCCTGAACACTTCCAATCCTATGGCATGCCAACTATATCCGACTCAGCCCGACTAGTTAATAGGGTATTCAATTCACTTTCTCAATTCTATATCACTTTCAATTCACAATTCAAATCACCATTCATTTTTCAATCAATACACTTTTCAAATAATCACATATTCCATAATTCACTTATTCAATTCAATTTGATTCAATTTGCATCACTTTCATTTTCACTCAATATTCATATCAATTTCACATACTTACCTCAAGTCTTACTTACCATACATAACAATTAAAAATTCAGCAATCAATAATAATTAAAATTCGAATTATAGTAATACACACCGTAATTCTCCCGTTTTAGTCCTCGATGACTTTCTCCTTTCCTTTCGATGTTGATGCTTGGGTTCTTTGTTGGCTACTGAAAATAATAGTAATTTCCATTATTATTTACAGCATTAATTATAATAAATAATTAAATTTCTAAACAATTCCTACCTTATTCCCAATTTAATCCTAACTAATCTTAATTATTTTCTTAATCCAATTCACTCTCTTTTTCTATTCAAATTTTGTCTAAACTTATATCTAACTATAAAATTTCCAGCATATTTCTCTCATTTTGAAATTTCTTCAATTTAGTCCCTACAACATAAAACTTATAGCCTAGTTTACAATTTAATTCCTTAATCAATTCTAACTTAGAATTCATTCAATTAAATCCCCAATTCCATAATTTGTCCAACATGAACCATATTTGGAAACATATGAACTCTTGAACTATCAACTTAATTTCATCAAAATCTTGTTTTAAAGCTTCTAAAACATCAAAATTAACTAAAAAGGACTTAATTGACTTACCAAATTAACTCCAAGCTTCAAAAACCCTATTTTCCCTTTTTCTTTCTTTTTCTTCTCTTCCTTCCTCTGTTTCGAATGCTCTCTGTAACTTTCTTTTTTTCTTTTTCTTCTTTTGCGTTTTATTTGTTTTATTTCTTTTATGTTATATTTTATATTTAATTAATTTAATAAATATCTATTTTCATAACAAATACTAATATTACATTTGGATACATATTTATTTTTACATTTGTACCAATAATTTTATTACCATTGTCATTATTTAATTTGTTTCTCAAACAAAAATCTCATAATTTTAATAATTTAATTATTTATTTAACAAATATCTTTTTTTACTTAAATTATAAGTGATTAAGTATTTAAATTACAAATGTACCAATGTAATTTTTACACATGTATATTTTTATTACCATACAATTATCTACTATTTAATTTATTTATTTAATAATAATGCTAATAATAATAATCTAATATAAAACCATAATGTTAATTAATAATTATAATAATTTAATATAAAACCATAATAATAATCATTATAATATATAAAACCTAAAAAAATCTTTGATTTTATTTCACCAATATGCTGCCTCATTTGTAGTCAATGGCTTAATTGCCATTTTAATCCTTTTTATTTTCTATTACTTTAGAATTAAACTTTTACCCCTTTTTCAATTTAGTTCTTTTTGCTAATTATTCTAAATTAAGCTAATTTCACCTAATTAAATCCTAACTAGACACACCACTAGGCTCATTAATATTTTTAATAATTATTTTCGAACTTATTTCACTAAGACGGAGGCCCTATAACTCACTTTTCCGGTGCCCGTGAATTTCGGGTCATTACAGAAATTCTCACTTTAGACGTTTTACTATTTTTTTCAATCAGTTTGCCCCCTCTACTTCCATGACCTCATCCATTACAAAAATTTTGATGTAGTCATTTTAACCAATCGGGAGCTTCCATGTGGACAATTAAACCACGTCATTTTATTTTGGAAAATACTAGAATGGATTAATTTTTTCTTTTACTTAATAATACATAATAGAAATTTAAGAAATTAATTATACTAAAGTAAAAACTCACTATTTTTACTTCCTATTTCTTTGAGCATATGAAGAAGTTAGTGATTGAAAATTTTAGGGTATGAAGATAGTGAAAATTGGGGGTTTCATAAAATCTTGATCTTTGTTGAAGGATTTATTGAAAATTAGTGATAATTTCGTCAAGACCGTTTGGTGTGTGAAGGTTTGTAATGTATTTGTTGTAACGACTTGACTTTTGTCAGTGTTGAAAAATACGATTTCGAAACTTTATTTTTATAAACCGAGTCCGTAAATATAAAATAAGAATGATTATGGAGTTAATGTGTTAATATGTTAAGGATCAGTTAAGAAATTTAATCGAGAAAATCGTTAATTAAAGTTTAGGGACTAAATTATAAAAATCTAATCTCTATTGAATTTTAATTTGGAAAATGCTTGAGGACCTAAATAGCTATTAAACCATTGTTCTTTATGTTAATAGTGAATAATGATGATGATAGCCTTTAAATGATTATAATTATGATTAATAAATAAATGTTAAATTAAATTAACAATCACGATTAATTAGGATTAATTAAATTTTAATTATAGTCTATATATATTAGTGGATGGAAAGATGAAATCTTTATCATATTCCTTGTCGTCCACCGTTAAAAGAGAAAGAAGAAAACTTCAAATTATCAACCAAGCATTCGACCATTAATATATCAAGTTAAAGATGATGTCAGACTGTCGAGAGAGAAAAAAAAAAGTGAGAGTCGTAGATGAATGACGAAAGAATTCGGTTTGTATACTTATAATTTTTTCAAACAAATTGGTTTAATAAAATTATTCATGAATTCTTTTATATATTGTTCTTAGTGGTTTTTGAATGCAAAGCAAAATAGAAGCAAGTATTAGCTCACAAGACTTCCAATCTAGAAGAGGGATATTGTGATATCAAAGCATGGAAGTCATAATACCCCTGACAGTGCTGAAATGAGGAGAATAGAGGCCATCTACAATAGTATCGTGATACCAGACCATGGGTATCGCGATACCGCTACCTGAAAAGTGAAAAAACTGCAGGGAAATTGTGTCCAAACAAGCTTATGTCTTCTTTTTACTTAAGGGTAAAATGGCCATTGTTAGGTTAAATGTTAGTAGGCTATAAATACAACTTTATAAGCCTTTCATTTCAAATTTTGTTGGCTGATAGTTTCTTTAGTTTTTCATAGTTTTAGGTTTAGGTTTTCTTTTCTTTTCTTTTCTTTTCATTTTTAGTTTAGGTTTTCTCTGTCTTTTTAGTGTAGGTTTTATTCTTTTAATTTTCTTTCTTCTTTCTTGTAAAAGACTTTGTAAATGAAGATGGATAAGCTTTTGGGTGTCATTGGTTCCACATATAAGTGAGTATTGCTTTTCCTTATCTCTATATTATGCTTATTAACTGTTCGATGAAATGTCTGGTTGGATGTTAAGCTTTATCATGTTCTAAATTGTTAGATGGTTGGTTGATTGGTTGTTTGTCAGCTTAAGTTAATATATATTCTCGATTAATTGGTTGTTTGATTATATCAAAATGCTTAATAGTTTAGAATTGATACCTCTAGGGAAAAACCTAGATAAACGATACCGAAATAAGAGTTTATTCTTAGATAGTTCAATATAATCGTGCCGAGTAGTGAGACTGAGAGGTAAGCTTAGATGGTATCTTTTAGTTTAGGATGAGATCGAGAGGAGATTCCTAACTAAGAGTGGCAACTAATGTAATCGGTGTAGGTTTACTAGTTTAATTAGCACTCAACTAATCAATCAACCATCGTTTAATCATTTACATTATCTAAAACGTTAGGAAGAAGTTTAGCTTAATTAGTTTAGTCAATAGTTTAATTTTAGTTTATAAATCATTTTATTTGGACTTGCACTAATAATTTCCGACTCAATTAGGTTAGTAATTGCTTAACTTGTAATTAACTTGATAAGCATATTTACCCACTTGGCAATCCTTTGCGTTCGACCTTTGGAATACTTTGGTGTTCTATCGGACACTATAAATATTACAACTGACATTGTTCGCTTGCAATTAAAACCCTCTCTTTTAATTTTTTTTATAAAATAGTTCATTTTTCTGTGCACAAGCGCATGCAGGTTAGATGTCACCCCTTCATATTCCATGAGGGGATTTTGGGCCTCTCTCATATCGGGTCCAATTACGAGTACTTCCCGGACTTTTTGACCCAGTACTTTGTAATCTGATCCAACCCAATTCTATTTTTCTATTTCCCAAAATAAATTTTAGTATTTATATTTAATTAAATAATATTCTCATCTCTCAATTTTACCCTGTAAAATTGTAATGATTTTACTCCTGGTAAAATTTCCAAGAAAATATATTTAATATTTCACCATTCAACTTGTTCACTATGACTGTATGGTTCATTTTCATTTTCAAGTTTTAAAATAGCTCAAAAAAATTAAACTCAATCTTACGATCATTTTTTAGAAATCCTTGTTCATTTCTAAATGAATTCATTTCTCATTTCTCATTTCTCATTTTCATTCCCATTTTGGAGAAAACTACATTCATTTCCAAATGATTTCATTTCTCCATTTTTATTTTCATTTTCATTTTGGAGAAAACCTTAATCATTTTCAAATGTTTTCTATTTCTCCACTTCACCATTCCTATTCATTTCTATTCATTTGATTCAACATGCAATTCATTTCTAGCTTCAATGAGCTAGTGGAGGGACCGATTAGACATATGTAATTAAGGATCAAATAATTTATAATTAAGTTCCAACTTTTCGCCCATTAAATATAAACTCATTTAGTCACAAAGTCATTCCACTATAGTATCGTGACTAAGTTCTCCCCAACAACATACCATTATGAAAGTAACTTGATCAATGCTTGTCCAATGACCTTGTCATAAGTGTATTACCCTCATAGGATATCTTTAATCTCTTTGGGATAATATATGTTCTTTTAATATGATCCTATGTTATCTCATGGTAATCATTACATCTTCCTTCATGAAAAGTCAATCAATATCAAATAATGACCAAGTCATCCATCACAAAGACGAATGACCCGTAACCACGTTTACTTTTCATCAACCATGTAATACCAATGAGAAGATATCATTTCCCTATTTCTCGGGCTATGAACTCCACTATTGTGAATAACCCTGCATACTGCAGAAGTTGTACACCCAACACATCAGCTTTCGGTTCCTTATTTGTTCAAATTCAAGCTTTTACTTTAAAGTGTCCAAATCATGCATACATAGCCTATCATCCACTCAAGATTTAAGTATGTCACACTATGAACGTCACAAGTGAATAAATCCATAAACGGATTTAGGATATATTCTTCTTGGGTCAAGTTCGATATATTGTCAATCCAGTCAATCACATCTTTGTCTCTATCTTCTGAGAGTCATCTGCTCTGATGCCCAAAATAAAGCATCTCTCCAATTAGACTTGATTTACGGCATATTAGTCTTCCAATCAGTTTGCTCATTTCTGATTAGATTAAAGACATGTTTAGGTTCGTCTACTAATACAAGTTGTCTTTTTGTATTACGATCCAACCATGTAATACCGCTTAGTATTAGTTTAAACATTAGACAACCAATGAGTAACATTTGCTTCCATTTTGCTTTGCGAGCAAAAATCATATGAAAACAATTATACAAAATATATTAATGTAACCAATAAATTTGTTTTATTAACCAATCTATTCGAAAAATTTACAAGTTTACAAACAAATATACTACACTTAAGGCACTAAATCCAACATCAATGCATAAGTATGTAAATGTTGGAGCTAAATGGTGTAATTTGACATAGTTATGTTGATAAATGGATTGATTGAACTTAGATGATAATCATGTTTGGAATGATGTGTAAATGGTTAATTTGCAAATGTGATAAACTTGTTTTAGTATAGATAGAATTGGTATTTGGATGAACATAATGAAATGAATTGGCTGGAAGCTACAAAAAATGTACATTTTGCCAAAAATAGGGGCAACATCGCAACCTGGTATTTTTGACGTTGCAACTTTGTTTGACAGTAAGTGACGTCTCGACATGGAGAGGTTTAACGTCACGACGTAACTCACTGAGTTGACGAGGTTGCAATGAGGAAATGATGAAGTCACGACGTTGGTTAGGATTTTTAAAACTTTACAATTTGGTCCTAAGTTATGCTTGAATTAGCAAAAGAACTTTCGTAAGCTCGTGTGGGACTCGAAAATGATTGTGTATCACATGTTGAATGTGTATGATACTTATTTACGTGTTGTGAATGATCAAACGTTGCAAAATTGTCTGTCGTTGCTTCGACAACGAAAGTAGCATCCTACAGCTTTGACTCGGCAGTCGGGTTAGGCGAGGGGTGTTACATAATTGGCATGCAATATTGTTTAAAGTCGTCCTTAAGGCATTAAAGAAAAATAAATTCTTCAAAATTGGGGATTTCAACTATTATTGGTCTTTCCACCATCAAATCTACATTGCACATTGGATATTTATCTCTCAGAACAACAACATAATCCCACAATCTGTTAAATTCATAATGAACTCTACATTGCACACAATGTCCCTATCTTAACTAGGTTCAAAAGTATCATCATCCTAAGACTCTAAACAATTTGTATAAATATTACAAATATATATTTATTTTTTCATTTTAAAGTGAATTCATTAAACAGCAAACTTTTAAAAATGGAGGTATTTTTATAATTCCTTTCAAAATCAACTTTACCAAACCTAATCCTTTGTTTGGATTGAACAATAACAAGATAAAGGAAAGAAAAGTAAGGGAAAGAAATGTCATTTCCCTTGTTTGGATAACATGTTTTATTTAAGCAAGGGAAAGTAAAGAAAGTTGAATATTCGTTGTTTTCTCTTGATTTACTTAGTTTTTATTTATCCCAATTTGAGAGGAAAGTCAAGCTAAGGAAAGGAAAATAAAATTTCTTTTAAGATAAGGAATTCCAGTTTTATCTTGTTAATATTTTACCTAACAAAAAGGATATAATTGGAAAAAATAGAATAAACTACACCCAAGGTCACTAAATTATTAGTAAGTTTATGTTTTGGTTACTCAACTTCAAAAGGTCACAAAATGGTCACTGAACTATTCGGAAGTTTTCATCTAAGTCACTGAACTATTCTAAAGTTTTTATTTAAGTCATTGAGCTATTGAGTATTTTTTTTTTTTTAAAAATTCGACAAGTAACCTCCAAGCGGCGGTTTGACGATTGATATGGTGGATCAGTACCTGTCGATGAGTAAAAGAACATACCTTAGATCCAAGTTGATCTGATGATCGGTGTTAGAGATTGAAGAATAATTTTTTTTGGATTTTGGTTCGTAGATTCATGATATTCAAAACTATTTCATGAAAAGAAACTGAATTGTAAAAGAAAGGTGAATGGAGAGCTTTGGATTGGTGCAAGCGATATGAGCAAAGAAGGCCATACAACAACAATTTTTGCAACCCAAATACTTAAATGAAAATTTTTGAATAGTTTAATGACCACTTTATAACTATTTAAAGTTGAATGACCAAAACATAAATTTATTAATAATTTAGTGACCTTAATTACAGTTTACCCAAAAAAAATAATATAAATAATCATTTCCTTAACTTTCCGTGGCTCAATCAAACAAAAATTATTAACTTTTCTTTCCTTTACTAAATTCAATTATTCAAACAAAATAAACATACATCATTTCCTTTCTTTTATTTTTTTTACAATTATTTACCTAAACATAGTATAAAAATATTCAATAAACAACTTCTTGATTTAAATTTAAATGTCTTTTCTAAAAGTGTTTTAGATGGTTAGCATTGCCTTTTATGTCAGGAAAAAAGTTTTAAAACGCTAAACAGACTCGTGATTATTCTCAAAGTAAGTTTCAGAGTAGAATCATCAAGTTTCCAACTTTCTGAGAAACAATACCATTAGAATCAGGAAATGGGAGCAACTAGGGCATCTCTCAAAAACAGCTGGTGAAGGGGAAATGTGATCTCCACCTCCTCTATTCTCTTTAATGTAAACTTCAAAGGTAGAGAGAAGTAGATGTGCATGTAAGTGGTAATAATGAGTGAATGTTATCGGGATCAGCGATTGGATTGTAGTAAAACATTACAAGCTGTATTTTTCTTGGAATAATAAAACAACTCATTTAATAAATAAATGTTGGTGAAAAGAGGTTCTGACACAAGAATCTGAAATGTCAAATTCATGTATGAATGGCATTCATTGTGATTTCAGCTCCCACTCAAAAGCCTTTTCTCCACCCCCAACCCCAAAAAAAAAAAAAAAAACAAAACCTACTCACTTATTAAATTTCAATTTATTCCTAGTTTACCTTTTAATTTTTTACGTCTTTAGTATTATTATGAAAAACTAAAATTTTCATTTTAAAATGATATTATAAAATAAAAAATTAATATTATAATATATGATATATCAACTTTAAATACTTTTAAATAATTAAAATAAATATATTAAAATTATATATAAACATAACTCTTGAAAATCAACAAAAATTTTATAAAAAATAGGAATAATTTACTCAAATACAAATATTATTATTATTCCATTTATTATTTTGATATTAATATGTATTCAACTAAAATTATAATATAAATATAATAAAATAATTTATGATAACACATTGTTAATTTTATATACTTTTTATACAATTAATATAAATATATGCAGCATATTTATAATTTATATAGACCCAAATTGGGATTTTTAAAAGCCAATTTTAAAACTTTTTTATTTAATTTAAGTGAAAAGACAAGTTGTTGGTTGCGTAACATGTGGTTCCTCTGGTGGACATAAATTCTCCGAAATGGCACCCCCGCCCTCAACCACCTTTTTTGAAAAAAATAAAATCTTATTGTTTCAGAGACCTAAAACAGGATACTCAAAAAATGGGAACGAAGAAGCCGTGGGAAAATGGCATCATTCACATATCAAGAACCAAATATGTATTTTATTGCAAAGCATTTTAGGGTTTAACGGAGGATGGTTCTGTAATTTAACTCTTAGTTTTAGATGACAGCCTTAACCAATGAAAACACAGTTTTACGTAATAACCACATAATAATAATAATAACTAAGTTCTAAAATTAACTGAATCCATGTTTCAGCTTTTGCTTTCTCCTATAATAAAAGCATATAACCAATTGAGATTCTCATCATCAAACTCCAACTTGCTAAAGTCTCCCAGGACCCAAAAAGGAAAATTAAAAATATCTCTGTGTGTCAGTGGCATATGGTATTTTTTCCAATTGGACTGAAACATATTCTTGATGACCTATCGGATCCGAAGTTGAAGCTAATATCCGAAGCATCAACATGGTTGGGGGCACTGCTTGTTGAAGGGAATGAAAAAACGAGGGCAGGAGAAGATCTGTTCAACCCAAAACTATATGAAGGTTCTGTTAGTTCCTCTTTGGGTTGATGCTGACTGCTACCTGATAGAAATGGCATGATGGTTGGTGTTGGAGGCTCAGAAGACACACCAGAAGATGCAGAAACAGGGAATGTGAATCCCGTGCTATTATCTGAAGTAAACATCCACCTTTGCTCAGGCTTGGTCACAGAAATTGAAGCCAAAACTGGTTTATTTCCCAAAGAATTAGATGAAGGCTTTAGCAAACCCTCACATGGTGCCTCAGACACTGCAGCACCGGTGAACTTTGGGAGATCCTGTCAAATAAATTGATTAGTATGGCATTCTTTGATGTAACCAAAAGTTCCAAGTAATTAATAGACCTAAGCAAATTGGCAAGTGAGACGCAGAGTAAGTTAATAATATTGCTCCCGCATCATATTATGATTACCAGATTCATGACCCCAACCAAATTTCAGAGTTGATTTGAGGGAGATAAACTGATAGTATATCTTATCACCTAATGTACTTCGTATGAGAGGCTGAAAAAGATTACTATCAAGTAATGCACTTCGTATGAGAGACGAAAAAATAGACAAAAAAATTTATATTCTCACTTTCCGTGTTGGGACAACAAAATGGTAGAAATTGGAGTTGCTATATGTACCGTATCGCATTTGTTGATAAAGGATATGTATTATTTTCTATATCGTATCTCCAAGAAATATTAGGGGAAGAAAGGTTAAATTTCCTCTTAAAAGATACAGAGAGCCTGTAAACTTCGATGCTTCTAATTATAGTTTATACTTACTAGGAAAGTGCTTAGCAAAATGATTAGCAGTATGGCATGAGAATGGGCCATTAGTAAAGTATAAGACCTAATAAGATCACGCATGGTCACAGAATAATAATAAAAGGATGAATGAAATACCTTGTGTGCAGTCTTCATTTGAGAATCCTGAGTTTTTCCACAATCTAGTAAAGACCCTGCATTATTGCCAAACATTGTAACAGTACTATCAACTTTTAAATCGGAAGCAGAAGTTTTCTTCACATTCTTAGCCTCAATGGTACTTTCTGGAGAAGCGACAGAAATTGAATTATCATTCCATGGAGCAGAGCTTCTGTTGTTCAATTTATCCCTGCTTTTAGAAGAATCAAGTCCTAAATTTGGCAAATCGTTGTGCTCCGCTGAAACGGCAGCATTAATATCCGAAGACAGAGATTTTTTCCATGAAGTGGCTATCTTTAACTCCTCAGACTTCTTCTTAGGAGTCACTAGAGTTCGCTCAAGATGCTCCAATATTGTCCTAGCCATCTGACTGGAATGAGGATGAACAGGTGAGATACCCATTTCAGAGGTCCTATTACCATCTACTGATTGAATATCTGAGGAGCTACTGGCGCCTCCTTGCTCCAAATTCTTCTTGATTGAAGAAAATTGACCTTTGGAAACATTGGAATTTCCCACTGGAAAAGGATCATTTAATGATGAATGAGAATAAATAGATCCTCTGGATGGAATTTCTGCAGTGCCCTTATGACGAATCCTGCGAATGGGTCCCACAGATCCATAGCCTTTATCCACCGTGTTGCTCCTCAACTTCAATTTTATGTTCAAACAACAAACAAATGACTCGAGTCAAATAGATGTAATGATGATAAGAGTTCAATTCATCAAAATGTAAGTTGCAAATAGGCATGAGCTGCTAGACCATGATAAATATTCCCACATTCAGCTTTCATATCTATCCAGGTTTGGGATAGCACACACATAAACACACAAATTGGGCTATGTCCAACCCAGGTGCACATTTTTCCCCCAAGGCCTTACTTAGTACGAAATCTAATAATTAGATTTCATAACCACTTTCTAGTATGTAGCTTGCTTAACCATTGGATTAAACACTTTTCCATCTTTACTCATTTCTATCATTGCTACTACGCAAAGCTTAAGGGTATACTTGGTAGAGTGGAAAAGTGAAACAATTTGGGTGAAAAGTGGAAAGAGAATAAATTTTGAGTGTGATTGATAGGAAAGAAAATCGAAAGGCAAGAAAATAAGAAATATGACTATTTTCCACCTTGATGCATAACATCAAAATCATTACAAATTGGTAAAATAAGATGAGAGAAATGAGAAAGATAAAAAATAAGTATATGCATGTTTACAATATTATCCATATCATTTCAAAATTTTAAATTAAGATGAGAGAAATTATGCGTGCATTTGTGTAGAGGGTATACTGGTAAAATAATATGTATTTTTGTATGTGTACATATATACCAGAAGTATAATCAGGAGTACCCACAAAACCGCTAATCATGAAAAATTACCTGCCCATATGCAGGAGTTTGTGATTGCTGTAAAGGAGAGAATGAACCATTCAGGAAAGCATCACCCTCGCCTCGTACATGAGCCATCTGATTAAATGTAAGTAACAAGAAAAATAAATCTCTAGCAAGCATCAGATGTAAATCACAACAGAATACAAACAAAATTTTAAAAGTCCAAACCTTGGATTTAGATTTTGAATAGATGGTTCTGGAGTAAGGGGTTCTTGGAATGTTATGAAGTCCAAATCTACCTCTTTGACTTTGTGGAGTTAGATAACTACGTTGATCATGTACCATGGAACCTGGCCAACATGTGGATGGCTTCGGTGAAGCAAATGGAACAAATGGTTCTGATGCAAAACCATCAGCAAGCATTGTTGGTCTTTCATCTTTTGATATAATACTCTTAGAACCTAGGTTTGATTCTGATGTCCGGTTTGCCATGTATGCTTTTGCAATTTCAATTGGTGAAGGTGCAGTATCATTTAGGAGCTGCAATATTTCATAGAATTTAAATAAACACAGAACAGAAAAGATATGAGGACAAGTACATCGGATTCCATTGTACCTAACCGTACAGGTACATTGATAAATGATGGACATGAGAAAAGATGCAACTTTGTTCATGCATTCGCGTGTTATGAAACACACATACACAGAGATTAGACATACAAATAAACTTCTATGCATGGGAACTCCCATAAGGCTCATCCTAGCCAACCTTCCTCTTCCCAACCAACCCAACAGCTGTAGTAATTCATTTAATTTACTTTCAAGAGCCTAACCCAATGTTGTCAAGGGCAGAAGGCACACTCTAGGCACTATAACTCTTACAGTGCTTGAGGTACAAGAAGCAAAAGTAACACAAGCTAGAGTGAAAATACATTATATATATATATATATGCTTGTGTGCTTTGTATGTGTGTATATATAAGAAAGATAAGCTTAGTGTTACATTTCTGATAATAAACTCTAAACTTTGCCTGGTTTATCCTACAAAACAGGCAATTTTTTCCTAGTCATTTATTGGTCAATATGCATGATCTCCTTAGATGTCTTTGTTCTTTTGTTGGGCAGTATGAAAGATTTCTTTCAAGTCCACGTTTGCTGTTAAATACACAAAATTGAGAAGTTCAGTCTGATATTTCCTGTTTCTTATTTATTTATTGAAGGTACAATTCATGAAAAAATAGAAATTATAAAGAACTTCAGTTAGGCATGCCTTTTTTTTTTTTTGGCACCTACTGCCTTCTAAAAAAGCCCACCTAGGTGCACCAACTTAGTACCTAACCAAATGCACCTCGTCAGAAAAGGTCTGAAGTGCTTTTGTTGTCTGGTACTAAGGCAAACAGCTTAGTAACACACTAACACTGGCCAGCCGTTATTTATATCTACTTTTGGTATGTCAAAAGCTTCCACAAAAGCATTTAGTTATCCGTCACAAGCCTATTCAAAAGTTTGTTACTTAAATCTTTGATTGAATTATTAACTTCAAAAGTATATCAATAACTACTTCTAATTATAGGGTACATTCTAATGCATCTTTTTACTCCTTGAGTGAGTACGATTGTTAGATGTCCACAAATAGGCACCCAAGTATCTAACCTCTTAAAGTTAATAAACAAAATTTTGAGAATTTAACAGCTCTTATTCTCTCTTCTAAATTTGTATGAAGGAATTCCTAGCCAAAGTGTGAAGTATTTGAGCATTGGTGAGAAGGCTAGATATTTTATCTTCTTCAGCTTTGCAGCATTGTTTAAAAATAACAATAGCCCTAGATAGTTTTATTGAAACCCTAGAATGGCCACTTATCAAACTCTAACTGAACCCTCACAAAAGCAACCCCAAGCTTCAACTCCAACCACTGTTTAGGGTACTGTTCACCACACAAATCAGCACAAATATCTATACCTTTTTTTCTTCTTTTTTGCTTTCTTTTGATCCCTAAATTAAGTATTTTCTTTTCTAAACCATACCCTCTATCCAGTCCACCCTAAAGTTAGAAGTGCTCACCCATCATATAAAAAGACTACCTTAATTTGAAGCAATTCCCTTCCATGTCCAACATCAATTTCATTAAAGATTAAATTACATTGTTATGATAGTTACAAGTTCAAATAATTGAATTTAAAAATAAAATCTGTGGGTTTCTACAAGCTATGTTACTCGTATCAAAATGTGGTGTGGACATGTTAATTCTTTCTAAAAGGTTTTCCATATATCTAGAGGGTTGCACCACCATACCATATCCATATGATGTGTGTAACAGATGAATGCTTCAAGGAATATAAGGATTCGAGACAGCATAGTGTCATTAAAGTCTAACATACAAGTGGAATACTTTTTCCTCATTTTTGCACAAACATCACAGCATATCTAGAAAGTAACATATGACACAAGATTCAACCTCAGTATCCATGTGCATATCATTAATCCAAAATACAAGTTCATTAAAGTGATTTTCACTCACAGTTGGCTTCGAAAGTGGGGTTGCCAAATCCCTTGTAGTTGTAGTTATATTCAGATCATCCTGTTTTTCTTCAGTTGGCCTTCTCAGGTTTTGAGAAACTATAGGTCCCTTGGCACCTCCAGTAGATAGGGTTAAATTCCTATCTTCTTGATCAACTTGAGGAACATCAACAGCCTTTGAATTTATAATCCCTATCAGACGATTGATTTCATCCCTGGGTATAGAATGTTAAAACACATATTAGATAATTAACTCTTTGAGTTAACCAAATGATCATCCTGAAAGATAAATACAAACATGGATATATGAAATATGAGCATAGAAGAGCATGAACAGATCATTAATTCATCAAAACCAAGCCCATGCTTAATGGCTGGGAATTGGGATATGGCTATAAATGATGTTCTCACAAAACCAGTAATTCTTGGCAGAAACAATCAAGTTTTCCCCTCGAAAAACTAGTTATCTGTGAAATTTAAAACAATCAATTTAAGAACAACACAGAGAATGTGAATTTTAAAACAACAAAAAACTAGTTACCTCGAAAATGTTTTCCCCTTCATTAGCTTCTCAATTTCTGAAAGCCCATCGTCTCTAATGTCACCCTGGTTACCTTTTCTATGTTCAGCAATGCCAGAACCAGCCTTTGGTCCATCAGTTGTCCCAATAGTACCAGCTGTTTCGGACACTACAAACTAGGAAAGAAATGCAAATATACTCATTCAAACCAGGCCATCAAGAAAAGCTAAAAATTAACAAATTTCCGCTTAAATAGAGCAAGTGCAATGTGATTTTACAAAATTTATAGCCAAAATAGAAACCCTTACAGTTGAATAACAACTTTGATCTTCTTCATTAGTATGTTCTTCTATATCTTCGTCCAACTCACCTGTTTCCAACAGAACTGACAAACTTCAACAACAAATAACAGCAATTCAAAATTTAATTAACAACTATAAGTGAAAAAGGAATTCATTAAAAATCTCCATCTCCTTTTACCTAAAGTTAAGTCGCTCTAAAACCCTAAAGAACCCAAATTAATCCCAAGAAGAGAATAAGTTTTAAAAGAGATGTTTTATTCAAATATATATAACTGACCATGAGCTTGAGGTTCTGGCGGCGGGAGAGAATCGTTGTTGAGGGGTTTCAAGAAGAGAGAGGGGAGGATTCTAGAGGCGCCGCTGGCTATGAGACGGCAAGCCGGATCGACGAGTTTGGAGAGTAAGCGACCGCGTAAGGATTGGTTCTGCTGAGGACGGGCGTAGGGTGTGGTAGGTGGTCGACGCGGCGGTTGCCTCCTTAGTTTCCCGCCGGCGCCGCGCTCTGTCGTAGCCTGATCTTGCAATGAGTAGGACGGCGTCGTTTCGGTGGTTTTTTCCATTCGAGTTGTCTTCTCAGTTTGTCTCTCTCTTCGTCTCTCCCACGCGCAATCACGCACGAACTCACTGAGTCACTGTGTCTGTGTTTACTACTAAGCGCGCTTTTATTTCCTTTTGGTCACTTTTTTGTTTTTAGTTTTTAGCTACAGTACATTTGTTTTTTTTTTCTCCTTAAATTGTGGGGCCACTGTCTACAACCAATGGGGACATGCCATATGTAAAAAAAAGATTTTAACCAATTAGTTTCATATATTTTTATTTAATGATTTTTCTTTTCATAAATCACATCTAAATTACAGATTCAATAATTACATGCAAACTATTTTATTAATTTATATTTTACTTTAATATTGGATAAACTACTTTTTTTTTGGTAAAATTAACATAATAATAAGTTTAGTCCTTAGCATTTATAACTTTTGTTATTTTGATCCTAGTTTCACCTTTGTTCTCAAGTTAAAAATAAAATTATCAAATCAAGCCTTGAAATTTTGGAATAAAGAAATGTTTGGCAACTTGGAAGAGAGGAAATGTGTACTAGAAAAAGAACAATATTTTTTACAACAAAATATAAGGAAACCTAACACGGTAGAAAAGGAAAGAATTGTAAGATGGGAACTAGAAAAAGTACTTAATATTTTGTTGTTCTAAAATCACGAAATTAATTGGCTAGTAGTGCAAGGCGAAGAAACGCCAAATATTTCCATGTATTGGTTAATAGAAGGAGAGCTAGAAAAGATTGTTTTGAGAGAAAAAAAAGCAAGTGATTAGCATGAAGTATTAAGGAACATTTGTTGAACATTTGAAAAGGATTTATTTAGTCAAAGATGGGGAAAAGGGAGAGGAAATTAAGGAGTATCTTGACAAGTTACAACTAAAGAGACGACGGATTAAAAGTACCAGATTGACACTCCTTTCATAAAAAAAGAGAGGTGAAGTTGGCACTTGATGTTTAATCCAACTAAAGCCCCTAGGCCAAATGGTAAACTTGCTTTATTCTTTTCTAGAAAAATTGGTATATTGTGGGTGAGTCACTCATTAAGGCAGTCTTAAACTTTCTTCGAACTTATTAAATGTTTAAAGAAATGAATAAGACTTTGATTTCCCTTGTACTGAAGAAACAATGTCTGCAAAGAGTAGATGACTATAGACTAATAAGTCGTTGTAATGTAGTCCATAAGTTAATTGCATAAATCATGGCCAATAGATTGAAACCTATAATTAATGACCCAATTACCCCTTTTTAGAGCACTTACTGTTTGGAACAAGAAAATTAGCGATAATGTTATGGTAGGAGTGGAAATCTTTCTAACGATAACAAAAAAAAAAAGTTATAGTAATTTTGAATTCAAAATATCATGTAATGTGCTTCTTCGATTAGCTATTAGGCACTGGTAGATGGGGATCAATTTGCTTACATAATGCAAAATAGAGGCTTGAGACAAGGTGACTCACTATCTTCGTATTTGTTTATCCTCTGCCATAATGTTCTTTCAATAGCTTTACTTAAATTGGAAGAAAAGAATAAAATTCATCGTATTAGGATTGGACACAATTATTTTCCTCTCTCATTTATTTTTTACATATAATAACTATATCTTTTTTAAAAGTAAACTTGGAAGAACATAAAGAGGTTAAGGAAGCTCAAAACACAAATTTAGAGAAATTAGAGTTCATAGTGAGTGAAAATTGTCATCCTTGATTTCAAAAAAAATTTAGATAAATTCTATAAGTGTTGTTTACTACAAAGTTAGCTAAGTATCTAGGCTTTGATCTATAATATCTAAAAGCCCAGGAAAAAAAATTTTGAGCTATTGTTGGACAAGTTCAATGTTACACCCCTCGCTCAACTCGATCGACGGGTCTGAGCTATAGGATGCTACAATCGTTGCCGAAGCAAATACAGTCAAATATACAGTAAATATTCGTTCATACATGCAATTAAGTATCATTCACATTCCATTCATGTTAAATAATCAATTTCGAGTCTTAATCGAGCTTACAAAAGCTCTTTTGACAACTCGAGCTTGAAATAGGACCAAACTGCAAAGTTTAGAAAATCTCAGGCTGACATCGCAACCTCAACATTTCCTTGTCGAGACATGGTCATCTTAGTATGTCACGTCACAACGAAAAGGCTATGTTAGTTGCAAAAATACTCACTAAGATGACAATGTCACAATGTTGAGATCTTGTAGTCGTGAAGTGGAACCTGTTTTTTGGTAAAAATAAGTCATTTGGTACCTATTTCAATGTTTCCAAACAAAACTAGCAACATATGCACCTAATGCCAAATCCAATTGATCTAAAGCATAACTAAAACCATACTAGTCAAGTTTAAACACTCAATTCATATTCTTAACAAGACATTCACTACATATATATACCAATTAAACTTAAGAATTTTAATACCATTTGAGCATACCAAGCAAATTCGTTCAAATGTCTAACCTTACCTATGCCAAATCTATCAAACATACCATTTCACTTTCAATACACACATAATCCATTTATCTACACTTGTTTTACATTATTTATTGTAATAGCTCATTTTTGCCCGGCCCATTTCAGTATTTGAAATAATAAACCCCCAAAAAATAAAAATAAAACAAAGTCCAAGTCTAGTACAAAATTACAACATATAATTTGGCCCAATCGGAATGGCCCATTACTTGAAAAGATTTAAGGTCCATCTACAAGCTTGACTCATATGGAATATAATCTTCAATGATATGCAATCTTAGATGTGATATGCAATCTTAGATATGATACAATCTTAGATATGATTGCAATCTTAGATATGATATGCAATATTGAAGATATGATTTTGTAATCTTGGAGATTTAATTTGTAGATATCCTTTAATCTTAACCGTTGATGTAATTGATCTGTACCGTTGGATTTGGGGAGGCTCAACTATAAATAGAGGCATTTCCCTTCATTGTAAAACACTTGAGTTTTGGGAAGCAATAAGAATTCTTAAGAGCATTCACTCAAATTTCTCTCCCTCTTGCGTTCTTACTCTCTGTGGTTTGTTCTTATTTTATTCTTCGTCTATCTTAGTTTTTCAACCTTTTTTTTATTTTAATTTCTTCATTTTTCAAATATGTATATTTATTCCTATCTTTTATACATTTGATTATGTATTTTATATATTATAATATTTAACCTTTTTATATAGTTTATTTTCAAATATATATTTTCTATGCATGTATATATATTATATTATCATTTCATGTATTTTGAACTATTGCATTATATTTTTATAATTTTTAAATGTTCTATTTATTCATTTTTTTTAGTGTATGTCATTTATCTTATTTGTGCATAGTTTCATTTTTTTTATATGCTATGTTTAATTATTTCTTTTATGTGCTATTTTATGAGATATATATTGTTGTATAATTTTTGCATGTATTATGTTTTTCTTTTAGTTTACTCATGTTTTTATTTGCTTATTATCTTATATTTACCCTAGTATGATTTTTTTCATTAAACGTATGTTCTTGTTATTTAGTTTTGTCTTAATGATATTATTTATGTTTGTATGAAAATGTTAGAATATTTTGTACATCTATGCTTCATGATGCATTAATATGTCATCCTAAAACGTCATTTAAAATGATATTCCAAGGTTTTTTTTTTTAAAAAAATAAAAGGCAATGCTTGATGTTTGGAAACTTCAAGAAAGGTAGTGCCCTAACTTACTGGGTTGCGACTTTTCTCGTTGAATTCGAATAGTCAAGCACCCTTCTAAGTGATTTTGAGTTTTCAAAACTTAAACAATTATGTCGAGATTTCAAAACATAGTGTCCTAACTTATTGGATATGGCATTTTGTTTTTTCGAGATAGAAATTTTCAAAAGATAAGCTTAGTTTTGAAGGTTTTAAAATGTTGCGTCCTAACTTACTGGATGTGATGTTTTGACTCGCTTGAAATAAGTGAGCCTTAATTTTCAAAATTGAGACATTCTAATTAAAAGAGGTTTGCATCTTAAAACTTTCAAATTTCCGACATTAAAGACACTTGATAATCAGTTAGGTACCAATTTTTGGGCGTTACGAGGGTGCTAACCCTTCCTCGCACGTAACTCGACTCTAATCTTTTTATCGACTTTCGTAGACCAAAATTAATGTTTTAAAACAAAACATTTTATAAGGTGATCCAATCACACCTAAAAAGATTGGTGGCGACTCCCGTTTTCATTTTTTTTAAAGTCGATTCCCATTTTCCAAAACTCGATTTAAAAATGGTCTCGACAGCTTGGCGACTCCACTGGGGACCAATAAGAGAGTCAAGCCGTGTAATTGATTATCTCTTGTCTTAATGTCGGAAATTAAAAATTTTAAAATTTAATCCTCTTTGCATTACATGTGTTTGTATTATTGCATGTGTTGCTATATTCTGATACGCATTGCATTTGCATGATCGTTGTGGTCACACCCTTAAGTGAGAGTGAGAAGCTACGCCTTCGTGAGGTTTTCGCCTCCGTGCAGGATAATGGATCACTTTCGGGATACATCCATACCTATGGTTTCGTGAGATTTTCATCTCCGTATAGCCATAAGGAAATGTATTCCCTTGAACTGAACTCGATTCAAATGAGCCTATAATGGGTGAGGATCGAGGAATCTGCTGGTTCGGGTACCTCAAACTTTAGAAACAAAACACATATAGAAAAACCGTAAGAGCTCAATATAGATAGAATTATACTTAGGTTATCTTTGTGTTTATCATATGATACTGACTGTTTTCTTTCTTTTGTGCACGTCATTTTGCATTTAAAAGGTATCGATTCACGGTCAGTTTCTAAGTTAGAAAATTTTATTATGGAGAACGGACTTCTTGATAGAATGGAGGGCAACGCTAACGTCCATAAATGGTAAAGGGAAACGCTGAAGGATACACATCAGAATTATGGGGTTACACTCGCATCAACGTGGCGCAAAATAATCTCCAGGAGTTAAAGGAAATATGTGATCAATGGAGTAATGAAGCCAAGCAGTTGTTCTACAATAACTAAGGGGACTTGCGGTATTTGCTTGACAGGAGGATAGATGAGCAATTCAAAGTGAGTGTGGGAGTATTGATAGACACTTCTACCATTATAGCATTTCTCTTTCATATGAAGACGGTTGCCATGTGGATGGTAAGGGTATTGGAAGGAAAGTGATTGATAGAGTGCATGAGACCTACAAAAATAAGTTGGATGGAAAGAATTTTGCCTATGATGGTAAAAAGCTCGTTTACTATAGGACCGCTACCAAACAACAAGCTTGAGTTTACTGTTGTACTTATCAGAAACAATGGAAATGCAAGCCCCGATGGCCTGGATAGTTTAAGTAAGCGTGAAAGAAAGCGACTAAAGAAGACCGTATCATACAAAGACCTTTAGAGATTAGCTATGCTGCGAAGGTATCGAGACAGGATGCTCTGCGTGGGTAGAAATCAGAAAGCTCTCAAGAAACATTGAGGATATAGGATATTATTTTAAGGTAGCACACTGCAGAACGGGATACCTACTTGTTCGCTAATCTATCTCAAAATAATCAGAACAACTTCACAGGTATTGGAGGAGGTGCCCTTAGCTGCACGGATTACCCTACAGGTGAGGTCGTAGCTCAAACTCAGGAGGCAGCTGATTATTTACAGACATTGGCGGCACAGGCTGACATATTGAGCACCAATATGAGCTACAATCTGATTGTAGCCAAGAGTTTGTTTTGTTGTTAAAACTTTAGCCATTAGGGCGAAAGCGTATTTGTAATCCATTTATATGTAAAGATATTGTTTTTCTAAATAAAGTTTTCTAAATGAGATTGAATCGAGATCGATACCTTTTGCATTCATTTGCATCTTATAGCATTTCATTGCATCATTTGCATTCAAAATTATAAAAAGACCCTAATTAGTTAAAGTTATTAAAAGAGAAAGAGAGAGAGAGAGAGAGAGAGAGGGTCACACGGCTAAGTGAAAAAGAACTTGAATGGGAATTAACGACATTCCTTTACATATCCCCGACTTTTGTGTCGGGAGGATAGCTTACCGGAGAGAGGGGTGTTTGGAAATGAAAATCATCCCATGAATGTCATACATGAGGAAGGGACTAAACAAAGAAACCTTGAGGGCATTCGCCCTTATGAACTGGGAAGTTCTTTAAACAATTGGACTGCAGAAGAACTTCCTGTAATCTTTAGGAATTTTACGGAGTAATATTCAGAACACTCTTGTTGCTCTAAAGCCTAGGAGTAATGAGATTTGTTTTGAGAAGTGGGCTCATGTTCAGACATTTTTATTTTTAACAAAACATACTTTTATTATTTATCCGAGTAAATATTCTTTCATTCTGATTCTTTTGACCTTTGACATTCTTTATAAATTTTCATTTCATGTAAATAGTCATTTTTGAATTCATTTATTCCTTGTATATTCTTTTGTGTGCCTATCATAGATCCCTAGATATCAATGACACGAGCAACGATACTACAGATTCAGAGTTCCTTTTTAGTGCGATATGTGTTTAGAGGAATCTCAGTACTTTGAAGGTGACAGGAATTGTGACTTGTTTCTGAATTTGTTGAAAATGGTTTTTACCCCATGAAGTGGTGGTAGGAAATATAGCCTTAGAGGAAAGAAATATTGCGAAATTGGAATTAGCTGAGGAGATAAAACAAGACCTTGTTGAGAATATTATGGGAATTCAAAAATGTAGTCCAAAGACGCATGCAGGAGGATTTACAATTGCCAGGATAAACATGAGGTTTTGGGGCACTGTTGGTCCACCATGAAAAAGGATCGCATCAGTTGTACAATAAATGCCAAATTTAAAGGAGTCAAGACTTATGGGGCATGTATGTTATGGGCCCGAGCTCGTCAAAAGTTTTAAGCTGACAATGATTCATCTTTGTGGACGTCAACTACTCCATTAAGAGGGGGAGATAGCTTCATATGCCAATATTACAAAGTCAAAAGTCATCTATTTCAAAAAAAAAGATTATATATAATTGCACAATGCCAAAAGTTTGCAGTCTTTTCAAAGATAATGTGCCATACCACAGTACAACAAAGGTTGCCAAAAGAAAAGAAAAAGAAAAAAAACCACTTTTTGCATTAGCCAAACCAATTGTCATGAACAACATTCAAAATCATCATAAGCTAAATTCATTTCCATGTTCAATTCTTTAAGACTTTTATACCTTAAGGTATGTACCAAGACCTATATACATGCCACAACCCTAAGTTCAAAATGATCAAACATCTACCAATTCAGTGATAGGATAGTGTGAACTTCGAACGATCTGGCTTGACGCATTCCGCAAGTGTTGATCTACAAGGAAATGGAAAAACAAATGGAGTAAGCATAGTAAATGTTTAGTAAGTTCATAGGCATTAAACAAAACTTACCTTAGCTTTTAATTAAATACAAAAAAACTACCACAAGTTGTATATTTTGGCAAACACAGCAAACCAAAACATTAAAAAGTGAGTATTTACTTATAATCAAATCATATGATATCACAAGTACATAAATGCTCATTCAAATCATTTACTTAACCAAGCTCAAAACTTATTCAACTAAGGAATGTTATAATCATGTATATATATGTATGACAATTTCAATAATTCAATACCATACTCATGTTCAATTCAATAATTGTCCATTTGGACATTAAGTTCATATCATTTAATTTCACTTTAATCGTTTCGCCTGATGAACCCTAGTAAATGGATTTGGATACATAAGTATCTCCGTTACACCAATTGCTCGTCCAAGCTGAATATAATCGTGTCAGGTTACCAATCCAAGCTAAACCTTTATAATGACATGTTTGATTGCTTGTCCAAGCCGAAAATATACATGTTAGGTTACCAGTCCAGGCTATACCTTTAAAACAACTTCAGTTTACCACTTCTGGCTAAACCTGTATCACATGTATCTTTGACTCCGCAACAAATGTTAGATCTCGGTAACATCTGTAACCAATTCTGCACAAGCACGCACAAACCCTATTGACATGTCAGTCGTATCCTAACCTTTACTAAGTTCACATGAGCTTTATTACACATATTAACTCCACTTTTTAGTTTAGTCTAAATCTCACCTTTTGAATCAATTCACAACCAAACACATATAGGATTACAAATCAAATACACAAAAACCTATATAAAAAAATTACCATATGAACTTATTTGGTCTAAATAGCAAGCAAGTTAAACCTCTAGAGACTAATCGACAATTTTGGCTTTTCCTCGATTATCTCTAGTTTGATCTAATTCTTAATTTATACAATTATTCTATTAAATTCATTAATACTAAAAATTTTCATAT
This sequence comes from Gossypium anomalum, assembly GCA_025698475.1. Classification (NCBI taxonomy): domain Eukaryota; kingdom Viridiplantae; phylum Streptophyta; class Magnoliopsida; order Malvales; family Malvaceae; genus Gossypium; species Gossypium anomalum. Next base: position 10,735,324 of record CM046961.1, read on the forward strand.
TATTCCATGATATGTATGAACCTATATAATTCTATTTTTTGATACCCTTAAAGTTTTACATTTTATTCAATTTAGTCCCTAAAACCAAAATAGCAATATCTTTCAATTTTGAGATTCGATTTAAAAATCGATTCCAATTACATCCTTTAGGGACCCTCTACTTTCTATTAATACCAAAATTTCATAACAATTTTACAAATTATTCATTTCAGTCCTTGTGTACAAAATTATCAATTAAACATTACAATTTAGTCCTTTTTCCATATCTAAGCTTAAAATCTATCAATTTAACATCAATTTCTTTAAGAAATCAACAATGGAAACTTTCAAAAATTTTAACATTTTTGCAAATTGGTACATGGGTTAGCTAAGTCAAACTCCCATGACCTCAAAAACATAAAAATTACAAGGAAAGGACATGAAATCACCTTAGAATTTAGGACCGAAAGTTGAAAGCTTCCAAAAATAGCTTCTTTCAGTTTTTCTCTTGTTTGTTTCGGTGGAGAAGAAAGCATAAAGATGACAACTCCATTTATTTTTCTTTTATACCTTGTTTAATAATTAATTAATTTAGTTTAATTAAGTTAATATTTACGGGTTTGATTTACGAAAATAGGGTTCCAAAACCCATTTTTCGGTATCATTGAAAATCGAGTTGTTACAGGATAAGCATATAGAATGCTTAGTAAGTTCATAGCCATTAAACAAAAAACTTACCTCATCTTTCAATTAAATACAATAAGCTACTTAGCTTGGCAAAGTCTGACTAGACATTACAAACCACATATCAATAAAGTGAGTTTTAACTTGTAAATAAACATATAATACCATAATCACATATCATACAAATTTATGTCATTTTGACTTACCAGTTCAACACTTATTCAATCATGGAATGAAACAATTACATACATACTAATGTTATTTTTTCAATACCTTGTTCTAGTTCAAATTTAACATTTCACAAATAAATATCAATATCATTATGTCTCATTTCAATTTCTCAATTCATGTACTCTGTTTCGTCTGATGAACCCTAGTAAACAGACTCAAATACACATGTATCTGCGTCACACCAATTATTTGTCCGAGCTTAATATACTCGTGTCAGGTTACCAATCCAAGCTAAACATTTATAACGACACATTCGATTGCTTGTCCAAGCTGAAAATATACATGTCAGGTTACCCATCCAGGCTAAACCTTTAAAACGATATCAAGTTGCCACTCCAAGCTAAACCTGTATCACATGTATCTTCAAGTTCGCAACAAATGTTGGATTTCGGTAACATTTGTAACCAATTCTGCACAAGCGTGTACAAAACCCTATTGGCATGCCACTCGTATCCTAACATTTACTAAGTTCACACGGGCCTTAATACACGTATTAACTCCACTTTTCAGTTTAGTCCAAATTTAACCTTTTGAACCAATTCACAACCAAACACATATAGAATTACAAATCAAATACACAACAACCTATATAAAAAATTACCATATGAACTGTAATGCCCTGATTTATTTCACTTTGTTTTTATGAATTTTGTCATAAATGAGTATCTGCTTCAGTGGCTAAGTGTTATGATTGTGTGTTTGAGGTCTAGGGTTAGAGTCTCACTTTTAGAAATTTATATTATTTTTTATCCTAGCCTTATCTTTAGTGGTTTGGCTTACATGTCACTTTCAGTCAACTCATATCAAAATGAGCTTGCTGGTTCAAGTGGTAAGGTGTTAGCTTGCCTTAGGGTCTTGTGTTCGAACCCCGTGTGAGCGAAGAATGTTAATTTTTGCTTCTGTGAATATGTGTCGATTGTGCAGTAGAAGTTGGATGAAACTGGTACATTGTAGTTGTTGGATAAGTTAGTGGGTCGATTTTAAGGGAGTTGGTTGGTTAATAGATAGTGGGGGGAGTTGGGATTTTATTCTGAATTAATTTTTTGTAATTTTATTTTGTTTTGTTTTCTACCAAAAATCTCTTTTCTTTTTTGATGTTCTTCCCTTTCCTTCCTCTGCAATTTTCTCTTTGTTTTCTCCTTCTATCCTGTTCACAATTATTCGTTTTTATCACTGTGTTTTGGACTTTCAATTTTCTTCTTTTGGTTTACAAAGTGGGGTTTTGTTTATCTTCAGCTTTTAATTTCTGTAAGGCTGTTTGGAATTTTATCTTTTGAAATGGCGTAGTGGTGTGTAGTTAGGGGATTTAATTTTTTGTGAATATACATTGCGTAGAAGAAGACTGTGAAGCAGCGAATTTCGCTCTAACAGCCTAATCCGTGATAGTGGTTGTTTTCGTTGTCAGTAAGTTTGTGTACGTTGTTCGGGTTATTGTTTCCGAATTTGCAAACTGATTGCTAAATAGTGATTGGAATACTATTTTTAGGTTTCGAAGGGCTCGGGATTGCATTTGCATCAGAATCAAACCAGGTGTGCAATGATAACACGAGAAAATAACGACTAGTGAAAGTCAAAAATCTAGCCTGTCGACACCACTTGAGTGTGTGCCCGGCCGTGTGGTAGGCCATGTACGACACACGTCCATGTGATGGGTGTGTGTGGCCATGTGGGTTACACGGCCTTGGCCAATTTGGGGTTAGAGGCCCACACTAGCGTGTAGGACGTGGGCCAGGCCATTTGGGCCACACAAGCAGGGCCAATTAGGGCATGTGGGCCCACATAGGCGAACCACACGGGCATGTGGGCCTAAATTTTAGAATTTTTCCATAGGGTTGTACACATCATTTTGATCGACTGTAGGCCTTCCGTGGGATCGGTATGGGCTTAGATAAGCCTTAAAGCATAAGGTTTGATAAATTGTTTGTGTGATCTGCTGTGTATATGCATATTTGTTATCTATTATATGAGCATGTTTGATATAATAATTCTGGTATCTTGTAATTCTGTTTAATCTGGTATTTTGTTGTATCTGACTGTGGGGTGGGATATATGATTTGTGGAGGAAGTATTCTGTAAGGTGATATCTCTCCAATATACGGGCAGCACTGTTGCGATTATTCTGATAAGTTTCGTATTGACACTACGTGGTGTATAGGGCTGGGTGGGTATTTTAAACCCCACGTGGTGTGTTAGGATGGTCGGAGTTGGTGTGTAGAGGATGGAGGTAGGACTATGCATGTCTGTTTCTGTATGATTCTATTGATAATCTGATTCTGTAAAGGATATATGTCTGTATCTGTTTTGTTTTGTTGTACGATAGATTCTAAATTTATGTTTCTATTGAGTTACACACTGAGTTTGTAAAACTCACTTTCTGTTTGTCTGTTTTGTTCAGGTAATCCTCAGGCTTAGGCGAGTCGGTGCGACAAAGGCTTAGTTGTGACCACATGTCTATAAATCGTATTTACTTAAAAGTTGACTTAATTTTCTAGTTTCCTTTTGAGAGTTTTGTAATTTTAGGACTCTCTGGACATTTTGGTTTTTGTTTTTGGATTTTGAATTTTGAATTTGATTTACGTTTTCTTACGACGCTCGACAAATCAATTTACGAGAACAAATTGTTTTATGCAAACAAACATTTTTGAGAACATAAACTTAGTTTTCAAAACACAACGACTTTTAAACTTCCGCTGCAAATTATGGTCTTATTTGAAAGAATATACATTCGATGGTTTCTAACTTTTCTTCGTAACATCTCCAAATTCGACCATAACGTCTAGGCTGTGTTTAGGTTGTTACATGAACTTACATGGCCAAAACACCAAACAAGCTGAAACTTTAGGGACTAATCTATAATTTTTATTTTTCATCAATTATCTCCAATTTGATCCAATTCTTGATCTATACAATTATTCTATTCAATTCATTAATACCAAACATTTATACATTATATAATGATATGAATGAACCTATGAAACTTTATTTTTTGATACACCTAAAGTTTTGCATTTTATTCAATTTAGTCCCTAAAATTGAAATAGCCATAACCTTAAATTTTGAGCTTCAGTTTGAAAACTGACTTTAATTACATTCATTACAAACCCTTTTCCATCTATTTCTATCAAAATTTCATGATAGTTTTACAAATTATTCATTTTGGTCCCTATGTGTAAAATTAATAATTAAACTTTACAATTTAATCATTTTTCATAATCTAAGCTTAAAATCTATCAATTTAACACCAAAATCTTCAAAAAATCAACAATGAAAACTTTCAAAAACTTTAACAGTTTTACAAATTGGTACATGGGCTAACTAAATCAAGCTCTTATGACCTCAAAAACATAAAAATTGCAAGAAAATGACTTGAAATTACTTACCTAATAGGGACCGAATGGTGAAAGCTCCTTAGGTTTTTCTTTCCTTCAATTTTGGGCACAAATGAAGAAGATAAAGAAAATGTGTCTTCTTTTTCTCTATTTTTTCTTATATAGTATAATTAAGGTATAAATTAAACTAGTTTAATTATCATTAACATGGATTAATTAATAGAATCTAATCTTAAACAATTTTAGTGGATTTTAACATTACCATCCACTAACACATATTCCAAAAAGGTTTAATAATTGTCATTTTGGTCCTTTGGCTAATTATAATTTAAGTCTTTAAGTCTTTAGCCAGTTAAAAACATATAGCGATAAAACTTTTAAAATCTAGTCCATGTACCTTAATTAAACAATTAATAGACAAAATTGAAAGACCAAACTTTAATAAAATTTTATACCAACTCCGGACCTAGTTTACAAAAATGGGATTCCGAAACAGCCTTTTTCGACACCATTGAAAATTGAGTTATTACATTCAAGTACAAGTTGCATAGTTGGCACATGAATCTTCTTTTTAAATCTACCCTTAACAACCTACCTATGTATTAGTTATCTTACATTAAGATGACAACCTCCTTATTGATATGTATAAAATATATATGTTTTTCAAACATCTTTTTACTTATAATCTATGCAAATTTTGACTATATGGACAGTTAATTGCGTCATTTTAGTTCATATTTAGACATTGGGCATAATTTTAGTAAAATATATAATTTTATAAATTTTATTATTAATTTTACATAATTTTACTATTTTATGTTCAATGTTAACTTTTACTCAATTTGTTACAGTTGGACCACTGAAATAATTAATGTGGGAGTCAATAAAAACATACATGCATGTGAGCTAAAATCCACCTCATTTGGACAACTAGATGATGAATTGGGCTCAGAAATATTGCATTGGCCTAACTTGAAGAAGGTTGCTGAAGAGAATTAAATTGTTTCTTAATTGGGTTATCAAAACCATCCAACAAGGGGAAGAGAAGCCCAAATTCGCCTAAGGCATGAAAATCAACCCAACTTAGCTTTGGAATATTAGAATTGAAGGCCTTTGCATGTGTAAAAAATAAAAAATTAGCCCCCAACTTAACCTTTGAAAACCTTCTAACCTTTTGCATGATCCATGCATAAAATCAAACATGAATCAAGCAACCACTCAACCCTCTGTCCACATTTTATGGTTGGCCATGCAAGGGAGAAATCCAAGAGATCTCCATGCTATTTTTAGCAAACTCTCAAGTCATTCCTCTAGTATAAATACCAGCTTCCATCTCCCATTCCATTCATCCTACACATCCCTCAATTCACATTTCTATCATTTCCTCTCATCGTTCTTTCCTCTCTTCCATGCATAAGCCATCCATTTTCTCACTTATCTTTAGCTAGCATTTCCCTTGAGAAAAACTCTCTTGGTCGGCCACCTTGAGGAGCAATTTGCGAAGGAGCAATCACGAGAATTAGAGGAAGCCACCACAATCAATCTTCAAAGAATTGCTGAAACCATCAAGAGTTCCTTCTTCCTTATTCTTTATTTTTGTTCTTAGTTATTCAAATATGTTTGCAATTTTTAAATTATTTTTCCATTAACGATGATGACTTAATTTTATTTTAGCTGGAATGATTGCAATGATTTGATAAAGTCCATTTGATTTATGTTTATGATGTCCTGTGCCTCAGTTGTTCATGCTTCTAATTAAAATCATTTATGTATTTCATGCATTAGAACATGTTTGGATGCATTAGAATTAGTTGATCAATCTTGACCAAATGACAATTAATGGACATAATAATTGGAAGGTGCTTGCTTAAATTAGATCCTGATCCGATTAAATTAAAGGTTCGTAATAACTCAGGAGAGCTCTATTACCTTGAATAACTTTAGGTTTGTGTGATTAAATTGTTTCGAAATGATCTGTCTCTGATACCTCACATAAATTCTAAGGAGTCCTTAATAAAATGTGGACATAGAAATATACATGCTTTTCTAAGCATAAGACTTCGAAAGAACTTATATCAGATTCCAAGTTAATGAATGATCGAGCTGCCATGGAATTTTTCTAGAACATTGTTGAACATGATGAGAATGAATTGAGTCAAGTGTTGTAATTATTCTAGTTTATTCATGTTATTGTTGTTAAACTTGTGAAATTATTGCTAAATGACCTTGCATTCTACTTCATATTATTTGCATTTAGGATTAATTTGCACTTAGTTAATTAATTTAATTTAACATCTATCACTCAAAAATATTGTGTTTTCTTCACCAACTTGTAAATTCATAATTTTGCAAATATTTGATTAATAGATACAGTCTCTGTGGAGACGATAATTCTTTTACTTATTTATTACTTGATAACGACTATGTACATTTGCACGTTCGTCGTGAACCACTTATGTGGTGAACTTGATAAAAGAATATGGGACCTTTGGTAGGGTCATCCGAGTGAAGTGAGAAAGGTTCATTTTCGAAGTTGGGACAACTTATGCCTACCAAAGGAAAGTGGTAGGATTGGCTTTCGCAAAATGTGATTGCTTAACAAAACCCTTTTAGCAAAGCAAGCTTGGCAAATCTTAAGGTAGGAGAGCTAGTTGTTGAACCAAACTATCACAAGGAAATATTGTTGGGAGAAGAAATATTTGGAAGCAGAGGCAAAGGTCAGAGACTCTTAGGTACGAAAGAGTATTGTGTATTGTTAGAGATTGTGTGACTCGAATCCCATTACTTGCTAAAGAAATAAATACAGCAGCAAAATAATGGGACTTATACCAATGGTCAGCAAGGATACCTTGACGAAGTATTGGTCGTTGCTATAGGGAGTTGTCGCTATAACCCTATAGCAACGGTAAAAGCCCTTTGATATATACCTTTTATCCTATTGTGACAATTTGCCCGTCAATAAAGTTTCTTTAAAGGGCAATTATTTTACCATACCTTTACTGACAATTTACTTTTTCTGTCAGTACACTACTGAATGCTATAATGACAAATTGAAGAACAAATTTTATCGGCAAAGTTCAAGTTTATAACTTTTACCCATTTTATTGGTATTTGCCAATAGTTTCAATCGGTAAAGAATTTATGATTTTATATCAATAAAAAAAAATTTAGGTAGTAATATTAATTTATGATTTTATAATAGTAATTATTTAAAAATTACTAAATGAGAAATATAATTAAATCAATCATATTAATAAAGAAAAAAATCATCTAATAATTAATAAAATTGTGCATCATTTGGAGTATCTGAACATCAAATATGTTATGCATCATTAAAGGTTCAAGCGTAACAAATTTTACAAAGTTGGCATAAATATAAAAAGACAAACCAGAAATCCAAGGCTACTAACTTGATGGCATCTCCATTCTCCGTACTCCGTCCCCATCTAATAGATGTGTACTTCAAACAACACTTAGTTGCCCTACTTCGAACACAATACGACACATAAGAACTTAATAAACAATCAAATACAATGGTTTAGTGCACATGGGATTTGACAAACCTCATCAACCAGCATAAGTGGAACCATACTCTGAATTTGGCATAAACCTTGTTCCAATCAAATTCTTCATTTTTTGAAATCTTGAAACCATGACATTAGTGGTTATAGCCTGAAAGTAGATCAAATGAGTGAGACAACATAGATTAAAAGGAAAAAGTCTATTTAAGCTCATAGGCACGAGTAAACAAATTTTAAAGGATTTGTCTCTTTGAAAGTGGACAATAATGAGAACTCGAGCTCTTTGGTAGACTACATAAAGTATCATAAGATATTGTTCTTAAAGTTGGCCTTTTAAACGGTAAGGTCATAAGCACACAATCATTGCAACAATCACAAAAATATATGATTAACTACCAAAAATACACGAACCAGATAGAGTTTGCTGGGTTCACTGTAGTGCTGAAGAAGTAACTTTGCTCTCTCAATTGCAGTAGTGTTGAATAAGCGTCAACTGCTGCTTTAATTCTCTTAACAGCTTCCTCTCTGGACACCACCTTCCTGCCTTGTGTATGATCACAAGTTCTTGGGAACACCTAATAGTGAAGTTTGATAAAAAAACCCGAGCCTCAAAATACGAACAAAACCAAATAAGCAATTCGAATACTAAAAAAAACTGCTTAGAAAAGGACTGGTTTGGAAAGATCTCTATTTCCTACCATACTTTTTCAACACAAATATTATTAAAACCACTCTATGAAGTTAGAAAAGGACTGGTTTGAACAAATTTAATAACACAAGACAATGAATTAATTTATAATAAATTAAGCATCTTTATTTTATTAAAGAAAAAAGCTAAATTTTTAATCTTTCTTTTTTTCAAGTTTTTTCACATAAATTAAATTTCTGTTTCTTGTTTTTAATTATAAAAATGAAATGTTTAAAGTATATCCTTTTGTGAATTTTCTCGAAAAAAATCAAAGATGCCAAAAATCTTTTTTTAAAAAATTGATTACACAACTTAATCAAATAAAAGTACCTTTTCTTTTCTTTGCCTTTTCGGTAGCTACATTGTTGATGACCTAATTTTTATAAATTTTTATTTTGGACACTAAAATTAAAAATTTGCAAATCAGGCACTATTGTTGACAGCAATTTTAATTTTAATCATCCAATTTTAATAAATTTTATTTTGGTCACTCCCGTTAATTCAATCTTATTGTAAAAAGATAATTTATTAAAGTTGAGTGGCTAGAATGAGTGTATAATTAACAAAAAGTGACCTAAAATGTAAACTTATTAAAATTGAGTGGCTAGAATGAAAATAATTTGTTATAGGTAATACCCAATTTACAAATTTTCTATTTTCAATGCCTAAAATGAAAATTTATAAAAATTGAATGATCAACATGTAATTTACCCTTTGTTTCGCCCTTTTCCCTCCTCCGAAGAAGCTAAAAAGTATATGCTAAGCTCGGGTACTATACATAGTAACTAACAATGTATCGACATATTATTGTAATATACATGGTAACTAACAATGTATGAACATATTTTTTTTGTTATGATATTGTTATGTATCATTTATCAATATATTTTGATATACTTTTTCAAGTTTATTAATATTTTTCATTTTTTTATGAATATAGTTCTTTTCAAGTTAATTAGTATGCGTATTTATCTTCTTCTTAAAGATTGAGACGAATTGTGGATAATTCTAAAATTGTATAAAAAAAAACTTGATGGTATTCGTTATCTGATTAACAGGTGTGCTGGTTTGCATCCTGAGAATAATAACCAAGATTTCACTTCCTCAAACCCCGCAGGATCTCCAAGCCAGTGCTCACTTCTATTTTATAGTCACCACCGCTCTCCTGCTTTGCTGCAATTTGCTCTACAAAATAACCAATTTTCCAACACCATTAGAGGCTTCTCCAAAATGGCCCATTTTGCTCCAGGCCACAATTTTGGAGAGTTAATAAGAAAGGTTTGCTGGCAAGCTTTTGGTGTTCTCATGATATACATCGTCACACTACCTATTTTCCCAGGATTCGTAGCCGAGAATATGGAATCCAAGCTTATTCGGGATTTCGCATCCTGTTTTGCTCAGTGTATGATGTCGCAGATTTCATGGGGAAGTCTCTTACTGCAATATATGTAATGCAGAGCATAAAGAAAGCTTCACAGAGTCGCATATCTAGGCTTTTGTTCTATCCAGTTTTCACCGCTTGCCTCTACGGACCGGAGTAGCTCAAGGATGAAGTGCTGGTAGTGGTTGCTAGGTTTATGCTTGGTCTCACAAATGGATACCTAACAAGCGTGCTCATGATCCTAGGCCCCAAGTCCTTGCCGGTTTCGGAAGCAGAGTTATCTGCAATTGTATTGATCGTGTTCCTGGGAATTGGTTTGGTTAGTGGTTCAGTACTTGGTTGGTTTTGTATCATTTGATCTTTCATAAGATCAAAGACCTTTATACGCCTTCGTGCTTATTGTTATGAACAGCAAAAAAGGAGCTTATAGCTTAAAAAATATCATCACTTCCCTGAAATTTTTCAACAAAAGAGCAACAAAACATAACAGGGGTTAAGGTTAAAAAGAAAAGGAGACAAAAGAGGAAGATTCTAATGAACAATACATTTCCATATCTTATTATTTCACTTTTACAGAACATGGATTCAAGAATGAGAAGAGCAAAACAGAGCTCTCAAATAACTACAAATCTCACTCTTTTTTTCTACAATTGCAAAGAATCTAATTAAATAAAAGCTCAAAAGACCAATCAAAATATAACTAAAGAAAAGGGGGGAAATTACCAAAAGTCAGAAAAAAGCTTAAATACAAGTTATTTCACACCACGAGGCTTAAGAAGCAGCAGCCAAAGGAGGAGCTCCATGGAAAAAGCTATGATCTGATCCATTACTAAATTTCTCGCCAGCCTTTTCCTCTTCATCGTCTTCCTCCTCAGCATCCCAAAGAAACCGTGCATATGATGCTAGTACAAAACTGCATATATGCAGATTTATGTTAATCATTGTGTAATGAAACAAAAAAACAAAACGATTAAAACTAAGTTTAGAAATTGGTTTCAAGGGTATTTACCAGTCGTCAGGGGCAGATTTAACGGCTTGATCAAAGTAAGTTTGAGCTCTAGGACCATCTTTATGAGTTTGCCAGATTAAATCAGCGTACATGGAGAGAAGATTCCCATCATTTGGATTTGCCAAGATTGCTCTCCCACAATATTCTTCGGCTCTCACTAAATCCCCACGAACCTGTTTAGGATTTCGGATATTAGATCGAGCTCAAAACTCAGAAAAGTTCGTTTCAATCTTTCTTTTAGTGAAACAAATAAATAAAGTTACCTCTTTTAAGAATCTAGCGTAATTGCTGAGGAGAAGCGAATTTCCAGGATTAGCTTGGATCATTTTCTGATAATAAGTATCGGTGCTGTCTTTCCCGTTCCATTCGTTATCACTGCCGTCGGATCCATCACCACCTCCTCTACCACCGCCGCCGCAGATGTTTCCTCCACCACCGCCTATCCCACACTCTTCCTCAACTCCAAGAGACGACGCTCGCCACCATTCAAACCCAGCTTCTTCCTTTTCCACCTCTTCTTCCTCAACACAGACCCCATTCAAGATGCCGCCATTTTTCTGAACGGTTTTAATTTTCGGAACCACTAGGTCCCTGAGATCCGTCTCCGACACCGCCCTCGTCATCCTCCGAGTTGAATCATCGCTCGATCCAACCGAAATCGAGCTCCAACAGGAAACCGTGAACGAAACGGTTCGGGCTCGAGAAATCTGGTACGGAAACTCGAGGTCCGGCGATGGCTCCTTAGAGTGAGGAACCAATGAATTGAGTAACGGCGTTGATGCACTCCTCAAAATCATTTCGGACTAAAATGAAAGGGGCGATCCTCGGAAATAAGCCAAAGATGAGGGATCAAATACCTGAGCTTCGCCTGCCTGCTGCTGTTGCAGCGTTTACGAGAGAAGTTTGGAAAAGGAGAAGAGGCGGTGAAAGGGTTTTATAGGGAGACTAAGCAAATGAACAGAGAAGATCTGGACCGTTGATCTAAAAGATGAATCTAATAACACCTGATTTGCACGTGGGTTTTTGCTGAGCTGGGTTTTATAAAGATCTGCTTGTCGTCCAGGATCAATGAGAATTATGGCTCGAGAGTCGAGTCGTTTTCATTGATTAATTTAATTTATTTGACTTAGTAATATGATTTTTCATATAAGATTCTTCTTCTTCTTTTTTTTACTTATGAACAAAGTTAAATTAATTCTTATTTAATCCTTTTTCTGTTCTCCTCGATTGAATTTTAATTTAATTAATATCGGTATTATTGTTAATAAAAAGTTACATGAGTTTGAATATATTGAAATGATTTTGAATAATTATAAGTATTATGTAAAAGAAAAAATTAATATATAAAAGAGATTATTTTAAAAATTGGCTTTTCGCCAGCTTCATCAAAAATAGCATATGTGTTGAAAGGTGGTGGCGGAGGCAAAGTTTTAACTTACACCTAAATTTTTAATTTTAGGAAAATTCAAAGTCAGACTTTTAAGATTTATCTAACAACATTTTATATGATTTTTAAAAAATAATTGTAAATGACTAATGTTTCGACAATTCAATTGTCATCTTTTATACTCTATTCATATAGATTAAACATGCCGAGTTTTAAGTAAATCAAAGTTGTGTAATATTTATTTGATGTAAAAAAGAAATTAAATCATTAAATATATATATGATAAAGTCAATATTCTTAAATCAATAAGAAAAATTGAATCGATTCAATATTTATATACATGAGGAGTGGTCCATTTACATTAATATAAAAGTAAATTAGGTTTACACATTAGTGTAACTTTTTATATGATTTATATATTAATAAATCGGTTACCATATTCATGTTAAGATTTTTGAGTAACTTAAAAATGTCTAAACTAGTTGTTCGACATAGAACTGTTCCAATTGTTGAATTTATGTTGAAAAGATAGTATGCTTAATTAGTATGATGGTATTAATTTAATATTTTACAAAAATATCATTAAAATTATATTATTAAATTCAATAATCAAATTGTTAAGTATTAATCATATAAAAATTTATTTTATTATATAAAATTAATAATTTTTTACATGTTAATATTTTAACAATTCAAATATCATATTTTATATTTATAATTATGATTAGTGTTATGGGTAGAATTAAAGAATAGTTGATAAAAATGAATCCTTTTCTTGGTGTGGGTTAAACAGCCAAAGAGACCCTAAAATGAGTCTTTTTCTGCTTATAAACTATAGAGGTAGTGACCGAGTAAAAAAAAATTTTTGGTCGAAATTAAATTATATATTTTTATGATAGTAAATATATAATTTTATCATTTTAATAGTTTATATATTTATAATTTTTAAATTATTAAATTAAATTTTTATTATTTTGAGGAGAATTAAAATATAATTTTATTATTATTAATTTAAAATTTTATAAATTATAAATAATTTAAATAATTTTTTTTTAGAGGGGGTTGACGTTTGCTTCAGAAACCGTAGACCCCCACAGAAAAAGATATCACGTGATATTGGGCCTCCCATCAGAATTTGAACGGTTGTGATATGATATCTTCACGTGACAAACAAAAAACAAGCGGAAATGGAAAGGGAAAGGGAAAGATGGTTTTGGTAACGGCGAGGAGAGAAAGGAGTTGAGTTTTGTAGCGGAATTAGCATGAGTGGCTGGTCTTGACCTAGGTGCGCAAATGGAAGCAAATGAGTTTTTGAGATATGGTGGAGCCCTGGGGACTTGGTCTCAACGGTGGAGAGTTTTGGAAGCCATCAAGTTCAAGAGAGTTACGTCTTTGGGGTGGGCTGACTGACTATTCAGTCTCAAATGGACGAACTCAACTTCTCCTTTCCCTGAATTTTCCCAAATTTGAAATTTCAGTTTCTATTCACCCTTTGCAACTTGCTATTCTAAGGCTAATTTCATCCTTTCATTCTTACCATTTTTTTACTTTTTTTTTTTCAATTGGGTGTTCCGTAAGTCAAGGATTTTTTGTTTTATCTATGGAGTGTAGACTTATAAGCTGGATTTTTATAATTTTTTTATTTATCCCTCTAATTTATTTTAATTTTTCGTCTTTTTTAACTTTTTAAATTTTGTTGACATTGTATATACATGGAGATAACATTCCAGTATATAATTATTTTTTAAAATTAAAAATTAATTAAATGTTGACATGTTATCTATGTAGTAATTTACATGGATGCAATGTTAGCAAAATCAATAAACATTAATATTTTCATCTATTTTGAGGTGATTTGATAAAAAAATACAAACTCAAAGGCTAAAAGAGGCGAAAATTAAATGAATGTTTAAATAACTTTTTTGTAAAGTCAGAGGACCAAATTAATCTTTATGTATTTTTATTTTTATGCGATTTGTTTGACCTGGATCGGGATTACCGGTTAGATCAATAGTGTTTAAAATCAATTGGAGTATCGATTCAATTGGAGGAGTTAAACACAAGTTAAAAAATTGATTGAATCGATTTTCTTTATTTTAATGAATTTTTTAAGGATTTATAATTTATTTAATAAAACTGGAGAATGGGTTCACTGTTTTATGAGCAACTGTATAAAAAGAACAACGTAAGCCAGCATTTTAACTGAAAAAGGAAAGGAATTTACATAAGATTACACCATGATACTGACTGAAAACAGAATAAACTCAAATATAATAGTAAACAAAAACCCTGTAAATAGACTCCAAAAAATGGAAGAATGAGTCCCAAATAATAGACAAATTAAGAAAGAAAGTCTCAACCGCTGCAATGCATTTGCAAGTACGTATCAAGAAAGGTGTTTGACAAGCACCAGAGAGGGTGAGATTCATGATATCTTTCTTCTATTGGTTGAACAACATTGGACCATCTTGGAAAGAGCCATATATATGAGAAAACCAAGTTTATGTGATGGAGATTCATTCTCCTGCGTTTTGGCGGTTTAATTTAAGCCTTAAGGAGCACTTTCATGACTCCAAACCACCAACAGTTATCTCCAACCTCATCAACTTATATGGGTGTAGGATTTAAATGTTTTCTTACAAGTTTGTTACCTTTAATTCAATTGCTTCTATTATTGTTCTAAGTTTCAGTTTAGTATTGCTTCTAAGAAGTCTTGTTGGAATAAAAAGTACTTTAAAGATAAAAGCATTCCAAAATAAGCTGCTTTTTTAAAGAAAACGTGTTTCTCCCAAACTAAAACATGACTCAATAGCACTTTTTTCAAAACTTGAAAAATTTTAACTTCTCCTCAAAAGTTTTTTTTTTTTCTTCTCAAAATCACTTTTGAAAAACATTCTGAAACTAGACTTAACAATTAGAAAGACGTGAATTTAAACGCATATACGTAAGTAGAAATATTTTTTTAATTAATATTATTTATATGAAAGTTGCAAACAAACAAATTGGCTCTTGGAATAAAAATTAGAAAATGATGAATGATAGGACATGTTTGCAAAAATAAATTAAAGTAAGCAATACTGATGTTTTTGTCCATAATAGAATTTGTAAAATAAATCTAAAATAAGACTTAATAAACCAGGATCTATCATGTCAAATCATCAAGAATAAATCAAGAACAAAACAAAATGCGGATCAGCGTACCTGAATCCATGAATTCCTTGAAGTTTTACCAAATTTTGGGGATTTGATCTTCCAAATTAGCACACAAGAAATTCAGAGAATATCTGCTCTCTTTCCTAATGATAGGATATTAGAAAAGATATCTTGTTGTATAATTTGGGGACCATAACCCTAATATTTATAACCTTGGAATATTAGTTTTAATCAAATTCTAATTAGCCCATCATTAATTCGAATTTGTTAGAATTCAAATACTAGAGTATCTACACATATTTGACCCATACTTTATTTAATAATTAAAGCCCAATAAAATTTTAACCAAATTAGATCACTTTTAATTTGGGCTAACCTATCATGATAGTAAATAATAACATGTAATTATCCTTATTATATATGCGATGTCAATATTTTCCAACAATGTCCCACTTGGACCACATATATATACTAATTACTCTATAATTACATGACATTATATAACCTTATGAGCTTAAAATTTTACTATCATATCCAAAAGGTATTCCGAACAATCTCGTCCATTAATTACGTTAGCATAGAACTAAGGTGACTTTCGTTACATATATCGTAACTAAACCAATCATGATCACATATATTAACACAACCAAATGACATAGGTTAAGTATGGATGTGTAGCATGAAAATTACATGCAATATGATCTAAACATGTCTATTTCCAACTGGTCCTCCTTAGTGAGATCAAACCTTACCAAAATCAGAGTGTAAATAAACTAAATAAACTTTATTTCTGCAGAAAATAGACTTAATATCTTTAAACTGAAATAACTGAAAATGTGTTTATAACATAAAAGCAATTAAAAATATAAACTCCCACTAAAATCAAATATCCTTTAAATGACATTACACCCATATGAGCAGTGTGCTCTTATAAAACCTTAAGTGTAGTTCCTTAGTAAGTGGATCCACAATCATGGAGTTTGTCCTAATATGCTTTATAGGCACCTATCCACTCTGAACTTTTACTTTAACAACCAGTAACTTAAAGTCTGTGTTTTGACTTTGATGTACTCCTATTGCTATTGGAATAAAAGACTGCAATTTGTTTTCACAATTTGCATATTAATGACAAAATATTGTATCAATATTCCATCAAAATCGGAGTTCTGTATACTTGATGATCTCTAACTAATTAGATCTCCGATATGTGAGCATGTAATCTATTGTTCTTTAAAAATACCTTATAACCCTCTTGAATGCTATCCAATGGTCCAAATAAGGGTTGCTTGAAATATCTGCCTTACATTCCAATAATGTACACAATATTCCAATGTATACAAACCTGAATGTACATTAGACTTTCCACTGCTAAAATGTAAAAAATCTTATGCATTTTTGTAATCTCAAAATCATTCTTAGGGCATTGATTGAGTCTATACTTATTATTGACAAGCAGTATGTCATTAACATATAAAACCAAATAAAGAACCTTACTCCCACTAAACTTATGGTATATACGATTATCAACAAAATTCATCTCTAAATCGAATAAGATAATCATTTGGTAAAATTTGTAATATTACTAATGAGAAGTCTGCTTAAGCCCATAGATGAAGTTATTTAATTTGCAAATCATTTCCTTTGTATCATCAGACACAAAGTTTTCTAATTGCATCAAATAAATGTATGGTCAATGTTACCATTGAGAAACCATTAACTTAATATTCATCTGATGTAGCTTAAGGTCAAAATATTCCACTAAAGCCATTATAACATTCTCTCTAGTGGACCTTTTTAATGACATTCATTCTTCATGTTGTTGAGTTTGTTCTTCCGGAATAATTACCTTATATTGAATAGGGAGTTGTTCAACATTGTCTTATTGAGGCTCTGGATTCATTTCTTAATCAATGATAGGTATGAGAACCTAAACATCATCAAAAGTGATAGTAGAAACTGAGTTAGAATCCAATTCATCCTTAAAAGCAATGTCTCTAACCTTATTTCTCCCTCTAAACTCAACACCCTAAAAGAATGTTGCAATTCTCATCTCAAAAATATTTCTAATTGTGGGATCATAAAACTCATAGCCCTTAGATTGCTCAGAATTTCCTTGACCCTTATATTTTATAGACATCAAAGAAGTCAGAAGTGATGTCATTTCAACCTTATCGTTTTTAGCAACATGTTTCTCAATTTCGTCAAGGAAACTTTGGCCTGAGTAATCTTTTTATATTCTTTACCCCTAAAGGCTTCTGAAATGTTGTACTTCATGATCATTAGACTCATGCAATTTGAAAGATCTCACCTCTCAAAATCCCGTTTAACATAAAGGGTGTTTTCCATAGTAAGAGGTGCAGGTTGTTCTTCCCTTAGTGCAATGTCTATGTTCATACAACCAAACACTATAAGTAAGTGCCTTTTCCATTCATTGAAATTAGTCCCATTAAGCATGGATATAGAATTTATGTTAGCAGATATTGTGGCAGCAGAAAATGAATTAGCTGAATATAGAACAAAAAATAAAAATAAGCTCACATCAATATTCATAAGTAAACAATAAATTTAGGATAATGGCTAATCCCATCTCAAGATACCAAACACAACATTAATATCAAGTATTGGACAGTAATATTAACAGTAAACGATACTCTTATTGTAGCAACCAAACATTGACAATAAATTATGTCAAACAATTAATTAATCTTTGGACTAACTTATTACTCACATAAAATACATTATAATTGTCACACATTTATCACTACAGATGTTGAAATTCTACCAAATATTAACTTACCTTTGGGTCAATTAATAAACGCATGAATCACAAAAACATATAATCATCTTGATATTTTAAATAAACTAATATACACAAAAGAGGTCACTTTGGCGGCATTTTGTTTCAACTAATCTATTTAAAATATTAGATATCCTTAATTAAAACCCAAAGCCAAAATCTGAATTTATTTGCTTCTAAATATTTTTTTTTAATTTCATTTTCCAATCAAATTAAAAGATAATAGTATATATATGTATATATATTTATCCCAAAACAACATACAGTGATGTTGGCAAATATAATAATAGCTTAATAAATCAAAATAACCTCATATAAGACTTTAAATTTAAACTAAAATAATTTGAATAAAGAAAAACCTCATATCAAGATGTCGGACACTCCATTAATATTTCATCTTTGGACAAAATATTAACTTGTAAGTGATATCTTGGTGGAGTAATCAAACATTGACAATAAGAACATGTTGAACAATAAATCTTCATTTGGGCCGATTTATTACTCACATGTAAAATCGAATAATCGTCACATGTTTATCACCATAGTTGCACATGTAATATTATTAACCTTCATTTGGGCCAATCAATATTAACATAACTTAAGTTACATGCACACAAACTTTTATATTTTAAAACAAAATAATTTATACAAAAAAGAAAATCACTTTGGTGACTTTTTGCTTCAATTAAGTTATTTTAAAAAATATATAAACATACCAATATTCAAATTTAAAATTTCCCCAATAGTCAAACATCAAAACTATTTTTTTTATTACTTTATAGACTCCGAAATAACCCAAAATAAGGTTGTCTAAATAGCACAATGTAAAAAAACCCTTCCAAAAAACCTTAATCTTTAACTGATATATATATTTTAACCATATATGTCAAAACCAAACGGAAATAATATAGTAATTCAATGCCAAATAATTAACAAGCATATGTATTCATAATTTTGGCATAGGCAAAACACTAAAGCAATTCACGTATATATGTATATCTAAAATCAAATAGAGAAAAAATATGTATATCTAAAATCAAATAGAGAAAAAAACTTACCCTACATATATCACGTAAATCCAAACTTGTATTTATGATTAAACAGAGATTCAAATGAACATTTCAAATAAATACTTCAAGTCAATATATCTCATAAATAAAACCATAATAGTTGACATACCCCATAATTCATACCATAGACAAATATATATATGTTTATATCTTGGTAGTATAGAAAATTGAAATTCATCGACTAATATTAATAACTTAAAAATAAGCAATTATGCCAAGAAAAAGAATCAAAATAAGCGGCACAATTGGTAAATTTCAACAACAACTATGATGCAAAACATTAAACATTAATTTATCTTGCACCAAAGCACCCATAAAATTGAATATATAACCATAAAAAATTAACTTCAATGATATCCATCAAAACTTAATTTCACCAATTAAACTATAAAAGATATCTTATTGAATAATGGTTATAAACACCTATTCACGCCAACTATAATCATGCATTAATCCTCAAAATCATTGATATGCATATAATATATATACACACATAATATATACACAATTATAATAATATAAAAATAATATTAGCTTGCCTTACATATTTCATGTAAACTCAAATTTATATTCATGACTAAAGATATTATCATAAAATTTCTTTTATACGCACAAATATTCAAAAAAAAATTCATAACCACTAAATATAAAAATAATCCCAAATTATAGAAAAGCCTTTATATACGCAACTACTGACGAAAATTCATAGCCTCCATATTAAAAAAAATTTCAAATATTTTAATTTTAGTCGGGTTCCATAAGGACTAAAACTTATATAAAATAACTATAACAGAAACCAAAAGTAATCATTTGTATATATAAATTAAATTCAATGGTGAATATAATTCATTATGAATAAAGACAAAAGATAATAATTTCATAAATATTCAACTACAAACATAAAATTTAAAACAAATAGTGCAAAAAAAAAAAGCTTATCAACATTTATTTATTCGATTATCAAGTGAATTAACTTTCAAAACCAATTATACAACCCAATTGGAATTCTTCAATTGTAAAATGTTGTAAGTCTGTAACTTTAATTTAATAATAACTTCAACCAAAAATTATAAAATAATTGTGTGAAAAGAAGATAAAGAAATTTCACAAATCAATTTTTATCAATTGATTATAAATAAATAAACATTCATCCTTTGAATAACATATGCAAATATTAAACTAGACTATATTTATCAAACCCTAAAACTTTATTTAAAGAATCAAAACCCAAAAATTTATTAGGAATCTCAAAGATTCAACATAATATATAATTAAAATATCAAATCCATAAAATTAAAAAAGAAAAATGAATCAATCCAAAAATAATAAAAAAATAATTCATTCACAATGATACCACTTGTTAGAATTTGTAAAATAAACCAGGATCTATCATGTCAAATCATCAAGAATAAATCAAGAACAAAAATAGATGCGAAAGCGTACCTGAATCCATGAATTCTTTAAAGTTTTACTGAATTTTAGGGATTTGATCTTCCAAATTAGCACATAAGAAATTCAGAGAATATCTGCTCTCTCTTTCCTAATGATGGGATATTAGAAAAGATATCATGTTGTATAATTTGGGGACCATAACCCTAATATCTATAACCTTGGAATATTAGTTTTAATCAAATTCTAATTAGCCCATCATTAATTCGAATTTATTAGAATTCAAATACTATAGTATCTACACATATTTGACTCATATTTTATTTAATAATTAAAGTCTAATAAAATTTTAACCAAATTAGATCATTTTTAATTTGAGCTAACCTATCATGATGGTAAATAATAACATGTAATTACTTTTATTATACAGTACATGATTGCAATCTTTGATTTTGTTAAGTGAAAAAGAAAAGCAAATTTGATCTTCATTTTTCCCTCGTTCATCCATTGTTGGCGCCGATCATAAATCTCCGCCGTGCTTTATTTTTTGTGGATCCAAGTAATTTCTTTTGACTTCTTCTTTATATAAATATGGTATTTTCTTATACGAAGGCTTTAATTTGTAGCACATTATTATGATGTTTTTACTATAATCTCATTTTTTAAATTAATTTTTGTAATTATATTATTGGTATGGAACACCCTAATAATTTTGACTATAAATATGATAGATTTTATATTGTCAACCGTTGTTTAAAATAATTTGTATAATTATATAATTTTTATTCTGTAAAATTTAATAACCTTTATTTATTTTAATTACACTAAAAATTATGTCACATATTATTTAATCTCTAAAAAATAAAATTAATTTAATAATTACTTTTAATTATATGTATTAAAATATTGGAATACAATGTAAATGTATGTTAAAATATCTATAATAATATATATAAAACTACGAGTTTGGACAAACTTTTGGACCTACTAAAATACTCTTTATTTTTCATCATATTACTAAATTGATATTTAAAAATAATTATAATATTTAATTTAAAATTATTAATTAAAAAAGTTGATATAAATTTAAAAATAATTACAATTTAATTTACATTTATTAATTAAAAAAGTTTAGTTTAAATAATTATAATATAAGTGGAAGTTGACGTAAAAAGGTTTTTTACGATTATAATCATTTAAAAAATTTTTTTAAATTTTTTTATTATTTTTATACATATTAATTATAGATTAATTATAAATTATTATAGTCAATTTATTGATTACTAAAAATATAAAATAAAAATAAATTTGAATAGTGAAAAGTTTATTTTATAATGTATTAAAATGGTTTAATAATAGAAATTTTTTATTAATACTATATTTGAATTATCAAAATAATTAATATATTTTAATAATTTTTATTAGTTATTATTTTAAATAACATTTACATAAAGTAAAATTATATTGTAGGTAGAACATCTTACAAATGTTTTAATTATGATTTATAGTTTTCAATATTATTAAAAAAATTATTGATCTACAAAATATCGATATTTTAATATTTTATTTGAATTTTTTTCTTATACTTGAATTGTTAAATAAATCAATACATTTTAATTATATTTAACAATTTGAATAATGAATTAAAAAATAATTACAATTGTTTAAAATAAATTATTCAAAATTAATTTAAAAAGTAAACACGTAAAATTATATACACCACTTGTAACATTAAAAACTAGTTATATATAAAACGGTAACAAATTTCATGCACTAATATAATATATAACTAATTGACAACATGTCACATCCTAAAAATGGGGTTAGAAAAATTGGGTTTGTGATTGATTGGTTAATTGAATTTAAGCTTGAATACGCGTGATTGTTAAAGTGTGTTAATGTATGTTTTAGTGTAACTAAGCATGATTTGTATGATCTATATATGATACACAACATGTTAGAATATGAAAATTGACATGAAAACACAAAATAGTATGCATAGGTGTCAAGGTAGGTTGGGCATGTTTTGTTATCTTCGCAATTGAGTTCTGAATTTTTATGTTATGCAATTGGAGTCCCTAAATGCTATGAAATAACTTGAAAATTTGCATAATTAAGTCTTATTTGGATAATTTCATAATTTTACGCTCGATGTTACCAAAAATGTTTTACTAAAATTACGATTTAATCATTAAACTTTGCTTTAAATAATTAATTAAAGTACTAAAATAATATAATTAGGTATTATTATATTAATTAATTTAAAACGAAAGTTGATTACAAGGTTTAATTTGAAAATAATGTGTTTTACTTAAATTAGGACCTAACTGGAAATGGGGTAAAATGAATTAAAATATTAATAATGAGACTTGACTATGAGTACTAATTATTGTATATAAACTAATATAGGAATGTGATAAAAACTATAAAGTTAAATAAGTTAATAAGAAAAAAATGAGTAAATGTGTAAACTAATAAAAAATAAGTAAGTTGAGTTTGAAATAAATATATATAATTGAGTGACTAAAAGAAATAAGAAATAAGACATAGATTGAGTGGTTAGGTGTTGGTGTCTCCTCCTTAAAAGTTAAGGTTTAAGTCACCATTCTCCTAAATCTTTTCCTTTTAATTTTCAACAACCTAAGATAAAAATCACACTAAAATAAATACTATTTAGAGTAGAAACTTAACAAGAATGAGCAGCAGCTCAATGGTTAACAAGTTATTCTCTCCTTTCGTTATTTAAGTTCAATCCCCTCTTTCCCTTTTTATTTCATAATTTTACAAAAATGCCCCAAAAACATATCAATATAATTAAGCCTAAAAAAAAAATGGCCCCCTTAAGTGACCAATGAGCCTCTTCCTAACTTTCAAATTTCGGCAAAATATTAGGAAAATTGTAAGTGCAGCCCCTAGGGTTCACAAGCCCAAGGAATTGACCTAATTCTTTCCTAACTAGAATTTATATATTGCCCTTCCTCAAAATTCTAATAGAATTTGCCTCCATCTTTCTATTTTTTCTCTTTTTATTTTCTTTCTCTTTTCTTTACACCATATTTTCATCCTAATTGTTGATAATTATTTTGCTTTCCCCGACTCAAATAATCCTTCATACAATCATTTTTTCTATCAATTTTGTAATTGGCGTTAATAACACCTTACCTTTACCAAGAATCAGTAAGTACATTTCGTTTCCAATGTTTAGATCCCAAATTTTCCTAATATTTCTATCCAACGTTAATCTTACGTTCAATTAATCAATCTTTTTTGGTTCTTGCCAAATCTTTCGGTAATCTTAATAGATCTTGAAATCAATTGTTAACTTGTTTATAAATGTCGTTTGAAGGACTTGTTTTAGTTGTATCAAATCAGATTTGAACGTAAAGAACGTCGTTCGGGCTCCCGGTGCAAGGTGTGTGTTCTTTTGCAAGTGAATTGGGGCAAACCGTGTCTAGGAATAAGGCCACATAGTCTCCTACACGGGCACGTGGACCACATGGCCCTTCACAAAACCATGTACCTCTTGACCCTAGGCTAGTTCGAATCTCACACGGCAAGAACCCTCTATATGGTCGTGTCTCTTCTGTAGGTTAATTTTATAAATTCCACACGGCCACAGTTTGTTACACGACTTGACCACACGACCGTGTAACCCTTCCACACAACCATGTATCCCCTGTGTTATAGTTATGTCCAATTTAGTCTTGGATATTCCCGAAATCATTTTTAATGTTTTATTTTATTTAATTGAGTCCCTAATAATATGAATAATGTTACAATCCATGACCTGATTGATTGAATTATTATATATATGCATGATATGTGAATAATATATACGTTTGTTGCATCTGTATTTCTGATTGTACGTTCAACATGTCTTATGATACCGTTAAATCGAATCCATGAAAAGCATATGTTTTGCTATTGTACTGATTAGTTAAAAGCATATCTATTTTTGCCGTATCAATTTGTTATAAGCATATTATTTGCTAACATTTTTATCTATTATAAGCATGCTATATTGCATTGCATGGAACGAGACGCTTTGAAAAGAGGAAGTTCTGACAGATTAATAATATGCAACTCTAATGGTTCATCCACAAATTATTTGACAGCTTTTATCTGCAAAAATGTTGTGCATTCACAACCATCTGGTAGCATATTAACCTACAACACTGGTGGTTCATCCACCCATTTTTTGGCAGCTCTTATTTGCAAATATGTTGTGTATTCACAACCATCCACCCATTTTTTGGCAGCTCTTATTTGCAAATATGTTGTGTATTCACAACCATCTGACAGCGTATTAACTTGCAACACCGGTGGTTCATCCACCGACATTCAAGTAACCCTTATTTGCAAATATGTTGTGCATTTACAACCATCTAGTAGTGTATTAACCTACAACTTTTGTGGTTTATCCAGAACCTAGTGTGTAGGGGCGAACGAGTTCTGGGGAACTCTTACTATGGTGTGTAGCAATGGAGTAGGATATTTTTTGTTTAACCGAAACTGTATTGCATTCATAAAGCATGTACATACGATTCTAAAATTGTTGAGATGATATGTGTATATATATATCTATACATTGTCGAGTTAATCTGATGTACTGATATTCCGACACTGCTACTGTCAATTATTCCATGTGATATGGTTTTGTATGCTAATTGGTTGCATTGATTTTCTTGTGAGGGAACCTATACCAAACTTCATAGCTCATCCCCTTTTTAATTTTCATCTTTTGAAATAATCCACCAAGTTAGAACATCGGCACGACATTCGACAGGTCTTGGCTTGGATTTTATTTTACAAAATTATTTTAGGCTTGTTATTTTATTTATTTTAGTTATTATTCAATGACTGTTTTATTATTTTATTTCAAACTGTGGCTTGGGGCTTAGGATTTGAGCTTATTTTTATGATACATGAAATTTAATTTGAATTATAGGATATCAAATTATGATTAATAATTAGTTATGCAAAAACCTAGTTTTTAACATAAATAAACAATGTCCTAACCCACTGCTAAACTATAATTTAAAATGTTAGTAATTACAAAATGATATTTAAACTAAGTTCTCTACTAAACTAAACAAATGTTTCAAAATGATGATTTTTAAAACTGCGATAGCTCTCTAGGTCACTCCGGTGACTAATTTAATCTTCAGAATTCGGATTTAACATCTGGACCAAATTGGGGAGGTTACATACTATGATTAATATTTACATTATAATATATTTGTTAATAGATCTATAATTTTTATATAAACACAAAATATCATGATAATATTATAACATTAATATGACTCAAATCAACAAATTTATTGTTTATTTTTTACTAAATATTTTGAGTCAAAATATGTGTGTTGATTTTATTTTTTTTCATACGTCATTCAATACTATTAGATTTACTAAAAAAAATAGTATAACATGTTTATCCATTAGTGTTTAATTGGTATGAAACAATGATAAAAATAACTGAAAGTTCAATTTCTAAATTCTAAGAAAACTTTGATTTTTAAATGTCGAAATCATTTTTTTTGAAAAAACGAGATCGATTTTGGAAACGGAAACGAAAGAATGAGAGTCGCCACCAATCCTTTTTGTTAAGGTGTGATCGGGTCACCTCGTACAAGTGGTTATTTTTAATAAATAGTTTGATTTATTTAAACAACGATTTTGGTCCACGAAATTCAGAAAGACGGGTTCAGGAGTCGGTTACGCACGAGGAAGGATTAGCACCCTCGTAACGCCCAAAAATTGGTACCTAGTTGATTAATTAATATCTTAGTGTCGAAAATTAAAACTTGAAAGACTTTGAAATATGATCCTTCTTTTTGTAAAAAAAACATTCGAACTGAAAGACCTTCTCGTCTCAAAGCAACAAAATGTCATATCCAGTGAATTAGGACACAACATCTCGAACTTTTGAGAATGAGCTTGCCTTTTACTTAAAAATCAGTGTACTTTAACTACTTTTCAAAAGGATATTCGGTTAGTTAGGGTAAACAAGGAAAATCGAAACCCAGTAAGTTAGGGCACGTTTCCTCGAATTTCCAAACACCGAATATTGTCTTTACTTGCGAAAAATCTTATTTTGAGGTAACAAAATGTCATACCTGGTAAGTTAGGGCACAACACCTCGTATCTCCGAGAATAAGCATTTTTCAAAACTCGTATTGCGATTTAAAAGAGTATTCCGTTATTTAGGTTAAATGAGAAAAATCGAAACCCAGTAAGTCAGGGCACGATTTTCTCGAAATTCCAAATACGGAGTATCGCCTTTTTTTATGAAAAAGTTATTTTCGTCGAGAAAAGGTTAATACAACATAAGTTTGTAATAATAAGATAAAGAATGCATAAACGAATACAAATCTCGGTATTAATGAACATAACAGAATGAACGTAAACGCAAACGTGAATGATAACGATGAAAGCAAAATAAAATAAATAAATAAACGAATAAGCTAAAAGAAAAGAGAAATGATAAATAAGCTAATAGTATTTGAAAAAATTAAAAAAAACGAAATAAAAAAAAACTAGTTGTAAATAAATATTACGTAAAATTATATAAAAAAAATTTGATAGTAATAGTAATGATAATAATAATAGTATAAAAAATATAACAATAGTCAAATGATGATATTAATACCTAAATATAAATATAGATGCAATACCTAAAATATAATAATAATGAAAGTATAAGTAAATAAAAATATAAATAGATGAGTAATAAGAAAATAAATATAGATGAAAACATAATAATAGGCATAATACAATAATAATAGTAATTACAAAAATGATAATAGTAATAAAATAAGTTAATAATAATAATAATAATAACCATAGTAGTAATAATAAAAATATAATAGTAATAATAATACTAAATATAACAATAGTAATATTAATAATAAAAATAATAAAAATAAAAATGATAACAATGACAATAAAGAATAATAATAATAATAATAATAATAATAATAATAATAATAATAATGATGATGATGATGATGATGAAGAAAATATGAGTAACCATAATCACAACTATATTATAAATAATAAATAATAATAATAATGATAGTCTTAATAATGATAACGACAATAAAAAAGTAGGAATAATAAAATAATAATAATTGTAAAAAGATAATAAGAATAGTATCAATAATAAGGGTAATGAATAAATAATAATAGTAAATAATAAAAATAATAATAGAAATAAAAAAGGCTAATAATAATAATAATAATAATGATAATAGTAATAGAAAATAAAAAGATAATAGTAATATAGTAATAGTAATAGCCAAAAAAATAAAAATAACGGTAATAATAATAAATAGTGATAATAACAATAATATAAATAATAATATACATATGAATAATAATAATAATAGCAATAATTTGGATAATAAAATAGCAAAAATGACCAAAAGGGATTAAATCAAACTTGAAACAAAATTTTTGGGGCAAATTCGGAGTAAATAAGAGAGAAACGGACTAAATTGCATGCACAAATAACTAGGAGGGACTAAAATGGGCAATAACCCCTCCCTTCAAAACGCGCAGCATAAGGGGGGACCAAAATGAAAACCAAAATAAATTATAGGGTAAAATTAAAAATAATAAAAATTTAATTTCAAAATAATAAAAAAGCGGAAGGGCTAAAAGTGCAATTAGCCCTTCCGTTGAAAACAAGCGGATCCTAGGCCTGGAGCGGTTCGGGTCGCAGGTTAAGGCTCAAAACGATGTCGTTTTGGTGCCTAAAGGGGCTGCCCAAAACGACGCCGTTTTGGGGGGCTATTTAAGGCAAAATTTTGGAAAAAAAGGGCCATTTGCTGTGCGCTTTTCACAAAAAAGGGGGGAGGTTCCTTCATTTTCTCTCTAGACGAACCCAGAATTCGGCGAAGGGATCGTCGTCGCACCGCCATCAGACGCCGCCGTTGGCCACCACGCACAGTGGCCGGAAATTTTGAAAAAGGTATTTTTTATTTTTATAATATATATGTTATTTTTAAAAGATAAAATAGAGAAAACTTGTGTAAAGAGATTCGAAAAGAAAAGAAAGAATATATAAATAACAATAACCTTTTTGTTTTTGTTTTTTGGTCTCTAATCTGCTTTGTAGATCTGTAGTTTAATATTCAACTCTCTTTTTTATTTCATTTTTGTTAAAAACAGAAGCCGAAAAAGAAAGAACCCCTTTCAATGGTCTCTTAGATGGCTTTTTATAGCCATTTACAACTTGTTTCTTTAATAATTATTCAACTCTTTCTCTTTTGCAGTAAACGCATGTGGCAACAAGAGAGAAGCGGTGTGTGACTGACGTGATGGCGTGGCGTGGCAACAGAGGTGGCCGTGTTCGACATGGGGTTTGCTAGGGTTAGGCTAGGCTAGGGTTTTTTTCTTTTTTTGTTTTTTAGGTATTGGGCTGTTGGGTAGGTTTAGTTTTGGGCTTGTAATTTTAGTTTTTGGGGTAGGTTGATTTGGATTGGGCCTCAACATTAAACATTAAGAAGTCTGTGTTATTAGTTTATTGGCAACTGCAGCTGATCAATTTGGAAAAAGAAATAGTTTTACTTGATCAACAAACAAAATATTTTTTTATATCAGAGTTTTTCTCCATAATTTTATAAATAAAAATTTGGAACTTCATCTCATGGTCTATTGGGAAAAGAAGAAGAAAATAAATGAATTTTATGTGATATAAGATTAATAAAAATAGTATTTGGGGAGCTTATAGTAATTTCCTTAAAAAATTAATTTATATATATATATATATATATATGGTATGGATCTTGGCTTTATCTAGAAATTGGAAATTCCACCAAAAGTTGAAATGCTTTGTTTAAATGGTAATATCATATTTCTTAAGGAGTAAAGGGATTAATATTGAGGACTGAAAACATAAAATTTATAAATAAGATTATTTTCGAATATTCTTAAAATTCTTGATTATCAACTTTCGAAGTTTGCTGTTTGTAAAATGTTTTAGGTTTCTCGTGTAGAGAGACGCACCTAGACATTTTTCTAACATATAAGGTTTTAAAGTTATAATTTGCATCCTTATCCTTTTATGCTTTTCATGAATTGATTTGATAAAAAGAAAATCTCGTTTCAACTTTTCAATACACATAATTGAATCCATCTAAGAGGGGTAAATATATTATAAACTCCGTTGTTGATTAATTAACATATGCATGATCTCACCAATTTTACTAGGTAGGAGGCTACGATACCAACTGAATACACATTTAGTTATGTTGTGGCAACTTGTGGTATGGGATTTGGCTATAAGCTTTGGAATAAGTATTGATACAACTATACAAACAAAACAATAAATAATAGAAATAAAACAAGTAAATTGGTAATGCAATTCAGTGCACGACTTACTTCTACAAGGACTTACCAAAAGAAGAAATTCATTATTAAAACTCATGATACAAGCAATGATTTAAGCCTAATTTATTCAACTATTAGATAATTACAAGTAAATAACAAAATGCACTTCCAAACAAAACACAATTTACAATTAATTAAATCCTCTATATACAGGCTACAAAATCTCCTTGGATCAAGCTCAAAATATCTTCCATATAAAGTGAGATAATAAATTTATTAACTCTAACATTATCTCCAACATCTATCTTCAATTTCAAGTATCATATTCTTTCAAAAATTATATTTGAAATAAAATTCTTCTATCTTAAAATTTTTTAAATGTGTTATAAACACAATAACATATATAAATTATGATTTGTGATATGGGCACAAGTTTATCCCCATACTAGCAGAACTAATTTATAAAATCATCTTTAACAGATGATATTTAATAATATAAATTTTAAAAATTTATGTGAGCTTAACTTTCAGCTTCATTAAGAATGTTTAGTAGGCCAGGTCTTAGTTTGCCACAATGGAGAAAAAAAGGTTTGGACTACACTTACATTTTATACCTAATATCTTTAGGCATCATAGGTTCTAAATGGTGTCATCAATTTTCAAGGCAAAGTTAGCTGATTTTATTTTTTAATTAGGCCTTTGGGCCATTTTTATTTATTTATTTACAGAAATAAACCGATTTTAGAAGAGAAAAACAGAAAGTGCATCCAGTTGGGCAAGCTTTTTGGCCAGGTGCCAGGAAAGTTCGCCTAGCTGGATGCGCTTTCTCCCAATGGTAAAAAGCAATGTTTTTTTGAACGTTGTCGCGTCAACGGTAAAAAAATTAGTACCCTTAACGGTAATTTTTTTACCCTATAAATACCACCCAATTTCTTTCATTCACATCCTTCTCTCAAGTCTCTCAAACTCTCTCGTCTTAAATTTTTTAGTATTTTCATTTAAAAATATAATTTTTTAATTATCTCGTTTCAAATCGACTTTTCATGAGTGGTCGCTTCTCTAACCCACTTTGACGACAAACATATTTTCGTTGCCCAAGCAATAGTGGTAAGATAAAATTTTAAATTCCATTATTTTCAATTATGTTAAATTTAAATAATTTTTTTAATTTGAATTTTTTTTATTGTGTAAGTAGACAGATGATCGTGTTCTGGAGGGTTTATTCATAATATGGGAAAGCCTGCGATCCTTCAAATCCGTGGCTACTTGCAACAGGCTAAATTTTTGCATGTGTCTCGCATGACTAGGGGTTGTAAACTAGATTTTACACTAATCAGCGCATTGGTGGAAAGATGGAGACCCGAAACATACACTTTCCACTTTTCATACGGCGAGTGTATAATCAAACTCGAGGACATAGTGCTACAACTCGGTATGCCTATGGATGGGCCAATCATCATGGGATCAGTGGTTGTTCTAATTAAAGTGGATCTCTATAGAGCACTGTTGGGGAAGGTCCTGGACAAGTTTGAAGGTGGTTGGATATCGATCAACTGGTTGGAGAAAAATTTTGACGTGTTCCCTCAAGACCGAACAAAGGAGGTCATAGAATAATGCCTGAGCATTCATAATAGGGTTAATTGGGGGCATTTTAATGCTCAAAAAATCTTAAAATTTGGTGCACGTTAGGTGACTACTACATCTTGTGGACTTCAATAAATGCAGAGAACTAAGTTAGGGATTGGTCATCTTGTCCACGTTATACCAGGAGATTTTTTGGGCCACGGTACCGAATAAGATGTCAATCAATGGTTGCCTACTCCTACTGTAGTCATGGGTCTGGTGGTGATAACAGTTTCTACGTCCCAAGGTGACCGACCTATACATGTTCCCATTGGTGACGAGGAAAACATCATTTAATAATAAATATGTAGTTTCTACATTAATTTTTTTTATTTATTATATGCTTGGACTAACATATTGCTTGTACAGGTGGAATCATGGGTTGAGTTACGTGGGACTACTCAAGGATCTGGAAGATTCTAAGCTGTTGTTAGACCAATGCTCAGAAGCCGATGTTAGTTACTTATTCTTTTGAATCTATATTAATTACGTAATGATCCATAAAAAAATGTACATAACGATATTTACAATTTTACTTTTCAGTTTAAATGGATGTCGTATGCTGAAACCGATATAATTTCTTGCATCCCACCAGAAGTGTTGGAAAATCGGGAGATGTGGGATGCCAAAGTGTCATTGGTAGTGCACACGACGATTGAAATACACGAATCAGACCAGGTGTTGCGGCAGTTCGAGTGGAGGCAACGAATTTCGCCGCCACTACGAGATCTGAAAGAGCTGCACAAGGTGGACATGCTGGGGAAAAAGGACGACGACTGGGTGAAGTAGTACGGGAAGCATATCGAGGCTTGGGAGCGTAGGATGCAATCTTTACCCGTCCACGAACCATTGTTCTCAATAGACACAACGGAAGATGTCGAATACATATCGTGGTTCAAACTCACCGGCAAGCCGTATCTACTATCGTTGGAGGAGAGAAGAAGCCAAATTCGGTGCAAGAAGCAACGATGATCACCCCAGCAGCAGCATAATAGGGGATGCGGTCGCATGATGGGATTGTCATCGGCCCCGGTAAAAGAAGTGATTTCTTACCATGTCAGCAGAAAGGCTTGCCCAGCTAGGCGTGCTTTCTCTAACAAAATTTCTTCTGCCAGAATTATAAGTCTGACGATTTGTATTTTTTCATCCACTTTAATCACATTTCGAAATGTTCTTCACTTCTGCAACGCGTCTTCAACGAAAGGGTTTTTTTTTTTTGTATATAGACCCTTTCCTGTACTTATAAAAGGGGTCTCATACACCAAGCTTCAATTGCCCCTCAAACATATTCTACAACACACTTTCCACCTCTACTCCATATATCATTTTTGCGTGCTAACAATTCCGATTGCTAAAAATATTTCCTTAATATTCGAGGTATTTTTTAGTAGTCGGTGATGCCATATCTCTACAAGTCGCACACATTTCATATATCATGTCGATTGGGGACCATTACCTCTGAAGCCTATTGCGGGGAAGTCAGGTTCGGAGTGGTTTTTCTTTCTACGGTCAAGGGTGGAAGTCTACGTGGAGG
This sequence comes from Gossypium anomalum, assembly GCA_025698475.1. Taxonomy (NCBI): domain Eukaryota; kingdom Viridiplantae; phylum Streptophyta; class Magnoliopsida; order Malvales; family Malvaceae; genus Gossypium; species Gossypium anomalum. The sequence goes on from CM046961.1 coordinate 10,768,435, forward strand.
TCTCAATCGACGACCGTTATGTTGTAATGGATCGAGGTATAACAAGAGAGCCAATTGACGATCGTTACATGACCACGAGCTCAATCTTTTCGGATACCCGAAAATGATGCCCTATAAATACCATACATAAGTTTGAGGGCATATTCGTACGAAAAACTTTAGGTCTTCCCGCTATAATCGATGTAATTTTTTCTCTATTTCCAAGCAACTGGTACCTTTAACCTTCCTTTTTATCCTAATGCCGGCACCGCCGTGGACACAAGAGGACTCTCAAACGGGGAGTGGTTGTTGTGGTGTAGTAAATGTGTTACTCCTTTCGGGGTGACGATGGTTGTCTTTATTAAACAAGCCATTAATAACTACAGCCGCTACCATGCCGGCCCGAGTTTAACCTCTATTGTACTGGAACATCCACTCTCCACTTGAGAGCCCTCTTGTGTCCACTTCAGTGTCAGCCTTCAGATAAGAATGAAAGGTCAAAGATACCGACTGCTTGGAAATAGAGAAAAAAATTACATTGATTACACCAAAAGTCCCCAAAGTTTTTCTATATGATAATGGCCTTAATCTTAAGTATGATATATATAATGCATCGTTTGCGAGTATCCAAAAAGCTTGAACTCCTGACTACGTAAAGATTGTCACTTGGCCCCCCGGTTATACTCAACTCGTGACTGCATCACGACTGCCTTCTAGGACCTTCACCTAGATTTTAACCCCTGATCGTATCAAGCATTAGTACCTCGAAATCAAATTTCCCCACGATGGGTTTCTAAAGTGATGGTCCTATTCTGCCATGACATATGAAATGTATGTATTCTGAGGCACACTATCACATCCTTGACCCCTCAAATCTACCTATGAACTTCCGCGGTTTCAGCTGAAAACCTTAAATCCTAGAATTAAAAAAATCCTAACCCTAAAAAAATTAAAAACAATTAGGGTTTTTAGGAGAGAGAAATAGAAAGCACGTCCCAGAAAGCTCGCCTAGTTGGACACGTTTTCCTTTCTCTCTTCTAAAATCAACCTATTTTCCTAAATAAAAAAAAACGGCCCCAAGGCCTAATTAAAAAATAAAATTAGCATATTCTGTTAATTTTTACAATTTGCAATGGGTAAATTATATTTGTAATCACTTAATTATTAGTATTTTTTTTATTATCATTAATTATGAAAAGTTATAAAACAGTCATTCAATTATTCAAAATTTTTTGGCCACACAACTATTCAATTTTTTTTCTTTTTTGGTCATCCAACTATTCATAATTTTCTTTTTTGATCATTAGTTTTAAATTACTAACGGAAAGACTTAATAGTTGGCATGATAATAACTTTAACCATCAACATTTATACATTGTGTCAATTTAATCTTGATTCTAAAAAAAATCAACCCTAAACATTTACACATTGTGTAATTTGGTCCTTTTTTGCAATTTTACTTTTATTTGTGATATTGAGGGTTAATTTTTTAAAAAAAATGAGAAAATATGAAAATTGGATTTTTGGGTGCTTTTAGTTTTGGTATATTTCCAATCAAATTTAATTGATAGATTTTTTTTTTAGTTTTTTAGGTAAAAGAGTCACAAAGAAAAATAATTTTTTTTTAAAAAAAGAGAGATCAGATTACAAAATGTGTAAACATTAAGGGTTAATTTTTTTAGAATCAAGACTAAATTTAACACAATATATAAATATTGAGAGTTAAAGTTACTATTATTTCAAATTTAAAAGCTGTCACATTATTTTTTCATTAGTCATTTAATGACTGGTGGTAAAAGAAAATTGAATAGTTGGGTGGTCATTTTTAACTTTTCATAGTTAGGTACCTACAAGTGTAATTTACCTATTTTAAAATTAGTTTTGGTTTTTTTTTCTATTTTATAAATAAATATTTGGTATATATTATAAATTTAAAAATAGAATTTAACTTTTGAATATTTAAAATTATATATCTATTAATTTTTTTATAAAAAATGAATTAGGTTTTGTTGAAGTGTTTAAACTTTTTTTATTTTTTTATATAAAATTATGAAAAGAAAAAATATTTTCATAATAATATAATTTATTTTACAAAATATATGTTTTTTCATCATCTTTCATTGATGCGTGAAATCAAGCCATTCATAGTCTCATGCCATCCATAGCCTCGTACTTCAAGTTTTCTCGGCAAAATAAAATAATATAATTATCATAATCATTATTAATTTTTATTCTTACCTAGCAAAAAAAAAAGTCTATTCCGTCGATTGAGCCTTTAACTTAATTGGTATAAGTATTGTTATTAATACAAGAGGACGTGGGTTCAAGTGCGCTAAAGCATATTATCCTCTTATTTATCGGTTGGAGAGGGGTTATGAGTAGTTCTAAGTATTGTATAAAAAAAAATAGATATTATCAATACCTATAATGAGATTATTTTAAAAAAAAGTCGATTCTTTATGAATTTCAAGTTCATGCTCCATTAAGTTAGGATTTTGTTTAAAAATGTTTTTGAAATAAAAATTGGATAAATTATAAAAATGGTCATCTAATTATGCTTTTCACTCTATTTTGGTCATCCAACTATAATTTTTTCCGATTTAGTCATTAAACTTTTCAAAATTAAATATTTTAGTCATTCTAAGCTGATGTGAGTTTTTTTTATTGTTCTGGTAAGAAAATTATCCCTCTAATATTTACACGTTCTATTTATTTGATAGTAAATATAAAAAAATTAAACAAATTTAGCCTTCAATATTTATAAAATTTGTCATTTTAGTTCAATTCTAAAAGATTCAATAAATTTAGCCCTCAATATTTACAAAATCTATCAATTTCGTCTTAACTCTTAAAACTAAAAAATATTTAAAAAAATCATTTTTAGCCCTTTATAACCCATTGACTAACTCATGTGATATACTAAAATAACAAAAAGAATACCCTCTATCAAGCCACTTGCAAAAGAACTCTAAAAAGTTAGGATAAAACACAAAAAAATTTAAGATCCAAAAGAAAATAAAGGCATTAAAAACATTATTTGTTCAGGTAGTAATGCAACCAAGTATTCTAGATAGGTTCCAAATCAATTAGTTTTGTCTAGTGTAAAGCCTAAATTATAGTAAAAGAAATTGTTGCAAGTGACTTGAAAGAGGGTATTTTTTTTTCTTATTTTAATATCTCACACGACTAAAAATGATTTTTTTAAAAAGTATTTTTTTAATTTTTAGAGTTAGGAATAAATTGATAGATTTTGTAAATATTTAGGGCCAAATTTATTGAATTTTTAAAATTAGAACTAAAATGACAAATTTTGTAAATATTGATGGCTAAATTTGTTGAATTTTTTATATTTAGGATCAAAATGATAAAATGTGTAAACATTAAAGGGATAATTTTGTTACTAGACCAATAAAAAAAAGCTCACATCAGCTCAGAGTGACTAAAATATTTAATAAAGTCATCTCGTCAAATCATTCATGTTTCACAATTCGTATTCATTTATTTGTCAGAATGTAATTTACAGCGGAAGTTTAAAAAAAATCGTTATAACTAAAAAGTGCAGTTCGTGCTTTTAGAAAACCTTTACTTTAATAAAAACGTGTTTTTAGCAAGTTATCCAAACAAAATATTAAACAAAAATCCAAATCCCAAAAATTAAATCAACAGTCCGGAGAGTCCAATTAATACAAAACTCCTAGAAATAATCTTTAAGAAAATAAAACCTTTAATGAAATTCAGTTCATAGACTAGTGGTCATCGCAAGACTTCGCCGCACCAATCCGTCTAAGTTTGTGGATTACCTAAACAGAATAGACAAACAGAAGTGAGTTCATGTAAACTCAGTGTGTAACCCAACAGAATTAGACATGCAATACATACAATGGTCTCATAACAGTCAGATACAGATTCAAACTTAAGTCCTTTTTCAGATACAGATATCAGAAACAGATATACAGAACAAATAAACAGAATCCTACCCCCATCCGCTACACACCAACTCCGACCATCTCATCACACCATATGAGGTAAAAAAAATATACACACCCCATCCCTACACACCATGTCGTGCCATTATGACACATATCAGATAAAGTGCAGCCAAGCTGCCAGAATAAAGGTAAAGATTGCCTTTCAAATCACTTCCTCCACATATACATATCCCCCTAATACTAGATGCAGAAGTCAGATACAGAAAGAACATAGTAAACATGTTCAATATGCTTATATTCAGATAACAGATATACGTAAAGCAGAATAGTTTTAGGGTTTGGTTAGCCTTTACCGACCCTACGGTAGGCTTACAATCGACCATAACGACCCATACGACCCTAGGGAAAATTTCAGAAATATAGACTCACATACCTATGTGGCTTGCCCATGTGGGCCCACACGGCTTGTCCCATAATCCACACGCCCGTGTGGCTCACACCCCTAATTTGGCCTAGCCCATATGGCTCACACAACCACACCCACACCATCACATGGCTGTGTCTTGCGCACGGCCTCACATTCTTCAGACACACAGCCGTGTCTCAAACACAGCCAACCACACGAGCGACCACATGCCCATGTGGCGTCGACAGAACAGTTTTTTAGCTTTTGCCGAAGCTCGATTTTTCGTGATTCGGGTACACACCTGGTACTATTTCGATGCAAAAATACTCCCGAGGCCACCAGAACCTAAGATCGTCATAACAAACTTCCAAAATCAGTTTAAATTCTCAATTAAACTGAAATAACAAAACCGACAATGGTGAAATCCAAGTGTTCAACGCTTACTCGAATTCTCGAACTAAACTACCTACAATTTAACAAGAGAAGCACTCCGCACTTCTCGATTTTCTGCTGTTAGAAACACACATTCAACACCATTGGAAAAGTAACCTGTTCTAAACGGCTTTAAATGAAACTTCTCTCCAAACTCAAGCAAAAACACATTACTACTACCTACCAAGCCGTATGAACACAATGAAACGAAATACGGATTTTGAAAAAACAGAAGAGAGCACAGATTGAAGAGGAAGAATCACAGGAGAAAAGAATAGGGAAGGAAGCAAAAACCACGTCAGAATTTTGGGAAAGAAATCAAAATTTTCAAAAAAAAAAGAAAAATAATAAAAAAATAATAGATATGATAAAACATCCCTTACTTTTCTACCACTAACCCACTAACTCACAACCTCCTCAGACTTTTAACTCAACCAAAACTCTAATCGATAACAGAGCAAAAATAACATCTGCGCTCGTGCAAGATTTGAGCATAAGACCTCCAACACACAATCAGAACACTTAGCCACTGAAGCAGATACTTATTTATGTCAAATATTTACAAAAATAGAAATAAATTATTTAGGGCGTTACAACTCTACCCCCTAAAAGAAATTTCAACCTCGAAATTTACCTGATCAGAACAGATGAGGATACTACTGATGCATCGAGTCCTCAGGTTCCCACATAGCTTCCTCAGTGCCATGATTCTACCACAGAACCTTTATTAACGGAATGGACTTCCTCCTCATAACCTTAACATCATGATCCAAGATCTGAACCGGCTCCTCCTCAAATGTCAAATCTAGTCTAACCTCAATCTCATCAACAGAGACAACGTGAGATGGATCAGACTGGTACCGCCTCAACATTGAGACGTGAAACACACCGTGGATACGGTTCAACCCTGGATGTAGCTCCAATTTATAAGCGACTAGTCCCACATGCATTAGAATATAAAATGACCCAATAAACCTAGGGCTCAACTTGGCATTACGACCGAATCTCAAAACCTTTTTCCAAGGAGAAACCTTAAGAAACATGGAATCACCTACAAAATACTTAATAGCTCTCATTTTCAGATCAGCATAAGACTTCTATCTATCAGAAGCCGCCTTCAGATGATCCCAAATCAGTCTAACCTTATCTTCGATCTCAAAAACCAACTCAAGACCAAAAACATGACACTCACCCAACTTAGTCCAACATAGTAGAGTACGAAACTTACGGCCATATAAAGCCTCGTAAGGTGCCATCTAGATGCTAGACTGAAAATTATTATTGTAGGCGAACTCAGCTAGCAGTAGATAATCCACCCAACTACTACGGAAATCAATTACACAACTCCGAAACATATCGTCAAGTATTTGAATCATCCTCTCAGATTGACCATTGATCTAAGAATGGAATGCAATACTAAAGTCCAATCTCGAACCCAAAGCCTCATGTAATTTCTTCTAGAACCGAGAAGTGAAGCGAGGATCTCTATCAGAAATAATCGAAATACGAACCCCATGTAGTTTTACAATCTCAGAGATATAGAGCTTCACTGGCTTATGTAAAAAGTAGTCCGTCCGAACCGGAATGAAATGAGCAGACTTGGTCAATCGATCCACGATGATCCAAATAGAATCCTTCTTCGTGGGTGTTAAGGGCAAACCACTAACGAAGTCCATCGTTACTCGTTCCTATTTCCACAAGGGAATCTTAATGGGTTGTAGCAAACCCGAAGACAACTGGTGCTCAGCCTTAACTTGCTGGCATGTCAGACATCGAGCAACAAAATCTGTAACCTCACGCTTCAAACCTGGCCATCAGTACAACTCATGAAGTTCACGATACATTTTATTACCACCGGGATGCATAGCATAAGGGCTACTATGCGCTTCCCTCAGAATCGATCGCCTCAAATCAAAATCATTTGACACACCGATTCGACCTTGAAAACACAAAACTCTATCATTATTCAACCTAAAATCTGAAGTACTGTCACTCTCAATCTGACGAAACCGCAAACCCAGAGACTCATTCCTCAACTGCTTATCTTGAATCTGATCAATCTAAGTCGGCTTAACTTGAATTCGGCTAACAAACTCCCATCATCAAACAGACTAAGGCGAGTGAACATCACCCTCAAATTAGTCATCACTCTACGACTTAGAGTATCAGCCAGCACATTGGCCTTACCAGGATGATACTTTATCATGCAATTATAATCTTTTAGCAGCTCAATCCATCACCGCTGTCTAAGATTCAACTCCTTCTGAGTAAGGAGGTACTTGAGGCTCTTGTGATCATTGTAGATAATACACCTCTCACCATACAGATAGTGCTTCTAGATTTTCAACGCAAAAACCACCGCAGCCAACTCGAGATCATGCGTTGGATAATTCCCTTCATGTGTCTTTAGCTAACGTGACGCATAAGCCATAATTTTTCCATCTTGCATCAATACACATCCCAAATCGACGTGTGACGCATCACTGTACACCACAAACTCCTTACCAAATTTAGGCTGTATCAGAATAGGAGCCTGAGTCAGAATAGACTTGAGCTTCTCAAAACTCGATTGTTGCGTATCAGTCCAAACAAAAGATACACCATTATGCAGGAGATTAGTCAAATAAGTTGCAATTAGAAAAAACTCTAAACAAAATGCTGATAATACCCCGCAAGGCCCAAAAAACTGCGAATTTCTGATATATTCTTGGGCTGTTTCAAATCAAGCACAACCTCAATCTTTCTAGGATCAAATCAGATCCTTTCAACAGAAACCACGTGCACTAGAAAAGTTACCTCACTCAACTAGAGCTCACACTTGCTCAACTTAGCGTAGAGTTATCTCTCTCGGAGTATTTGAAGCACTACTATAAGATGTTCATCACGCTCATCCTCGGTCTTAGAGTTAACCAAAATATCGTCAATGAAAACCATGACGAACTGATCCAGATATTGTTGAAAGACTCGGTTCATCAGATCTATGAATGCAGCTGGAACATTCGTCAGGCCAAAAGGCGTAACTAAGAATTCGTAATTCCAATAACGAGTCCTAAATACAGTTATATGAACATCAACTTCCTTAGCTCTAAGCTGATGGTACCTAGTTCAGAGATCAATTTTTGAAAACATAGAAGTCCCTCGGAACTAATCAAACAAATTGTCGGTCCTCGAAAATGGATACTTTTTTTTATAGTCAGTTTATTCAACTGCCGATAATCGATGTACATTCTCATGGTGCCATCCTTTTTCTTCACAAACAGAACCGGTGCCTCCTACAGACATACACTAGGGTGGATAAAAACACGATCCAAAAGCTCTTGAAGTTGAGCCTTAAGCTCTGTAAACTCCTTCGGTGTCATTCGGTATGGGGCGATGGACACCGGAGCTGTACCCGGTAGAAGCTCAATACCGAACTCAACTTCCCAATTTAGAGGTAAACCCAGTAGCTCCTTAGGAAAGACATCTGAAAAATCCCTCACTGTTCTGATATCTCCAATAAAAGAGTCCCCAGAAACAAAACACTAACGTAAGCCAAATACGTCTCATAATCTTTCTGAACTAGTTTTTTAATCATAAGAGCAGCGATCACATTGGATAGATAATCTCGACGCCCACCGATCACAACCACCTCCTTACCATTCTTAATTCTTAGAACGACCCTCTTAGTCACGTAATCCAAACTGACTCGGTGCTCAACCAACTAACCCACACCCAAAATCAGATTGAATTTCCCAAATGGTAACTCTATGAGATTTGTCAGAAATACAACACCTTGCACCTCTAACAGAATATCCTTAAAAAGTTTACTAACCCAGATAGACTACCCCAACGGACTCAGTACAGTGGTCTCACTAGAAGTGCTCTCAATAAAAATCCCCAGGTTTTAAAAAACAGAACTAGCTACATAAGAGTGTGTAAAACATATGTCTATCAAAGTAGTATGAGGTACATTAAAAATTAATAACGTACCGGTGATAACATCTGGAGCATCTCTATCCTCTCGGTGTTGAGCAGTATAAACCAACGCAAGCTGCCTCGCCTCAGTCTGACTATCACTCTGCCAGTGCTCTCTATCCACAGCCCATACCATTACCACCCATAGTCGGTCCATAGCCCCCAGGTGGCTGCTGAACTACCCTCTGAGGCTGTACAGAACCCACCCACTCTTGAAGCTTGTATCTGATCAACTCGCTATGGACACTCTCTAATACGGTGCTCTAAGGCTCCACACCTTAGACAAGCCCCTAACCTCCTCTAACACTCGCTCGGATGGCACCTACCACAATCACAACATAACTAAATCCCAATAGGAGCAATAAAAACCCCCACTCTAATCGGCCCATCAGGTTTGGCCCTTTTCTTAGGCCTCTAAATAGAACTAGAGGGCTCCGACTTCCTCTTATTCTTTCCTCTTTCTCGGTCCCGATTCTGGCACTCCATGCGTTTAACTTCCTCGACAATCTTTGTTTTATCCATAAGAATTGAAAATTCGCGTTCTCTCTGCGAGCAATTAGTACCCTAGATTATCTCTCATACTGTCCTCAAAGCGAACACATTTCTTATATTCGGATACCACTATACCTCGAGCGTAGCGGCTCAGCCTCAGAAACTCAACCTCATACTTGGCCACAGATCTATCACCTTGTGTGAGATTCATGAACGTGGCCTTCGAGCATCTATATAGCTTGCTCCCACATATTCCCCCTGAAAAGTAGTCTTAAAGAAGTCTCAGTTCAGACGATCCGACTGAGTACCCTCCTCAACCGATAACCACCACTGGTAAGCCACATCGCGAAGCAAATAGACTACACCCTTAAGTTTCTACTCGGGAGTACAGTCTATATCATTCATGATCCTCTAGGTGGCCTCCAGCCAACACTTGGCCACAGTAGGGGCAGCTCCAGTGATGCCCTAAACAGTTGAGCACCATTGGATCGGAGTCGCTTAGTTACTAATCCACAGCTCCCAGATCCTGAATGTGGTCCAACGTCCTTCTCTAATATCCTCAACATAGCCTGAGACAGTGCGTCATCCCCAGCCGAATGGCTTTAAGACCGAGTCTCAGTAGCAGGTGAAACCGGTGTCTCACTCGTATCTAAGTGTGGCATACTTTCCAGAGAGGAAGACTCAGCTCGAGCCTCCTACGGTCTCTACCATGGCTCCGAATACCACGTCCACATGTTTCACGAGCACTCATTGTAAATTTCAAATTTCATCTGCATCATAAAATTTTATGTATCAATTCCAGTTTTAATTAGCAGATATTTTATGCATAAATTATCAGAAGTTCAGAAATATTTTCAGAAGGTTTAGTCTCTAGCTATTTAAGTACAGTTTCGGAAAGTACTAGCTACAGTGTTTTTATAATATACTATCTAAGCTTCAAAAATACTTACAGGATCGGCGTCGGAGACTCGGTGTACCACATACCTTCTCAAATTATTCAAATTGTTTGAAAACTAATTCTTTTGAAACAATATATTAAAAATCAAAATTCACAGCACGAGTTTTATAACCTGACTCTGATACCACTAAATATAACACCCCAAACCCAGCCCAAATGTTATGGCCGAATTTGGAGGTGTCACAGGATAAGATTTCGAAAATAAAGTCATCTCGTCAACTCATTCACTTTTCACACTTTGTATTCATTTATTGTCAAAATGTAATTTACAACGAAAGTCTAAAAAAACCGTTATAACTGAAAAGTGCAGTTCGTAGACTAGTGGTCATCGCAAGACAATTAATACAAAACAGACAGAAATAATCTTTAAGAAAATAAAACCTTTAATTAAATTCAGTTCATAGACTAGTAGTCATCGCAAGACTCCGCCGCACTGATCCATCTAAGTCTGTGGATTACTTGAACATAACTGACAAACAGAAGTGAGTTCATGTAAACTCAATGTGTAACCTAATAGAATTAGACATGCAATATATATAGTGGTCTCATAACAGTCAGACACAGATTCGGACTTAAGTCCTTTTTCAGATACAGATATCAGAAATAGATATACAGAACAAATAAATAGAATCTTACCCCATCCTCTACACGCAAACTCCAACCATCCTATCACACAATGTGGGGTAAAAAAACACACACATACACCCATCCCTACACATCATATCGTGCCATTATGACACATATCAGATAAAGTGTAGCAAACTCCGCACTTTTCGATTTTCTGCTATTATAAACACACATTCAACACCATTGGAAAAGTAACACGTTCTAAATTGCTTTAAACGAAACTTCTCCCCAAACTCAAGCAAAAACACATTACTACCACTTACCAAGCTGTACGAACATAGTGAAATGAAATACGGATTTTGGAAGAACAGAAGATAGCACAAATTGAAGAGGAAGAATCACAGGAAAGAAGAATAGGGAAGGAAAGCAAAAACCAAATCAAAATTTTGGGAAAGAAACCAAAATTTTGAAAAAAAAAGAAAAATAATAGATATGATAACACATTCTTTAATTTTCTCCCACTAACCCACTAACTCACAACCTCCTCAGACTTTTAGCTTAACCAAAACTCTAATCGATAACAGAGCAAAAATAATATCCGCGCTCGTGTAGGGATTTGAACACAATACCTCCAACACACAATTCGAGCACTTAGCCACTGAAGCAGATACTTATTTATGTCAGATATTTACAAAAATAGAAATAAATTATTCAGGGCGTTACAAGTATAGTGACTAAATTAAAAAAATTAATAACTAGGTAACCAAAATAGAACATAAGGCATGGTTGAGTGACTATTTTTTATAATTTATCCATAAAATTTTGAGTGCTTAATATGTTATTTAATAACACTTGTAACACCTCGATACCCGATCGATGGTTGGGCCCGAGCTACATTGTGCTATATTAATTGCCAAAGTAATTGCGATCAAAGTATATCTAATATGTGTGATTAAACGAATAATTTCAAGCAAGATATGCATACAATATGATATACATTTATTTTTGGGTATTATACGAGCTTACCAAAGCTTTAAAACTAACCTGAAAAGTTTTCAAAGTATGATAGGTGGGTGTCGTGACAAAAAAAAATAGTAGCCAAACTTCCCAACCTAAGGACCAATTTGTAAAATTCTCAAAATAAAAAAAGGCCAGTGTTGCAGCATTCAGGGTGTAGAGTCACGACATCCATGGCAGAATACAAATCCTCTGTTTCTTTTCAAAGTTGTCAATTTAGCATAAATCAATAAGATTTGGCCCTAATTCCTCATTCATCATTCGAACACATATAGACATGATTATTATGCTAGTTTCAAATCATTCATACCTAGTTCATACATGATCAAAACCATTTTCATAACTTCACCAATCATGCTCCAAAACCAATCAAAATTCTTTTAATTGTATAACCACTAACCTTAAGACTTGAAACCAACCATAAGAACACATTCAAGTACTAACAAAAAGTCATATCATGTACAATTTAACCATTTGAAACATTAGCCAATAGACCCTAGGTACATGCCATACAACCAAAATGAAACACAGTATACAAACTTTGTTGAGTTAGAAACGATAGTCTGGATGCTGACTTCAAATCACGAGGATTTAAGAAATACTTGAACCTGCGCACAGAGAAAACAAACTGTACACTAAGTAATAGGGCTCAATGTCACATTTATAATCCAAAGTATATATCATAAGCGTAAACCAATCAATTCCAAAACAAACATGTATATCTATATGTACATATCAACACCTACTTACACTTTGGAGTTATCAAGCTTTGCATTAAAAATCTAAGCACATTATGTGTATAATACAAACACCAAGTCCTTCTAATCCAATACAACATTTCAAACATACCAATGTCAAAACCATCAATTTTAAGTTTTTTCCGGATATGCCACTCATAATATCTCACATTTCATTCGATCTTAGAGTTTACTAACTCATTTGTACTCATTTTGGCCCCCAGGGCTCGATTTCATCAGATTTACATACTCAACTGTATGATTATAACATTTTATTTGAATTTAATCATAAATCATTCTAAACATTCAAATTTATAACACATTCATTGAAAATTTCAAGTTTGCATTTTGTAACCCCTATTAACCTGACTCGGACTCAGACGAATATTCAGATTGTCCAACCAACATAACAAACTGGCACTGAAGTGCATCATTGGATAACCAAAGTGAGGGAAACTAGCACGTAAAGTGCATACTGGAACATGAAGTGCATTACTTGCACACAAAGTGCATCCTGGCACATGAGGTGCATCCTGGTGGATAAGCGCATAACTGGCATACAAATCAATCTTATGACATGCCAACTATATTCGGCTCAGCCTGACTTGTTAATAGGGTATCAATATTCAATTCCTTTTTACAAATTGGTACACATATCATATCTTAATCATTTTCACTATCACTATCACTATCACAATCCAATTCAATAACATATTATACATAAATTCCATATTATTCCATACTTTTCTACACAATTTCCATAGCACATATCATATTTAGCATAATTCACGCTATTTTACATTTAATTTAATTTAGTCTTATATTCCAAAAATTAACATTCAAGCTCGATTCAATAACTTATATCATCACTATATACTTACCTTTGTACTTTCATATGCAAGTAATGTAACAGTGCATTTTTAGGGTTAATCAGAACAGTAGTTTCCAGACCACAATGTAAAGTTAAAATATTTATTTTATTATTTTATTAAGTTTTACAATATGATAGAATGTTTGTGTGAAAATTTTGTAAAGAAATTTTACCGTTTGAGTGGTTAATTCGGTAAAAAGGACTAAATCGCGTAAAGCGTAAAATATGAGTTCTCTAAGTTAAAATGAACCAAAGCTATATAAATGAAATGAAGGAGTACTTGCATGGTAAATATGCCATTTTGAGAATGAGTGGACATATTTAGACATGTTTTAAATGATTATGTATGTTTTATTAAAGGTTAAAGTTGTAATTAGTAAATTAAGTTAAGTTAAAATAAAACAAAAACAATTTAAAGCTTATTTTCTCATCTCTTTCATCGAATGAAACAAAAAGAGCACCAGGGAAGCATTTTGAGGTTCAGCTACTTTGGTTACTTGATTAGGTATGATTTTGATATCGGTTTTTAATGATTTTTACGTTTTTGTGATCGTTGCAACTAGTACTAGCTAGCCTGTGTCTTCGATTTCAAAAATGTTAAAGATTTTGATAGTTTCCATTGATGAGATTATATTTTTTTTGATGTTTAATGTGAAATATGAATATTTGATGTTAGATTGTCATATTTTATAAAGTGATTTTTGATGAAAATGCAAATTAGGGATTAAATTGTGAAATATTAAAATTATGTGGTTAAAAGTGTGATTATTTTGAAAATGTGGGCTGCTAAGGTAATAAGAAGAATTTGGCTAAGCATGGGTAGGATGAAATTGCATGAAATTGTGATTTTATGTGATAAGGACTAAATTGTAAAAATGTGAAATAATAGTGGAAAAAGTGTAAATTGTATTAAATTGAATGAATTAATGATTAAATAAGTAAACTTTGTTATTATATAGATTGAGAAAAATGAGATTCGGATCTAGAACGGGGGAAAACAAAGTATCGGATTAGTCGACCTAATTCGTCGTTACAGCGAACGAGGTAAGTTCGTATGTTAATAAATGCTGTTAAATTGTGCTATAAATTTATTATTATTGTTAAATTGAATTATAATGCTAATTGGAAATGAGTACGAGCACAATCGATGAAGTTATGATATCTGAAAGTCCTGTACCAACCTTAGGAATACTATAGGATACAAATGTCGTGACATTAGGATTACCGAGATGTGATTACATGTAAGACCATGTCTAGGACATTGGCATTGTATTGTGATTACGTGTAAGACCATGTCTGGAACATTGGCATCGTTATATGATTTCATATAAGACCCTGTCCGTGACAGTGACATCGATATGTGATAACATGTAAGACCATATCCGGGATATGGCATTGTACGAGCTATATGTGATTTTCTAGTATCCTTAACGATTCTGAAAGGTTCAACGGGCAAAGTCAAGTCGAGAAAAAATGTGTGAATAAGTTAAGTGACTTAAGTACGTACGAGATTCATACATGTATTGAAAAGGGAAGTATTTGATGAATTCAATTATGATATTGAATATGTATATTAAATGAGAAAGATTTGTGTATAAGTATGTTTTATGCCAAAATAGGTTCATTTGGCTATATGGAGGTATAAATTGGATGTTAAATGAGGCATGAATTATGTTTGTTTTAATTATATATACATAAGGTATATAACGTGCGAAATACTGTTACTTGATGATAATTAGCACAATTCACCTTGGCTAAAGAAAATGTGAGGAATGTTGGTTTTAATGAAGTTATATAGTTAGTTGATTATGAATATGTAAATGTGATCGAATTGATAAGAATGTTTTTGATCCGTATGAGCATAGACATAAATAAACTTGTGAAGCTTTGTCAATTATGTGATTCGAATTATGGTATAAAGGTGAAGTCAAATGAATTTATATTATAGTATATGTAAATGCTTAATATGTGCTTATTCAATAAGATAAGTTTAATAACATAAGAGCTTACTAAGCTTTATAGCTCACTTTGTGTTATTTTTCTATGTTTTATAGTGATTCAGACGTTCGCTCGGGTTGGAAGTCGGCAGAGATCGCATCATACTATCCAGTTTTTTATTTCAGTATTTATACACTTGTGACTTGGTTATATGGCATGTATAGGCTTGAGTTATGCGGAAGTGTGTTTGGTAATGTTGAATGTGAGTTTGGCTTGTATATGATGTAATTGTTGGTGTGTATTTGGCCACTTAAATTGGCTTAATTCATGAGTTTGATAAGTGATATATGATGTATATATGGCCTTGTGTTTTGGCATGATTTGTATGGTTGTTGTGATGGTTATATGTTTACTCAATTAGCTACTTATCAATTGATATTTGTTTGGAAAACGACATGTTGTGGATTGGCTTGTTGATGATGAAATGGTATATTTTTAAGGAATGAAATAAATGATAAAAAGGTGAGTTATGCATATGAAAGTTAGGTGAAAAATATTGGTTATGACATATTAATGTGGTATGTTTTGGATATGATTTGATTAGTGAAATGGATGATTTATATATGGCATGATATGTGTACGAAATAGCATGTTTTAGTTGCTTTCGAATGTACTAAAATGGTATGAAAAGATGTGATTTATGTATGCTTGAGGATGGTGAGAAATGTGGCTTAAATCAAGCCTAATCTCACCCCACATGGTTGAGCACACGGGCGTGTGATTCGACCGTGTGCGTGCTATAACTTAGTTAAAACAAGTCAGAGAATTACACGTCTTAGACACACGGGCGTGTCCATTATCCGTGTGTAACATACGGGCTGGCACATGGGCGTGTGGCCGGCTATGCGATCCAAGTCAGTATACCCTCCAAATTTCCCACGGTCATGGCATATGGGCGTGTTTCCGACCTTATGGTGCAAGTCAGTATGTATGCCCTATTTTCACACGGTTTGAGACACGGGCGTGTCTGGTGGCCGTGTGAGGCACACGGCCTGTTCACACGGGCGTGTGACCCTTGAATGCTTGAAAATTTTATGTGTTTCCTAAAGTTTGCAAATGTTATCGGTTTAGTCCCGCACTTCTTCCAAGCATGTTTTAAGGTCTTGTAGAGCCTTATAAGGGACAATGTAAATATATGTTGGATGGATTTTAATTATGAATGCATAAATGTATGTGTTATGTATGTGAATGATGTGTATTGATTGGTAATGCCTCGTAATCATATTCCGGCAACTAATACGGGATAGGGGTGTTACAAGTAACATGAAAATGCAATCAATTTACAGGACTTAAATTATAAATGTACAAACTAGAACTTTCAGCTACTTGTCGACTACTTTTGCTTTTCCTCTCTTTCTCAATGGATCCATGTCAATGTTAGCTACGACTGATCATAAAACATATCACGCTATCATTATCGAACAATTTCACAATCAATTATCAATCTACACATATTTTATAAATTATTCAATTTTGTCCTTAAAACCGAAACAAGTATAAATTTGAATCTAAAGCTTCGAATTAAAATCTGATTTCACTTATATTCATTAGGGACCCTCTACTTTTTATTTTTACCAAAATTTCATAAAAAAATTATATTTTTTCAATTTAGTCCCTAATGTACAAAACTCACTATTAAGCTTTACAATTTAGTCATTTTCTTAAACTAATCTAATTTTCTATCAATTTAGGACCTAAATCACTCAATTCTCAATAATGGAAACTTTAAAAACTTTAACAGATTTACAAATTGGTACATGAGTTAGTTAAATAAAACTCCGATGATCACAAATCTATAAAAATTACAAGAAAAAGACTTGAAATTCTTACCACATTGATGGCTAAATGCATAAACCAAGCTTTTATTTTTTTTTTCTCCTATGGTGGACGGTTAAGAAAGGAAGAAGCTGATTGATTTTATCATCTTTTTACACTAACACATGCTTTATATACTTTAATTAATGTTTAATTAAACTTAATTAATTAACAAAATCACGTTTAATTTGTTGTAATCACATTTTAATTAAGCTTAATAATATCCACCATCATCATCCACTATCCACCAATTAAAAATGGCGTATTAGTCATTTTAGTCCTATAATTGCTATTTAAGTTCTCAAGTCATTTCCTAATTAAAAATCTATAGCGATTAAACTTTTATAATTTAGTCTCTAGACCTTAATTAATTACAATTTTAGCTAAATTATTAATCCAAATCTCAATTCGTTTATACACTAACTCCATAATTATTCCTATTTAATATTTAAGGAAATGGGGTCCCAAAACCATATTTTCCAACACACTAAAAACCGAGTCGTTACAATAGTAGTATTATATTAAACTTAATAACTGACCATTTTATTCATTATTTTCATTATATTAGATAATGATATTATTATGTAATAATCTTAAAAGATGCTTATTAAAAAAATAAGCTAAATTATTATTTTTATTCTTTATTAAGGCAATAAATAAATGGGAACAACAATTTGTTTTCCATTATAAAGTAGGGATTGATTTTGATATTTCCAAGATTTTCAAAACCATAGATTATTATGCGACATTTTTTTTATTGTCAAATAGACTACACTTCAATAATTTCAATTAGAATCAACATGATGAATAAGATCAAATTGATAATTAAAATATATCCAAATGTTATTAATTTTATTTTTAAATCTAAAACCCACCTATGGGAAACAAAAATATAGTGCATAAATAAGATAAGAGTCCCTTATACTAGGAGTCACATTGCATTTTGCTCCCTCTACTCAAAAAATGGGCAAACTAATATCTATACGTTAGATTAAAGAATAAATTGGTCATTTTGTTAAAAATTTCATCAATAAAAATTGGTCTCTATATATCAGCATTAGGTGCATGTGGCACGGAATTTGTCACCGCTTGGTTATTCTATTAGTCACACCAATTTTTAGCAATAGAAATGCATGAATTTTTTAACATAAATGATTGGTTTGCTCTTTGATTTAATGTATAGGGGTTAATTTACCCATTTTTTTAGTAAATGAGACAAAATGCAATCTGACGTTTAATACAGGGGCCTCATGGTATTTTAACCATGATTAATCAAACATTAAGATGAAGTAATTAGAACCATTTGAAACAAATAGCGGTTGGATTTTTTAGGTATGATAGAAAAGAAATGATTCATAGCATCTAACCTCAAATACGGATGGTGAGAAATTGCATAACAACTCAAAATATTAGAGCTCTTTGGCAATGTTGAATGAAGTCAACAATATGAAGCTCAATTATAATTTGGTTTAGAGATAATTATGTATCTAATAACTTAAACTTAAAGTCGTCTAATTAACAGCTATAAATCTTCACATACAAACACATAACACCAATCTGAAAAAGAAAATGTCCACATTATCTTACAAGCTGCCTTTCGACTTCTACTGTGTTTTCTTAGATTGGATAACCACATTCTATTGAATAAAACAATTATTTTCATTATATTCTTAACGAATTTAATTTTATGATTACAAGTTTTGGTTTGCTTCAAACAAATCCAAAAATTCAGCTAACGAGAAGTTAGTTTAATGGTAAGGTTGAGGTTACGAGAATTTTGATATTTGAGGTTTGAATCTCATCATATATAAATCATGAATGGGTTTTTAGTGTAAGTTTATCCGGATTTAAGTTTTACTTGTGCGGATCCTATCTAGACTTGTTTTGGTCTAGCTTTAGATATATTTTGATTATCAACCCGATTGTACTTTTGCAACGGTATATTCTAAAAAATTAATGTTCAAATTTCAATATTTACAAGTATGCTTAGTTAGATCTTAGCTTAGTTGGCATTATTACTGTTTCATTAATGAGGAAGACGTTGGGTTAAGGAGAGATTATGAGTAGTAGGTATAAAAAAGTATGCTCTTTTTCCATCTTGGTTCTTAAAATTATTTTATCCACTTTAATCTCTAATATTTTCAAGTGGCCATTGATTTAGTCCTTTAGAAATTAAAAAAAAAATTATAATTTTTTGGAATTTTTTTGAAACATTATTAAGAAATTATCATAGGCAATGCATGATCGAAATACTTCCATCTTTGGATGGTTTTACTTCAATAGTTGCATCTTGGGTTTGTGAAGCTTTTGTATTTTCTGTTGAAAATTATGTTGTAGTTCAAAGATAATTGCTTTCTAGCTATTGTGGGAGTTTGCTTCATATTCTTTGTTTGTGAACCAGTTATTCGTCTATAGATTTTGTCCTGCTTGACACACACACATATATTCCTATTATTTCTATGAAGAAATATTGCATTTTTTTAATTTTATAAAATATAATATTTTTATCATTTATAATTTTTTTAAAATTTTAAATGATTTGTTAACATTACATATAAGATAAAATAGTGCCATATCAACCATCCAGTAATGACATTGGTCAACCAATGACCGCATCAGAATTTCCATCTAAATCTAATCTATTTGATAAAAATTAAAAGATTAAGGACGCAATTGAAAAATAGAGAGTAAAATGTTAAATTTGGAATTAAGCCTAAACCTTACTTAAAAAATATTGTAAATGAATGAAAATGATAAATTGTTTTACAATTTTTCAACATAGAAGTTACAATGTTTGTACAAATTTCAAAGAAATTTCCCCCCACCAATTCGAAAACAAGAAAAGAAAATCTTAATTCTCAATATTCAGGGTAATAAAGGCTGTATAATTTTACCCTGTCCCATTTACTAAAATAGTTAATATTATATTTTTTTATTTTATAAATAATTTAAAAGAATTTATCATATATATTTATATTTTTACGGAACACTTATCAACTTTCTAATCTTACTTACAAAATTTAAAAACTCAACACAACAAAATTATTATACATGTGTGATTGTTTCTTGTTTTCCTACACAATCAACATCATTCACTTTATTAACAAATTTGTTTTTTAAATTTTACTTCAATTTTCATATTAGTACTTAAAGGTTTTTTCACAAAAAAAACCCTTATCTAAATTTAAACTATCACTTTTGTTTTAGTTTATCTAAAATCTAGACTAAATAATTAAAAAAACCCTTCAAAAATAATTCGAAAATTAATTGGACCATTGGATCAAAAGCGCAATTAATTAGACTTTTAATCTAAAAATAACAATTAATTGAACCATCTAAATTGTCATTTCCACTAAGGCCACTGATGGATTGTTAAATGCTAACGTGACGGGTGACATGGGAGGTGATGTGGCAACTGGCATGGAAGGTTTAATTGATTGTTTATTTTTTTATGATGGCTTAATTAATTTTTAGGGATTATAAAAAAATTATAAAAAGAGAAGTAATTTTAAAATTTTATAATATTTAATAACTTATATTTTTTTTATAATTTTCTAAAGAAATTATTATATTTTATTAATTTCTAATAATTTTTAATTTTTTTAAAAAATATTACTACTCGTTTTTTTGTTTTTCCACACATATTGCCCTACATCATATCATAAACCATCCTTATCAACATGCATTGATCACCTCTCCTCAAACAAAATTATTATTCATCACTCACCTTAAACCACCAAATACTAAATCCATTATTTCTCATACCCATTTCTCGACATCCCATCCAAGTTTGATTACCATCACACTTCAAGTTCCCATTAAAATTTAATCCAAATCTTTAAAATAAATAAACAAAAACCTATAATTTTCTTATTTATATATTTTAATTTTCACAACTTCTTATACTTTCAATAAGTTTTTTTTATTAATTTTTATAGATTTTTTATCATTTTAATTATTTTTATATAATCTTCTATCATTTCTTTTTTTTATAATATTTATGTCATATTTTAATTATTTCATAACATATTAATAAATTTTATAATATTTAATAGTTTTTATATTTTTAAAAATTTTATGATATTTAATAATTTTGATAGATTTTTTTATAAATTTCAAATTTTCAAATATTTTAATGAATTTTAGCTATAATTTTTATAATAATTTTAATATTTTAGTTTTAATTTTATATAATTTTATATAATTTCAAAAAAATTTAATATTAAAAAAATTATAATTTCTTGAGAATTATTATATAATCCCTAAAAATCAATTAAGCCCTTCTAAAATAATTAAAAAATCAATTAAACCACATAAAATAAATTTAAAAAAATTTACATTAAGCCCTCCATATCAACATATTCCCACATCAATTACCATGCCAGGCACCACGTCATCAAAATTTTCATGTCATCCACCACATCACCCGCCACGTTAACACTTAACAGTCCATAAAGGACTTTAACAGAAATGATAATTTAAAAGGTTCAATTGACTACACTTTTCAACTAGGGGCCAAATGATTATTTTAATATTTTAATTTAAAATCTAATATCAATCAATAAAAACATGACACATGATATTCTTACGGAATACCTTATATTTTCTAGGGACAAAATGGGATAAAATGCCATAAGAATTATGGTATAATTTAAGGATGAATTTGTTAATAAAATTTTGTCCTTTTTTGGCATCAACTTTCCAAAGCATCTATCACTTTCAACTTTCAAGCAAGTGATGTGATATTTTCTAAGAAAAAAAATTATTGTCTCTAAATATTATTTAGGAATGATATTAGTTGGAGCTTTTCAGATTTTTCAATTTGTGCAGTATGATTCGGTTTAGTTTAGTTTTTAATTTTTCCATATTAAATTTTTATTCTGAATTTATTTTGATTTTATCCTTTTAGATATTATTTGATAAAGTTTCAACGACTTTTTTATAAGTATTTCTAAAAAGTATAAATTTTCAAGCACAAATAATCAATAAATTTTGTATAGTATTTAAAAAATAATAATTTTTATATACAACTTTTATGTCTTTTTTCACTATTTTAAATACAAAATATTTTTTGCATTACAAAAATAAAAATAAAATAAAAATGACATTCGATTTAACTTGAATAACTGCACTTTTTTAACTTGTATTCTATAAACTGTCCGAATGCATAGTTCAAATTGATTTTCAATTTTTCAATTTTTCTTATTCAAACTAATATTATTTATAATAACTTACGAAGTTCAATATCCAAGAAAAAAAGTTGCACAAGCACTTGTATGTGTTCTTCAACTTTGAGTGTGAAAGAATTAAGGTGTTTCAAAGGTTTTTTTTTGTTTAATATGAAAAAAAAAGAATGAGAGAAAAAAGAAAAAAATTCAAGAGAGATAGTAAAGAGGAAAAAAAAAATAAAGAATAAAAGAAAATTTTGTATTTTTGTGTTGTGTTAATTGTTTTTGAAGTTATTTAATATATTAACGATAAAATATTTTTAACTTTACAAGTGAGATTAAAAAATCATCACGTGTTTTATTTGTTTATTTTTATACTTTTAAATACCATTAAAGGACATGTGAATTTTTTTTTATGTTTAAGTTTATTTAAAATTTTTACATTAGTAATTTATTTATGTGAATTGCGTGTGGTTTGTTAGTGCCAATTACATGGGCCATCTAGGTATAGGATGGATAAATAGAGTATCAAGGTATTTTAAATGTGGTTTGGACCTTTATTTATTTATGTTAATTGAGAGGATTAGCGAATCACAGGATCCCATCGAGTAATTTAGAAGTTTAAGCAGCCAAATTTCAATTGGTTGGACCCCAACTCTGATTCAGTTAGGATGGAACCGGCTGGTTTTAAAGTAGAAGACAAAATGATTAGGAATGGATGGTGGATACTGTCGATGAGGACCGTGCCTGAGGAGCATATATATAAGGCATGAATGGAGACAAAATTTTTTGAATTTTGTTGATAAATTTTCTCCTCTCCATAGCATCGTCTTTTTCAATCGTTTTGAAAAAAAAGGGGATGCGGACGAAGGAAGCTTTGCATGTAGCAACAGAAGTGTGATTGTAAGGCTAGCAATGGAGAATGGAGGAACTGATAAGCTTCCTTATCTCCCTCTGTGTCTAGGAGCTGAAGAAAGAAGTAGAATAAGACTTTCAAAACTTTTGTATAATTTAAAGTTTTGGGTTTCTAAGAATTATCACTATTGGTTTAACCAAAATATAGTTGTCATGCTATTAGCTGTCAGGATGAAGGAGGTTCTGGCATTTAGGTAAGTTAAGCTGTCAAGGATAAGAAAACAAGGTGAGTTTCTATACTCCACTCATGGAATGATGAATGTTCGCAGCTGATTTTGCATACTATGCATGGGTAGGTGTAACAACCCTTACTCGTTGATCGTCGATTTTCTTGTGATAAGTTTTATAAATTTATAATGAATCGTTCTTGAAACTAACTATTATCACGACGTAGGCAAGTGTACCTATCGAACAGTAGTATAGTTTTAGCAAGACCGGATTGTCGAACCCAAAGGACTATGAGTACTGGTAATGACTGTCTTCTTATTATCTAGCCGAAGAAAAGAGATTTGTTTTAACTAACTAATTAATTAAACTAAGAACTTGCAGAAAATAGAAGTTGGGAAATTACTTTTGGGGAAAGCGATTGATTGAGACAATACCTAAGGAAAAATCCACTTAGACTTTTACTTGTTATTCTGGCTTCGAACTGGACAATTTATTCATTTAACTTGTTCCGTAGAAATCCCTAATGTATATTATTATCCCTCTCAAGACTAATAATTTCTAATCCCTAGGTTGAATAACCGAGAGTTATCTCTAATTAACACCCTAAGGTTGCATTAACTCGATCTATGGATTTCTTTATTAGGTTTCACCCTAATCCAGCAAAATCTTGTCACCCTATCTCTAGGCGCGCAATCAACTCCGCTTAATTATGACAGAGTTACTCTTAGCCAGGGTCTATTCCTCCTCCAACTAAGAGTAGTAACTTGAAGTGATATCCTAAATACCAAAACAAGAATTTAGAACACATAATTAAGAACAAGTTAAATATTTATCACACGATTCAGAAATAATAACAAGGTTTCATCATAAGTTTCATCCCCCTTAGGTATTTAGGGGTTTAGTTCATAACTAAACAAGAAAACATCTCAGAATAATAATAAATACAAAACATAAAGAAAACCTAAAACTCCTAAAGGGGAAATTTAGGAGAGATGTTCAGTCTTGATAGTGGCTCCGGCTTCTAAGATGGATCAATCGGCTTCCTTAGAGTAATTCCTTACTCCCTATTCTCCATCCCCCCTTTCTTCCTCTTTTAGGGGTATTTATGTCCTACGTTCTGAATCTCTATGTCCCCCAAACCACTACTGGATATCTCATAATTAGTGGGATGTTCACACCTCCAAGCAGAGTCATTACTACTGATGTTCTCAAGTGAAACAATGATTTTTCGTGTGACCGCCTCCGGACATACTAATGTCCAAAGTGTGAATACTGCAATAAAAAATATAAGAATGAGGCAGTTTCCGCAAGTATACGGGTCAGGTTGTAATATAGTTTTACAACGAAGTTGGTGAGTACTCCGAGAATTATACGTAAGGGAGGCTAGTACTAAATTAACTTTAACCTAAACGAAAATAGATCTAATTATTACTTTAAATAAATTATATTATGATGAATATAGAAATAAGGAAGCTATATTTTATAAGAAAATAAATAAAAAAAATGTAAAAGAGTGAACTTCGAAAAACTAAAATCTAAACTCAACCAAATCTAGGTATGGGCGATTAGCTTGCTTCGGTGGTCATAACTAATTCCTATTTTGGGTTTCCACTTCAATCAACAAGTTGTTTTCCTAGCAGGATCTCTCGATCTTCCACTAAACTAATGAGTCGGTAAGAACTATTCATCTTTCAACCTCACGTCTAGACCGGTTCGAGGGTAAGGGGTTCACAAATAGGCCATACGAATTTTGGGTTAATTCCCACCTAAATGACTTTCTAGGGTTGTCAAGCCTAGCCTTTCCCAAACAGTTGATCTATTGAGAAAACCATGCATAACAATTCATTAATCACACATCTAATCACTAACCCCCCACAAGAGGATTAGTTCCTCATGGAATCCATAAACACAAAAAACTTGTTAAATGGAATAAACATAAAAAATAACTCAAGAATAAGGTTTAAGAGAATCTTGATATTGATTGATAAAAGCGCAGAATGCACAGAGAGTTGGTCGAATCCACAAATCAGATTCTCCATTGAACACAAACAAAACAAATGAAAATAAATATAAAGCCTAAAGAAACTGAAAACTAGATTACAAGGAAAATTTCAAATTCTAAAAACTCCTCGTAAACAAGTGTTTAAAGACTCTATTTATAGAGTTAGGGTTGGTTGTCATTTTCAACCCTAGGTTGGCTGATGTTTTTACGTAAAAAATACATTTTGCGAACCACAATACCCTCAGCTCGTAATTCTTTTCTGTACAGGGCTGGTGTCACGACATCTAGTGCCTGATGTCGTGACATCGAAGATAGTTTGCTTGGCTCATGTTTAGCTTCGGGGGTGTGTTGCGACATCAATTGGCTGTGTCATGACACCGAAGGTAGTCTTGGAATATTGGCACTCTGTCCTTAATGTTGCGACATTGGACTCCCGTGTTGCAACATGGCGACCAGCCTCAAGTTCTTATGCCTTTGAATAGTGTCTTGCACACTTACTAAGTACGTTAGCCCACCTTTAGGCCTGATTCAGTCATTAAGGTCATAAAATGACTCGATTTACACTTTGTATTGAATTAAAGCTAAAATAGAAAAACTAACTAAAATATAATAGAAATGCTCGTATTCAAGCTTCTTAAGTATGAAAACTAGTTTACTCTGCTACACCGAATTATGGTAGATCACTATGTTGTTTTAGTCCAAATGCTTCCCTCCGATATGACATTAATAACATCTTTCTATTTTTATCCAAATTAGTATAGAATTACTACAATTGTAGTACACTCTTGGCTCCGTTCCCAATTAGCCATCGTAATATCCTCTTGAATCTCTCCCAATTCTACTCTAAAGTTTATGCATTCCCTTGTTTGAATTTGAACAACCCTTCATATGCGACAAGCACATTAGTCATAGGAATATTCCACTTCAAAAACAATTGGAGAAATTCTTCTCACGAAGTAATAGTATCTGAAGGTAACATATCAAACCATTCCCTAGCTTTTCTTCTGAAAGCAAACTGTATCAATAATAACCGAATTATATCCTTTAAAACTCCCGCATAGTTGACGGTGCTACAAACATGTTTGAATCTTTGAAGAAAGCTTACAGGATCTTCCCCCTTATTTTTACAAAATTGAAGATTCAATCTAACCCATGATATCGAGGACGAATTAATCTCAAAGTGGGGTACACCAATATCTAGTGTCATTATAATAGGCCATAACCAATTACGGTCGTACAACATGGTGTCTAGCAAGGAGGTCATTACTAATAAACTGTAGGTATTTTACTCTGCAAGAAAGCTTAAATTCCTACAATAAATAATAGAATAAATTAAATAAACAAATCAAATTGTCCATTTAACCAATATAATTAATGTTAAATGTCGTATCTATAACTCAAGCTTTGGTCACTTATCTCCTTAAAGGCATGCAATAAAACTAAAATTACTTAATCTAGCATTGGTTCCATCACAATGGCGCCAACAACTTGACTGCCTTTCACCATCCTTGCGGACCACGAGAGAAATCAACACTAAAAACGATAACATAAATAATCAATAACTACGTGCGGTGTCTGCAAGTGTGACAGATTAATTTTAATATTTGTAGAGTTCATAGAACATTAGAGTATTCCAAGGACCTAACCCAAAATAGTTGGCGATTAAGTGAATTCTAGTGACAAACATGCAATTAAAGAGTCTAAATAATTACTTGTTATACACTTTAGTACAATAATCCACAAATGAAGTTGATTAAAACTAACTAGTTACCTAAAACAGAAAAGGACAAAATTATAAAGAAGGAAAACTAGACAACTATCAAAGACGAGTAAATATAATAATAGAGAGTGGTTGGTTGACTTCCATATGGTTGATTAACTTTCGAATTAGGGACCTAAATTACTATTACTCTTAAATTGGCTCCATTTTACCTCTTGGCCTCAAGTTTACCAAGTTAGACAAGTTAGTCTGGTTTATCTCTCGACCTCACCAACTAACCCGGGACTTATCAAATTGGTACCTAATAAGATCTCCTTTCGGCCTCACTTATCTAGATTTTCCCTTAGGGGTGTCAATATTAAGCTTTTAACTCTATTTGATGTAGTCCAATTTTCCAATTAGTTTCTGAGTCCAAAAAGCAATTACCCAATATTTCCAACAACCAACCCCTTTAAGATTTAGTTCATCATGATAAAAATTAAGCTAACAAACATAAAAGAAGAAAACGTAAAAGTTGGAATTTTTAACTTGGAAAACTTAAAGGAAAGGTAAAGATGAGCATTCAACAGCAAAATGATGAACAAGAAACATTAACATCTAAGTTTTTAATATATTAAACTAAAGGAAACTAAAATAACATTAAGAAAAAGAGTAAAATGTCATTACAAGTAAAATAGAAGTATTAAAAGTACAAATAGACCCTTGCTACAGTAGTAACTAACTCAAGGAATTATAAGAATAAAAAGAAAATGCAAGAAAATTAACACTACAACTATGGAAGAAGACGAAAAATGTAAAACCCTAAAGTGAGAAGAGAAAACCTAAGAAAACTAAGAGAAAACTATCCTAAGTCTAGTTTCTAAAGTGGCTCTCTCCCTCTACCAAATATTTTAGCCTTTGTAGCAGATAGTAGCCCTAAAATTGTTGACCAATTTGCCCCTGAGCGTGTGTCTTTGATGGGGGGACATGTTGGATAAGGACTACCCTTCTGGTCATTTTTTATCTCCTTTCAATAGTGATATCGCGATACTTAGAGCTTAATGTCGCGATATCACCTCCAGTCTTGAAATGGGAAAGTCCTTAGGAGTTGGGTGTCACGATACCTATAGCTAGTGTCGCAATACCACTGAGAAAGGCCTTAATCCTCTACAATTTAGCACTGCCTGGGGTATCACAACTCTAGGGCTTCGATATCGCAATACCCTTGCTTCTATGCGGCATTTTCACTCACGTTCGGGCCTCTGATGACTCATTACAACACTTAAATTGCTTGGTGGTGCAATTGGTCATTTTGAGTCTTAAAAGCGATGAAAAACACACTACTTGACTTATTAAGGCTACTAATGAAAATTACGTAAAACATAACAAAAACACCTAATTGTTCAGAAACAAGCTTGTTAAGTGTAATGGGAGACTAATTTGACATATCAAATTATGACAAATCACTATGAGAGCTGAAATGAATTCAATAAAATCCATTTTAATGTTAGAACTTATAGACTTACTGGAATGGATAAAATTCATAAGGTGTAAGTGAATCTACAAGAGGAAAGAAATATAGTGAATTTACAAGAGGAAAAAAAATGTGAAAGGGTACATTAAAACCTATAAGGCCAGACTTGTAGCAAAAGGCTACATACAGAAACAACGTATCCATTACGAGGAAACCTTATTTCTAGCAGTCATGCTCAAGTCAATGCACATTCTGTTATCCATCATGACTACTCTTGATTATAAGATCTGGAAAATGAATTTAAGATAATGTTTTTGAATGACTATTTTGAAAAAAAAAATCTATCTGATGCAACCCACAAGTTATGTATCTATAGGAAATAAGCATAAAGTTTGCAAATTGTTACTATCCATATTTGGGCTTAAGCAGACATCCTACTCATGGAATCAAAGATTTGATTAATCAATAAAAACTTTTGGATTTGAGCAAAACATTGATGAAACTTGTATTTATAAATGTATTGCGGATGGAAATGTAGTCTTTCTAGTTCTTTATGTCAACGACATACTACTCATTGGGAATAATGTAGGGACATTATCGATAAAATTATAATTAACCTAACATTTTTGCATGAAAGATTTGGATGAGATGTTCTAGAAATTCAAATCTTTAGGGATTAAAAAGAACAAAGTGATAGCTTTAGGGCAAGCTTTATATATAGATAAGATATTGGAACGTTTTACGATAGCCGAATCAAAGAAATGAACACAACCCTTTGTTTTGGGCTTTTATCTTTTTTTAGAGGACTGTCCTAAGATAGCAGAAGAAAAAGAGCATATAAGAAATGTTTCTTATGCTTCAGCAGTTGAAAATCTGATGTATGCTATGTTATGCACACGTCCAGATATATGTTATGCAGTAGGGATGGTAAGTCAATATTAGGCAAATCCTGGTCCAAGACCTTGACAAGTAGTTAAACATATACTCAAGTATTTGTTGAGAATGAGGGATTATATGCTTGTATGTTTTGGAGGAGATTTAACTCCCATTGGATATACGAACTTTATCTTTCAAACGTGTCGAGATTCAAGGAAATTGACATTGGGTTATGCCTTTGTTCTAGGTGGCGGGTCTATAGTTTGGAGAAGTGTTAAGAAAAGTTGTACCTGCTGACTCCATTATAGAGGCTATATATGTGGTTGCTTCTAAGGAAACAAAAAAAGTAGTTTGGCTTTGGAAGTTCCTAACCAGTCTCAAAGTCATTCTTGGTATGGAAAAAGCTATAACATTGTGCTGTGATAATAGTGCGACAATAGCTAATACTAAGGAAAAAGAAATCATAAAAAGGCAAAACACAATGATCGAAAATATCTAATTATTTAAAAGGCGATGGCTAACGAAATAATGGATATAGTCAAAATCACATTTGAGGAAAACATTGCGGATCCATTTACCAAGTTTTGGTGGCTAGGAGTTATGAGAAGCATGTAGAAGGTATGAGAATACCAGATATGACTCATATACTTCACTAGGGATAGTGGGAGATTGTTAGAATCTAGTGCCCCAAGTGTAGTTTATTCGTCATTTATACTTGTAATTTTTTAAACAAATTGTTTTAAACAAAATTTCATTATACATATTAATATCGTTTGTATTTGTCCTTAATGGTTTTTACACGCAAAAAAAAAAGTAAACAAATATTGGTTCAATGATTACCTAATGTTTACCTAATACTAAGTTACATTACGTAGTCAAATTGTAATGCAAGGAAAAACTTGTATTAGTAGATAATCTAAAAGGTCCATAGTCTGATGAATTGAAATTGAACAAATCGGTTAAATGACTATTATGTCATCTATCAAATCCAAATATTTACCTAATGTTTACCTAATACTAAGTTACATTACGTAGTCAAATTGTAATGCAAGGAAAAACTTGTATTAGTAGATAATCTAAAAGGTCCATAGTCTGATGAATTGAAATTGAACAAATCGGTTAAATGACTATTATGTCATCTATCAAATCCAAATACAAAGATTAGAGTTACAACGAGATAAAAAACAAGAGATTATAGTTAACAAGATCAAGCAATAAGGGTATTCGATATTTGTTTTTCTTTCCTAAAAAAACTGTAGAAAATTTCACTCTAAAAAATTTGGGTATTCAATATTCGGTGCTTGGTTGTATTGCTTGAAATTCTTTGAGTGCTTTTCATCAATCAATAAAAAAATCCCAATTTTTTAGAATGAAATGTTCTGCAATTTTTTTTTCAGGAAAGAAAAACAAATACTAAATACCCGAATTGCTTAATCTTGTTAACTTTAATATTTTGCTTTCAATCCCATTGTAAATCTACTTCCAATTTTTTTCTTCAAAAAAAATTAAATTTGAAAGTAAGAGATTTTTTGAATTTTTTTCAGCCTAAAACTTGCAGAGTAAACTACACCCATGGTCATTTTAAGATAATTGGTCACTCTAATTTTTTTCTTAGTTTAGTCACTCCAATTAAGATAATTGTTTGAATTAGTCACTTCCATTAAAAATTCTGTTAATCACTAACGGAAAACCCTAACGTTCCTTTTTGTGTTGCCAATACCATCTTTAAGCTCTAGCACCATCGTTTGGTTATCATTTTCTCTCCTCTCATTTTCCAAGCTTAGCCTAAAGTAACTTTTTCATTGGCGATCTCTTTTGATATCTCTTAATTAACATTACTTTTGCCATCCCATTCTTTCCCCCCAATGGCAAAACCGAAGTCTTGAATCATCATCAAGCATTTGGCTCTCTTTGACCTTCCAACCAAACACCTTCGATATGCTCTCTCTGTCTTTCCCATTCCACACTTTACATCGACAGTTAAGGTAACTCCCTCCTTTTTCCCTCTATAAACCCTAACTAGACCCCAATTGAATCCCTCCCTTCCCTTTCTCGGAACGTCTCTCTTCTCTATACAATTTTCATTTTCTTTATTGAATCGATTTTCATTTTTGACCAAAATAATGTTGGTTTGGTACTTTTTGATTTGTTATTGTTTCTAATGGATCCATTCTTGATTGAACCAATTAAAAAATTAGATGGTTTAAAAGGATTCATAGTAATCACTCAGGTATTTCAAGGAATCCATTCTCAAAGCACTGATTTAGTTGGTTGTTCATTGAAAGGGCAATGGGTTTTGGATAAATTCGAAGGGTTTGGGATAAATGGAGTGAAAATGAATGAGTTAGAGTGAAGCCAATGAGTTAGAGTGAATGCCTAATTCACAATATCTTCAAATAGAGGTATTGTAATTAAAGTGACTAAAAGGGAGGCTGCGAATCAAAGGGAAAACCCGACAAAAAAATTTAGAGGACCAATATAAGACAAACCCAATTATAGATGGTTTTTTTATTTCCTTCACTTCAGATGGTGAGTGCGATTGGAGAATGTAATTGAAGGTCGAACGACAATGTTGAAGCTTAGGTGGCGATGGCATTGACGTCACAAATGGGAGGTTGGGGTTTTCAGTTGAGAGAAGATTGCTGATAACCCTAATCTATTAGTGATTAACATAATTTTTAACAACAATGACTAATTCACATAATTATTGTAATTAAAGTGACGAAACTGACAAAAAAATTTAGAGGGACCAATATAAGACAAACCCAATTATAGAGTGATCATGAGTGTAGTTTATCCAAACTTGTATTAGATGGTTATGGGTGAAGGTAGAATTTTTTTTAGAGGGGTTTAATTTTTACGATAGTAAAATTGTAATTTCACCGTTTGAATAGCCTATATATTTATAGTTTTTAAAGTATTAAATCAAATTTTTGTTATTTTAAGGAGGGTCAATATATAATTTTATCTTTACTAATTTAATTTTTTAAATAAATTAAATGATTTAAATGAAAATTTTTTTATTTTAGGGAGACCAAAACCTTTATTAATCTCCCGCTACTCCCTCTACATGATATAAGAAAAAAGAAGAGAATAGGAAAGTTAAAAACAATTTAACTCTCATTAGAAAGCAAAAAATATAAAGTACAAGAGAGAGTTAGAGAAAAAAAAAGGCGTACATTACGTAATAATTCAATTAATTGAGTCTAACTATTAGGTCATTGAAACTAAAAAAAAAACCTAATATATTTTTTCCAAATTATCACTATAGTACTTATATTATTTTTATCAATTTAACTCTTATACTTTATTTTTGTGATCAATTTAGCATTTGTACTAATTTTGTAATCCCATTATCCAACTTAAATTTCTATTAAAAAATTTAAACCAACCAATGACTATATGTAAAAAAAACTTCCACTTAACATTTTTAAAGATTTAACAAAACTAAAGAAAAATAATTAAAAATAAAAAAACTCAAAAAATCTTAATGCTCACACAATCATAAAAAACCTAAAAAAATCATAATTCATTTTTAAAAATTATAAAAAAAATAATTATGCAAAAATTCAAAAAAATAAAAAATTTTGTGTTTGGAATTTTAGGTTTTTAAAAAAAAATTAAAATTTAATAAAACTTTTTAAGAATTTTATGGTATTTTTTATTAAAATAAATTCAAAATTTCTTAAAAAATACATTTTTTTTTCATAAAAAGCAAAAGAATTAGAAAAAAAACCCATAAAATTCTTAACAGTTTTGAGTAAAATTCTAAAATTTTCT
The DNA here is from genome assembly GCA_025698475.1 of Gossypium anomalum. NCBI lineage: Eukaryota > Viridiplantae > Streptophyta > Magnoliopsida > Malvales > Malvaceae > Gossypium > Gossypium anomalum. Next base: position 10,801,672 of record CM046961.1, read on the forward strand.
AAAAAGCTTAAATTCTAAACAAATGATTTTTTTAAATTTTATGAAATTTAATATTTTTAAAGTTTCGCATACTTATAATTTTTAAAAGTATATATATTTTTTGAAATTTGAAAATAATTTTTTTTAGTTTTTTATAAGTTTTAATATTTTTATGGGATTTTTAATAATTTTTTAAATAACTCTTTACTCTTTTGATTTGTGGTAGCGTGTAATTAATTGAATTAAACTTTTGTTAACAGAAAATCAAACTGGGGTAATGAGCTATAAAGAAAAAGAAGGGGCCAAAGTACGGGTAGCAAAGTAATAGTTTAGCTATAGCACAGCGGCTAAATAATTTATTAAGCAAAAGAAAAATAATAAGAGCTTTTGGTTTATCTTTGCTTTACCTGGTTTGATGAACCATCAATTTACTGCCAAAGCTAACGCGAAGCCCTCGTCGAAGCTCCGGCTATCTTCATTTTCTTCTTCATTTGAAGGCGAAAAGTTTTCTTGGCGGTAAGTTTTTCGCCCGAATATTCGTCTAATTATTGGCAACTTCTCTTCTAGGTTTGCCTTGTTTTAGTATATTTTAGTTCATTTATTCTAATCTCGATTTACGGTTTATTATTCTCTCTTCAAATTTCTTGTTTTTCTCAGTAAACTTATAAACTTGCGATTAGTTTTTTTTTTCTTTCCCTTCAAGTTTCTCAGCAGCCAAACAGAGATTGCCTACAATTTTTTGTAATAATTATTGAATTTATTAGTCCAATTTGTGTGGTGTAGTCAACGCAGCATGGAGAGTAAGCTCTCAAATTTTAATTTTCTCTTTTTTGGGTTCAGGTGTTTCTTTTTCTTTTTGGTGTGAGATGATCGTTGAATAACGATGAGGAAGAAAACAAGAACAGTAGGAAAGTATGACGTTGGGCGAACAATTGGGCAAGGAACATTCGCCAAAGTTAAGTTTGCGCGGAATTCAGTCACTGGAGAGAGCGTGGCCTTGAAAGTTTTGCCCAAAGCCACGATTCTTAAGCACAGAATGGTTGATCAGGTGTTTATTTAATTCTTTTTTTTTTTTTTAAGAAAAACAAAGACAGACCCTGTAACGGCCTTTGACTTTAGAATTTATAGTTCTTATTCAATGCTAAGTAGGTGGAAATCATTCTTGTTCAAAGTTACTGAATTCACTGTTTAAAAAAAGCTATATTAATGCCTTTGCCTTTTGATTGTTTGGTTGAAAAATCATGTTTGGCCTATTTTGCGTGCTCTGCTTGAATTATGGTTTGTATTTGGTAAGATTATTGCTGGTATTATAAGTTATCCTTGAGAAAGCTCTGTTGTGTAGAATTTTAAGTAGCAAGTTCACCACAAAGTCTAATGGAAAATTCTCTGAAGTGACTGGTGATTATAATGATTTTCAAGTCAGCATGAGCCCTCTGATTCTTGGATGTTAACTGCGTGAGGAAGTAATTTATGTTGAAGTTTCACTTAATGGTACTTCCACATTGGAAGAGCATAATTTGCTGCAACTTATAGAATGGGTATTTGAAGTCCTCTATTCTTGATTACAAAAATATCTTTATATTCATGCAGTTTATAATTTTCCGTATCCAGAGAAATACCTTGCTTTCTTCCAATTGCTTTTATTTTTTATAATGTCTTCTACTCTAGTGTCTGTTACAGTCCTTGCTATTTCTCAATGTACTTTCTTTTTGGTCCCTTGGACCTGTTCAAAAGACACTGTTTTAACACAAGATTGTTAATGAAATTCTTTAGCTGGGGAGGATGCTAGTTGAGGGACAATCTTAGCATCTATTTTTGTGTTGGTTTTTGAATTTATTTAGTGAAAAACTAGATCACATCACTTGTCTGAAATCAAGTAACTAAAGATTTCTGGAGACCATCTTTTCCTTTCAAAATTTGATAGTCTAATATAAATCCAACATCATATTGTTATACACTGCAAGTGTTCAGGACTAGAGAAACCTGCTGCATGCTGCATATCTGGGGGTACATGTATAGTTGAATTCATACTTCCTTGGTCTTTCAAATCTAATCCTAAGGATTTTTAACCCTTTAGCAGCATAATATTTGAGAGCTACTAGAGCTGTGAAATTGTCCTAACTTTTTGCTTACTACCTTGATTTATGAATATCTTCGTCTATGGTTACTATGGTAATTAGTTGACTAACCCTTCCTCGGGCTGTTTTCTTTTTCCCATTGGCATCAGATTAAAAGAGAGATATCGATAATGAAGATTGTTAGACATCCTAACATAGTTAGGTTGCATGAGGTATGTGTATACATTCAATTATGTACATCATCCATTGATATTCCTGTTTAAATTGTTGAAAGTTACCTTGTATTGTTTTCTAGGTTCTGGCAAGTAGGACAAAAATATATATTATTCTTGAGTTTATAAGTGGAGGAGAACTCTTTGATAAAATTGTAAGGCATCTCCTGTCTCTCAAGTATTTGCAGATTTTTTATTTGAACTTTTTCTCCATAATAATTTATTTTTTCCTTTTCTCTTTTTTTGGTTGGTTTTCCCCCTAAGAAAAACATTTATCTCCTTTAACTCTTTCTTTAGGTTCACTGTGGAAGACTTCCTGAGAATGAATGTAGGCGATACTTTCAACAGCTTATTGACGCTGTTGCTCATTGTCACAGTAAGGGTGTATACCACAGAGATCTAAAGGTGCTATGTTTTGATTCAACATCTTTGAACAGCACTGATTTCATGATTCCATCTTTAATCCTGACTAACTTTTTCTTTTCCTCTATAATTTTATAGCCTGAAAATCTTCTTCTTGACTCCTATGGAGATTTAAAGGTTTCTGACTTTGGGCTGAGTGCATTGCTACAGCAAGTGAGTATATTGACTTCTAGTTAGGTACTAAACAGCAGAGAGCTTTTACTTATAATTATTCCTTTTCTCTCTCTGCACATGAGCAGGGGGTCGGACTTCTCCACACGACATGTGGAACCCCGAATTATGTTGCACCTGAGGTACATTCCTTCAAGCAACTTGAAGATCATGCAGCAAGTTTGTCTTATATTCTACCATGCTTTGGAACTGTTTTGAATTCCAAAACATAGGTCAAATTAATTGTTGTCTACTCCGGCCTCTTACATTCTGAACTACTGGGCATTGGAAATGGCTTACATTGATTTTATCCTCTACAATAGGTTTTTCTAAGTCAATGCCACTAAATAATGTCACAAATTCTGAATTAAATGCCAACACAATTGCCAATAGTCTTGTCATGCACAAGACAAGTAGAAGCCAATTTACCCAAGTCATATATGTCTCCTCAGATTTAATCCTGAAAGTCCTCTTACATGTGCGTCTGAAACTGTTTTAACAACTGATAATCTACTTTGTTGCTTTTTTTTCTCCATCAAATACCCATCCATTCATTGGTCAACTATGCCATTTATAAGTTATCTCAAGTGCTGATTCAATAAATATATAGAAATCAGCATCACATTACAAGTGCTACTAATGGGCAGAGACTAAATAAGATCCTAAAATACTGTAATCCTTAGTTTATGATGTTTTCTGGGAATTTTTCCTTTATTTTTTGGTTGAAGTGGGGAAAAGGGGGGGCGGGGTTGCTTCAAATGCCTAGGGTAGCAGGGATGTTACTGCTGAATTCAATTAAAGAATGGCAACCAAGGAAACTTGGGTTAGGCTTTCAGGCTTTTTCTTGATAAGCACTTGCCTAATAAGTTCTCTCTTAATGCCTTTCTATATTTTACCTTTAATTTCTTAACTATCTTTGGAGGTGATAGTTGACTTTTTTCTTTGTCATTTTGTCACTTAACTATTCTGGTAGTTTCTTAGTTGCTTAGATGCTAGATTTAGTTATGGCTGTAAATTGTAATCAATTTTATGTTTAAACCTGCATCAGTGCATTAAAAGACATGCATAATTCTAGGTTTTTTTTATGTAGTTGAAGTATTGAAGGTAAACCACTGCTCTTCAGGTGCTCAGCAACCTTGGTTATGATGGTGCAGCTGCTGATATATGGTCCTGCGGAGTCATTCTCTTTTTTATTATGGCTGGATATCTCCCATTTTACGAGATAGACATACCAACACTGTACAAAAAGGTTAGATAACATCAATGTTTCATGATTGACAATTAATATATTATTAATTTGCAAACTGCTCATTCTTTACGAGTGAATAATTTTCCAACATATGCAGACACTGACTGCTATTGAGCTGTTTGTTTACAGTTATGCTGCAAGGTGCCTTAGGTTCCTATTTTGTAGCTTCCTATGTTATAATTTTCTTTGGCAGACTTGTGTCCTGTGCTGAAACTGAAATTCATGCCTTTGCATAAATAACAATGGAGACTGCAAACCCAAGTATTTAAAATTTGTCACTCTTGTAAACCCTTCCCATTAATATGTCTTGCTTAGTGGAACCACCTTTGTTGAACTTAATGCGTACATGTAAGCATTTAGTAAGTGCATTGACATAACTGTGAAACTAACTGTTTCTCTGTTCAACGTGCAGATTAGTGTTGGTCAATTTTCTTCTCCATTTTGGTTTTCTCCGGAAGCAAATTCATTAATAAAGAAGATCCTTGATCCCAATCCTAAAACTGTTGAGTATATTCAGCTTACTTTTTGAGTTCTAAGCTTTATCATTTGAATGACATCATTATACATCATATGAATTGCATTATCCTGTATCTCCATCTCCATGACTACCAAACTTTTTGAAAGCCTAAACTACTAAATGTATTGGCTTTGACTTCTGATTAGAGTGCTTTAGTGCCTATACTCTGGGGTCTGGTGGATGCATAGCATATTGAAGAATCCAACAATCAGGATTCAGGATCCTCAAGAAAAAAATCACTGAGCTTCCATGATCAAACGGATAGACCAAGGACCTTTTTTTTTAATCATGAAATGTCCTTGCATTTTATAAAAATCAGTTAGTTCAGGCATTAGAATCAAAGAATGAAATTTCATTACATCTGGTCTTAATAAAGCTTATTTCTAAAAAGCTCCATCATTTCACTTTGTGACTATTTTTCTCAAACTTATCGATTTGATGGTAGGCACTAGTTGGACTGATCAAGGTGAATGATACAATGTTAAGTCTTGTTCTTATGCTTGTTTCTCCATAATTTCTCCAACTAGTTCCCCTATTACTGCAGCGTATACAAATTGAGGGAATTAAAAAGCATCCCTGGTTTAGGAAGAATTACTTGCCTGTGAAACCTAGTGAAGAAGAAGTAAATTTGGATGACGTACGTGCAGTTTTTGATGACATTGAGGTGAGGAATTTTTTCATTTGTTTCATTGTTCATCTCCTTGACTAACAGATCTTCTGGTGCCAGCTTTACAGAATTTTCATTTTTGTTATGTGTCCATTAAGGGATATTAGAGTTCAGCATGTTAAACAAAGCCTCTTCCTTGAGAGCCTGGTTCTCTGGATTTTTATTCTTTCTATATTTATCTTTGCTGAATAATCAGTATTATTTTACAGGACCAGTATGTGTCTGAGCAGTCTGTAGCCAAAGAGGGAGGCCCCTTGATGATGAATGCATTTGAGATGATCACACTATCACAGGGCTTGAATCTGTCATCATTGTTTGACAGGCAACAGGTAGAGCAATACAAGTCAGTGTTTTCTGTAGCCATATAAAATTGCTTCCTTGTTGATTTCCTATTTTGTCATTCAACTGTTCATATTGTTGTGGTTTCAGAAGTTAGCTTTACTAAAATTTGATCTCTTGCGTCATTTTACTTCACTCCAATGCATCTCTCTTTTGATTATGGTTTATTGGTTGGTTGTAGCTGATATGGTTGCTGCAAGTTATCCTTGCTTAAAATATGAAAAGCGTATAGAGTTGCTATATCTTGCATTCAGACAATGAGAAAGGGTAGATGAGGTTGAACATATCATCTCATTTTAATCAATGCTTCTCTGTGATGTTTGCTGATAATTTACATTGAGAGAATGAGATGTTTATACCAATTTAATGCTTGTGTACAAGTTATTGACCAAGGCTTTGGCAGGATTACGTAAAACGGCAAACTCGCTTTGTATCTCGCAAACCACCAAGAGATATAATCTCAAGTGTTGAAGCTGTTGCGGAATCAATGGGTCTCAAGGTTCATACAAGAAATTACAAGGTTTGACTTGTAAACATATCTTCATTGACAAATTGCAGGTTACTGTTCCATAGAGTTATGCTTTAGAGACTTTTCCACAAAATGAAGTAAATTTATCTTTTTATGTAAAAAGTTCTCCCCATTTTATCATTTTCTTCTCTTCCAAAGAAGACAAAAAGGGGCATGCTAACATGATAGTAAGAAACCCTTGAAATGGCTCCTCTATAGCAGACACTTATCCAATATTGATTTTGGTTACTTCTCAAAGACACTCTCAGAAGTAATTCTTTTAATTTAGACCAGAGGCTTAAGATGTGCATTCATGCATAATGTATTCATTCACTTTTCCTAATAATAGTATGTATGGAAAGGTTTAATGAGGAATGACAGTGTCTGGGTTAACTAAATGTCTCTTAATTGCTAGCAATGCAAGTAATAATTGGGGTCACTCTGTTGTTTGATTGGGAGATTGTGTTTGATATTGCTAAAGACATCTGCGTCAGTTATACTATATTAATATCATTTCGTTTTCCTTTAAGTTTGTTCTAATTCTTCTGACCTCAGACAAGACTTGAGCGAATATCTGCAAATAAGGTTGGGGAATTTGCAGTTGTCCTGGAGGTAAATGCATAGAAATTTTCTATCATTTGGTAATCAATATATTTTTACATTGACTGTTGAATTGTAATATGGCATGTTTTGAAGTTAGTTTTATAAATCTTATATAGGTTTTTGAAGTTGCACCATCCCTGTTCATGGCAGATGTTAGAAAAGCATCTGGAGATACCCTTGAATATCACAAGGTTGGTTATATGTGTCTTGATCCTCATATTTTATACACCTTTATGCTAAACTTGTATTGTCATGGTGTTATTCTTAGTTTTCTCTAACCTTCACATTGATTATTGGTTACATGCAACACAAATTGAAACTAAATTAAAGATAGAACGGAGATTTCTTGTTATTCTAACAAGTATGCACTAATGTTTTTGTTGCTGCTTAGTTGGTTCTCTCAAATTGATCCTCTGAAAGCTACAATTCAACCATTTTTGGCTTGTTATTCTAACAAGGAATTAAGTTTTCACTATGCTCTAGTAGCTAAATATGTGCATTTTTGTCTTCTTAATTGTCTTTCCTTTTGGTTCCAACTTGTACCTTGCACCATTTATGCAAAGTGCTATTGATCTTCTTTGCATGAGACTAAAACATCTCTTTCTAAACTTTCTCTAGTTGTTTTATTCACTAATGGCGAACTTCTTATTGTGGATTAGTTTCTAGTATTATTTCTCTAGTTTCTATCGCATGATACAGTATGCAAATGCCTAGTCTTGTTTCTTAGCTGCCAATATATGGCCTGGCTTTATAGTTTTGAATTCTAATGCTTTTAGCTCGTCCATGTTTGATATCTGAGTCTGACTAAGTTTTCTATGAGTGCCTATCAGCACTGTTTTGATATACTGATGTTTCTTTGTAGCAGTTCTACAAGAATTTCTGCACTAAACTGGAAAATATCATCTGGAAACCTACAGAGGATGTTGCAAATCCGAGTGTTCTTAGATCATTGACTTGCTGACCCTTTTCAATAAGATCGGCCAAAGGAAGCTATTCTCTGCTAAAGCTTCACCAATAAAATTGTGTCAGCTGTATTTGTATCATGTACCGGGTTTATGGACCATGGATTCCTTGCTTGCAAGATGCAGGATCAAGAGAATTTGTTAACCCATGTTAATATATAGATTTTGTCCTCCTCTTCTTCCTTTCCCCTTCCAATAGAAGGACCCATGTCTTTTAGATCCTTTTGTGCCAAAGGATAGCCTGTCAATGCCATAAAAAAAATTCAACTGCAACAATAATTATTTTGTTTAAAGCTCTATCTCCTGGCCAAAAATGGAGTCTTTGTGTTCTTCACTCGGATTTTCAGTTTTCACTGTTAATTAATATCAACGGCGCTTCACTGTTTGTCAAAGCCAACAATACTGCCTCTACACAAAAGTATGCTGGTTTCTTCTTAGTAATCTAAGACTTCTTAATTAAACTTTTTAAGTCAATCATATATCAAGCTAGTTTGCTACCCATACGATGCATAGATTAATTTTATTTATTTAAATATATAGTATTAATTTAGTTCAAATATAAATCATAATTTTATTTTTTTTGTAATTAAGATGTACGTGAACTGAAAATTAGAAATTAAATTTTTTTTTTTTTTTTGAAGTTTGAGAATGGTTCTAAATATAATTTAAATATCGTTTAATAAAAATCCATTCATATGTTTAGTTAATATATGGAGTAACTATTTTAAAATTATAATTAAAAAACAATAATTATCATTTTTTTAATCAATCTTTTAAGATGAGGTTTGAAAGCTTTAATGATAGGCACTAAATACCAACAAGTGTTAGTTGTGATATGGCATATTACACTCTCAGAGAAAGAACATGGATTAAACTTTGGAGACGGTATTATTGGGAGGGATAACTACGGACTTCAAACATGAACCGTACAAAAATTGAATATTTATTCTTTCTATTTAAGTATATATAAATATAAATACTTAAAAAATTACACAAAAATATACATGCAATAAGAAAGTTGAAATAAAAAAAAGTTTGTAAATTGAAGCTCAACTCATAAATGCTTAGCTCAAAATATATTACTTTTTTTTTGGTGACATCAAAATATATTACTTTTATACCAATTTAATAGTAAATTTGTGTTGTTCCCAAATTTGACCATATCTTTTATCTCTACCACCTAATTTCTTTCTTTTTCAAAAGATGTAACCTCTAATTTAATGCCTAAAAAATAAGTAGAGAAATGCTAAAGTAGATAATGAACATATAATAAGAAAATAGTTTTAAATATAAAAGTAAAACATGCACATAATCAAACTATTATAGTTGAATTGGATAATTTTATTTTTTAAAGTTTTAATATATTTTTAATTTTTTAAGTATTAAATAGCAAAAGTAGATAATGAAATTTGATTTTAAATTTTAAATTTTAATAATTTAAATGTATGGTTTTAAATATTTAATTATTGGATAAATTTGTTTTATAATAACTATTCAGAAAAGTAATAATGATATTTATAATATATTCAATGAGTTATTACAAATATTAAAGAGAATAAAAAGAGAAAAAATATAAAACATTTATTAGTTTAAATTTGAAATAGTCAAATTAACTCTATTTACTCTTATTAGTAGCTATATATATATATATATATATATGTATTATTATATTATTATACAAATTTGTTCTTCATTTTGAGAAAGAAAATGAATTATTTCAAATTCATATTAAGATTATATGGGTAAATTACTTTACTAAGTAAAAAAACAAAATTAATTATAAAGACTACGACACTCCTATTAACTCCTAATAGTTCTCAAATGAATTAGTTTTATACAGTGAAAGCACCACAAAATCTCCTTTACTATATTTTGGTTTACATTCTAGTCTCTCTACTAAAAAGATAGGCAAATTAGTTTCTGTATTTTAGATGAGTTGTTAAAATTTGGAGTTAATAAAAATTTTGCGTAACACCTTCTTATCCTTTCTCCAAGCTTCCTTCAATGCCCTTTTCTTTTCATTTATCAAAATCACTTTAATAGTTTCATTTTCGAGCTTGACATATCTTTCTTCAACAATGTCCTAACAATCTTGAAAGCCGAGCAAAACTTTTATTTGAATACTTCAATTATCATAGTTTATCTTGGTTAATTTTGAAATTTGTAGTTGAATCGTGTGCATTATCATGAGATGGATATGAACATGATTTTGATACAACTTGTTGGAAGCATAGTTAACACTTAAAGTCAAAATAATTTTATTGCTCCAAAAAAGTAACTCAAATTTTTATATATTCTTATTACTAGCTATAGTATTGCTCTCAACACTCTCACCCACTTGTGCTTCTTTCGCTTATGTACGTGATGCCTATTTATAGCCTTACTTAAACCGACTTAGTAGGCTGGTAGCAAGTTTATGAAGCTTCCAGCAAATCCATGCTTATCGATACATGATAAGCTCCATCGTTTTACTTCTCTTTTATTCTTATCTATTTTTTTGAATCTTCAAGAACATTGTGGACTTTCAAGTCATGCTTAGCCGACCTTGAAAGTTAGTTTGACTTCTAACAATACTGGGTTGCACCAAGACCTTGAGAAGAGAGGAACTATAAGATCCACCACCAGGACTATGCTGAGTTGCATGAACAACAATAGGTAGCTTGAGTGCTTCAGTTTGTTGTCTCAACATCAACAAGAATAGAGACCACACCTTGCAGTGGAAACGACTCTTTGATGGCAATGATCACAGCCATAAATGGATCATACTCAGATGGAAGGCCATTGAGAATGGTGGTTATATGTTCCACCTTAGAAATCGGCTACCACAAGCGACCAATGTGTCACATTGATTCTTGAAACAAACTTTCTCAGAACCAAATTTCTCTTGCGCATTGCCCTTAGTTTGCTATGAAGGCTCACGATTTTGTTGTGTATAGAGTTGAAAAAGCCTCAACAGTGTACTCCAAATAGCTTTAGAGGTGTTAGATGCAGCCAATTGGGATAAAATATGAGGACTTACCGTCAACAATAACCAGGTTGCTAAAGCGCAGTCTTGCTGAATATGATTTGCATATGCCTTATTTCCCACTTTTTCACGATCAACATTTGGCACCATTTTTGCCGAAACAATAATAGAATCATCAAGATAGCCTTCGCACCATGATTAAGACTTGTTGTTTCCACAGCAGAAAATTCACTTCATCAAGACTGCCATTCACTCATATGTTGTGTTAGAAATTGCCATCCATGCAACAACTCTCTCACTTGATGAGATGGAAAAGTGCAAGTCAAAGTGACAGAAAGTCCAAGTACAAGCCAAAATGGTGGACAAATAGTCCAGAGTGCAAGCCAAAATGGCGGATAGTCCAAATGAAAGCCAAACTAGCTAGCAGACAATACTCTAACTACGAACTATTCCGAAACTTTTGATACAAGCTAACAAGTTGTCAATTTGTTTAAAAAAGCTGTCAGATTATTTTATTTATCTTTAATTTGATAGGTTAATGTAATTGGTTCTTATTAGACAGAAATCAACCAATGAGTGGTCCCATGTGCCTAAACATGCCAACTTGTCAAATTGCAGTTGGTAAAATTTTCCTATTTAAGTGTATACTTTGTATGTAAACATATGATTTGGAATGAAAAAAAAGAGCAAGTCAATTTTGATTGCTAAAATTGATCTGTCCATCTTTTCTTTCTTAAATAAAAAACCAACTTGTATCTAGAGTCAGTTATCTTTGAGGGCATTTGATTTGTTAAGAAAGAAAGAACAACCCTTGTTGTCTTGTTATTTTTTGCTAAAATGTCTTCAGCTAGTTTTACATCTCCTCTACCACCAGTCTTTAATGGTGAAAACTACCATATTTGGATAATCAACATACATACAAGCTTATGACTTATGGGAGGTTGTGACTGCGGATGTAAAGCCACCACCATTGAGAGCCAACTTGACAATAACACAGATTTGGTAGCATAGTGATGATCATGCTAAAAAATTCAAGGCAATTTCATGTGTTCAGAATGGTGTTTCTGATGTAATTTTCACCAGAATTATGGTCTGTTAGACTCCAAAGCAAGCTTAGGATAAGCTAAATGAAGAGTTTTAAGGTACAAATAAACAAGACAGCAACAAATTATCAACTTGAGGAGTGATTTTGAGAACCTGAAGATGAAGGAGTCCAAAACTATTAAACAGTACTCTGACAGAATCATGGCCGTTGTAAACAACATAAGGTTGCTTGGAAATCAGTTTCCTAATAGCAGGTTAGTTGAGAAGGTGACCACTACACTTCCTGTGAGGGACGAATAAAAAATATCCTCTGTAACAGCCCATTTTTTAGTGAAATCGAAATAGTGGTTTCGGGATTACAAATCCGACCCAAAAAAATAAAATTTATTTTTATTTTATTAGATGGTCCGTATTATAATATACATGTCGTGTGAAAATTTTAATACGAAAATTTTATCGATTAAGTGTTTAATTACGAGAATGACTAGATCGCATAAAATGCGAAAGTTGAATTCTAGTAGCTATAAGGATTAAATAGCTATGGAATTCAAAACTAGAGGTCCTTATATGGTAATTAGATCATTAAAGAAAAGTATGTAGATTTTTGGTGACTCATCCATGGAAATTTAGAAAAAGGGCAAGGACTAAATTGGAATTTGAAAAATAAGTAATTAATTAAAAGATGAAAAGAAAATATCATCTTATTTTCTCATCTTCTTCAACCTAAAATACATGGAAACCCTAGGAGAGAGAGAAGAAACTTTCATGGCCTAATTGGGTAAGTTCCCTTGTCCCCTTTTTAGTAATTTTGATATTTTTGAAATCGGGATAGCTTAAACTATCCATTTGGGGGGTTAATTTGAAAAGTTATCAAAGTATGGAAAATGGGGCATGGATTTATATGCTGAAAATTAGAAATTTATGGTAGAAAATGAAAGGTTGTTGATAGATAAACAACTTTTACAAAGTGATTTTTGATAAAAACATGATTTAGGGACTAAATTGTAAACTAGTGAAATTGAAGAAAAATTCTAAAATTTTATGAATACTTGTGCTGTAAAATTTGTAATGGGATTTTGGTTAGTCTTGGAATAAGGAGTAAATTGAACAAGTTTCATTTTTCGAGCCTAGGGACGAAATTGGAATTTATGAAAAAGTTAAGGGCAAAATGGTAATTTTGCTTGGGACGTAAATTGAGTCCAAATAAATATGAAATATGTGAAAGTGATGACCAAAGCTATTTATATAGATCCGAACAACACAAATTCGAAGTTAGACCGAGGAAAAGAAAAGGTTTCAGATTAGTAGATTTTATACGCGAACAAGTGTCGAGTTAAGTTTGTGTAACTTAATCGAGCATGTAAATATGTTTAATTGAATGTTGTGTTGTATGGAATGTGACTTATATTGATGTACATTACTTGAATGCTATAATGAGAAATTTAATACATGCTTGATATGGTGAAAAAGGGTTAAGTCCCGATTGAATATTGAATTTCGATGAATATATGCGCTTTCCCAAAACAAATAAGGTCCTGCATTTGTTGTGGACGGGATTTAGCTTGAGTGAGTAATCCTATTGACCTTGTTATAGAAAGGATTTAGCCCGGACGGGTAATCCGGATATAATACCTCTCGAGTATACGTTATGATTACGGTTTAGCTTGGACTGGTAATCTTAATCGAACTCTTTTGAGCATACTTATATAAAGGATTTAGCCTAGACTGGTAATCCTGTTATACAATATGTGGCTCGAGAGTGTGTTCCTTATTAAGTGCCCTAATGAGTACTCTTGAATAAGAAATTGACGGATTATTGAATCGTACACCTCGAGTGTACTACTTGAGCATCCATCAGAATTTCAATGATTCAACGGACATAAAACTCTTGACATGGTATGAGAATTTTGAGATGAAATGATAATGACTTGAAAGAATTTTGCATGATGAGCTCATCTATGTTTACTTGAATGTTATGAGGATTTTTTTGGTGACTAACATGTTTGATTGAATGCATGTGTTGAGGTAATATTGCTAATGGATGGAAAACATGATAATGTATGCTTAGATTTAAATAACTAGATTGGTAAGTTTAGTTTCTATTATACGAACTTACTAAGCATGTAATGTTTACTCCATTTTATTTTCCTTGTTTTATAGTGCTTGGAAGCTCGCGAAGGTTGGAAGATCATTGGAGCATCATCACAGTATCAACTTGTTATTTTGGGTATACTTAGAAAAATCATTTTAGTATAATGGCATGTATAGGACAACTTGACCATTAGTGGCTTGATATTGATGTTTTGTAACCTAGCCATTGGAATGGCTAGTAATGGCTTATTTTGGTATGATTAAGTAGGTTATTATGATATATTCATATGTGATATGTTAAGTATATGTGATCAAATGATGTTAATGCCTAAGTTAATCCAAGGTAAGTTTATAAACACATATGCATGTAATGGTATGCCATGATGAATAATGAAATTGTTTAATTTGAATTCTTGGATTGGTTGTATTGGATGTGTGTTTCAAGTGCAGGTCTTGGGTGAAATTTTGGGTGAGAAATGAAGCTAGAAATGACTTTATTTTGTCCACACGGGTAGACACAGGGGCGTGTGTCTAGACCGTGTGTGACACACGGCCTACTAACATGGGCATGTGGTTAGGTCGTGGGTCCCCTGCACCTTAATTCTGAGAAACAGAATGCTCAGAATTAAGCACAAGGTCGGATGGCATGGTCGTGTGCACAAATCATAGAGTTACACGGGGTCAAACACGGCCTGCAGCACGGGCGTGTCCCTTAAACCACATGGGTGTGTGAGCCCTACGCCTTGGAAAAATTTTCAAAAGTTGCGAAAAATTCTTAGAGTTCCCGATAAGTCCCGACTCGATTCTAATGCTTGTGTTGGGCCTCGAGGGTCCAATCAAGGGACGTTTTGAATGTTCTCGGCTAATGATTAGTAATTTACATAATTTGTTTGAAAAAAATGTTCTAAAAGTTCTGGTAATGCTCCGAAACCCTGTTCCGACGACAGATACGGGTTAGGGGTGTTACATCCTCTCTTGAAGATTTGAGATACCTATCTGCAAAATCTCTATCGGAGTTTATAAATGCCCTGTACGCTCAAGAAAAAATGAGAACTGTAAGGCAGGAAGAGCATGTTGAGGGAGCCTTTCAAGCAAGAAATATGGAAGGCTTAAGCTCCTCAAATAATAGAGGAAAGAAAGTTTGCACAGACAAATAGAGAAAAGTTGGATAGATGATGGCAAGGAGAAAATTCCACCATGCTCTCACTGCAAAAAAGACCACTCATTTGGAGAGGTAGTGTTGTTTCAGACCAGACATTCAATGCAGAAGTTGTAAACAATTTGGGCATATAGAGAGGGTATGCAAGGATAAGGGGCAACAACAGCAGCAAAACCATATTCAAGCTTAGATTGCTGATGAAAGACAAGCTCAAGAGAAGCATCTTTTACTTCCTCTTGCTCTGCATCAAGAAGCAGAGTCGCAAAAAGTTGGTTGATAGATAGTGGATGCACCAACCATGACCTCAGATGAAGGCATCTTTAAAAAGATTGACAGAAGTTGCATTTTAGAAGTCAGAATTGGAAATAACCAATTTATTGAGGCTAAAGGAAAAGGTGATGTGTTGATCAATATGCCATCAGGTACTAAAGTAATTTCAGATATTATTTTAGTGCCTAAAATAGATCATAATCTCCTTAGTATTGGTCAACTGCTTGAGAGAAATTATAATGTTGTGTTTAAAGATAGTTGTTGCACTATATTAGACTTGTTGAGACAAGAAGTTGTTACAGCCTCAATGAATGATAGAAGTTTTGTGTTGAACTAGAACTTGGTAACCTCAAGACTATACTAGTTCAGTGGATAAATCACATATTTAGCACAAAAGACATGGACATGTGCACTATAAGTCCCTTAGTCAGGTGTGTAAGACAGACTTGGTTGAGAAGATGGTCAAAGTTGAAGATGAAGCTGAAGATTAAGGCTTTGATGATCTTCTTGTTAAAGGCACCTGGCCTATTATTGAAGCTTATCATAAATGTGACTTAGCAGTATTGGAGCCTGCACATTTTAAAAAAGTTGTACGAGAAACCAAATCGATGTCTGCAACATGGAGGCCAAGGAAGAGTGTTAGAAATTGGCAATCCATGCAACAACTCTCTCACTTGACGAGATGCAAAAGTGCATGCCAAAGTGGCAGGCAATCCAAAGTACAAGCCAAGGTGGCGGACAATCTAAGTGAAGGCCAAAGTGGCAGACAGTCTAACTGCGAACTGTCCCAAAACTTTTGATACAGGCCAACAAGTTGTCAACTTGTTTAAAAAGCTGTCAGATTATTTTATTTATCTTTAATTTGATAACTTAATGTAATCGATGCTGATTAGACAGAAATCAAGCAATGAGTGATCTCATGTATCTAGACATGCCAATTTGTCAAGTAATAATTAGTAAAATTTTCCTATTTAAGTGTATGCTTTGTATGTAAACATATGATTTGGAATAATAATAAAAAAAACAAGAAATCAATTTTGATTGCTAAAATTGATCTGTAACCAACATGTTGGTCACCTTTGACGTAACAACGAATTCAATGGCCATGAAGCTAGAATTAGGAAGAATAAGCACCATTCGAAGGATTACAGCACACAAACAACAAGTTTTGATTCCATGATGAACTATCACAAAAACAATAAGAATCAATGAAAATCAAGAACAAAGTAATAAGAAAGAAACTGATCTCATTATGAATAAATCAAACTCAAAACTTACTAATAACAATTACTTTAACCTATTTATAGTCAGCAATAGACTAAAGTCGGTGGAAACAACTAATACCCTAACTAATTAACAACCCAAGCGACTACCAGTAATTGCATTGACTGGAGTTTCGACCTTGGGCTACGTGTTGATATCATCAACAATGATTGGCTAACTGGGATGTTGCATCAATAGTTTTTATTATGGGATAGGTTTTTGTTTTGTTTAATGTCAAGTTTTGTTAATTTAGATATTCAATTGATTGAATATTTTATTTGGAAATGGATTTGATTTTTTATTTTGTAAAATCAGTTAGACTGGGTTGAGTTATTTTGTTTAAATATAATGGGAGAGTTCGGGTATAGGAATTGGCATTGGACTAAAAAATAGTTATGATATATCGTAATTGATATAGTGTTTATCATAATTTTTTCTAAGTTATTGATATTTTTTAAAAAATTTCTAAGTTTGTAAAATCTACTTTTTGGAGAACTTTTAGATCTGTGAATTTGCGAGTGTATAGAATTGCTTAGAGGTAACTCCTTTTATAGTGTCAATCACTTGAGTAAAAGAGATCACACAAAGATTAAACTCTTTTATTTATTAATTATCTCATATTAATTTAATTAATATTTATCATATGACTTCACTCATGATTAATTTTGTATGACACATTATACGAAAAATGATTTGCCTTAAAAGAAAAGTAGGCAGAGGAAAGGCTTCAACTGCAATCCCTAACCTCAAAGACTAATTTAATAAAACAAAATTTTGGCACAGGATACCGAAACTAAACCGAGAAAAGCATCAATCACAAATAGAATGCTGGATGCGGTTTGGGAGGGAACCTAAAATGATGTTCATCTTGGACACTAGACATAAAGTTAAAGCACTTGACCACTTAACTAGGTGTCGCTGACAAGTTTTACTAGTGTTTTGAAATTTTCAACTGAGCTACCTTTGGGCTGTACTGCCGTGTAAGCCCGCTCTCTTTGAATTCCGATTTTCTCTCTCATTTTCTTCCCTTGTTCGCTGCAGAGTATCAACTTCAAGGCTTTCTTTGTTCCTTCTTTTGTCAATGTTCCCCCCTCTAACCCCAACCCAAATCCCCATACAACCTCCACAGTTCGAGTGTTCAATATTTGGTCTCCATAAAATGGCCTAAAGATCATAGGAATCCCTCCGACAATACTGTCCAAGATTGAATTCCATCCACCATGACTTACAAACACCCCCACAGACGAATGTTGTAGTATTTTCTGTTGAGGAGCCCATGGAACTATCTTCCCTCTCGACCTCGTTCTTTCTAGGAACCCTGGTGGCAATTGCTTTTCAGGATTTCCCTTGAAAGACCAAAGAAATGGAAACTCACTTTCCTCTAGGGCCTCCGATAATGCTTCTAGCTCTTGGGGCGGTGGTATTGCCACGCTTCCAAAGCTGATGTATACCACTGATGATGGTTTGTGCTTGCTCAACCAATCCAAGCAGCAATGCGAGTCATCAATTTTGAAACTGGAAACTGATGATACTAGATTGAAGGGACCAACGTTGAGAAACATATTGAACTTTAATTTAAGCATGTTGACAACTTTTTTATCTACATCTTCGAATGAATTTGCAGCAATTGCAGTAGCGCGTGACAGTTGTAATCCCATTTTATGCAACATTGCAGCCATGGGGGCATCTAGGTCCCCACAAGTTATTCCACCAGGTAAGTCAGAAACACGTATACCAGAAAAATCAGGAAAAAAATCAAGTGATTTGTCTTGAGAACCTACAATATTAAGAATATTCTTAGAATTGTTCGTCTCATCAACTCAAGCAACATCGTGCACATCATGAGATATAAATGACAAAATTATAATAAATAAATGAATCATACTCTTTTAATTTAAGCATACAGCTAGCAAAGAACTATAAAGAAATACATATAATATGTATGCATGCATGCATTCATTCATCCGTACCATTAATTCCTACAAGCTGACGAATAAAATCGGTCTCAGCATGAACGAAAAGTGTCCTGGGCGCAGCCGTCCAAAGCACCACCCAAGGGATGTTCAGCTCATCTGCGATGTCACCCCCAAATGCATAAAACGCATCTGTTATCAAGCAATTAATTGGCTTACCAGTTTCAGCCACAACTGCACCTATAGCCTCTATAAAATTGCCAGGTGTTGCCTTAAGGAAATACTCGACGGGCTCATTAGGATCCCCCCTATATATATACCCTTCAGGTAATCCATCCCGTACATTAAAAGGCTTGATTTTGTGAAATTTGTTGGGAAAGCTTGAGTTGTTTGATTGTTGGGTGCTAAGGAAGGAAAATATGGTGTTGGGGCAAGCATCCGATAGTTGATGGATGATGTTGAGAAGAGGGGCAGCATGGGTGCCAAAGGGGAAAGCCAATACCACTACGTGTTTAGAGGCATTCTTGTAGTCCTCCATTGGGTTCCTTCTTTAACCTTAGACAAATACACCAGACTTGTTTTTATCCAAGCTTGTGAGTTATAGAAATGAGATGAAATGAAGTACTCAAAATAAAAGAAAAAGAAACAAATAAGTCGATAATGAATATTCCTATTTATGGATTAGGTTGGTACTTCTGAAAACCAACATAATCATTTTAGTTATCAATAAATGCCATCTTCAAACAACTAAAAACCAACATAATCCTTTAGTTATTAATAAATATCATCATCTAACAATCGAATCAAGTACATCTCCAAATAAGTGAGTATTAGATTATTAGTGCCTCAATTACAATCCTACCTCTGTCAATCGATGAGCAACAACATTATCAACATCATTCAAACTGTCTAGACAACCCATGCGATATTTCCACCGGACATGCACTAATAAACTGGTCTAGTTTTTGAAAGGGTTAAACAATATTTAATTAATATTAATAAAAATAAAACAAATTTATTTAATTTCTTATGAAAACATTTAAAAATAATAAACTCACAAGTCTCAGCGAATCAAATTATTGTGAAAGAATTCACATTTAAAGTATTTAAACTAGAACTTTTTTCCCAACGACTCTAATCATTTTAAAATTATTTTATTTTATTTTTTTTGTTTCTTACAAATTGATAGCTGTTTAAAAAAAGAAAGAAAGACTATGGCCACTTGAATGGTATATCTATGTCAGCCGCCTTTTGTGCCCATTTGTTCGCTTTTCTCAACTCATGATTGCACATATTCATCGATTTAACCATATCGAAGTCTTTCATCACTACTTTAATATTTTAATATTTTTGAGAGCAAGATTAAGTGTCCAATTTGCTTTTGATATTCTTGTAACAATGTTGCTCCACTTTTTGTCCTTGTTCAGAAGCTTATATTTTGTCCATTCTCTATTCATGCTTATATACAAAATTCAAATGCAAAACATAAATTCTTGCTTGGAATTGGGAATGTGCATCAAGTTCTCTACATTCAATTTATTCCTTAAAATTGATACTATTATAATTTTCACAATTCAACTTCAATTTTCATTTCAGTTTCAATTATATCTTTATACAGTCTTTTAAACTCTAAATTTATAGAAATTTCATTTCAATCTTAACATATTCACAAATTAGTCACTAAATGTAAAACTAATAAAAATTACTTAACAAAATAGTCATTGAACATCTTCAATCTACCATTTTCTATCAAGAACATCTAAGATTTATTAATGGTAACTTTTAAAAATGAAGATACAAATTAATTATATTAAACTATACCGATCTCAAAAATATAAAATTTACGAAAAATAAACTTTGGAGTGCTTAACAAGCAAATACACAAGCTTGGCCCAACCTTTAAGTTCTAAAAATGGAGTTTTTGTTTTCTATTTTCCGTGAAAAGAACAAATGAAGATGATGACATTCATGTTTTACTAATTTAACATATTTTATTATTAATTTAATAATATAATAAATTTATTTTTCAACTAAACACTACATACAACCGTCCATTATAATGAAAAAGTGACTAATTGCCACATAAATCCCTTAACATTTCCTATTTAAGTTTTTTAACTAATAAAAGTCAATGGCAATTAAAGTTTTACAAATTTTATGATTTAGTCCTTGTACTCTAAATAACCATATGATCATTAAGATTCTCGGACCAAAATTCAATTCATTTTTATTATAACTCTGTAAATATTTAATAAAAATATTTACAAGCTCGATTTATGGAAACGAAATCCCAATACCTTATTTTCCAAAACCATTGGCTTTAGGGTGAAACCACTTGTACTTTAACTAATTGACCGATTAGCAAAATTTATCAGATCAATACTCAATATAACTTTATAATAGACTTGTAAATATTAATAAATAATATTTGTTGACTCGATTATCGGAATACAGGGTTTCTGATACTACTAAAAAAGGATTGTTACATTAAGAGCTTTCAAACTTTCAGCCCTTGAATGGGATGTTTAATTTAGTCTTTTTCTTGTAATTTTTACGTTTTTGAGGTCGTGAGAGCTTGATTTAGCTAGCCCATGTACCAATTTGTAAAATTGTTAAAGTTTTTGAAAGTTTCCATTGATGAATTCTTGAGGAAATATGTGTTAAATTGATAGATTTTAAGCTTGGATGTGAAAAGGGAGTAGATTGTAAAGTGTAATTGTTAGTTTTGTCAAAAAGGGCTAAAGTGCATAAATTGCCTTTTTGGTGTGAAATTTTTGTAATTTTAGATAATAGAGGATCCTAAAAGGATGTAATTGAGATCAATTTTGAACTCGAAGCTCAAATTTGAAAGATGTATTTTCAGTTTTAAACACTAAATTGAATCAAATGCAAAATTGTAGGGGCATTCGAAAAATAAAATGGAACTGATTCATGCATAAAATAGAATGTTATAAGATGTTTAGAATTGATAAATTGAACTAAATTATTGTATAGATTAGGAATTGAACCAAACCAAAAATAATCGACGAAAAGGAAAAATTGTTGATTAGTCCTTAAAGAATTGTTCAATTGTTGTTTTTCCAGGTAATTCATATGGAACTTACTAATTTGTTTCATGTTATGTTTGAATTGTTTATTTTGCTTATTAGTTTATTTAAATATGAGTTGGTTGATTTTGACATCAATTGGACCAAATTGCAAAGTATGGAATCTCTGATAGTTACTAATAGGTACAAGGTACCAAAATGAAAATGAAATGTTTATATGAATGGTATGACATGTATATGCTGCTTACAGGGATTGAAATGATACGATTGCAATAATAATGCCCGTGTGAATTTAGTAAAGGATTAGGATACATATGGCATGCCATTAGGGTCTAATATGAAATTGATCAGGGATTACATGATTATACGAGATCCAACATTTGTTGCAGATTCTCAATTCATAAATGTCAACTTGTGTGAGCAACACTAATCATTGTTAGTTTGTGTGAACAGCATAGTCTTATGTATCCGACTTCGGTTTACTAAGGTTCTCTTGGGCGAGAAAACTATAACCTAATGGAAACGAACTTGTTGAAATGATATAAACATGAATTGGATTACATATACTTTCAAATTGGATACGAACTGAATGATATATGTTACTAGATGGAAATTGTTGTATATATATATGATTTGCGTTATAAGTTCTTGACATGTAAATGAACCAACCTATTGGTTGTATTTGTTGAAATGCATATGAAAATATAAGGATGCCAAAGGATGCCATGTTATATACCAATGTGTTTAATTAAATTGTTGTAATATCAAGGTAAGTTAAGTAATTTCTTATGGACTTACTAAGCATTCAATATGCTTACTATGTTGTATCATCTTTCCTTGTAGATTGTCAACTTGTGGATCGTGTCAAGTAGATCGACTAAAAGCTTACACTATCTCGTTATTGATTCATTAGTCTTTCAATCGTTTTAAACCTCGATTTTGTGTCATGTATATAGGTGTTAAGCATTTGTTGAGTCTTGAATGGTAGTTTCAAACCTTTCTGATGCTTGATTTTAACAATGTAAATGTTTAGTTGAAAATGGTATGATTTGGTAAATGTGTTGGTATTTGAAATGGCCCTTTTGAATGTAAATTGGCATGTTTTGAAAATATTTGAGTTAAGTAAACGTTTGGTAATTTCCAAATGGATTAGTTTGAATGCCATGGTATTAGAATGTTATGTTTAGTGGTTGAATTGGTAGTATATTTGATATAAAGATGATTGCGGATGTTTATACATGTTTCGATGTGTTTGGAATGATTTTTGTACAGGTAAAGTTCTGCAAATATGCACCAAATTTAAATTTTGGAAAGGTAGACATGAAATAGGTACTAAATGGCTCAAATTTTACCTAAAATAGAGTCCACGTCCCGACAAGCAATCTTTCTCGTCACAACGTCGACTGGTAGTGAATCACATCGCGACATCAAATGGCCTAAGGTCACAGCGTGACAAACTATTTGGCAACGTCACAACGTGGAGAAAGTGATGTCACGATCTCGACCCCAAAATTTAAAAAAATTACAATTTGGTCCTATTTTGTGCTCCGGTAACAAAAGAGCTTTCATAAGATCGATTAAGGCTCAGATTTATTTGAGTATCATAATATGAATGTGTTTATGATATGATTGTATGTTTGAATGATTTATTTACAATTTATTTGACAATAGTTATTCTAGCAATGGATGTGGCATCTTGTAGCTCAGATCTGGTGATCAAGTCTGGCAAGGGGTGTTGCAATTGACGTTGCTTTGTTTCTGCAAATCAATGCATGATTTTTGTTGTTGTATTATGCTATCATAATGGTAGGTTTGTGAAAGGCTTAATGAGCTATATAAATCACGTGGGGAATGTAATAGCACGGTTTCCAGTGGTGTCAGAAATTAGGGACCACAAATTCGATGAGAGAGTCCGTAAATATTATTATTTAATATTTATGAGTCAAATATAGTATAATAGTAGATTTTGAATTGGTAACTTTAGTTAATTGAATGATTAGTTAAGTTCAAGTGGGTTATCTCTAAAGTCAAGTGGTTTTAGAAAATGAGGTATTGGGGCCTCATTTCTATAAATCGAGCCCGTAAATATTTTTATTAAATATTTATAGAGTGATTATATAGGTATATTAAAATTTGGTTAGGTAATTTTGATTTTTAGTTAGTTAATTAAAGAAAAAGGATTAAATTATAAAAGATGAAAAATTGCTAATTATTGATTTATTTTAACATAATAGTATAAATAATTAAAGTGGGGGATTAATGTTGAAATTAGACCCTAACATTTGAATATAGACGGTTTGGGTTTGCAAATTTTTATTTTACATGGTTTAGATAAGGGCAAAGCGGTAAATATTTAATTAAATTATAAACAAATAAAATAAACAAAGGCTATCATCTCTTTCTTTTGTTTTGGCCGAAAATGGGAAGAAAGAAATAGCCATGGGAGTAGCCTAAGTGCTTGATCATTTGGTGTATTGCATGTAAGCCCATTTCTTATCCGGTTCTCATGAATTTTATGTTTTTATGATCGTTATATTGATATCTAACTAATTTATAGACTAATTTGTAAAACTATTAAAAGTTTAAAAATTTATCATTGATGATTTTGAGTTTTTTTTTTATATTATGTGATTTTATTGAAAGCTTGATTGTTAGATGAGATTAAATTTGTAAAGTGATTTTAGTATTTTATTGTGTTTAGTGATTAAATTGAAAATAAACTAAAATAGACATGGTTTTTCTCAATAAATTCAAAATTTTAGGGCAGTTTTAGAATGGTTAAAAATTAGATTCAATGGGCTTAAAGTTTAATTGTCGAAACCACCTTTTTTGAAAAAGAAATGTCGACATTTTATTTTAAAAATGAAAACGGGAAATGGGAGTCGCCACCAATCCTTTTTATTTAGGTGTCATCGGATCACCTAGTAATTCAATCATTTTAACAAAAAGTTAAATTTATAAAAACGATGATTTTCGGTCTACAAAATCCAGAAAACGGGTTCGGGAGTCAGTTACGCACGAGGAAGGGTTAACACTCTCGATACCCCTAAAATTGGTACTTAATTGATTAATTAATGTCTTAGTGTCGAAAATTGAGAACTTTGAAGAGATTTAAAATATGATCCTTTGTTAAAAAGTTATTTAACTGAAATTTTTCTGAGGAAAAGGGCGTATTTACGTTAATCGAGGAAAAGAATTATGTCCTGTAAGTTAGGACACAATGTCTTAAACCCTCAAAATGAGAATAAACCCCGAAAATTTTGTTTACTTTGAAAGAAATTTGACTATCTCAGTTTTAGAAAGAAATCATATTCCATAAGTTAGAATACAATCTTTTCTTAATTCCCGAGAACATTAAAAATTTTAAAAACATTTACTTGGTTTGGGTTTATCGAGAAAATCAAAGCCCCGTAAGTTAGGGTACAACCTCTCGAATCTTAAAACACGAATTATTAAAAAACAACATTTTTTTTAAATGTATCGGGTAAAAATGTAATACGAATTGGTAGTAAAATGTAAAAATAAGTTGTAATGTCAATATGCGTGACAGAACAACAATAGATGCATTAATATGAATGACAATAATAAAAACAAAAATAGAGTAAAATAAACAAAACCAATAAGCTAGTAAAAAGAAAAATAATAAATAAAACTAAAAGAGTAAATACATAAGCCAATAAAATTTTAAAATAAAAAAAGAAATAATATAGTAAAAAAATAATAGTAATAATAATAACGATAATGATAATAATAATAATAATATAAATAAATAATAATAATAATAGAAATAAATAATAATAATAATAATAATAATAATAATAATAATAGTAAAGACAATAATAACAATAGTAATAATAATAATAGAAAATAATAATAAAATAAGGAATAATAATAATAATAACAACAACAATAACATAAATAATAATAAAAAATAATAATAGTCATAATAATAATGATGATAGTAATAATAATAGTAATAATAGAAAATAATAGTAATAGTAAAAATAATAATAATAGTAATAACAAATTAATTAATTTTAATAATAAAATAGCAAAATAACTAAAAAAAGAGGACTAAATTGAATTTAAAGCAGAAATTCGGGGCGAATTTGAAATAAATAGAAAAAAAGGACTAATTTGATGCGCGAATAACAAGGAGGGACCAGAAAGGAAATTATTCCTCCCATCCAAAACACAAAGTTGCAGGAGGGACTAAATTGGAAACGAAATAGATTAATGGGCGAAAATTAAAAATAAAAAAATTTAATTGTAAAATAATAAAAAAGCGGAAGGGCTAAAAGCACAATTAGCCCTTCCGACTAAAAACACGCGGATCCTAGGCTAGAGTGGGTCGGGTCGGACGGGTCAAGGGCAAAACGACGCCGTTTTGGTGCTTGGGAAAATAGGCCAAAACGACGTCGTTTTGGAACCCCTATATAAGTCAATTTTTTTTTCAAAAATCATTTCACTTTTCTTTAAAAAAAAAACTTCACAGAAACTCTCTCTCACTCTCCCTCTCCTCTAAATCTGACCATGGCTCCGGCGAACCGCCGCCATGCAGGCCATCGGCGACGGCGCCGCCGTCTACAGTGGCTGAAAAATCAAAATTTCCCATTTTTTCTTCCATTCGGCCTCCCAAACTCGGATTAGACGATTTCAAGTTGAAAAGGTAAAAAAAAAAATTCAACCTTTCTGTTTTTTGAGTTTCTAAAGAAGAGAAAGAAAAAATATATAAAATAAAATATACAAACTACCTTCTCTAGTTGATTTTTTTTTTGTATTCTTTGTTTTCTCTTAAAAATAAATGAAATAAAATGCAAATAGAATCACAATGAGAAAAAAAACCTTTAAATTTCTCTGTTTTTGGTCTTTATTTCGTGTATTCGTGAAAAAAAATAAAAATAATATTGTGGCTTTTTATAGCCGAATACAATATCTGTTTCTGTTGCTATTTTCTCGCTCCTATTGCAGGTACCGTGAAGGCTTGGAAGTGTGGAGTGAGCGTGGTGGAGTAGGGGGCGCGGAGGTGACGCGACGCGACACGAGCAGCGGCTGAAGAGGGTTAGAGAGGCTAGAGTTTCTGTTGCTAGTTAAGGTTATGGGCTGCTGGGCCACTAGGGTTTTTATTATTTGGGCATGTTTGGGTTTGTAAATTGGTTTTGTGAATTGGGCTTGTAACATTATTTGGACTACTAATTAGTTTTTATTATTTTTTGTTTCATTGGGTTTAGTGGGCTGGGCAAATTGGGCCTACTACAGCTGCCCTTTTTTGCTCGTTGTCGTGTAACAAGAATGGAGCAAAGTCTTTTAAGAAGGACCAACTTTGCCCGGCTTCGCCGAGTCTCGAGATCTTTGGTGCTCCTCTTCTTCCAGGTAGCCTCGTTCCAAACCACTGCAACTTCAGGGGAATAGGAATTGGTGCTTCAATTTCCTCCACTACATCTTCATGGAGATAAGTTATGTAGCTTTGGTCTATTGCACTGCAACTTCAAGGAAATAAGATCTGCTATCTGCTCCTCTGCAACTTTAGGGAGATAAGACTCGCAATCTTCAGTCTGCTCTGTTGCGACTTTAGGGAGATAAGGCTGGTGGCTTCAATCTGCTCCATTGCAACTTCAGGAAAATAAGATTCGCCATAATTTGTAGCTTTAATCTGTTCCACTACAACATTAGGGAAATAAGATTCGACATCTTCAGTCTACTCCCTGTAACTTCAAGGAGATAAGATTTGTAACTTCAACCTGCTCCACTGCAACTTCAGGGAGATAGGTTTGTGATTTGTAGTTTTAATCTGCTCCACTGCAACTTCAGGGAGATAAGGTTTGTGATTTGTAGCTTTAATATGCTCCACTGCAACTTCAGGGTAATAAGATTTGCTATCTTCAGTTTGCTCCACTGCAACTTCAAGGAGATAAGACTTATAACTTCAACTTACTCCACTACAGCTTTAGTGAGATAAGGTTTGTGGATTCACCGATCTTGCTACACCGTCCTCTGGGGAACATGACTTGTAGAATCGATTTCATGGGCTTATGCTTATGCCCAAATGATTAGGATGTCATGATCAGAATGAATCAAATGCTCCTAACTAGATGTGTATGAATGATATTTGCATGAATACAGGATGTCATGAGAATGATCCTTTCTTAATGTTTGGGTTGTCATTGCTCATTGTTCATCAAGGTTCTATCACTAACGCAATATCATGTCTTCTTATTCAGCTGATATCTTTGACAGAAAACCCGAAGGAATAGTCACAATTTAGACTCTTCTTTCTCAAATATTTCCAACCCTTAGGTTTGGTGAATTCTAAATAATAGTCCTATTTCAGGTTCCTATACTATTTAGAAACTTCTTAAAGTAATATGAAAAACTTCTTTTATGTGAATATTATCAACCCAGTTATCGTTGTTTCAATGAAAAATGCTTGAAAAAGATTATCACAATGGACAAGATGAAATTTTATTGAGAGCAAAACTCAAAGTGGAAAAATTAACCAAGATAGCAAATTTTGCTAAAGTACAAAATTAATAAGATGAAAATAGGTGCCCCAGATATTGCAGCATGAGCTTCTCTGCACAAAACTTCTCGAGGACCCTTTGAGCTTGATATGTGTCTAGAAGACCTACAGTACTTTGTTGATGCCCCAAGATGTACCATCCTTCCTTCTTGTTAATTCGGAGAAGACAAGACTACCGCATGCCCCACCTTCGATCAAAATTTGAGCTGTCCTTTTTCGGGTTTTCAACTCAAAACCCCTTTGGTCTCAAAGCGCCCTTTGTAGGTTTTCGCCTTGACCTCTCTATTTTTTTTAGAAGGTCCCAAAACGCCCTTTGCGGGTTTTCGTCTTGGCCTTTCCCCTTTTTTAGGTGAAGTAACTCTTGACTGAATCTGAATTTACGGGATTGAGTAAGTTTTTACTGATCGTGATTGTCCGTGACAAGTTTTATAAAATTATAATTAATCGTTCTTAAAACTAACTATTATCACGACGTAGGCAAGTGTACCTATCGAACAGTAGTATAGCTTTAGCAAGACCGGATTGTCGAATCCAAAGGACTAAAAGTACTAGTAATGACTGTCTTTTTATTATCTAGCCTAAGAAATAAAGGAGTTTGTTTTAACTAACTAATTAGTTAAACTAAGAAGTTGCAGAAAATAGAATTGGGAAATTACTTTTGGGAAAAAAACGATTGATTTAGGACAATACCTAAGGAAAAATCCACCTAGACTTTTACTTGTTATTCTGACTCTGAACCGGACAATTTATTCATTTAACTTGTTCCGTAGAAATCCCTAAGTTATGTTATTATCCCTATTCAAGACTAATAACGTCTAATCCTTAGGTTGAATAACCGAGACTTTTCTCTAATTAACACCCTAGGGTTGCATTAACTCGATCTATGGACTCTCTTATTAGGTTTCACCCTAATCCTGCAAAATCTTGTCACCCTATCTCTAGGCGCGCAATTAACTCTGCTTAATTATGACAAAGTCACTCTTAGCCAGTGACTATTCATCCTCCAACTAAGAGCATTAACTTGAAGTGATATCCTGAAATACCAAAACAAGAATTAAGAACACATAATTAAGAACAAGTCAAATATTTATCATACGATTCAGAAAATAATAACAAGATTTGTCTTAGGTTTCATCCCCCATAGGTATTTAGGGGTTTTAGTTCATAACTAAATAAGAAAACATCTCAGAATAATAAAGAATACAAAACATAAAGAAAACCCAAAACTCCTGAAAGGGAAATTGAGGAGAAATCTTCAGTCTTGATGGTGAATCCGGCTTCTGAGATGGATCAATCGGCTTCCTTGAAGTAATTCCTTATTCCCTATTCTCTGTCCCCCTTTTTGTCTTCCTTTAGGGTGTTTAAATAGGCTTTTGAATGCCTAAAATCCTTAAAACTTGCCCTTTTCCAAATGGAACTTAGCTAGGGTTCGGCACGGACACGCTCGTGTGGCACAACCGTGTGCGATTACTTCAGGCCGTGGTCGAGGCTGAGATATCAACACACCCGTGCTGAGGTTGATTTGGGCCGTGGTCGAGCCTGTTAGATTGGCACCGGCGTGTGTGATGCCCGTGTGAGGAAGTCCAGGCCGTGTTGTTTTCCCTTGTCGGTCCATTTTCTCCGTTTTTAGCCCATTTCTCGTTCTTTTCGTCCTCCTATGCTCACCTAAGTATAAAACATGAAATTAAAGGATTAGGAGCATCAAATTCACCAAATCTAAGGAGAAATCATTCATAAACGTGTTAAGCGAGGGATAAAAATATGTATAAATTACGGTTTATCAAATGCCCCCACACTTAAGCGTTTGCTTGTCCTCAAGCAAAATCCTCTCTTCATAATTAAGAATTCATTTTTCTTAACTTATAATTCCTATCAATAATATTCTCAAACTAAATCTATAAGTAATCATATATTGAGAATTCAACTAAAAGAACATTAAAGCTTCAAACATTCCATGTTGAGTATTTAATCATGAAAAACTTAGGTATCTCCCCTCATCTAAGTAGTTACCGTCGATTCGAAATCTCGCAGAGTTTAACATCCTCACTAAAGATTCACTCAAATCACTCGAAGTGTTTAAGGATAATGAAATTAGCACTCATCAGTCAATATGAAAAGTTATTACCATAGGCTTGCATGAAAATCAAATCTCCACCACTATAAATCGAGATGATACATCAATCAAAAGGTCTTTAGAGGGTTGTAATGAGGCTTGGTTAGGGGGTGTGGTCACAAGCTGAAAGAAAAGGTTAGAATCGAGATTGATTTGAAAGATTACTTAACTAGAAAAATAATTAATCATCATTTTTGTAAAACAAAGCTTCTTCTGTGACTATGGAATTTGAATACTGAAGCTCAAAAAGATCACTACTAATATGTATTTTTTTTTTAAGAACAAGTCAAATAACAAAGATTACTATTAAGAACAAGACATAGCTAAGCAATTTATTCAAATCAACTCTCGAAAAAAATAGGGATCAAATTAACTGAGGGGATTTCAACAATAATGGGTTAAGGGTTAATATTAAGGGTAATACAAGGAATGGCTTGTTAGGCTTAAAATGTTTTAATAAGGGTTAATCGTGGAGGTAGGCTTTTCATGGCATGAGTGGGTTAATCCTAAGTGCCTCTATCATCTTGACATATCAAATCAGATGGTGTGGTCTTGAAATGCATAATCAGGCAAGTTCTAGAATAACAATTCGATATTGGCACTCTCAAAGCAATAATAAAAGTGAGCATGAAAGAATTAATAGATGCTCTTGAAGGCTCAAAATCTCACAAAGAATTATGGCTTTTTAATGTTTAAACCTATGGAATTCAATTCAAGATAATACCTAAACTTGGGGAAACAACCTAAAATTTTAAATTCTTAAAAATCAACTTATCATGCTTAATTTTCTAGTGTCTTAAAGTTTAAATAATCAATGCATGAATGCCTATGTTTTAATTCAAGATATATTAAAAAAAAATCATAAGTCAATCAAAATTCATCCTAAACATGATATGAGAAATTTACAAGAGAACACGACAATATTCAGGTATTTTTCAGATAATGAAATGATTACCCCCCTCCACACTTAAGATGTACATTGCCCTTAATGTACAAAGATAGATATATAGAAAAATATAAAATCATAAGGTAGGGAGAGAAGTGAAACTTCCTGAGTGTTGAATGAATGAATTCCCTAGTTTGGAGTTATAGAGGTGGAGGAAGATACTCCGGTGGTGGTAGAGGTTGGGTACCACAAGTGCTGTGCCAAAAGAATATTATATCTCGTCATTGAGCAGGACATGGCAGTCGTGGAGAACCTTTTCCAATAGAGTTTGAAGTTCCTAAGTGATTGTGAGCTTTGGAGCTTTTTATAACTGTGATAAAAGCAGGAACTGTTTAGGGATATTAGGAAGAATAATTACTCATAACGACATAGCCGAGATTAAAAGTAATAAAAAAACCTAATATATAAGATAATAATAAAAAGGAAATAATATTTAAATGTTAAAAGTGAAATTAATAAAAACTTAAAATAAAAATAAAATAAAAGTAGAAATAAAAAATATAAAAATAAAGATAAAATTAAATTAAACATCATCATCGCTGGATGGTTCGCGAGGTGGTGGTAGCGATGAGATGTGGAAGTGCTGACAGGTTTGCTGGAGAGTAGCATCAGTGTTGTCAAATCTTTGAAAATACTGCTGCTCGAATCGGTGGAGGCGCTCAGATATGTCAACATATGAAGCCGCCGCATGAACCGGACGATGGGAGCGTGGTGGCTGAAAAGGTGGGTCCTCGTGCTGGTAGGGACATCATCAGCAATGTCCTCAGGAGACTCCTCCTCGGTAGATTGGGCGAGACGATATTGGGGAGGGTAGGTTCCTCGGTGCCTCTCGATCATCCTCATGGTAAGCATGCTCGAGATGCCTTGTGGAAACATCTGGCCAATGAGGGTCAGAGATGATTCTTGGGCCGCGATGTCGAGGAGTTCGAAGTGTCGGGCCAGTCGAGTCACGTAGGGGCGAATGGCAAAGGCAATAAAGTATGCGAGGTCGATGACGTGCCCGTGCGACATGCACCATAAGTAGTAGACATCACGGGTAGTGACGACGCTGGTGCTCTCTCTCCGCCCTGTCAAAGTGTGAGATAAAATAGAATGTAGATACCTTAAGGACAGAAGGAGAGATGATGCCTTGGAGCGACTGGGGTCGTAGCCAGCCGAACGTGGTACGAGTGCGTTCCAGCACTTGGAGGGAGAATAATGGATGTGGCGGTTAAGGGTATCGATATCGTTCTCCTCTTGGAACTCCTCTGCGTAAAGGCCCAGTGCTGCACCAAACTCTGGGACGCTCAATTGACGTACGAGACCACCAAGTCTAAATTGGACCTTGCCTGGATCATCATGGTTGGTCATGACGGTCTGAAGATGAAAAGTTGAGCATAATTCTATCGTGAGCTCTAAGTATGTCAGCTCGATGATCTCAAAGAATAGTTCCTAAGGATCGGTGGTAAGGACGGCTTGAATTGCATCAGCCAACTGAACTTGTCTGACAGTAGCCCAGTCAATGCAACGGCTCGCAGTTAAAGTTCTGGCCCGTAGTATTTGAAAAAATTCTTCTTGGGGCCCATTGGGGAACTGTAGGAAAGGGTGGTGAATTTTCGCGGTAGGGCTCGAGGAAGATAATGCTCCCTTCTTTTTCTTCGAGGCGGGGACAGCGATTTTCTTCCCTCGCGAAGATGACATGGTGAACCTGCAATCAAAACCATTACTTTGTTTTGATGAGTGGACAAGGAAAAATGTATCTAAGTTCAAAAAGAGACAATTCATAAATTAGGACTAATACTTTCGGCCACAACTATCATCACTTAACAATTCCAATCAAACTAATCCATTTTACAGCGTACTTTTGTGGCATTGCACGATAGTAGCATGAATAATAAATAAAAAAAATAAAAAAATTATGGCAAATAACAAGAGACATTTGAAAACTATGAGTATTGAGTTAGAATATGTAAAAAAGGCATGAGCATTCCATCTATTCTAACCATGAATATTTTACTTTAAACTAATCAAATGGAATAGAGGAATCATGCAATGAGTAAGAACTTTAACATGAACAAGATGATAATTATTCTAGGCGATATGACGATGAGTTATGGTGTTTTATCTAAAATTAACTGCAGACCTCTACTATCGTGCTATTGTTCAAATTCAATGCATTATCCGATATGATCCTTTCCAGTATTCCATACTGACATATTGATCGTCGATTTTCCTGTGATAAGTTTTATAAATTTATAATGAATCGTTCTTGAAACTAACTATTATCACAACGTAGGCAAGTGTACCTATCGAATAGTAGTATAGTTTTAGCAAGACCGGATTGTCGAACCCAAAGGACTATGAGTACTAGTAATGACTATCTTTTTATTATCTAGCCGAAGAAAAGAGATTTGTTTTAACTAAATAATTAATTAAACTAAGAACTTGCAGAAAATAGAAGTTGGGAAATTACTTTTGGGGAAAGCGATTGATTGAGACAATACCTAAGGAAAAATCCACGTAGACTTTTACTTGTTATTCTGGCTCCGAACCGGACGATTTATTCATTTAACTTGTTCCATAGAAATCCCTAATGTATATTATTATCCCTCTCGAGACTAACAATGTCTAATCCCTAGGTTGAATAACCGAGAGTTATCTCTAATTAACACCCTAAGGTTGCATTAATTCGATCTATGGATTCCCTTATTGGGTTTCACCCTAATCTGGCAAAATCTTGTCACCCTATCTCTAGGCGCACAATCAACTCCGCTTAATTATGACAAAGTTACTCTTAGCTAGGGTCTATTCCTCCTCCAACTAAGAGTAGTAACTTGAAGTGATATCCTAAAATACCAAAACAAGGATTTAGAACACATAATTAAGAACAAGTCAAATATTTATCATACGATTTAGAAATAATAACAAGGTTTCGTCATAGGTTTCATCCCCCTTAGGTATTTAGGGGTTTAGTTCATAACTAAACAAGAAAACATCTCAGAATAATAATAAATACAAAACATAAAGAAAACCCAAAACTCCTGAAGGGGAAATTGAGGAGAGATTTTCAGTCTTGATAGTGGCTCCAGCTTCTGAGATGGATCAATCGGCTTCCTTGGAATAATTCCTTACTCCCTATTCTCTATCTCCCCTTTCTTCCTCTTCTAGGGTGTATTTATAGGCTTTGGAAAGCCTAAGAACCTTCAAAAGTGGCATTTTCTGAATTGAACTTAACTTGGGCTCGGCAGGGACACGCCCGTGTGACACGCTCGTGTGCGATAACTTCAGGCCGTGTTTGAAGTACACGGTCGTGTGCTATACCCATGTAAATCGTGCTTCAATTCTGCCAAATTGACACGGCCATGTGATCTACCCGTGTGAAGAGGTCCAGGCCGTGTTGATTTCGTGCTTTGGCTCATTTTCTTCGTTTTCTACCGTTTCTCATTTCTTTCGTTCTCCTATGCCTACTTGAGAATAATACATGAAATTAAAGCATTAGGAGCATCGAATTCACCAAATCTAAGGAGAAATGATTCATAAAATGCGTTAAGCATGGTTTATAAATATGTATAAATTACGGTTTATCACATATGATCTCTTTTTTTAAGAACTTGCTAATTGCCGACTTTGTGACATTGGCATATGAAGTGGCTTCTACCCACTTGGTGAAGTAATCGATGACTGCAAAAATGAATTGATGTCTATTAGAAGTTTTTGGCGATATTGGCCCAATCACATCCATGCCCCACATAGAGAAAGACCATAAAGAAATCATAATATGAAGAGGTGAGAGAGGCACATGAATTTTGTCTCCATAAATTTGACACTTATGACATCTCTTGGCGTAATTAATACAATCCCCTTTCATAGTGGACCAATAATACCCGAATCTCATAATCTGCCTGGCCATGGTAAAGTCATTAGCGTGTGTTCCACAGACACCCTCATAGACTTCTTCCAAGATTTTCTTAGCCCCAACAGTGTCCACACGTCTTAACGACACTTGATCTTTCCTTCTTTTGTATATGATCTCTCCATCTAAGACATAGTCACTATCTAGTCTTCTCAACATCCTTTTGTCATTCTCAGTTGCTTGGTCAGGGTATTCACGACTCTTCATATATTACAATATATCGTGGTACCACAGGTGATCATCCTTTTCTTCTTCCTCGATGTTGTAACAATGAGCCATAGCTTCACAAATACTCATCCGGATAGGTTTTATATCCTCTTGTTTGTTTACTTTAATCATGGAAGCTAAAGTAGCTAGGGCATAAGCCATCTGGTTTTCGTTTCGAGGAAGGTAGCAGAAGATGATGTCATCAAACTCTTTAATCAATTCAAGAACCAGCTTTCAATAATCGATCAACTTGGTATCTTTTGTCTCTCATTCTCCCTTGAGTTGTTAAATCACTAGCGTAAAATCCCCATACACCTCTAGCAGTTTGATCTTACGTTCTATAGCTGCACGGACACCCATGATGCATGTTTCGTATTCTGCTATATTGTTCGCGCAATCAGAATCCAATTTACTAGTAAAGGGATAATGATCTCCGTTTAGGGATACTAGGACTGCCCCCATTCCGTTACCCATAGCATTTGAGGCTCTGTCAAAATTTAGCTTCCAAGGATGGTCTTTTTGAGAAACTTCTTTCGTAGTTGCAATATACATCAAATCTTCGATCGAGAAATCAAAGTTTAAGGGCTCATAGTCTTCCAGAGCTCTACTAGCCAGAAAATCTACTATTGTACTCCCTTTGAAGGCTTTCTGGTTCACATAGATTATATCAATTCGGAAAGTAGAATTTGCCATCGGGCCATCCTTTCGTTCAAAGCTGTCGACTCCATCATGTATTTTAGAGGGTCCAATTTTGTAATGAGCCAAGTGGTGTGATATTACATATACTGTCTTAGTCTCTGGGTTGTCCAGATCAAGGCACAACACAACTTCTCGATTGGTGAGTACCTTGTCTCATATTCAGTGAACTTTTTACTGAGGTAGTATATTGCTCTTTCCTTCCTTCCTGACTCATCATGTTGGTTGAGCACGCACCCTATGGAATTCTCAAATACAACTAAGTACAGAATTAATGGTTTATCTGGGTTGGGTGGTATCAATATCGGGGCATTGGATAGGTAATGTTTGACATTGTCGAAAGTCTTTTGGCATTCCTCATCCCATACACCTGGATTGTGTTTCTTAAAGAGACAGAATATGGGGTCGCATTTCTCAGTTAGTTGTGAAATGAACTGGGAGATATAATTTAATCTCTCTAGGAAAACCTTAGACTTCTTTTTGAGTACGTGGCGAAGGTAGCTCCTGTATGGCCTTGACTTTTTCTGGGTCGATCTCGATCTCCTTTTCACTGAATACAAATCCTACTAACTTTTCAGACTTAGCCCCGAAGGTACATTTTGCTAGATTGAGCTTTAGCTGGAACTTTCTCAACCTTAGGAGCAATTTCCTCAGGACTTGTACATGCTCATCTGTCGGGAACCTTCCGATCATATCATTGACATAAACTTTGATTTCTTTGTGCATCATATCATGGAACATGGTTACCATAGCTCTTTGATACGCTACTCCCTCATTTTTTTAGTCCAAATGCCATCACCTTATAGCAAAATGTTTCCCATACGGTTACAAATATAGTCTTCTTCATGTCTTCAGGATGCGTCTTAATCTGGTTGTATCCCGAGAAACCATCCATGAAGGAGAATAGTGAGTAACCCGTCGTGTTATCTACTAAGGTGTCAATATAAGGCAATAGGAAATTTTCCTTCAGGCTGACTTTGTTCAAATCCCTGTAGTCTACACACATTAGTACTTTTCCATCTTTTTTAGGTATAGAGACGATTTGGCTATCCATTCTGAGTATCTAACCACTTTTAAGAACCCAGCATCGAACTGTTTCTTGACCTCTTTTTTTATTTTTAGCAAAACATCAGGCCTCATCCTTCGGAGCTTTTGTTGAATAAGCTTGCACTCTTCCTTTACGGGGACTTGATGTACCACGATGTCAGTATTTAACCCAGGCATGTCTTGATATGACCATGCGAAGACATCCTTGAATTCTTGGAGTAACTCAATGAGATCTTGCTTTGTCTCTACAGTGATGAAAGTTCCAATCTTCACCTCTTTTCCTTCCCTTAAGCTTACAATTTCGACTGACTCTTTGTGAGGTAGGATTTGTTTTTCATCTTGTTCTACCATCCACAACAAGTCAGGAGATAGGTCACAGTTTTGATCATCTTTAAAATCTTGAGAATCCTCTATATACATATCCTGCTCAAAAGGAAACTCTGAGTCCTTAGCATCGTCGCTCATATCATTGATATCTGGAGACCTGTTATGGTGATGAAGGGTAATCCAAAAACAACAGAGTCTAAGAATAATTATTTGTATGATGAATGAAGAATAAAAGAATATTTGAAAGAAAGTCCACTAGGACGAAAGAATCTAAGAAAAATCATCTGTATAGCATGATTATGAATAAAATGGAAAGAATAAAAGAATATCTGCTCAGAATGATAACAAAAATGCATTTAATTAAAATAAAGATTCTGGACACAACTCTATTTCACAAAAGGATTTTTATTACTCCTAGGCTTAGAGCAATAAGTGTGTTTGAACATTACTCTGAATTATCCCTAAACGCTATAGGAATCTCTTCCGCAGTCCAGTTGTTCAGAATACTCCCAGGTGCATAAGGGCAAATGCCCGGCAAATTCCTTTCTCCAGTTCCCTCTTCAAATATGGCATTGATGTCCAGATTTCCCAACATTTCTTCTGTGGTTTCTTTTCTTAGCATCCCTCACTCAGGGTGAATAATTCCTTCGGATACAAACGTTCTGGATATGTGGGGGAAGATCATTGGTTCTCATTTAATCTCCTCCCCACTCAACCGTGCTCTCCTCCTCTCTTTCTTTTTTTCC
This sequence comes from Gossypium anomalum, assembly GCA_025698475.1. Taxonomy (NCBI): domain Eukaryota; kingdom Viridiplantae; phylum Streptophyta; class Magnoliopsida; order Malvales; family Malvaceae; genus Gossypium; species Gossypium anomalum. The sequence goes on from CM046961.1 coordinate 10,839,605, forward strand.
AACTCTCTCTTTCTTTGTCTAGCGTCTGGATTAAATCCTAAGCTGAAGCGATCTCGTTTATCCTTCATCATCGGTGCTTCAACCCTTCTTTGAAGGTATCTCCCAAGTCCTCTTTCTAGTAAAGCCCCTTTTTTAACAGTCAACTGTAGGCTCATTTTCGTAGTTTTAGATATCCTAGGCATGGGGATCCTATTCCCTTCGATAAGGAATGTTGCATTCACAAATTCCAAATATCGGAAGGAACATTCGATTGCTTCATCGTTTGCCTCTAAATATGGCGCATCACTGGTCATAGTTGTAATGATGTTTTCTTCTGCATTTATAGTCACTAGCCTGCCTTCTGTTACTAACTTCATCTTTTGGTGTAGTGATGAATGCAGTGCCCCTGCTGAATGTATCCAAGGCCTCCCCAATAAAAAGTTATAAGAAGGCTTGATGTTCATTACCAGGAAGTCCACCTCATACGTGTTTGGGCCAATCAAAAGGGATATTTCATCATCATCAAAGAAGATGAAATTATCGGCGCTTATGTTGTTAACCAGACGGTCTAGCTTGTTGATGGAGATATTGTTAGCGACATAAGTTTTGTTTAACACTTCCATCAATGCGCTACGATGTAGCTCTGAGCTTAAGAGTAAAACTAGCACTGGTATGCGAGCTGGTTGTTTATGCAGCTGCTCTACAACACTGTACTCACTGTGCTTTAAAAATTTCAAGAATTCCTTAGCCTCCTCTTCATTGACCAGCTCGTTAACAGGCGATTCAGGTCTGGCCATTTTTCCTTCCTTTTGTTCGACCGCTCAGGCTTTTCTTTTTACAAGTTCTGCTCTTGCATTTCCTGAATAGTAGTGCCTCTCGCTACGTGTATAGAAACCCACATCTTGGTCCTCCCTTGAAGCACCAGCCGGGTTCTCCTTTCCCGTGATCGTCACATTGCAGTCGTAATTCTAGGGAACCATCTTGTTGTCTTTATAGGGAAAGACTGCAGGTTTATGGATTATGATCTTTGGTAAGACTGCAGGTTTATGGATTATGATCTTTGGTGCCATTTGTATTCCAGCTTTATTGTTTCTTAGTCATGAAATGATGACCACCGGGTAATTGACTTTCGTACCTTTATTTTCGGTTCTCCCTCCGTCGCGCATATATTTCCCTCTTCGGGGCTTTTAACATTTTTATAAAATTTCATTTCTTTATTGTCTATCATATCTTGCGCTAGGGCCCTGAACTCGATGCACTTATGGATCTCATGCCCCTCTCCATTATGGAACTCACAATAGTTCCTCATTCCTTCATGTCTCTCCTCTAAATCTGGTATGATCAATCCCCTTTTTACCATCTCTTTCCAAACCCGTCTCAATGGGGTTTTGGCTTTTGCAACCTCACTTTTGACTTTCTTGCTCCCACCTTCATTTATCCCGTTTACCCCTTGGTCAGCATGATTGGGTAGCGGGTTTCCTGTTACATTCGGTCCTGATGGGTTATCAAACTTTACAATTCCCATTTTTATAAACCTTTTGACTAACTTTTTAAACGCAGTACAATTTTTGATTGAATGCCCAGTAATTCCAGCGTGGTATTCACATTGAATGTTTGCGTCATACAATTTAGGAAATAGGGGTTGCATCGGTTTTAGGTAGAAAGGGGACAACACGTGCGCATCAAATAGGTTCTGATACAACTCTCTATACGTCATGGATATAGGTATGAACTTTAGTCTTTCTGTATTTGCCCTTGTATTGGATTTTTGCCTTGAGGAGCCCTGACGGTTAGTGGTTACTATCTTCGGCTGGCTCACAGTAATTGAATTTGAATGGCCCTTGTTGTATATACTCATGTTATTTACCTCATTCTCCTTTTTTCTTGGGGCTGATCGTTTAGTGTTTTCCCCCACATCTATTTTTTCGTACCTGATTGCATTTTCTATCATCTCACCGGATATTGCTATGTCTGAGAAACTCTTAGTTGTGCTCCCCAGCATGTGATTAATGAATAGAGCCTTCAGGGTATTAATAAAGAGCATTGCCGTCTCCTTTTCTAACAGAGGTGGTTGGACTTGTGTGGCGACTTCCCTCCACCTTTGAGCATACTGCCTGAAGCTCTCATTTAGCTTTTTCTCCGTGTTCTGCAAGGTGATTCTGTCGGGTGCCATATCTGTTACGTGGCCATATTGTTTCATGAAGGCTTGTGCCAGGTCCTTCCATGAATTATTGGGCACGGCTCAGTAGATTATACCATTTGGCCGTTACCCTGGTCAAGCTATCTTGGAAACAGTGAATTAACAACTGATCATTATCAGTATAGCCCGTCATTCTTCGATAGAACATTGTAATATGAGCTTCAAGACAGCTAGTCCCGTTATATTTCTCGAACTCCGGGGTCTTAAACTTAGGTGGGAGCACCAGATCTGGAACCAAGCTCAAGCATTTGGCATCAACTCCATAATGGTAATCAGCACTTTCTAATGCCTTGAACTTCTCCTCCAGCCATCTGCATCGGTCTTCGAGTTATTTTGAGAGCTTCATTTTTGCCTTTTCTACCTCCTCTATGTCATCAAGATCAAAGACAACGGGATTCGTTGGGTTGTCTCCGGAGCCTGAGCCTATCGAGAAGTTTGTTAGTGCTGAAGCACTTGCCTGATGTTAGGGACTGATGTTAACGGACACCCTATGTGGATATGCGTTGGGTTGTGCTTGGGTGTTTGTTGGGGTAAAGCCCGGTGGATAAACAGGGTCCTCGTTGTCGTCTCCCAAATTGATCATAGGGCTTTTTCCTTTTCCTGACCCTCTAATTAGCAACTGGGTTAACTGGATCATCATATTCTTTTTGGGATTCTAAAATCTGATCTTTCGTATCCTGTTGACTCTTGGCCAGTTGCTCTTGCATCTGTATTTGCTGCCGATCTTGTATTTCTTTTTGCATTTGCTCTAACCTTTCCAATCTTTGGTCCATTGCTTTAGTTTTCTTTCGTGTACTGTAATAATACTTAATATGTGGGCTTTTGTTGGTTTCCAGATTCACTAAAATAATTTTTACTTAATTAGGGTCCTTTTGCGAAAGTTAATGCATGTAATGTGATGTAATGCAAATGCATGGAATGAATGCAAAAAATGTGTCGACTCTGATTCAATTCTGTTTAGAATAACTTTGCTAGAAAACAAAATTCTTCACATAAAACAGATTACATATATGGTTTCGCCTTAATGTTCAAAGTTTTAACCTTCCTAAGGAGTCAGGCTAGCTCTCAACCCTGGCCCGATTCTAATTCATATTTCACACTTAGCACGTCAGCCTAAACTGCTAGGGTTTGTAAATGATCGGCCACCTCTCTAATCTGGGCCACAGCCTCACCCATAATGTAGTCTCTGTCCTTAATTTGACTCTTGAGATCGATGGAGTAGCTCATTACACCGCTCATTACTTACTTCAAGGAGCTCACTATTTTGTAACGCAATCTCGAGTTCTTCGACCTTCCTTTTTAGCTCTTTAATATTATCCAATCTCGCTTTCAGCTCTATTGCAGAGTTATGGCTATGATGTTGATGAAGCAACTTTTCTAGTTCTGCTATTCTGGCTTTTAACCCGATCTTCTCATTTTAGGCTTCCGACAGACTATTTTCTAAGGCTTCTTTTCGACCCTGAGCATATTGATATTTTCTCTCCCATCGATTGGCTTTGGCCTTCTCTTCTTGGATCTCGTGTCACCATTGTTCAGATGTTTTTCCCAACCTGGTGGTTCTCATTGATAGGCACAATTTCTTATAATCCGTTTTTAGACTATTGATAAACCGTAATTTATAAATATTTATAACCCATGCTTAACGTATTTTATGAATGATTTCTCCTTAAATTTGGTGAATTCGATACTCATAATGCCTTAATTTCATGTTTTATTCTCAGGTAGGCATAGGAGAATGAAAGGAACGAGAAACGGGCTGAAAACGGAGAAAATGGGCCAAAGCACGAAATCAACACAGCCTAGACCTCTTCACACGGGTAGATCACACGGCCGTGTCAATTTGGCAGAATTGAAGCACGATTCACACGGGTATAATACACGGCCGTGTACCTCAAACACGGCCTGAAGTTATCGCACATGGGCGTGTCACACGGGCGTGTCCCTGCTGAGCCCAAGTTATGTCCAATTCGGAAAAGGCCACTTTTGACGGTTCTTAGGCATTCCAAAGCCTATAAATACACACTAGAAGAGGAAGAAAGGGGGAATGGAGAATAGGGAGTAAGGAATTACTCCAAGAAATCCATCTCAGAAGCTGGATCTACTATCAAGACTGAAGATCTCTCATTAATTTCTCCTCCAGGAGTTTTCGGTTTTCTTTATGTTTTGCTATTATTATTATTCTGAGATGTTTTCTTGTTTAGTTATGAACTAAACCCTTAAATACCTAAGGGCGATGAAACCTATGACAAAACCTTGTTATTATTTCTGAATCGTATGATAAATATTTGACTTGTTCTTAATTTTGTGTTCTAAATTCTTGTTTTGGTATTTCAGGATATCACTTCAAGTTACTAATTTTAGTTGGAGGAGGAATAAACCCTAGCTAAGAGTAACTTTGTCATAATTAAGCAGAGTTGATTACGCGCCTAGAGATAGGGTGACAAGATTTTGTCAGATTAGGGTGAAACCTAATAAGGGAATCCATAGATCGAGTTAATGCAACCTTAAGGTGTTAATTAGAGATAACTCTCGGTTATTCAACCTAGGGATTAGACGTTGTTAGTCTCGAGAGGGATAATAATATACAGTAGGGATTTCTACGGAACAAGTTAAATGAATAAATCGTCCGGTTTGGAGCCAGAATAACAAGTAAAAGTCTAGGTGGATTTTTCCTTAGGTATTGTCTCAATCAATCGCTTTCCCCAAAAGTAATTTCCTAACTTTCATTTTCTGCAAGTTCTTAGTTTAATTAATTAGTTAGTTAAAACAAATCTCTTTTCTTCGGATAGATAATAAGAAGACAGTCATTACTAGTACTCATAGTCCTTTGGGTTCGACAATCCGGTCTTGCTAAATCTATACTACTGTTCGATAGGTACACTTGCCTACGTCGTGATAATAGTTAGTTTTAAGAACGATTCATTATAAATTTATAAAACTTATCACAGGAAAATCGACGATCAAGTTTTTGGCTCCGTTGCCGGGGACTAAGATATTAGGAACGCTCAATTTTTATTACTTTAGCCATTTATTTTCTTGCAATTTAACTTCAATTTTTATTTTACTAATTTTCTTTCTTTTTTCTCCTGGCAGGTTCTTATAGTTTATGACTAGAAGAAACTCGTCAGGACCATTGCTTTTTGACGAGGAAATTGATCGTACAGCTCGTAGAAACCGACGAGAAATTAGGCGCAGCTTAAGATACACAAAGAAAGAGCAAGAGGATGATATCTCAACTACGACTGAGGAGATGGCTGAAAATCAATACAATCCGCTACCTCCAGCCATACCCGCTGAATTAGCAAATCAGAATCCTGCTCCTCATACTATGTATGATTATGCTAGACCTAATTTTACAGGAACTGAGTCAAGTATTGTTAGGCCTGCTATTGCTGCAAATAATTTTGAACTAAAACCTAACACGATTCAGATGATACAGTAATTTGTTCAGTTTGATGGTTTGTAGGATGATAACCCCAACACTCACTTGGCAAATTTCCTAGAACTGTGTGACACTTTCAAAATTAATAGTGTTTCTGATAATGCCATTTGCCTTCGGTTATTCCCTTTTTCACAGAGGAATAAAGCTAAACAATGGTTGAACTTACAACCACGAGGGTCCATTACCACTTGGGAACAAATGACCGAGAAATTTTTATTAAAATATTTTCCATCGGCAAAAATAGCTAAGTTGCGTAATGATATATCTTCTTTTGTACAGATGGACTTAGAAACACTTTACGATGCATGGGAGAGATACAAGGACCTTTTGCGAAGGCGCCCACAACATGGATTACCTCTATGGCTGCAAGTTCAAACATTCTACAACGGTGTGAACCCTTCGACAAGACAAATGATTGATGCAGCTGCTGGTGGGACAATCAATAACAAAACACCTGAAGAGGCTTCTGAATTTATTGAAGATATGTCATTGAATAAATATCAGTGGTAAGTCATGAGGACTAAGCCAACAAAAACAGTAGGAGTTTGTAACGTCGATTCAGTCACTATGTTGTCAAATCAGCTAGAACTTCTGAATAAGAAAATTAATGGTTTACTTAGTTCTACGCAGGTACATCCAGTGATGAGGTGTGATTCAAGGGGAGGAGGTGTGCTTACAGAATACCCACCATTCAATCCTTCAACCGAAGAGGAACAAGTCAACTATATGGGCAATAATAATTTTAGATCTCAAAATAACCCATATAGTAATACTTATAATGCAGGTTGGAAGAACCACCCCAATTTCTCTTAGGGCGGTCAAGGAAATCAAAGGCCACAGAATCCTCAGGGTTTTCAACAGCCACCTTATCAACAGGAAAAGAAGCCGAAACTTGAGGAGATGCTATCCAAATTCATCTCAGTATCAGAAACTCGTTTCCAGAATACCGAGACAGCACTAAAAAATCAACAAGCATCAATTCAAGGACTCGAAACTCAGATAGGTCAGCTATAGAAATTAATTTCTAAACGACCACAAGGTAGCTTACCAAGCAACACTGAACCGAACCCAAGGGAACAGCTCAACGCAATTATTACTCAAGATAAAGAAGGATTCGTTGAGCCTGAGCCAGAATTGATGTAAGAAACTGTGATAAGCAAAGGTAAAAGTGAGGTAAGTCATAACAAATCGGTGAATGAAGAATATAAACGTCGTGTGCCATACCCTAAAGCGACAAAGAAAGACCGCTCAGATGAACAATTTGTCCTTAAAACTTTTGAAAAAATTATATATCAACTTACCGTTTATTGAAGCTCTGTCATAGATGCCAAATGCAATGAAATTTTTAAGAGAGCTTCTAGCAAACAAGCGGAAGTTAGACGAAGCGTCACATGTAGAGCTAAACGCAGTTTGCTCAACTATTCTACAGAATAAGCTACCCAACAAATTGAAGGATCCAAGGAGTTTTACAATTCTTTTCTTAATTGGTAGTTTAGATGTGAATAATGCATTAGCTGATTTAGGAGCAAGTATCAATGTCATGCCTTACAAAATGTTTAAGCAACTAGGTTTTGGGAAACCCAAACAAACTAGGATGAGCATTCAACTGGCAGATATAACCATAAGATTTCCTAGGGGTATTATTGAAGATGTACTAGTGAAAGTGGATAAATTCATATTTCCCGTTGATTTTGTTGTTTTAGACATAGAGGAGGAGACCAACACCCCTTTGATTTTAGGGAGGCCCTTTTTAGCAACTGCTAAAACAATTATTTATGTTCGCACAGGTGAACTTACACTTCACGTGGGAGATGAAACGATCACCCTTAAAGCTCGTAATTCTAGCATCACATCGAACATGGAAGGTAATGATCCACACCATCCTACTAAAACTGATAATATGACATAATCCACTGTGCAGAAATTAAGTCTGAAAGAAGTACACAAGCCATGTTCCAACAACAATAGAGGACCCATTCATGAAGAACGAAGGCTACAGATAGAGGAGCTAGACGAATGGCGAGCCCATAAACTGATAACACCCGATAAACTGAAACTACGCCAAAACAAGCTCGATACCTCTCCAAATCAACTTAAGCTTGGAGATCAAGTCTTATTAGATGCCGCAGACCCTCACATTGTCACTCCCAACCCGGATGAAGAAACCCCTCTTACGGTACTTAGTATTTTCCCATTTTGTACAGTGGAGGTAAGTCATCCCAAGTTCTGCATTTTTAAGGTAAACAATTCCCGAATAAAGTTTTATTTTGATAAGAATGATAGCAGGAATGAGGAGTACGTACTCCTTAAACCACCTTGACCATTCAACAGAGAGGTAAGTTGAGCTTAGACTATAAATAAGCGCTTCTCGGGAGGCAACCCGAGCACTAATTACACTAACTTCTTTAAATTTTAGTGTTTAACACTTGCCATGACTAACAGAGCTCTTTAAAACAAGTTTACCACAGGGACACGGCCAAGCACACGGGCGTGTGTAAGACCGTGTGGAAACAGGGCAAGATTTTTCTAAAACACGGGCTACGATAAACTGCCACGGCAGTGGGACATGGCCGTGGGCGAACCTACCAAAACAACACGGGCGTGCAACACACCCGTGCCTTAGGATCGTGGTCGAAACGAGAAGCTAGCACCGGTGTATGACACGCCCGTGCCTAACACTCATGGGCGAACCTGCCAAAACAACACAGGCGTGCGCATAGGTACACGGGCGTGGGAGAAGCAAGCCACATCGCACACGGTAGTGCGTTACTATCATAAAGCCACACGGCTAAGACACACAGGTGTGTCTCAAGGCCGTGCGACGAACTTTCAACTCACGACAAACACGGGCTAGACACGACCCATACGGGCGTGTGAGGCGATCGTGCCACATACAAAATTAGACTATTTCCCTTATTTTTATTGTTATTCCTAGTTCTTTTTTAAAATTGATTCACGCGGCTTACCTTTATGATTATTACCAGTGATGAACGCCAAATTATACATATTGTTACCCCAAATACTTAGCATATTTATGGATGTTTATTATTAGATTTGTGGATTTTGGTGCTCTTAATCCGTTTATTTCATGTTTTGTACTCAGGAGAGCACCAAGAGTCAAAAGGAGCCAAAAACGAGCTTAAAAGAGACAAAAAAAGACCAAATTAGGAATATCACACGGCCTAAGCCTTGCCATACGGGCTGCTCACACGACCATGTCTGTCGAGGGTGTCGTCCAAAGATTTCACGATTCATACAGCCTGACAACCACGTAACACGGTCGTGGCACACGGGCTTGTCCCTTTTTCAAAAAGTGGTATTTTACACGGAAAAATGATACTTAGAGAAGAAGAAAGCCAATCCAAAGCCTATATAAACACCTTAAGTATGACCTACTAAGAGGACGGCTAGAACCTCTCTGGAACACTAAACCACACGCCAGGAATTACTTGAAGGAAGCTAGACGATCCATCCGAAAAGCCGAAGCTACTCCAAGACTGAAGATCTCTCTCAGAATCCTTTCAGGAGTTTTAGAGTTTTCTTCATGTTTTGTTATTTTCATACTTTTGAGATGTATTCTTATTTCATTATGAACTAAACCCCTTAGATACCTAAGGGGGATGAAACCTATGACGGATCTTGTTGTTATTATCTAAACTATATGATAAATACTCGATTTGTTCTTAATTATGTGTTTCTAATTCTTGAGTTAATATTTCGGGTATTGAATCATGATCTAATGTGCTTATGCAAAGGAGGAATAGACCCTGACTAAGAGTAGACTTGGCATAATTAAGCGGAGTTGATCGAACTCCTAGAGATAGGGTTACGAAATTTTGCTGGATTAGGGTGAAACCTAATAAGGGAGTCCATAGATCGATTTACTACTTCCTTAGGAGTTTTAATTAGAAAGAGATTTCAATTAATTCAACTGAGGGTTAGGCGTTATTAGTCTCGAAAGAGATAATAATGTAAGTTAAGGAGTCTCACGGATCAAGTTAAGTGAATAAATCGTCTGGTTCAGAGTCAGATAACAAGTGAAATCTAGGTGGATTCCTCTTTGGGTGTCGTCTTTATTGATTACTTCTCTTCAAGTCTTTTTCTAAATTTTCTCTTCACTTTAGTTTAATTGGTTAATTAGTTTAGTTAATTAGTTTAATAAATAAACCCTTTTATTCCTAGGTTAAATAATAAAAAGATAGTTATTACTGGTATTTTTGGTTCCTTTGGGTACGATATCCCGGTCTTGCCATTACTATACTATTGTTTGATAGGTGCGCTTGCCTTTTCGTCGTGATAATAGTTAGTCTAGGTTTGATCTTTATTATAAATATTTATTACTTGTTATGAATCACGCGATCAAGTTTTTGGCGCCGTTGTCGGGGAATTGAAATATTAGGAACACTTAATTTTTATTACTTTAGCCATTTATTTCCCTTATAATTTAACATTATTTTTATTTTATTTTACTAACTTTCTTCTTCTTTCCCCTGGCAGGTTCTTGTAGTGTATGACTAGAAGAAATCCGTCAGGACCATTACTTTTTGACGAGGAAATTGATCGTACAGCTCGTAGAAATCGACGAGAAATCAGGCGCAGCTTAAGACACAAAGAAGAAGAGCAAGAGGACGATATCTTAACTACTACTGAAGAGATCGCTGAAAATCAGGACAATCCGCTACCGCCAGCCATACCCGCTGAATTAGTAAATCAGAATCCTACTTCTCGTACTATGTATGATTATGCTAAACCTAATTTTACAGAAACTGAGTCAAGTATAGTTAGACCTGTTGTTGCTGCTAAAAATTTTGAGCTGAAACCTAACACAATTCAGATGATACAGCAATTTTTTCAGTTTGGTGGTTTGTAGGATGAGAACCCCAACACGCACTTGGAAAATTTCCTAGAGCTGTGTGACACTTTCAAAATTAATGGCGTTTCTGATGATGCCGTTCGCCTTTGGTTATTCCCTTTTTCACTAAGGAATAAAGCTAAACAGTGGTTAAACTCACTACCACGAGGATCCATTACCACTTGGGAGAAAATGACTGAAAAATTTCTATTAAAATATTTTCCACCGGCAAAAACAGCTAAGTTGCGTAATGATATTTCTTCTTTTGTGCAGATGGACTTAGAGACACTTTACGAAGCATGGAAGAGATTCAAAGACCTTTTGCGAAGGTTCCCACATCATGGATTACTGCTATGGCTGCAAGTTCCAACGTTCTACAATGGTGTGAATCCCTCGACAAGACAAATGATTGATTCAGCTACTGGTGGGACCATCAATAACAAGACACCTGAAGAGGCTTCTGAATTTATTGAGGAGATGTCACTGAATAACTATCAGTGGCAAGTCATGAGGACTAAGCCAACAAAAACAGTAGGCGTTTATAACGTCGATTCAATCACTATGTTGACAAATCAGGTAGAACTTCTAAATAAGAAAATTGATGGTTTACTTGGTTCTACGCAGGTACATCCAGCAATGATGTGTGATTCAAGTGGAGAAGGTGTGCATACAGAATACCCATCATTCAATCCTACAACCGAAGAGGAACAAGTCAAATATATGGGTAACAATAATTTTAGATCTCAGAATAACCCTTATAGTAACACTTACAATGCAGGCTGAAAGAACCACCCAAATTTCTCTTAGGGTGGTCAAGAAAATCAAATTCCATAGAATCCTCAGGGTTTCCAACAACCACCTTATCAACAGGAGAAGAAGCCGAACCTTGAAGAGATGCTATCCAAATTCATCTCGGTGTCAGAAACCCGTTTCCAAAATACCGAGACAGCACTTAAGAATCAGCAAGCATCGATTCAAGGACTCGAAACTCAGATAGGCCAGCTATCAAAGCTAATCTCCGAACGACCACAATAGAGCCTACCCAGTAATACTAAAACTAATCCAAGGGAACACCTCAACGTAATCATTACTAAAACAAGGAAGAATTCATTGCACCTAAACCAGAACCGAGGTAAGAAACAATGGTAAGCAAAGGTAAAAGTGAGGTAAGTCATAACAAAACAGTAAATGAAGAATATAGACCTCGTGTCCCATACCCTAACGTGGCAAGGAAAGACAGAATAGAAGAACAATTTGGTAAGTTCGTTAAACTCTTAAAGAAATTACATATTAACTTACCTTTTATTGAAGTTCTTTCACAGATGCCCAACTCAGCAAAATTCTCAAAAGAACTTCTGGCCAATAAAAGAAAATTAGACGCTACATCGCATGTGGAGCTCAATGCAGTTTGCTCAACTATTCTAAAGAATAAGCTACCTAACAAATTGAAAGATCTAGGGAGTTTTACAATTCCTTGCTTAATTGGTAGTTTATCAGTGACTAATGCTTTAGCTGATTTAGGGGCAAGTATAAATGTTATGCCTTATAAAATGTTTAAAAGACTAGGTCTCGATAAACCCAAATAGACTAGGATGAGCCTACAATTGGCTGACAAAACAATTAGATTTCCTAAGGGTATTATTGAAGATGTTCTCGTTAGAGTTGATAAATTCATTTACCTAGTAGACTTTGTCATTAAACCGTGGACAACAATCCATGGGCGTGCTACCCTCAAACACGGGCGTGAGAGAAGCGAACGAAGCCAAGCACGGCCATGCGATACGGCCGTATTTGATACACGCCTAATACACACGGGCGTGTGATAGTAGCCGGGCACACTACCTAACTTGCAAAATTTGAAAAACACGGACTCAGCCTCAAAATACACGGGCGTGGCGATAGGTAGTGTGCCCCTCCCCTATATAAACAAACCACTATTCATCATCTCCCCTCTTTCAAAACCCTCGCCGAAATTTACCCTCTCCCAACCCCTAATCCCTATTCCGTCTACCATTTTCTAAATTCTCGCTTACCCAACCCTCAAACCACCCTCAAATTCACTTCCCTTGCCTTTATCTCCATTTTTCCCCTCCATTTACCCTCTATTTTTCCACCACACAGTGTCATCTCCGCGTCACACGCCCGTGCGCGACACCACACGCCCGCGCACCGCCTTCCAACTGCCTTTGGTTCATTTTCTCAACCTTATTTTTCTAATTTGTGTTACTATATTAGTATTCTACATGTTTTGCATATATATTGTTACTATTACAAATTTGTTTAGATAAGTTAGAAATTTGCTTTAGAATCTTCTCTATTAGAATTGTTTAAACTACTAAATAGCATATACGAATTTTAGGTATATTGTTTAACTACTGATGTCTCTTGGATTCTATCAATACCCATGTGTCTTCAGGTACATTATGTCATCATCAAGAGGCAAGAAGGCCGCAGTCCCTTCCTCAAAAAGATGTAAGGGACCGGGTTCTTCCTCGGTACGCGCTACAGCTGAAGTTTGGCACCCGTTCCTTGAATTTTCGCAAGCTTTACAGGAGGAGCTATTTCAGATATTACGCGCACGACCCTTCACCACAGGTCGCTGCATCGACTAAGCTGCCATAGAGTAAGTCTAGCTCACAGATTCCATCCGTGCCCTCCTGTCTATAAACCTTTGGGAACGGTTCTTCGCTATTACCGAACCCACTTATTTAGAGCTAACATTAGAATTATGTTCTACTTTCCATTTATAGGTGGTGATGACGAACAATGACGGCCCAGGCATCATTCACTTTCGATTAGGTGGTCTAGTTCATGCGATAAGTGTACCAGAGTTTGGAGTTGCTCTGGGACTTTACACAGATGAGTTTATGGAGGAGAAGGACATGAATGCCCTACCATGCAACATTCACATTTCCCCCTCCTTGTGCTGGAAAGCTTTGGCACCACTCTCTTCCACCTACGACCCTAACCGCTCGAAGGCCTCAGCTCTCGCCCCTTCCGCACGCTACCTCCATGCCATCTTGGCACACACCTTGACCGGAAGGAGAGAGAGCACCGGCGTCATTAATACCCACGACGCTTACTATTTATAGTGCATCACATGTGACTGACTTGGCCTACTTCATTACTTTTGTCATTCGCCATCAGACCGAGTGGCATAGGAAGGGAGTGATCTCTATTGACCCCTACGTGACGCGCCTTGCCAGACACTTCGGCCTCCTTAATACAGTAGCTCAGTCATCGGCGCTTACACTGATAGGTCAAGTGTCCCTACAGGGCATCACGACTATGTTACACATGAGGATAATCGAGCGCATACGTGAGACTGATCCTTCTCAGTACCGTCTCTCTCATGCCATAGACGAGGAGGATCTTCAGGACATTCTTGATGATGTTCCCCCACAGCACGAGGAGCTTTCGACCACGTCACCTAGGGAGCGACCAGTTCATGCTGCTGCTTCTTGGCACACCTTTCTAACCAACTCGCTCACTTCGAGCAGTATTGCACTACACAATTCGAGATGATCCACGAGCGAGATTAGCGACGCGATAGACAGATGGACAATATGCAGGCCATGATGCAGCAGCTGTGCCAGCACTTTCACATCACCACTCCAGCACCACCACCTGAGGACCCCACTGACGAGGATCATTGAATCCTCCTATCTTTTTATTTTTCTCTTTATTTTTATTTTTATGCTTAATTCCATTCCATTTCAATTTTATTATTAAAGATATGTCTATATTAGTAAATTTTACTTTCTTTATTTTTTTCTCTTATTTCTAATAAGTAATCCCACTACACTCTCTTTCACACCAACTCTTAATAAGCTCTTCATGATTCTACAAATTTCCAAGCAAGCTACTAGGAATATTTTACGGAATAAGGAAACAAACAGGGAACAATACAAAACAAATGCCATGTTCAACGACCCAATTTCTTCATCTATCTAAGAGCAATGGTAGCTACTACTTTCCCCAAGCACTACAACCTCAGAATCAAGCTCCGCATCCATATAACAGGGAGTTTCACCTCTTTCTCTCTTATGATTTTTTTTTTTATTTTTGAATAGTCTATCTTTGTACATTGAGGGCAATGTACATCTTAAGTGTGGGGGGGTGAACATAAACATTAAACCTAACTTTTTGCATTATTCTCAAATCCTTGAATGTGGTCTTGTGCTTAAGTGATTTTCTCATAATATTGATTGAATGAATTCTGATTAATCTATAATTATTGTTGATATGTCATGAATTAGACCAAGGGAATTATGCATGACTATTTAATTGTAGAACCTTAAAGAATCAAGCATGATAAGTTGATATTTTGAGAACTAAAATTTTTAGATTATTTTCCTGAATTGAGGTATTATCTTGAAATCTTAAGTATACAGGAATGACATAAAAAACCCAAATTTTTGGTGAGATTTTTGAGCCTTTTTGAACATATAGCTTTCTTTCTTGCTCACTTATTTTGTGGTTTGAGTGTGTCAACATTGAACTGTTATTCTAGAACTTGCTTCGATTATACATGTCGAGATCACACGTATGATTTGATATACTGAGATGATAAAGGCACTTAGGATTTAACCTACTTACTCCATAAAAAGCCTTCCCACGTAATTAAACCCTTAGTGAACCCCCTTTTGAGCCTACTAACCCTTTTTTTTTAATTGATTAACCCTCATCATTAACCCATTAACCTATTTTTATTGAAATCCTCTTACTTAATTTGACCCTTTTTATTCGAGATTGAATTTAATATTGTTACCTCACTATGATCACCAATTTTTGTTACTGAATCGTGGAGTATAACTTCTATATTGTATTGACTTGATTTGTTCTTAAAAAAAAAAAACTAACCTCAGCATTATTATTGTAATTCTTAGCAAGCTAAAGTTGTCATGAAAAAGAGAACTCATGTAATATAGTTCTAGATATTTGTTGTCATTCAGTAATTAAGTTTTTGATAGTGGGGTGATATATTGAAATCATCTCGATTCTAACCTTTGTTTCTTCAGCTTATATCCATACCCATAACCTAAACCCCGTTACAACCATGCAAAGACCTTTTGATTTGTGATCATATCATTTACAAGTAATGGAGATTTGATTTTCATGCAAGCCTATAGTGATAACATCTCATGTTAGACAATCGAGTTCTTAATTTTGAACCTTAAACACTTTGAGTGATTTGAGTGAATCCTCAGTGAGGATGTCATCTTTTGTATATTTCAGAATAAAGTTAATTACTTAGAGGAAGGAGATTACCTATAATTTTATTATCAAAATATTCGATTTAGATTGTTTGAGGTTTTTAATGCCCCCTATGGTTGAATTCTCATTGTATGATTCTCCATGGAATAATTTGCAACATTATTGGTAATGATTATGTGATTTAAAGGAATGAATTCTAACAGTAAATGAGAGTTTTGCTTGAGGACAAGCAAATACTTAAGTGTGGGGGTATTTGATAAACACCAAATTATATATATTGTTACCCCAAATAATTAGCATATTTATGGATGTTTACTATTAGATTTATGGATTTTGGTGCTCTTAATCCTTTTATTTCATGTTTTGTATGCAGGAGAGCACCAAGAGTCAAAAGGAGCCAAAAACAAGCTTAAAAAAGACAAAAATGACCAAATTAAGAAGATCACACGGCCTAAGCCTTGCCACACGGGTTGCTCACACGCCCGTGTCTATCGAGGGTGTCATCCAATGATTTCACGATTCACATGGCCTGACAACTACATAACACGGCCGTGGCACACGGGCGTGTCCCTTTTTCAAAGAGTGGTATTTTACACGGAAAAAGGATACTTAGGGAAGAAGAAAGACAATCTAAAGCCTATATAAACACTCTAAGTATGACCTACTAAGAGGACGGCCAAAACCTCTCTGGAACACGAAACCACACACCAAGAATTACTTGAAGGAAGCCAAACGATCCATCCCAAAAGCCAAAGCTACTCCAAGACTGAAGATCTCTCTCAGAATCCTTTCAGGAGTTTTAGAGTTTTCTTCATGTTTTTTTATTTTCATACTTTTGATATGTATTCTTATTTCATTATGAACTAAACCCCTTAGATACCTAAGTGGGATGAAACCTATGATGGATCTTATTGTTATTATCTGAACTATATCATAAATACTTGATTTGTTCTTAATTATGTGTTTCTAACGCTTGAGTTAATATTTCGAGTATTGACTCATGATCTAATGTGCTTATGCAGAGGAGGAATAGACCCTACCTAAGAGTAGACTTGGCATAATTAAGCGGAGTTGATCGAACGCCTAGAGATAGGGTTACGAAATTTTGCCAGATTAGGGTGAAACCTAATAAGAGAGTCCATAGATCGATTTACTGCTTCCCTAGGAGTTTTAATTAGAAAGAGATTTCAATTAATTCAACTAAGGGTTAGGCGTTATTAGTCTCAAAAGAGATAATAATGTAGGTTAGGGAGTCTCTGGATCAATTCAAGTGAATAAATCGTCTGGTTCAGAGTCAGATAACAAGTGAAATCTAGGTAGATTCCTCTTTGGGTGTCGTCTTTATCGATTGCTTCTCTTCAAGTCTTTTTCCAAATTTTCTCTTCGCTTTAGTTTAATTGGTTAATTAGTTTAGTTAATTAGTTTAATAAACAAACCATTTTATTCCTAGGTTAAATAATAAAAAGATAGTTATTACTAGTATTTTTGGTTCCTTTGGGTACGATATCCCAGTCTTGTCATTACTATACTATTGTTCGATAGGTGCGCTTGCCTTTTCGTCGTGATAATAGTTAGTCTAGGTTTGATATTTATTATAAATACTTATTACTTGTTACGAATCACGCGATCAACCAGGTTATTATTTCCTCCGAATCAAGCTTTACCTTCAGTTCTATTGACAATTCTCGCTTTCGCCAAACTAGGACATTCATTCAGTATTCAGGAAGTTTCAATTCTTTCCCTATCTTATGATCTTATATTTTCTTATATATCTAACCTTGTACATTGAGGGAAATGTACATCTTAAGTGTGGGGGGGTAATTATTTCATTATCTAAAAAATCCCTGAATATTGCTTTGTTCTCTTGTGAACCTCTCATATCATGTTTAAAAAGAATTTTGACTAACTGATAATTTTGATTGATATATCTTGAATTAAAACATAAGCATTCATGCATTGATTGTTAAACTCTAAGACACTAGAAAATCAACTATGATAAGTTGATTTTTAAGAATTTAAAAATTTAGGTTGTTTCCCCAAATTTAGGTATTATCTTGAATTGAATCCCACAGACTGAACATCAAAAAGCCATAATTTTTTGTAAGATTTTTGAGCCTTTTGAGCATCTATTAATTTTTTTCATGCTCACTTTTATTATTGCTTTGAGTCTGCCAATATTGAATTGTTATTCTAGAACTTGCCTGATTATGCATGTCAAGACCACACTATTTGATTTGATATATCAAGATGATAGAGGCACTTAGGATTAACCCACTCATGTCATGAAAAGCCTACCTCCACGATTAACCCTTAGTAAACCCCTTTGAGCCTAACAAGCCATTCCTTGTACCACCCTCGATATTAACCATTAACCCATTATTGTTGAAATTCCCTTAAATTAATTTGATCCCAAATTTTTGTCGAGAATTGATTTGAATAAATTGTTTAACTATGTCTTGTTCTTAATAGTAATCTATGATATTTTACTTGTTCTTAAAAAAAAAACATGTATATAAATCAGTAGTTATCTGTTGCTTGTAAGTCTCATTCTATAGTCAAAGAAGAAAGCTTTGTTGTACGCAAGTGATGATTTAATATTTTTTTCTAGTTAAGTAATTTTTCAAGTCAATCTCGATTCTAACCCTTTCTTTCAGCTTGTGACCACACCTCCTAACTAAGCCTCGTTACAACCCTTTAAAGACATTTGGATTGATGTATCATCTTTATTTATAGTGGTGGAGATTTGATTTTTATGCAAGCCTATGGTAATAACTTTTCATATTGACTGATGAGTGCTAATTTCATTGTCCTTAAACACTTTGAGTGATTTGAGTGAATCTTTAGTGAGGATGTTAAACTCTGTGAGGTTCCAAATCAATGATAACTACCTAGGGGAGGGGAGAGACCTAAGTTTTTCATGATTAAAATACTCAATTTAGAATGTTTGAAGCTCTAATGTTTTTTTAGTTGAATTCTTAATGTATGGTTACTTATGAGATGATTTGAGATAATATTGATCAGAATTGTAAGTTGAGAAAAAGGAAATTTTAACTGTGATCCAAAGATTTTGCTTGAGGACAAGCAAAATATTAAGTGTGGGGGTATTTGATAAACCGTAATTTATACCTATTTATAACCGATGCTTAACGCATTTTATGAATGATTTCTCCTTAGATTTGGTGAATTCGATGCTCCTAATGCCTTAATTTCATGTTTTATTCTCAGGTAGGCATAGGAGAATGAAAAGAACGAGAAACGGGCCGAAAACGGAGAAAATGGACCAAAGCACGAAATCAACATGGCCTAGACCTCTTCACACGGGCAGATCACACGGCCGTGTCAATTTGGCAGAATTGAAGCACGATTCACACGGGTATAACACAAGGCCGTGTACCTCAAACACGGCCTGAATTTATCACATACGGATGTGTCACACGGGCGTGTCCCTACCGAGACCAAGTTAAGTCCAATTCGAAAAAGGCCACTTTTGGGGGTTCTTAGGCATTCCAAAGCCTATAAATACACCCTAGAAGAGGAAGAAAAGGGGGACAGAGAATAGGGAGTAAGAAATTACTCCAAGGAAGCCGATTGATCTATCTCAGAAGCCGATTGATCCATCTCAGAAGCCGGATCTACTATCAAGACTGAAGATCTCTCCTCAATTTCCCCTCTAAGAGTTTTGGGTTTTCTTTATGTTTTGTAATTATTATTATTCTGAGATGTTTTCTTGTTTAGTTATGAACTAAACCCCTAAATACCTAAGGGGGATGAAACCTATGACAAAACCTTGTTATTATTTCTGAATTGTATGATAAATAATTGACTTGTTCTTAATTATGTGTTCTTAATTCTTGTTTTGGTATTTCAGGATATCACTTCAAGTTACTACTCTTAGTTGGAGGAGGAATAGACCCTGGCTAATAGTAACTTTGTCGTAATTAAGCGGAGTTGATTGCGCGCCTAGAGATAGGGTAACAAGATTTTATCGGATTAGGGTGAAGCCTAATAAAGGAATCCATAGATCGAGTTAATGCAACCTTAGGGTGTTAATTAGAGATAACTCTCAGTTATTCAACCTAGGGATTAGACGTTGTTAGTCTCAAGAGAGATAATAATATACAGTAGGGATTTCTACGGAACAAGTTAAATGAATAAATCGTCCGGTTCGGAGCCAGAATAACCAGTAAAAGTCTAGGTGGATTTTTCCTTAGGTATTGTCTCAATCAATCGCTTTCCCCAAAAGTAATTTCCCCACTTCTATTTTCTGCAAGTTCTTAGTTTAATTGATTAGTTAGTTAAAACAAATTTGTTTTCTTCGGCTAGATAATAAGAAGACAGTCATTACTAGTACTCATAGTCCTTTGGGTTCGATAATCCGATCTTGTTAAAACTATACTACTGTTCGATAGGTACACTTTCCTACGTCGTGATAATATTTAGTTTCAAGAACGATTCATTATAAATTTATAAAACTTATCACAGGAAAATCGACGATCAACTATCCAAATCTTCCTCGGCCTTATTCTTTCCTTTTCTCTATTTCTTGGTCTCCAATTTCTAAACATCAACATCAAGTTTCAAATGCATCTTTTTCTCTTCCAGTTGCTCTATCTTCTTTCCGAGTTCTGTATTCCTTCTCTCAAAGTCCTGCCTTATAATTTCTAACTCGGATGGGACCATTTGTAGATATTCTTCTATTGATTGCGTGCCCTCTTGATTTGGCTCGAGAATATTATCGTTGATCCTCTTATTCTGCCACCCATTATACTCAGGGGTCGTAATCGGGCCTACTGCCAATCTCTTCATCCGGCGAGTCTGATTCTAAGCGTTGGATATCTCTCATACCTTCTTCTTATAATTATCCCCCTTATATGAAAACTCACACTAAGCTAACCCATGGGCCACCGGTATGAACTATATTTATCTGTACTGCCTTAATACGAGCAAAGGAGCATATCCTACGGTTCCCCAAATCCTAAGTAGGGGGACCTAGTCAAAATCTCCACAACGGTATAAGATCTCATCGGGAACCAACCAAAGGGCTCTCCACTCGACATCCTCTTCTTGGAGATTTTGGAGGATCGCTATCCATCTTTCTTCTGATATGTCATCCCGTCTTGGTGTAGCCACTATTTCCTTTAATGGTGAGTAATTCTCGGAGAACACCCAATATGACACCTTGTCTACCTTCTAGAAATAACTATGGAACCAAGCTAGCAGCAATTGCGCACATCCTATGAATCGACCCTCACCAACTCTTCGGTACGTATTTAAAGATCTGAATATTTTGGCTAAAATTGTGAAAACCGGCATGACCCTCTCTTATCCAAATTTGGGTCAAACAGATCGTAAACTCCTCGCCTCTACATGTCCCAAAGACCTTGGGAAAACTATTAACCCGTAGATACTTAAAGCAAAAACATTCACTCTCTTCTTCACGTCTGGGTGTGCCAAAATCAAGTCTCACAAACTTTTCCAGGGAATACATTTACTTTTCTTTTTCTATTTGATCCGAGCCATAACCCACTGCTCACTCATTCCGGTGATATTCATCAATTTCTTCACAAAGGTCGGAACATTAGCGGCTCTAGAATAGGCCTTATCAACTTGAACTCTTGGGCATCGAAGTAGGGCGGTATATTCTTCCACTGTGGGCGCCACATCTACGTTTCTGAAGGTGAAACAACTTTAGGTCAGATTCCAGAATTAGGCCAAAGCCTGAAACAGATGCTTATCTATCTTGATGTCGAGTAAGTAGGGTAGATCACCGTAATTGTCGTAAAATAGCTGTTTGATTTCATCACCCCATTGGGCCCACATTTCCCTCAATTCTCGAAGACCATTCTATCAACTTGAACCATTGGGCATCGAAGTAGGGCGGTATATTCTTCCATTGTGGGCGCCAAATCTATGTTCCCGAAGGTGAAACAACTGTAGGTCGAATTCCAGAATTGAGCTAAAGCCCGAAACAGATGCTTATCTATCTTGATGTCGAGTAAGTAGGGTAGATCACCGTAATTGTCATAAAATAGCTGTTTGATTTCATCACCCCATTGGGCCCACATTTCCTTCAATTCTCGAAGATCATTCTGTGTCACACTAATACGAGTGAAGTCCTATAACTCTGACGTATACCCCGCTGTCAAGCTATCTCCCTTTTTCAATTGCGTTTTCTCTGACCATATATGGACAGCCGTATTATCCTTCACTTTATCAAGAAATCCGTTCTCCATGACAAGCTCTCTATTTAGTAATCGAATTTGAATTGACACTTTTTTTTATAATGAAATGCCATGCAATCACAAGCAAAACAACACAAGTCAGTACAATTCATATGAAATTAAAGCAAGCAAGAAATAACAAGTAGAGCACCTATTCGGACGACCGCTAATGATTTGGTGTGGCTCTACCTAGAGTGGGCTCCTATGGGTCACTACATGTGGTTCGGTTCTAAAGACAGGGTACTTGAACCAGCAGATTCCTCGATCTTCACCCATTATAGGCTCATATAGATCGAGTTCGGTTCAAGGGAATACATTTCCCTATGGCTATACGGAGATGAAAATCTCACGAAGGCATAAGTACGGATGTATCCCAGAAGCGATCCACTATCCTATACGGAGGTGAAAACCTCACGAAGGACTAGTTTCTCACTCCAGCTTAACGGGTAGGACCGAGCGGTCATGCAATGAAATATGCAAAAATATTTAAAGACGTGAACCAACAAAGCAGGTATTATGACCAAGATCACGAAGATAACAGATGAAATGCAATGAAAGGATCGTATTTTAAATCAAATTTTCAATTTTCAACGAAAAGACATAAATCAGTCAATTACGACTTGACTCTCTCAATCCCCAGCGGAGTTGCCAAGCTGTCGAAACCACCTTTTTTGAAAAAGAAATGTCGACATTTTATTTTGAAAATGAAACCAGGAAATGGGAGTCGCCACCAATCCTTTTTATTTAGGTGTGGTCGGATCACCTAGTAATTCAATCATTTTAACAAAAATTTAAATTTATTAAAACAATGATTTTCGGTCTACAAAATCCAGAAAATAGGTTCAGGAGTCAGTTACGCACGAGGAAGGGTTAGCACCCTCGATACACCCAAAATAAGTACCTTATTGATTAACTAATGTCTTAGTGTCGAAAATTGAGAACTCTGAAGAGATTTAAAATACGATCCTTTGTTAAAAAGTTATTTAACTAAAAATTTTTTGAGGAAAAGGGCGTATTTCACGTTAATCGAGGAAAAGAATTATGTCTCGTAAGTTAGGACACAATGTCTTAAACCCTCGAAATGAGAATAAACCCCAAAAATTTTATTTACTTTGAAAGAAATTTGACTATCTCAGTTTTAGAAAGAAATCATATTCCATAAGTTAGAATACGATCTTTTCTTAATTCCTGAGAACATTAAAAATTTTAAAAACGTTTACTTGGTTTGGGTTTATCGAGAAAATCAAAGCCCCATAAGTTAGGGTACGACCTCTCGAATCTTAAAACACGAATTATTAAAAAATAACATTTTTTTAAATGTATCGAGTAAAAATGTAATACGAATTGGTAGTAAAATGTAAAAATAAGTTGTAATGTCAATATGCATGACAGAATAACAATAGATGCATTAATATGAATGACAATAATAAAAACAAGAATAGAATAAAATAAACAAAACCAATAAGCTGGTAAAAAGAAAAATAATAAATAAAACTAAAAGAGTAAATAAATAAGCCAATAAAATTTTAAAATAAAAAAAAGAAATAATAATAGTAAAAAAATAATAGTAATAATAATAACGATAATGATAATAGAAATAGAAATAATAATAATAATAATAATAATAATAATAATAATAATAATAATAATAATAATAGTAAAGACAATAATAACAATAGTAATAATAATAATAGAAAATAATAATAACATAAGGAATAATAATAATAACAACAATAATATAAATAATAATAATAAACAATAACATAATAATAATAATAATAATGATAGTAATAATAATAGTAATAATAGAAAATACTAGTAATAGTAAAAATAAAAATAATAGTAATAAAAATAAAAATAAACGAAATAAAATGCAAATAGAATCACAATGAGAAAAAAAAACTTTAAATTTCTCTATTTTTGGTCTTTATTTCGTGTATTCGTGAAAAAAAATAAAAATAATATTGTGGCTTTTTATAGCCGAATGCAATATCTGTTTCTGTTGCTATTTTCTCGCCCCTATTGTAGGTACCGTGAAGGCGTGGAAGTGTGGAGCGAACATGGTGGAGCGGGGCGCACGGAGGTGACACGGCGCGACACGAATGGCGGCTGAAGAGGGTTAGGGAGGCTAGGGTTTCTATTGCTAGTTTAGGTTATGGGCTATTGGGCCACTAGGGTTTTTATTATTTGGGCCTGTTTGGGTTTGTAAATTGGTTTTGTGAATTGGGCTTGTAACATTACTTGGACTATTAATCAATTTTTTTTTTTTTTTTGGGTTTCATTGGGTTTAGTGAGCCGGGCAAATTGGGCCTACTACATTAATTATGAGAAATAAGCTTGTTTTGGTCTTAAAGGCCAAATTGATTAAAGTGTAAAAGTTTTGGAAAAATGTGTAAAAAATTGTAAATAAGAAGTTATATGTATTAAATTGAATGGTATGAAATTGAGACTAATAATTGAAATAAATTATATTATAGATCAAGATCAAATAGAAAATCGAGGAAAAAGGAAAGTTGTTGAATAGTCCCTAAACTGTTGCAAACTTTACAGTTTAGCCCTGGTAAGTTTGTTCGATTTAATTTACTATATTTTAAATTGCATATTGAGTGAAAAACTTGATTGTCGAATGTTCAATTTACTATATATTAGATGTTATATTAATGAGAATTGAAGTAGTGAATCACTTATAATACTGATTAGCGATGATAACTCCTATGCCAGATGTTTAGGATAGAGTACGATTTGCATGCCCATAGGTTATAGTGTGCACGGTATGAGGATTGATTTGAGATGAGATGATGATTCCTATTTTGTGATTTTACACTTAATATACCGAAGTCTAGCATTTGTTGCAAACTATTGTGATATATTACAGTGATTCTGGCGTGTTACCAGGGGCGGATGTAAAGCCTTCGGGCTTGGCACTTACTGCCCAGGCGTGTTTTCGGAGGGATGTTAGTGTACGGGCTAGGCATTTGATGTCGAGGCGTATTATCAGTTGGATTGGCTCGTTTGAGCGTTTGGCGTGTTTCGGATGGATAACAATGTACTCGTATCCATATATCTTTCACTGGGCAATGTTTCTTGTGTTAAATGTCTTGCTATTGAATTGTTGAAAGATTATTCATGAATCTTCTGATAGCATTGTGGCTTGATAATGAATGATCCCGTACTTGTTTATGTATAAACTCACCTGTTGTGAATTGTGGTTGACAGGAAGCTCTGACTTTTGATCTTGTTATTAAAATTGTTATGTTTAATTTAGTAAACTTTATTGTGTTAACCGTTGAACTTACCAAGCTCTAGTGAAACTTACTCGTGTTCTTTTATGGAGTCAGGCGATCGGATCAACTTAAAGATCACACTATCCATATTCATTTTGGTAATTTTTGATACGCTTATTTTGGGTTATATGGCATGTAATAGGTGCCTTTGTATATGTTTAGATACTTATTACAAATGTTATGTTTTAAGCTTGGTATAAACTTACTTGTGTATGAGTATTTAATCTTGGTGTGAATATGTTCATATAAAGTTGTTTTGGTCATGTGATATAAACCTTATTTAAGTGTTTGAGTCATGGTATGAATGAATATGAATGATTAAGAATAAATGATAAGTTTGGTATGAGTTTTATAAACGAAGTTATGAATTTGAATGCAAATTAGTTGATATGTCAAGTGAATTGAGGTTGATAATTAAATTATGGTGTTAATGAGGACACATTGGTTAGGCACTTAGGTTGATTGTTTTGGCATGTTTTAAGCTTGTTTAAATGTGTTTTTGAAGTATGGAAATGGTTAATTTTGATTTGGCTTGGAACCTAAGTGTTGAATGAAAGTTTTGTCATGTTTTTGATGGTTTTTAAGGTGCACACGGCCTGGGTTATGCTATACGGTCTGGTCACATGGTCATGTGTCTTATTAATTTTTAGGTGCAGGATTTTTGACACGATCACAATTAGTTACACGGCCGTGTGACCTTTGTTTCCAAAATTTTTAAATTTTTGCATATTTTTCTATTTTGATTCAAAATAGTCCTGGATTATTTCCAAACTATTTTTAGGGCCTCGTAAGCTCGGTTTAAGACTCGTAAGTGTATTTTACCCTGATTTTTATAAGCTATTGATTGTTATCATTTATTTTATATTTTGTTTCTATTTGAGGATAAATGTCCTGATTTATACTGTAATGCTCTGTAACCCCAATCTGACAACGGAGACGAGTTAGGGGTGTTACAGGGAATTTTAGATTGGATGAAATTTATGCTATAAGAAAGGCTTTATTGTGGCTCTGTAGAAAGGGTGTGGATTGTTTAATTATGGAATCAGATTGTTTGATTGTGATTAATGCTTTGAATAAGAAGGGCGTTGATATGTCTGAGCTCGAATTGCTTGTTCAAGAATGTATATTTCTTCATTCATAGTTTACTGATCTATCTTTTCTTTGGGCGAAAAGGGATACAAATAAGTCGACTCATTGCTTAGCTCGAGTAGCCTTGTCTTATACATCTCTTTTTAAGTTTGAAGCTCTTTTGGATGTTTTGTTACCTATTATTAGTATAGATGTTTCTTCTCATTCTGACGAGGATGGGACGAATAAGACTAGATGTATGAGGTAAGCCTATTGACTTGGGTTTAACTTGTTTCCCCCTATGACCTTCTATTATGTTCTGTTTTGTTTTTCTAATGAATATGTACATTCCTTTTCAAAAAAAAGTTCATCCACTAGCATGATACTGACTAAATTGATTCATAATTTGGGCTAAGTCCAAATCCTGTATAAAATTAATATCATAGATAATTACTCAAACCAACTCAATGCAAAATATAAGTTTTAAATATTACCCAAATCTATTCATATTTGTAAATAACTAAAATAAACATATTTAAACATACCTAAATTATTATTTTTTAAATAAAATTAATATTTAGTAATTACTAATTATATATAAATTTCTTTTACTATCACCATTTTTATTAAATTTTTAAATATAAACAATATTTTAAAATTTTACATTATAGTATAATGTTTTCTTTTTAAATTTAATATGACATAAATTAGTTAATACATAATAATAAGAAAAATTAATACATATAATGTGCTCAAGCTAGCTTGAATTAGGATTTTGAATAATAAAACCTAGACCCTTCCCATATTGGGATAAAACTCAAAATTACACAAATTTTGATTAAATTTGTATTTTGATACATCAATTTTAATTTGATACAATTATACACGTGAAACTTTAACTGTAATTCAATCGTATATATGAAACTTTAATTTTAATTAAATTATATATATTTAAAGAAATAAATATATCAAATTATATTTACATTGAATAAATATAATTATTTGTATATACAATATATAAACTTCAAAAATTCAAACTTAAAGCTTGGAAAGTAATTAGAACGTTTTAAAATTTTGGACCAATTTAAAACGAGGACATAATTTTGGAATATCTGATGCAATTAACACGATTCTTGCTCTCTTAAATGCTTCTTTAGGATAAAAGAAGTCAATGAAACAATCGGTTTTAGAACACACTACCAACTTCTCAATAATCCGAGGCAACACTTGGTTCTTATTGGGGTGTATAAATGCATCAAAAGAGTAAAACGGCACTGCCTTTTCAACTTTTCCTGTGTTCCAACAGATGATGTAGGAATGCAACATCATGTATAGCATCATGATGAAACAAAACACCAAACGTGGTTCCAAATGTATCATCACTACTCAATATAATTGCAATTGAAAACAAAATCATAGAATCCTAGTTCCCGCAGAATCAGTTGAATATTAAATAGGCGACTGTATTGTATCTCTTTTTGGGGTTTCCCTAATTGCCGCGTTTGAATATGAGAGATGCCAGGTTAGCCCTCCACCCAATAATCAATGAAGACGGCTCTTGCATTTTAGGAATAAGGGATGCTAGTCCTGGCCGCATGCTGTAACTGGGAATGATTGGATGCTTGACATTTGTCTCTGCCGTCCTGGAAAAGATTCAACAAGCACATTATCATATCACCAAAGCATTGCTTGATTGCAAGTACCAATCTTCCAATAAAGATTCACTAAACAAACTTGTGCAGAGGCTAGGATAGGCATTTAGTAGCGATTGGCTTACTACAGTAAGCCAATTAGCTGGTAAAACACAAACAAAATCAGATCAATATCCCAACTTGAGAAAGAACTGCAAGCATTCTAAATTAATAATGCATGGAACAGGCATGATAAAAAGGAACGGAAACACGGTGTATATAAGTATGAAAAGTTCCTAAATCTTTAAATAAGATTTAAAGAAAAGAAAAGAAAATATTATAAAATTTGAATCAAAGACATTAGCAACTTCTAATTTTATGACATGACAGAAGGCTATGGAGTCTATAATTGAAGATGATATCTATCTAAAAATTAAGATTAACCCTGAAGCTTTCAAAAAAGTTTGATGCATTTTATTGAAGTAAATCCTGTATAAAAGTATAAAATAAGTAACCACAACAGACATACCACTGCAAGTCAACTGTTACTTTAAGGGAGCTAAATTCACCTGCAGTAAAGATTAATTTGATGCATTTTATTGAAGTAAATCCTGTATAAAAGTATAAAATAAGTAACCACAACAGACATACCACTGCAAGTCAACTGTTACTTTAAGGGAGCTAAATTCACATGCAGTAAAGATTAATGCAAAAGTTTTGTGCTTTAAAACTGTCAGACCAACAGGCAATATCATCAGTTAGATAAACAGGTCCTTATTAGCCCAAATCATAATGCTATCAATTCTCCAAGTACTGAGATCTTCTGATTCAAACAAAGATTCATTGCAATTGAAGATGTCGCTTGAAACCCTTTTAAATTTTAAAGAAATTAAGAGAGACAAAACTTTCCCATGTTATCTTCTTTGAATATCAAGGCCCCATACAACTAGATAAGAAGCTAATGGGCTTTAAATCAACTGGTCAAATTTTACCAGAGTAAGGATGTTCAATCCTTCCTTCTTCCCAAAAAAAAGAAAAAATTCACCCATTAGGTGTTATTTAAAACAATGAAATAACGTGTACTTGGCACATGGTAGGCAATATTTTGGACAGGACGGCCAAGGAACTGCTTGCTGCTCAGAGCACAGAAGCTTCAAAAAAACTTGTAAGGTAAAAACGTTCCCTTGCAGAAGCATGTATCCTACTTAATTAAGGATTGTGAAATCATATTTGAAGAAAAAATAAATCATAACAAACTGAAAGTAATACATCAGCCTATATTTCCTGAAAACAAAATTATGTGTAATTTCATCAAAATGAACCTAACAAGTAAACAAAACAATAACTGAAAAATCCCAGCATTCAAATTCAGATAACAAATATCATATTTGATTAAAAATTTAAACTGCTTGAAGTATCTGCAGAACAATGCCAGTTAACAGGACTGAAATCTAAGCTGAAAAAAGAAAACACACGAAAAGATTAAGTAACTGCAAGGAGAGAGGCATACGCAGGGGGCAGTGTGCCTTCAGAAGCAAATGTGGAAATGCCTTGTCGTTGCTTATGCTTAGGGTTGGAAGTGCATAGTACATATACCCGTCCGCGGCGCTTAACGGTTCTACAGAACTCACACATCTTTTTCACTGATGCTCGCACCTTCATACTTAATACTGCATAATCCAAATTAAGATATCATCAAGTTCCATGAATCATACTCAACCATAACATAATAAATTAAGGTTATAGCTTATAACCATGGAAAACCCCCAATTAGAATATCATCAAACTCCCAAAATCATATAAAACAATAACATAATCACAAAAGTATTAACTATAAGTAAGAACAGATCAAAGAAACGGACATTAGCAATTGGAACTGTAACTCTTTACAAGATATTTAATTTCAGTCTCAAGAAAAAAAAAAAACCTAGGAGGATGTAGAGATTAAAATGGTGAAAGGGGCCGTCCGCCACCGCTATTTTACGATAGCGGCAGGAATAACTCAAAAGCCCACAACTCAAGTAGAAGTCATCATCAAGTTGAAGGTAAGGTTAGGGTTTTAAAGATTACCTTATTCAATTTCCTGGGCTATTGGAAACTTGAGAGCAAGAAGAGACTTAACAGTGATAGTGGTGAGGGGTTTGTTTGGCAGCAGGGATGTGCGAAAAGAGGGTGGGTCGGGAATTTTAAAAGGAAATTGTTAACAAATATATATTAAAATTTATTTTATAATTTGTATAAATTTAATTTTATGATTAAAATTAAATCATTTAATTATAAGAAAAATTGTTTGAAAGAAAACATATTAATAATAAAAAAAGAAAGCAAGATGTTTGTCTAAGTAAAAAGAAATTATATCTTTCAAGTTTTATATTAAAAAAGAATATATGATAGATGATGTGATGATATAAAGTTAGGTAATTATTAGGATTTATATATAAATGCATTAATAAAGTTTTTAATCATAAGGATAAAATATTTAAAAATTACTTTAGATTGCAAAGGCATATTTTAAATTTCCCTTTAATTTATTTCTTACTTTATTTAATAAGAACAAGTAACATTAAAAATAATAAAAATATTAGAGTATACATTAAAAAACATATAAATATATATTAAAGTATTAAAAAATTAGGTAAAACATAAAAGTAAAGAAAATTGCTTAACAAAAGCAAATTTGGAATGTGAAAGATATAAGTAAACAAAAAAATGGCGATGAAAGCTACAAGTTGGAAAAAGATTTTAAAGCCATCACCTGCGATGCATGGATAGATTGCATTTATAATTTTTTTAGAATATAAAATATTTATAATATTGAATGTATTATATTCTTTCATGTTAATCAATTTTATTCTTAATTTAATATTTTTGTTATGTAATGGATGTTATAAAATAAGAAAAAATGAAAGATAAATTATAATGTTATTTAGGAAATCCTTTTTCAACTAAAATTTTATTAGTAGAATATATTTGAAAACTTAAAATTAAACATAAATTTTTAATGTAATCGGGAAAAAAACATAACGAGCTTAAAAGTGATATGTAGTTGGGAAAATTTGTGATTCTTCATGTTTCAAGACTCGAGACAAGTTTATCCTATTTTCGTATTTTAATTTCAATGTTTGAATGTCTTGAGACAATAGCTTCTTGTCTCGAGACTTGAAATATGGCAAAATGAATATAGCTTTGATATGCCTATATCTTGAGATAGCTCGAGACAAAGACCACTTTATTTCAAGACTACCATCAACTGGCCACGAAATAAGTACGGCAGCCCATTCTCCATGTACCAACGTTGGTAGTGGACCGAGCGCATGAAATTAAAAATAAATGAATCCAATCGAGGACTCCTCTCCATCCAGACGTTCCACAATGCACTATAAATTTAATTATGTAGATTTTATAATTTTCACATAATTTCCTTGTTAAATGAAATGGTGTGTTTTACACCAATAAAAATCATCTGTTCATCTTCTTTCTCCTTTACACTCTACTACTTTCTTCAAATGAGATTGAAAAGTTAAACTAAACCCAAAATCTGACACCAAAAAATTTCAGGCCACTGTACCCCCACCACAAGTTTCACCTAAACTCTTCAAATTCAACCTCTGTTTCAAAGTTATTTTGTGCCTAAGTACTTGAAAACGCTTGAAAGAAAACGTAAGCTTTGATATAATGATCATTACTGTAGGAGTGCGTGTGTGCATTTATTTCTAAATTCAAGAACCCTGCAAAGAACAGTTTAATATTAATAGAAGAACAAGAAAGTCTAAGACAAAAAAAACTTAAAATGGAAATTTATCATATTAGTCTAAAAAATGATTTGGTGTTATTTTTTTTCTTTATTGTAAATGCATCTTTTTTTCTTCAACAGCTTCTTTACAAATTTTCTATTTATGAGCATTAATGGAGTTAAATGGAACTCCATCTCTCTTTGAGTCAAAAGCAAAGAACTTGAAGGTGAAGATTACTTACTACTTTCTATGCTATAGTAACTGATATCTCCATGTCAACTTAGCAATGAAACTTTTGAAGGTCAAGCCAAACGGTTTAAGAGTTATGATTTGGTTTAACTGTGAATAATACAAAGGTTGGATTTGAAGAGATTAGGTGAAAATTACTAGGGGTCAAAGTTTTGGATCGACTTGTTGATTGCCTCTCCCTGGCTCTTCCTTGCGGGCAAGTAAAGGAGAGATAAATCAACACTAATACGATAATCAAATCAGAATAATTACGTGCAATGTCTACAAGAGTGACAGGTAAGTTGTAATATAATTTGTACAATGGGGTACAAGAGTATTCTAAGTATCGAACCCGTAAGAGTCAGCGATTGAGTGAATTCTCGCTAATAACATGCAATTAAAGAGTTTAACAGTGCGACAAGCCATTAATTGAGGGTAATTGTGCTAATTAACAAACTAATAACTAAAAAGGACTAAATTGTAAAGCATGCAAAGTTGTAAAACAATCTAATCAACAAAAATGATGATTGGTTGACTTCAATGTGGTTCATTAATCATCGAATTAGGTATCTCTCAATCTCACCCAACTAACTTGAGAATAATGAATTGGTACCCAATAAGATTAACTCTCGGTCTCACTTATCTTGATTTAGCCTTAGGGGCATCAATCTTAAGTTCTGAAGTTTATTCAATCTAGTCCAATTTAGTCCCTTACCCAAAAATTAGTTTACCCACATCTTCATCAACAAACCTTCTAGGGTTTAGTTACCCATTAACATATCTAAGCTAATGAACATAAAAGAAACGCACATAGAAGTCATTAATATAAAACTTGAACAAAAAGATGAAATCTTTAGTTTTTACTTTGAAAGAGTCAAAAGAAAAGCAACTAGCAACACGATAAATGAATAAGAACAATAAAGTTGAGATTTTTAACGAATGAAAAGAAAATCAACTAAAATAACATTAAACTAGAGATGAAAATTTCACTACAAACAAAGTTAAGGTACTAAACATGTAAATAAGCCTAAGCTATAGTGAAAAACATTAAATCTACAACTACAGAGAGGATAAACTAAAACCCTAGAAGATGATGCGAAAACTAAGAAAACTATCCTAAACTTGTTTCTAATGCCTCTTTTTTCTCTCCAGCCAATTTTTAACCTTTTTTTAACAATTAGCAAACCACAATTTCTTAACCAAAATGCCCCTCATTGTATGTTTTTTATTGGTGTTACGGTTGGATAAAGACTACCCCTGATGTCAAATTTTGTCTCCCCACAACAATGATATTGCGATACTTAAGGTATGAATATCGTGATATCGTCGATAGTCTCGAAAAGGGGGTGTTCCTTTGGGAGTTGGATATCGCGATACCCCAAGACTGGTATCGCGATATCTTTGTAGATGGTCTCCATTTTCTTCATTTCAGGATTGTCAAGAGTACTGCGATACCCCTTTCCTTGGTGATTTTTTCCTCAATTTTGAGCCATCATCGAGTTCCTACAACATTAATTGATTGTTAGGGTCCAAATGACGCATTTGGCCAATTTGGGTCTCAAAACGAGTAGAAAATGCATTAAACACTTATTAAAATGAAAGAATTAAAATTAAGCAAAAAAATATGAAAAAGACCTTTAAATTACTTGAGAATAAGCTCTTTAAGTTTAACGGAGAGCCTAATTTGACATATCAAATTACATAGATCACTTGCAGTGGGGGTACAGTGGCTCATTATTTCAATATTTCAATTCAGTCCATTATTAGCCAATTATAGCAAATTCCACAACATTTCAATTATATAAAAACATTCAAATACTAAATTAAATAAAAACACACATATAATACTAAGTAAGATAGTAATTTCCATATGAACTTACCTGTTCAAAATACAAAAGGAGCGGATCCTTCAGGGACAAATTTGTAATTTTAGCTTTTCCCTTATTTGCTCCACTTTAACCCAATTCTTGATCTATACAATTATTTTATACACCAAATCAATACTAAATATTTTTATACTATTTCATGATATGCATGATTCCATATAATTCCATTATTCGATTTTTCCCATATTTTACATTTTATTCAATTTAGTCCCTAAACTCAGGATAAGCATAACTTTAAATTCCCAGCTTGAATTAAAATCCGGTTTTACATACTTTCATTAGAGACATTATACTTTCTATTTATAATATAATTTCATGATAGATTTTACATCTATTTAATTTAGTCCCTAATATACAAAGTTAACAATTAAGTTATACTAACTTTACAATCTAGTCTTTTTCATAATCTAAGCTTAAAATCTATCAATTTCGAGCCTAATTCTTCAAGAAGTCAACAATGGAAACTTTTAAAAACTTTAATATTTTTACAAATTGGTACATGGGCTAGCTAAATCAAAGCTCCTATGACCTCAAATCTATAAAATTACAAGAAAAGAACTTGGATTTACCTTAGAATTAATGACCCAATGTTTTAAAGTTTTCTTAGGTTTCCCATCCCATGGACAGAAAGAAGAAACAAAATGGAGAAGATGACATCTTTTTCCATTATTTTATGCTTTTACACCTTGATTAAATTTTAATTAATTTGGTTTAATTAACTTAACTAAGTTTAATTTTCACTAATCTATTATTAACTAATGTTAAAGATTTCTCACATCATCATCCACCAACTTTCAATTATTAATGGTTTAATAACCATTTTGGACCCTTGGTTAATTTTTATTTTAATCCCCAAGTCTTTTGTCAATTAAAAATCTATAGCGATTGAACTTTTACGATTTAGTCCCTGAGCTTTAATTAACTATCAATTCGGAAAAATTATTGGGTCAATCTTTAATATGTTTTTATATTATCTTTGTAAATATTTTTTTTAATATTTATGGATTCATTTTATGGAAACGGGGTTTCAAAACCGCATTTTTCGGTACCACTGAAAATCGAGCCATTACACAATTTGTTACCATAAAATTAAAATAAATTATTTTAATATTATTTTAATTTTAAAATTTTATTTTATATTTCTAAATTAAAATAAACTCAAATAACTCAACTTTAATAATTGTTTATAAACTCAAATTTCTTTTGATTATATGGTCTTGTATCTTTCATTCTAAGCTAAAAACAAATAAAATTTCTTACAATTATAATTGAATTAATTAATTAATTAATTTTATATTCCATGCCAAACGAATTAAAAACCCACTTCTTTACCCAAACGAAAAACAAACATTTAATTTAACTAGTTGCATTGATTTCTCTTTGCTTTTAGCTTAGCATATAAGATTCAATATTATATTATAGATGATGAAATTTTTGGACCAAATACAAAGTGCCATGTATCAAGCCCAAACTATTGTGACCAAAGTTAAAGTTACCATAAGTGCAAATGATGACATCATATCTGTGTCATAATAATTTTTTCTATTTAGTTTTAATTAATTCAGAGATAAATATTAAAATTTTATATTATTACTAATTAAAGATAAAATAATTAAATGATAATATTAAATGATAATTTTATATTTAATTAATCAAATTAATAAGAGATAAATAATAAATAAAGGAAAACAATCAAATGGAGCAATTAAATTCTACACAAAACTTTTTTTTATTCAAATACTTGTCATAATAAAAAAGGGTCACTCAAGCCATTTTACAGGTTCATAAGTTCAAGAAGCCCAAAAAATCTCTACATAATTTTTTGAAGAAGCCGAAGAACTTGAATAAATTCTAAAGAACGTCATATCAGTTTTGAAAAAAAGTCGCTCTCCGATCCAATTCAACTGTGGAGAAGAAGTCAAAAGTCGTTTTTGAAGAAAGCTACATTTTAATCGGTATCAATTGAAGAAATGAGGTCCAAACCTGTTTCAAGAACAATTCAACACAACACTTGAAGCAATCCATATCCATCCAAGACCAAGTTAGACAACCTGTGGATCGAAGTTAAACGGGAGAGAATAATTAAATGTTATTTTTCTCTGTATTCAAGAAATTTCTAGAGATTGTAACTTTTCTATCAAATTATCAATAAATTAGACTTCAAATTTTCAAGTCAACATTTGACTCAAAATTTGTGTGCACATATATAATCAAAAGAAATTTAAGTTTCTTGGACAATTATTAAATATGAGTTATTTGAATTGATTTCATTAAGAATAATCTAGAAACATAACATAAAATTTTAAAATTTATTTCAATATTACAGTAACAAATCAACTGACATTATAAATGGATAAAAATGTTCAACAATTTATTTAATATGCTAAGGTTTTACCACTGAATCAATAGGCTCATTTTTGATCATTTTCTATCACATTTACTATATATACTAGCTTGAATTTGTTCCTAGTTGTTGAAAAATACAATAGGTAAAAATGAAAAGAGTGAGATTTGAATTTTGGCTCTCCATGCAATATCTTAAGTTCTCTAACACCTAGATTAAGGCTTCTTTTATAATAATTTTATTAATTCTAACCCTACAATTTTTGAGGCATTACACACAGGGGCAAAGCCAGGGGGTGGGCATGGGCCCCGACCCCCCTTAAAATGTAAATTTGCTCTTTTAGCCCTTAAAATTTTTTAAAAATTTTAAATTAGTAAAGATAAAATTGCACTTTGACCCCCTAAAATTATAAAAATTTAATTTAATCATTTACAAATTATAAAGATATAAACTATAAAAAATTAAATTTTTATCCGGCCCCCCCTAAAAATTTGCTCTGGCTTCGCCCCTGATTACACACTACTTTTTCTAGTGTACCTTTAGAGTCTATTTAGAGAAGGATTTCATTTTTAGCAAGGTTTTTAAAATTCAAAAATAAATTTATTTGTTTGAGTAAAAATAATGGAAAATTTTAAAATTTTTAAGAAATTTCAAAAAGAGCTTTGAGTAAAATTCGTGGCCAACATCTACCCTTTAATGGGCTCGCAGAATGTAGATGATTAGTTATTAGACTCGTTTCGATAGATACCTTGAGAAATATAAAAAAATTTGTTAATTTTTAAAATTCTTTTTATTTTATATTATTAAAATTGTTTATTTTTTTTATAAATCTAATAATATCCATATTACATATTTTTATATTATTTATTTTTAATATTTTTTTCTTTTTAATTATTTTTTAACTTATTAAATTTCATTAACTTATTTTTTAAAATATTATTTATCCAAACGAAATACACATAAATACTAATATTTTGAAATGATACATTTTCAAAATGTTAACACTGAAAATCTTTAAAATTGTAAATTTTTTTTATCCAAAAAAAAAACCTACATTTGCAACCTAATTTCCTTCTTTATCATTTTTTTTAAATTTTTTTTTTGGCGAACCCCCTTTCATTTAATTGCTATTTTTAATGGTTTTTATTTTTTTAGTTTTTTGAAAATACATTTAAAAACTTTTTTAAGCATCAACATAACTTTAATTTATAAAACTTTCATATTTTTATCATTAATATAACTTTTATATTAATTATTTTTATATGATTAATATATTTTATGTAAAATTTATTTTTTTAAATAATATCTTAATTAATATCTATTATTTTTATTTTATTTAAAAATAGAAATAATTTTACTAAAATTTGAAGGGAGAGATTATTATAGAGAATAAATTTAGTAATGAATGTACTTTATACTTTATGGTTGTTTCTATTGTATATAAAACAGTTGTTTATAGATGATAAAAATGAAAAATAAAAAATTGATTCTATAATAAACTTTGTTGTTATAATAAAATGATGGCATAGAGTATGACTATTATAGAGAGAGCGGACTATATTATGTCAGTCGAAATTTAAAAGATTACACTTAAAATGATTGAAATTCGTCTAAGAAAAAGAGAAAATTCTCTTCTTTCTAATTTCAATAATATTCAAAGTTTATTAAGATTATAAAAGGTGGTTAATGCTTTTTTTTTTTAATTATGCTAAAAGTTGGTAAAAGTCTGTATTTAGGGCGGATTGCATTTAGACTCCTTTAATGAAGAAATAGGTAAATTAACTCTTATATATTTCGAAATGTGCAAATTAGCCCCATTAAATTTTACTTGTTAAATGATTATTTACTAATCTGATCCCTAAACTATAGCTAGAATATCATTTTATTTTTTTAAAATTCTTAACAATAATAAAATAAATCTTTAAAATAAATATAAATTATTTAAAATTGTGTTAAATAATTAAGATAAATATTTTTTTAATAATTTTCATAATTATTTTAACATAATTTAAAGAAAGAATGGGAGAAGAAGATATATGATTCATACGTGGCTCAATCAAAAGAGTTTGAGCAAGCAAATGTGTCACTTGAAGATTCCAAGCACCAAATCAATTCTCTCCCGAAAAACTTGCAGAAATGGGAAAACCCATCAAGTGTTTCCTCTCAAACTTTCATGGGGGATGGCCATTTAAAAAGACTTGAGTTGGAGTTTCAATTTACCAATGAGAAATTGGTTCGTGCGCAAGAAAGTGAGAAAGCTTTTTCATTGCCGATGCAGAAGAAAACAACAATAAAGCCATGGATAATTTAGCCTTGGCATTGAAAGAAATGATAACAGAAGCAAACGAAGCCAAGAACAAGCTGTCTGCAACACCATTTGAACTAAAGAAAACAGTAGAAAATTTGAAGATGAAGCTGAAAATGGTGGAAAGAAAGTACAAGGAAGCAAAGAAAGATGTATGGTTTAGGGATCAAATTGATAATTAATCATCTAAAGGAAGATTAATTTACATGTTTCGAAATGTATAAAGGTTAACTTATCTATTTTTTCAATAGAAAAATTGAAATGCAACTGCCTCTAAATACATTTTGTTGAACTTTGGCCTGCAATGCAACAGGAAACCAGCATGCAAACCAACATCGAAGCTGAACCAGTGGAGTAGTAGCATTTTGTTTATTTTGTCCATTTGTAACTTGCCTTAGTTGCTTTGTAACTTGACTTTAAAGTTAGTAGGATTTGTTATTGATTTGAATTTGATGTAATGGCTGATATGTCAGCTTCTTTTGTGTGTAATTTAAGCTAAGTTTTAGTCATGTATTAGTGGGAGCAGTTATACATTAGGTAACTGCCACATTTCAATGCAACTTATATGTTTTCTCAACTTAATGAAAATTAGATAAAGATCATTTTTCAGTTATCTTCTTGTTCAAATTCATTTTTGCATTATTCTTTGCTTCAATTCTCCTTTATTTCAGTCAAAACCCTAACAAATGGTAATCAGAGCCTGTCATCTTTGAGGGCCTCTATTGTTGGTAGCTTTCTTTGTGAAGAAAACTTGAAAAAAAAGAAACTGAAGCTGTCGTTTTTTGTTGCTGCAAAATGAGTTTCACACCACCACCACCACCACCACCTGTGTTTGCTGGTGATAACTACCATATTTGGGTAGTGAAGATGAAAACTTACCTGTAAGCACATGACCTTTGGAAAGTGGTCGAGAATTACACTAAACCAGCTCCATTGAGGGCCAATCCTACCATTGCACAAATTAGACAGCATAGTTAAGAGTGTGCCAAGAAGCACAAAGCAATGGCATGCTTGCAAAATGGTGTATCTAATGTGATTTTCACTCGGATAATGGCTTGTGACACACCAAAGCAAGCATGAGAGAAGCTTAAGGAAGAGTTTATGGGGTCAGACAAGACAAGGCATCAGCAACTAATCAACCTCGGGAGGGATTTTGAAAACTTGAAGATGAGAGAGTCTGAGACCATCAAGCAGTACTCTGATAGGACAATGGCCAAAATCAACAATATTAGGATCCTTGGTGATGATTTTAGTGAAAGCAGAGTTGCTGAAAAGGTCATCACAACTCTCCCTGAAAATTTTGAGTCAAAGATCTTGTAACAACCCGGTTTAGACCCTATTCGAAATAGTGGTTTTGGTATCACAAATTCGAGTCAGAAAAATATTTTAAAATTATTTTTAGTGTTTATAGTATGTGGACTGATATGTGTGAAATTTTCGTGTGAAAATTTTATCATTTGTGTGCTCGATTTAATAAAAAGGACTTAATCGCGTAACATGTAAAAGTGACTTTCTATTTGTTAAAGTACTTATTTGCTATGGTTTATTAATTGTAAAGTCCTTAAAATGAAATTAGGCGACTATTATGGTTAGTGGATGGTAATGGACTTAATATATGTGATTTTATAATGTTTTAACCAAGGTTAATTTTGTAAATTAGAAATATAAGTTAATAAGATTAAAACAAAAGAAATGAAAGCCATTATTCTTCATCTTCTCACCGAAAATTAGAAAAGAGAATAGGGTTCTTGAACTTTGAATATTCGGCAGTCTTGAAGCTTGATTTGGGTATGTTCTTTGCTCGGTTTTTGATAATTTTTACGTTTTTGAGATCGTTGCTTTGAATACTAGCTAGCCCATGCTTGAATTTTTGAATTTGATAATGATTTTGTGTTTTTCCATTGTTTAAATCTTGATTATTTTTGTGTTTGATGATGAAAAATAAATATGTGTTAATAGATTTTCATGTTTGATTAAGTGATTTTTAGTAAAAATGCCTATTTGGGATTAAATTGTGAATTTTGTAAATTTAGGGGTCAAAATGTGAAAGAAATGGGCTTCTAGGGACCTTAGTGAAATTCGGCCAAGCATGGGTGTGGTGAAATTTTGAATATTTTGTGTTTTGTGAAATAAAGACTAAATTGTAAAAAATGTAAAATGTTAGGGGCAAAAGTGTAATTTACCTATTATGTGTTTATGGATTAATTTGAATGAATGTGAGATTGAATAAGTCAAATTTAAATGTGATTAGATCAGGAACCGAAAAAAACGGGGTTAGATCATGGGAAATTAAAAATCGTTGAATAGCCGTTTATTTCTATCTGAATCCGTACGAGGTAAGTTCATAAGTAAATAAATATCGTTAAATTTGATTGTATATATATTATTGTGCTGAATTGAATTATTACTTATATATATATGTTCAAGCCGAATTTGTATAAGTACAGGAGAAGTATTTACAAGTCTGAATTGATCAAGTTATGACGTCCAAAAGCCCCGTACGAACCTCAGGAATAGTTAGGATGCGTATGTCATGACATAGGATTCCGATATGTGTAAGACCATGTCTGGGACGTTGACATCGATATATGATTTATGTGTAAGACCATATCTGGGACATCGGTATCATATTTGATTTGATGTAAGACCACGTCTGGGACGTTGGCATTGTACGAGCTTTTCGACTATCCGAGTATCCTTATTAATTTCGAATGGTTCCATGGGAAATATTGAGTAATGATCAAATGTGAAATTGAGCTAAGAGATCAGATATGTGCTAAGTTAAATTATTGGGAAAATAAGGTAAGTGTGTACTTGTGATTTATATATGAAATATGCATTATAAAAGTGAGAATTATTTATGTTTATGAGTGTATGTACATTCAGCCATTGATATTATAATGTTAATGTTTATGAGATAATGATTGAGTTTGTAAGCATAATACATGTACATTTGGTTAAAATTGTTTGGTTTGGTCTAGTTTAATTGATTTATGTATGTCATTAAAATAAATTATTTGCTTATGACTTACTAAGCTATTTAAGCTTAATGTGTGAGTGTTTGTTCATTGTTTTATAGATTTTTGAAAGCTAGTTACAAGCTCAGGGATTGTCAAGGAAATCAGTCACACTATCGAACGCTATTTTGGTGTTTTAAAAGCTTGAACTATGAACATATGGCATGTATAGTCTAGCATTTTTTTTTGGTTGGTTTTGAAGTGTATTTATATATATAAGCTAGTCTTAATATGTTTGAACTTGAATTTGTATGCATATCAATAGCCATGTGAAAATGGTTTGATTATAATATTATGGCTTGTGTGTATTCGATCATGGTCTAAGATTATTTTGGAGGTGTGTTTTATGCTATAAACTGTGTGGTGGATGGATATTTGTTTCGGCAATGTGAAGTATTATGTATGGTTTTATAATGTGGATTGGCATGAGTTGATATGATGAGTATATATTGAATGTGAATTGGCTATATAGGTCTAGTTGCTAAATGACAATAGAGGAAAGTGTTTCAAGTTAATTTTGCTACCTGAATTGATAAGAAGCAAGTTGGTCTTATGTGATATTTTGGTACAATGTATAATATGTGTAATAAACATGATTTGATTCGGCATTTGTACTTATGAATTAGGATGAATTGGTTTGATTTCATGATTATATTATAAACATGTTGTATTGGTTATATGATTAGTTAATAAGTGAATTAAATGCATGTTTACATTCTGCTAGTAATTGGTTTAATTATTAATTTATGCCTATGAAGTCATTGGTAAATGATCAACTTTGTCATGATTAGGAAATGGCATATTTTAGCTTATGATTGAATGGCATAATTTGTACTATCTATGTGGTTAACCTTGATAGCCGAATAAGCAAGGAATTTTGACATGATGATTAGCCTATAATGTTATTATGGATAATTCTGCATTGGAGTTTATTATAGCTATGGTTTTTATGGTGACTTGCGCATATTTCAATAAAGTTAAATGTAGATAAAATTATGTTATAAAGTTAGTTAAGGTTTTATAAGTTAATGATTATATAACCATGTGATACGGATTGGTATGGTTATTTATGTGCTTATTTTATAAAATGAAACATACATAGTTTTAATTTAAGTGTTCGAATATCATGGATTTAATGGCCATATTATTTTCAAAAAATAATAATAAAATTGTTTGCTTGATTCATTGATTGGATTGGTTCATGTTTTAGGTATACAATATTTGTAATTCATGATTAGTATTGAATTATTGATTCAGTAAATATATTTAGATATGGCGTTTGACATTAGGAAATACGCGCATAGTATAATGGTAATTAAAGCATATTTGGTCATGTTTTTATATCACCAACGCCGCATATATGAATGAAAAATTTTAGTAGCGAAATATGGTTCGTTTGATGTTTAATTTGTACATGTGCAAAAGCTTTATAATAATAGGTTTGATATTCAACTAATGGAATAGTTATCTTGTTATATGTTCTGTATATGACATGTTTTAAATATATGCTAGAATATATTTTATTTATGCAATGTTATGATTGTTAAGATTTTAAGACTCGATATTTGATTAAGTTACGAGCATTGTTGTGATTGAATTTCAAGTTGTGAAATGTAATGATTATCTGTGTGAACTGTGATATGACCGGTAATACCTCGTAACCCTAATCTGGTGAAGGATATTGGTTAGGGGTGTTACAGATCTCTTCATTGGAGGACTCGAGGGACTTATCAACCATCTCATTGTCTGAGTTGGTAAACTCTCTATATGCACTCGAACAAAGAAGGGCCAACAGACTAGAGGAGCATCTAGAAGGAGCTTTCCAAGCAAAAGCTAAATAAAGTTCAAGTTCGAGCTACAAAGGGAAGAAACCATGGCTTGACAAAAGGGAGAAACCAAAGAGAGATGCAGGAAAGAAAAAGTTCCCACCATGTATTCACTTCAAAAAGACCACACACTTGGAGAAGTACTGTTGGTACAAGCCTGACATTCAGTGTAGAAGCTGCAAACAGTTTGGTCATATTGAGAAAGTTCGCAAAAACAAAGGAAGGGCACAAGCTCAACAACATAATCAAGCTCAAGCTACTGAGGATATTCAAGCTCAGGAGAAGCATGTCTTTACTGCATCCTGCTTTATAGCTTCAAGCAAAGTTAGAAGGGACTGGTTAGTAGACAGTGGTTGCACTCACCATATGATGAAGGGCTGTTCAAGGATCTCGATAGAAGCTTTGTTTTCAAATTCAGGATTGGGAATGGAAATCTCATTGAAGCCAGAGGTAGGGGTAATGTTGTAATCAGTACACATTCAGGTAACAAAGTAATTTTAGATGTTCTTTTTGTACCTGATATAAACCAAAATCTGCTTAGTATTGGCCAGTTGATAGAAAATGGGTATTCATTTGTTTTCAAGACTAACTCCTGCATTATTGAAGGTCCACTTGGTTAAGAACTAGTCATAGTAGCCATGACTGAGAGATGCTTTGTGTTGGACATGAATCAGTTGGAAATGAAGGCCTATACTAGTGTTGATGATACAGCTAGCTTATGGCACAAAAGGCTAGGCCATGTCAGTTATAGATCACTTGGTTTGCTGCACAAATTGAACTTGGTTGAAGACATGTACAAGTTTGAAGTCAATGACAAAGTGTGTGAGATTTGTCAGCTTGGTAAGCAAGTGAGATTGTCTTTTCCAGTTAACAAGGCATGGAGAGCTCGAGACAAGCTTGAATTGGTCCATACTGACATATGTGGTCCAATGAAGACTTCTTCTTTAAATGACATCATATATTTTGTACTGTTCATAGATGATTTTTTCTAGATTCTGTTGGATCTATTTTCTGAAGCAAAAGTCTAAAGTATTTGAGGAATTCAGCAAATTCAAAGCCTTAGCTGAGAATCAGTAAGGTTGCAAGATTAAGGCCTTGAGATTAGATAATGGGACTGAGTACTTATCAGAGAAGTTTCAGAAGTTGTGTGAGCAAGCTGAAGTTTACCATTAGCTAACAACCATTTACACTCCTCAGCAGAAAGGAGTATGTGAAAGAAAGAATAGAACAGTACTCGACATGGCTAGATGCTTACTGTTTGAAAGCAAATTGCCAAGCAAATTTTGGGCTGAGGCAGTGAACAATTCAGTTTATCTGCTTAACAAGCTACCTACTATTGTTGTCAAAGATAAAACTTCTTTTGAAGCTTGGTATGAACTCAAGCCAATAGTGTCACACCTAAAGGTGTTTGGTTGTATCTGCTGTACTCCCATACCAGCTGAGAAGAGAACTAAACTTGAAAGAAGATT
This sequence comes from Gossypium anomalum, assembly GCA_025698475.1. Taxonomy (NCBI): domain Eukaryota; kingdom Viridiplantae; phylum Streptophyta; class Magnoliopsida; order Malvales; family Malvaceae; genus Gossypium; species Gossypium anomalum. The sequence goes on from CM046961.1 coordinate 10,884,308, forward strand.
TGTGCCAGGTATCTTTATTGGTTACAACAGCACAAAGAAAGGCTATAGGGTGTTTGATCCTTCAACAAAGAAGATCATGGTGAGTAGGGATGTAAAATTTGATGAAGAAAGAGTATGGAATTGGAGTGATAAAGATACCAGTATAAGTGAAGAAGATCAGCAAGACATTGATCTGTAACCAGCTGAAGAAGGGCCAATTGGTGATGATTTTGATGATGAACCTGTAAGAGGCACAAGAACCATTGCTAACATCTATCATAGATGTGATGTTGCATTACTTGAGCCTAGTACTTTTGATGAGGCTTCCAAAGAAGGGTGTTGGAGAAGGGCAATGGAAGCTGAAATGCAGATGATTCACAAAAATGACACTTGGGAATTGGTTGACAGACCAAACCAGAAGAGGGTTATTGGTGTAAAGTAGGTGTTTAGAGTCAAATACAATGCTGATGGCTCTCTAAACAAACACAAGGCAAGTCTTGTGGTAAAGGGATACAGCTAGCAGTATGGCATTGATTTCATAGAAACATTTGCTCTAGTTGCAAGGCTAGACACAATAAGGCTTCTGTGTGCCTTGGCTGCTTAAAAGCAATGGAGAATACACCAGCTGGATGCCAAGTCAACCTTTCTAAATGGCTTCCTCAAGGAAAAAATTTTCATTGAACAACTAGAAAGGTTCAAGGTTCCTGATGAAGAAGACAAGGTCTACAAGTTGAAAAAGGCCCTGTATGGTCTGAAGCAGGCACCAAGGGCCTGGTATGACAAGGTTGATACTTACCTGTCTAGGCTCGGGTTAGAGAAAAGTATGAGTGAACCTACACTTTATGTGAAGAAATTAAAGAATTTTCTCTACTGATTGTACCACTCTATGTGAATGACTTGTTGGTAACTGGAAGCAAAATGAAGATGATTAATGAGTTCAAAATGCAAATGCAAAATGTTTTTGAGATGACTGACTTGGGCCAAATGACATCTTTTCTTGGCATGGAAATAATTCAAATTGACCAAGCCATCTTCATAAGTCAACAGGCTTTTACATTAAAGATCTTAAACAAGTTTTGCATGTTCAATTGCAAAACTGTCAGCACATTAGTGGCTCAAGGTGAAAAATTAACTAGCAATAACAATCATGAAAGAGTTGATGAGAAGGAGTATCGAAGCTTGGTAGGTTGTTTGCTTTACTTAACAGCTACAAGGCCTGATATCATGTTTGCTGTTATTCTCCTATCAAGATTCATGCATTACTGCAATGTTGTTCACTTTAAAAAAGTTAAAAGAGTTTTTAGATATGTGAAAGCGACTTTGAATTTTGGAGTGAAGTTTGAGAAGGCAAAAGCGCTCAAGTTGATTGGTTATTCTGATAGTGATTAGGCAAGATCCATTGATGATATGAAGAGCACTTCTGGCTACTTCTTCACTCTTGGCTCAGGTGTCTTTTTTTGAAGCTCAAAGAAACAACAAACTGTTGCTCAATCAACAGCTGAAGTAGAGTACATTGCAGCAGCTGCAGCTATTAATCAAGCCATTTAGCTTAGGAAGTTACTATGTGATTTGAATGAAGAACAGATTGAAGCTACTGAAATCAAAGTTGATAATCAATCAGCAGTTGCTATAGCCAAAAATCTTGTTTTTCATGGCAAGACCAAGCATTTTAAGATTAAATTTCATTTTGTTTGAGAGGCTGAACAATCGAGGGAAGTGAATCTGATTCATTGTAGCTCACAAAATCAGTTTGCTGATATTCTAACCAAGTCTCTTGGTGCTCCAAGATTTGATGCCTTAAGAAGAAAGATTGGTATTTGTTGCATACAGTCCAAAGAGGAGTGTTGAACTTTGGCCTGCAATGCAACAGGAAACAAGCATGCAGACCAGCATCGAAGCTGAACCAATGGAGCAGCAGCATTTTGTTTATTTTGTTCATTTGTAACTTGCCTTAGTTGCTTTGTAACTTGACTTTAAAGTTAGTAGGCTGATTTGAATTTGATGTAATGGCTAATATGTCAACTTCTTTTGTGTGTAACTTAAGCTAAGTTTTAGTCATGTATTAGTGGGAGCAGTTATACATTAGGTAACTGCCATATTTCAATGTAACTTATATGTTTTCTCAACTTAATGAAAATTAGATAGAGATCATTTTTCAGTTATCTTCTTGTTCAAATTCATTTTTGCATTGTTCTTTGCTTCAGTTCTCCTTTATTTTCTGTCAAAACCCCAACACATTTCCTCTCTTGATTCTTTTACTGTTAAAAGTTGAATTAAAAATAAGATATCTAAAATGTTGTATCATTGGAATAGAGATTTAGGCTCCCTTCAAATGCAAAATAAGCTATGGTGAGATGGAATGTTGAGAGAATATTCTTTTTCATTGTATTGTTTTGATATTTAGATATCTAATGGTGAGGTGCGGTTAAAAATTCTTATCTCATTGTTGGTTTCATTTTGGACAGGAGTTAAAGTTACCAGCGGAGATGTTCAAACAGCTAGTTCGATTAATACCCGAATCGAATTATTATTAACAAAATTATTCGAAATGTAAAAAATTTTAACCATTTACTGAACCGAAATATTTTGGTAAATTCAATCAGTTAACCAAAATTTAAATTTTTTTTATCTTTTGATTAAAATAAATATAAAACATATAAAAAATACATTACTAATGTTCATTTTTTTAATAGTTCAAAGACATTTAAATGGAGGTCAAAACAATAAATAAGATATTAAAAACACTATATAAATCTTAAAAGTTAACCAAACAAAAATGTTAACAATTATATACAATATATATTATTTATTTCGGTTAATTATCCAATAATCAAAATTTCAAAAAATCATTAGCCGACCTCCGACTAAACTAAATTTGGCCACCGACCGATTAACTGAATTAGATCGGTTCAGCCGATTAATTCAGTGTTAACCAAAGTTTGAACATCCCTGACTACTAGTGGAAAAAAAATGCATGTAGTGGAAAGCTAATTTCCCATTATTACGTCTTTGGTCTCTGTTTTTTTTTTTTTTTTGAGTTTTATAGAAAATAAAAGTATTATTAGATATTATTATATAATTTTTATATAACAATCTAATAAATATATAAGTTTGATTATTATTTAATATAAAATAATTTAAATATATTTTTATTATTTATTATGAATAAAATTTAAAATATTTAAATTTTATTGTACATGATTTTAATGTTTTTAATTATCATTTTATAAAAATATAATTTTAACTTATGTTATATTATTTAATATAAATATAATTTATGTCATATATCAATTTATGTTTGCCTAAATAATGAGAAATTTTGTTACAGTTTAAATCGATTTAGAAGAAACTTGTATATTTTTGCCTTTGTACTTCAACTCTAACATGCACACTCCATGCAAGGAGAACCCGACATGTTTGATTGTTTTTTATTATGCTACCGTGTTATAGATTGATAAAACTATTAATTTGCTTGTAGTAATGTAATGTATCTATGCATTCATGCATCTTTAAGCTTTAACTTATTCAATCCCATGCATAGGTACATAATATATTGTAAACAAATGAGTGAATGTATATATACCATGATATCTTAAGACATGTTTGTTTGTATTTGTTATAATAGTAATCTTTAAATGATGCTTATTATGATATATAAATTTATGGTTTTATGTCGGTTGACATTTAAAAAAATGGCCAATATTAAGAGATATTCTGAGTTATTGATTCAAGTTACAAGTTTTAATTGTTACTGCAACAATGGTTTTGCATAATTACATTCGAAGACATGCTTAGTTATATTAATGAAACTTGTTATGTGTTATGTTATTATATTTTTCTCTACTCTCGTACCTGCTGCTTATCTCTATCACCATATTCATGCTAGACATATATTTGTATTTGACATTCGCACTCAAGTTTCAGTGATATAAGATTTGTTATTCTTGACTTCTGCAATAGTGCGCGCCTTCTATGAAAATTGGGCCATATCTTCTAATTGTGTGTTTCGCATTTGTCTTACCAATGTAGGTTGCCCTCATGCTTGGCGGAGCATTGAACTGCAGAAATAGTTCAATTGACCATCTCTGACATCACGAAGGCAATTGAGTGGATGAAGTGCTCATATTTATATGTCAGAATGAAAAAGGCATGTATATAGCCATCTTTTGAATGATATATAATTTGACACCTTGAATGCACAATCAGAATCCTGGGAATTATGCAGTTAAAAAAGGAATTCTTTCCATTTTTGATTTATTGAGTTTGTTTTGACATCATATTACTCATCAATGTTGTTTAAACCAGAAATTTGAGTTCAAAATGTTAATGAGCAATCATGCCACCAAATGATCCAGACTGATCAAGATGGTTTTGCCTTGAAGCCACAAGGTATCTTGAAAATTTTAAGCATTCTCTTAGCTTTCCTGAAGTATAAACATATCGTTAATTCCTACCCTTATTTTCACTTTCTTTTTTCCAGAGCCAGGAAGAATGATGACAATGTACTATTTGAAATTTAACACCATGAAACACATTATGCTGGCACCATCTAGCTGTAGTTTGGAAAAAGTACTACAGATTATATTCCATGCTGAGGAGATTGCTTGTATGTATCCCTATCTAGTAATAGTTGTTTCTTTTTGGTTAAAAATTGTTGTTTTCTCGATGATATTTGGATTCAGGTGTGAATATTGGATATATATATATATATGTTCGTTATGAGTATGCATAAAATTTCTATGTATTCAAAGGGGTCCTTGGAAAATCATAGTATCTATGTCCAGATAGACATGTTACTTAAAAAACAGTAAATTTTGTACATGTTCTCAAGAAAATATGAGAGTGATATACTAATGTTCTGAAAATGAAGGGATACAGCTTAGACGCAATGAGAAGAAACTTATGAATGACATAAATGGAGACAAAGATGGCCGCCTCCGTTTTCATGTCAGTGGTGATAAGGAAAATGGAAAAAACGCATTCAAACTAGAGAAGAAAAGATACTTGTTTTGGGAAATGACTGCTTAACCGGGGATCCTTTAGTTCATGATGTATCGATGTCCCAGGTTTATTGACCTCAATTCGATTATCATTTTACTTCAATTATGGATATTACCTTTTTTAGAAGAATTACTTCAAAGTTGAACTGATGCCTTAGGATGCAAATTCAATATGCTCAAATGGGGGTAGAATTCCCGAGTGTATGAAAGAATATTTTATATACAAAAAGAACTATAGACGAGCCCTGAACTCGTCCCTTTTAGCCAAGTCGTTATATCAGAAACTCTAGGATGACAGTCCTTACCTGCTGAAACAATTACCTGGTATTGGCATGGTGACAGCAAAGGTTTTCTTTGACGAGTATTAGTTTGTTTGATAATGCTACATTTATTCTATCTACCTATGTTACTTGGACCCAGATGTAGGTGTTGGATTTACTTAAAGAATTCATGGAGTGTCATATCCTCGTACCAATGTCTGGATCTGCATTGGACAGAGATACTTGGGAAAATGAAAAAAGGAGTGAGAGCAAACAAGGATTTCTAAATATTTTTTAGATTCAATATCCTCTCATTATAGTTATGCTTTTTATTCAGGCGCTGCATTCAATGGGAACTAAATCATTTGAGACATTAGCTGAAGCTGATCCAAGGAGGATAGAGATAGTTACTGGTAGAAAATTTCCTTATGGAAATCATATCAAGGAGTTTCTCACGTCGTTGAGTCCAACAGTTGAGATTAAGATCGAGGTAAGTGAAGTCTAAGTTAGCAGTAACATCTCAAGGGGTCCAATCAACTAAGCGACACTATGCTGAAATAGTACGTTATCCAGAATGCTTCTTCATACTACTTAATTAGTCATTAATGAAATATAATTTATTAAACATATTCTCTTACAGATCGTTGCTTCAGAAGAAGAAAACCTAATTCTTTTCCATGAGAAGATAAGGTGCTATTCACATTAATTTGGATACTACAGTTTTGAGCAACGAGGGTGTTTTTTGTCAAACATATTTCTTATTTAATCCAATATTTTAGTCAAATACAAGTCAGGAAGAATTTTTGTTTTCCTGTATGGATTTTGTGATGCCAAATGCTGGAAAGCTTAATTCTAGATGCTATCTCTTATTCTTTCCTCTATATTACTTATCTGACTTGGTTGCAGCAGAGTGGATGAGTTTTTAAGGTATGCAATCTTCTTCTTGAACTCTTGTCACTTACATGACGACAAGCGTATAAATTTAACAATTTAAAATGTTTTGAGTCTTGTTCGTGTTACTTTTTCATGTTCTATCATGTTTTACTTGTTAGCTATGAATTGGACATATAAGTTTAGAGTTCAGATGGCAATGAATGCCCTTAAAGCTAATGCTTTTTCAGAATAATTTTTCCTTAATTGCAGTGGAGTTATTACAACTACAGAACCGATTGCCAGTTCTACTTGATTGAGTTCATGAATGAATTTAGTTCAATTGGCTAGGTCTTTAATTACTTAGTGTAGAATGTTTGGTTATACTTGCAGCCCCTACAGCACGCCCCTCTGAAAGATGACCATAAAGGCTGATCTTGTTTTTGAAGAATACAGCTAAGTTCCTAAAAGTCATAAATACTCTGCGCATAAATTCCAGTTTTAAAGACTCATTGTTGCAGTTTTATCCATGAAGTTGGAGTTGATCTCCATGAAAAACTTCTGCTAGTTAAGGAGAGCAATTCAAATGCCAATCTTAAACGTGCAAGCAAACCGGCTCAGTTTTTTGCTCCTGAGGAATTTTATGTTATAGAAGATGACAATGAAGCCAAACATAAATCTTTTGCCCGAAGACCTCCCGATTCGATTGAATCTAAAAGGGAAAGTTCTTCAATGTGAGAACCAGAGAAATCTTCTGGATTTCAAGTAGCTTATTTCATTTACAACCTTTTATCTTGTCATCTAAATCCTTTTTTATTGCGGGTCCAGTTTGAACCTCTTGGTTGAAGAACTAGAAGGTATGGGATTTTGCTGTGATTTTCATTAGATATCCTACTATCTTTTTTCCTATTTCACGCAGCATTTCCGCCTAAAAAAAATTCTAGGAAAGCTTGCTTCTGGAATTGAAAATGATGATTGTAAAATCATCACTGAGTAATCAATATTTGACCATATACGAGAAGAAGCCAAGAACTTTCCTCTCTCGACTCCAAACAATGCCTATTCTCCATCATCTGGAGGCTTAACTCTCACAAGAAAACGCTCTTCAGACCAAGAGAAAAGCAAAATTCTTCAACTGATATTGCTTGATCCTTTGCCAGAATCTACAGGGACAGAACAGATTGCTGATGATCACAATAACAATCTAACCGGAAAGCATCATATTACTGCTGGGAGCTCAGCTACAATTAATCTCCCGGATGAATCAAGAGCATTTTTTTACGGAAATTTTGTACGTAACTCGTCATTTCTTATTCTAGTTTGGTTTTTAAAACGTTACTTGGTCACCCTAAGATGAAGCTTTCTCGTTCAAAAGCCTGACTGAAGAAGCAATATTTGATCACATAAGAAAAAATGTCCAAGAAATTTCCAGTAATCAACACGCTAAAGTCCATTGATACCGACTGTTGGATCTGTACCGAGGAACACAACTCAGTCAATCAGCCAGGATCTAGCAATGCTACGATAGGAACATCAAAAGATGCAATGGTCATTTCAGAACCGGAACCTGGGGAAGTCAACAGAGACGCCTGTGGCACCAAGGTTGGCACAAAGGCGAAAAACAATGTACTCCAAGAAAGTTCCGGTGGAGCAAATGGAGAATTGGCTGTTTCTCCCAAAGCTTCAAGCACCAAAACTGGCACATCATCCGTTCAAATGCTATCATTTGATATTTCAATGGTGAAGAACAGCAAGCATCTAGCAGATCTTGGAAGCTCTATCCAGAAGGGTCGGAAAGACAAGCCATTTCCAAGTGACTCAAAAAGGCAGTGCCGCTCAGTGGCCTCTACAGACCAAGCCAGGGAAGTAGACTCATTTCTTGGCTTTCAGAGTGTTTTTTCATTCCTCTGATTTCTTTTTACCTTTCAGCACTACAAAATTGGCAGTTGCGTTTTTCTAATTTCTCAATTTCATCGGAAAATTTGTAGTATTTCATTGCTGTTTCTATCTTCATTTTCTTTAATAGGACCGAAAACTGATAAATGAAACTTGGCTGAATCCTGGTAATCGCGTTTTGGTCGTGTTAATATAGTCAAGAACAGGCTAAAGTTCAGTAATTTTTAATCAAGCACTAGAAAAAAAAAAAGTACTTAAATAAACTGAGTTTGTCTTTTATATACATTGACTCTTGTTTCCAAAATTTTGTTTCAGTGCAAAATTTGAAGACAGTAATGGTAGGCAAAAACATCTGCTTAAAAATTGTTTGAATCTGCAGAGAAACTTCGGCAAAGTCCATTAGCCTTTTGACAAATACAAAGCACACATTGTTTATATTAACATCGGTATGACTGAGGGAACCATTTTGACAACAGGTAATGCTTGGTATTTACTATTAAAGTAAATATGCCGTAGCATGGTATATGCATGATTGCCAGCAAACAATACCTGCCAAACAAGGGGGAAAAAGAAAAAGAATGAGAGAAGCTTAACATAATTAGATACCCAAACTATACATCTTTTAACATTTTGTACCTCAAACAAAAAATCAACAATCACTTAGCAGATTATCCCAAAGGACTAATTCTGTAAAATACTGATGTGAATGCCATGAAGTATATTTGACAAGATTTGAACCATTTAAAAGTTAATTTAGAAGTAGAAATTTGACTAGAAAGAGATGTACCAAAATGGAGCACTAGGTGACAACAAATCAAGAAATGGGTATGGCCACCTGTAACAGAGAATTATCACAGTTCTTGGATAAGAAAGTTTTGTGCATTATTTTGAACGATAATAGTGAAACCGACATTACCAGATCGAGACACAGGCATGAACAATCCACTGGAAAATAACAAAAGCACCCGTCCATAAGATGAAGTAAGAAATTCGAAACCAAGGGAACCGCTGGAAGGTAGTTGATAGATATACACAATTCAATGTTATTATGATGAAAAGAAAAGCGGTATCAGTTAAACAAGATTGAAAAACAACTTTTACCAGGCTATTCAAGGCTGTATCACCGAGAAGTAGGATGACATTGAGTGTATGCATGTTCACGGTCATCTGAAATACAGAGATGAGTTTTGTCTTAGTAGACTACAAGCACGGAAGAAATACAAAACAAGTTCAAGTTGAAACATCAACCAACAGTTTTGATATAAGTATTATTAGAAAAATAATGTACCAAAAGAAAGTATTATTAGAAAAAATAGAATGAATGGATCTTCTTTAACTGGAGATGAGGAGATATAGAGAAATGGCTATGAAATCGTCCTCTAAACTTGTGTTACTTGGATTTTATTGCTAGTGTTGTATTTGGAGGGTCTTTCAAGGATCATATCCTTATACCCATGTTTGGATATGCATTGGACATGGGTATTTCGAGCAAAATATGAAGAGATGGAACAGCTTAGTATGATTCTATGAACTTGAACTACATGATGTGATGATCATTTCTAAACTTTGGATGTGATTGAATTCCTATTATAATACAGGCAAGATCTTGAAAACAATAACCAGATGAACAAAGAGATACAGAACTCACAAAATTCAATGCATAATCTTCGATGGTAAGAAATGGAAAAATAAGGCACCAATAAATGAGGTCAGTAAGCATCACTGCTCCAGCATTCATCTACATATGAAAAATCAAAATGAGATTTAAAATAAAAGTTCTGAGTACTGTAAAAGCCGCATGAAAATCTCAAAGGATTTGCAGTGCTATAAAAAGTGATTTTAGAGTATCCGTATGGTTCACTTGAATGGCGAAAGAGAATTTACCTGGAATATAACTTGAAAGAGATAACTAATGACGCCTGCAGCTTGTGAAACATCGCATTGTTCCTGCAGATTTAAGGCTTTTCTCTGTACATCAGCATCTTTTCTATTAGTTAAAGGTGTGTAGTATCCTTGCTCGGTATCTAACTTAACATGCTGTTCATTAGAACCGCAGCTACTCATTTTATGATGCTGGTAACACCCGTAAATAGAGAGCAATGTTCCGAACTGCAAAAAAGAGGTGAAAATCAAACAGTCATATGGATATAACAGTTTTGTTGTGGAGGCAGAAACATTGGCACAAAGACTAGGAAAAAGAAAAGTGTAAGGCATACCCCAAAATAAATGGTAACCAAAGTAAAAGTCCACCTGTCCAGAACCGAAACTTGAAGTTAGAACATTTTGTTTTACACCCTCCGGAATTAGCTATATGATTCTAATCTAGATGAACAATGATTGGATTTAAGCTCATTCAATTTAAAAGCTACATTAAATAAACAGTATTAGCAACTTAATACAAGACAAGTTCAAAGAAGAAAGATTTGCTTACTGAGTATAATAGTAAAATATGCGACCTCCATTGGTGATGATTTTTAAAACAATAGTTGCGAGAGCTAAACAAAACGCCACGAACCGATAACCCAGCAGCCAAATGGGATGGATTTGTTGAAGACAAGGCCTCCAAACATCATCATCGTATAACTCATCGACACTTAAATCTTCATGTCTTTCTTTTCCATCACGTTTAACTTGTTTCAATCCTTCATATTTCCAAATTATAATCAATGATACGACAAGTGGTGTTGAAACTATAAATGAGCATATCAAAACCCTCCAAGTCAACCAATAACTCAAGCTTGTTGTATCTGAAGTAGTCAACAGCTGCATCCTGCTAACCCCAGTATAAGTAGCATCATAATATTAAATTTGTTACTACAACAAAATGTTCAGAAAGCAAACTAATTCATAAGCTTCGTTGCTGCATGGCTTAAAATGCAGTTCTTGAATTCCATTTGTATGTATTCATTAATCAAAACAGAAACAGAAATGGGCATTTGAGATCATTAACCATTTAATTGATGAAACCCAAATCAATTAAATTAAAAACTTCATTACATATTTCATCAAGTGAAAAAAAAAAACCAAACAAATTTTAATTTTTATTGCTACTGCATCAGATTCCCGTAAACTAAATGAAAACGAAAAAGAAAAAGATAAAGAAGAAATTACTTACATAAAATACGAAGAAACAAAATGGTTGCTTTGATGAAAATGAAATCTCAAAATTTTAGTTAACAAGAAAACAAAAAGAAAGGAGAAGAAGCAATGAGAAAGAGAGGTGTGTTATGTTGAGGAAAATGGATAATTTAAAAAGTCGGTGTTGGGGAGCGGCGCAAAGTAGGAGGTGGCGGCATATGCTGACTTCTCTTGCTTCACTAGGATGTTATGATTACGATGTATTTTTGTTCAACTGATAACGATGGATTGTGTAGATTACTCATTTTTTTTATTTATTTTTTTTGTGAATCTACTATATTTAGATTTTTTTTTTTATGGAAATATTATGATTATCATACGTAATAGATTCTGAGAGGATTCATATGAGTATTAATTTTTGCATTTATTTTATTTTATTAAATTTGTTTGTTTTATAAATTTAAATATCATATATAATAATGTTAATTCGAAGGATTTAGATGTTGTCATGGACAGGAATATACAAAAATTGATTAAAAAATTTAAAAAAAATTAAATTGAGTAAATTAAATTGAGTTATTCGGTTTGTTTGAGTGAATTTAAATAATTAATCCGTTTTTTTAGTTCGAGTCGAGTTAAATTTTACAATTTGGATAATTTTAATAATAGATTGGTGTAAATACTCGTTTGATTTTCATTAATTTAAAAAATAAGCAATTTGATCCCTTACAACAAAACTTACAAAATAATTTTAAAGACTTTTAGAATAATTTTCAAATTTTCATAATTTTTTTAAAATATGAAAATTAAAAATTATAAAAAGAAATTCAAAAGAATATAAAAAAGTTTTTTTTTAAAAAAAAATCCAAGATAATAACTTTGAGTACTTAAAGAAGTAAATTACTAAATCAAATTTATTATACTAAAGTATATTGTTTTATTCTCTTATTTTGATTTGAAAGAGTTTTTAAATATATATTGTCGAAACCATTTTTTTGAAAACGGGAATCGACTTTATTTGGAAGTGAAAATTAAAACAGGAGTCGCCACCAATCTTTTTTGATGAGGTGTGATTGGGTCACCTCGTAAAAGTGGTTGTTTTTAATAAATGATCTGATTCATTTAAACAATGATTTTGGTCCACGAATATTCAGAAAAACGGGTTCGGGAGTCGGTTACGTACAAGGAAGGATTAGCACCCTCGTAACGCCCAAAAATTGGTACCTAGTTGATTAATTAGTGTCTTAGTGTCGAAAATTGAAAACTTGAGAGACTTTTAAAATACGATCCCTCTTTTTGTGAAAAAAAAACTCGAACGTTAAAGACATTCTCGTCTCGAAGTAATAAAATGTCACATCCAGTAAGTTAGGGCACGATCTCTCGAACTTCCAAATACCGAACATTGCCTTTATTTACCAAAATCTTATCTCGGGGTCATAAGATGTCATACCCGGTAAGTTGGGGCACAACACCCTGTATCTCCGAGAGTAAGCATTTTTATTCAAAAACCTGTATTGCGGTTTAAAAGAATATTCTGTTATTTAGGTTAAATGAGAAAAATCGAAACCTAGTAAGTTAGGGCACGATTTTCTCGAATTTCTAAGCACGAAATATTACCTTTATGAAAGACTTAATGTTGGGTTGGATAAAACATAAATTTGTAATAAAACGAGATAATAAAGAATGCGTAAACTAACAAAAATTTCGGTATTGACAGGCATAACAGAATAAACATAAATACGAATGTGAACGATAATGATGATAAGAGAAAAGATAAAACAAATGAGTAAAATGAGTAAGCTAACATAAAAAAGAAATAATAAATAAGCTAAAAAAATATTTGAAATTAAAAAGAATTAGTAGTAAATAAATAAATATTATGTAAAACTATTTTAAAAAAACGATAGTAATAGTAGTGATAATAATAATATGAGAAATATAACAATAGTTAAATGATAATATAGATATAATGCTTAAAATACAATAACAATGAAAATATGAATAAATAGAAATATAAATAGGTAAGTAACAAAGAAAATCTATGTAGATGAAAATATAATAGTAATAATGATACGATAGTAATAATGATAATAAAAATTAGTAATAATAATATGTTAAATAAAAAATATGATAGTGACAATAATTAAAGAATGTTAATAGTAATAAAATAAGGTGGTAATAATAATAATAATAATAATAATAATAATAATAATAATATATTGATAATAAATAATAAACGAAATAAAAATAATAGTAACAATAAGAATATTAATGATAACAATAATAATAATATATACACGAATAATAACAATAACAATAATAATAATGACACAACAAGTCAAAGTAGAAAATAATAATATATTAACAATAGTAATAAAATGATGACATGCTAATAAGGACAATAATAATTAATAAATAATAATACTAAATTAATAAATAATAAAACAATAAATAAATAGACACAAAAAGGAAAATATATAATATAATAATAACAATATGAACTTAATTAGTTTAATACTAAGATAATAATAATAGTGATAATAATAAAAATAAAAGTAATAACAACAATATGTTAAGTTATAATAATAAAGTAAAAACAATGGTGATAATAATCTATTAGGTAATAATAGTGGAATAATAACAGTAAATATAATAACATTAAACCAATTAATTTAATTAAAATATTGAATATAACAAAAAAAAAAGACTAAAATGAACCTAAAATGAAAATTCGGGGCCAATTTAAAAATAAATAAAGACGAAAATGACCAAATCAAACCCGCAAACAATGAAGAGGGGCCAAATCGGGTAATAGACCCTCCCTCCAAAATGCGCAGCATCGAATAGGACTCGATTGAAATCCAAGCACAAATTCGGGGCAAAACTAAAATCCAAGAAAAACTTAATTGCAAAGTAACAGAAAAGCGAAAGGGCTAAAAGCGCAATTAGCCCTTCCAAACAAAAAAGGCGCAGATCCTGTCTAGGCGGGTCAGGTCAGCCCGCTCCGCCCCAAAACGACGCCGTTTTGCTCGTGGGGGGTTAAGGTCAAAACGGTACCGTTTTGGTACCGTTATTTAAGTCAAAATCTGATTTTTTTTTTTTTAATTTTCAGCAGACTTCTCAAAAAAAACAAAAGACTTCAACCTCTCTCTCCCTCTCCTCCTCTTTGGCCAGAGCCAAAATCCGGCGAGCGGGCCGTTGGAGCGTCGCCGTTGGCCACCGTCTATATTTTTATTTTTTATTTTTGTATTTTTAATATATATATATATATATATATGTATTCGGTAGGAAAATAAAGGAGTAAATAGGCTCTAAAGAAAATGAAATAATTAAACCTTTTATTCGAAACCTTTGAACTCTCTTTTGGTGTTGCTTGCTGCGATCAAGTGTTTATGTTGGGGTTTAAATCTTTTGATTGTATTTCTGTTCGGTTTCTTTATGTTTGAAAGTCATTTTTTATTTCCAAAAAAAAAGCCTCATTTACTTTACATTTTTAGGGCTTTTATAGCCCTATTTCATTACAACTATTATTGCTGTCATTTCTTCTCCAGTTTTGCAGGTGCATGGGCGACTACACAGTGGCGGAATTGATGCGACAATGGCGGTGGGGCAGGTGAGTCAGAAGGTAGGTGGCCGAAGGTGGTGGCAGACCTAGATGCGGTGCACCTAGGGTTTTTGTTTTTTCTTCTCTCTTTTTTTGATTTGGGCTATTAGGGTTAGTTTGGGCTTGGGTTGATATTTGGGTTTAGGGATTTGGCTTGGTTTTATATTATTGGGCCAGGCAAATTGGGCTTGTAATATATATAATTTCAAATTTATGTGCTCTAAAATGACATTAGTTGTATTATAACAAAATTGTAATTTAACATGTTTAATTTTTTTTAATTTAACTCAATTGATTCAACTCAAATTTCATTTCACTCAAACTCAATTCGAAAAAAATTCAAATCGAGTTAGAAAGATAAAATGGAACTCGTCAATTCAACTAACTCGAAATTTTTCACTCGATATGATTGAACACTCACTTCCACTTTAAAAATTATATCAATTGAGTTATTTTATTAGTAAAACTATTAATTTCACACTAATACAATATATATGCTTGTATTTTGTAATTATTAATTATTTCACAATAGCATTTAAATCAGTCCTAAAAGATTTTATCATCCAATATTACTAATCACATCATATTTTTATCAAATTGATTAATATCATGCACTTTTGATTACTAAATTAACTTTATTTAACATTTTAACCCAGTTACTTTAAAAAGATTAATTTAATTATATTACACTGATAATAAAAACTAAAAACTTCACATCAAGTGACCCTTAAAAATATAATTTAAATTAAAAAAAAAACATAAATAAGATACAAGTCACTATTTTAACTTACGATTTTTTTATATCATACATATATTTTAGAATTATTATAAAAATATATTATTGGGTTAATATATTTTTGAGTGAAAATTATCGGTTTTCACTCTTAAAAACTTATGTAAATGATGCATACCTCCTTTCATTTCTTCTAGTCTGAGTTCTCTTCTACACACCAAGGTGATTTTTTCTTGGTTTCTTATCTTTTCTTTTCGGTTAATATGTGTTTTTTTGCCTTCGGTTTTCTTTAGTTTTTATATTTATTTCTTCTGTGTGCAGTCCCCCTGAGTTTATCTTCCACGAAGCATAGAGGTTGACGAACATCATTGCCAGTTTCTTTCTTCATTTCATTTCCCTTTTATTTGTTCTTTGTTTCTTGTCTAACAAGAAGCCGCGACTTGCAGTTGGAATCAGCTTAATGGATGCAGACTCGGACTCTGAGGACTCTCTGACTGAGTCGGTAGGGTCAAATGATGTTGATGTTGGAGACAGAGAGCACTTGGATATCGTTGATGACCAAGAGAATGCGGTTGATGTTGCACAAGGGCAGGATGATGTTGCTGAAGAATAAGAATCTTCTAGATGGCCAAGAGCCGAAGTTCCTTTTGGGATATTTCCTTATTTGGACCCTAGCATTTATCAGAATATTGCATTAATTGGTATCTAATTGTATCTAAGGTTGACTGGTCACCAAGTAGGTCATCAAGTAGTCTGATGCCTATATAATCAACCGTAGGGTCACTAGGATTGTGGGAAGACTTAGACAGACAGTTTTTTCTATTTAATTTTCTTTGTATTTTCTTTTCATAATGGTGTAGTCGGAACTTTTCTATTCCGATATGAAGACAATTGCGAGTGAAGATTGTTCCAAGATTGCGCTTCAATATATATTCATGAGTATTCTCTTATCTTTTTTATTCTATTATTTTATTTATATTTCGTTGATTTGGCCAAATAATATTTGTACGAATATTAGAATAGATTATTGCGCTTTACTCATATCTTGTATGTTTTGTTTAATAAACTAATTTACCTGTTAAGTGATTATTTATCTGAAATTGGTTGATTATTCAAGAGTACTGCTTAGTATATTAGGGAGTGACGCCCCTAATATAATATTTAGATAGGTGAGACCGGAAGGATATCCTATCATGTATAACTTGTATCAAGCGGTGAGACCGAGAGGGTACTCGTATGCCTAGGAAAATACCGGAAGGGTGACTTAGGTGGTAATCCTTAGCGTAGATGAGGCCAGAAGGGTATTCTTACTAAGGGTGATTAATAACTCAATTTAGGATAATTAATCATTTAATTAGATAATTAGAGATTTAATCGATCATAGGTTAGACTAGGATTAGGAAATTCCATTAGGTTAATTTAATTAGGTCTATTAATTTAATTTGTTTAATTTAAAAATTAATTTAGATTCACACTACTAACTCGTTGACTCGATTAGATTAGTAATTACTTTCTGTAATTAATTTAATAATAATTTCTCCAATCTGCAATCTCTTGAGTACAATCCTCGAAATATTTATCAGTGTTTTGTTGTAAACTTTATTATATTACATTTGACCTGTATGCTAGTGGACACCGCCGACTTAATTTTATATTTTTTCATATGATATTTTTACTATAAATGATAACAAGTTTATAGACGATGATCTGAGGCGTATATCTACACAGATGATGTAGCTCAAGTGAGGTCAATTTCAAGGGCAACTAGAAGCGTTTTATACTTGAAAAGGATCAACCAAATCCAACTCCAAAATCAGACGGACAGTGGAGGTGGATCAAAAGTGTCAAATCCAATGACACCCAAAGTAAATGATTGCATGCAACTTATTTAACGTAAATGATGCTTGTTTTTGTAAGCTTTATTATTTAACGAAGTAAACTGGCATATGCAGTCTTGTCCTCATATGTCCTTTCATATTCTTCCTAGATATCCCTTGGTTAACATTGTTTTCAACAATGTTGCATAAGTTTTGCATAGTGGTAACAGTTCTATTTTTATAATTTCAGAAAATAAATGCAATCAACACCTAACAGCACTTCAAGCACGGCTTGCCAATCACAGAAATGAGTTCCCGCAAAAGGAATCTCTTGTACGCCAACAACAATACCAGCAGGCAATGATGGACTATTATCCTCATAGCAGCCTGGCTTCGGCTAATACCATGCCAACCGATAATATTTCTTATGGCTACGGTAGCGTTGCGGATTCCGTTGCTATTAGAGATGGACAGTAGGGATATAACCCTGAGAACTTTGACAATTGACTCCTACAAAGGGAAGTCTCGATATCTTGAGGCCGGTAGAGGTTCATACCAGAGAAGCGTCCGCGTGATACCAGTTCACGTTATTACTGACTTTGCTTAGCTACATCCTCAAATATAATTTTGATATTTATACCCATGGATGCTGACATGCTATATCCTTAAGTTTACGTTATATTTTCTCCAGTTCTCTCCCACCTGTTGGTTTCTTCTTTTTGCAGTTTCTACAATATAACTGATGCTCCATTTCAATATCTTAATGGCATCTCTTTTGATGAATGAGACATAGAGATCACGATTAATAGATGTATTGCAAAAATTAATTTCACTCACATTAATATTTTATATTATATATTCAGTATTTTTTATATCCGTTATATTATTTATATTCAGGATTGTTAACCATTCTTATTAAATTCTTTTGAAATTGTAATTGTATTTTATATCAACCTGCAGCAGCAGCGTAGTTTCTGTTTTGGGCAGGCGTAACGGTTCCAGCGAAGCATAACAAAAATTTTACTTTAAAAAAATACATACATATATATATATATATATATATATATATATATAAAAGCAAATAAATAAACTATCTACGCTAACTGCCCACGTAAAAGAAAAGTTGAAAAGGAGCTTCTCTTTTTTACTCTGCATTTCCCTTTGACCTATTTCCCTTGTTCTCGAAGACGAAGAACGAAAGAAGGATTCAATTTGAAGAGAGCAAGAGACGAAGTTAATCTGAAATGCAGGGGGGCGAAATGACTAAGTACAAACAATTCCTTTTTCTTTTTTTTTGTTCTTTCTTGATTCCAATCAAGTAATAGTAATAAATAACTTGTTCTTTCTTTTCTTTTTTTTAATAATTGTTTGAGCAGTTGGAGTAGTAAGGTGGCTGAGAGGCTGCTGCTGTTCATTGCCCGCTTGTTAATTTTAACACCATTTATCATGTTGGCATTCAGTATATACTGTAACATATTCAGTCCCTCCTATACGCTTACCATTCCGATGACTGACCTTGTATATTACTCCACCTATTTCCGTCTCTACTACTTAAACCGAAATCCGTAAGTTCTTTTTTTTTTTTTCTTCTTTTAATTATAACCTTTTTTTTTTTTATATTTTACAATTCTTTTTTTTCTTGGTTTGGATTATTTGTTAGAATCGATCTTGAGCTAAATCTGTTCTGCTTTGATGCTGATTGTTTCTTTTTTCTTTCTTGTGCTCCATTTTGCGTTCTTTAAAATATATGAAATTGGTGTGCGCTTTTCTTCTACAAAACTCACAATTGCTTTATTGTGTGAACTAGGGGATTACTTCGATTCGTGATGGAATTTGCGCTATCAGTAGCAGTGCTCGGCGTACTTCACAACAATGGGGCATTGCGTTTATTTGATTAGTACGTTATTCTCACTTCTAACTTCTAAGGGGTTTAAAGGGAAATTAATTGTAATTACACTTGGTGAATATTGCAGGGCTCCCCTACAGCCTCCAACAGTTCGAAGCTAAAAGAGTGAGGAAGATGAACAGCCGTTTTGCTTTTCAAAAAACCCTAGTTTGTAAATATGCCTCAACTCTTTTAACTATCTTGTGGAGGAAATGTTTGATATGATTCACATTTTGTTTTGGCTCATTATTGATATCATTCAATTGATTGGATGTATCATAAGATCTGATCCCTTCTTCAATTGAGTTAAGCATTGGCAAAATGATTTTACAAGCAACAACACTATAATAGGTTTTATGGAATTACATTCTTTTTTAAATATTATTTGTCCAATTGGTTAAATTGATTTTTTTTTTTATTCTTAATGTATATTAAAAGTTTTATGTTTTTTAATAATTAAATTGGACAAATGGATTGGATATGACGAATTTAACCATCAAGTAATATTAATTTTCATTAAAAAAACATATTTTAGGTTGGCATTTTTTTGTTATTTATTATTATGTCAACAGAAGAATATTATTTGATATATAAATGGTGGAGTTTTTTAATTCCGAGGTTAAAACATTTCTATGTGTCCCATTTATTTATTATTTATTTATTTTTAAATATCAATTAATCACATGTGATGGCATTTTATTCATGTTTGTGAAATTAAAAAATTTTACTCTCTATCAAATAATTATCTTAAATATAGTTAGGAATGAAAATTATTTGATACATCAAATGATTTACAATTATAATTTTATGATGTTAATCATGTTTAAATGTGTCATAATATATTTATATTATTTTTATATTTATTAAATAAATTTTATTTATGTTCCCTTATCTTATAATAGTTTAATTTTTCAATTTTCTTAAATAGCATTAGAACTTGGAAATAGGAGAGAGACGCTGAATTTTTCGATTGGTTGGATCAATTTTCGGGACGTGATCGACTATTTTCAAATTTAATTGATTAATTGACTGATATAAGTCTTAATGGATCTAATTGAACTAACTTAATATTTTTCGATTTCGTCAATTAACCTACTTTTAGTTGTTATTTTTCACTAATAAAATTAATCATATATAAAAATTTATTTCCAATGAAATTAAGTTGTATTAATCAGGAAACGAGACAATTCTTAATTACAAAGTGTCGATACATAATATCAACAAAAGTGGAAAAGAAAAGGGGCAGTGTCGAAGGAGGTTGGTTCACTTATTTTAGGCCAAGAGCCGAATAGTAGAGGTACTCAAGATGACTGCTTAGCTTATTAGAGTTTTGTGTAGAGAGGATTCACCCCTACTAAGTGGTATCTTGAAGTATTTGTAGGAGTGGTGAGGGCCTAATGGAGGGTCCATAATAGGTTAAGACTCAACCAAGTCCAAATTGTGGTATGGATATAACAATAGTCCCATTCAGTCGAGAGGTAGGTGTTATAGGCTAATTTTGGGCCGTTTATAAATTACTCGGGCCCAAATACTTTACAACATAAACCCACTAACCCCTTAAAACCCAAATACAACCCAGCAACCCACTAACCCACTAAACCCATTTACATTAAACCCATTTACAACTAAAGACCCACTAGCCCACTAAACTAACAGCCCAACACCTAAACTAACCCATTTACAAACCTAACCCTAGCCTCCCCACTTGTCTTCTACCGACTCAGCCTCTGCCAACACCATCCCCTGGCACCACTTGCCCCATGGTCACCTCCGCCGGCCATCAACCCACCTGCAAGGTCAAGTAAACACGCAACAATAAGAAAGAGACAGTGTAAAAATAGGCTATAAAAAGCCATGAAAAAAAATGTAGAAGGATTCGGCAGTTACAAACAAAAGGAAATAAAAAAAATCCGATTCCAAAGCAAAAATAGCAATCCAATCAGCATTTAAATACAAGAATAACATCCAAGCAAACCGAATACCAAAGATTGAAGAATCAAAAGTGAGAAAAGTCTAAGGTGATTCTATTTTTTTTAGTTACTGTTTTAGGTTCGTTTTTGCATACACATATATTAAAAATACACCAAATATACAAAAATATAATACAAAAAATATAACAAAAAAAAACTAACCTTTTTGAATTTCCGGCCACCGTGTACGGTGGCCGGCGCCTGTGACGGACGGCAGTCTGACGATCGGACCGGTGACCTACTCCCCACCGGAAATCGCTTAGCTCTCCCTCTCCCCTTCTTTTTTTTTTTTATTTGACTTCAAATGAATTTTTTTCTGATTTTTAGGGTATTTATACGGATTGAAAATGGCACCGTTTTGGCCTTAAAACCCAGAGCACAAAACGACGTCGTTTTGCCCTGGGTTGGGTCGACCCGACCCTACCCACTTAGGATCTGCGCGTTTTTGCTCTTAGGGGCTCTTTATGCAATTGATCCTTCCGCATTTCCATGTTTTGCGATCAAGTTATCTTTTATTTATAAATTGGCCCTGAAATTTAATCTGATTTGTAAATTAATCCCCCTTACTGCGCAGCGTTTTGAAAAATTTGAAATATTGCGCTTTTGATCCCCCTTTGTTTTGCGCATGTTCAAACAAGTCTTTCTCTTTTGTTTTTATTTCAGAATCTATCCCGAGCTTTATATTTTGTTTTCGATTTAGTCCCTTTTTTATTATTTTGATACTTTAATAATTAATTTCATCATTCTGTTTTCTTTATATTTATTATTATTATATTATTACTATTATTCTTATCATTATTAGTATATTTCTACTATTATTAGCATTATTTTAGTTTCAATTAATATTCACACACATATATATATATACACTTTCATATATTTATAGTTGTTTTTTTTTAATAATACTCTTATTCCTAATATATATATTATGTATGCGAATTTTTATACTATGTTAAGTATATATTTTTATTATGTATATATATATTTTTCAATATTGTTGTTTAAATTATTTATATGTCATCTTATGTATATATTTTCAATATTCTTAGTTATATTTTATATACTATTTCCATGTATATATATCATCTTATATATGTTCTTAAATACTATGTTGTGTATATATATATATATATTAATACCACATTAGTTATGTTTTTGTACTATCTTATGTGTACATCTTAAATACTACATCATGCATGTATTTTAAACACCTTATTTTTATATATGTCGGTGTACATTTTCTAATATTTTACCACATATGCGTATATACATCTTTATTGTATTATGTACATGTTATTATTATATCTATTTTACCCTATTATATTTATTATTAATATTGGTTTATTCTATTATTCGGGTATATATATACTTTCTATATAGCATTATTTTCATATATCCTCATAGTTATTATTTTATTCTAATGCTATTATGTATTCATTTTAAAATATATGTATATATTTATTATTAATGTATATAAATTTTTTATGTTATTAGTATTTATAATGTACCTAGAATATATTCATTTTATATATAATATAAGTATACATTATGCATGTATTTTAATATTACTATGTATACACTTTCCACTCTTATCATCACATATACTTTAATATATATATATATATATATATATATATATATATATATCTAGCACTATTAATATTTTAATATTAAGCTTATATCACTTATTTCTTATATATGTATATATATATATATATATATATATATATATATATGTTTGTTCTTATTTCGCGTTTAACAATATTGTTATCGTTGCATACGTTGCTACTGTTTTAATATTATTATCGTAGTTATTATTTGCTTTGATGTATTTCTAACTCTTATTTTTCGTTCCCCACTTTTTATATCATCTCACTGCTCACCGCTTTCAAAAATGTTTATTCATGTTTTTTTTTATTTCAATAATCAAGGCAACGTACCGGTTTAACATTAAGTCATCGATTTCATCGCTATGTTGGGTGAACATCAATTGACTTGTGTTAAAACGGTATGTCCTTCTCAAAAAAATAAAAATTAAAAGTTCTCTTCGGTCGGATCACGATTAAAATTTAAATTGAACTCGTATTTTTGAGAATTAAGACAACACGTGTTTTGCAAGATACCAATTTTGGGCATCGCGAGGGTGCTAATACCTTCCTCGCGCGTAACCGACTCCCGAACCCTAACTTTTCTCTGGCTTCTGATGTAGACCTAAACTTGGCCTTCTTTTTTTGTT
Source organism: Gossypium anomalum (assembly GCA_025698475.1). Classification (NCBI taxonomy): domain Eukaryota; kingdom Viridiplantae; phylum Streptophyta; class Magnoliopsida; order Malvales; family Malvaceae; genus Gossypium; species Gossypium anomalum. Next base: position 10,907,636 of record CM046961.1, read on the forward strand.
TTAAAAAACAAATCTAATAGGTGTCCGATCACACCTAGGAAAAAGGACCGGTGGCGACTCCCCTTTTTAATAAAATCGCAAGTCAATTTTCAAATTTTCAATAAATCACCTCAATTAGCGACCGGAAAGCAAATTTTTACTTCGCTACAATAGGTTATAAAAGTGATTGTTCGTTTAGACTATTTGCAATGTGTCTCCTCGTCTTGTAGTTGTTGCAAATAAAAAAATGGGTGGTCAGTTGGAATGGTTACCTTTATAAGGAGAAGATTTGCCCTTGATGAAAGGAAAGTATGGGGAAATGCTTCCATTTTGAAATTTCCAAAAACTTCTATTTGTAGTTCGATGAGAGGTACAATTATCTTTAGGTGGTCTCTACTTCAAGGAGAGCGCATTTGCTAATAGAGGATGGCTTAACGAAGGCTCCAATTAAGTGGTTAAGGATAGACGATCATTTCTCGAGGGTGATATGAGGCATGCAGGTGGTCGATCACTAAGTGACCTCTCAGTAGGGGCGGAGGATCGCTTGCAGGTTTCCTTTTGGTTTGCTTCTCATGTTGCAACGTGTCCTAGTTAGGTGGTGGTAAAACAATAGTCCCCCCAATTGAGAGGTAGTTTATAAAGTGACTATGCCTCGAGACCATCCTCAGGCTGTCCTCGTGGGTCGTTGTTGTTGCTAATAAAGTAGCGGGGTGAAGGGTACAATTTGTCAGTCAAATGACTCGGGAATATACAATACCTTACGAGGCAATTAAATTCATGCCTACTCCCTTTAATAATTCGCTTTGCGGATGGTATTCCTATTCATGGTTAACTCATAAATTTTGTTTTGCGATTTAGCGGGTAGATGCTCATTGGCTCGACAATCCGAAAATGTATGACATATACTTGAGTGGTGTGGTTGTCAATTAGAAGATCCGGATTTATACGATGATGATGTGTCGTATATATATCGTGGGTGAAATTATTAGAAAATGTAAAATAGAGGAGGTTCAAGCCATATCCATTGATAATATAGAATGTAAGAGATGCAACCCATTCATTGATAATATAAAACATAATAAAATGCATACTATCCGTTGGCGATATAAAACATAAGAAATGTGTAAAGCCCGTTGTACATAAGAAATGCATAAGGCCCATTAAAATGTGAGCAAGAAGATTATTCATTATTATAAATATAGTGTTTGGCCCGAGTTTTTGTAACAACCTATTTTTAGTGGTACCGAAAATGATGGTTTCGGAACCTTATTTTCTAATGATTGAGCCCGTAAATATTATTATTTAATATTTACAATTTAATTATAATATTATATGAATTGTGGTCTAATGAATTTGCTAATTGGAAAGCTAGTCAAGGTATGTGTATTGACCTTAAAGTCAATAATTTTCAAAAATGTGATATCAGGACCTTGTTCCCGTAAATTGAGCCTGTATTTACGAAGTTATGATATAGGTGAATTGAATTTCCGATAGGTAATTTTACCTAATTAGTGACTAGTTAAGGTATAAGGACTAAATCATAAAAAACTGTAAAAGTTAATTGTTGGACTCAATTTTTACCCGGCCCAAAATACAATTCATTAAACACAACCCCCAAACCAAATAACCAAACAATCTAGTTTTAAGCCCAAAATACAAAAAATAGACTAAACCCTAGCCCAAGTTTTTAGCCTAATAACTTAAACTTTTTTTTCCAGCAAAAGGAAAACCCCTGCAAGCTTTCTTTGCTCATTCACGCCCAGCGCGCCTCCCCCGCACGTCGCGCTCCTCCTCCGAGTCGTACACCCTTCACCAAGCCACGTCAGAGGTGTACACACCCATGAACCTGCAAACAAGTGAAATTAGTTGTACAAAAGAGCTATAAAAGCCCTGAAATGAATGTAAATAGGGGGATTTTTTTTTCTTTTTCGAATATAATAGTAGGAGAGAATGTACAAGTGAAGGGTAAATCAGGAATCGGAACTAAGTTTTGAAAGGTGACTTTTTTCATTCTTTTTTGGAATTTTCTTTTGATTTGGATTTCGTTTGTTCTGTTTCCTTTTCAATTTTTTCAAACGGTTTTCAAAAAACAAGAGAGGGAGAGAGGGGACTTACCGACGAACTCGCGACGTTGGCAGCCTCGGTGCGCCGGATCTTCGATGAAGGTGGCGCAGGTCTAAGAGAAAATTTGAGAGCTTTCTCTCTTTTTTTTAAGAAGAATAAGAGAGATGATGGATAATTTTTGGGTTTTCAAAAAAGGGTTATTCAAGGTTTTAAAAAAAATAAAAAAAGAAGGCTCCATTTATTTTTTTTTCCCCCTCAAAAGTAGAGCTTGGGGAAGGGGAAAAGCTAGTCGTGCATTAAATGGATGAAAATGTGCATATGTCTTTTAAATGGACAATTTTCGTGACTAGTCCCTGTCCTTTGCGCCTACATTCAATCAAGTCTTTTTTTTTTGTTTTCTTTAAATGCTTTCAAATTATGCTGGAAATTTGCGCTCAGACCCCTCCCTCTTTACCCGCGTGTGCATTTTGGTCCCCTTGTCTCCTTTTATTATGTTTTCACCCCAGAATTTTTATTTTTTTTAATTCAATTAAGCCCTATTTCGATTATTTTGGACATTTTTACCATAAAATTAATTATTTTTAGTATTATTATTTTTATTATTACTATCTTATTATACTTTTCTGTTAATAGTTCATATTATTTTATTACTAACATTATTTATTATATTCTACTATTATAATAGTTTGTACTATTTGTTTTATTAACATATTAAATAAATATTTTTTTATGTATACAATTTCCTAGAGTTTTACCGCATACTTATATTTCTTTGTTTTAAAATTACTACAATATTAAATTCAAATACTTTTAAAATTATTTTTTTTATATGTCCGCACCATGTTATTAATTGTTTCATATATATATATATTCTATTGTTGGTTCCATATTATTCTACATATATTGTGTATTGTTTATTTATTTATTTATTTTAAAATTATTTTTCCTAATTATATGTAAATACTTTCTTTTATATTTATTATACGTATATATATATATATTTAAAAAAAAATTATTTTCCCAAATTATACGTATACAGTTATTTTTTTTTTTTAAAAAGATCCTATTTTAAAATTATACTTTGTTCATTTCGACTAGTTTCTTATTATTGATATGTATGTTATTAGGAATCTTTTTTTCCTTTTATCTTTTGTTTCATTTATTCATATAATTGTTTTATTTCTTTTGTTTGTACCATTGTTAACATGTTACCATTACCACTTTTTTTATTTGTTATTAAACCTTTTTGCTACTATGTTTTATTGTTGATATGCATCGTTTAGGTTATTATGGTAATGTTATTTGTATGTGACACACCATTATTTTCGTTTTTAAATTTTAATTGCACAAATTCATTTATTCGCAGATTTATTCTCAATTATTTTTAAAATAATGGCAATGTTCGGTATTTAAAGAATTCAGAGGATCGTGCCCTAACGTACTGGGTTTCGCTTTCTTTGTTTGTTTTGAATATTCGAACATCCTCGTAAGGCTAAAACGCACGTTTTAAAGGCAAGCTCACAATTGAGGGTCAAAAATGTTGTGTCCTAACGTACTGGATGTAATGTTTTACCTTGAGGTGAGATGGTCTTTAATACACATTTGACTTACCTAAATGTTTTAAAACCCAATAAAAGGAGGATCGCGTTTTGAACTCTATCCAAATCTTTAATTTTCGACATTAAGACACTAAATAATCAATCAAGTACCAATTTTGGGCGTGTCGAGGGTGCTAATCCTTCCTCGTACGTAACTGACTCCCGAACCGATTTTCTATTTTCGCATACCAAAATCGTCATTTTGAAAATTTTATTTATTTATTAAAAACGACCGTGTTTTGAGGTGATCCAATTACACCCTACTAAAAACGATTGGTGGCGACTCCCAACTTTTCGTTTTCAAAAGTCAATTTTCCGTTTTCAAAAAAATGGTTTCGACAGCTTGGCGACTCCACTGGGGACCACAAGAGAGTCGAGCTGTAAATTGATTATTTTCTGTCTTCTTGTTACAATTTAGAAATTCAGTTTTTCTAAAAATACACGATCCTCGCTTTGCATTTTCTATGTCTTTGTTGAGTTTTTTTTTTCCGTCGAATTTCTTTATATAATCTCGCATTATATCGCATGACCGTTGTGGTCACACCTTTTAAGTGGGAGTGAGAAGCTATGCTTTCGTGAGGTTTTCACCTCCGCATGGGCTAGGGGATCGCTTCCGGAATACATCCGTACTTATGTCTTCGTGAGGTTTTCACCTCCGCACGGGCATAAGGAAATGTATTCCCCTGAACCGAACTTGATCCATATGAACCTATAATGGGCAAGAGTCGAGGAATCTGCGGGTTCAGGTACCTTTACTCTAGAGCTAAACCACATATAGTGAGCTATAGGAACCCGCCTTAGGTAGAATTACACCTAGCCCTAGTGGTTTCCCGAATAGGCGGTTGATACTTTCTTGATTGCTTTGATTTCTATTCTTATGCATGATTCTGACTTGCGTTTTTCCTTCTTTCTTTAATAGTGATTGCATAACATTTTCATCATAAAAGGAGGTGTCGATATACGGTTCGGTTACTAATAGGAAGTTTTGCCATGAAGAATGAATTCCTTGATAAAGTGAAAGACAACTCGTTTGTCCAAAGATGGTCGGAGAATGCACAGTCAGAGAAAGGTGACAGTTTGACAAAGGAGTACACGTCAGAGTTATGGGACTTTACCCGTATTAGTGTGGTTCAGAATGATCTTCAGGAGTTGAAAGAATTATGGAGTCACTAGGATGATCAGATGAAGCAGCTACTCTACTGTAATTATGGCGATATTCCTTATCTCCTCGATGTTAAGGTAGATAGGTATTTGTTCTGCGCCATGGCTCAATTTTGGAATTTCGCCTACAGTTGTTTTACTTTCGGAAAGGTGGATCTAACACCTACTGTCGAGGAATATACAGCCTTGCTTCGTTGTCCGAGGTTTCAAGTTGATAAGATTTATTCTAGAGCTGTCAATACCCCAACCTTTGTAAAGAGGTTGATGAACATCACTGGGATGAGTGAGCAGTGGGTTGCAGCTCGAGTCCAACAGAAAGGCAGTGGAAAGTGCATCCCTTGAGAAAATTTGAGAGATCTGATCCTGACACACCCTGATATGAAGAAAAGAGTTGATGTCTTCGCCTTGAGCGTTTATGGTTTGGTTATTTTCCCTAAGACTTTAAGGCATGTAGATGAAGCAGTCGCCGATCTATTTGACCGACTTGGTAAAGGAGTCACTCCAGTTCCTGCAATCCTGACTGAGACTTTTAGATCTTTGAGTGTATGTCGGAGGGTAGGTGAAGGCAGATTTATTGGGTGTGCACAACTCTTGTTAGTATAGTTTCATAGCCACTTTTGGAGGGTAAAAAAAGCCTCTTACCGACCTTTTTTCCGAGATTACTCACATTTGGAGGAGATAGTGACCATATCGAGAAAAGATGACATAACAGAGGAAAAATAGATGGCGATAATTTAAAATCTCCAAAAAGAGGATATCGAATGGAAGGCCTCTTGGATGGTTTCCGATGAGATTCTCTATCGATGTAGGAGTTATGATTGGGTCCCTTTGTTGGGGATTTGGGGAGCCGTTGGATACGCCCCTCTGCTTGTATTGAGGCAATATAGATCAGGACAATTTATACCGATGACGCATGGGCTAGCTCAGAGTGGGTTCTCGTATGGGGAGAAAAATCCAAGAAAAAGAGCCGCGAGATTTATAATGCCTGAAACCAAACTTGCCGGATAAAGGGAGTTGCTGTGAATCCAATGGTAACTCCTGAATATAATGAATGGTGGAGTAGAAGGGTTAACGATAATATTCTGAGGCAAAATTTAGAAGAGGCTCGACCGATAGAAGAATATCTGCGAGTGGTTCCCTCTGAATTGGAAATCATAAAGCAAGACTTCGAAAAGAAAACCTCAGAGTTAGAAAGGAAAATAGAGCAGTTGGAGGAGGAAAAAGTATACTTAACGCTGGATGTTGATGTTAAAAAATCCGAGGCTGAGAATTTGAGAAAGAGAAAGAGAGAGGTTGAGGAGGACCTGGATAGTCTGAAGACTGATTACAAGCAGCTGCATAAGTCAATGAGAAATGCTGGCTTGGGTAAAACGTCTGAGCAGTGGAGGCAAGAAATCCAAGAGGAAAAGGCTAGGGCTGATTGGTGGGAAAGAAAGTTCCACGATGCTCAGCCTCGAGAAGTCGCTTGTAAAAAGAGTTTAGATGATAGCCAGAATAAAAAATAGATGTTAAGAGCTCGGGTGGAGGAGTTAGAGATGACATTATAGCAACATCAAAGTCGTAACTCAGTGATTGAATTAAGGGCTAGCCTAAGTAAGATCGAGAATTTGAAGGGGAAAGTAGAAGAACTTGAGACTACACTTTAGAACTGTGAATATCAAATTGAATTATTGGAAGTGAATAATGAGCAACTAGGGGAGCAACTTCACCGATCTCAGGATTAGGTCCGAGATAGGGATTACTTAATGGGCGAAGCTATAGCTCAGGTACGAGAGGTGGCTGATCATTTACAGACTTTAGCAGTCCAAGCAGATGTGCTAGGAGTTAAATATGAGTTAGAATCAGATCGGGGGCGAGAGTTAGCCTGCCTTCTTAGGAAAGTAAAAGCTTTGGGTGTTAGGGCAAGACCGTATATGTAATTCATTTTATGTAAAAGATTTCATTTTTCAGTGAAGTTTTCTAAATGAAATTGAATTCGAATCGATATCTCCTTTTTGCATTCATGTCATACATTTACATTACATTGCATCGTATAATATCATATACATAAAAGAACCCTATTAATTAGCGGCCATTTGTCTAGTTACCCTGGAACACTGGTACTACACACGAAGGAAAACAAAGGATATGGATCAGAGGTTTAAGCAAATGCAAAAGGAGATGCAAGAGCAACTACAGGCTCAGATGCAAGAGTAGCTGGCTAAGATCCAGCAGGAAATGAGAGACCAAATGCTGGAGTCCCAGAGAAACATGCTGGAATCACAAAACAACATGATAAGCCAGCCGACACAACTGTTTAAAGGAGGGTCTGACAAAGAAAAAGGCCCTATGGTTGACACGAGAAATGACAATGAGGATTCCACTTGTCCTACAAGTTTTACGCCAACAAACATGCAAACACAACCACCAAGGGTGTCTGTTAATGTCCAACGTCTTTATCAAACTGGTACCTCGGCACCAGTAAACTTCCCAGCAGGATCGAGCACTAACCCTGGGGATAATCTGGCAAACCCCCAGGTCCCTGACTTCGACGACGCAACAGAGGTGGAAAAAGAAAAAATAGAACTGCCCAAACAAATGGAGGACCAATATAAATGGTTGGTGGAGAAATTCAAGGCGTTGGAAAGTGTTGATAATTACTGCGGAATGGATGCCAGAGAGTTGAGTCTAGTCCCAAATTTGATACTACCTCACAAGTTCAAAATGCTAGAATTTGAAAGATACAACAGAACTAGTTACCCTGAGGCTCACATCACGATGTATTGTCAGAGAATGACGAGTCATGTCAATAATGATCAGTTGTTGATTCACTGTTTTCAGGACAGTTTGGCTGGAGCTGCGGCCAAATGCTACAATCAGTTGAGTCGTACCCAAGTTAAGTTGTGGAAGGACCTAGATTAGGCCTTCATGAAGCAGTACAGCCATATAACAGATATAACACCTGATCGGATCACACTCCAGAATATGGAGAAGAAGCCAAGCTAAAGCTTCCGGTAATATGCTCAGAGATGGAGAAAGGTCGCTACACAGGTCCAACCACTGTTGCTAGAAAAAGTAACAACCATGCTCTTCATCAATACATTGAAGGCGCCTTTCATTATCACATGTTAGGTAACGCAACCAAGAGTTTTGCGGACATAGTAATGTCTGGCGAAATGATAGAAAATGCCATAAGATCAGGTAAGATAGAAGTTGGGGAGAACACGAGAAGGTCAGCCCCGAAGAAAAGAGAGAATGAAGTAGGTAATGTGAGCTCAGGTTACACAAAACCGGTCCATCATAATCACCAAGCGGCGATCCACAGCCAGCGAGGCCTCACCAAGGCGGGAGCCTAACACAAGACAGAATACAGAGAAGTTTCAATTCACTCCCATACCAGTGACATATAGGGAGTTATACAAAAGTCTGTTTGATGCACACGTAGTCGCTCCTTTCTACTTAGAGCCGTTGCAGCCCCCATACCCTAAGTGATAAGATGCAAATGTTCAGTGTGAATACCACGCAGGGATTACGGGGCACTCGATAAAAAATTGTACCTCGTTTAAAAGGTATGTGGAAAGGCTTATCAAAGCAGGTGTTGTAAAATTTGATGATACACCTGGTACGGGAAATCCATTGCCCAGTCATACTGATAAAGGGGTGAACGCAATAATTGAGAATATGGGGAGGAAAGTCAAGCTGAATATCGCGGAGGTGAGAACCCCATTGAAGCTAGTTTAGAAGGAAATGCAGAAAAGAGGTTTAGTCCCGCAAGGGTTGAGGGATAAAACCCAAGATACACGGAACTACTGTGAGTTCCATCATGAGAAAGATCATGAGATCCAGAATTGTATTGAGTTCAGAGCCCTAGTACAGGGCCTAATGGATAATAAGGAATTGGAGTTCCTTGAGTCTGTCGAAGAGGAGGATGTATGCTCTCTAGGAGGAGAGTCAAGTGAATAAGGCTGCAGAGCCAGCCGTCCAGTGATAATTATTTCGAAGTCCAGAGTTAGTGAAGTAGAAGTAAGAGTTACACCAAGAGTTATAATCCAGAAGCCAACAGCTTCCCCTTATAAAGATAGCCACAGGGTGCCTTGGAATTATAACTGTAGTATAGTAGTTTCAGAGAAAGAGGGTTCGATTAACACGCCAAACATAGAAGCCGAACCAGCAAAAGGTAAACTCGTCATGTTTAAGCAAGAAGTAGAGAGATCAGAACCACTGGTTAATGAGCCAGTAATGGAAAATAAAGCCAAGGAGTTCTTGAAGTTCCTTAGACACAGCGAGTATAGTATTGTGGAACAACTACACCAACAACCGGATCGCATATTGGTATTGGCTCTCCTGTTAAATTCGGAGGACCACCGCAACGCATTGATGAAAGTGTTGAACGAAACCTATGTTGCGGATGACATTTCGGTTAACAAATTGGACCGTCTCGTCGGCAACATAAGCGCTGACAATTTTATCTCCTTCAGCGATGATGAGATACCACCAGGGGGTAGGGGTCCTACTAAGGCTCTATATGTCACTACACATTGCAAGGGGTATACGCTACCTGGAGTACTAGTTGATAATGGGTCCGCATTGAACGTGTTGCCGTGGGCTACATTAAACCATTTGCCTATAGACAGTTCCCATATGAAGACATGTCAGAACATAGTAAGAGCATTTGATGGCACAGAAAGGAAAGTAATGGGAAGGATAGAGGTACCTCTTCAGATTGGCCCAAACACGTACGAGGTAGATTTCCTCGTGATGGATATTAAGCCTTCCTATAACTGTCTATTAGGAAGACCTTGGATTCACTCAGCTAGGGCAGTGCCATCCTCGCTGCACCAGAAGCCAAAGATAGTTACTGAGGGTCGGCTAATAACAATAAATGCGGATGAGGATATTATTGCATCAGTTACCAGCGATGCACCAGAGAATGACAATGAAGCGGTTAAATGTTTATTTCGATCGTTAGAGTTTGTAAACGCAACGTTTATAGCTGAAGGAAACAGTATTCCGATACCTAGGATATCAAGGGCTACGAAAATGAGCCTGCAGCTGATAGTTGGGAAAGGCGCGTTACCTGGTAGAGGACTCGGGAAGCACCTTCGTAGAAAAGTTAGAGTGCCACTCTTGGTTGGCAAGTGGGATCGCTTTGGTTTGGGATTCAGGCCAGATGCAAGCCAAATGAAGAAGGAGTTTGAAAGGAAACAAGAACAGCGGAGAGCGAGATTGAGTGGGACAGAAGTCAGGTGGGAACCGATGAGCTTTCCCTACATTTCTCAAACATTTGTATCTGGAGGGTTTATTCATTCTGCACAGGAGAGGATAAAAGAAGGAATGGTTGAAGATGTTATGGGAATTTGGAGTATCAACGCCACATTTGAAGAGGAAGCAATGGAAAGAAATTTATCAGGCATTTGCCTGTATGAGCCTGGGAGTGTTTTGGATAACTGGACTGAGGAAGAAATTCCTGTAATCTTTAGAGCTAACACAAAGTAATATTCAAAACTCACTTGTTGTCTTCTAGCCTAGGGACAATAAGAATCTTTTGTGAAATAGGCTCATGTTCAACTATTATTATTTTCAATAAAAAATGCATTTTTATATATCGGTTCGAGCAATTATTCTTTCTTCCTTTGTATTTCATACACAATTATACTATACAAAGGAATTATTCATTTCGTTTTCTTTGGGTATTCTCTTATACTCATAATAGGCCCCCGGATGTCAACGTCATGAGTAATGCTGATACGAGCCCGGAAGCTCATTTTGAGCGAGACATGAGCTTTGAGAGATTTTAAAATTTTGAAGAGGACGAGGATTGTAGTTTATCTCCTGATTTGTTAAGGATAGTGGAGCGAGAAGAGGAACAGATCGTGCCACACAAAGAGACTACTGAGATTGTGGCCCTGGAAGAGGGGAAGGAAGTTAAAATTGGCACTTGCGTTAACGAGAAAACAAGACAGAACCTCATGGAGCTGTTGCAAGAATTCAAGGACGTCTTTGCATGGTCATACAAGGATATGCCTAGTTTAAGTACCGATATCGCAGTGTGCCGTGTCCCTACAAAAAAAGAGTACAAGCCAATTCAGCAGAAGCTCCGAAGGATGAGACCCGATGTAGCAATGAAAATAAAGGAAGAAATCAAGAAGCAGTTTAATGCCGGATTCCTACAGGTGGTCAATTATTCAGAATGGGTGGCCAACGTCGTCCCTGTCCCTAAGAAAGATGGGAAAGTGCAGATGTGTGTAGATTACAGAGATTTAAACAAGGCCAGCCCAAAGGATAACTTTCCATTGCCTCACATAGACACTCTAGTGGATAATATGGCAGGCTATTCACTGTTCTCTTTCATGGATGGGTTCTTCGGGTACAATCAGATCAAGATGCATCATGAGGACATGGGAAAAACCACATTCATAACTTTATGGGAAACGTTTGGCTATAAGGTGATGCCCTTCGGGCTGAAAAATACAGGAGCCACATACCAAAGAGCCATGGTAACCTTGTTCCATGACATGATGCACAAAGAAATTGAAGTCTACGTTGACGACATAATTGCAAAATCCCGAACTGAAGAGGAGCATATACGAGTGTTGAGAAAATAGTTCCTGAGGTTGAGAAAATTCCAATTAAAGCTCAATCTGTCAAAATGCACCTTCGGAGCTAGGTCTGGAAAGTTACTCAGCTTCGTAGTCAGTGAGAAGGGAATAGAAGTCGACCCTGATAAGGTCAAGGCTATACAGGAGCTGCCTCCGCCACGAACTCAGAAAGAAGTCTGAGGTTTTCTAGGGAGACTAAACTACATCGCACGGTTTATTTCGCAACTGACGGAGAAGTGTAACCCATATTCCGTCTTCTTAAAAAGCACAATCCTGGGGTATGGGATGACGAATGCCAAAAAACCTTTGAAAAGGTTAAACAGTATTTGTCCAGTCCCCCAGTGCTAACACCACCAAGCCCTGGTAGACCATTGATACTGTACTTAGCAGTATTTGATAATTCGATGGGGTGTGTGCTCGGCCAACACTATGAGACTGGGAGAAAAGAAAGAGCGATATATTACCTCAGTAAAAAATTCACTGAGTGTGAGATGAAGTATCCGTCAATTGAGAAGCTATACTGTGCTTTGGTTTGGACAACACGAAGGTTAAGGCAATACATGTTGTACCATACAACTTGGCCAATCTCAAAGCTAGACCCTCTCAAATACATGATGGAGTCAACCGCTTTAAATGGAAGGATGACCCGATGGCAGATTCTGCTCTCCGAATTTGACATAGTCTATGTAAACCAAAAAGCTGTGAAGGGGAGTGCAATAGCGGATTTCCTAGCCAGTAAAGCTTTGGAGGACTATGAGCCTTTGAATTTCAATTTCCCTAATGAAGATCTAATGTATGTAGCAATCGCTGAAGGAGACATGCCTGAAGATCATTCCTGGAAATTAAATTTTGACGGAGCATCAAATGCCGTTGGAAATGGAGTGGGGGCGGTACTGATATCCCCAAATGGAGATTATTATCCGTTCACTTGCAAGCTGGATTTCGACTGCACAAATAACATGGCAGAATACGAGGCATGTATCATGGGAATTCGGCAAACTATAGACATGAAATCAAAGTATTAGAAGTGTATGGAGATTCTCGTGCATTGGTAATTTATCGACTTAAAGGTGAGTGGGAAACGAGAGATCCTAAATTGATCGATTCAAAAAGTTAATCCCGGAGTTAATTGAAGAGTTTGATGATATTACCTTTCATTACCTCCCGCAAGACGAGAATCAGACGGCTGACGCCTTGGCTACACTAGCTTCCATGATCAAAGTAAATGAACAGGGGGATATGAAGCCAATTCAGATGAGTATTTGTAAGGCTCCAGCTCATTGTTGTAATGTCGATGAAGAGGAAGAGAGAGATGATCATCCTTGGTATCATGATATCCTACAATATGTGAAAAGCCGTGCGTACCCAGATCAGGCAACCGAAAATGATAAAAGAACATTGAGGAGGTTAGCCAGTGACTATGTCCTAGACGGTGAGGTCTTATATAAGAAGAGAAAGGATCAGGTGTTGTTAAGATGTGTTGACGCTGTTGAGGTAAAGAAAATTCTAGAGGAAGTCCATGATGGTGTCTGTGGAACACATGCCAATGGTTTCACGATAGCTCGACAAATCATGAGATTTGGATATTACTGGTCTACAATGGAAGGAGATTGCATCAATTATGCTAAGAAGTGCCATAAGTGTCAAATTTATGGAGACAAGATCCATGTGCCTCCTTCACCCCTCGACGTTATGACTTCCCCATGGCCATTCTCAATGTGGGGCATGGACGTCATTGGGCCAATTTCGCCAAAGGCTTCCAACGGACATCGATTCATTTTTGTGGTCCTTGACTATTTTACCAAATGGGTAGAGGCTGCTTCGTACGCCAATGTCACAAAGTCAGCGGTCAGCAAGTTCCTGAAGAAAGAGATCGTATGTCGTTATGGTATGCCAGAAAGAATCGTATCTGACAACGCGTTGAATCTGAACAATAGCGCAATAGAAGAAGTCTGCAGTCGGTTCAACATTAAACATCACAACTCATCACCATACCGCCCGAAAATGAATGGGGCGGTTGAGGCAGCTAATAAGAATATCAAGAAGATTGTGGGGAAGATGGTGGAGACTTACAAAGATTGGCATGAAAAGCTCCCATTTGCCCTTTATGCTTAACGGACATCTGTCAGAACTTCTACCGGGGCAACACCTTTCTTATTGGTTTATGGGATGGAGGCAATTTTACCTATTGAGGTCAAAATCCCTTCTCTCTGAGTTTTATCAGACGAAGTAGAATGGATCCAATCTCGTTACGATCAACTAAACTTGATTGAAGAGAAGAGGCTAAAGGCTATTCGTCATGGCCAAATGTACCAGAGGAGAATGATGCAAGCTTACAACAAAAAATTTCGCCCTAGGATGTTCCATGAGAGAGACTTAGTGTTGAAAAAGATTCTCCCTATGCAAAAAGATTTCAGGGGGAAGTGGATGCCAAATTGAGAAGGACCCTATGTGGTAAAAAAGGCTTTCTCTGGAGGGGCATTGATACTAGCGGAGATGGATGGCAAGAGCTTGCCTAACTCGATAAATTCGGATTCTATCAAAAGATATTTTGCTTGAAGCAGTTAAGGTGAAAACCCGTAAAGGGCGCCAAACAAAAAAAAAAAGAAAAGAGGAGAGGCCAAGGTGAAAACCCGTAAAAGGACGCCTTGAGACCAAAGGGTTATTGAATTGAAAACCCGCAAAGGGCAATTCAAATTTCGATCCAAACTGGGGCAAGCGGCAGTCTCACTACACTTGAATCGACAAAGAGGAGATAAGCTACATCTTCGGGCATCGTCAAAATGCTATAGATCCTTTGAGCGCGTGCCAAGTTTAAAAAGGTCCTCGAGGTCTTTGTGCAGAGAAGCTCAAATTGCGAAATCTGGGGCACCTATTCTGTTCCTTTTCATCTGTTTTTGTATCTCAAACAATGGTTGCTTTCTTTGTTGGTACATCTTTCGCAAATTCTGACTCGAATAAATTTCAGTTCTACCTATCATTATAATCTTTTTCGAGTATTTGTATTGAAATAATGATTAATGAACTAATAATGCTCTCAAAAGAAGGTTTTGCATATTACTCTGAAAGGTTTCTAAACAATATGAGAACCTGAAATAGGACAGTTATTTAGAACTCACCAAGCTTAAAAGGGCTAGAAACGTGTGAGAAATAAGGGATTAACTGCATCTTCAAGTCCTCTTCTATTGAGCTGAACAAGAAGGCATATGTCAAGGATGTTACCTTAGTAAACAATGAGTGACGACAACCCGAAAATTAAAAATGGATCATTCTCATGACATTTTGCATTTTGTGCATTTAACATCCATAATACATGTAGTTAGGAGCATTTGATTCATATTAATCATAGCATCATAATCATCTAGCATAAGCATATCACTCTTCTATAGATGGATTCCCAAAGGACAATGTAGCGAGATTACGGATATCATCACCTTATCTTCACCGAGCGAAAGAGTGGAGCAAAGCTAAATACCGAGATCTTATATTCACCGAAAGGTGGGTGAAGCAGATCAAATTTTGGTGAATCTTATCTCCACGTACCGGCGATGGAGTAGATTCCAATCATTAGCCTTATCTTCACTGAGCAGGAGTGGAGCAGGCTAAATACCAGGTCTTATCTTCACTGAGCAGGAGTGAAGCAGATCGAATTTTAGAGAATCTTATCTCCTTGTATTGGCAATGGAGCAGATTCCAATCATCAGCCTTATCTTCACTGAGCAGGAGTGGAGCAGGTTAAATACCAGATCTTATATTCACTGAGCAGGAGTGAAGCAGATCGAATTTTAGAGAATCTTATCTCCATATATCGGCAATGGAGCAGATTCTAATCATCAGCCTTATCTTCACTGAGTATGAGTGGAGTAGGTTAAATACCAGGTCTTATCTTCACTGAGCAGGAGTGGAGCAGACTAAATACCAGATCTTATCTTCACTGAGTAGGAGTGAAATAGATCGAATTTTGGAGAATCTTATCTCCATGTACCGGTAATAAAGTAGATTTCAATCATCAACCTTATCTTCTCCGAGCAGTGGTGGAGCAGGTTGAAGATCCGCCTTAACCCCTAAGCAGTAGGGTAACAGGCTAAAATTTACAAATCCTGGCTCTCCGAACAACGGTGGAGCAGGTCGAAGACCCGCCTTAACCTCCTAAGCAGTAGGGTAACAGGCTATATAGTAGATCTTATCTTCGCTGAGCAGGAGCGGAACAGATCAAATTTTAATGAATTTTATCTCCATGTATCTGCTGCGGAGCAGATTTTAGCCACCAGCTAGATCTCCCCTAAACTATAGTAGAGCAAACCGACCCCTGAAGATACGGAAGGCTAGATGGGGTTACCTGAAGGAAAGGAGCATCACGAAGGCCGGGTCAAATTAGCCAATTTGAAGTCTTTGCTCCATCCTCGTTACACGACAATGAGCAAAGAGGGGCAGCTGTTGGACTCAATTTTTACCCGGCCCAAAATACAATTCATTAAACACAACCCCCAAACCAAAGAACCAAACAGTCTAGTTTTAAGCCCAAAATACAAAAAATAGACTAAACCCTAGCCCAAGTTTTTAGCCCAATAACTAAACTTTTTTTCCAGCAAAAGGAAAACCCCAGGCAAGCTGCTGCTCGTGCCCACGCCCAGCACGCCTCCCTCGCACGTCGCACGCCTCCTTCGAGTCGTACGCCCTTCACCAAGCCACGTCAGAGGCGTACACACCCATGAACCTGCAAACAAGTGAAATTAGTTGTAAAAAAGAGCTATAAAAGCCCCGAAATGAATGTAAATAGGGGGATTTTTTTCTTTTTCGAATATAATAGTAGGAGAGAATATACAAGTGAAGGGTAAATCAGGAATCGGAATTAAGTTTTGAAAGGTGATTTTTTTCATTCTTTTTTGGAATTTTCTTTTGATTTGGATTTCGTTTGTTCTGTTTCCTTTTCAATTTTTTCAAACGGTTTTTAAAAAACAAGAGAGGGAGAGAGGGGACTTACCGACGAACTCGCGACGTCAGCAGCCTCGGTGCCCTAGATCTTCGATGAAGGTGGCGCAGGTCTAAGAGAAAATTTGAGAGCTTTCTCTCTATTTTTTTAAGAAGAATAAGAGAGATGATGGATAA
This sequence comes from Gossypium anomalum, assembly GCA_025698475.1. Lineage (NCBI taxonomy): Eukaryota > Viridiplantae > Streptophyta > Magnoliopsida > Malvales > Malvaceae > Gossypium > Gossypium anomalum. The sequence goes on from CM046961.1 coordinate 10,924,125, forward strand.
TTTTTGGGTTTTCAAAAAAGGGTTGTTCAAGGTTTTAAAAAAAATAAAAAAAGAAGGCTCCATTTGTTTTATTTTTTTTCCCCTCAAAAGTAGAGCCTGGGGAAGGGGAAAAGCTGGCCGTGCATTAAATGGATGGAAATGTGCATATTTCTTTTAAATGGACAAGTTTCGTGACTAGTCCCTATCCTTTGCGCCTACATTCAATCAAGTCTTTTTTTTTGTTTTCTTTAAATGCTTTCAAATTATGCTGGAAATTTGCGCTCAGACCCTTCCCTCTTTACCCGCGTGTGCATTTTGGTCCCCTTGTCTCCTTTTATTATGTTTTCACCCCAAAATTTTTATTTTTTTTAATTCAATTAAGCCCTATTTCGATTATTTTGGACATTTTTACCATAAAATTAATTATTTTTAGTATTATTATTTTTATTATTACTATCTTATTATACTTTTCTGTTAATAGTTCATATTATTTTATTACTAACATTATTTATTATATTCTACTATTATAATAGTTCGTACTATTTGTTTTATTAACATATTAAATAAATATTTTTTTTATGTATACAAATTCCTAGAGTTTTACCGCATACTTATATTTCTTTGTTTTAAAATTACTACAATATTAAATTCAAATACTTCTAAAATTATTTTTTTTATATGTTCGCACCATGTTATTAATTGTTTCATATGTATATATATATATTCTATTATTGGTTTCATATTATTCTACTTATATTGTGTATTTGTTATTTATTTATTTATTTATTTATTTTAAAATTATTTTTCCTAATTATATGTAAATACTTTCTTTTATATTTATTATACGTATATATATATATTTAAAAAATAATTATTTTCTCAAATTATACGTATACAGTTATTATTTTTTTAAAAAGATCTCATTTTAAAATTATACTTTATTCATTTCGACTAGTTTCTTATTATTGATATGTATGTTATTAGGAATCTTTTTTTCCTCTTATCTTTTGTTTCATTTATTCATATAATTGTTTTATTTCTTTTGTTTGTACCATTGTTAACATGTTACCATTACCATTTTTTTTATTTGTTATTAAACCTTTTTGCTACTATGGTTTATTGTTGATATGCATCGTTTAGGTTATTATGGTAATGTTATTTGTATGTGACATACCATTATTTTCGTTTTTAAATTTTAATTGCCCAAATTTATTTATTCGCAGATTTATTCTCAATTATTTTTAAAACAATGGCAATGTTCGGCATTTAAAGAATTTAGAGGATCGTGCCCTAACGTACTGGGTTTCGCTTTCTTTGTTTGTTTTGAATATTCGAATATCCTGTTAAGGCTAAAACGCACGTTTTAAAGGCAAGTTCACAATTTAGGGTCAAAAATATTGTGTCCTAACATACTGGATGTAATGTTTTACCCTGAGGTGAGATGGTCTTTAATACACATTTGACTTACCTAAATGTTTTAAAACCCAATAAAAGGAGAATCGTGTTTTGAACTCTGTCCAAATTTTTAATTTTCGACATTAAGACACTAAATAATCAATCAAGTACCAATTTTGGGCGTGTCGAGGGTGCCAATCCTTCCTTGTACGTAACTGACTCCCAAACCGGTTTTCTATTTTCGCAGACCAAAATCGTCGTTTTGAAAAATTTATTTATTTATTAAAAACGACCGTGTTTTGAGGTGATCCAATTACACCCTACTAAAAACGATTGGTGGCGACTCCCAACTTTTCGTTTTCAAAAGTCAATTTTCCGTTTTCAAAAAAATGGTTTCGACATTAATTATTATGAAATTTTTTTTAATTGTATAAGGACTTATAAGGTAAATAAAAAGGCCTAATATGGCGTGTAGACCAATTTAGGAACTTGTATGGAGGGTTGGTAAAGGATTTTATATTTTATAAAGGTTAAAATTTAGTTAAATATATTAGAAAAAGTAGAAAGTGGGGAGAATGAGAAAGCATTTTATTTTCTTTTATCTTCACCACCGAAACACCATAGCCAAACCTTAAAGAAGAATCGGTCAAGGGCTTCCAACTTTATGCTTAATCTGGCTCGTTTCTTGTAACTTTAACTCCTCTGCAAATAGAGACATGGAACAACATTCTTGTTCTTGAACAAGCAGTCACCCAATTAGTTTAATCTTAGTCTTAAGGGAAATAAATTAGTCACTTTTAATCTATTTCAACCTGGATTTTTGTTTTTGTAATTGTAGATTGTATCTTTTATGAAAAAAAGAATATTCCGTTGCCGGGACTTGAACCCGGGCCTCTCGGGTGAGAGCCGAGTATCCTAACCAACTAGACTACAACGGAGTTGCTTATAAGCTTCTCTTTTTTTTAACTTTGAATTATAAACATTGTGCACAAAGCCGGTTGCAACAAAGTCTTTACTATTTTTATATATATACTAAGTTTCAACTCCAATGTAATGAACGCGATTTTATGCATTTATTTTTATAATTTTAAAATATATGAGAACAGGTTTAATTTATAATAAATCTCTATTAATTTTGAAAAATAATTGAAAGAATAAAATAATATTTTAAAAGTAATAAAAATGGAAACAATCAATAATAAAAATATTAAGTAATTAAATAAAATAATTTGTCATTTGAATATGAGTCATAATTTTGAATATGAAAGTAGTATTACTTTAATACTTTATTATCTTTGACATACTATTTCACAACACAATAATAAACAGCATTCATAATGTAAATATTATTAAAATCAAATAATAGTAAAGCTATCCAACATAAAATAATAACTAAACATCTCAAATAATAATGAAATCCATATCTTTTTTGGTGAAGGAAACAAAACTAATTAAATAATGCTAAAATATGATTTAATTATTTAGACGTTATTTTGAATGAAATTGTGTTGCTAATGTGTATATATATTTATAATGATAAATATTAGTTTTAATTAGTTTATAATTGTAACATTAATTAAGTGATAATTTTCGAAACCCTTTTTTTGAAAATGGAAATCGACTTTGTTTGAAAATGAAAATTAAAACGGGAGTCGCCACCGATCTTTATTAGGTGTGATCGGATCACCTTTGTTTTAATAAAACGTTTTAGTTTACTAAAACGTTGTTTTTGGTCTACGAAACTCGAGAGAACGGGTTCGGGACTCGGTTATGTGCGAGAAAGGATTAGCGCCCTCGCCATGCCCAAAATTGGTACTAAATTGATTAGTTAGTGTCTTAATGTCGAAAGTTGGAAATCGGGAATTGATTTAAAATACGATCTTTTTTTATTAACGTCGATTTTAAAAATGCTTGAATTAGATCAAGATGATTGCTAAATATTTCCTCGTCTCGAGATATCGGTGTATCATATCCCGTAAGTTAGGACACGATACCTTGAACTCCAGAGCGCAAGTTTATCTTTAATTTTAATTGAAATTTCATGTGTTTTGGAACTTAAAAGGATATTTGACCATTTAGGTTTAACGAGAAAACCGAAACCCCACAAGTTAGGGCACGATTCCTCGAATTCCTAAAACACGAAATATTTCCTTATTTAGAAGATTTTCTTTTTGAATAATAACGAGTGTGACACTTCGCAATGTGAGTTTGTTTGGAGTAAAATGAAACAATCTATATTAGATAAATACATTTGAGCTTAATACATGATGTGATTTAAACTAAATAAAACAAAAATATATCATAGAGCATGGAATAATAGAACACGAATTAGATACAAGGTTAATGAATGTCAACAATATGAGGATGCTAAATAAACAATTTCAATAACATGTAATGGCAATATTCACACGACGTACATCATTTTTAATATCAACCTTAATAAACATAGAAATGAAGTAATGATATAAAACAACTTAAAACAAATAATAAGATAATTTTAAATAAATAATATATATAAAAGGTTTAAAATAAATACTATAAAAGCAGTTTAAAGTAAATAATACAAAACAATTTAAAATCATTAATAAAAAGTCTAAAATAAATAATACATAAAAAGGAATTTAAAATAAATAATATACATAGAATAAAAAAACAGTTTAACATAAATAACATATATAAAAAAATAAAATAAATAATGTATAAAAAGTTTAAGATAAACAACATATAAAAATTTGAAAATAAATAATCCATATAAAAAGGAAGTTTAAGAATAAACATTATATATATATTTATAATAATAAACAATTCAAAAATAATATATAAAAAAGAGTTTAAAATAAATAAATAAATAAGCAATGTGAAGTAATTAATATATATAAAATAATTCAAAATGACATGTATTGAAAACAATTTAAAATGAATATTATATAAAAAATTTAAAGTGAATAATATATAAAATAGTTAAAAAATATTTAAAATAAACAATGTAAAACAGTTTAAAATAACTAATATAAAAAGGTTTAAAATAAATAATATATAAATTAGTTTAAGCTACATAATGTATATAAATTTAAAATATATAATATGTAAAAGTTTAAAATAAATAATGTATATAAAAACTCAAAATAAATAATATGTAAAATAATTTAAAATAGTATACAATGAAACAGGTCAAGGATTGAATTGAAGTCAAAGTAAAACTATGGGGCAAAAATCATAAATAACGAAAGCTGCTAGGGACTAAAATAGAATGCATGCGAAGGAACAGGGGTTAGCTGGGGAATTATTCCCTAATCCTTATGTGTTGTGTTTCAATATGGACTAAGGCGCATCAAAAATGAAATTATGTAGCTAAAATAAAAAAAAAGAGACAAACAAGGGCCCAATTGCAGCGCGCCCCAAAAGTGGAGGGACCTCGCGCGCAAATATTCCAATAATGGGAAACACGCGGATCTTGGCGCTTATGCGGGTCGGGTCGGATCGGCCCCCCCAAAACGACGCCGTTTTGGGTGCATGGAGGACCTCATGAAACGGTGCCGTTTCATGTAGCATATTTAAGCCCAAAATTTTTTAAAAAAATTCATTTCAGTCCTCACCCAAAAAAAAAAATTGAAAAAGAAACCCAAACCCTCTCAGGCGATTGGGCCATTCGGCGGTCCGCCTTACCGCCACCATGGCCAGTGGTCAGCGTCGTGGAAAATGGGCATCTTAACCCTTGTTTTAAAGTGCCTTTGAAGGCTAGGACACGAGTCCTCCAACGTCGCGACTGCGAGATTCAGGTGAGCCCCTTCCTTTTCCTTTTTATTCTTTGTTTTTTATACTTAAAATAGATTTGTAAAAAATGAAATAAAATAAAAACAAGAAAATAAAAGTAACAAAAAAGATCAAAACAACGACATTTCCAAATTTCTATTCTGCATTTTGATTTCTGATATGCGTAAAAAAGAAGAGAGAAAATACAAAAATCCTATCGTTGTTTTTATAGACCATTACAAAACTATTTTTTTTTTGTCGTTTTCCCATTGTCTGCTTCTGTCTTGCGTGTGAGTCTTCGTTTTGCAGGTGGTGTCAGAGGCGTGAGGGAGGTGGCGTTCGAGGAGGCGGCGTGAGAGGCGACCGACCTAGGTGCGGCGCACCTAGGGTTTCCCTTGGCTGAAAGTGTTTTAGTTTTTGGGCTAGGGTTTTGAATCGGGCTAGGTTGTTGGGTTTGGTTCAATTTGGGTATGTAATGGGCCATTGGGTTTCGGCTATTTTAATGTGTAAATGAATTGTTTTAAAAAAAGTCTGGACTTTATATTTATTTTGTTTTATTCTGGGTTTTATTTTTGTTTTGCTGATTTGGGCTCTAGGCCAAAATTGGCTATTACAATAATTAATCTAAAATAATAAAATTCAAAATCTAATTAAGTGATAATAATTATTGTATCGATAATGAAAATAATATTTATTTTATATTAGTAATTTATTATTAGCATAATTTTATATTTAAGATTTAATAGAATCTTTCCTTATTTTGTTGATTTTGGAGAGAGTACGTTGTCATGAAATTTCCTTACATTCATGAGTTTTAACTTATAGAAATGGCTAAGTAGAAATTAATATTAGATTTTAAATAACTATGTGAAATGGTTAATGATAAGGGCAGTTGTGTAAATATTAAGAAAATGACATGCCTTCAATAATATGAGGAGAAATGGTATTTGTTTAATGGAATAATATAAATGAGATTGGATTTGAATTTTATTATTATTCTTTATGAATCAGTGTATTTAAGAATTGTCACGGAATATTAATAACTTTTAAATGGGAAATGATTAATGAATATGAGATTTGCTATAAAACTTTTAAAACATACAAATGATAAATAATAAGAACAATCCTTATAAATTTGGGAGTATAGTTAGGATTCAATTGGTATACTAATAAAGGTTAATTAGGTTCTTGAAAATATGATATTAGAATAGAGATATAGCATAGCACTTAGGTGGATATTAGGAAAGCTAACTGATTGCAAAGAAAGAAAATATGCCTAATCAGAGCTTTGCTACTTGGTTCACCAATCTAATGTGCCAAAACAGATACGTGCTCTACATTATCACTTGCTACAATGATTTTTCGAAAGCCACTAGTCCAAGCAACATGGAGACACTCATTTATTCGCACCATCGGTGTTGATTTTAATCCAATCATCGGGTGGCGGAAGCCATGTCCCTAGCTTCGGTATAGCATGTTAACGTCCTCAATGTAAAATCCCGATTTTGGGCCTCGTCAGAATAGTGGTTTTGAGACAACAAATCTGAAGTAAAAATAATTATTTTATGAATGTGTTGAGGTCTATGATATGTTTGCATGATTTTATGAAAGTTTCGTTAAGAAATTTTGTGGATAGAGTGTCCAATTTGATTTTTAGGACTAAATTGCAAAAGTTGCAAAATATGTGATTCTAGAAGATTTAAGCATGAAATAGCAATGGATTATTAATTAGAGGTTCTTAAATAGCAATTTGACCAATTTCTTTTTTTATGGACAAAAATGTGCATGAATAGGTAAAATTTGAAAGTTTAGTAAAAAGGGCATTTTGGTCATTTGGTTAATAAAAGAATTAAAAGGGAAAATAAAGTAAAAATCTTGTCCATCTTCTCCATCAAGTGTCCAAATTTCTAAGGAGCCATAGCTAGGGTTTCTTCACTTTCCAAGCTTGATAGTAAGTGCATCCTAGCCCCATTTTTAATGTTCTTTACATTTTTAAAGTTGTTATCAACTGATCTAGCTATTTCTAGCCATATTTTGAAGTAGGGCTCATGTTTGAAATTTGACCCATGTGTGACATGTATGTATTTTGATGTTTAATGGAAGAATATGAATATTTGATGTGTGATAAACATCTTTTACTAAGTGATTTTTGATGAAAACACCTAAAAATGACCTTTTTGTAAAAGTTGTAAAAATGGGTAGTAGAAATGTGATTTGGTGAAAAATTTGGATTGGTACAAGCATGATATAGGTTCGACTAGGCTTGGATAAAGAAAATAAGTACATTTCATTTTATGAGCCTAGGGACTAATTTGTGAATATGTAAAAGTTTAGGAGCAAAATCATAATTTTGCCAAAGTATGGTCTTTGGACTGATTTGAACAATGTGATAATTAAATGAGCTAAATTTGCTATTATAGATCAAGAAAAACGGAGTCTGGACCTAGATCGGGGAAAGAACAAGATTTTGGACTAAATCGAATTAGTTGTCCATATTTTGTACCGAGGTAAGTTCGTGCGCAAATAATGCAATTTTATATTATGCATTTAATATTTTGATATTGCATGAATTGTTTAATTATTGTTATGAATACGATCGACGAGGATTCGATGTGGTAAAATTCCCGATTGAACCTCAAGAATAGATAAGATACAAATGTCATGACATTAGGGTTATGTGTGATTTCGTGTAAGACCATATCTGGGATATGTAACAGCTCGATTTAGACCCTAATCGAAACGGTGGTTTTGAGACCATGAATCCGAGTCAGAAAAATATTTAAAAATTATTTTTTGTGTTTATTATGTGTAAATTTGTATGCGTGAAATTTTTGTGATTTAATTTTGTCATTTGAGTGTCTGATTAAATAAAAGGGTTTAATCGTGTAAAATAAAAATTTGATGGTTAAATATGAAAATGCCTAATTGTTTTTGTCTTTATAATATGAAGCATTTATGTTGCAATTATACCATTGATTTTATGTATGGACGGTCATGTCCTTAACATATAATGGTTTTATATTTTATGATAAAGGTTAATTAAGTAAAATAAATAATAATGTTAATATATGTTATATTATAACATAATTAGAAAGCCAAAGTTTTACTCTTATTTCTCATGACCGAATAACAAAATAAGAAAGAAAAGAAAAAGAAAGCTAGGGTACGGCCTTGTTCAAGCTTGATTAAGGTATGTGTTTAGCTCGGTTTTTGATAATTTTTGCGTTTTTGAGACCGTTGCTAAGTTATCTACAAGACCCATGCTTGAATTTTTGATTTTGGTGAATATTTTGAATTATGCCATTGCTGAAAGCTTGTGATTTTTGTTGTTTGATGGTAGAAAATAAAAGATATGTGATAGATTAACATGTTTTGTATTGGAATTTTTGATGATTTTAAGTAATTAGGACTAAATTTCAAAAATCATAAATTGAGGGACTAAAATGTGAAATAAATGAAATATATGGACTTGTATGAACATGGGTAAAATTCGGCCTAACATGGGTGTATTCAAATTTTGAATATTTTGTGTTTTGTGAAATAAGGACTAAATTGTGCAAAATGTGAAATGTCAGGGGCAAAAGTGTAATTTTCCTATTTATGTGTTTTTGGATGAATTTATTGAATATTTGATTAAATAAGTTTAATTTATATTAATTTAGATCAAGAAAAGAGAAAATCAGATTTGGATCGGGGGAAAACTAAAGTTGTCGACTAGCTGTCCCGTTCCGATTTTTCATCGTCCGAGGTAAGTTTATAAGCAGATAGACGTTGTTAATTTTAATTAAATGTGAACTATATATGCTGAAATGAATATGTGAATAAATACATGTATTAGCCGAATGTGTACAAGTTTGGCAACTATGTTTATGAATCCGTTTCGACTGAGTTACGACGTCCGAAAGCCTTGTATAAGCCTTAGGAATAGCTAGGATATATATGTCATGACATAGGATTCCGATATGTGATGTGCGAGTAAGACCATGGCATCGATATATGTGTGCGAGTAAGACCACGTTTAATACGTTGGCATCAATATGTGATTCCGATATATGTGTGCGAGTAAGACCCTGTCTGGGACAATGGCATTGATATGTGATTACATGTAAGACCACGTCTGGGACGTTGGCATTGTACGATATGTCTAATAATCCGAGTATCCTATCCAATTTCGAATGGTTCAACGGGCAATGATATGTTGTGATCGAAGGTGTAAAACGAGCTAAAACGATCAGGTATGAGTTAGTTAATTACCTATTTGAAAATAAGGTAAGTTGGCCATTTAATATGTGATTCAAATAATACAAGTTATTAATGTAAATATATGTTCATTTCGTGGTATATTCGGCCATTTGATATAAATGAGTATGTGATTGTTATATTTTGACTTATGAGTATATGCATATAAGTGTATATGTACTTGGTATGATAAAGATATTTTGACTTGGAAATTGAATGATAGTTTGTTAATGTATATATATATATATATAAATATATTCATTCGGCCATGAATAATTTGTATGTGAAAGTATATATAATACATGTAATTGTAAGCTTAAGATTTAAAGTGATTATGATAGTATAATTCAGTTTAGTTTAAACGAACTGAGTATGTTAATTAGTTATTTATTTGCTTATGACTTACTAAGCTATGATAGCTTACTGTGTGTGTTTATGTTTACCTCTGTTTTATAGATTTTGGATTCAAGTTACGAGCTCAGGGATTCGTCAGCAAAGTCTATCACACAATCGACTGTCTTCGGTATTTTATAAGCTGAATTTTGAACCTATGGCATGTATAGGTTGGATAATATTTTGAGATGTTGGATTTTGGTTTATGTATAAATCTAAGCCATGCGAAAATGACTTGATTTCTATGCTTGAATTTGGTTATGTTTGATCATGGTTTAAATTCATTTTGGTTAAAATGCTACGTGCTATGAAGGAATGGTATTTGTGTGATGCTTGGTATAAAATATGATTTGGTATGAAATAATTGTATATGGCTTATGATTACTACTATTAAAAAAATAAAAGCTTGACATATATATATATGGTTGATGAATGTGATTGAATTATGGATTGTCTATGAAATTATGTATTTGATTAGGTGATAAAATATAAGTGATGGTTATGAATTAGTTGAGATTTGGTAATTATAATCATTAAACGTGATGAATGGTTTGATATTTTATTTGGTTTAGTATGGTAAAGAATGTTTATACTGTAAATGTTATGTAAGGAAGTTATTAAGGATGTTTGGATATATATATATATATATATATATATATATATATATATATATATATATATATATATATATATATATATATATATGAAAGTTTGATTAAATAGCTGAAGGTATATAACAAATTAGTTGAGTTGTATATGTGAAATTTTGGATGGATCTATGTTATATGGAATTTTCTCATTTTGACTAAGTTAAAGTGCTTGTAAAATGGTTTCTGCTAGTCAAGTGAATAATAAAAATATATATATATTGGTTTATGATGCATATGAAATTCGGTCATTTGGTATGCTTGTTTGTAATTGTATAATATTATTATATAACCGCAAAGTATAGTTTAATTTAAGCTAAAATGTGCATGTTGAAAAGTATATATATATATATATATATATATATACATATATATATATATAAATGCATTGATGTTATCCTAGGAGACCAAATGCTATATTTTAAAATCAATAGATTCGATTTGTGATGATTAATATTAAATATGACTTGAATTAATAAAGTTAGTCTATTAATGAACACAAATATGTGCACATAATTTATGATTGAAATGCATAGATTTGGATGTGGTTATATGGGCATAACGCTTTGATGTGTAATGTTGCATAATACATTCGTATTGTTGAGTTGTTAATGTCGTGAATGTTATTGAGTAATAGGTTATATTATATGGTTTATTTGATTTAATATGTGCACGAATGAAGTATGAATTAAAATGCTTGTTTTTATTAAGTGTTCAAATAATATTAAAATGATGAACATATGTTTTGAAAGATGTATGATTAAAGTAATACTGGTATGATTTTGGAACATAGCTAGTGATAATTAAATATGATATATGATTGACATGAGACAGGTTATGATATGATTCATAAAAAACTTTAAAATTAGTTATATATGTTAACATTTGGTTGATTTAAAAGTTTGAGTAAGTATATGCACATGATTAAAAAAAAAATTATATCTCGTCCGGTAATATCTCGTAACCCTATTCTGGCGACAGATACGGGTTTGGGGTGTTACAAGATATGGCATCGATATTTGATTTCGTGTAAGACCATGTCTGGGACATGGCATCGATACGAGATATCGTATAAGACCATAGCTGGGCTATTGGCATCGATATATGTGATCCCATGTAAGACCATATCTGGGATATGGCATTGGCATCTTATTATATGTATGAGATTTTCCCAGGTATCCTTTAGTATTCTAAGTGGTTTAACGGGTAATTTGAAGATTTTGCCAAAGATGTGAAAGGCTATGATTATGTTATGAAGTGGTACAGGTACGTACGCAAAACTCATAAGATATGAGCTCGGTTTATGATGCATTATTGGTAAGGATGCAAATAAGTAAGACATGCCTACGATCATTTGATGATTATGTGCAAATTTATAACATGAGCATGTATAAGTTGAGATGGTGTTGCCATGAACATGACTTAATTGATGATGTTTAAGCACTTAATTATGCCATGTTAAATGCCTTTGAAATTATGTATGTGTTTGAAAATAAGGGTGGCAATCGGCTTGGAAAATAGCCTCAAAGTTGTCTACAAGGGTAGACACACGGGCATGTGACTAGGCCGTGTGTGACACATGGTCTGCCCCCATGGGCATGTGATCCGGCCTTGTGTTCCCTGCACCTTAGTTTTGAGAAATAGAATGCCCAGTAGTAAGCACACGGGCACGAGACACAGTTGTGTGTCTCGGCCATGTAAGAGACACGGCCTTAGGACATGGCTGTGTGCCCTGGCCGGTTTGGTATGAATGTTTTTGTTTAAGTCCGGTAACGCCTCGAACCCTGTCCTGGCGTCGGATACGGGTAAAGAGTGTTACACTTAGTTGAGAAGTAAACTGATTTCATTTCACTCTGCAAAAGAAGAATAAGCCGAGTATTTAATACAGAAAGTCACTAACTAACTGCTAACTAACTAACCATTTAACAACTGAACCCAACTAACTATCTTAACTAACTTTACAATTAATGCTTATTATATTCTATAACATCCCCATGCTTAGCGACTTTTCCTGCTTCTTCATGTCATCACCTCCTGTGGAAACAACTTTAAGTCTTCTTCTAAATTTGTCGAACTACCCTACTGATAAGGGCTTGGTCAAGATATCAGCAATTTGATCCTGTCCAGATACATGACCTACTTGAAATGACCCGTTTGCAACATTTTCTCTGACAAAGAATAAGTCCAATTCAACGTGTTTGAATTTGGAGTGCATGATAGGGTTGCTTGCTACAGCAAACTATCACACCAAATGCTTTGTTTTGAACTGAAACACAGAGTTCAGAAAACAATGACTGAATCTAAACTATTTCTGCAGTGACATGGGCCAGACTTTTATGTTTTGCCTATGCGGTGGATCTCAACACCACTTATTGCTTCCTGGAGCTCCATGAAATTGGATTTCCTCTAAGAAAGACACAAAACCCTGAGGTTGACCGCCAATCATCAGTGTCTGATCCCCAACTTGCATCTGAATAGCCTTCAAAAAGGAACTTTGAGGTTTGGGTGAAATGTAACCCATAATCTAGCGTCCCTTGCAAGTACCTTAGAATCCGTTTGACAGCTTTAAAATGTGTATCCAAGGGTTTGTGGATAAGCTAACAAGCCTTATTCACAGAAAAGGCAATATCTGGCCTCGTTATTACCACATATTGTAAGCACCCACAATACTTCTGAAGAAGTGTTCATCCTCAATCAGGCTTCCTTCATGAGCTGACAATTGACAAGTGGTCATTATTGGGGTAGGAGAAGCTTTTGACCTATCCATGGAAGCTCATTGAAGTAAGTCTAAGTTGTACTTCTTCTGACTCAAGAAACACCATTCGGAGTATGAGTTACCTCAATTCCAAGAAAATAGCTCAACTGGACCAAGTCTTTCAAAGAAAAGTGAACATCAAGGTCTTTGACAAACTGATCAATGCCAAGAGAGTCAGTGCCAGTGACTATTATGTCATCAACATATACTAAAACATAGAGTAGCTGGGATCCTACTCGTCAAATAAAAAGAGAATTGTCAGCTTTAGAGGTGACAAACTTAGTAGCCAACAAAAGCTCCCCCAGTTTGTGAAACCATGCTCGAGGTGCTTATGTAAGGCCATAAAGATCCTTTTATAGTCTGCAGACAAGCTGTTGACTATCAGTTCATTGTTGCTCAAATCCTGGTGGCTGTCACATAAATCTTCTCATGTAGGTCCCCATTCAAGAACGCGTTGTTGATGTCTACTTGTCTGATGGACCACCCAAAAGAAATAGCCAGGTCCAGCACTACCCGGATCATTGTTGGCTTGACCACAGGGCTGAAGGTCTTTGAAAAATCGATACCTGCCTCTTGTAAATAGCCCTTAACAACCAACCATCATTTGTATCAAGCTATTGATCCATCTGCATGTCTTTTGACCTTGAAAAACCATTTGTAACCAACAGCTCGACAGCCTGCAGGTAGAGGTACAAGATCTCATGTGTTTTTGGCTATTAAGGTGCCATATTCTGCTTATGCAGTTGCAGTCCAGACAAGACTTTTAAAGGCCTCAGTAATGTTAGATGGCTCATTTTATTCCAAGGTAGAGGAGAGAATTTTTGGTTTAAAAATTCCATTATTCGGTCGAGTGCGCATAGGATGGCAGTTGATAGGAGAAGGTGACCTTGGAAGAATGGCATCTGGAGCACCGGATGTGAATGAGGCTGGGTTGAAGCTGAGGCATGGAGAGCTTCAAGTGAATGTAAGGAACCAGGAGAATAAGGACTTGTCGATGCCACCATAGGAACGTGAGAACTTTAATGAAGGAACCTAACAGGAGCCAAGGTTGTTGGTAAAGAAAACCCAGCCTGAAACGAAAAATGTGTTTCATCAAAAAGGACATGGCGAGAGACAAGCATGCGACCATCTTCAACAAGGCATTTGTAGCCTTTATGGTTAAAACCAAACCCGAGAAAAACACATTTTTGAGACCGAAATTGTAGCTTATGGTGCTGAAAGGGCCTTAGGCAAGGAAAACACGCACTTCCAAACACTTTTAGTTAATAATAGTCAGGTTGAGCTTTATATAGCCTCTCATAAGGAGTTTGATTTTGCAAAACAGGTGTTGGTAACCTGTTGACAGATGAGCTACATGAGAAAAAGTAGCTGGCCAGTACTCCAAAGGCATGGATGCCCGAGCTAGTAGTGTGGGCCCCATCTCAACGATATGTCGATATCTCCTTTCAGCGACCCTATTTTATTCTGAGGTATAAGGAAAAGTTATTCGATGTTGAATACCAAGTTAAGAGAGCTTAGTGGACAAAGAATGATACTCGCCCCCCAGTCTGTCTGCAGCATTTTGATAGATTTTCCAAATTGCACTTGAACCATCTTGTGAAAATGAAGGAAACGACGAAGAACCTAAGACTTGTTTTTAAGAAAATATAGCCAAGTATGTCTGCTATACATATCAACAAAGGAAACATAATAAGAGAAACCACTTGATGGCACATGTGCTGGTCCCCAAACATCGGATGCGACTAATTCAAAGGGAAACGAGTACACTGTTTGTGAAGCACTGAAAGACAACTTGTGAGATTTGCCTAATTTACAAGGTGTACACATAAAATGCAAGCTGCTATGTTTGAAAGACACATTACAAGAACGCAGAACACAAGCAAATGTATTATGGCAGGGATGTCTAAGTTTGTTGTGCCACAGGTCAAAAGAGGAAGGAGCCTGTACGTTGCACAAAAAAGGAGACCCTAAGCTTTGAGTAGGACCAGGCTTATGTGAAACAGCTCGAGAGAAGTCAAACCTATACAAGCCATTATGCATATGACCCTCCGGTAGAGTCCTCCCTATCCGAATGTCCTTCACAAAACACAAAAAGGGATGAAACTCGAAATAGACTGAATTATCTCTTGTAAACTGCCCTACAGATATCAAATTTTTACAAACTGTAGGAACATGTAGTATATTTTTGAGGTGTAACAACCGAGAACCAGCCACAAAAGTTGATAAGATTATATTAGCTATGGAAACAGACTCACCATTGCCCATGGAGACTTGACTTGTACCTGTGTAAGGAGAAGCATTGGTAAGACTAGCCATGGTCAGGGTGATATGGTTAGTTGCACCAGAATCAGGGTACCAAGTTTGAGTAGGCAAGGAGGAAGATGGAGCTCGAGAGGACGGATGAGGAGTTACAGAGGCAGGCTGTGAAAACAAGCCACAACAGTAAGTCGAAAAGCAATAGGATATATGAGACTTATTAAGCTGATGATAATTGATTGACATTGAGGGACTCGAACCAAGACCAGAAAAATTCTCATCAAATCTGTGATAACACATTTGCACCATGTGTCCTATTTTACCACATAGTTGACATTGTGGTTCAGAGTAGGACCACCTATGACCTGAACCACGAGTTTGACCACGAGACCACCCACGACCTTAACCCTTATGTCCTTGATGAGAATCATGATTGGAATCTGAACCACATTTCATGTTGTCGAGATTATCTTGTTGTGACCGAGACACCAAGTTAGCTTGCAAAGGCATTTCTGTCAATAGGGCCATTTTTTGTGCTTCACAACCAAGAAGCATTTCAGTGACCAGTTCAAGACTTATGGGAGTGGCAGAAGTAAGTACTCGAATGGACTCAAATTCGATGGGGAGATCTGCCAAGACAATGCTGACCTGTTCTTGTTTAGTAACTACGCTACCAGTTGCAGTCAGACTGTCATTTAGACTCTTGACCTTGGACAGGTAATCTTTGATGGTAATATTTATTTTCTTGATTGAGTATAGTGCATGGCGCATACTCGAGATCTTGATATTGGACTTGGCACCAAGCCTTCTGTCAATGGTGGTCCAAATGTCAAAGCTGGTATTGGCCGTTGTTAGATGCACTAAGATTTCATCTGTGACTATAGACAAGAGCCAAGAAGCTAAGAATTTATCCTGCTTTTTATGCACAATGAACGTAGGATTATCAACAAGCTGACTATCGGTCCCAAGTAGGAAAGGAAAAGGAGGAAGAGCAGTGCCTAAGACAAACCCTTCAATACCATAACCTTCGAGAATCAACAACAGCTGGTGCTTCCACAAAAGAAAATGATGCTCACTGAGTTTAATAGTATCATGTTTGCAAAAGTAATGAACATTGGATGAAGGAAGGCTACTAGGATCATGCTGATGGACTACTTCACCAGTATTGGTAGAATACCGAGGCGTGTCAACTGTTGGGATGGCATCTGTTGCCATAAACACGAGGAACCAGGAAAGAAAAGAAAAAAAATTTATACCAAAGAATCCATGGCTCTTGATACCATGTTAACGTACTCAGTTAAGAAGTAAACTGACTTCATTTCACTATGCAAAAAGAAGAATAAGCCGAGTATTTAATACAGAAAGTATTTAACTAACTGCTAACTGACTAACCATTTAACAACTGAACCCGACTGACTATCTTAACTAAATTTTACAATTAATGCTTATTATATTCCATAACATAGTAGTACCTCATCTCTAACTACCCTATTTTGAAGTATATATGCTACCTACCCAAGCAAGACTAACAATAATAATGTTTCTGCTACATAAGTTTCCTTGACTGAACACAAAGTCATTCATGCTTTTCCATATTAACCAACAAGTAATTTCAAAAAAAATACTCCAATCTCTAGCATCTTTGAATTCCATCAATATTTTCAATATTCCAAAAAATCTAACCCGACAGATTTAAATTAAAGAACTAAGCTTTAGCTCTATTTGGCAATAAAGAGAACCAAGAAGATCTTGCAAACTGACAAACTTGCATTGAATGTAAGCTACATTGCATCCGCATAACGGCCATACTACCTCATTGGACATACCTCATCGAACTCGTTCCCTGTTAACAAAAAGCTTGTCTTTATGAATAAGCCACTCAAGCTGCTTAAACCATTGAGGATCCCCACTTTTCCATAGCAACAACCATTTTTTTTATCTATTCCCAGTTACTACTCGCAACGTGCTCATACGTACTGCCACTAAAAACCATCCAGCTCGAGACCATTTCCAGATGATTCTATTTGCACTAGGATTTTCTCTTAGAGGTTCAATATTGGCAATTCTTAATAACATTCCCGATGGAAATAAATCACAAAGCATAGACCACTTCCAAGAGCCAGCTGAATCTATCAGTGCCTAACTGTAGTTGCTAAATTTAACGAAGCACGTCCTGAATATATTCCTAAAGTAGATTGAACTTAGGAACCCAATGATTCGTCCAAAAGCTAACGAGCATTCCATCTCTAATAGACCTTTGAACCCTATCAATTACTTACATCCAAACTCTGGACAAAGATTTCTAGACAAAAGAACATTTGGTAAGTGATATATAAGTTTAATCTCACAGGACAAAAGGTAAGTTCAGTAAATTCCATGAATTCTTAAAAGTAAATTTTCTTCATACGACGTTATTTCTTACATATAGATTAAATTTGATCACAAGAAACCTAACTCATCTTTTAGATCACATCACCACCTCAAGGCATTGAAGAGTATGATACTTTAGCATATATAGTAGGTAGTTTTCTAATGGCATGTAATTAGGAGCTTTGTAATAGCCCAATTTTGGGCCTAGTCGGAACAGTGGTTTCGGAACCACTAACCTGAGGTCAAAGAAATTATTTTAATATTATTTTATGTGTGTTAGTATGTTTATAAAGGTGCATAAAAATTTTGGTGAATTAATTTTAGCGTTTGTGAGCTTAATTACGAAAAAGGACTAAATCGTATAAAGTGCAAAAGTCTTGAATTGAAAGCTAATGGTGTTAAATTGCCATGAAACTTAAATTGGAGGTCTTTAAAGGGAAATTAGATCCTTTAGAATAGCATGGCAGGCCATAGGAGACAAATATGGTCAAAAAGTCAAAAGAGGGCTAGGTTTGGTATTTGATGACATTGGCAAATTGAATATTAAAATAAAATCAAAGGGGTCATCTTTCTTCTCTATTTTTACACCGAAAATAGCAGCCATTAGAGGGCTTTTGAAGCTTGAAATTTCAGCCACTTAGTCTCTCTAAAAGTAAGTGATTTTGATGATTTTTCTTGATAATTTTTGCACTTTTAGAACCCTTGTAGCATGAGCTTTCATATGAAGGGACTATTTTACAAAATAGTTGAAAGTTTAAGGTTTTACCATGAGAGTGTTCAAATTTGGGGTTGCTATAAGAGTAAAAAGGGTTCGGCTAGGCTTAAGATATGAAGAAATTCGATAAAAATCAATTTTCAGACCTAGAGGTAAAATGGTCATTTTGCAAAAGTCTAGGGGCAAAACGGTCATTTTGCCCAATTATGAATTTTTGAGTGTCTAGATTAATATGTTGATGAGAAGAATGAATTTCTACCATTTTAAATCAAGAATTACAAAATCCGGGCCTAGACCTGGGAAAAACGAAGCAAGTGGAGTAAGCCAAGCTAGTCGTCTACATTTTGTAATCCGAGGTAAGTTGTATGTAAATAATACATCTACATTGTTATTATATGTGTTTGTATTAATATAGCATAAATTTATTGTTGGTGGAAATGATTTTGAATGATGAATATTAAGATAGTAGAACTCCCATTTGAACATTAGGAAATAAATTGGATATTCAGGCCATGACATTCGGGTTATTTGTGTTCTAGTGTAAGACATGTCTGGGACATGCATCGGCCACATTATGAGAGCCAGTGTAAGACCATGTCTGGGACATGGGATCGGCATTTAGACGAGAACTAGTGTAAGACATGTCTGGGACATGCATCGGCCTCGAGGTGTAAGCCAGTGTAAGACATGTCTGGGACATGCATCGGCTACGAGATGTGTTAGTGTAAAACCATGTCTGGGACATGGCATCAGTACAGATATATGAGAGCTAGTGTAAGACCATGTCTGGGACATGTTGTTGGCCTCGATTTCGATAGTCAGTGTAAGACCATGTCTGGGATATGGCATCAGCGTTATACCCTATGTTTGAGTCTTAGTGAAAATCCAATAGCATTTCAAATGGTTCAACGGTGAGATTTTAGTTAAGTTTAACGAGAAAAATATAACCATGTTGTGAGTGGTACAGGTACCTAATTGAAATGCATGAGAGGTGAGCTTAGTATATGCTATGTGAATTGTATTGGATAATGACGAGTAAGTTGTGCTTATGCCTACTTTTGTATTATGAGCATGATGATGAATGGTAAAGTTGGTGTTATATTTATGTTCATGCAACTTACTAAGCTTTATGCTTACCCCGTTTCTTTCCATTTTCTTATAGTGCCGCCTAATTAACTCGTGGATCAACAGACGTCGGAGGCATCGATCACACTATCAATAGAAGCACTTGGTATAATTAGTTCTTAAATTTTGATTATGGCATGTATAGGACTCTTTGATTTTGTTTTAGTGTCACATTGTTTTGGGGCCAACTGTGTTAGCTTGTTTTAATATTTGACTCATTTTGTATAATGCCATGGGAAATGGCTAATATTGAAAGTTATTATATGAATGCAAAGTAGTCTTTCATAGATGTGAAATTGTTGGAATGGTTGAATACATAAATTGTATATAGGCCTTAGCTATAGTTGTTTGGTTGTGAAATCATATTAATTTTAGACTTTGATATGTTGGTTGGTGTTAGATTGTGTTTCAGGGTGGCAAAGGCTTGGTAGATAGCCTTATATTGTCCACACGTGTAGACACACGGCCAGCCCCATGGGCGTGTTATCCGTCCATGTGTCCCCTGCATATAAAAATTTCAAGTCAGTATGCATGGTAGTAAACCCACAGGCAGAGACACGGCTGTGTGTCTCAGCCGTGTGGAGGACATAGCCCCTGGCCAAGGGCGTGTGCCTCGACCGTGTGCCCTAAATTGGATGCTGACGTCAGAAACAGAATGTCAAGGTTTTTAGACATGGGCGTATGTCAAGCCGTGTGAAAACCCCTGTAGGTTCGAATTTAGAATTTAATTCACACGGGCACGGGACACAGTTGTGTCCCTAGGTGCTTAGGTCGTGTGTGTCACACAGGCCATTAGCACGGCCATGTCATAATGGTTACACGGGCGTGTTGCCCTTCCACACGGGCGTGTGCCCTATTTTCAAAGGTCATTTTTATTAAGTCAGTTTGAGAACCCAGAATGGCCTTTAATGGATGTTTGAGGCCTCGTAAGCCCATAATAAGGAGTTTAAACAAAGTTCGTAAAATTTTTAAATTTGATCGAGTCTTGGTGACTCGAAAACGGTTGGATGCATGCGTTTTAAGTTTAGTAATACCTCGTATTTTGTCCCGACGTAGGGCACGGATGTAGGGTGTTATATTTAGTGGTATCAGAGCTATGGTTTAGTCGGTTCTAGGACTAACCTAGCGTGAGTACGAGTCTAGCTATACATGTCATAACTGTATATTGATAGTGTGACGACTCCTGATAAGATAAATTTTATTTTTATTTATATAGCAAATGGATCCTGACGAGATAAATTTCGTCCCGACGTAGGGCACGGGTGTAGGGTATTACAAGCTTAATTTATGTTGTATATATATATATTAATTTCATATTACTTTCAATGATTTTTTGGAGCTATGGTCGAATAATCGTCTAGTACTGAGATGGTTGCATGGATTATGATTATTTAGCATATTTTGTTATTTGATTTGGCATGATAAGCTTGAAATTGTAGTTATTTCATGTTGGTTGAATATTAGATGTGTTTTGGTGTTTAAAATTTGGTCTTATGCTCTCAACTCTCAAGATATGGCATTTAATCTTGAAACAATTGAAATAAGTAGTTTAATTTAACTTTAGGAGATCAAAGTCTCAACACGCGCAAGTGAATAAACAATTCACTACAGTTTCATGGTCTTATCTCAAAACATAGACTCAACATCTCAAGACATATAGCCTTTGTCTAGAGACATGCAGTCATTGTCTCGAGAGAATGACCACTGCACCTGCAAGGTTTGTATTTTTAGTTGTTTTGAGGTATCAGAACTTTGTTTTATGTATTCACTTAGTTCGAGCACCATGGGAATAATGTCATATGTTACTAAAATGTTTTCAGAGCGCTTAAGATGCTAAAATTGACTAAAGAGAATTTTATTAAATTATAAATATTGATTAAAATGATCATTTTTATCCGTGACAATTGTCAGATCTGATAAACAGTGTCATAAATAGCAACAAGCAAGCAATAAAAGAAGCAAATAAGTGGGTAAAGAAAACTACACACATGGAAATCTCCTTTAATTAGCATTAAGCATCCTTTAATTAATTTCTTTAACCGTAAATCCCTAAAATCTCAATTAATTAAATGAGGTATGAATGACATGTAAAATTTAGTTGACATGTCATTAAATGATTGGAAAGGGATACAGATGACGTGGCGTCACTGTTTTATACAATTATTTTCTCACTGCTAATTTAATTTTCAAATGAATTTATGTACTAAAAAATAAAACAATCTTTAAATTACAACAAATACAAATTTAATCAAGATTGCAACAAATAAATTAAATGATTGTAAGAAGAAATCATAAATTAATAATTTAAAATTTAAAAACATTATAATTAATACAATTTGAAATGCACAAGTTTACGTAAAAAAATAGGTAATTTATAAAATTTCATAAAAATCTTATTTTGACACTTCGAAATTTTTTATACTATTAACACTACCTCTATTACTCCTGGTAGCTTCAAATGGAGCTAGTCTTATATTTTATATAGGTATAGAAGATAAATAATCGATTTAGTCATTAGGTGTTGTTCATAAACTCAAAATTAAATGTTAGAAAAATAAGTGTTAAATTTAATTTATAAAATATATCTGATATATTATTTAAAAATAAATATAAATTATAATTAAATTATTTGATACATATAAAATTTTAAATTATGAAAGTAAAGTGTTTAAAAGATTATATAATATTAAATGGAAGAATATAATATAATATAATATAATTATTTTTTATATTTAAATGATAAATAGTTCATTATCTACATATTGGCAGGGGTGAGCAAAACTCAATTTTTTGAGTTTTAAATCGATTTGAATTTTATATCTTGAATTATTCGAATAATTCGAATGATTCAAATAATAAATTGATGTAAATACTTCTTATGTCTTTGATAGTTTTAAAAATTTATAAATTAATCCTTTTCAGTAAAATTCAAAATAATTTTCAAAAAATAAAATATTTATAAAATAATTTTCCAAAATTTTATAAAAATAAATATAAGTTAAAAAATAAAATTTATTATGAAATCTTAAAAATATATAAAAATGGTAAATTATAATTTTTCTAAAAAAAATTAAAATGATAAATTTGAGGTTTTAAACAAATAAATTATCAAGTCAAGTTCATTATACTAATTTTTTTTTATTTTATTCTAAAAGAATTTTCAACTACAGATGGCATTTATTTTTTCTTTTATTTTATTCTAAAAGAATTTTTAAATACATATGATATTTATGTTCAAAAAATATATATAATATTTATGTTGGTTAACTTGAAATTTAATTGTATCGTTAAAAAAAAACACTTTAATATGGTTAGTTTAATTTTTTAATTGAGATAATGACAAAATTTACCCATTTACTTTAACAAATCTTTCAATGTGGTACTTTTAATTTCAATTTATCCACAGTATGATATCTCAACTTTTATTCCTTCTATCATTGCGGTACTTTCTCTAACAATGTTAATTTCAGACATAGGATGACGTGTGCCCAGTGAAAGAGTGCCACGTGGCATTTTAGATGAGAAAAAAGTCAATCGGTCAAACAGAGGGGCTTTAAAATAAATTTCTCATTTCTTTTTTATAGTTTATGAAAAAAAAAACATAAATAATACGTTAAATGCAAAAAAATTTCTGGAAAAATAACTGTTTTCTTCTCTCAAATTGTCATGTAAAAAATCCTATTCTCAAATTTTCATCTTATTCGATTTTCATCACCATTACCAGATCAGCTTCATGTCTGTCTTAACTCACCATCATCATCTCAAAAGATATCCATCATCCACGACTCAGATTTGGCTTCTTCTTCTCTCTCTCTTTTTTTTTTTTTTTGCTATTTTTGGGCTATGGTTTCCTAGTTCGGTAGGGTTTTATTGGTTA
Source organism: Gossypium anomalum (assembly GCA_025698475.1). Taxonomy (NCBI): domain Eukaryota; kingdom Viridiplantae; phylum Streptophyta; class Magnoliopsida; order Malvales; family Malvaceae; genus Gossypium; species Gossypium anomalum. The sequence goes on from CM046961.1 coordinate 10,947,629, forward strand.
TGGGTATAGATTATTGATGGTGGGGTTGGGTTATCGATGATGTAGATTGAGGTGCAGAAGATGGTGGTAGTGGGGGCTCAGGGAGGGAGGTGGTGTGGAAGCTTTGATGGGGAGGGTTAAAGGGCACTGAAGAATATGGGTTTTCTAAACATTTTGTTTTACATTTTCTTAAATACTATCGGAGCATTTTCATGAATACAACAGGGATTGCAGTTAGCCGAAGGATATTGTTGTCTTCCTTTATCAACGGTGACAAATCCTTTCTTCTCCTTGAATCGGTCTTCACAGGTGCATCCATGGTATAGCTCAGAGCAATCTTTCAACTACATCTTTCAAGGTTTTTGTTATCCAAAAGCTATAATGGTCTCAATGGAAACTTCAACCAAACCTGCTACTTGGTGGTTGATTGGGAGAAAAATATAATGGAATTATTGCTCAAATGCCCCTTAGCATTTTGGTCAAAAGTCAACAAGGAATACATGTCATCACCTGATTGGACTGCATGCCACATCATGGTATCAATTGATTAACTGTGAAATATTTTCACTCGGAGTCAATTGAATTCAATATTGACCCCTACTTCCACATCTGGTGTTTGCTCGAAATACTTTTAAGGTAATATATATTTTTTATTTAGATAAAACAATAAAGCAAGGTCCATGAATATGGCAGATTTTCATTTCTTCCGGATAGGCACAATAGAGAAGCAACCCATACCTTTGCCCATTATTTTAAGCAACCCCTGCGTTTTTTTTACTCTCTAAAACAATTTTTTTTTATGAACACTGTTTGTTTAGTTCCAAGACAAGAGTACTGGAACCGCTAATTCAAGCCTTCTAATATATTGAAAACTTAGTTCTCCTTTTTTACTTCTTCTTCTTCACAACAACCACCACCACCTAAACAATCCCATATAAAAACATAGCAAGGAATCTGCGTTTCAATGGCGTCTCTGACCCCTATTTCCCACTCCCACTCCCACTCCCACTCCCACTCCCTTCTTAAAAGGCCCAACGTTAGAGCCCCTCCTCCTCCCAGTTTCTTTTCCAGTTTCATCCTCAAGGATTTCCCATATTCCAAAACTCTCTCCCTTAAACTTCCCAGGATGGTTACTAGGAACGTCGTTGTATCAGCCACGACGGCGGAGAAGCCCAGGAAGAGGTACCCTGGGGAAGCTAAAGGGTTTGTGGAAGAGATGAGGTTCGTGGCTATGAAATTGCATACTAAGGAGCAAGCCAAGGAAGGAGAGAAGGAAGTGAAACAACCTGAAGAGCGGCCCGTTCAGAGATGGGAGCCCAGCGTTGATGGGTACTCGAAGTTCCTTGTGGATAGCAAGTTGGTTTACGATACGCTTGAAGGAATTATTGATAAGGCTCCTTTCCCTAGCTGTGGGTACCCTTTTTCTATTTTTATTGAATTTTTTTCTCTGAATTCTGGCTCCTACATATTTATTTTTGGTTTTTTTATTTCATTAGATCATAGTTGTGCATGTTGAACTGTTTTTATACTTATTGTACTTAGTTTTGTTTAGGTGAAGAGTTGATTATATGATTTGACATGGGCTGAATGACATGATCTTTTTATATGAAGATGGATTCAATGTCATGGGATTTTACTAATGCTATATTGTTGCAGTATTGTGATTGATTTTAGAATCGGATCATGTATGAAAAGAGCAGTTTAATGAGGGAAAATAAGACAAAGAAGGTTGCTTGAAGTTTTTCACGCGATGCTCCTTAGATGTTGTTCACAACACCAGGGACTTGAAGTAATTAGACTCAATTCCATGGAAAATCTATAAGAATTCATTAAATGTGTTTTTTCTTTTTAAATGGAATCAGTTATCTCCTCCTCCATATGGGGATGACAAACTAAGAAAGCAGATTGTATGCTATTGCTATGTCAGGGTAACTGTAGTGCTTTTGAGTGCCAAGAGTTCTTTCTTTTTTCGTTTTCCTGCTTCTGTTGTCTGGTCTAATGAGGTCTGATGACGGTAGATTCGATAGCCTTTCACAGAAACACCAAAGCTCTTTACCATTAACTTAGATGATGGAACTGTAGCTTTAATTCTTGAAATGAATGTCTTTAAATGCATGATTGGTGCTAACTTTGTGTTAAATCCAAACTTTCAGATGGTCTGTAATGCACCACCCTGGTTCATAGTTTGGTCATGTCATGTATGGGTTTGTCATGTATGTGTTTCTTGTGTGTGGTATTTTATGGCTTTATGATAATGCTACAAAAATAAAGTGATAAGCCTGATGTGGTCTGCTTCAGATGCTGAATTCAGAGACACTAGACTGGAAAGGTCTGAAAAATTGGCAAAGGATTTACAGTGGTTCAAAGAGCAAGGCTACACTATTCCAGAACCATCTTCTCCTGGTGTTACGTATGCTGAGTATCTCAAAGAATTATCTGAGAAGGATCCACAAGCATTCATATGCCATTTCTACAACATTTATTTTGCCCACTCAGCTGGCGGCCGGATGATTGGGAAGAAGGTAAGCAAGATATTAGCTTTAAGTGTGTATCGGAAAGTAAATTACTCGATCCTGATCTACACTGCGTAGAAGTAATCATGTGCTGTTTTGCTCCATCTTTCTTCGCTTCCCCATTTCTTTCATTTTAACATTTGTGTCAGTTCAGCAGTTTCTTCTTATAACATGTTAAATGCATGCACTTCCCTCGATTTATATGAAATGTCCTCAAGCACTCAAGCTCCTTTACCCCCACTGGGTGTAACAGGTAGCTGAGAAGATACTTGACAAGAAGGAGTTAGAGTTTTACAAATGGGATGGTGACCTTTCCCAACTGTTACAAAATGTGAGGGACAAGCTGAATAAAGTTGCTGAGGTAATTTTCACTGTATCTTGTAAACTCCCATTTCCATTCTGTTTCTTTCTCGACTACGTCCTTGATGTATAAGTTAATAGCAGTGAAATATGTTTTACTTACACCTATGTTATTTTTTCATTAAAGAGCTGGACTAGAGAAGAGAAGAACCATTGCTTGGAAGAAACTGAGAAATCATTCAAATATTCTGGGGATATCCTTCGACTGATATTGTCATAGTATGCCAATGCTGCTTTCTTCTTCTGCTTTTTCTGTTTTCGAATCTTCACTTCTTGTGTTTTCATATGGGATTCCAACTCATAATCAACAATGTGGACTGAACTTGTAAACATATTTCTGGAATTTTTTTTTTCCTTTTTTAATACCATTAAGCTACTTGTAAAGTTTCATTTGTATTATTATGATGAATATTGATTTGGGTACAATATTTATGAACTTCAAATATTAATAGTATTATCTCATAAAATTTTTTTCTTTCACTTTATTTATGCACCCCCCACAATGCAAACAATCATGATAATCGTTCAGTAGGAGTAAGTTCGGTAATAGGGTTCTTCATTTTTGGAATTTTCAAATAATTCATTGTAATTTAGTTGGTTGAAATATGCGATAATTACTTTTACAAATTTGGAATTTTGCTCTTATATTTTTACTTTTACGAATTTAATCCTTTCAAATTTTAAAATTCAAGTTCAATTGTCAACATTATTTTTTTTCTTATTAAGTTTGCTGGTGTGAGATTTTGAAATTAAAAAAATTACTTGCTTGATAACTATGTAATTAAAAGAAATTATTTTTTAATGATTTTGAATTTAACAGAATAATTTTAGTAGTGTTAAAAGTTAGGATTGAATTTTGAAATATGAAAAAGTAGGAAAACTAAATTTTTACAAATAAAAGTATAAGGGCTAGATTTCAAATTTACGAGTATATGGCTTTATGGCATATTTTAATTTAATTTAGTTTGGTTCAGTTCTCGGTTTTTTAATCTTAATTTTGGGTTTTAGGTTTTTGGACTTATTTTGATAAAATGAATTTGTTTTATGACTTTAAATTATTATTTGGTAAAATTTTGAACTCTTTCGTAGATATTTTTAGAAAATTTATTTTTCAAGTAAATAAAAAATAATCTAACAATTCTTATTTAGTATTTTTTAGGGATAATATAAAATTTGGCCCTTGAACTTGGCAACTAAGTCCACTTTGGTACATGTACTTTTTTTGTTCACTTTGATACTTGAACTTGACAACTAGATCCATTTTGGTCCCTAAACTTAGATATCGTCAAGATTTGATGCTGTGACTAGTGTTCTTGGAACATGGTTAGATTGGTCGGTCGAATTGATTGAATCAAGAATCGACCAGTATACTAGTCCAATTAAAGGGGTTGAATCAATTGAATAGGAAATTGCTCAAAACTGATAAAAATCGAAAATTGGGACAAAAATCAGCAGTTGAATATGTTGAATTGGTTTAATAAATTTTTTATTTTTTTAATTTTAATTATTTATCTAATTATTGTCAGTCTTGTAGTTGAACTGATTAAATGGAGAACCAATGGACTAATCGATTCAATCATCGATCCGTCTATTAGAACACTATATTTGACACTCTAAGATTGTACCACGTCATCACTTGAAAAAAAAATTATTTTCAAGTGATCATGTGGCACAATCTCAGAATTTCACATTATCAAAATTTTATATTTTTCAAGTTCAGAGACCAAAATGAATCTAGTTGCCAAGTTTAAGTACCAAGGTGGACTTAATTGTCAAGTTCAGTGGCCAAAAACTATATCATCCTATTTTTTAAAAATTACATTAATCATGTTATAATACAAATATAGAAGGTGGTTTGTGATGACAATTCACAATGTTAGAGGTGTGATAGTTTTTATTCTTAGAGAGATAAGGAGAAGATGAAAGAGGATTTTTGTTAAGTAAAGTTAAACGTGTTGTCTTCCTTCCCCTACTCCCCTATTGTTGGGAAGGTATTTATAAGAAAATGAGGGTTGGCTGTGAGGCTTATCTGTTGAGGCTAAGTTTTGTGGTAAAGTGGCGAGTATCAACCTAAGGTGCATTCAGACTTGACTTGAAGAGACTAAATAAGAGGATTGCTGGATATGAATGATGTCTTTGGGGATAGTCCCAATATATTTCTTTTAGATCATGTAGGTCTCGAAGATGTGACATTTGGGTGAGGATGTGATGTTCGAGTTCAAAGGAAAGGGTGAAGTTTGCCAAGCTTAGGATCCAAGAGCAAAGAAAGTTTCCAATGATAAGGTTTGCCAAGTTTAGGTTCCATGGGCGAAGCTCATTGATCTTGGACTCCAAAGACATAATGATATGAAGGTTATATCGACGAAGAAATATGAGACTTATGTCCCCATAGGTTAGGTTAGATGGATTTGGGCCTTTTTGTTAGTGGGCCTCTCATATAGGATATGAGGGTATAGCAATTATCCTCCCGCAGCCAAAAAGTAGATTATAAAGCGACTTAACTTGAAACATTTGTGTTGCTAATGGAAATGCTCGTTTGAAGTGACCATTGTTTGGAAGTATCATTATTACTTCTCTAATTGTCACACTTGTTCTCTTGATCTTATTGATCTCATTTAGATGAATGGTAATCTACAATTGGTGTTTGGGCAAGGTATTGTTTCTTTTACCGTCATTACTTTTGGGCTTATTGATTCATTTTCCTCTTATTTCCCTATAAATAAAGAATTGATCTTGAAGTAGACATATTAATTTTTTTCGTTTTTATTTACTTCTTTTACATTCTTGTGGTTATTTTTTTGTCTAATTTTCTGTGTCCATTCCTTCTCGCCTATATGGAAGACAATTCGTTGATTAAGGATGTTATGGTGGAAGGTGAGGAATTATAAAGTACAATAACAACGAACCCAATTGTGTTTATGTTGCGACTACGATGTTTTTCACCTGTCCCATTATAAGTATGAGTTTGCAGGTCCATCGGGTGTCCATCGTACAAGTAAGGTGACGATGGAAGAGGCTTTTTCTTTCTCCTAGATCTATTTAAGGCATGTTTTCATTTGCCCTTTTATCCCTAGTTCATAAGGATTCTAGAGGTTTACAACATCGCCCCAAGGCAACTATCAAGGACATCTTGGTGTTTCATGGTGGTGTATTTTTTGAATTGTATGAAGAGATAGAGGATCCTTCTATGTCTAGCTTTAAGAATCTAATTATTTTGGCCTTCAATGACTCTTGGCATAGGGGAGTTTCTTCCATGAAATGAGAAGTCCGAGGTTTACCAATTTCCCAGAGATACTATTTTTTTTCCTCACAAATATATCATGATAAGGAATAAATTTTGGGACTTTCCTTTCTCCTTTTGATGAACCATTCTTGCTTTGTTAGGCTTGTTAGCTTAGGTAAAATGGTATGAAGGTTGTGTCTCCATAGATTAGGTCGAGATGAGTTAAGCCTATATTAATGGGCTTTTCATATAAAATACAAGTAAGAAAATATAGAAAACAATTATAAATTAAATAAAATTCAAATTGGTTTGGATAATTGTGAATTTTTAACTTGTATTTAAAAAATTGTTTAAATATCATAGTTTAGATTGATTTTCGGTTTCACAATTTTTTTATTTGTCTTGTTGACTAGGCAAGAATTATACTTTTATCAATATTGTAGTTAAAAATAAATTAACGTTTAACTGCGCCTGTAGCTCAGTGGATAGAGCGTCTGTTTCCTAAGCAGAAGGTCATAGGTTCGACCCCTATCTGGCGCGGTGGGTAGATATTTTTTTGGTGCATTCGGCTTTTCCCATCCATCATGGGTCCACGTGTACCATTTTGTGCTGCCAATTTTATGTGGATGTAGCCGCTGGCTGGCTCCATCAGTGTGAAAAAGTAAAACTTGGTCCCTGTTTCTATGAGCGTAGTTGAAGCTGAGTTTGAAGCCTCACAAATCAGAGTATTACGTGTGGATGCCACCTCACCCATTTCACTGCCACAAATTCAGTATCGATTGTAGAGATTATCACTTTGGAATACTTCACCACACATGCATGCATGAGCAACTTCAATGAATTCGAACTTTAATATTATGATGATGGTCTTGGGATAGAAAAAGGGATTATCCCCAGACTAAAGACACTTGAATTCCATATCCTTTGAACGGTTGCATGTACCAACTAGCTACGCCTAAGGTTTATTTACTTATTTTACCGATTTAGTGATTTTAAACAAAAGAAATTGCTATGAGCTTGGCCTGTAAAGTACAAAAAAAAGGTTCTCCCCCTTTTTTTGGTTAAGTATATAACAAACTTGTGCATGCCAAAAACACAACATGACTGAAGCAAATGTACGGTTAATCCAAGAAACAGGACGAGATTACAAAAGCTTGTTATGGTAAATCTCCTTTGGTGAGACAAAATTGTAGTTTTTATATCAGTCATCCAAGGTGCTCATAAATCCACCAGTAAAGCCAGCTCCATTACAATTCCCACATAAAATCTCCCTTTTCCCCCTGCAACAAAAACATACATTAATTCTATCAAATGCCGATCGCTAATACTTCTACATTTTTCATCCATGGGATTAGAATGCTACTGATTCACTGAAATAAAATCACTTCCACGAATTTTGATGCTAATCCATGGTTGCAGGAAGATTAAAGCATGAGTGCACCACCATTGCCTATATCCTTGAATGACTTTAGTACTTTCTTTGGAACCAAGAATGTGCCAGTTTCTACAACTGGAAATGACAGATTCAACAGCCCATAAGTCCTAATACTAGGTATCAATTATCAATTACTTTGTTTTGCCAATAGAAAAGGTAAAGTACTAAAGTCATTCTCTTAGAGATCTAAGAATCTACCAGTGAAAGAAAAAAGACATTTCAAGAATCTGGTCTGCGCTAAACACAAATTTCAGATAAGAGTACTATGAATTGTGCTCAGTTGAATTGTTCATAGATAAAAATTCTATTTTCTTTTAGAACAGAAATTCAACATCAGTATTCTATCTTGTTCTCAATGCCAATTCAAAAAGGAAATTGAATTTCCAATCCTTGATGAATGCAGACAACGGAATAAATAACAAACTTTGAATGTGATCATATCCGGAAATGACACAGATGATATTACTGCTCATTATCATTATCAGGGTAGTTAAGGGAAAAGAAAACGGTACCTGCAAAGCCAACACAGCCCACCAGCTTTAAATTGTCCATTGAAGTGATCAACTGAATTAACCCCAGTTCCTTTGCATTGAGAACATTGTTTTGCACCTGGTAGTTGGATATAAAAACTAGTTATTATTTGTCTGTTGGTCGTTTTAGAATAATAGAACTCAAACAATGAACTCTTGAGTTGAACATTGATAAACTTTAAGAGCCTAAATGTTGACTTGAACATTCGTTTATAAAGGAAGTTGTCTGGAATAATTATCCAAAAAGTTAAAAGAAGTTAGAGAAGACAAAGTATTCACACCTGATAAACATAGGCTCATAATGTGGAAGAATATAAGTTAATCAATAGGAAGAAATTTTTTTTTTAAGTTGGGTCAAGTGGAAGAGTGAATTGAGAGAGAAACGCTTCTTCCACACTTGAGAAGAAATGAAATTGTTGTTCATTCTGTCCCTTCCATTAAAAGGAAACCATACAGCTCTGCAGCCCCATTTAATGAATCATTATGAACCATGCAACACCTAAGTATATCTATGTTTAACCAATCTAAGATCCTTACACGGCATCGAATGAATACAAGCACCATAGGCTACATATAAAAAGACGTGCTGGATGCTTAGATCTGCTTACTCTTCATATATATATATTATATAAAGAAATTAGAATCATTACTAAACACTCTTATAATTGGGAGTTCAAACCATCCTTCTAGATTGATGTTTAAGATGCCATAGTGCCATACACAATATTAACAGCACATCCTTAAATTCTAACAGTTTAGTCGGTATCAGTAGATATCAAGAGAACAATGATAATCAACAAAATCTATAGTTATATGAAACAAGAGACCTAATTTCAGGAAAAAAAAAAAAAAAAAGACCAGACAAAAAAAGTAATTACCCAAAATTTTCATTACCATTTCCTTTGCAATCAGCACAAACGATGCTAGTTGGTTTAGTACTTTGATTCTTTTCAGCAGCCTGTTAAACAAAAAGCTATGTGAACTTAAAAGCAGAAAATTGCAGGAGGATAAGAAGAAATTAAGAACAGAGATCCTAACCATACTGAATATCCAGCTTAATAGGTGAATCAATTCCATATTCATAATCCCATAGCTGAATGGGTGAATAATGATATGTATTCACAATCTAGACCAGGTACCATAAAGTTGAATGTTGCATTATTTTTCCCAGTTCTCTATGTTAACATTCTTCTCTATTATACCCAAAATCCTTAGCCATTTCCAGAAATCATTCTATCTTAGATAACAAAAACCAAGAATTCATGTTTTCAGTCTAGACTGCAATTTCCTTACTTTTACCATGTTTTCCCCCACAAGATAAATATTAAATCCTATCCAAAATCCAACTTAAAAAGCCATTAGCATCTGAACCATCAATTCACAGTTCCCACCTTGCAAATTTACGAAAGGGATTGAACCCACTGCAAGAATTCCACAACTTCACTAAAAATAAATGCAAAACTAGGACAGCTTATCAAATGGAAAGAAAAGTAAAAACCAAAAAAAAAAAAAAAAAAAAAAAAAACCTCTTACCTTAGCCTCTAAAGAACACATTCTGGCACTCCTGGAGCTCTTAAACACTTCATTTACCACAAGAACCTTCCTCGGAAAAGAATTATCAATAATTATCCCTAAAACCAAATGAAAAAAAAGAGATTAACTCAAAAAAATTGGTCACATAAGATTAAACCAATATCACTAAAACATCCACATTAGAGTACCCGGCTTATTGCAAGTGTTGAAGGAACAAACAGAAGTGAAAGATAGAGAGTTTGCCATTACAAAAAGAGTTTTCGATTAGTTTATTTTCACTTTTGTGAAGCCCCTTCGCGTTAAAATGCTTTGGACGGGTGGATATTTCAATTGTTCTACTAGATAAGGCTAAATGGAAGCAAAGACATTTGGTTTCAGTGAATTACCCAAACGCCCTTGACACAGCAGTTTAAAAACCGTTACATTATGTCAATTGCTAATCGGCAATAAGGGGCAATGGGGTCAATTTAGTCTACAAACAAGCGAACCATCAGTTAAATTTTATTTTTCTTCCTTTTTCTTGTCGAAAACCCAGACAAACAAAAAAAAATTCTTTGGGCAAATACAGTGAGCAGAGCACAAAGCAGAAAATGGCTAGTGGATTCCTGTTGACTGCTGCTCCATTTCTACCTTCCCAAAGTAAGCCCTTTCTGAATCCAAGTATAGAATTCAATAGTTTATACATAACAGAAATTTGTGGGAAAAAAAATTGTGGCTGTGGGTAGTGAAATGTGGAGCGTATATTTATCTTTTCATTGAGGAGAGATAAAATAGTAAAGAATTAATTACATGCTTATTTCAAACAGGAAAAGAAATGAATGGTCTTTTGGGACAAATGGGGAGCTCATTCCATGGCAAAGTAGGATATAAGCAAAGTTTTTTAAGAAGAGAATCCAATAGTCCTCGTGGAGGCAGACTTCTTGTTGCATCAGTGGTTTGTCTTGTTGAATGAACTTTGATATATATATTTTTTGCTTGTTTCTTTAACATTTATTTCCCACCTTGAATGTTTAAATTCTTAAATATCCAGGTTGGTGGCAGGAAGTATGAATTGTGATTGAACTGATTTTGGGTTATAGTTGGGGTTTAATTAGTTGTAATTCATGGTTTGAGATAGCTACTTTGATGCTTGGCAGCTAGGAAGGAAGGTCCAAAAGAGAGAAACTGTGGTTCCTGACCCAGATTATCGCATACCCTTTGTCCTACTTGGTGGGTTCTCTGCATTTTCCATACTCAGACACATCCTTTCTTTACTTTTTTTCTTTTGGTATCTTGGATGGTCTTGTATGATATTCATATGAACCTAACTTGTTTATGCAAGTTTGCCTGTTTTGTTTGTAGATGAATATAGTCCATCAACACTAGGGCCATAATAGTTCTTCAATAATTAGTTGTTTATTGTCTGGAGATTGGGACCTTTCTAACTATATATGATCCAAACTGCATTTTGGTCTGTGAGCAAGGTTGCATTTTTAGTTGCGTATGGGTTTTGTGCTAGATTGCGAGCAATTGTTTATCGCTGCCTACGTCGGTGTTTGCTTCTTTAGAACGTGCATGCTGAGTGTATTATGCTATTATAGACTATCCATATAACAGTCTTTTGATTGATCTTGATCTTTATAAAATTGAATGGATAGGCATTGTCTGCGGTTATCATGCAATTGTCTTCCCATCTTTCTAAATTATGTTCCCCAAAAATTTGTTTATTGAAACAGGTCTAGCCGGTGGATTGGTTTATACTGACAACCTATTACCAGCTGCACCTGTTGGTTTACTTGGGTTGCTCCTGTTGTTCCAGGTATCAATCCCAGGAAATAGATTATATCATTGAGAAGAATCCAAATTGCCACCATCTGAAGAGCTTTGATCCCTTTGTTACATACAAAGCAGTTTTCAAGATACCATTCTGATGAGATCCACAAATATCCGATTTATAGATTCACTTTATTTTAGATTCTATTTCTATAATGCAGTTTGTTTTACAATTCAATATTTTAGCTCAAAGCAGCTGACGGTTTGTTCTTCTTCCAGACTACCAGAGTGAGATTTGTCTTTGACGACGAGGCTCTGGTTAGTCCATTCTTGTCTCAACTTTGCTATTTCTTAAAGCAAGGTGTTTGCATGATCGTTCATGGCTAACAATTATGTGCAGAAACATCATTTTGAGTCAGTTTGCATGAGGATGTTCGTAAAGTTCATTTCTGAACTTAAACAGCATTGTAGATATCGAATTTTGGAATATTACAACTTTCTTCATCCTTGCGGAGACGGCTAGAATTCTTCACGTGCGCATACATGACTGACAACATTTGTGGTTTTAGGAGGTAAAAGTAGGAGAGCAGCTTGAGGATTCAGGTGAAAATGTCTTCGTGGGTGGAAAGAACCGTTGGAAGTAAGTAATCTTTCGAACTTCTATCCAAAATTTGAAAGAGTAAGCAGCCACACTTACTGATCTATTTTACCATAGGTACTCAACATTTGTGAATTGGGAACTTTGGTGGCCAAGTTTCCCAATTCTGGTGTATTTTAAGGAGACACAGACAAAGCCTGAAGGACAAGTTCACTTTTTCCCAGTCATTTTTGTAAGTAAAATTTTAGATTGTTTTCTATCTTGTTGCTTGTTACTCCATGGTTGTCTTGTCCCCTCCTAGATTGCTACTGTGTTTGGTTTTGACAAAAAAACACAAGGTAAAGGATATCAGATAGTTAATCGAATCTTATAGCTATTTATTTCTACTTGGTTCATGAAACTTCAGGCACAAAATACCCGTGTCTTTAGTGAAATACTTGATTTTGATCCTTCTGTTAATTTCTGTTGCAAATAGAACGGAAAGCAACTCTACGATGTAATGGTAGAAAGAGCTGGTCCTTCAAAAACTAGCGGCCCGAAATAATCCTGAAGACTTGGAGTTACATGATGGGGAGATATTCAGATATCAAACTTCAAGAGCATAAGGTATGACATTTTCCCAAGTCCAACAAGCAAATTTTGTAATGATCTTTACACGTATGTCTTTAACTCTTGCTATACAGGTTAAAACTGGTCATACCCATCATTTGAAGCATCAAAATGAATATTTTGTCTCTAGATTGCACATGGTTTTCATATCAGATCTATCATGAATTTATTCACAATCTGTACTATCCTGCAATTGCAGACAATCAACTATAAATGATGTAAGACTCAAGGGTGTATATATTATATAGTTCAGGTTTTGCAGTCTGTAGAGGTATTATATTTGGCCAATTGTAATATATTATCATTAATATGAAACAGATTTTGTGGGAAGTTCAAAAAAAAAAAAAAAAAAAAAAGTAGAACAGTTCTTTCCTAACTCAAGGTTTGTAACCTTAGCTTCAATTTGTTCACTAGAAATTTAATCAAACAACAGATCTATAAATGGAAATTACAAAAGAGGAAACTGCCATTAACCAGCCAATTGCGAAGAGAAAAGAGGGTTGACGATACAACCTTTTATCGGCTTCAGTTCAACTTCTCTATCATAAAAAAAAATGAAGAAATTTGTATTGGGATGAACTGCATTCCACTGTCTGAGAGCCGAGAGAAATGGCATGCAAAACAACAGATTTGCAGTAAGGTTGTCACCCATGGAAAATTCGTGCTACTTGCATTAATTCTTGGTGCAATGAGCATCTGTACCATGCTGGGTGCAATGAGTATAACCCAAACTACTTAGAAAATCCCGTATCTCTTTGGCGGTAGTGTTACTTGCTTGCAACAGTCGTTCATCTTCCTCGTAGATTAGATAAGGGGCTTCACCTTTTTTCCTCGATAACAACTTTTTGGCTCCCTTCAATACATGGTATTCCCATCCCTGTACATCAATTTTAAGCAGAAGCACTGGCTCTGACTCTGGGATAACTTCATCGAGAAGGATGGATCTCACTTGAACTGCTATTTCTTCATTGGACTTGAATGCCAACTTTGCACCAACAGCAGAAACGGCACTGTTGTCAAGCCGGCCAACCAACTGGAGAGAACATGCAAGGATTTCGCATGAGAAGCACAAAGGGGAATAATATAGTAACAGAAGGAAGCAACATATAAGAAAGGATAAACAAAAACTATGGCCTTACACGAAAATAGAAACCACAAATACCGAATCTGAATGGCAAAAATGATGCGACAACAGATGATCCATACAACAAGCACCCAGAGACTATCAAGTAATTCCCAGAACTTACAGCCTCTCATTCTTCCAAGCAGAATTTACCAAGATGTCAAGTAAAGTGGTTTTGCACTTGCAAAATCATAATCACATAACACACCAGTTTAACTTCAAGCAGAGAGCACAATTACGTCTCATAACTGAAAATGAGGCTCCCTCAGTATCCCCACACTAAGGCTTCCTTTATTTAGGCATCTATTGGATCTAGGTGACATTAATTTAACCATTGATTCGAAATATATTTTAAAAAAGGCAAGTATTATTGGTCAAACTGGATTCATTGAAGCAACTGAAGCACCTAGCCTACTGGATTCATTGATGTTATGAATTCAACAGTGCCACCAAATTCCCATTTTTAACACCTTATAAGCTCACTAGTTTCAGAGCTAGGTTGTAACAAGTCAAAATCAGCCAAAAGAACCCATAAAATTAGAAGACTCGTACCTTATGGAAAGTAATATTTCCATTACGGTCAGATGCGGCTGCTTCAAACACAGTAATCAATGCCTCAATCCTATTAAACCAAATGCCATCACAAATCCTTTGCAAATTCTCCAAAACTGGCTCAAAAGCCAACACCCTGAACCCCATAACAGCTGCGGCGAAACTGGCCATCCCGACATTGGCCCCGACATCCACGAAAAACCCATCCGTGTTTTTCCCTTCCAGAAAATCCTGAACAGTGGCGGAGATGTCAGGCCGACGAAAGGGCTTACCTTTAAGAAGTCTGACGATATTCTTGTGAGGCTTGTCAGGGAGGGAGCCTAAGTCAGCTAAAGAGTAAATAAAAGGGTATTTGAGATTTTCTACTTGGTTGGCAATAATGGGATGAGATTGCGGGGAGTTGCGGCAATTAAAAGGAGGGATTGGGAAATTTTGGGTCGATATTTGGGTCTTATAAGATGAAGTTGTGGGGATAAAGGTGGAGTTTTTAGGGGAAAGAAAAGAGAAACAGAGGTAGAAGATGAGGATGAGGATGAGGATGAGGAGGGAAAGAAGGGTTTTGGGTGAGAGGAGCTTTTGGGTTTTGCTGTGTTCTCGCTTCCATGCGTTTGCCATGGGAAATGAGTTATTTTCTCGTTAATGGATTTTCCGGGAAAATTGTGCAGTTTGATAGATCGGATCTCTGGTAGTGGGGAAAAATTAGAGTGAGGTTTTGAGTCATTGAGTAAAGGAGTTGGAGAGGGAGTGTGCTGGTTACCAATGATGAGTTGCCACGTCTAGAATAAAGGAATTTCTTTTGGGTTCATGAATAATGAATAATCCAAAAGATGGAACTTGTAGCAATATCAATATGAGTGGAATGTGAAGCCCAGCCTGACAGGCTTCAACAAAATACAATACCCAAAAAGCCCGAACCAACTCGGGAAGACGAACAACAACATAAAATAAAGGTTCCGAACCCAAAGTATCCACTTCAAAAGAACCAACCACCACACCCGCGGGAGTTTCGGGACAGAAGACGGCGTTGCCAACCATGGAGACAGGATAGGAAAAAAGAAAGTGAAAGGTTCCGTTGTTGAAGTGGCAAACAACCTAATAAGCGGGAGGTATGATTAAAGAAAAGCTTGTTAAATTTTGTTAGATGTTTTATTATTTTGAAGTGATTGTTGAAGTGTCAATAGTAGTATTTATTATTGCTAGCATTACGACGGACAACATAACTTTTTGTTTTTAGAGCTGGTAATATTTTCAACAAAATCAATTAGGCAACGACTAGGATGATTTTGTGGACATGTGTTGGCTCTTATTTGAAGATCCATATTTTGAAAATCTATTTTATATATTAACAAGTATTTGAAGATTGAATCAATCGGAATCAAGCAAATCGAATCCCTTATTTTATTGAGAATGATTTAACTGATTTGAAGATTTATATGAGAGATCTTTGATTTATTCTAGATTTTATGAAGATATTTGTAAACTTTTTTTAAGAGGTTAGTGGGACCTTGATTGTAATTGATATTTATCTTAGCAAGTTTTAAACTTTCATATATTAGATGCTTGTGTAAGGTAGAAGGTAGTAGTTTATATAACATTTATTTGTTTATTGAGGAATTTGTATTTGAGAGGGCATTGAGAGTGTAAAACAAGTTTGTCGCTTAGTTTTACAACCTAAGTTCTCTGGGGAAACTTAGACGTGAGTGATATAGGTCTCTAGCTACAAAAGTGAGGTTGCTATAGTGGAGTGTGATACAATTTAAATCACCTGTTGTATTGTAATTAAAGATAATTTATTTTCTCACTCAGCTAAACTCTATAGACGTAGGAAAACCAAACTGTAGTAAACAATTTCATGTGTCCTGTTTTTAATGTGTTTATTGTAGTGCCATCTTCAATGACCATTGCAACCATCACTTATGCATTTTATTTTTCTTAAGTAATTATCATCCGTAGATTCAAATAGATTTCATAGCCTTAACTTTGTCAATAATACATAGCTTATGATGAAGTAAGGAGTGCTTTCATCCCTGGGCGGATGATTACTGATAATGTTTTGATAGCTTATGAGATGCTTCATGCACTAAAACGAAAGAAGGCTGGGGATAAGGCTCTTTTGCTTTAAAGCTTGATATGAGCAAAGCATATGACAGAGTTGAATGACATTTTGTGGCAGATATGATGAGAGCGATGGGGTTTGCGGAGAATTGATCTTATCATGTATTGTGTTTCGATCGTTACTTATTCTGTTACTACGAATGGGTGGCTAGGAGATTTGATAAAACCAACTTATGGTTTACGGCGGGGAGACCCTCTTAGCCTCTACCTTTTTCTTATTTACAGAGAGGGGTTATCGACTGCATTGCGATTGGCTTGTAACGAGGGAAGATTGACAAGCAGCTCTGTTTGTAGAGGAGGGCCTCACATCTCTCATTAATTGTTTGCCGACAATAACATCCGTTTTGGGGAAGCTACAGAATTAGGGGCTAGTAGATGAAGGCTATTATCAAAGAGTACGAGATGGCTTTTGAGAAAATGGTAAACTTTGAAAAATCTCATATATTTTAGTGACAACATTGAGGATTCTATATAGGGCCGTATTACCAATATTCTAGATGTAAGGGTAATGTGTAATCATGAGCTCTATTTAGGCTTACTAACTATGGTGGGATGCGATCTAAAACTAGTGTTTCAGAAGCTCAAAGATCAATTGCGTGTAAGGATTAATAATTGGAGTACTCGCTTATTATTACAAGGTGGGAAAGAAACTTTTATTAAGTCCGTTTTACAAACAATTCCCACTTATACTATAGGTTGTTTCTTGCTACCTAATTCTCTTTGTAAGGATACTGAGGCTATTATTGCAAAATATTGGTGGCAAAAAGGACATAGTAAAAAAGGGGCATTCATTGATGTTATTGGGATACCCTTTGTGACCTTAAGGAAAATAGGAGATTGGGATTTAGAAGCTTAGCTCAGTTTAATACTGCTTTATTAGCTCGTCAGGGGTGGCAATTATTTGATAATCTGAATTTATTAGTTTCGCGTGTTTTAAAGGCCAAGTATTATCCTAACACCACTTTTATGGAAGTTTGATTTGGTTATTACCTTTTATTACCTTCGCGTAGTATTTGGAGCGCAAAAAGGCTGTTGGAAAGCGAGCCGATATGGCAGATTGGTAATGGCAGCCGAATTCGAATCTGAGAAGATAATTGGCTACCTAGAGAATGTCATAATATGGTTAGTACTCCTCGTCTTAATCAAGATATTATGTTGGTAAAGGATCTCTTTATGCAAGATACAAAGCAATGGAATGTAAATCTAATTAGAGAGATTTTTTTGTGATGCTGATGCCTTGCGTATCGTCAACATCCTAATTCCTCGAACTGAGATTGAAGACAATATGGCATGGTCAAGTGAGTCAACAGGGAAGTACTCAGTTCAAAGTGGTTACAAAAAATTACAGAGATTTCGCTTTAGAAGTAACATTCCTAATAGACCTATCTACAAGCATTTCTACAAAGCTTTGTTGGACACTGCAGTTCCCCAAAAGTGAAGATTATAAACTGCAGATTTTTTAACAATTATATTCCTAGCTATCATAATTTGCAGATTAAAAGGCTCAGGAACACAACTATTTTCCCTAGATGCGAGGTCGGTGTTGAAACAAACGGGCATATTATTCGTGACTATCTTAGGGGTATTTGGGATGTTTTGGGGTTGAACAGACCTGCGAGGAGAGAAAATGAAGAGTTTAAATCTTGGTTTATGAGTTGGTTCGAAATCATGAACAGTTCACATTGTCAGCTACCACTTATTATAATCTGGGCTATTTGGTTTCCCAGAAGCAAATTGGTTCATGACAAAGTTGCTGAAAATACTACCGAAGTGGTCACATGGATTAGGTCTTTTCAAGAGGAATTTAAAATTTATAACATTGTTGGAGCTAGGAATGACGACCAGTAACTGACTGTTTGGAAACCACCAGAAAGGTCGTGGGTTTGTGTTAACTTCGACGCGTCTTACGATTCTGCAACCAAACACTTGGTTTCAGGTATAGTTGTGAGAAAGGAAGATGGGATTGTAGTAAAGGCTGGAGTGATAAAAAATTCAAACATTACTGACCCGTTTCTTGTAGAGGCCATTCCATGCAAGTAGGTGATGGCTCTTGCTGTCTCGTCGAGAGTTCATAGCCTCGAGGTTGAAGGAGACTTAAAATCCGTTGTCAAAAGAATGAAAGCCATAACAGACGACAAGGCAGTCCTTAGACCAACTATTGTTGAGAGGAAACAAATAGAAAAATCATTGTAAATTTAAGTTTATTCCAATAAAATGATATAAACTTGCCCACCAAATTGCTCAGGAAGGCCGGTTTTTGCCCAGAAACACTACATGGTGAGATGATTTACCTGTTCGATTGAAGAAGTTTGCTAATAAGGATCGACAGAGATCCGATTCGCCATTGGGTTGACGCCTGGAATCGTTAATTAAGGCTTCCCTTGCAAAATTGGTTTTTAATAGAGGGTGGGAGGCGACATTTTGTTACTTGCTGGTAGCTTTTCGAAAAGTGAAGGGTTGAGGATGTTAGAAATCAAACCAAATTTTCAAAGTCAAAAATTGCAACCAAAGAGTTTGTATCCAAATTGGCTTCTACTTTATACAACTTGGTCTTCAAATTGAATACAACTTTGCAAATTGAATAAAGCTTATCATGTTGGAAACTTCATGAAAAATCAAGATGGTAGTAACATTGAAAAGTTCAACAAGGCAAGGCATATAATGGATAAGCATTATCATTTATGATATACTTAAGGGATAAGCAATCATTAAGGTAACTAGACTATGTCTATATATATGTATGTATAGTTCATGTGTTGTGAGTGCTGAAAAAGTTAGCTAGAGTTTGAGATCAAGAAAAGGTGTTGTGAGTATAGAAAGAAAAACTAGCAGCAGCTAGTATAGAGAGAAAAAAAATAGAAGAGAGTTTGTATTGTATTTTATTTGTGTGTAATTTAGTATTTGAGTTTTTATTATTACACTTCCAACAAGTGGTATCCGAGCTAGGTTCGTGTTGATGTCACAATGGCAAACATGATTCAACCACAAATCCCGAAATTAACAAAGACAAGTTATGGCAATTGGAGCATCCAGATGAGGGCTTTGCTCTGTTCTCAAGATTGTTGGGACGTTGTTGAAGAAGGATATGTCGTGCCTGAAAATGCAGCTGCTGAAGCGGTTTTAACAAATGAAAAAAAAAGAGTATTGAAAGAAGCTCGTAAAAATGATAAAGGGCGTTGTTATTTATTTTTCAAGGTGTTGATGAATCAACCTTTGAAAAAATTTCAGATGCGAAGACATCAAATGAGGCATGGGGAATTTTGCAAAAATCCCTTCAAGGAGCAGAAAAAGCCAAAAAGGTACGTTTACAAACCCTTAGAGCCGAATTTGAAACGTTGAAAATGAAACCTTCAGAAAATGTTGATGATTATGTCATTTGAGTGAACGCGGTGGTAAATGAAATGAAAAAGAATGGAGAAACACTTGATGATGTCAGAGTAATGGAGAAAATTTTACGGTCATTGACACGCAAATTTGATTATGTGGTGGTTGCCATTGAAGAGTCAAAATATTTATCACCAATATCAATCGACGAACTCGTAGGTTCTCTCCAAGCCCATGAGCATAAAATGAAGAAAAATGATGATACTGGAAATTCGGACCAAGTCTTGCAAAGCAAGTTGTCCTTCAATGAAGGTGGAGCTAGGGATAATTTTGGATAAGGTACGAGCAATCGTGGAGGATGCCGTGGAGGATATAGAAACAGAAATAGAGGTGGATAAGGAACACGTAGACGAGGCAATCAATCATATGGTAAAGTCCAAACAAGTGACGAATATGAAACATCAAGTCATGGACAAGGAGCTCGAGGCCGAGGTCGAGGTAGAGGTAGATTTCAACAAGGAAATAAATCTCAGGTACAATGTTATAATTTCAATAAATATGGCCATTATAATTACGAATGTAGATCAAATCCCAAGATGGAGGAGAGAAATCATGTAGCAGCTGCTAAAGAAGATGAAAATGTGGAATCTAGTGTATTCCTCACCTATAAAGAAAGTGAAAAATCAAGAAAAAATATTTGGTATCTTGATAATTGCGCCAGCAATCACATGTGTGGCTGAAAAGACTTATTTTCAGAGTTAGATGAGAATATTAATGGACAAGTAACGTTTGGAGATGAATCACATGCCACGGTCAAAGGCAAAGGCAAAGTCACTATTACACAAAAGAATGGAGAAAAGAAGTTCATTTTAGATGTTTATTACGTACCAGCTTTAAAAAGCAACATCATCAGCCTTGGACAACTTCTAGAAAAAGGATATGAAGTACATATGAAGGATTCTATATTCACTCTAAAAAATAAGAGTGGTGAATTAATTGCCCAAGTTGATATGACGCGTAATCGCCTATTTACTATTGATATTGAATTTGGAGAGGTTAAATGTATGAAGAATGCAATTAAAGATGAATCATGGTTGTGGCATTTAAGGTTCGGGCATCTTGGATTTTTCGGTCTGAAGCTATTGTCAAAAGAAAATATGGTGAATGGGTTGCCAGAAATTAATCCTCCTGATCAACTGTGTGAAGCCTGCATTAAAGGAAAACAACACAGACAGAATTTTGAAACGGGAAAAACTCGACGAGCCAAGAAACCATTGGAGATCGTGCACTCCGATATAGCAGGTCCTTTTGATATACCATCACTTGGTGGAAACAGGTACTATGTTACTTTTATTGATGATTTTAGTAGAAAAAGTTGGATATATCTTCTTAAAACAAAATCAGAAGCATTTGACAAGTTTATCGAGTTCAAAGCCATGGTAGAAAAACAGAGTGGACATTTCATTAAGATACTTAGAACTGATAGAGGTGGTGAGTATATTTCAAAGCTATTTGAAAGTTTCTGCAAGGAACACGGAATTATTCACCAGTTGACAACTGCGTACACGACACAACAAAATGGAGTTGTGAAAAGAAAGAACCGCACTATTCTTGATATAGCAAGAAGCATGGTTAAAGGTAAGCATTTTCCAAGAACTTTCTGGGCTAAAGCTATTCAATGTGCTATTTATTTGTTGAACTGGTGTCCAACAAAAAGTGTGAAATACAAGACGCCAAATGAAGCTTGGAGCAATCAAAAGCCAGGAGTCGGACATCTCAAGATTTTTGGATGCATCGCATATGCTCATATTGCTGACCAGACAAGAAAGAAGCTTGACGATAAATGAGTAAAATGTATTTTCATTGGTTATGAAAAGAGAAGCAAGGCATATAGGTTATACAACCCCCTCACCAAGAAAGTCATTATTTCAAGAGATGTTGAGTTCGATGAAGCTGATTATTGGAGATGGAGTGAAGAAGAAAAGAAAACTGAAGGATTATTTTTTAGTGATGACAAAGACGACGACTTCATTAATCAAGAACAAGGCAAGGATCAAAGCCCTCCTCCAAGTCCTGTTGCAAAAACTCCTACAACATCATCATCACCAACTAGCAGCAATACTAGCAACTCAGAGGAAGCACTCGCAAGAATGCGCAGTTTACTCGATATTTATGAGGTTACAGAACCCATAGAAACAATACTTGATTATTCATTATTCTGTTTAATGACAGAATGTGATCCAATAATATATGAAGATGCAATTAAAGATGTCAAATGGAAGAAGGCAATGGATGAAGAAATTGCAGCAATAAAAAGAAATGACACATGGGAGCTAATAAGGTTACCAGAAGGACATAGTCCAATTGGAGTCAAATAGGTGTACAAGACGAAGACCAAAAAAGAAGGAAAAGTGGAAAAATACAAAGCAAGACTAGTTACAAAAGGCTACAAGCAAAGATATGGTGTAGACTATGATGAAGTATTTGCTCCAGTCGCCAAAATTGATACTATAAGGCTTCTCATGGCAATTGCAGCACAAAATAAATGGAAAATTTATTAGATGGATGTGAAGTTAGCATTCCTTAATGGCTACCTGGAAGAAGAAGTCTACATTGAACAACCACCTAGATATAGCAAACAAGGACAAAAAGACAAAGTTTATCGCTTTAAGAAAGCTTTATACGGATTGAAGCAGGCTCCGAGAGCATGGAACACAAGAATAGATGAATACTTTCAGAAGAACGGGTTCATGAAAAGCCTATACGAGCATGCTCTATATACGAAGAAAAATGAAGTTGGTGACATCATGATCGTGTTCTTATATGTGGATGATATGATTTTTACAGGAAAGAATCCAGGTATGTTCAATGACTTTAAGAAAGCTATGACTAAAGAATTTGAAATGACAAATATAGGTGAAATGTCATACTTTCTTGGAGTCGAAGGGAAACAAATGAAAGATGGAACATTTGTATCTCAAAAGAAGTATGCGGAACAAATTTTAAGAAAATTCAATATGAAAGATTGCAAGCCAGTAGCCACGCCAGCAGACCCAGGTACGAAATTAAGTGTTGATTCATCTAGAGAGCCAGTAAATCCAACGTTGTTTTAAAGTATCATTGGAAGTTTAAGGTACTTAACTATCACGCGGCCGGACATCATGTACGCAGTGGGAATAGTTAGCAGATACATGGAGAGGCCAAAACAAGATCACCTAATTGCAACAAAGAGAATTTTGAGATACATCAAAGGTACGATGGATCAGGGTTTATTTTATACATACTCACAGGGTTCAAAATTGGTTGGTTATTTAGATAGTGATTATGGTGGTGACTTGGATGATCGCAAAAGCACATCCGGATATTTATTCCATATTGGCTCTGCAGCATTTTCATGGTCATCGAAAAAGCAACAAACAGTAGCCCTTTCAACAAGTGAAGCAGAATACATGGCTGTAGCAATATGCACGTGTCAAGCAATTTGGTTGAAGAATATTTTGGGTGAATTATCTATTATACAAGAAGGTCCAATTACAATTTATGTTCACAACAAGTCCACAATATCTCTTGCAAAGAATCCGGTGTCTCATAGTCGAAGCAAGCATATCGATACAAAGTATCATTTTATTCGAGAGCAAGTGAAAAATAAAAATGTGGAGTTAGTTTACTGCAGAACAGAAGATCAACTGGCGGACATTTTTACGAAGCCATTGAAAGCGGATATATTCCATAAACTCAAAGAAAAGCTTGGAATGAAAAGTTCGGTTTGAGGAGGAGTGTTAGAAATCAAACCAAATTTTCAAAGTCAAAAATTGCAACCAAAGAGTTTGTATCCAAATTAGCTTCTACCTTATACAACTTGGTCTTCAAATTGAATACAGCTTTGCAAATTGAATAAAGCTTATCATGTTGGAAACTTCATGAAAATTCAAGATGGTAGCAACATTGAAAAATTCAACAAGGCAAGGCATATAATGGATAAGCATTATCATTTATGATATACTTAAGGGATAAGCAATCATTAAGGTAACTAGACTATGTCTATATATATGTATGTATAGTTCATGTGTTGTGAGTGCTAAAAAAGTTAGCTAGAGTTTGAGAGCAAGAAAAGGTGTTGTGAATATAGAAAGAAAAACTAGCAGCAACTAGTATAGAGAGAAAAAAATAAAAGAGAATTTGTATTGTATTTTATTTGTGTGTAATAAAATTAGTATTTGAGTTTTTATTATTACGCTTCCAACAGAGGACTGTTTTTTCTTTTCATTTTATCCGTTCACTTTATTGTTCTTTTATTACTCCTCTTCCTTATGTATGTTTCATTTTTTTTTTAATAATATATGAGCTACAACTAGTTTCTATTAAAAAATATATGCTTCATTTGTTACATAAGTTGTTATATACGACCATATAATATTACTACTCTCAAGAAGAGAAAAATATATAGTACGAGTAATTCTAGTTTACAACACTAACAATTGTTGAAGTTGGCCAGCATGTGACATTAGAAGCGACCAAAGGACCAACTGCGGCCAGAGCTTTAAGCTTGCAAAGCAACCAAACGACTTGCTACTATTTAGTTTAGTTACATTTTGTTAATGTAATGCATTCTGGTTCACTTGGAACTATGTTTGCTTAATGATTGATGTAATTAGGTAGTGATTGAGCTGAAAATCAGTTTTTGTTTTGTTGCACAAGTAAGTTTATTAAGTTTCAACAATGTTAGTGGTATTAGGTGTGCATTAGGTGATGAATTTGACTTGTTTTGTTCAGTCAATGACTGATTTATGTAATGGCTATAAGCCAAAGGTTTTTTTAATGAAAAATTGATTTTGAATTTCATTCAAAAACTTTATGCTCCATCTTCTTGCTCTCGTTTTTTGCTCCTGTTTTTTCTCTGCAATTCTGTTTTGTTTCTTCCTCAAGCATCGAGGCTTGCTGTACAAGCTTCCTGCCTTTACTTGCTGTTTTTGTTAAGGTTCCAACAATTGGTATCAAGAGCTTTCATCTTAGAGGACTGTTGTAGTAAACTCGAGATGGCTTCATCGAGGCTTTTCTCAAAGCACCACCACCAGTCTTTAATGGTGAGGGGTTCCACATATGGGTTGTCAAGATGAGGACTTACCTGCAGGCCTTTGATCTGTGGGAAGTTGTCAACACTGATGTCGAGCCAGCTCCACTTCGAGCCAATCCCACAGTGGCTCAAATTCGACAGCATGCAGATGAGAGAACCAAAAGGCACAAGGCCATGTCATGTATTCAGAACTGTGTTTCTGATGTTATCTTCACCAGAATCATGGCTTGTGAGACTCCCAAGCAAGCCTGGGACAAGCTCAAGGAGGAGTTCCAAGGCACTGAAAGAACAAGGCAGCAGCAGCTACTAAACCTGAGAAGAGATTTTGAAAATCTCAAGATGAAGGAAGAAGAGACAGTGAAGCAGTACTCAGACAGGATAATGGCTGTGGTCAACAGCATAAGATTACTAGGAGAACAGTTTAGTGAGGCAAGAATTGTGGAGAAGGTGCTCTCAACACTGCCTGAAAGATATGAGGCAAAAATCTCGTCCTTGGAGGATTCGAGAGACCTGGCAACCAACTCCTTAACTGAGCTCATTAATGCTCTTTATGCTCAGGAACAAAGGAGAGCCAGTAGAATGGAGGAGCACCAGGAGGGAGCTTTTCAAGCCAAGGTTAAAGCAACCTCAAGTACCTCTGCCTATAAGGGCAAGAAGAGTTGGAAAAACAGGCCTAAGCCTGATGCTGCAAGAGGAGGAGATCGACTCTGCAGATTTTGTAAAAACTCAGCCATTCGGAGGCCGAGATCTTTGGTTCGAGCCGAGATCTCAGATGCCAATCTCGCAAGAAGAAAGGTCATGTTGAAAGGGTCAGAAAGAAAAAGGCACTGCTCAAAATCAACCACAAAGCAAAGGTTAAGAAGCTCAAGTGGTCAAGACAAAAGTGATCATGAAGAGCGCAGTCTTTCTTTGTGTCATGTTTAAATGGTAAAAGTAAAGGCTTAAAAGGTTGGTTGGTTTGACAAAGTGTCGCACAAACCACATGTCACCAGATGCAACCATTTTTAAAACCTTGGACAGATCCTGCGCAAAACCAAGGTAAAAATTGGGAATGGTCGATTCATAAAGGTCAAGGCAAAGGAGATGTGCTACTATGCACTTCCACTGAGACAAAGTCATCACAAATGTGCTACTGGTACCTGAGATTGACAGGAATCTTCTCAGCATTGCTCAACTACTTGAAAAGGGCTACTCTATTGTGTTCAAGGGCCAAGAGTGCCAAATAACTGATCCAACTGGATCAAGCTTCATGACAGTCACCATGAGTGACAAATGCTTTGAAGTCAACTGGTCAAGTGAATCACACTCTGTCCATACTGCTTCAACAGAAGACACCAAGCTCTGGCATCAAAGACTTGGTCATGCTAACTTTAAGTCCATGGCCCGGATGGTCAGCAAGGAAATGGTTGAAAACTTCACCAAGATAGTTAAGAATGAAGATGTTTGTGAAGTCTGTCAAATGGGAAAGCAAGCAAGACTTCTATTTCCTTCAAATACCACTTGGAGAGCATCAAGTAAGCTGGAGTTGGTGTACAGTGATGTTTGTGGTCCCATGAGAACTGAGTCACTTAGTGGCAACAGGTACTTTATTCTTTTCATTGATGACT
Source organism: Gossypium anomalum (assembly GCA_025698475.1). Taxonomy (NCBI): domain Eukaryota; kingdom Viridiplantae; phylum Streptophyta; class Magnoliopsida; order Malvales; family Malvaceae; genus Gossypium; species Gossypium anomalum. The sequence goes on from CM046961.1 coordinate 10,973,956, forward strand.
ATACCAGATATTGTTGGGTTTATTTTTTAAAGCACAAATCTGAGGTTGCTCAAGTGTTTATGAAGTTCAAAGTAGCAGCTGAAACAGAAACAGGCTGCAAATTGAAAACCATAAGGTCTGATAATGGAGCTGAGTATACTTCAGCTCAGTTCCAAGCTCTCTGCAATGATACTGGAATCAAACATCAGCTTACAAATGTCTACACACCTCAGCAAAATGGGGTGAGTGAAAGAAAAAACAGAAGCCTCATGGATATGGCAAGGTGTCTCCTATTTCAGAAAGATCTGCCCAAAACCTTGTGGGCGTAAGCGATTATCTGCTTGCTTATCTTCAAAACAGGCTCCCAACCAAGGCCTTAGACCAAAAAACTCCATTTGAAGGGTGGTTCGGATTCAAGCCATCACTGGCTCACCTGAGAGTCTTTGGCTGTTTGTGTTATGCTCAAGTACCAGCTGTTAAGAGAAGCAAGCTAGATAAAAGAGCTCAAGCAGGAATCCTAGTAGGCTATAGCTCAATCAAAAAGGGCTACAGGATCTTGGATCCTTTAACCAATAAAGTCCAAGTAAGCAGGGATGTTGTATTTGATGAAAAAGCCTACTGGAACTGGGAAAGAAATGAACCTGAGGTTATTACTGAAGAACTTGTAGCTAATCAGATTGAGCCAGAACAAAATGGTTCAGAAATGGACACTGATGATGAACCAAATGGAGGTACAAGGACTTTGGTGAAATCTATGAGAGGGCATGTTGCACAAGAAGAACCAAGCTGTTTTAAAGAGGCTGAAGCACATGAAGGCTGGAAACAGGCAATGTGTGATGAGATTGCTATGATTGAGAAGAACCAAACATGGGAATTGGTAGCAAGACCAATCAACAGGAAGGTCATTGGGGTAAAATGGGTTTATCGAGCAAAGCAAAATGCAGATGGAAGTCTGAACAAGTTGAAAGCCAGGCTAGTAGTGAAAGGCTTTAGTCAAAAGTATGGACTAGACTACCTGGAAACTTTTGCACCAGTGGCCAGACTGGACACCATCAGGCTGCTGGTGGCCTTAGCAGCTCAGATGGAGTGGAAAATCCACCAGCTCGATGTAAAATCAGCCTTTCTCAATGGTTTCCTTGAAGAAGAAATATATGTGGAGCAACCAGAAGGCTTCAAAGTGCTACACAAGGAAGATATGGTCTACAAGCTGAAGAAGGCCTTGTATGGCTTAAAACAAGCACCTAGGGCCTGGTATAGCAGAATTGATAGTTATCTGGTTGGTTTGGGATTCGAAAGAAGCCTTAGTGAGCCTACTCTGTATATCAAAAAGAAAAATGGTAAAACACAGCTTATTGTGTCTGTATATGTTGATGACTTGTTGGTTACAGGAGGAGATCAAGCCATACTTGCTGATTTCAAAATCAAAATGCACCAAATGTTTGAGATGTCCGATCTTGGAGAAATGACCTATTTTCTAGGAATGGAAGTGACACAATCACAGTCGGATTCTTTCTCGACCAAAGAACTTTTGCCATAAAGATTTTGGAAAAATTCTCAATGCAGAGAATTGTAAAGCAACAAGCACTCCAGATTCTTTGTTGGAGAAAAATTAACAAGTCAAGGCAACTCGAAAAAGGTTTGTGAGACAACCTATAGAAGCTCGGTTGGATGCTTGCTCTATTTAACAACCACTAGACTGATATAATGTTTGCAGTGAGTTTTGTCATCAAGGTTTATGCAATCGCTGCAATGAGGATCATTTTCGAGCAACAAAAGAGTGCTCGTGTACATTAAAGGGACCTGAGCTATGGCATGCGCTTTTGCAAGGGCAAAAAGGTTAAGGCTTGTTGGTTATCTTGATGATGGATCGGGCGATCAAAAGATGACATGAAGAGTACCTCGTGATATGTCTTTACCCTTGGTTCAACCATTTTTTGTTGGAGTTCAAAGAAGCAAAACGTGGTTGCACAATCAATCGCATGAGGTTTAATATGTATGCATTCTTTGGGGCGATGAATCAAGCCATTTGGCTAAGAAAAATCTTAATCGATTTGAACTTATACCGGGAGGGAGCAACAGAGATTTATCATGCGACAATCAATCTGCTTGTTGCAATTGCAAAGAATCCAGCTTTTCATGGAAGGACCAAGCACTTCAAATCAAGCTTCATGTGGTAAGAGAAATGGAGCAAGCACATGAGGTGAAACCGATTCATTGCGATTCGGAGGAGCAACTTGCGATATTCGACTAAACCTCTTGGTGTAACACGATTTCTTCATTTGAGAACGCAAATGGGGTATGTAACATGCTAGCCAAGGAGGAGTGTTGAAGTTGGCCAAAGATGTGACATTAGAAGCGACAACCAACGAGACCAAGCGGCCAGAGCCAAGCTTGCAGCAATGCCAAACGACTTGCTACTACTATTTAGTTTAGTTACATTTTGTTAATGTAATGCATTCTCGTTCACTTGGAACTATGTTTGCTTAATGATTGATGTAATTAGGTAGTGATTGAGCTGAAAATCGCTTTTGTTTTGTTGCACAAGTAAGTTTATTAAGTTTCAACAATGTTAGTGGTATTAGGTGTGCATTAGGTGATGAATTTGACTTGTTTTGTTCATCAAATGATCGATTTATGTAATGGCTATAAGCCAAAGGTTTTTAATGAAAAATTGATTTTGAATTTCATTCAAAAACTTTATGCTCCATCTTCTTGCTCTCGTTTTTTGCTCCTGTTTTTTCTCTGCAATTCTGTTTTGTTTCTTCCTCAAGCATCGAGGCTTGCTGTACAAGCTTCCTGCCTTTACTTGCTGTTTTTGTTAAGGTTCCAACAACAATAACAAATTTCGGAAAAAAAAAAACAATTTAAACCTCTAACTCTTATTCTTCATCGTCATTCCAACAATTTTCTTTCCTTCTAACTAAGAACCATCAATTAATAATCCTCACAGCAATTGGCATAAAATTTTTCAGCCATCCATTGGGATTTCTGGAACTTGGAAGGCAAAGAGTTTCATGTTTTTTGCTTTAAGGAAAGCGAAAAAAAATAGAGAACGTTGGACCTGGAAACGTTACTTCTCTCTCTCCGTATTGCATTTACACATTCTTAATTCCCTTAATTTGTTGCAGACAATTCTTTCTTTTTTCATAATTTATTACTCAAATTAAGGAGTAAATAAATGTAATTCTTTGCTTATGTTTATCAGCAAATGAAGGTTCATGTCTCTTATTTGTCTCCTAAACTTGCCAGAAATCAAGTTCTTTAAATTCTGCTGTCACTTGTAATGTAAAATTAATTCAACTTTACATTGTAGTTTAGTTTATCAGAGGGAAATTTAATACCATGGTGAGATTTTGTTTTCAATCTTTAATAATAATAACTGAACAAATAGCTTCCTAAAAGCATTAACCACAAGGAAGCATAGTTGTTTCTTTGCATTTGCAGGTCACTTCTTTTGCCTTCTTTGTTCTGATATTGTGCTTATATTGTTCCAATATTGTTTACAATGTGGTCGCCATGAAATCAGAGGTTGTTGATGTATCAGATTTTGGTGCTGTTGGAGATGGCACTGCTGATACTTCTAAGGTAAGTTCGGTTCATGCTAATTCAATTTTCCTCCCTTGCTTTTGCTTCAAGTGAAAGTTCAACATATTATTATTATTTTCATTTTTTTCAGGCATTTTTGAAGGCATGGAATTTCGTATGCAGTAGGGAAATAGAAAATGGTGTACGGGTTATATTCGTCCCAGAAAACCAAACGTTTTTGTTGCATCCAGTCACTTTTAACGGTCCATGCAAAGCTAAAGAGATAAAGTTTCTGGTATGAGCAAAATGATCCCAGTTTTTCCCAAAAAAAGACAACATGATTCTTATGATGTTATCAACAGATAATGGGAAGAATAATTTCACCGGTTTCACCCAAGACATGGGAGGGACTGGACCAGGCCAAATGGCTAACGTTTTACAAAGTTTCCGGGCTCAAAATCAAGGGTAGCGGCGAAATCGACGGACGAGGCTGGGGTTGGTGGAACCAATCATGCAGGGATCATCCACGCCTGGTTGCTACTTGCTACTACTCTTTCAATTCTCTGTCTCATCCTTGTTTTCTATTTCCATTTTTCTTATTTGTTTTCAACTTCTCCAGGAAGGATGCACTTCATTGGCACCAACTGTAAGTAGAATTTTCGATTCGCCTTTGCTGCTTATCACCCTTGTTGTTTTGTTTAATGTATCTGGTGAACCGCAGGCTATGATATTCGAGTCCTGCAAAACCAGCAGTCTCAGCCAGGTTCGGCTGATAAACAGCTCTCAAACACATGTACTAATTAGAGGAACTGATGGTTTTATCGTCGACCATGTGAAGATAACAGCTCCGGAAACCAGCCCCAATACTGATGGAATTCATATTAGTTCAGCAAGCAATATATTCATTAGAAATAGTATCATTGGCACTGGTATAATTTTTTCTCTTCATATAGGTTTATATTACATGATGTTGCAACACACAGCCCTGAGCTTGTGAATGAAACAGGAGATGATTGTGTCTCAATTGGAGATCAAACTACTAATATTCATATATCTCATGTAAAGTGTGGACCTGGTCATGGAATAAGGTGAAAACTCATTTAATTGATGTATTGCTTCCTTATAAACTCATAGGAAAACCTCTTTGAATGATATGCAAAGCTCTCTCTCTCTCTTTTTTTTTTTTTTTACCTTGAAACAAGAGTGTTTGTACTTGTCCAAGGTTTTTCAACTTCAAGCCAGGTGCCTATTCATCCACTGGCTTCATAGGGTCACGGGAGTTCATGCAGGCAACGTAGTTTTCAAAGCACTTGTGACTACTGATGGTGATATGCTTTTGTCTCTCTTTTTTCTCTTTGTTTAAAAAAAAACAGCATTGGAAGCTTAGGAAGGTCAGGAAATTTCGTACAAGTGCAGAACATTCGTGTAAACACAGTTACCTTCAAAGGAACCACAAATGGTGCTCGAATCAAGACATGGCAGGTAAATATTGATTCTTAAAATGTCTACATTGCTATCTTCCAATCTAACATTCACTGCAAATTCTTAAAAGGTTGGGAAAGGTTATGTTCGAGGAGTTATGTTTGAGAACCTTTTCTTCAACTCAGTGAAAAACCCAATAATCATAGATCAAAATTACTGCAATGTTAGGGGAGCTTGCAAGGAACTGGTAACTCAGAACGAGCCCTTGGGTCATTTTCAAAAAAAATTAAAGCTGAAAGTTAACCAAAAGAAAACAATTTTATGTAGGAAACTGGAGTTCAGATAAGGGACGTGGTTTACAGAAATCTATGGGGAACATCAAGCACTGAAGTCGCCATTACATTGAACTGCAGTCGTTCAGTTTCATGCACTGGACTGTTACTGCAATCTATAATGCTTAAGTCTTCCATAACTGGGAAGAATGTTAGGTCGAGTTGCATTAATGCTCATGGTGCAGCTATTGGAGTAGTTCAACCAGCCCCTTGTTTCTAAAATATTTTATCATTGAAGGGCCAGTTTTTTGCAAAGTTATGTTACATATTTTGATCTTGTTTTAATGTTATTGTTGTTGTTATTATGGAATCCATCAATAATAGCATTTGATTTTGAAACTTGGGAAGAACAATAGATTGCTATGCTATGCTAGCTATGGTATGCAGTTTCTTCTTTAAGGATTTGGCTTATACATTTTGGCGCATAGAAGAAATAACCCCAAGTTGATGAGGCTTAAACAGCTAAAAGTCCGCAAAATAAGTCGAGTCTGCCATCATTGGTCCTATGAGCCAGCCAATCATGACTGTCATTCGTTCCAGTAACTTTCCTCACTATTTCAACTAGTATGGTGCTTAAAAACAAACCAAAAGATATGGTTGCGAGGAAAAGGCCAGTACCTATTGCTTTCATCCCTCTAGGTGGCTCTGTTATGAAGAAATCGAGTTGTCCTGCATAGATAAATGCATCTCCAATCCCGACCAAGATGAATTGTGGAAGCAACAAAAAGCCGCTCACCGTTGGATTAAGGCAGTGGTTCTGCTGTTGGTTTTAGCGACTGACAACCTTTTCCTTTCTGCCAATGCTGCACCCACCATAGCTATAATTGAGAGCAAGAGGCCTAACCCGATTTTTTGCAAACTTGCCAAACCTGAAAAGAGTTTATATGAACAACCAAAAACAGGATGGTGATAAAGTAATACACAAAGCTGTTGGTGTTTAAGAAACAAAGCAGCTTGGCCAACTTGAGTCTTGAGCCTTGTTGCTTGTGGAAGAAACAAGCAGAAATTTGCTAAGGAAAACAAGAGCAGAATCGAAAAACAAGAAAATGTTGGAGCATATGAATGAAAAACTGAAAATTTTCATTAAAACATTCAAGTTGGCATAATGCCATTACATATATGAAACATAAGTTAAACAATACAAGCAAATTTTACCTAAATTTTCACCTAACACCACTAAAAATATATTGAAACTTGGTAAATTGACTTGTACATATAGGCAAAGCTCATTTTCAGCTCAATCACCACCTAATTACATCAATCATTAAACTAACATAGTTCAAAATGAACAAGATTACATTACAATAACCAAAAGGAACAAAATGAATCAAGATGAACTAAATGGTAGTAGCTGCACTTGGTTCTGTTGCTCCTGCATGGCTCGGTGTGCTTGGCCAGCATCTTGGTGTTGCATGCTGACCAATCTTTAATACTCCTCCTTGGTTAGCATGTTGCATACTTCTATTTGTTTTCTTAATTTGGTGAACCTTGACACTCCAAGGGCCTTTGTGAAGATATCAACGACCTGTTCCTCTGAATTGTAATGAATCAGCTCCACCTCTCGAGCTTGCTCCATTTCCCTTACCACATGTAGCTTGATGCTAAAATATTTTGTTCTACCATGGAAAATAGGATTCTTTGCAATTGCAATAGCAAATTGGTTGTCACAATAAATCTTTGTTGCTTCCCTTTGATGTAGGTTCAAATCAGCTAGAATTTTCCTTAGCCAAATGGCTTGGTTGACTGCTCCAGCAGCAGCCACATATTCAGCTTTTGCTGTTGATTAAGCTACTATCGATTATTTCTTTGAACACCAGCAGAACATTACTGAACCTATTGTGAATGCATAACCAGAAGTGCTTTTCATATCATCTTTTGAACCAGCCCAGTCACTGTCAGTGTAGCCTATCAGCTTCAAGTTTTCAGTTTTGCTAAACTGTAATCCATGGCTCAAGGTGCCTTTGATGTACCTGAGCACTCTTTTTGCTGCTTGAAGATGCTACTTGTTTCAGCAATGCATGAATCTTAATAACATATTTACAACAAACATGATATCTGGTCTAGTTGTTGTCAAGTACAATAAGCAACCAACTAGACTCCTATAGGCAGATTCACTGACCTGTTCATAGTCCTCTTAGCTTGACAGCTTTGTTCCAACAGCTACAGGTGTGCTTGTTGGCTTGCAATTCTCCATTGAGAACTTTTTCAGGATCTTCATGGCAAATGTCTTCTGACTGAAAAAGATTCCATTTTCATTTTGGAACACCTCTATTCCTAGAAAGTATGTCATCTGCCCCAAGTCAGACATCTCAAACACGTCTTTCATTTTGGCCTTAAAATCAGCCAACATAATCTGGTCTCCTCCTGTCACTAAGAGATTATCTACATAAAGGGACACAATGAGCTGTGTTTCAGCCTGTTCCTTCTTTACATATAGTGTTGGCTCACTAATACTTCTATCGAATCCCAAACTGATCAAGTAGCTGTCAATTCTGGCATACCAGGCTCTAGGAGCCTGTTTCAAGCCATATAAGGCCTTTTTGAGCCTATAGACCATGTGTTCCTTACCAGGTACAACAAAACCTTGAGGCTAGTTAATATAGATTTGAGAAATGCAGACTTCACATCTAGCTGATGGATCTTCCATTGCATCTGTCCTGCTAAGGCAACTAGTAGCCTGATGGTGTCTAACCTGGCCACTGGTGGAAATGTCTCCATGTAGTCCAGGCCATATCTCTGATTGAACTCGTTAACAACCAGCCTAGCCTTCAGCTTATTCAAGCTCCCATCAGCATTCTGCTTGGCTTGATATACCCATTTGACACCAATGGTCTTTCTATTGACAAGCTTTTCTACTAGCTTCCATGTCTGATTCTTCTGAATCATCTTGATTTCATCAGCCATGGCTTGCTTCCACCCTTCATATGCTTCAGCTTCTTCATAACTGCTTGGCTCCACTATAGCAACTTGTGCTCTTTCATAAATCTCAGCCAAAGGTCTGGTCCCTTTAACTGGCTCATCATCAAAGTCCATTTCTGGACCAATTTCATCAGATTGAATCTGACCTGCTATCAGTTCTTCAGAAATAGCCTCTGGCTCATTTCTTTCCTAGTTTCAGCATGCCTTTTCATCAAATATCACATCTCTGCTCACTTGGATCTTGTTTGTTGAAGGATTTAGGATCCTATAACCTTTCTTGACTGGGGTATAGCCTACCAGAATACCAAGTTATGCCCTTTTTGACAACTTATCCCTTTTCACAAATGGTGTATGAGCATAACACAGGCAGTCAAAGACTTTTAAATGAGCCAAAGATGGCTTGAATCTGAACCAGGCCTCGAATGGTGTTTTGTGAGCCAATGCCTTTGTTGGAAGCCTATTCTGAATGTACACAGCAGTGTTAACTGCTTCAGCCCACATGGTCTTAGGCAAATTCTTCTGAAATAGAAGGCATCTGGCCATATCCATTAAACTCTTATTTTTCCTCTTACTAACCCCATTCTGCTGAGGTGTATAGACATTGGTTAGTTGATGTTTGATGCCAGCATCATTGGAAAGAGCTTGAAACTGAGCTAAGGTATACTCAGCTCCATTGTCTGATCTGATGGTCTTGAGTTTGCATCATGTTTCTGTTTCAGCTGCAACTTTAAACTTCAAAAACATTTGAGCCACCTCAGACTTATATTTCAGGAAGAAAATCCAACAATATCTGGTACAGTAATCAATAAAAAGAATGAAGTACCTGTTACCATTGAGTGATTCAGTCTTCATGGGGCCACACACATCAGTGTGCACCAGCTGCAGCCTTTCTGAGGTTCTCCAGGCTTTGCTTGAGGGAAATGGCAGTCTGGCCTGCTTTCCTAGTTGACATACTTCACAAATTTCTTCTTTTTCAATTGAGTTGATAAAGTTTTCAACCAGATCCTCCTTGCTTAACTGGTCTATGGATCTGTAGTTGGCATGTCCAAGTCTTTGGTGCCAAAGCCTAGAATCTTCAGTAGAGGCAATGCAGGCTAAGTGTGAGTCACTTGGCCAGTTGACTTTAAAGCATTTATCAGTCATAGTGACTGACATGAGACTTGATCCATTTAGATCAGCAATTTGGCACTCCTTGCCCTTGAACATAACTGAATACCCTTTCTCTAGCAATTGAGCAATGCTGAAAAGGTTCCTGTCAATCTCAGGTACTAGCAATACATTTGAGATGATTTTGTTACCTGTGGGAGTGCATATCAACACATCCTCTTTTCCTTCAGCCTTGATAAACTGACCATTACCAACTTTCACCTTGGTTTTGCAGCTTCTATCCAAGGTTTTGAAAAGGGTTGCATCTAGTAACATGTGGTTAGTACAACTACTGTCCAATAGCCATCCTTTTGAGCCATTCTTCTGACCAGCTAAGCATGACACAGCAAAGACCTTCTCCTCATGGTCACTACTATCTTCAGCGACTTGAGCTTTAACATTTTTCTGTTGTGCTTGATTTTGCCTAGGCCTGCCTTTGCTTTTGCAAACCCTTTCAACATACCCCTTTTTCTTGCAATGTTGACATAGTGTATCTGGTCTAAACTAGCATCTATCTTCTAGATGACCTGGTCTTTTACAGTGCCTACAGGGTTGGTCTGCTCTTCTTGTAGATCAGGCTTAGGCCTATTTTTCCAATTCTTTTTGCCTTTGTAGGTAGTAGTGTTCGAGGCAGCCTTGGCCTTGGCTTGAAAAGCACATTCTTGGTGCTCCTCCATCCTGCTAGCTTTCCTTTGCTCTTGAACATAAAGGGTATTAATGAGCTCAATTAAGGAGATGCTTGCAAGGTCTCTCGAATCCTCAAGGGATGGGATTTTTGCCTCATATCTTTCAGGCAGTGTTGAGAGCACCTTCTCCACGATCTTTGCCTCACTGAACTGTTCTCCTAGCAACCTTATGTTGTTCACCATAGCCATGATCCTATCCGAGTACTGCTTCACTGTCTCTTCCTCCTTCATCTTTAAATTTTAAAATCTCTCCTCAAGTTCAACAACTGTTGTTGCCTTGTCCTCTCTGTGCCTTGGAACTCCTCCTTAAGCTTGTCCCAGGCTTGCTTTGGAGTCTCACAAGCCATGATTCTGGTGGAGATGACATCAGACACATAATTTTGAATGCAGGACATGGCTTTGTGTCTCTTGGTCCTCTCACCTGTGTACTACCTAATTTGAGCCACTGTGGGATTGGCTCTAAGTGGAGCTGGCTCAGCATTAGTGTTTACCACTTACCACAGATTAAAGGCTTGCAGATAGGTCCTCATCTTGACTATCCAAATGTGAAACTCTTCACCATTAAAAACTGGTGGTGCTGCAGGAGAAAAGCCTGATGAAGCCATCGATTTTGAAGGTATACAATGATAGGTCCACTAAGACAAAAGCTCTAGATACCAATTGTTGGTGTTTAAAAAACAAAGCAGCTTGGCCAGCTTGAGTCTTGAGCAACAAGGCTCGTTGCTTGTGAAAGAAACAAGCAGAAATTTGCTAAGGAAAACAAGAGCAGAATCGAAAAAGAAGAAAATGTTAGAGCATATGAATGAAAAATTGAAAATTTTCATTAAAACATTCAAGTTGGCATAATGCCATTACATATATGAAACATAAGTTAAACAATGCAAGCAAATTTTACCTAAACTTTCACCTAACACCACTAAAAATACATTGAAACTTGGTAAATTGACTTGTACATATAAGCAAAGCTCATTTTCAGCTCAATCACCACCTAATTACATCAATCATTAAACTAACATAGTTCAAAATGAACAAGATTACATTACAATAACCAAAAGGAACAAAATGAATCAAGATGAACTAAATGGCAGCAACTGCACTTGGTTCTGCTGCTCCTGCATGGCTCGATGTGCTTGGCCAACATCTTGGTGCTGCATGCTGACCAATCTTCAATAAAAGCAAACATGTTCACAATCAACAGATCATCAGTACTATGAGAGTATCTTGTTTTCCTGAAGAGTGGCATAATCAGGTGGCCATGGATCGCAAGACTGAGCATTATAGATCCAATCATGAAAACATTGAAAGATATTGCTAGGATTTCAAAGTTTCCAATGGATCTCTCTATTGTTAGAGCTTGCTGGGCTGAGAAGCTGACCATTTGTGCATACACAGTCCAAAACATTATTGTTGTTGCCCAAATTGGCAGTAATCCAATTAACATCTTAACTTCCTCTACCATTGTTACTGAGCAAAGACCCCATGGATTCGGAGTTAGTGATACTTCACTTGTTCTGTTGTCCTTGCTCGTTATGATGGTTGCCTTGTCCAAGCACCTGCCATCCAAAATTTTTATACGTCAATATAATTTTTTTAGTTTTCCCACAAGATCCTTTCGGATTAAGTCCTTACGATTCCAGCAAAACAAAGTCTACTGTTATGAATTAGGACCAGTTACCAATGAAACTCAATTCTTGACTACATACCTTAACTTATTTGTATGTGACAATCTTAGTTCCTGTGCCGTATCCTCGTATAAATGGATAATATAAGATGGAAATTCGACGTTCCTTTTCCTTATTGCAGCTACCAGAACTTGAAGAATTTGAATCACAGGGCTTCCCGGGGTCTCCTTGTACTTATACTTTTTAGTTCCTTATACAAAAACAAAAGCGGCGAGAAGCATAAAATCAGAGCAAATACCGTATCCCCAGCTTCGACCTACCTTGTCTTGTATATAAACCAGAACAGTAATAGCTAGTAGGGTCCCTATGTTGATAATCAAGTAGAAAACGTTGAAGAAAGTCGCCATTTGCAGCTTTTCCTTCTCATCATTCTTATCAAATTGGTCTGTTCCAAATCCAGAAACGCTCGACTTAATCCCACCAAGTCCTATTCCATATAAGTATAGAGAAAAAGTATAGACATCCATTTGCAGGCTGTTGGCCTTTACACACTCATTGGATCGAGTAGGGTTACAAGGCGGTGGACGCAGCTTCGGCAGCCCTGTTGAGACTGCTAACAAGCAAGTACCCTAGTTCATCATATAGTCGAGGTTGTAAGCGTTATCAAGTAAAAGAATAGAACTCCGGGGAAAAAAAAGAAAGCAAGATGCTTTAATTGCTTACCATTGCATTAACCACAGCAAAAATGGCTATGGTTTGATATCGAGTTAAGAATGTATCTGCAAGAATCCCTCCAAGCAAGCATAGCATATATGATGTGCCCCCAAAGTTTATACTGATATTTGAAGAAATAGCACTAGACAGATGCATTGTGCCAACTAAATATGTCACCAGGTTCACCATAATTGCCATTGTTGAAAGTCTCTCAAATAACTCAACTCCTAAAAAGATTAATCATAGCAATTTCAGATAATTCTCATGTATGGAAATGAAGTCATTGGAGTGCTCAGAAAATGAAATATATCATCAATGTCAAAAGATCAAATGGCGACCAAAACATGAAATTTACAGCATATCCATAGTAACACATACAAAACCACTGCATGCATAAATCTGGAAAATGAAAGTAGTTTGATTATAGAGTACGTAGAGAACTAGTAAAGAAATTCACCCAGAATAAGAGTTGCTATCACCTAACCACCAGAGGCGGTTCTATCAGCAGGGTTTCCTTTGTACTCAATAGCATCGGAGACAAGTTGCCTTTGATTTTCTTCCATGAGAAGCTTATCAAATGGTGAAAAGAATGATAGAATTTACTGAAGAAAATGCAAGAAGAAAGGCAGCATTGGCATTGACTAGAGCTGGTGTTTATATTGTTCCAAGATCAGTTGAGGCATGTAATAATTGTTATCACATCATGCATGGGAGCATATATCTCTCAGATCAGGAGTAATGAATTATTTTCTTTATTTTTTTCCAAAAGTAGGGAAAAATCATCCATTTAAGGAAAGAATTGCAATAAGGAGGAAATTCTTGCAAGATGAACGTTTGCTTCCTAGAATAGGAAAGGTTTTCAGACAAAAATATATTGGTCTTGTCTTATGCGTTACAGGCAACACATTAAGCATCTCATTATCATAATGAGTAGTTATTATTATTATTTTTTGAATAAGAGTATTTATTATTATTTGGTTTAAAGTGAAAATTTATTATAATATATTGATATTTGTCATTATATTTTGAAAATATTAATAAATTTATCATTAAATTTTATGTGATTGAATTTTACTACTATAATTTGAATTTTCTTAAAAATTTTCACCAACTTTAATTATTCAATTAAAATTTACCGACTCGATATTAATTTTGATAATTTAAAAACATATTTAATAATAAAAATTCCTTCAAATATTTTATTTTAATAGTTAACAATAATTTAACTTATAAATATTAAAATTTAATAACTTATATTAGAATTTCTATTTACTGAAATAATAACTTTAAAAAATAAAACTACATGTATCATAAAAAAAAAACAATGGCAAATAAAAAAATGTAATTTTAGTTACAAAATTCAATCAAATAAAAATAAAGCAACAAAATTAAATATAAAGTTAAACTAAAGTGGTAAATTTATCTTTTATCTTATAAGGATTATGACAAATACGAGTAAAAGTGAAGTATGATGGCAAATCTCAATTTTCACTTAAAGTTTAGCGAGAATTTTGCATACTAATCTTATTATTGTTATTATTATTATTATTATTATTATTATTATTGGTGAGTAAGGACATTGCTTTTTAAGTGTGAAATGAGATTTAAGTAGGCATAAAAATTCGGTTTGAAAACGATTTTCTAGTACAGCAAAAAAATTAAAAAATTTTAAATGGAATTTAAATAGGTATAAAAATCCGGTTCAAGAACGGTTTCTTACATAACAAAATAATAGAAATTTTTGAAAACTGGATCAGTTTGTGATATTTATAGCAATAGACTTTTTCCCAAAATAATACCTGTGTGCTTTAAGCGAAACGGATCTTGGACGTTTCTGGCTTTTAACCAAACAACCTTCTCTGTTATTCTCTCCAAATAAATGTTATTTATTAAATTAAATTTTTAATTAAATAATTTCCTCAACCCAATTCAAATTTCGTTAAAATCATTACAATATTATCGTAAAAGAATCTATGAGAAAATCTATTTAATTTCTACATTCAATGGATTTACAATGATTAATTAATTTAATTCCAGTTTTGAACTTCAATTAATTAAATATTAATTCAAAAAACTTATTTAGTGAGAAAAAAATTCATTTCTGAATGTAGCTCATTTCGCTAACTTTATCATTTCTATTCATTCATGTTCATTTAATTCAACATGCAATTCATTTCTGGTTTCAACGAGCTAGCGAAGGGACAAATTAATTAGAGCTCAAATGATTTATAATTAAGTTTCAACTTTTCAACTATTAATTATAAACTCATTTAGTCACTAAGTCATTCCACTATAGTATCATGACTGAGCTCTTCCCACTTATATGCCATTACGAAAGTTACCCTCATAGGATATCCTTAGTCTCTTTGGGATAAACCCGTTCTCCCAATATGATCCTATTTTATTTCATGGTAATTATTATATCTTTCTTCATGAAAAATCATTTACTATAAAATAGTAATTAATTCATTCATCACAAAGACAAATGATTCATGGTCACCTTCTGTCATGGAATGTCAATGAGAGGATATCATCTACCCATGTCTTGTTCTATGAATTCCCCTATTGAGAATGATGCTACATACGACAAAAGCCGTATACCCAGCGCACTAGGTTTCAGTTCCTTATCTATTTGAACTCAGGTTTTTACTTACATCAAGGTATACGAGTCATACATACATAGCTCATCATTCACTTAGGATTAAGGTATGTCACACTATGAATATCACAAATGAATAAATCCATAATCGGACTCAAGATCTATTTTACTTGGGTCCTATCTAATGTACTGTCAGTCTAGTCAGTCACATCTATGTCTCTATCTTTTGGGAGTCATCCGCTCTAATGCTCAAGACAAAACAATGCCCCAATTGGACTTGATAAACGTCATATCAGTCTTTCAATCGATTTTCTTATTTTCGATTAGACTAAGGATATATTTAGGTTCATCTACTAATATAAGCTATATTTTCATATTACGATCCGACCACGTAATGCCGTTTAGTATTAGTTAAACATTAGATTACTAGTAAGGTAATATTTGCTTCCATTTTTCTTTGCATACAAAAACCATCGAGGTTAATATAAAAATGGTATTAATGTAATTCACGAATAATTTTATTAAACCAATCTGTTCAAAAAAATAAAAGTTTACAAACAAATATACTACACTTAGGAACAGATCCAACAAAATTGTCAACCTAAACAAGACCAAACCCAAGGCAAAATGCAAGTGTGATGACTCTACTAAGCGGAACAATTTGGGAACCTGTGCTTAGAACAAGTCTTGGGCATGACATGAAACGAAAAAAGTAGAAAATTGACTCAGCAACTAAGACAGAATCAGGAACCCAAAAACCGATCATAATATATCCTCTTTTCCCAAGAAGATTGGTCAAAGATAGGAAAGAAAGATATGAGAAGGAGATTTTTGAAACATCCAAGAAAGTTGAGGTAAACATACCCTTACTTGATGTTATCAAGAAAATCCATCATTCTGCAAAATTCCTTAAAGAATTTTATACTAATAATAGAAAACTAGTGAGTAATAAAAAGGTAAGTGTGGGAAACATCTTTGCGGTTTTGCAAAAGAAAATTTTGCCTAAGTTTAAAGACTAAGGTATGTTCATTATCTATTGTAAAATAGGTAATGTGGGCATTAAAATTATCTCTTGTAAAATAGGTCACGTTGGCATTAAAAAGACTATGTCTAGTTTAGGTGCTTCCATTAATGTTATGTCATTATCTATTTATAAAGTACTTAATGTAGGTCCTTTGAAAGAAACATGTGTTATAATTCAGTTAGCAGATAGGTCGGTGGTCTACCTAGAAGGAGCCTTGGAAGACATCTTAGTTAAAGTTAATAAAATAATCTTTCTTGTAGATTTCTACATTATAAACATAGAGGATGATAACTCAATAAGTTCTCCCGGTATCTTACTTGGGAGGCTATTTTTAAGTACCGCAAACACAAAGATTGATGTTCAAAGTGACATGCTCCCTATGGAATTCAACATTGAAATAGTCAAATTTAATGTTTATGAGGCCATGAACAATCCTAGTGAAATGTTAAAAGTTTCCAATGTTGACATCATTGAACCTTTAACTCAAGATGTAGTAGGCCAATTTTGGCCTGGGCCCAAACCACAATTACAAAACTAAACCCAAACCAAAAATAACAATAAAAATACCAAATAAATAGTCCATTCACAAAAGTGTCCAATTACAATGGCCCATCAGGCCTAAAAAATAAACCCTAAAGCCCAATGGCCCAATAGCCTAAACACTCTCAGAAAACCTAACCCTCGCCCCAACAGCTTGGCGTCGCCACTCCCATGCACTGCCCTCGCCACGTACACCCTCCATACCCTCCATACAGGCCACCACAGCTGGCCTTCTCCACCTACAAAAAAGGATAAAAGGGACAACAGCAAAACAGCAAGCAAAAAAGAGCAAAAATTTTGCATTTGTCTTTATTTTCTTTCGGCTATAAAGGCAAAGAAAGAATGGATGTAAAATTTTTTAACACACGAATACAGAGAGAGAGAGAGATACAGATTGAAAATACAAAAAAAGAAAGCGCGGCATTAAAAAAGTTGCCTTTTATTCTATTTTATCTTCTTTTTCTCTCATTTTTGCTTGACATTTACTTTGAGTTTTGAAAGAAAATACGAAAATACGAAAAGAAGTTGTCGAAAACTACCTGACCCTTTATACTTCACCGCAAGAGACGGCCGAGGTTAGTCGTTTTCGATGAAAAACGACGTTTTGTAGGTTCGGGAGCTTGAAAGGCGAAAAATGGCTTTTTTGTTACTTTTTCGGCCACCGAGAGCGGCGGCGCCTTCGCCGACGATCGCCACGGTGGTCTGACGATCGAGATTCGGTCGGAGGGGAAAGGCTTGAGAGAAACTTTGAGGGGGGTTTCATTTTTTTTTTTATGAAGTGGGGGAAAATGAATTTTTTTTCATAAAAAAACTTGACTTATATAGTACCCCTATACGACGTCATTTTGGGGCAAGCATCAGACGCCCAAAACGGCGCCGTTTCACCTTGATCCGATCTGACCGACCAATAACCGCCTAGGATCCGCTTGTTTTTGGACTGAGGGTCTATTTGCACCCTTAGTCCTCTCGCTTTTGAGTCTGTTTTCAATTTGGTCCCTATTTTAGCTTTCTTTTATTTTTTGAATTTACCCTAGAACTTTATTTTTATTTTATTTGGATCCCATAAAGAACGACGTCGTTTTGAGAGCAGGGGAAATTTTTCCATTTGGGCCTCGGCCTTTTCGCGTCTTTTGATTTTAGTCCACATTTGTTTATTTATCATAGTTTTACCTTTAATTTCATTTTTATCCTGATTAAGTCCCAAATATATTTAATTTCAATTTATGTTTGCAAATTTGTTATTTATTTATTTATTTTCAACCTATTTCTCCTATATTATTTATTTTAAATTGTTTTATTATTATTTATTTTAATCTTTTCACATATTATGTATTTTAAAACTATTATCCATTTTTTAAAATTTTTATATATCATTTATTTAAAACTGTTATATATATTATTATATATATATATTATTCTTTATTAAACTGTTTTGTATAGTAGTTATTTTAAACTTCTTTTTACGCATTATTTATTTTAAACGTTTTCATATATTATTTTGTTTCGTTTTCTTTGATTGTTAATATTAATATTAAAGTGACATGTGTTGTGTGATTATTGCCATTATGTGTATTGTAACTCGTTTATTCGTATTTTCATGTTACTGCGATTCATTACTGTAACATCTTATTCGTAAATTATTACTTCATGTTGTATATTATCATTCCTTTACATTTCATTTAAATCACTTTAAAAGTTGCATTTAATTTTTTTTCCTTTATCCATAATAGGCCATTTTATTATATTTCAATTAAATAGCATGCATCGTTTAGGTTTTGTAATCGCTATTATTAAAAAAAAAAAAAGAATTTTTTAAAAATGAGGCAATGTTTCGTTTTTTGAAATTCGAGAAGTCGTACACTAACTTACGGGGTTTCGATTTTCTTGTTAAATCTAAACAACTGAACATCCTTCTAAATTTAAAATACTTAGGTTTTAAATAAAAAAATAAAGGCAATATTTTGTGTTTAGAAACTCGAGAAAGTCGTGCCCCAACTTACGAGGTTTTAATTTTTTCTCGTTGGATCTACATAACTGAATATCCTTTTAAAAATCAAAGTGCGAATTTTAAAATAAAACAATTTAAAGGCAAGCTTATTTTCGAGGGTTCAAACGTCGTGTCCTAACTTACGGGATATGGCACCTCGAGACAAGAAGACCTTTAACGCTCGTTTCTATTAATTCAAGCATTTTAAAATTTAAAAAAAAAGGGATTGTATTCTAAATTCTTTTCGAATTTTTGACTTTCGACATTAAGACATTAATTAATCAATTAGGTACCAATTTTGGGCGTTACGAGGGTGCTAATCCTTCCTCGTACGTAACCGACTCCCGAACCTGTTTTCTCGAATTTCATAGACCAAATTATTGTTTTAGTAAATCAAAACATTTTATTAAAACGATCAATTATAAGGTGACCCGATCACACCTCATAAAAAAAGATTGGTGGCGACTCCCATTGTTCGTTTTTTTCGTTTTCAAAATCAAACTCGACCTCGTTTTCAAAAAAAATGGTTTCGATAGCTTGGCGACTCCACTGAAGACACATTTAGAGAGTCAAGCCATGATTTGATTAATTCTTGTCTTATTGATCGAAAATTGTCAATTCAATTTAAAATTAGGACCCTTTCATTGTATTTCATTCGTCATTGTTGTGATCTTTGCTTTATCAGTTCGAGTCTTGGAATGTTTTCGCATATTGCATTGTATGTCTATTCGATCTTACCCTTTTAAGTGAGAATGAGAAGCTAGTCATTCGTGAGGTCTTCACCTCTGTATAAGATAGTGGATCGCTTTCGGGATACATCCGTACCTATGTCTTCGTGAGATTTTCATCTCCGTATAGCTATAGGGAAATGTATTTCCCTGAACTGAACTCGGTCAGTATGAGCTTATAATGGGTGAGGATCGAGAAATCTGCCAGTTTAGGTACCCTTTCTTTAGAACCAAACCGCATATAGTGAGCTATAAGAGCCCACCTTATGTAAAGTGATATCGAACCATTGTTGGTTACCCGAATAGGCGTTTTATTATTTCTTTATTACTTTATTATTGTATAAAATGTACTGACTTGTTTTGCTTTGATTGTAATTGCATGACATTTCCATCATAAAAGGTGTCGGTTCACGTTCGATTACTAAATAGAGAGCTTGCCATAGAAAACGAATTTCTTGATAAAGCGGAGCATAATGCGGCTGTTGGGATATGGTTAGAGAAAACACAATTAGAGAAAGGTGAGAGTTTGGCGGAGGGGTACACATCGAAATTATGGGACTTCACCCGTATCAGCATGACACAAAACAATCTCCAGGAATTGAAAGAAATATGGGTTCATTGGGATGATGAGATCAAGCAGCTCTTTTACTGTAATTATGGTGAACTGCCCTATCTACTCGACATCAAGGTGGACAAACATTTGTTTCGAGCTCTGGCTCAATTTTAGAATCTCGTCTATAGTTGTTTTACCTTTGGGAATGTGGATTTGGTGCCTACAGTGGAAGAGTATACAGCCTTGCTTCGTTGTCCGAAGATTCAAGCTGACAAGGCCTATTCTAGAGCCGTCAATGTCCCGACTTTCGTGAAGAAGTTAATGAATATCACGAGAATGAGTGAACAGTGGGTCGCGACTCGGATCAAGCAAAAAAGAGAAAGCAAATGTATCCCTTGGAAAGTTTGCAAGATTTGATCTTAGCACACCCGGATATGAAGAAAAGGGTTGATGTTTTTGCTTCGAGTATTTAGGGGCTGATGAATTTCCCTAAAGCGCTGGGGCATGTAGATGAGGCGATTTCAGATTTGTTTGATTGAATTGATAAGAATGTCACGCCTATTCCCGTGATTCTAGCTGAAACATTTAGATCCTTGAACGCATGCCGTAGATCAGGTGAGGGAAGATTCATCGGATGTGCGCAGTTATTGCTAGCTTGGTTCTACAATAATTTCTGGAAAGTGGCAAGGTTTCCTATCGGGTATTCTTTGAGAACTACTCTCCATTAAAAGAAATAGCGGCTAAACCAAGGAGGGACGACATTGCGGAGGAAAAATGGATAGCGATCCTTCAAAATCTCCAAGAAAATGATGTTCAGTGGAGAGCCCCTCAGATGGTTCCCGATGAGATTCTATACCGATGTGGGAACTTTGATTGAGTCCCTCTGCTTGGGATTTGGGGAGCTTTTGGATATGCTCCTTTAATAGTGTTAAGGCAGTACGGATCAAGACAGTTCATACCAGCGACACAGGGGATAGCTCAGTGCGAGTTTTCATATAAGGGTGATAACTACAAAAAAAAGGTTCAAGAAATGCCTAACACTTGGAACCAGACCTGCTGGATGAAAAGATTGGATGTAGGTCCGATGGTGACCCCCGAGTATAATAGGTGGTAGAGTAGAAGAATCAATGACAACATCCTCGGGCCGAATCAAGAAAGAGCTCGATCGATGGAAGCATACCTACAGGTAGTCCCCTCCGAGCTAAAAATCATAAAGTAGGATTTTGAAAGGAAGAATTTAGAGCTAGGAAAGAAAATAGAACAACTGGAGGAGGAAAATATGCATTTAAAATTAGATGTTGATGTTCAGAAACTAGAGGCTGAGAAATTGAGGAAGGGAAAGAATAAGGCCAAATAAGATTTGGATAGCTTGAAAATGGATTATAAGAAGTTGTGTTTATCAATGAGAACCGCTGGATGGGGAAAACGTCAGAGCAATGGTGACAAGGGATTCAAGAAGAAGATACCAGAGCCGATCGATGGGAGAGAAAATTTCAAGATGCTCAGGTTCAGAAAAAGGCCCTAAAAAAGAGTTTGTTAGAAAGCCGAATAGAAAATCAAGTTAAAGGCTAGAATAGTAGAGCTAGAAAGGTCGTTTTATTAGTATCATAGTCGTAGAGCTAAAGGCGAGCTTGAATAAGATTGGAGAGTTGAAAAAGAAGGTAGAAGAGCTCGAGACTGCATTACAAAACTGCGAACTCCGGGTTGAACTTCTCGAAGCAAATGAGGAGCGTTGGAAAGAGATATGGATTATATTATGGGTGAAGCGGTGGCCCAGATATGAGAAGTGGCCAATCATTTGCAAACCCTAGTGGTTCAAGCCGATGTGCTAAGTGTGAAATATGAATTAGAATTGGACCGGGGTCGAGAGCTAGCTTGGTTGCTTAGGAAAGTTAAAACTTTAAGCATCAGGGCTAAGCCATATATGTAATCCGTGTTAGTAAAGAATTTTTTTTTCTAGTAAAGTTATTCTAAATGGAATTGAATCAGAGTCGGTGCCTTTTTGCATTCATCCCATGCATTTGCATTACATTGCATCATATGCATTAAATATCACAGAAAGACCCTAATTAATTAAAAATTATTTCAGTTAATCTAGAAACCGACAAAAGTCTACCAATTGAGCATTGTTACGGTACACGAAAAAAAACTTAAGCAATAGACAAAAGATTGGAAAGATTAGGGCAAATGGAAAAGGAAATGTAAGATTAGATACAAACATAGATGCAAGAACAACTAGCCAAGATTTAGCAAGATATGAGGGATCAGATGCTAGAATCCCAGAAGAACATGATGAACCAGTTAACCTAGTTACTGACTAGAGGGCTGGAAAAAGGAAAGAACCCTATGGTCATTTCCAGGGACGATAACGAAGACCTTACTTATCCTCCAGGTTTTACCTCGAAAAATGTCCAAACACAACCCGAGGTGTACTCACGAAGGCTATCTATTACAGTCAGGCCACAACAATTTTAGGCCGGTGTTTCGGCGCCAATAAACTACCAAATAAGCTCAGACTCTAATCCGTGGGATAACCCAATTAATCCTGTTGTCTCTGATCTTGATGATACAACAAAAATAGAAAGGGCGAGGGTGGAGCTCCCAAAACAACTTGAAGACCGATGCAGATGGTTAGAAAAAAAAAATCAAAGCGATGGAAAGTGCTGATTATCATTGTGGAATCGATGCTAAGGATTTGAGCTTGATTTCGGACCTAGTGCTTCTCCCCAAGTTCAAGACTCCAGAGTTTGAGAAATATAATGGGACCAACTATCTCGAAGCTCACATCACCATGTTCTGCAAACGAATGACAGGGTATGTCAATAATGATCAACTATTAATTCACTGCTTCCTAAACAATCTGGTGGGGGCAGCATCCAAATGGTACAACCAATTAAGCCGTACCAAGATCAATTCATGGAAGGACCTAGCACAAGATTTTATGAAGCAGTATATTCATGTAACGGATATGACCCCTGACGGAATCACTTTGCAGAACATAGAGACGAAACAAAATGAGAGCTCCAGGCAATATGCCCAAAGGTAGAGGGAAGTCGCCATACAAGTTCAGCCACCTCTCTTAGAGAAAAAACCACAATGATTTTCATCAATACTTTAAAAGCTCTATTTAGTAATCATATGTTGGGAAACGCCATTAAAAGCTTCTCAAATATAGTGATGACTGGCGAAATTATTGAAAACGCAGTGAGGAGCGGTAAGATAGATGCATGGGAAAGCACCAAAAGATCGACCCTAAGGAAAAGGGAGAATGAGGTGAATAACATGAGCACATACAATAAGGGTCATTCAAAGTCAATTACTGTGAGCCAGCTGAAGACAGCAACCACTAACCAACAAGGCCCCCCAAGACAAGAATCCAATACAAAGACAAATATAGAAAGGCTACAGTTTACACCCATACCAATGATGTATAGGGAGCTATATCAGAGCCTGTTTGATGCACATGTGGTATCCCCTTTCTACTTAAAACCGATGCAACCTGTATTTTCCAAATGGTACGACGCAAACGCTTAATGCGAATACCATGCGGGAATTACTGGACATTCAATTGAAAATTGCACCACGTTCAAAAAGTTAATCGAAAGGTTCATAAAAATGGGGATTGTAAATTTCGACGATCTATCAGTAGTAGGAATCCCGTTACTCAATCATGCTGACCAAGGGGTAAACGGGATAAATGAAGGTGAGAACAAGAAAATCAAATGTGAGGTTGCAGAAGTTAAAACCCCATTAAGAAGGGTTTGGAAAGATATGGTAAAAAGAGGATTGATTGTACCAGATTCAAAGAAGAGATCCGAAAGGAAGAGAAACTACTATGTGTAACAGTCTAATTTTCAGTGGTGTCGGAACAGTGATTCGAGATCACTAAATCTGACAAATGAGTAGGAAATATTATTAATTTAGTGAGTATAAGTTAAATGTGAAGTTAGGAAAAATTTTGAAATAGTGAATAGTGTACAAAAAATAAATATTAAAATAATTAGAATCGAAAACGAGATATCGAGACCTCGAGAATTTTAAATCGAGCCATAAATATTTTTATAAATATCTATGGAGAGTTAATAAGTTAGTATTAAAGTTTTGTCAAGAAATTTTAAAGTACTGATAGCTAATTGAACAAAAAGGACTAAATTGTATCAAATGCAATATTGTGGGAAATGATTAAATAGCTTAAATGGTAAAAGAAATAGGGTTTAAAAGGCAAATAGACCCAAGGTCTATTTGGGCTGGACGGCAAGGGAATGAAATCAGCAAGAAAATAAGGAGAATTAAGGGCAAAATTGGAAAATTACAAAATTTACTTAATAAAGCTAGGACTAAAGTGGAATTATCTAGATTTCTCTTTATTTTTCTGCATTCTCATCAGAAAAAACACCATGGAAGAGTTCCCTTAAGCTGGTTTTTCATATCTTTACTGCAAGTAAGTTCAATTCTTGATTATTTCTTGAAATTTTTGTGTTTTTGTGACTTTTACAACTAGGTCCACTTGTTGAATTCATTAGTTTTTGATTCTACGAAAGAAATTGAAAGTTTCTATGAATATGTGCTGGAAGTATATGATTATTTGGCATGGAATTAGACTTTAAATTGTTTATATGCTGATTTTATTGAAAGAATTGAATAGAAAGTGAATGTTTGGGACCTAAATTGTAAAAGAGTTTGAAGTTAGAGTTTTATGTGGAAATTCTGAATTTTAATATTTATGAAATAACTTATAATGTCTAGGAAAAGTATTAATTGAGAAAATTAGCTTAATTGATGGGTTAATTAAGAAAGAACTGAATTGTATGAACTGTGAAATTTGGGGTAAAATGAAAATTAACATTTTGCACTAAAACAGTTTTGGACAGCAGCAATAGTCTAATTCTAAAAAATCACCAAAAATTGTATAAATTAAACTAGAGGATGAATAAAATATGAAATTAAATCTTATTAAGTCTAGTTTCTTAGAGAAGAAACAGTATAAGCAATGGAATTGTAAATCATGAGATATAATAAGTTTTGTGAGACTATGTCAGAATGATTTTGGGTTCCCTTTTTCTGACTTTAGAAAATCATAAAAAAATTGGAGGATAATAATTATAGGCTTAAATTTATATGTTTAGAATTCTGAATGAGTCTATTTTCAAGAAAAATAAACGAAAATATCATTCGAATCCTGTACGAGGAGATAATTAATTTTTAGTGAAGAAGAGTCGGAATTGTCAGACAGCAGAACAGGGGTGACTTTAAAGAATAAACTGTACTAATTGGTTAAACCAAAAATTTTGAAAATTTTATGGTAAGAAGATATGTGAGTCTAATTTCAGGAAAAATTAGCGGATTTTAATTTGGATTTCTGTAGCTCAAGGTAAAAATAATTTAGTGACTATGACACAGACGGATAGCTTGAATATTCTCATAAGTAGATAGTGAAAATTATGGATAATGTTACCTACAAGTGTGTTATTTAAACTAAGGATGTGGATGGAAAGGAGGAGGAGGAAAAATATACATATATATATATGAATGACTCGTGTACAAATTGATCACATGCCCGATTATAATCGATAAGTGTTGAATTAGAAATGATATAATGTTTTATTTGGAATATTTATTATGAAATTATGATTATCGTTATAATACAAAAATCGAACTTTTGAGTTTATATAGCTAAATTTTAGTGACCATTTGTTAATTTTATGAATTTCATGATGTGTTATTTCATATGTATTGATGATAAAATCGTGAATAATGTAAAAGCATGAAAATTGAATAAATGATCAAATTGAGCACTTCAGTTCAGTGACAAGATGAATTGAAGGAAAAGACCATGGTTGGACCATGGCAACAAGTGATAAGTGATAGCTTCGGCTACACTTATCTGATCAAGGACAAATGAAAGTGATAAGTGATAGCTTTGGCTACACTTATCTGATCAAGGATAAGTGAAAGTGATAAGTGATAACTTCGGCTACACTTATCTGATCAAGGACAAATGAAAGTGATAAGTGATAGCTTCGGCTACACTTATCTGATCAAGGACAAATGACAAGTAAAAAGTGGTAGCTTCGGCTACCTGATTAGTGAAAAGTGGTAGCTTCGGCTACCTGATGATCGACTACTTTATCAGTGAAAAATGGTAGCTCCGGCTACCTGATCAGTGAATAGTGGTAGCTTCAGCTACAAGTGACAAGTAATTTCTGTGAAAGACCACATCTGGGATATGGCATCGGTGTGATATGTGTATAAGATGTAAGACCATAGCTAGGCTATGGCATTTTAGTAAAAGGTGATGAATTGATGGATAAGTCCATGGTTTCACCATGGCATAATGATAGTGAAGAGGTAAGACCATAGCTGAGCTATGGCATTCTAGTGAAAAGACCATAGCTATGCTATGGCATCAGTGATTATCAGTGAAATTCAGTGTATATTGGTGCAGACCAATTCCGTAAGATGTTCACTAATTTGAAAAAGTTTGGTAAGTATTACATGGAATTATGTGACATAAGGAAATACAAGTTGATGAGACATGAGCATAAAAATTGGTTGATAAATGAGTTCATTTGTGATTCTATATTTTTACGCCTTGAGTGTATTATCCGTATGAATTGGTATTCCAAATGAGTTAATGAGAAATAATCTGAATTCGAAATGAAATATCATGAAAACATACTTGAAATACATTGGTATGTCTTGTATATGCTATTTGAATTCATAAATGTGGAAAGTAAATGTATGTGGAAATATGAGATGATGATATCTGTACATGGAATTTATTGATGAATACATACATTCAAATTTATATGATAGATTTTAGTGAACATTAAATTGGGCTCAATAAGTGATTTGGCAATTTAAATCGTGATTGGCAAGAAGAGTTAGTGAATTGCATATTTATGTATTGTTACACGTATTCGTCTAAAATACGAGAAAGTGATGGTAATTGATACATGGAAATATGAAACTATGATACATATATATAAAACATGGAATATGTTGGATAAATGTGTTCATTCATAATTATGGAATTATGTACCTCATATGTGCTATTTGCATAAAGATGATATTTCAAATACTTTGGTGAATAAAGTTTAAATATGAAATAGTATGAAATCGAGACAAGTTGTTATGAAAATATATTTAAATTATCTGTAAGTGTTTCGTGCTTCACGGTAATGCCTTGTACTCTATTTCGGCAACAGATATAGGTAGGGGGTGTTACACTATGAGTTCCATAATAGAGAAGGGCACGAGATCTAAGAATGCATCGAGTTCAAGGCCCTAGTGCAAGACATGATGGATAATAAAGAAATAGAATTTTATGAAGATGTTAAAAGCTTAGAAGAAGGAAATGTATGCGCATCGGAAAGAGAATTGACAACGAAGGCCCAGAAAGTCAACTACCCGGTGGTTATCATCTCACGACCGAGAAGCAATGAAGTGGAAGTACAAATGGCACCAAAGGTCATAATCTAGAAACCTACAGTCTTTCCCTATAAAGAAAGCAATAAGGTCCCTGGAATTATAACTGCAATGTGACAATCCCAGGAGAAAAGAACCCGGCTAGCGTTTCGAAAGAGGACCAAGATGCGGGTTTCCACACACGTAGTGGGAGGCGCTATGATTCAGCAAAAATAAGAGCGGAGCCCGCAAAAGGAAAAGCCCAGGCAGTGGGACAAAAGAAAGAAAAAATGGCCAGAACTGAATCGCTTGTTAATGAGCCGGTCAATGAAAAGGACGCTAAGGAATTCTTGAAAATTTTAAAGCACAGCGAGTACAGCATTGTAAAGCAGCTGCATAAATAACTAGCTCGCATATTAGTGTTAGCTTTACTCTTAAGTTCGGAGGTACATTGAAGCGCATTGATGAAAGTATTAAACGAGACTTATTTCGCTAACGATATCTCTGTCAACAAGCTAGACAGTCTGGTTAGCAACATAAGCGCCGATAATTTCATTTTCTTTAATGATGATGAAATACCGTCTGGGGGCATGGGATCGACTAAGGCTCTACACATCACCACCCGCTGTAAGGGATATACACTACCAGGGGTGTTAATTGATAATGGATCGGTCCTGAATGTCTTACCCTTATCCACACTAAACAGATTGCCTGTAGATAGCTCTCACATGAATACATGCCAGAACATAGTGAGGGTATTCAATAGCACCGAAAGGAGAGTAATAGGAAGAATTGAAATACCCCTTTTGATTGGCCCAAACACGTACAAGGTAGACTTCCTGGTGATGGACATCTAGCTTTCTTATAATTGCTTATTGTGGAGGCCTTGGATACATTTAGCGGGGACAGTACCTTCATCTTTGCACCAAAAGTTAAAGTTAGTAACAGAAGGTCGGCTGGTGACAATAAATACAGAAAAAGATATCATTGCAACTGTAACCAGTGACGCGCCATATTTAGAGGCAAACGATGAAGTGATCGAATGTTCCTTTCGATCATTGGAATTTGTGAACATAACGTTCATTATCGAAGGGAACAGGATCCCAATGCTTAAGATATCCAAGACTACAAGAATGGGTTTACGATTGACGGTTGGGAAAGGAGCCTTACCGAGAAGAGGACTCGGGAGACACCTCCAAGGAAAGGTTGACGCGCCAATGCTGAAAGACAAACGAGACCATTTCGGATTAAGATTTAAGCCAAACACGAGACAAAGAAAGAAAGAGTTAGAAAAGAAGCAAGAAAGGAGGAGAGCACGATTGAGCGGGGAGAAGATCAAATGGGAACCAATGATCTTCCCCCACGTATCCAGAACTTTTGTGTCAGGAGGAATTATTCACCCTCAACGAAGGGTGCCGAGAAAGAAAATTACAGAAGAAATGTTGGAAAATTTAGACATTAACGCCGTATATGAAGAAGAAACTGAAGAAGAGAATCTACCGGGCATCTGCCCTTATGTACCTGAGAGTGTTCTGAACAACTGGATTGCGGAAGAGATTCCTGTAGTTTTTAGAGCTAATTCAGAGTAATGTTCAAAACACACTTATTGCTCTAGGCCTAGGAGTAATAAGAATCATTTGTGAAATAGGTTTATGTCCAAAATCGTTATTTCAATAAAATGCATTTTTGCTATCATTTTGCGAAAATATTCTTTTATTCTTTCCATTTCATTCATAATTGTATTATACAAATAATTGTTCTTAGATTCTTTTGTCCTTTGGACTTTCTTTCAAATATTCTTTTATTCTTCATTCATGATCATACCATACAAATAATTATTCTTAGATTATTTTGGTTTTTTGGATCCCCCTTCATCCCCATAACAGGTCTCCAGATATCAATGATATGAGCGACGCTACTAATGACTTAGAGTCTCCTTTTGAGCAAGATATGTGAATAGAGGATTCTCAGGATTTTGAAGATGATCGAGGCTATAACCTATCTTCTTATTTGTTGAGGATGGTAGAACAAGATGAGAAACAAATCCTACCTCACAAAGAGTCAATGGAAATTGTGAGCTTAGGAGAGGAAAATGAGGTGAAGATCGGAACTTGTATCACCATAGAGACAAAGCGAGACCTCATTGAGTTACCCCAAGAATTTAAGGATGTCTTTGCATGGTCATATCAAGACATGCCCGGGTTGAGTACTGATATTGTGGTACATCGACTCCCCATCAAGGAAGAGTGTAAGCCAGTTCAACAAAAGCTCTGAAGGATGAGGCCCGATGTTTTGCTAAAAATAAAAGAAGAGGTCAAGAAGCAATTCGATGCTGGATTCTTAAAAGTGGTTAAATACTCAGAATGGGTAGCTAACATCGTTCTCGTTCCTAAAAAAAATGGAAATGAACGAATGTATGCAGACTATAGGGATTTGAATAAAGCTAGCCTGAAAGATTATTTTCTACTGGCTCATATCGACACCTTGGTGGACAACACGGCAGGTTACTCACTGTTCTCCTTCATGGATGGTTTCTCCAGATACAACCAGATTAGGATGCATCTTAAAGACATGGAGAAGACCATATTCGTAATCGTGTGGGGAACATTTTGCTACAAGGTGATGCCATTTGGACTGAAAAATACAGGAGTAATGTATCAAAGAGTCATGGTAACCTTGTTCCATGATATGATGCACAAATAAATCGAAGTTTATGTCGATGATATGATCGCAAAGTCTCGAACAGAGAAGGAACATGTTCAAGTCCTGAAAAAACTGTTCTTAAGGTTGAGAAAGTTCCAGCTAAAGCTCAATTCAGCAAAGTATACTTTCGGAGCCAGGTCTGGAAAGCTGTTAGGATTTGTAGTCAATGAAAAAGGGATTGAGATCGATCCAGACAAAGTCAAAGCCATTCAAGAACTGCCTCCGCTGTGTACTTAAAAAGAAGTCTGAGGTTTCCTAGGAAGAATGAATTATATTGCCCTGTTCATTTCACAACTAACTGAGAAATGTGACCCCATATTCCATCTCCTTAAGAAACACAAGCCAAGTGTATGGGATGAGGAATGCCAAAAGACTTTCGACAAGGTCAAAAATTACTTGTCCAATGCCCCGGTGCTAATGCCACCCAACCCAGATAACCACTTATACTATATTTGATGGTATTTGAGAATTCCATAAGGTGTGTGCTCGGCCAACATGACGAGTCAGGAAGGAAAAAAAAGGGTAATATACTACCCTAAAGGAACTAACTATTAATCGTGATTTTTCATGATAAGTTTTATAAATTTATAATTAATCGTTCTTGAAACTAACTATTAATACGACGTAGGCAAGTGTACCTACCGAATAGTAGTATAGCTTTAGCAAGACCGGATTGTCGACCCCAAAGGAACCAAAAGTACTAGTAATGACTGTCTTTTTATGATCTAGCCTAAGAATAATGGGGTTTGTTTTAATTAACTAATTAACTAAACTAAGAAATCATAGAAAATAGAATTGGGGAATTACTTTTGGAAAAACGATTGAATTAAGACAATACCTAAGGAAAAATCCACCTAGACTTCACTTGTTATTTTGACTTCGAATCGGACGATTTATTCATTTAACTTGTTCCGTAGAAATCCCTAAGTTATGTTATTATCCCTATTCAAGACTAATAACGTCTAACCCTAGATTGAATAATTAAAATTTCTTTCTAATTAACACACTAGGGTTGCATTAACTCGATCTATGGATCCCCTTATTAGGTTTCACCCTAATCTGGCAAAATCTTGTCACCCTATCTTTAGGCACGGAATCAACTCCGCTTAATTATGACAAAGTTACTCTTAGACAAGAACTATTCATCCTCCAACTAAGAGCATTAACATGAATCAATATCCTAAAATACCGAAACAAGAATTAAGAACACATAGTTAAGAACAAGTCAAATATTTATCATACAATTCAGAAAATAATAACAAGATTCGTCTTAGGTTTCATTCCCCTTAGGTATTTAGGGGTTTTAGTTCATAACTAAATAGGAAAACGTCTCAGAAGAATAATGACTACAAAACATAAAGAAAACCCAAAACTTTTGAAGGGAAATTGAGGAGAGATCTTCAGTCTTGATGATGAATCCGACTTCTGAGATGGATCAATCGGCTTTCTTGGAGTAATTCCTTGCTCCCCATTCTCCGTCCCCCTTTAGTCCTCCTTTAAGGTGTTTAAATAGGCTTTAGAATGCCTAAAAACCCTCAAAATCGTCCTTTTCTGAATAGAACTTAACTAGGGCTCGGCAGGGACACGCCCGTGTGCGATTACTTCAGGCCGTGGTCGAGGCTGAGAGATCAATATACCCATACTGAGGTTGTTTTAGGCCGTGGTCGAGCCTGTTAGAATGGCACGGGCATGTGTTCTACCCGTGTGAGGAAGTCCAGGCCATGTTGTTTTCTCACGTCGGCCAATTTTCTCCGTTTTTGGCCCGTTTCTTGTTCTTTTCGCTCTCCTATGCTCACCTAAGTATAAAATATAAAATTAAAGGATTAGGAGTATCAAATTCACCAAATCTAAGGAGAAATCATTCATAAATGTGTTAAACAGGGGATAAAAATATGTATAAATTACGGTTTATCAGAATTCCAAAAGGTGTATGCTCAGCCAACATGATGAGTCAGGAAGGAAAAAAAGGGTAATATACTACCTCAATAAAAAGTTCACTGAATATGAGATAAGGTATTCACCGATTGAGAAATTGTGTTGTGCCTTAATTTGGACGACTCGAAGACTAAGACAGTACATACTATATCATACAACTTGGCTCATCTCGAAACTGGACCCTTTAAAATATATAATGGAGTCAACAGCTTTGAATGGAAGGATGACCTGATGGCAAATTCTGCTTTCCAAATTTGACATAGTCTATGTGAACCAGAAAGCTGTAAAAGAGAGTGCAATAGCAGATTTTCTGGCCAGTAGAGCTCTAGAGGATTACGAGCCTTTGAACTTTGATTTCCCAAACAAAGATCTAATGTATGTTGCAACCACTGAATAAGATTCTCAAGAAGGCCACCCTTGGAAACTAAATTTTGACGAAGCCTCAAATGCTGTGGGTAACAAAATTGGGGCAGTATTGGTGTCCTCAAATAGAGATTATTATCCTTTTATTAGTAAACTGGATTTTAACTGTACGAATAATATGGCAGAATATGAAGCATACATCATGGGTATCTGTGTAGCCATAAAACGCAAAATCAATGTGCTAGAAGTATATGGGGATTCTACACTAGTGATCTACCAACTCAAAGGCGAATGGGAGATAAGAGACCCCAAATTGATCAATTATCGAAGGATAGTTCTGGAGTTAATTAGGAGTTTGATGACATCACGTTCAATTACCTCCCGCGAGATGAAAACCAGATGGCTGACGCATTGGCTACGTTAGCCTCTATGATCAAAGTGAACAAACAAAAGGACATAAAACCTATCTAGATGAGTATTTATGAAGCTCCGGCTCATTGTTACAACATTAAGGGAGAAGAAAAGGATGATCACCCTTGGTAACACGATATACTGCGATATGTGAAAAATCGTGAATACCCTGACCAGGCAACCGAGAACGATAAAAAGACGTTGAGAAGACTAGCCAGTGACTATGTCTTAGATGGGGAGATCCTATACAAAAGAAGAAAGGAGTAAGTGCTATTAAGATGTGTGGACGCCATTGAGGCTAAGAAAATTTTGGAAGAAGTTCACGAGGGCGTCTATGGGGCACATGCTAATGGCTTTACAATGGCGAGGCAAATTATGAGATTCGGGTATTATTGGTCCACCATGGAAGGGGATTGTATTAATTACATCAAGAAATGTCATAAGTGCCAAATTTATGGAGACAAAATTTATGTGTCTCCTTCATCTCTTCATGTTACGACTTCTCCACGACCTTTCTCTATATGGGGCATGGATGTGATTGGGTCAATATCGCCAAAAGCTTTCAATGGGCATCGTTTCATGCTTGTGGTCATCGATTACTTCACCAAGTGGGTAGAAGCCGCTTCATATGCCAATGTCACAAAGTTGACAGTCAGTAAATTCTTGAAGAAAGAAATCATATGTCGGTATGAAATTCCAGAAAGAATCATATCTGACAATCTAAATTTGAACAACAGCACGATAGCGGAGGTCTGTAGTCAATTCAAGATTAGACACCACAAATCGTCGCCATATCGCCCAAAAATGAATGGTGCATTGGAGGTAGCCAATAAGAACATTAAGAAGATCGTGGGGAAAATGACTGAGACTTATAAATATTGGTATGAGAAGTTACCATTTGCCCTCTATGCTTATCAAACATCTGTCAGGACCTCCACCGGGGCAACGCCTTTCTCTTTGGTTTACGAAATAGAGGTGGTTTTGCCTATTGAAGTCGAGATTCCTTCTCTTCGAGTTTGGTCAGAACTAAAGTTAGATGAAGCAGAATGGATCCAATCTCGATATGATCAGTTGAACTTGATTGAAGAAAAGAGACTAAGGGCTATCTGTCATGGTCAGATGTACCAAAAACAAATGATGCGAGCTTATGAAAAAAAAGGTTCGCCTAAGAGAATTTCATGAGGGAGACCTAGTATTGAAAAAGATCTTTCCCATACAAAAGGATTTCAGAGGGAAATGGATGCTAAACTGGGAAGGACCTTATGTGGTAAAGAAGGTCTTTTGTGGAGGAGTACTGATTTTGACCGAAATGGATGTTAGATTCAGTCAAGAAGTACTTCACCTAAAATGGGGAGAGGCCAAGGCGAAAACTCACAAAGGGCGCTTTGAGACCTTCTAAAAAAAAGAATAAAAAGAAGAAGAAATAAAAATGAGAGGCCAAGGCGAAAACCCGCAAAGGGCCCTTTGAGACCAAAGGGGTTGTGAGTTGAAAACTCGAAAAAGGGCTGCTCAAATTTTGATCGAAAATGGGGCATGTGTTAGTCTTGTCCTCTCAAAATTAACAAGAAGGAGGAATGTTACATTTTGGGGCATCAACAAGATACTTTAGATCTCCTAAACACATATCTAGCTTGAAATGGTCTTCGAGAAGTTTGAATAGAGAAGCTCGTGTTATGATATCTGGGGCACCTATTTTTATCTTATTCATTTTTTACTTTAGCAAAATTTGCTATCTTGATTAATTTATCCATTTCGAGCTTTGCTCTCAATAAAATTCCATCTTGTCCATTGTGATAATATTTTTCAAGCATTTTTCATTGAAACAACAATTATTGGACTGATAATATTCACATAAAAGAAGTTCTGCATATTAATCTGAAAGTTTTCTAAATAGTAAAAGGACCTTAAACAGGACCACTAGTTAGAACTAACTAAATTTAAGAAAAATCCAAATTAATGATTATTTCTCTGGGTTCTATGTCAAAGATACCAGCTGAACAAAAAGCCATGGTAACACGTCAGTGATAGAACCTTGATAAATAATGAGCAATGACAACCTAAGAATTAAAAAGGGATCATTCTCTAAAAATGACATTTTGCATTCATGCAAGTACCATTCGTACACATCCAAGTAGTAGTATTTGATTCGTTTCGATCATGACATCCTAATGGCTTGGCATAAATAGGCTCATGAAATGGATTCTACAGGTCATGTTCCCCAGAAAATGGTGTAACGGACCATAGAAACCATAAATTCTATACCTCTGAAGTTGCAGTAGGTCAGATTAAATCTACCATAACAAGTATTATCTCCCTAAAGTTACAGTGGAGCACATTGAAGATAGCGAATCTTATTTCCCTGAAGCTGTAGTGGAACAGATTGACGTTATCATGGTGAATCTTATCTCTTCGAAGTTGCGGTGGAGCAGATTGAAGCCACAAATCCCATACCCCTGAAGTTGTAGTGGGACAGATTGAAATTACTATGGCAAATCTTATCTCCCTGGAGTTGCAGTGGAGCAGATTGAAGGCATTAATCTTATCTCCCTAAAGTTGCAATGGAGCAGGTCAAAAGTTACAAATTACAACTCCCTAAAGTTGTAGTGGAGCAGACTGAAGATGAAGAATCTTGTCTCCCTGAAGTTGCAGTGGAGCATATTGAAGCCACAAATCTTCCTGAAGCTGCAGTGAAGAAAATTGAAGCTGCAGGTCTAATCTCCCTAAAGTTTCAGTGGAGTGGATAAAAGCACTAATTCCTATACCCTCGAAGATGCAACGGGATGGAGTCAGGCTACTTGAAAGAAAGAAGCACCAAGAAGTCAAGATTCGGCAAGACCAGGCAAAATTGGCCCTTTTAAAGTCTTTGCTCCATTCTCGTTACACGACCATGAGCAAAGAGGGGCAGCTGTAGTAGGCCAATTTTGGCCTGGGCCCAAACCACAATTACAAAACTAAACCCAAACCAAAAATAACAATAAAAATGCCAAATAAACAGTCCATTCACAAGAGTGTCCGATTACAATGGCCCAACAGGCCCAAAACAATAAACCCTAAAATCCCAATGGCCCAATAACCTAAACACTCTAAAAAAACCTAACCCTAGCCCCAACAGCTTGGCGCCGCCGTTCCCATGCACTGCCCTCGCCATGTACACCCTCCGTACCCTCTGTACACGCCACCGTAGCTAGCCTCCTCCACCTGCAAAAAAGGACAAAAGGGACAACAACAAAACAACAAGCAAAAAACGAGCAAAAATTTTGTATTTATCTTTATTTTCTTTCGGCTATAAAGGCAAAGAAAGAATAGATGTAATTTTGTTTAACACATGAATATATAGAGAGAGATACAGATTGAAAATACAAAAAAAAAAGAAAGCAATCGGCATTAAAAAGGTTGCCTTTTATTCTATTTCATCTTTTTTCTCTCTCATTTTTGCTTGACATTTACTTTGAGTTTCGAAATAAAATACGAAAATACGAAAAGAAAATGTCGAAAACTACCTGACCCTTTGTATTTTGCTGCTGTAGACGGCTAAGGTTAGTCGTTTTCGATGAAAAATGATGTTTTTTGGGCTCAGGAGCTTGAAAGGTGAAAAATGGCTTCTTTGTTACTTTTCTGGCCACCGTGAGTGGCGGCACCGTCGCTGGCGGCAGGCGGTCGCCATGGTGGTCCGGCGATCGGGATTCGGTCGGAGGGGAAAGGCTTGAGAGAAACTTTTGGGGGAAAATAAATTTTTTTGATAAAAAACTTGACTTATATAGTACCCCCATACGACGCCGTTATGGGGCAACCATCAGACGCCCAAAACGGCGCCGTTTCACCTTGACCCAGTCCGATTGACCGATAACCGCCTAGGATCCACGTGTTTTTGGACTGAGGGTCTATTTGTGCCCTCAGTCCTTCCACTTTTGAGGCTGTTTTCAAATTGGTCCCTATTTTAACTTTCTTTTATTTTTTGAATTTACCCTAGAACTTTATTTTTATTTTATTTGGATCCCATAAAGAACGAAGTCGTTTTGGGAGCATGGGATATTTTTCCATTTGGTCCTTGGCCTTTTCGCGCCTTTTGATTATAGTCCACATTTGTTTATTTATCATAGTTTTACCTTTAATTTCATTTTTTTCCTGATTAAGTCCCAAATATATTTAATTTCAATTTATGTTTGCAAATTTGTTATTTATTTATTTATTTTCAACCTATTTCTCCTATATTATTTATTTTAAATTGTTTTATTATTATTTATTTTAATCTTTTCACGTATTAAGTATTTTTAAACTATTTCAAACTATTATCCATTTTTTAAAATTTTTATATATCATTTATTTAAAACTGTTATATATATTATTATTCACTTTGAATTGTTTATATATATATATATATATATATATATATATATATATATATATTCTTTATTAAACTGTTTTGTATATTAGTTATTTTAAACTTCTTTTTACGCATTATTTATTTTAAACGTTTTCATATATTATTTTAAATTGTCTTATGTATTATTTATTTTAAATTGCTTTGTATATTATTTTTAAAAAAAATTGTTTTACATATTATTTATTTTAAATTATTTTATATTGTTTACTTCAAATTGTTTCATATATTGTTTTGTTTTGTTTTCTTTGATTGTTAATATTAATATTAAAATGACATGTGTTGTGTGATAATTGCCATTATGTGTATTGTAACTCGTTTATTCGTATTTTCATGTTACTGTGATTCATTAATGTAACATCTTATTCGTAAATTATTACTTCATGTTGTATATTATCATTCCTTTACATTTCATTTAAATCACTTCAAAGGTCGCGTTTAATTCTTTTTCCTTTATCCATAATAGGCCATTTTATTATATTTCAATTAAATAGCATGCATCGTTTAGGTTTTGTAATAGCTATTATTCAAAAAAAAAAGAATTTTTAAAAAATGAGGCAATGTTTCGTTTTTGGAAATTCGATAAGTCGTACCCTAACTTACGGGGTTTCGATTTTCTTGTTAAATCTAAACAACCGAACATCCTTCTAATTTTAAAATACTTAGGTATTAAATAAAAAAAATAAAGACAATATCTTGTGTTTAAAAACTCGAGAAAGTCGTGCCCTAACTTACGGGGTTTCAATTTTTTCTCGTTGGATCTAAATAACCGAATATCTTTTTAAAAATCAAAGTGCAACTTTTAAAATAAAACAATTTAAAGGCAAGCTTATTTTCGAGGGTTCAAACTTCGTATCCTAACTTACGGGATATGACACCTCGAGATAAGAGGACCTTTAATGCTCGTTTCTATTAATTCAAGCGTTTTTAAATTAAAAAAAAGGATTGTATTCTAAATTCTTTACGAATTTTTGACTTTCGACATTAAGACATTAATTAATCAATTAGGTACCAATTTTGGGCGTTACGAGGGTGCTAATCCTTCCTCGTACGTAACCGACTCCTGAACCCGTTTTCTCAAATTTTGTAGACCAAAATTATTGTTTTAGTAAATCAAAACATTTTATTAAAATGAACAATTATAAGGTGACCCGATCACACCTCATAAAAAAAATTGGTGGCGACTCCCATTGTTCTTTTTTTCTTTTTTAAAATCAAAGTCGACCTCGTTTTCAAAAAAAATTGTTTCGACACATAACATTAATGAGTTGAAAACTGTGCTTTACAAGAGTATTGATAATGACATTGTGAACCAACTTGAGAAATTTTTGATAATTGAGAAGTTGTTACGCGAAGTTGTTAGCAACATGGAGGCACATCAACCTATCACACACCAAGGTAACAACTTTGAGTTGTCTTCTTCTCAAACTAAACTTTTACTTTCTATCTTAAAGGCATAAATTTTAGAGTTAAATTCGTTATTTGAACACCTCAAGTACGTCTTTTTGGGAGAAAAAGACACTCTTCTTGTTATAGTCTCGAGTAAGCTTTCAAAGGTGGAGGAAGAAAATTTAGTCTGTATTCTAAGGGACTATAAAGAGGTGATCAGATGGACAATAACTTACATAAAAGGTTTGAGTCCCTCTACTTGTCTGCATAGAATTCCCAGAGAGGAAAATGTTGGAAAAAATTTAGTTTGAAAATGGTTTTCTTTCACAGTGAAAAATAAAAATTTTGAAAACTGACTCGGTTTGTGATATTTATAGCAATAAACCCTAGACTGAATTTGCACCTATGTTTTCGAATAGACGAATCCTTATCATTCTCTTCTTTCAATCAAACGATCTTCTCAGCTGTTCTCGTACAACAAACTACTTCGAGTGTGGGCTCGAGCAAATCAAATTAAACAAAGAACTAGAAAAAGTTTTCTTTTCTTTAATGTGAAAATGAAAATCTCTTCTAAAATAGAAACTGAAAAAATCATTATTTCGAAAAATATATTTATTTCTTAAAGAATAAAAGTCTTTCTATTTTTTAGCAAAATAAAGATATTTGAAAGTTATGTAAATAACTCTACCAGTATCATGCACTTATAAGGAGAGAAGGTAGAACCCTTACTGAATTATAGGCGTTTATTTCAACTAAAAAAAAGAACTCCTAGTCGAACTAGAAGTATTGATGGCGACAACCCTAGTTAATATCACTAGGGTTTGCCTTCACCTCTTTAATATGAGGGGTTTTTAGGCCTCTCCTATATCGGGTCCAATTATAAGTTCTTCTCGAGCTTTTAACCCAATATTTTATAATTCAATCCAACCAGGTATTTTTTTTTCTATTTCCCAAAATAAACTTCAATATATTTCCAATTAAATAATCTTCTCAACCCAATTCTAATTCCATTAAAATCATGACGAATTTACCATAAATATGTTTAATATTTAATATTTCTTCATTCAAAGGTTCACTATAATCAAATGATTTATTTCCATTTTTGAACTTCATTTAATTTGAAAAATATAAGTTCATTTTTCAGGTCATTTTCATTTTTATTTTGGAGAAAACCACATTCATTTCCAAACGATTTCATTTCTCTATTTTCATTTTCATTTAGGAGAAAACCATAATCATTTCCAAATGTTTCCTATTTCTCCATTTTCACCATTTCTATTTATTTCTGTTTATTTGATTCAACATGCAATTCATTTCTAATTTCAACGAGCTAGCGGAGTGTAACATCCCGAAATAGGGCCTAAACGGAACAGTGGTTGCGAAACCACAAATCCGAGGTAGAAAAATTTATTTTATTATTATTTTGAGGTCTATGATATGTTTGCATGATTGTGTGAAAAGTTCGTGAAGAAATTCTATGCATAAAGTACTTAATTTGAAATTAGGGACTAAATTGAATAAATTGCAAAACTTGTGTTCTAGAAGTATTTTGCATAAAATTGAATTAGATTATTAATTAGAGGTCCTTAAAGAGTAATTTTACCAATTTCTAAGTCTATGGACAAAAATTAGGACATGGAAGGAATTTTTGAAAGTTTAGTAGTAAGGGCATTTTGGTCATTTAGTTATTAAAATGAATTAAAAACAAATTTAAAAGCCAATTTTTGTCCATCTTCTTCATTAGGACGAAATTTCAAGGGTTCTCCATAGCTAGGGTTTGTTTCAAGCTTTCAAGCTCCATGGTAAGTGATTCCAAGCCCCGCTTTTTAATGTTCTTTACGCTTTTTGAGTCCCTGTAGCTCGATAAAGCTTATGCTAGCAATAATTTAAGTTAGGGTTCATATTTGGAAAAATACCCATAGGTGAAATTTGTGTATTTTGGTGTTTTATGATAGAATATGAGGTTTTAAATTATGTTAGACAATTTGTACTACTCGGTTTTAAGCAAAAACGAGTAAAAGGACTTAATTGGTAAAAATACCTAATAGTCATAAGTGCTTGTTAGAGTATGAATTTGATGCTGCCATAGAAGGAAAAATGATCAGCATGTCATGAAACATAAGAAAATAGGCTGAAGTTTAATTTACGAGCTTTGGGGCAAAAGTGTAAATATGCAAAAGTTTAGGGGCAAAATTGTAATTTTGCCAAAATATGATTTTGAGTCAATTTGAATAATGTGAGTCCTAATTAGACTATATTTTAAATGATAGAGCAAGGAAAACTGAAATTCGGGCTAAAATGGAGAAAATACCAAGTTGTAGACGAAAATGGTAAAAGTAGCTATTTTTTGCATACGAGGTAAGTTTGATAAAATAAATGCAATGTTCTTTTATTTTACATTATTATTGTTAATTTCCAGAATTTATATACTTATTTTATGAGGATATTTAAAGTCGAATTAAAGGTGAAGTGACAGAGAAAAAGCATTAGGAAGCCCCGTTTGAACCTTAGGAATATTAGGATATTGGGGTTGAGACAGACAGACAGGACAGAAATGAGCCATGTAAGTCCATATCAGTTATATGGCTTTGGAGACAGGAATGAGCCATGTAAGCCCATATTATATATATATGGCATTGGAGACAGAATAATTCATGTAAGTCCATGTCGAAGACATGGCATTGGCAGGATATTGATAGACAGGAACGACCCCAGTATCCTTAGTATTCCGAGTGGTTCAATGGGTCATTGTACACGTTAAATTACAGTGAATTATCAGCAAAAGGGAAGGTAGATTATATTTATGAATAGTGAAAGGTCGTAAGAAGAAAGAAGGTAAGTAAGTAAAGAAGAAGGTAGAAAATGAGAAGCAAAGAAAGTTTATGAGGCTAGGTGACATTATGTATAATCATTCATTATCTCAATGTTGTAATTTATTTGCTTGTAAGCTTACTAAGCCTAGTGCTTACTCTATTTATTTTCTTTTTCTTATAGTTTTTATCAAGCCACTCAGGGATCGAAGGAAACGTCGGAGACCCGATCACACTATCGAAGAAATCACATTGGTATAGTTAGACGTTTAGTTTTGTGTATGGCATGTATAGGAACTTGGTTTCTTTTGATATGATATGATCAATGAATGATGTGTAAATACTTGCTAGTGATTAGCTAATAGAATGGCTGATGATATACATGTTTAATTGTATGTATGAATAAGTAGTAACTATCACATGAAAACTAAGAAAAATGTGAAAGTAACTTAAAAACAGATTCAAGTATCAGAAATAATGTGAATTTGAAAAATCACTAAAAATCGTAGAGACATGGTTTGATGGTGAATGATATATGAAATTAAAGCTTATTATGTCTATTTTCTTATGGAATAAGAAAAACAGGTAAAGGTATTATATTTTATGAGATATCTGAGTTTTAGTGGAACAGGGTCAGAGAAAATTCTAGATCCCCTGTTTCAACTTTGGAAATTCACCATAAATTGTAAAAAAATAATTAGGTGGTGTAATTTATATGGTTAGAATCCTTATTGAATCTAGTTTTAATAAAAATAAACGGTATAGTTATATTAATTTTTTATAGGGAGAAAAGTGGTTCGTAGTAAGTAGAGGTCAGTGCAATCGAATTCTGAAACAGGGGTAACTTTAACTAATAAACTGTACTAATTGGCTAAGTCAAAAATTCTAGAAAAAATTAGTAGATAGATATATGAGTCTAGTTTCAGGAAAAATTTACGGATCTTAATTTCGAGTTTTGAAACTCGAGAAATGAATTTTTAAGCAGCTATGACGCAGAAAAATAGTTTATTCCGAAAATTAAAATAAGTGGTTTAGAGTTGTTTAAAAGGTAAGATAAGTTTAGTAACACCTCAAGCTTGACTCCGGTGACGGTTTCGGGCGTGGGGGCGTTACACGGAGGGACTGATTGAACATATGAAATTGAAGCTCAAATGATTTATAATTAATTTTATGCTTTTTACCTCTTAATTATAAAACCATTTAGTCACGAAGTCATTCCACTATAGTATCATGACTGAGCTTTCCCCAATGGCATACCATTACGAAAGAAACTCGACTATTACTCGTCCAATGACCTTGTCATAAGTGTGTTACCCTTATAGGATATCCTTAATCTATTTGGTATAATATTCGTTCTCCCAATATGATTCTATTTTATCTTATGGTAACCATTGCATCTTCTTTCATGAAAAGTCAATTACTATCAAAGAGTAATCAAGTCATTCATCACAAAAGACCAACGACTCATGGCCATGTTTACTTTTCATCAACCATGTACTACCAATGAGAGGATATTATTTACCCATATCTCGAGTTATGAATTCCACTATTGTGAATGAGGCTACATACTGCAGAAGTCGTATACCCAACGTACCAGCTTTGGTTCCTTATCTATTCGAACTCAGGCTTTTACTTGCATCAAAGTATACAGGTCACGCATACATAGTCCATCATCTATTCAGGATTTAGGTATGCTACACTATGAACGTCACAAGTGAATAAATCCACAAATGAATTTAGGATCTATTCTTCTTGGGCCTAGTCCAATGTACTATCAGTTCAGTTAGTCACATCCAATACAAAGAATCCCCCAAATTAGACTTGATAGATGGCATATTAGTCTTTCAATCGGTTTAATCATTTCCAATTAGACTAAGAACATGTTTAGGTTTGTCTACTAATACAAGTTGTCTTTCCGTATTACGATCTAACCACGTAATACCACTTAGTATTAGTTTAAACATTAGACAACCAACGAGCAACATTTGCTTCCATTTTGCTTTACGTGCAAAAACCACATGAGGAAAATTATATAAAGTATATTAATATAATCAATAAATTTTTTTATTAACCAATCTGTTT
Organism: Gossypium anomalum; assembly: GCA_025698475.1. Taxonomy (NCBI): domain Eukaryota; kingdom Viridiplantae; phylum Streptophyta; class Magnoliopsida; order Malvales; family Malvaceae; genus Gossypium; species Gossypium anomalum. Next base: position 11,017,213 of record CM046961.1, read on the forward strand.
GAAAAATTACAATTTAATAAATGAATATACTACACTCAAGGAACTAGATCTAACAGAAAATGCAAAATCAAATAAGGAAACCCAAAGACAACTTAATTCGTCGATAATAGAGGTTGTAAAGAAGGTAATCCTTAAGCTACTAGACACTGGAATGATTTACCCAATTTTGGACAGTAACTGGGTCAGCCAGGTATACGTTGTGCCTTAAAAAAATCGATGTGGCAATAATGAAAAACTCAGTAGGCAAACTGGTTCCCACCCGAGTCCATAACGAGTGGCGAGTTTATATGGATTACAGGAAGTTTAAGCCATTTACTCAAAAATATCATTTCCCATTTCTTTTTATTGACTAGATACTTGAATGTTTAATAGGTAAAACTCACTATTATTTTTTTTTATGAATGTTTAGGTTTTTCTAGATTCCAATTGCACCGAATGATCAAGAAAATACGACTTTCACATGCCCCTTTAGCATGTTTGCTTATAGAAGGATGTTGTTCAGACTTTGTAATGCATCGACTAGTTTTCAAAGATGTATGGTAAACATATTTTGCGACTAGATTGAGAAAGTCATTGAGGTTTTCATGGATGACTTCACTGCATATGATCATTCTTTTGATGAATGTCTTGTCAACCTTACTAAGATATTACAGAGATGCTTAGAATTTAACCTCATTTGAATTATGAAAAATGTCATTTAATGGTTGATAGAGGTTTACTTTTTGTTCATATTGTTTCTTTTGAAGGAATTGAGGTCGATAAGGCCAAAATTGATGTGTTTAACTTACTACCATACCCCAAAATTGTGAGGGAGATTCATTTTTTTCCTTGTCTATGCAGATTTTTACAAACGTTTTTATCAAGGATTTCTCGAAGATTTCACAACCATTTTGTCGTCTCTTGCAGAAAGACAAAGAGTTCGAGCTCGATCAGGAATATAAGGATGGGTTTAATACTTTAAAGAAAAAATTAGTTTCAGCTCCTATAGTGCAACCATTGAATTAGGACTTTTTGTTCAAAATCATATGTGACACAAGTGATCATAGTGTAGGAGCCGTCCTTGGACAAAGAATTGGAAATGAGCCATACTTCATTTATTACACCTCGAAAACTTTAAATGCCACCCAAAATAACTACTCGACTACTGAAAAAGAACTCTTAGTTATTGTATTTTCTTTGTATAAATTTAGATATTATTTATTATGAACTAAAGTAATTATTTTTTTGACCATGCAACTTTAAAATTCTTGATCAGGAAGAAGGAAGCAAAACCAAGATCGATCATATGGACCCTACTTATGTAAGAATTTGACCTTGATATTGAATATAAGAAAGGGTACAAAAATTTAGTGGCTGGTCATTTGAGCCGATTGCTGGTTTTGAATAATGAGATACTACTAAAAGATAGACTTTCCAAATGAAAATCTCTTTTCGACACAAGTCATTTATCATTGGTTTGCAGACATGGTAAATTACATCGTTACTAGTACTATTCCTTTTAATTTACCATGTTCTGAAAAAGACATAATTAAACGAAGATTCTTGATATTATATTTGGAACGACCCCTATTTATTGAAAAACTACTCCAATTAAGTAATTAGAATAGGTGTAGCAGAAACCGAGGTACAATGCATTCTCATTTTTTTTCCATTCTTATGCTTGTGGAAGTCATTTTGGCCCTAAACGTGCTGCACATATGGTACTCGAATATGGATTGTTTTGGCCAACAATATTTCGTGATGCATATATTTTCTGTAAATCTGTAAAAAAATGTCAAAAGGTGGGTAACTTGAGCTGTCAAAATTAAATGCCCCTTACACCTATAGATATAGGCAAGATTTTCAATGTGTGGGTCATAGATTTCATGGGACCTTTCATCTCATCGTTTGGTAACCTCTGTATGCTCTTAGTTCTTGACTACGTTTCTAAATAGGTAAAAGCTAAAACTACTCATAATGATAATGCTAAAATTGTTGTGGATTTCCTAAAAAAATTTATTTTTTTTCAAGTTTGGCACACTAAGAGCATTGATTAGCGATCAAGGAAGACACTTCTACAACAAGGTCGTCTACGCGCTTATGAAGAAGTATAGGGTGAAACAATAGATTGCTACCACTTACCATCAGCAAACAAATTGTCAAGTTGAAGTTTCAAATCGAGAGATCAAATCGATCTTAAAAAAGCATCGTTAAGTCGGATAGGAAGGATTGAAGCCTACAATTAAACAATGCACTTTGGGCATATCAGACAATTTATAAAGGACTTATTAACATGTAGCTTTACAAACTTTTTTTCGATAAATCGTGCCATCTCCTTGTTGAATTGGAGCACAAAGCCTACTTGGTTGTAAACAATGCAATATGAAATTAGAAACAGCGGGCAAGTCTCGAAAATTGCACATACAAGAGCTCGAGAAAATTCGACGAGACACGTACAAGAATGCTTGAATTTACAAGGACAAAACCAAAATGTTTCATGATAAAATGATTGCCTGTGAACAATTTTCAGTGCGACAGAGAGTCTTAATTTACGACTCTACCCTGAAAATATTTTTGGTAAACTTCAAACTAAATAATTAGGTCCTTCCATTGTAACTCAGTTGTTTCCTCATGGTACAATAGAAATTAAGAGGGAAGAGACAGTAAAATGTTTCAAGGTCGATAGTCAAAGGTTGAAATCTTTCTGCAAACAATTCCAAGTACACAAAGTGGATGAGTTCATTCTCGAAAAATTGAGGGTTTAAATTCAAAGGTCGTCGAGCTAATGACGTTAAAAAAAAAGTTCTCGTAGGAGGCAACCTACAAATAAATTTTTTTATCTTATTTCATTTCCGTCATTTTATTCCATTAAAAATCATTTTTTATGTTCTATATATTTTGTTATTTTATTTTATTTTTTTCTTCCAAAAACAATGGTACCCCACCCCCGACTGCCCATTCGTTGACTTTACATCGGGAGTATTCTTTTCCCTTGCCTTACATTTAATTTTTGGTGCACATTGAGGGTAGGGAGAATTTTGAAATAATTATAATGATTGTTGCTACTGATTTTGTTGCTTATTACGATCTCACATATCTTAGTTTCTATCACTTGATCATTCTTTAATCATTTGAATTGGGTTGAAACTCCACTGCTTTGTTGATCTAAATGTTTGGGTATTTGATGAATAGTTTCTCATAGCTTAGTTTGTGTGATAAGTGTTAGGCTTCATTGGAACTAAATGTTGTGTCACAATTTATCTTTCATGAAACTGATTATTCATTAAACTTGCTTGGATAATTTATTCTCATAAATTATGTTCTAATTGTTCTTTTAAAAACAAAAAAGAAAAAAAATGATTAAACTACTCAGCTGATAGCTTTAGTTTTGATTTAAAGCTAGGGAACTATGATCAGATTGAGTAATTAGGATGAGGTGTTTGGGTTGTCATTTCATTTCGCGTAAAAAAATTTGAGTGACATGCCAAGTCTTGAAATTGCTTCGCTAAACCGAAGCCGCCATGAGTAGAGTGAAAAGAACCATTTAGAGACGAATCAAATTGAGTAATTGGGATAGGGTGCTTGAATTGTCATCTCATTTCGCATAAAAAGATTCAGTTATGTCCTAAAATAATTTGAAAAAAAGAAAAAAGAAAACATGAATAACTTTGTGTGAAAGTTGAGAACAATTGCCCTTGCAAGTTTGGTCAAGTATTGATGTCGTGAATGATTGATTTTGTGAATTGGGAAAAGTTTTTCAACAGCTGTTGTTTGAATTGACTCGATAAATTATTCATGTTACACACAATTATTTAAATTGCATAAAGTTGTGAAGTAAAACCTATTTTTGGAAATTGTTGAATGATTTTGGTGTAGGAATGAACGATATTTTTGAGGACAAACATCGGTTAACTAGGGAGGAATTTGATAATAAGCTTAATTTACATATTTATTGTGCTTAATTTTGATTAATTCTTGAATGAGATGCCACTAATTTTGGGTTTCTTATTTGATTTTTGTTTAGGTGTACAAGTAATGCTAAAAAATCAAAAAGAGTTGAAAATCGAGTTATCACAAATGTTTTGGGTTGAAGAATCAATTGAAGGACCATGACATAATTTTGAAACTTTATTTTAAGATTTGTTTGTAGAAAATAATACTTTTAATTTATCTTTGAAGATTATATTTTAATTTTCTAATATATTGTCTTTTAATATTATATTAGATTAAAGAGTTTAACTCTGGTTTTATTGTTATTTATTTATTGCGGAGATATTTTGCTTGCCCGTTCTCAGTTCCGTTTCTTTTCTCCTGCATAATTTTGCGCAGCCCATTCCCTCCCCCCTCCCCCCCCTTTTTTTCTTTTGTTTCATTCTTTTATTTAATTTTTGTCAAATCCCTCGTGTGAATATGCTTAATTTTATTACCAGCTAAATTTTCCGCCGATAAATAATTTGGTAGAGTCGTGAAACCCAAACCAACATTTAAAAACATTCATTTTGGTATTTTTAATTTCATCGTTTCACAAAGTTATGTTGTCATCCAATTAAAAAAAGCTCGTTGATTAGATGTTAACAAGCGTACAACTAGAAGTATTGAGTCGATCATTTGTTGTATTCGATTTAGCGAAGAATACATTGGCATATCCAATTAAGTAGTTATTTGAATTCTATCAAGGGAAATAGCAATCAAATCTAAACAATTCAGATGATTGAGGTTGTTGGTTCGAGTTGGACCCTTCTAGTTCGCAAGACTACCAGAGAGCTAAATCGTAGATGCTTGTTTCATGGTTGTTCGTTTGGTAAATGCTTGTTGTTAGGCGTTCCCACAAGTAATTTACACATGGAAGAGTTAATGGTTTGAGGTATATTCGTTATCAAGGATTGGTTTGAAATCAGAGCAAAATTGAGCCTAAAGCTGTCATTTCTTCGTATTGATTTATTTAATTAAATTTCGGTTCTGCTATTTTTATTGTTATTTCTTATTTTAATTATTTTTACCTTTATTAGATTTAAATTCCCATTTTTATTTTTGTACAATATTACAGCTGCTTTTTGCGTTTCATCTTCCTTATTAATGGATATTTAGGGCAACGTTTCAAGTGATTATACGAGGTGTTTTCACAAAAATTGCAACAACAATGCGGTATATCTCTAACTACACAAGGTAATTCATCCCAAACTATACAACTTGTGTACCCAATTTACCTCGGTTTTGGAAGAGCCGGTGAAATACTTGGAGGAAATGTAGATGTTACATCAGCTTTAGTTGAATCCATTTCCCGGGAAAAATAAAAAAAGAAAAGAATAAGAATATATCAATTATAATGGAAATAGACAAATCACACCTTAATGTAATTAAATAAACAAAATGAGGATAAACATGAGACAAAATTGATCCCATTGAAGAATATTAATGCATATATACTACCTGAATGAAATTCTTTCTCTTTAGTCTTTACTCCACGTTTTACAATTGTCATTTTAACAGTCTCCGATCACTAAATCAACAGTCGGTGTTCTTTCTCAGAGAAAACAGACTTCAACCTCCTCATTACATCTAGGTAAGACGCTCAAAATCAATCCTCATAAGTAAACAACAATTATAACTTTCATTTTCTTAACCTATTTCAAAATAGAAAACAGTCAGACCTGAAGAAATTTAGGATTGAACAGAGATTAACACAGCTAGTCTTCTAAGCCTTTGTTTTCTCTACTGCCGAGGAAAATCTAAGATAAGATTTGGGTCTGATCAAGTGTAACATTTTCTAGACACCAAAGGGGAAAGCTTAGATTATGAAAATCTTAAAAAAAAAAATCCCCCCAAAATCATGAAAACAAAAAACACAAGTAAAGTCAAAAGAAAAGGAAGAAAACTTAGATTAGCATTTGATCTCTCAAATAATAATATAAAATTCCAACCTTAGTGAATAAACAAGACAAAGAAAGAACAAATGTAGAAAATAAAAATAAGGAAAGGAAGAAATAATATACCTAAAATAGAAGGGCTTGAATAGATTTGATTAAATTACATAAATGTCACTTACAATTGTGAAGGAGACAAAATCTAATGTTGGAGTATGGTTCGGTGAGTGAGAGGCTTGATTTGATAAGGGTGAAGAATCAAAGAAAATGAGAAGAAAGATTGAGAGGTTTTTTTTCTTAGTTTATAAAGTTTGTATTTTTTTTTTGTTAATTTCACCTTTATTTTTTTTTGAGTTAAATTTGATATTCAACTTTTTTTTAAAAACAATTAAATTTAACCGTCAACTTTTTATAAATAAATCGAAATGATTTTTTTTAACAAAAATATTGACTATAGTGTTAATTTTTTAAACAAACAGTTTGCATGACAATCCACATGTATTCTATGCTTATTTCTTTTTGAATTTTTATGAACTTTTTATTTATTTTTTAAATTTTGATGTATTTTTTATTTTTATAATTTTTGAATTATTTGTTCACATGGTATATAAAACAAATGGTGTTATGTTAAAATGATGTGCATATGGACTGCCACGTGAGTTGTTACACTAACAACATTAAAATTAATGTTTTAATCAGAATTTTTATTAAAAAAGCGATTTGACTATTTTTTAAAAGGTTAAGGGCCAAATTTAGCTTAAAAAAATAATAATCAAATTGACACAAAATATAATTGTTAATGGCTAAATTTAACATTATGCTTTTTTTTTTAATTTTAGTTTTTTGTTTATTTAGGAATTTTTGACAACTTATTTAGGATTTTTTTAAAAAATAATATGGTAACAATGGGGTTTGATTTCTAACTTTTTTAAATGGGCTTTCTTTAAAATGGATTAGTCCAGCACAATTTTTTTTAAAAATAGGTTTGTTTTATTTGATTTGATTTGGATAAAGTTTTATATAGAAAAATTGAATTCGAATCAAATTATTAGGTTTAGGTGACAACATCAATTTGAAACCAGGCAGAATATTGTATAACTCGAATTGAACCAAACTGAATGTATTAGTTTGAATCTATTTTTTTGTTTTTTTGGTTTCTTTACTTAGCCCTATCTATTGTTAACACCGTTAGTGAATTGCTAAATTAACCAATGAAAATTTAACATGTAGATTTTTTTTTTAAATCATCAAGTCCACATTAAATTATATAACATCATGTGAAAAACTAAATAAAATAAAAAATTAAATCAAATAACAAATAACTAAACATATAATTAATAGAAAAGAAATAAATACTTACATGAAATTACTTTCATGGACAATAAAAAATATTATTTTAAAATCAATTAAAAATATTATTTGAAATGGGAAACACTTTGAAGAAGACCACCATTTAATAAAATGGGTATTTACTCTTTTTTTATTAATAATATGTTTAGTTATTTGTTTTTTAATTTAATTTTTTTGTTTTATTTAGTTTTTTTATTTTATCCATGTGGACTTGATTTGAAAAAAAAATTACATATCGAATTTTTTTGGTTGATTTAGCAATTCACTAATGGTGTTGTCGAAACCATTTTTTTAAAAACGAGAATCGACTAAGTTTGAAAATGGAAATTGAAACAGGAGTCGCCACCGATCTTTATTGGGTGTGATCGGATCACCCTTGTTTTAATAAAACATTTTAGTTCACTAAAACGATATTTTGGTCTACGAAATTTGAGAAAACGGGTTCGGGAGTCGGTTACGCATTTAGGAAGGATTAGCACCCTCATAACGCCCAAAATTGGTACCTAATTGATTAATTAATGTCTTAATATCGAAAATTGAAAAGCTTTAAAATAAATTTTGAAATACGATCCCTTTTTATGAATGTTTAGCTAACTTGAAGTGGATTTTAAGATTCTCTTATTTCGAAGGAGTAAAATATCACATCCAACACGTAGGACACAACATTTCCAACCTTCAATACCCAAAATCGTCTCGTGATTTCCAAAACTCATGCATTGATATTTTAAAAAAGATATTCGTTTATTCGGTCAAATGATAAATCGAAACCCAACACGTAGGGCACGATTTCTCGAAATTTCCAAACACGAAATATTGCTTTATTTGCAAAAAAAAATCTTATCTCGAAGTAATAAGATGTCATATCCAGTGAGTTAGGACACAACACCTCAAATCTCGTAGAGTAAACATTTTATTTAACACTCGTATTATGATTTAAAAGAATATGCCGTTATTTAGGTTAAACGAGAAAATCGAAACCCAGTAAGTTAGGGCATGATCTCTCAAATTTCTGAACGCGAATATTGCCTTTATTAAAGAATTTTCTTTTATGAAAGAATAACAAGTATGAAATTTAAAACGATGTGTATTTGATTTGTTTGGAATAAGGTAAAATAATCTACATTAAATGTATGCATTCGAGCTTTAATGCACGATGTGATTGGAATGAAACGAGGAAAAATGATGATATAAACGTGGCATAATAATTGGCGAATAAAATACTACCACAATAAATCACAATGACATGACAATATGAGTAAACGAACTACAAAGTACCTAATGACAATAACCATACACATATTATATTGGCATCAATATTAATGATAAAGAAATGAAACAAAATAATATATGAAACAACTTGAAGTAACTAGTATGAAACAAATTAAAATGAATGAGGTATAAAAACGATTTAAAACAAATAATATACAAAGCAAATTAAAATAAATAAATAATGAATAACAAGCTAATTTTAGATGAGTAATATATGTAAAAACACGTTTGAGATAAATATTACAAAAAGCAATTTAAAATAAATAGCATGAAATGATTTAAAATCATCAATGTACAAAGCAACAAAAATGATACATAGAACAAGTAAAATAAATGATTTATAAAGCAATTTAAAATAAATAGTAAAAGGTTTAAAATAATAATGATGAAAAATAAATTTGAAACAAATAATATATATATATATATATATATATATATATATATATATAAGATGTTATATGAAAGTACTAAAATAGCTCAATGAGAAAAGAATTTTAAAATGATGATTTTATAAAACAAGCTAAAGTTATTAAGATGGTTCCACTCATGTACAAAAATATTGTGAGTCTTCACGATAATAAGTATTATAAATTGAACACTCAATGAGAATAATATGTATAATAATATGTATATAAAATATTGTGCAAAATGTAAAAATAATAGGATAAAAGAAATCTCAAAATAATTGAACAAATGAAAACTAACATATACAAAAATATTAAAAGTATTTTAAAATAGCAGATTATACAAATAAAAGGCTAGATTAAAATTAAACCTAAAATAAAAGGAATAATTTACAAATAAGATAGTTTTAAAAAAAATGCAAAGTATATAAATGTATAGGGACTAGGACTAGAAATAATCCAGGTCCCAAAACGCTGCACCTTGGAGTGGACTAAAATGGAATGGTGTACAAATTTTTGGGGAAAAATTAAAATAAAACACATGGATACCAATTGGGTTTGCTTTGGAATGTGATGCAAAAATGAGGGATTAATTTCGAAATTTCCCATTTGACATATAAATGTACAAATTGGGTCCAGGTATGGATCAACACGCGCCCCCACCCTTAAACACCACCATTTCAATATTAAAAAACACAAAAAAGAACCACTGAACTCTGCCATTTTCACTAAAACTTATATCTAACCCCCCCAATTTTTCCTATTCTTTACCTTGGCCGACTCTTGGGCTTCACCGGCGTATAATACGCCTCCACCACCGTTGCGGTTTCAGCCAGACCACAAGGATCTGTCAACCATCAGGCCGGAGGAGCCAACGTCGACTAAATCGACACCAAAAAAAGTAAATAAACTCCTCTTTTAGATTTGTCAAGTATATTCAAAATACAGTAAAAAAAAGAATAAGAACAGAAAAAAAAGTGCGAAAACCTTGAAATCACTGCTTTTTCTATTTTTTGTTGCTTTGTAATGCTCTCCCTTTTTGTTATAAATGTGCAGCAAGTAAAGATCAAGAAGAAAGAAAACAAGAACCCAAAAAATCAAAAAGAAAAATTGATCTGAGAAATCACCTTCAAGTCCCTTTTTTTGGTATTCCCTCTATGTAATCTCCCCTATTTTACAATCGATTTTTCCTCTCTAATCCCCCCTATTTACAATCGGTTTTTTCCCCCCAAAATACAATCGATCCCCTTTTATTTCATTTTTCCCCGCCCTTATAACCGAAGCAGAGTACAATATTTTTTTCTTCTATTATTTTGGTTTCGTTTTTGTCGTTTGCTCTTGTTTGCATCTGTTGTTTGCGCGTGGTTTCTTCTTTGCAGGTGTCAGAGGCGTGCAACGCGCGTGGAGGCAGCAGGCAGTGGTAGCATGGGGCATGTGATGACATGCTATAAGGTCAAGGCATGCAAATTGAAAACTTTGGTAGTCATTGAAAAATTTTTTTAAGATAGTGGGCTTGGGCCATTAGGGTTTGTAAATTGGGTTTGGGTATTGTATTTGGGCTATTAGACTTTTATATTTGGTTATTTGGGTTTTGTTATATTGGGCCCCGGCAAAATTTGGGCCTTACAATTTCCCTCTTTGCTCATTGTCGTGTAACGAGAACAGAGCAAAGACTTAAGAAAGACCAATTTTGCCCGGTCTCACCGTGTCTGAACTTGTTTAGCGCTCCTTTTCTTCAGGTAGCTTCATCTGATCCACTGCATCTTGTAGCTTCACTCCGTTTCACTGCTCTACTACAACTTCAGATAGGTAAGATCTGTTGATGGCTTCAATCTGTTCCACTGCATCTTCAGGGAAGTAAGATTTGTTATCTTCAGTCTGTCTCACTACAGCTTTAAGGAGATAAGACTAATGGCTTTAAATTTACTCTGCTGAAACTTCAAGGAGATCTGTTGTGGCTTCGAGCTGCTCGAACGCCATTTCAAAGAGAAGAAATTTGTAATTTCCAGCCCGTTACCCTACCGCTTAGGGGTTTAAGGCTCACCGTCTTTGATCTGCTTCCCTACTACTTAGGGGGTTAAGATCTATAAATTCAACCTGTTACCCTACTGCTTAGGGTTTAAGGTTCTTCGTCTTCAACCATATCCACTATGCTTAGAGAGATAAGATCTGGAATTTTAGTCTGTTACTCTACTGCTTAGGGGTTTAAGGTCCATCGCCTTAGATCTGGTTCCCTACTACTTAGGAGGTTAAGATCTGTAAATCTTCAGCCTGTTACCCTACTGCTTAGGGGGTTAAGGCTTGTAAATTCAACTTGTTACCCTACTATTTAGGGGGTTAAAGCCCATCGCTTTTGATCTGTTTCCCTACTGCTTAGGGGGTTAAGATCTGTAAGTCTTCAATCTGTTACCCTACTACTTAGGGTTTAGGGCCTATGCGTCGTCGATCCGCTCCACTCACTCGCTAGGGAGTTAAGATCTATAATCTTCGATTTGCTCCAATACCGCTTAGAGGTTAAGATCAGAAATCTTCACTGTTACCCTACTACTTAGGAGGTTAAGGCTTGTAAGTTCAAATTTGTTACCCTACCGCTTGGGAGTTAAAGCCCATTATTTTCGATCTACTCTAATACCGTTTAGGGAGACAAGATCTATAATCTTCAGCCTGCTACCCTACTGCTTAGGGGGTTAAGACTCATCATCTTCGATCTTATTTCCCTACTTTGCTAGGGGTTAAGATCTGGAAATCTTCAGCCTGTCACCCTACTATTTAGGGGGTTAAGGTCTGTAATTCGGTCTGTTACCCTACTGCTTAGGGGCTTAAGACTCTTCGCCTTTGATCTGTTTCCCTACTGCTTAGGGTGATAAGATCTGTAAATTCACCGATGTTGCTACACCATCCTCTGGGGATATGATCTGTAGAATCGGTTTCAGGTATCTATGCTTATGCCAAATAATTAGGATGTTATGATTAAAATGAATCAAATGCTCCTAACTAGATATGTTATGAATGATATATGAATGAAAATGATCCCTTTAAAGGCTTAAGGTATCATCACTCGTTGTTCATTAGGACATTATCACTGACGTATTGTGCTGCCATCTTGTTCAACTGGTATTCTTGACAGAAGAGTCAGAAAATAATCACATTTTACTCAGCAAGCTTGCCCCGCTGTAATTTCAGAGTCCCTTCCGCTGTACCTTCTGAGACATAAAGTTTGTGCCTCTCATTGCAATTTCAGAGGAACAACATTCGATTTCTTCCATCCATCCTGCTGCAACTCAAAGGTACAGGATTTGTATCATCTTCAATCAATTTGATCTGTTACACCATTCCTTGTGTGTAATGACCAGATGTATATGCCTGATATTTGCATGGATGCAAAGTATTATTTTTCTTTTCCTGAGAATAATCTCATTGCTTTTTCTTTGCCGGGATTATAACACCAATGTAATTTTTCTGCTCAACTAATATCTTTGACAGAAAACCCAATGAGATAATTTCAATTTGGGCTTAAATATTTCCAACCCTTTGGGCTTGGTGAGTTCTGAATAATAGTTCTGTTTCGAGCCCCTGTACTATTTAGAAGCTTCCAAAGTAATATGCAAAACTTCTTTTGTGAAAGTATTATTAGCCCATTAATCGTTATTTCAATGCAAAATGCTAGAAAAAGACCAAAACAATGGACAAGAAGGAAATTGATTAGGAGCATAGCTCGAAATGAATAAATTAATCAAACATTGCAAATGCAATAAGGAGGAAATTAACTTAAAATGAATGAGATAATCATATATAACAATGCAATAAGAAGGAAATTTATTGGGATAGATCTTGAAAAGAGATAATCAAAGATAACAAATTCAAAAATGGGCAAAATGGAAGCTAGGTGCCCCAGATATCGCAGCTTGAGCTTCTCTGTACCAACTTCTTCAAGACCTTTCTGAGCTCAATATGTGTTTAAGGGATCCAGAGTACTTTGTCGATGCCCCAAGATGTAGCGTACTTCTTCATTGTTAATTCGGGCATAGCAAGATCATTGTATGTATGCCCCACTTTGATCCAAATTTGAGCCGCCCTTTTTTTTTTTTTTCAACTCAAATCCCCTTTGGTCTCAAAGCGCCATTTGCTGGTTTTCGCCTTGGCCTCTCCTTTTTTTTTTCTCTTTTTTTTTTTCTTTAAGGCTCCTTTGCGGGTTTTCGCTTTGGCCTTTCACTTTCTAAGTGAAATACTTCTTGAAGAAATCTGAATTCACCAATTTGGGCGGATCTTTGCCATTTATTTCTGTCAATATTAATGCCCTCCAAAATAGGCCTTCTTTATTACATAAGGTCCTTCTCGGTTGGCATCCACTTTTCTCCGAATCCTTTTGTATAGCAGAGTCTTCTTTAATATCAAGTTTTCCCTTATGGAACTCTCTAGGATGAACTTATCCATCGTAAGCTCACATCGCTCATTGGACCATGATAGATGGCTTTCAACCTCCTTTCTTCAAATTCAACCGATCATATTGGGATTGGATCCATTTTACTTTATCCAACTTTAACTCTGCTAGAAACCTTTGACGAGATCAGCCCAATAACCTCCATGCCCCACATAAAGAGAGTCGAAAAATGAACGGGCACATAAATTTTCTCTCCATAAATTTGGCATTGGCGATATCTCGATACAATCCCTTTCTCTGTGGACCAAAGAGAACCCAAATCTCATGATTAGCCTGCCATCGTAAAACCATTAGCATATATCATTCAAAACCCCGCAACATCCTCATGTCTTAGTAGCTAGGCGTATCTTGATACGATCGTGTAAAAATCTTTAAATTCTTGGAAGTGACTCAATGACGTCTCGCTTTGCCTTTGTGGTGATGCAGACTCCGACATATGCCTCTTTCTTTTGTCCTAGGCTTACTATCCATTGACTTTTTGTAAGAGAGGATCTGTTTTCATCTTACTCTACCATCTTTAACAAATCAGGGAGTAGTCTACATCTCTGTCATCTTCAAAGTGCTGAGATCCTTTTAGGCCCATATTTCACTCCAAAGGAGACTCGAGTTAGTGACAACGTTACTCATATCATTGATATCCGGGGACTGCTTTGGCGATTCCAAAGAAGAAATGATTCTAAGGATGATTATTTGTATGGTATGATCATGAATGAAGAAATAAATAAATATTTGAAGGAAAGTCCAAAGAATAAAAGAATTTAAGAATAATTATTTTGTACCGTATAAAATCAAATCAAAGAATATTTGCTCAACAGGATGCATTTTATTGAAATAAAGATTTAGAACACAAGCCTATTTCACAAAAGGGGTCTAATTGCTTCTAGGTTTAAAGCAACAAGAGCGTTTTGAATATTACTCCAGGTTAGCTCTAAAAATAAAGGGATCTCTTCCACAGTCCCATTATTTAAAACACTTCCAAGTAATGCAAGGGTTTGGAAACTTTTATTCCCTGGATAAGTCATTCAGATTCCCCGATATTCCTTGCAGGCTTTGCTCAAGGCATCGCAACTCTTTTGTCCCCACTTTCAAATCGTCTTTACTGCATTATCAGAGCGATTTAGTTCTGTGGAATCGTCAAACTTCACCATTCCCATTTCAATCAACCTTTTGACCAACTTTTTGAATGTAGTGCAGTTTTCGATTGAGTGTCCCGTTATTCCTGCGTGGTACTCGCATTGTGCATTCTCATTATACCATTTTGGGAATGGAGGTTGCACCGGTTCTGAGTGGAACGGAGACACCACATGCACATCGAAAAGATTCTGATACAACTCCTTATATGACATCGGGATGGGTGTAAACTGGAGCTTTTCTGTATTTGGCCTTGAGTTGGATTCCTGCCTCGGTTGGCCTATGTTGACCAATTTGGGGTGTCCTTTGCTCATATTATTCACTTCATTTTTATTTCTCTTTGGGGTTGACCTCTGGCGCTTCCTCCTCAAGGTCTATCTTCCCGCTCCCGATTGCATTTTCAATCATCCCACGGACATTACTATATCTGAGAAGCTCATGGTAGCGCTTTCCAACATATGGGTAATGAATAAGGCTTTTCAGGGTGTTGACGAAAAGCATCGTAGTTTCTTTCTCTAGAAGAGGTGGTTGGACTTGCGTCGCTACCTCTCTCCATCTTTGGGCATATTGCCTGAAGCTCTCACTTTGTTTCTTTTCTATATTCGTAGTGTGTAATTCAGCCTCAGCGCCATGTCTCATCACGTGTCCAGTATTGCTTCATGAAAGCATGTGCTAAGTCCTTCCATGAATGAATTTTGGCATGGCTCAGTTGGTTGTACCATTTGGCAGCTGACCCAATCAGACTATCTTGGAAGCAATGAATTAACAGTTGATTGTTGTCAACGTAACCTGTCATTTTTCGGCAGAACATCGTGATGTGAGCTTCAGGATAACTAGTCCCATTGTACTTTTCAAACTCTGGAGTCTTAAATTTTGGCAGACTACTAGATCAGGGACCAAGCTGAGATCCTTGGCGTTAACCCCGTGATGGTAACCAACATTCTCCATCGCTCCGGGTTTTTCTTCCCAAAGACTTGTATCAATCTTCAAGTTGTCTTACCAGTTCAATTTTTGCTTTTTCTATTCCTTTCATTTCGTCTAGATCAGGAACTTCATGATTGGTTGGGCTGTTCTTTGGATTGGAACCTGAACCCGTTGGGTAGTTTATGGGTGCCGAGATACCGGCCTGATGTTGTTGTGATCTGATAGCAATAGGTACATCTTGCGGACATGTATGATCGTCTATCGGGGTGAAATTCAGAGGGTACAGAGGCTCCTCATTGTCCTCCCCAGTATTGATCATGGAGTTTTTTCCTTTTTCTAGCCCCTTAGTCAGTAAATGGGACAACTAATTCATCATATCCCTTTGGGACTCTAACATTTGGTCCCGCATATCTTGCTGGATCTTCACCAGTTGCTCTTGCATTTGCAGTTGTAACTGGTCTTGCGTCTCTTTTTGGAGTTGTTCCAGTCTTTCCAGTCTTTGATTCATATCTTTTATCTTTTCCCTTGTACCGTAAATATGCTTAGTCGCTTGACTTTTGTCTGTTCCAGTGTTAATCAAATAATTTTACCTAATCGTGGTTCTTTTTAGGGAAAGTCTAATGCAAATAATGTAATGCAAATACAAATGCAAATGCAAATGCAAATGCATGGAATGAATGCAAAAGAAAGGAATGCGTTGATTCTGAATTCAATTTCATTAGAACAACTTTTCTAAAAAATAAATTCCTTTACATAAAACGAATTACATATACGGCCTTTCTCTAATATTCCAAGCGAAGACACCTATCTTCCTCTTCATAGCCGGATCTTATGGTCGAGTCTTGTAAATTCTCCAAGAGATGTCTATATTAACTCCTTTTTGCTTGATCCAAGCCGCGACTCATTGATCACTTGTCCCTGCGATACTCGTCAGCTTCTCTAAGAAAGTCAAAATGTGACGACTCTCAAATAATCTTTGTCGGCTTGCATCTTCAGGCAATGAAGCAAAGTCTTGTATTTCTTCATGGACTATCAGCCTTCTTTCATTGTGTTTGCTTGGACCATATTTAGACAACCGCATTATAATCCACTTTATCAAGAAATTCGTTTTCTTATGACAAACTGTTCTATTTAGCAATCGAATATGAATCAACACCTCCTTCCTATGATGATGTAATGCAATGCAATGCGATGATAAACAAAACAAAACAAAACACGTTAGTGCAGGATAAATAAATAACAAATAAAGCAATTCGGGTGACCACTAGGGGTTCGGAGTGGCTCTACCTAGGGTGGGCTCCTAGATCTCTATATGTGGTTTGGTTCTAGAGTAAGGGTACCTGAACCGATAGATTCCTCGATCCTCACCCATTATAGGCTCATATGGACCGAGTTCAGTTCAGGGGAATACATTTCTCTATGGCTGCACGGAGATGAAAATCTCATGAAGACATAGGTACGGATGTATCCCGAAAGCGATCCACTATCCTGCACGGAGGTGAAAACCTCACGAAGGAATAGTTTCTCACTCCCACTTAAAGGTGTGACCACAACGGTCATGCAATGCACTGTGCGAGGATATATGCATAAAAAACTCGAAGCGATTAAAGAAAATAGGAATAAGATGATGAAAACCGTAAGAAAAACGTGTGAAATGTAATGAAAGAATTGTACATCAAAACCAAATTTTCAATTTTTGACAAAAAGACAAAAGTTAATCAACTTGTGGCTTGACTCTCTTAATAGTCCCCAGTGGAGTCGCCAAACTGTCGAAACCATTTTTTTAAAAACGAGAATCGACTAAGTTTGAAAATGGAAATTGAAACAGGAGTCGCCACCGATCTTTATTGGGTGTGATCGGATCACCCTTGTTTTAATAAAACATTTTAGTTCACTAAAACGATATTTTGGTCTACGAAATTTGAGAAAACGGGTTCGAGTCGATTCACGATTTATGAAGGATTAGCACCCTCGTAACGCCCAAAATTGGTACCTAATTGATTAATTAATGTCTTAATATCGAAAATTGAAAAGCTTTAAAATAAATTTTGAAATACGATCCCTTTTTATGAATGTTTAGCTAACTTGAAGTGGATTTTAAGATTCTCTTATTTCGAAGGAGTAAAATATCACATCCAACACGTAGGACACAACATTTCCAACCTTCGATACCCAAAATCGTCTCGTGATTTCCAAAACTCATGCATTGATATTTTAAAAAAGATATTCGTTTATTCGGTCAAATGATAAATCAAACCCAACACGTAGGGCACGATTTCTCAAATTTCCAAACACGAAATATTGCTTTATTTGCAAAAAAATCTTATCTCAAGTAATAAGATGTCATATCCATGAGTTAGGACACAACACCTCAAATCTCGTAGAGTAAACATTTTATTTAACACTCGTATTATGATTTAAAAGAATATGCCGTTATTTAGGTTAAACGAGAAAATCGAAACCCAGTAATTAGGGCATGATCTCTCAAATTTCTGAACGCTAATATTGCCTTTATTAAAGAATTTTCTTTTTATGAAAGAATAACAAGTATGAAATTTAAAACGATGTGTATTTGATTTGTTTGGAATAAGGTAAAATAATCTACATTAAATGTATGCATTCGAGCTTTAATGCACGATGTGATTGGAATGAAACGAGGAAAAATGATGATATAAACGTGGCATAATAATTGGCGAATAAAATACTACCACAATAAATCACAATGACATGACAATATGAGTAAACGAACTACAAAGTACCTAATGACAATAACCATACACATATTATATTGGCATCAATATTAATGATAAAGAAATGAAACAAAATAATATATGAAACAACTTGAAGTAACTAGTATGAAACAAATTAAAATGAATGAGGTATAAAAAGCGATTTAAAACAAATAATATACAAAGCAAATTAAAATAAATAAAAATGAATAACAAGCTAATTTTAGATGAGTAATATATGTAAAAACACGCTTTGAGATAAATATTACAAAAAGCAATTTAAAATAAATAGCATGAAATGATTTAAAATCATCAATGTACAAAGCAACAAAAATGATACATAGAACAAGTAAAATAAATGATTTATAAAGCAATTTAAAATAAATAGTAAAAGGTTTAAAATAATAACAGATGAAAAATAAATTTGAAACAAATAATATATATATATATATATATATATATATATATATATATATATATATAAACAAGATGTTATATGAAAGTACTAAAATAGCTCAATGCGAAAAGAATTTTAAAATGATGATTTTATAAAACAAGCTAAAGTTATTAAGATGGTTCCACTCATGTACAAAAATATTGTGAGTCTTCACGATAATAAGTATTATAAATTGAACACTCAATGAGAATAATATGTATAATAATATGTATATAAAATATTGTGCAAAATGTAAAAATAATAGGATAAAAGAAATCTCAAAATAATTGAACAAATGAAAACTAACATATACAAAAATATTAAAAGTATTTTAAAATAGCAGATTATACAAATAAAAGGCTAGATTAAAATTAAACCTAAAATAAAAGGAATAATTTACAAATAAGATAGTTTTAAAAAAAATGCAAAGTATATAAATGTATAGGGACTAGGACTAGAAATAATCCAGGTCCCAAAACGCTGCACCTTGGAGTGGACTAAAATGGAATGGTGTACAAATTTTTGGGGAAAAATTAAAATAAAACACATGGATACCAATTGGGTTTGCTGGAATGTGATGCAAAAATGAGGGATTAATTCTGAAATTTCCCATTTGACATATAAATGTACAAATTGGGTCTGGGTATGGATCAACACGCGGCCCCCACCCTTAAACACCACCATTTCAATATTAAAAAACACAAAAAAGAACCACTGAACTCTGCCATTTTCACTAAAACTTATATCTAACCCCCCCAATTTTTCCTATTCTTTACCTTGGCCGACTCTTGGGCTTCACTGGCGATAATACGCCTCCACCACCACTGCGGTTTCAAATGCACCACAAGGATCTGACAACCATCAGGCCGGAGGAGCCAACGTCGACTAAATCGACACCAAAAAAAGTAAATAAACTCCTCTTTTAGATTTGTCAAGTATATTCAAAATACAGTAAAAAAAAAGAATAAGAACAGAAAAAAAAAGTGCGAAAACCTTGAAATCACTGCTTTTTCTATTTTTTGTTGCTTTGTAATGCTCTCCCTTTTTGTTATAAATGTGCAGCAAGTAAAGATCAAGAAGAAAGAAAACAAGAACCCAAAAAATCAAAAAGAAAAATTGATCTGAGAAATCACCTTCAAGTCCCTTTTTTTGGTATTCCCTCTATGTAATCTCCCCTATTTTACAATCGATTTTTCCTCTCTAATCCCCCTATTTACAATCGGTTTTTTCCCCCCAAAATACAATCGATCCCCCCTTTTGCATTCATTTTTCCTGCCCTTATAACCGAGCAGAGTACAATATTTTTTTCTTCTATTATTTTGGTTCCGTTTTTGTCGTTTGCTCTTGTTTGCATCTGTTGTTTGCGCGTGGTTTCTTCTTTGCAGGTGTCAGAGGCGTGCAACGCGCGCGGAGAGGCAAGCAGAGTGTGGTAGCATGGGGCATGTGACACTAAGGTCAAGGCATGCAAATGAAAACTTTGGTAGTCATGAAAAAAATTTTTTTAAGATAGTGGGCTTGGGCTGTTAGGGTTTGTAAATTGGGTTTGGGTATTGTATTTGGGCTATTAGACTTTTATATTTGGTTATTTGGGTTTTGTTATATTGGGCCCCGGGCAAAATTTGGGCCTTACAGGTGTTAACTGTTAACTCTATATACTATAATAAAATACATATTAATAGTTCATGTATTATATTTGACATTTTCAAAGTACATATATCACATCAGATATTTTATAAAAGTATGTATATCATAATAAAACTAATATTAATAGTTCAAAGTACATGTACTACATTCAATATTTTATGAAAGTATAATTAATGAATATGATATTATCCCAAAGAAAAAGTAAAAAAATATATTTAATATTTATTTAATATAAAAATATGATTAAAAATAAAAATGAAATAAAGTTTTAACTTCCAATCCTGACACGTTCGACATGTAGGAATTGAATGATTTTTATTTTGGAAGAAATTTTTTAAATCTTTCTTTATTGTAAAAGTTTACGATTAGGTAATTTCCTGCTTCATATATTTATACCATGGTCCTTAATTTGGTTTTAATTTATTTAATTTAATCTTTGACTTGATTTTATTTTATATTGAATTTCATTTATAGTTGAGACGATGATTTGATTTGTTATGTTGTTGTATGTGTTTAACCTAGATACATTTAGTTAGTTTGAGTTATATTTTGCATGATTAATGATGGATATACAATTATTTATATGTATTTTTTTTAAAAAAAATATTTATAAGGATAAACTACTTAGTTAATTATTTAACTTTTAAGGCGTTTTTATTTCATTAAAAAAAAGTCCTTTTAATTTTTTCATCGCCGTTAGAGAATATTTTTATTTTAATAACCTAAACATTAAATCCTCCAACGACCACTTATTGTGCATGCCACGTCCTCATTTTAAAATTATTTTTTTAACTCATTTTTTTCTACGCTACTCTTTCACGCCCTGACGAAACTTATAACTCATTTTGTTTGCTCATGTATGTAACTTGGCAACAACATTATTTGGAATATGGGCCATATGTTACTTCAAAAGAAGCAATTGCCATTTATACCACAACTGTGCATTGGTTGGAATCAAGAAAATTTTCTCCTATTCCATTTCTTCCTTTTTCTTACAATGTATGATACGACGTTACTTATTCTTGCTCTAGAAAGGTTAAATGAACCTTATAGTGTAACGGTAGGATTAAACCAACTCCAAAGAGAAGAATTGGGGCTAATTAAATAGGATTATGATAACCCTTGTTGATATACGGTATCAATAGAGATCAAAATCAAATATCAAGATAGAGGGGATGGTGTTTTGGTCCAAAAAATAGAGACAAAGCCCGCTCAAATGAAATGCCTGGGGTTACTTAAACTATGAGTATTTTGGATTAGATAATCAAGTCGGATTCCGAGTCAAATTCTTATATATTTTTTATAGTTGTATAATAATTTATCTCTCATCTTATCGAAGAAAAGTTATAAAGTGACACAACTATAAAAATTATATAAGATCACAATTATGGGTAACTTTTATTTTGCATATGAACTTCTTTATATTTTATATCTTATTTGCAGGTTGGGATAGAGTTCATGGATTTGTGATTTAATTTTTATATTTTTAATTTTAATGATTTTATATTTTTATAAGAGGTGGGATTCATTTATACTACTTTTTAACATATTTTTTATAAAATTAATATTTTAACGATGTAACGTTTGAATTTATTGATATAATTGTACTTGTCATACATGTAAATTTTTTAATTGATTCGATATCTCTATCATATCGATATAAAATAATGTATAATATATTTATTGAATGATTAAAGTTTTCTTTTACATAGAACAAATAGTTAGAAAATTTTAATCTACGTCAAATTTGACATACATAATCTATATGAATAGAATATGAAATATAATGGTTGGATAGTTAAAAATATTAATCGTACAAAAATATATGATAGGATGTAAAACTTGTTTAGTTTTATATTGATGCAAGTGGATCTCTTCCCTTCTTATAATGTTATTAATTAGTCAAAATAGTTAATATAACCAACTATTTCAATTAAATTGTTGAAATGAAATTTTTAAAATACTATTCTAACAAAAAAGTTTCCATTTAGTATAATAAATTGGAGCAAGCATTTTTAAAAAAAAATCCACATCAACTATAGAAATCATTTGGGGTGTTGATTATTTTGACTAACTAAAAGTATTATAATAATAGAGAAACCAAATTAGATCAAATAAAAATATACGGATTAAACCATAAATTTAAGCATAGTAAGGTGATCAACACCATAATATAGTCATTGAATGTATAATAAAAATTTAATTATTCAATTTATTTTTTACGAATTTATATGTTACATATTTGAATATTAAGAATGTGTTTGGTAAATAGAGTTTTAAGAATTTTTTAGTTGATTTGGGCACAAATGGAGAATTGGGTAGTCAAACTCTCTAATTGTAGTATTTGGTGATTGGAGGTTTATAAGAGCTTGTTGAACTAAAACCTCCAAAACAGAAAACGCAAGTATAAATAACTTTTTTCACAGTTGATAAGGGATGAGATATGTAAAATGACATATTTAACCATGCTTCTCAAAAATTACTCCATTTACCTCATGCTCTCAAACCTAATAGGGGTGCCAAGATATACCAGCCTCGATTATAAAAAATATTCACTTATTAATTTATATACTCCTAATTTATTTTCAATTTACTTGTATAAAATGATTTCTTATGCAACTTAATTCTTTGGTAATAGTGTTTTATTTCAATAATTTCACTCAATAAAGACTAAAGTATTATAAACAAATAAATACTTAACAATAAAATGTGTCATACCCTTATTTGTCATTTTACACATATCAACTTTCAGTTATTAGCTAAGTTTTACCAAATATTTTTAAATAAACAGTTAATAGAATCAGTTGGTCAAACTAACCATTACAATCAACAATCAACTATCAACCAATTGCCAAATAGAGCCTAAATTTATTATTTAGTATTAATTTGTAGTGAGTAGGAATATAAGGCATAGACTATTCATTATTACTTAAATTCATTTTGATTTTAAAATAGAAATTTGACAAATAAATTTCAAATATATAAAAAATATAGGGAATTAAAATAAATTGTAACATTTAAATTTTTACTCAATAATTCAACAAAAAATAATTAACTTAGACGCGAAGCGTTAGTTGAGAATCATATTAATCATATTTTAAAAGAAAAGTTAATTAAAGTTATAAGTTGTTTAAATGAATAGTTAATTTTAGTGGGAGTTATTATTAAATATATAAATATAAATACCCCTAACGTGATATTAAATTAAATAAAAAATATTCTAATAGTATAGATAAATAATAATATAGATTCAATATTGTTGAGGGGATATCTTTCGAGGGAGAAGTCTTCCAAATATTATTTTTCGAGAGTTGATGGACCTCTCAATGTACCGATACTAGGCCGGAGGTGTCTATGCTTGATTTTATCCTTGAACTTTATCTTCTGCCTCCGCCAAGAACCTTGACGAGTTTACGAAGGGAGAGCACCTTCACCCACTAGCAAAATCACAATTTGGGCTTGGTGGACTTTGAACCCATGTCCTACAACTAGAATATAGGACTTGAATGGACCATTGGATACAAGCTCAAGTGGTAGCGTAATTACCCACAAGTGCCCTATATGTTGTAAGCACGAGTTCAAACCCTACCAAGCGCAAATACTCATATTTCTTTGAATGGAAGTTATGCGCTATGTGTGGCCCAACCTGAAATGACACTCCCACTCTACTCAACCCCTTGCTTCTTTAGAAAACCTCAGGCACTCGGCCTCTCCACAAGTTAGGAAACAAAACCCTGATCAATGATAATACCAACATAGATGGATTCATATAATTCTTATATATATATATATATATATATATATATATATATATATATATATTCATCTTAGGTCTTCCTGTTCCGTTATCTGGCTTATGTTTTCATGTAGCATTCAATCTGAATGACTCTATATTATGGGTAACGTAGGAGACATCTCAATTTTCTCCCGGAAAATCTTTAGAATTACCACTGCTTAGCTTTCAATTCGCCTCTGATCATCAAATGAAATGTGAATAACTCGTCCTCCTCTCTTTGAAACAAGGAGTGCTTCTGATTCTGTCGATGCTTGAAACAATTTTATCTTCTCCATATTATTATATCTCTAGAGTCAATAATTTTATATGAGGAACTATTGAACTCAATCACATCATGCCGCTATTCTTCAGTTTTTTGAACATTTGTACTTAGTAAGATTTAAACCTGCACCCTACAACATACAAAACACTTGTGAATAATTATACTACTCTCCACAAAAATGAAAGATAAAACCCCGACCTAAGATAATATCAACCTATTAAAAAATATATCAGTTCCGAACAAACAATATGATTAACAAAAAGAAAAAAAAAACCACATGATCTAAAACATCCTTAAAGGAAATTCCCAAGATATGGCTACCCACTAACTATATCAGTGGCTGCAGTGCAGGCCATTAGACTAAGTGAAAGAACCCATTACTAGAAAATAATGTATCAACAACCGGCAAAAGAAAGAAAATCAAATGTCCATTTGTCAGTCGCTCTTTGTTTCACCAAAATTCAACAAAGCAGAATTGGTGTCATCATTAAAGTAATATTCAATGAATCTAACATTTTGAATATCAACCTCTGCAATCCCATCCATTATATATGGGTAATGCAGATTTCTTATTCCATGTCCCTGATGACTTTTTTCACATTCCATCATTTGAAATCATTAAGAGGAGAGTAAACCAATTAAGTGAAATTGGATTCAACTCAAGGTGGTTTGAGTTGGATGGTCTTGAAGTTCAACAAGAACTTAAAAAGGGGGAGGGTTTAGTATATAGAAATGGTTGGTTAAGCATGGCATCACCTAGATTGGGTGAAAAGAAAAACATATGTCAGCAAGAAAATCAATTTATTGGATTATTTCTTTTTGGCTTATGGCGATCGATAACTTTTCTTTTTGGAATTTCGAGTAGAATCTGATGATTAAAACATGGTATGAAAGCAATTTTATTTTAAATCAAAATATCATAATCTTCCTTTACATACATGCATTTTTTTTAAGATTAAATTAAGTTATTAGTCATTATATTTTCTAAAATTATAGATTTAATCCTTATATTTTAATTTGATCAATTTTAGTCTTTATACTTTTCGAGTTGATAATTTTTAGTTCTTATACTTTTAGAAATTTGAAATTTTAGTCCTGACCCAAATAGTAACATTTAAATCTGTTTGATTAAATACAGTTACTAGTCTAGTATTATATACACAATTGTAGTAGATTTGGTCCATATTTCAATTGAATAATTTTAATTCCCTATACTTTTCAAATTTTAGAATTTCAATTTTGACACAAATGAGAATCGTTAACTCATTAACTGAATTTTTAGTAAGTAATATATGGAAATAATAAGCTAAAATGACATTACATATATGATGATATGTTTAGTTCATCAGATTTTGAAAATAATGAAGCTTAACTTAATTAATTTAACAATTATCGTTTGCCGGTGATTGAAATTTTAGAATTTAAAAAATAAAAAAACTAATAATATCAAATTAAAATAGAAATATTATATCGAATTAAAATAAAAGTTAACTGTTTTAATTAACATCACGTTGGGTTTATTTTTTTATTACGTTATTGTAATTTTTTATAATAATACGTTCTTTAAGATTTATTTTCTCAATATATATATTTTTAAGGTTAGTTGGAAAATAATGGATGTCATCATTTCAACACTTATGGAGTCTTTGAAATTAAGTAAATTATTTGAAATGATTACATCACTTCAACACTTATGGGGTCTAATTCTTTTAAAAATATTTAATTTTTTTATTGTAATAATATAATATAAGTTTTTAGTAGTTACGGATAATATTTAACCGGAATTTGATATTTATGGATGTTGAACTCTTAGTAAAATTTAAAAAAATATATAAATCATAATTCATAACCATTTATTTGAAGAAGAAATAGAAATTTTAATTGACTTTACCATCCATGGGTGTTGACATTATCTTAAAAACACTAATTTTAAAATTTATAAATAGGTCATCCAACTTCTTAGTTTTTAATAGAAAATCCAAAATATTCCTCCTCTACATTCTACACTATCCTACACACTTAAGTATTTTTAAACTCTAATTTCCAATCATATCGTAATGGTTGTCAACTTATTGAGACGCGAACAAGGACATGTTGCTCAAAATGCAACATAATTAAACTATTCTCTTGTGGTTTGAGGTCACAATAATAAAATAAATTTGCCTAACAACAAAATATTCCCTTAATTAACACAAGTTGTTTTCTTCCAATTTAGCCAAATTGGACAAGTTACTTTCTTATCGACATTCATATCCGCTTTGATTGAACGGTAGAGACCTGGGGCCCATGTGATACATCTCTCATGTTGGATCCAGTATGTCCAGTATGTTGGTTTAACAAAATTACCCATAAATTACTTAATACCCTTTGTATATTGTCATCAATGGTTCTTTGCACGCAAAGCAAAATGGAAGCAAATATTGGCTCACTGGTTATCTAATATTTAACTGATACTAAACGATATTACATGGTCGGGTCGTAATATGGAAAGGCAATTTATATTAGTAGATTCAACCTAAACATGTTCTTAGCGTAATTGGAAATGAGCAAACCGATTGAAAGACTAATATGTCATCTATCAAGTAAAATTAAGGAGATGCTTTATCTTGAGCATCGGAGCGGATGACTCCTTGAAGATAAAGACATAAATGCTACTAACTGGACAAACAGTACATCGGACAGGACCTAAGTAGAATAGATTCTGAATCCATTTATGGATTTCTTCACTTGTGACGTTCATAGTGTAACACCCCGGGTCTTAGGGTTAGAAGTTCTATGTCTTGTAAGTAGGATCAGTGGCTAGATCGAACAATTGTATTTGGTTCCACGTTCTAGTGTCAGAATGGGTCTGCTAGTCTGGTGGTTGGTGTGTGTTAGTTTGTCTCTAGGTCCCTGGTTCGAGTTCTCCGGTGTGCTTTGACGAAATTGTTCTGATTAAGTTTTGTTCTGATTTTTAAAAGATTAGATTAGATTAGATTAGATTTTATTATTTTATTTATTTGTTATATTTGTTATTATTTTTATTGTTGTGAGATAGAAAGAGAAGTTTTTCATTCCACATTTTTGTTTTAGGGGTTTCCCGTTGTTTCTCGATACGGTCTCTCTTTTCTCCTCTCTCCTTCTCTTCTCATGAAATTCCTTCTCTCTCGTCATTGCGGTTTCGATGTTTTGATTTGGTTTCGAGTTCTTGAGAGAGATATGATTGCCCAGCGAGTGAAGATTTTGTAGTTCACTAATTGTCAGGGCATTTTATCGCAAATTAAGGTGTGGGATTCGAGCCGTTCTCTTTTCATTAATGAAATTATGAATTGGATATGCGTAATTTAGTGGTTATGGTGTTTTCTAAATCGTTAAGTTTTAATGTTGAATTGCTGACTTTTCTGTGGAAATTTGGTAAAATCTGTGTGTTCTGAAATTGTTCAATTTAGCATGGAATCATATGTTTTCGGCATATTTTGGTATCTTGTTGAGTTACCCAGGGTTTGACTATTTTGGTAGCAAATGCAGGATTTGCAGCCTGTTTCAGTGTGGTTTCGTGACCACACGGGCGGTCACACGGGCATGTGCTTTTGGGATTTAGGGTTTTTAGGCTAAATTGGGTGCCACACGACCTGGCCACACGGCCATGTTGCTGATTTAGGGAAATTAGTTGATTTTCACACAATCGTGTCCCTGGGGCACATGGGCGCGTGTGTTGGACACACGGTCGTGTCTACCTTACACTTTATTTTAGTACAAATGGACAGAGAGTTACATGCTGAATCACACGGCCATGTCCCTAGGTCACACGGGCATGTGCCTCCTTCTGTACAGGCGTGTGTCCCTCTGCATGGGCGTGTTAACCCCTAAACGGCCTAGGCATTTCCACACGGCCGGAGCATACGGCCTTGTGGCCCGACCTCGCCAAATTTTATTCTATGTCAAATTAAAGCTTGATTGTGATTCTGTTTGTTCCTAGTCCTAGCTAAGTCTTAGCAAGGGTGATTGGGACTTTGATTCGGCCTAGATTGGTGTGGGTTATATAGATATACCTTTATTTAAGCGGATTGTTTGATTGTTACTTGAGGTTACTATGCAGTTGATTCTAAATCCGGGTAGCTGAATGTACGCAATTCTAGTTCTAAGTGATTGGTGTGTGAGTGGTTGTGTGTGGGGTGCATTCTGTGACTGCACGGGAATTCTGTAATTGTTTGACTGGATGTGAGTTTCTGTGTTCGAATGACTATCTGAAAATTTTGTATTTTGATTTTGTACGTCTGTCTGCATACATGCATTTGCATAAAACTTTTGGGGTTTTAGTTGTGAAGAGAAGGAAGATTGATTCTGATATAATCTGACAGTTTACTACAACTTATTCGTACAGCGGTTTACCGTACTGTACCACACGTACATCAGCTTTGCTGCGTACCATTATCTAATCTGGCAGTTTAAACGGTAACATGTCT
The DNA here is from genome assembly GCA_025698475.1 of Gossypium anomalum. Classification (NCBI taxonomy): domain Eukaryota; kingdom Viridiplantae; phylum Streptophyta; class Magnoliopsida; order Malvales; family Malvaceae; genus Gossypium; species Gossypium anomalum. The sequence goes on from CM046961.1 coordinate 11,045,887, forward strand.
GTACAACGGATTACCACATTGCATTGTATTTCATATACGACAACCCTGTTGTGCATAAATATTTGAGTGGCTTAGTCTACATTCATAGTGTGTAGGGTTGGATAGGCCTTTTGAGGTCCTATGTGGTGTGTTTGGTTAGATGAGTTTAAACAGCTCTTTTAGGGTGTAATCGGAGGATGGAGAGGTGTTTTGGCTGGATGGATGGGTTTTTATTACTTTGATTGTATTTATACGCATCTGTTTAGGTGTACTAGGTGTAAGATTATCTTATTAAATAACACTTGTGACTGAGTGTCTGTGTGCGACTTGGTGTGCTTGAGTTATTACATTCTGTTGGAACATTGGTTCCAAGTTTACTTTCTGACTCTGCGTATATCTATAAGTCTGTTTCATTATTGAATTAAATTTTGTAACAGCCCGATTTTCAGTGGTGTCGAAAATAGTGGTTCAAGGACACCGAATCCAGCAAATAAGCTCGTAAATTTTATTATTTAATATTTACGAGTCAAATATGGTCTTAAAAAATGTTTTTGAATTAGTAATTTGTGTTTTATAAAGATTTATTCGGTTAAGTGGTTTTAGAAAATGAGGTATCGAGACCTTGTTTATATTAAATCAAGTCGTAAATATTTTTATAAATATTTACGGAGTGTCATTATGGTAGTACTAAAATTTCGTTGAAAAATTTTAACGTTTCGATAGTTAATTAATTAAAATGGAATAAATTAAAAAAAGTGTAAAACTTGCTAATTAAAATATTTAAGTGATTAAATGGATTGATTAATAAATGAGGGAGAACTTAAATAGTAAATATACCTAAATGAATAGGATGAGGCAGCATAACAAGAAAAAAAAAATAAAAAAGGCCATTTAATGGCAAAATGGTAATTATTATGAAATTAAAAGTACAAATTGAAATTTTAAAAGTTTCTAGACAATTTCTTCTCCCAATTCCGGTTCAATAAAGACATGGGAGAGCTCCTTGAGCTGGTTCTTCAATTTTTCTTCATGTGAGTTCAATTCTTGCCATTTTCTTGTAATTTTTATATTTTTGAGACTTTTACAATTAAGTCCAACTTAATATTACCTTAGTTTTTGATTTTGTTAAAGATTTTGAATGTTTTCATTGATGAATCTATATGATTTTTTATGCTAAATGATGAATTTGAGATATTAGTTGTTATTTAAAAGTATTTTGTTAAGTGATTTTGATGAATTTTTCGATTAAGGATTAATTTGTTAAATAATAAAAGAATACAAGGGTTTGTTGTTAAATTATTACAAAAATGGGTTGTATTGAATGCCATGAATATTTAGCTAGCATGATTTTGCATTAAAAATGGTTAATTTGCATGTTTTGGGCTCATGGACTAAATTGAATAAAAGTAAAACTTTAGGGGCAATTTTGTAAATGTAAAAAAGACTAAATTGAATAAAATGAATTGTTTTATTTTCTAAATTAATATATTGAATGAAATTATTAATTTAGATCAAGATCGGGTGTCAAATTAATACTTCAGATAAATTCGATGAGGTACTGGGTACCAATTTACTTCGGCATGGCCGATGAGACACTGGGTGTCAATTTACTACTTCGAATTATCCGATAAGGTACTGGGTGCCAAACTGGTGTGTTTTGGTTGGATTTGTGTATCCGTCAAAGTCCGAGTCGAGTTAATAGGGGAAATTAAATGAAATGATATTATGAATGGTAATTGATAATATCAAATGTGAAATGAAAATGAGACATATGAATTGTGTATGTAAAAAGCCATTTGAGATAGCAAATTAATGAGAATTGAATGTGCTATGAGTGATCTATAAATATATATGAATTAATATTGAAAGACTTATGGTTATTACTGGTATATACTTGAAATACTTGGAAATGATATTTACTTGATATATTGAAACGTGACATGTAAATGATATTTACTTAATATATTAACAAGTGACATGTAAATATGTGATTATCTTTGATACGTTGATACAAGGAAAGTATGTATATGGTGACATGTCGAGAAAATAAGTTTATCAATATTGAATTTATATGTAAGATGTGCAAGTACGCTAACTATTGTTGTTGCTTGATGTTTAGGCAAGTGCCAAGCTATTGACTAAATAGTAATATGTTTAATTATTTGAATTATTGAAATGGTAAGTGTTTAAGTGAAAATAAGTTACTGCTCATGAAAGAATGGTAAGGTTTAAATTATGCAATTTCTTATGGAACGACTTATTATGTGTTCAATTCGAAAAAAGATTTTGGTTAAATGCACTAACTTGTGACAATGGCTAAATGATATACATATGACTTGGATGACATGCATATGGAATAAGTGTGGAAAATTTAAATTTATATAAAATTTTACTAAGCTTGGGTAATAAGTATATATGTGATACTGAGAATTTATTGACCTTGTGAATTAATATGATTATAGATTATACGAGCTTACTAAGCATTCATTGCTTATGTATTTGTTTTTATTTACTTTACAGATTATCGAAAGTTCGAACGGGTTGGAAGCTTATCGGAGCTATATCACACTATCCATTACTTCTATTGGTAATTATGGATGACTTGATTCTGGTTATAATGGCATGTATAAGTTATTTTGACTAGTTGTTAGTCTATAGGTGTTATGTAAATATTAGTCATTTATTTGGCTTACGATTTGGTATTATGGTATTTGCATGATTTGTCTTATAATGTTGATGTGATTGAATGTTGAGAGGTAAAATAGTAGTCGAATATGCATAAAAGGTTCCTAAAAGCATATTGGTTGTGTGTAAACATATAAGTATAATGATAGTTGGTTTCAAGAAGATTAATTGTTAATAATTTGCACATACATGTTTGGATAAATAGGTAAGTTTGGATATAAAGATATACGTGATAATATTACATAATTAAAACATGATCCTAACTTAATTTGAGCACATTAAATTGGGTTATTGATTTGCAATTTGAATGAGTTAAGTTGATGACAAAGTTTGGGTGAGAAATGTGGCTTTAAATTGGCCTATTGTTGTCCACACGGGCAGAGACACGGTCATGTGTCTCAGCCATATGTGTCACACAGCCTAGCACACGGGCATGTGGCTGGCCGTGTGATCTAAGTTAGAGACTTACACGGGGTTGGACACGGCCTGTGGCACAGGCGTGTCCCTTGACCACACAGGCATGTGTGCCCTGCATCAAGAAAACTTTTTTGAAATTTCGTGAAAAATTTTCAAAATACCTGAATAAGTTCCGATTTGTTTCTAACGTGTGTTTTGGGCTTCGAGGGCTCATAAAAGGAACGATATGATTGAATCATCATGTGTATGTCAATTGATTATGAAAATGTTTGTATTTGATCTGAAAGGTCCAGTAATGCTTCGTAAACCTATTCCGGCGACGGATAAGGGTTAGGGGGTGTTACAAGTTCCGTAAATCTATTATTAGTCACGTATCGAACTCACACTGAGCTCGTATAGCTCACCCCCTTTAGTGTTTTCCTTTCAGGTATATTTACGTGTTCTGAAGCTAGACTCGGTTTGTGAAGGTCTCGGAAGCGTCACGTTGTTTTAAAACTGGTTAATAAAGTGTTTTCTGTAAATTTGATTTTATGTAAACGATTTTGGACTGTAAGTTCCGTTAGTAATACTGTAAGGTTTTTCGGGTTGTTAAACTAAATTTCCCACGATCACTTCGATGGTCAATGTGACTTCCGAAATTCGGTCTAAAATTCTAGGATGGGTTTTGGGGCGTTACACATAGTGTGACATACATTAATCCTGAGTGGATGATGGACTATGAATGTATGACTTGTATACTTTTGTGTAAGTAAAAGTCTAAGTTCAAATAGGTAATGAATCGAAAGTTGGTGCGTTAGGTATATGACTTCTGCAGTATGTAACATCATTTAAAATAGTGGAATTCATAGCCTAAGAAATGAGTATATGATATCCTCTCATTGGCATTACCTGATAGATGAAAAGTAAACGTGACCATAAGTCATTTGTCTTTATGATAAATGATTTAATTACTATTTGATAGTAATTGACTTTTTATAAAAGAATATGTAATGATTACTATGAGATAAAACAGGAACATATTGGGAGAATGGTATCCTAAAGAGATTAATAATATCTTATGAGGGTAACATACTTATGACAAAGGTCATTGGGCGAGTACTAATCGAGTAGCTTTTGTAATTATATTTAATTAAGGATAGCTTAGTCACAATACTATAGTGGAATGACTTCGTGACTAAATGAGTTTATAATTAATAGGCGAAAAGTTGGAACTTAATTAGAAATCATTTGAGACTTAATTATATATGTCCAACCAATCCCTTTGATAGCTCGTTGAAATAAAAAATGAATTGCATAAAGAATCAAATGAACAGAAATAGATGGAAACAATAAAGTTAAAGAAATAGGTCACATTTGAAAATGAATGTGTTTTCTCACTAAGTAAATAAATGCATTGAGAATTAATTTAAGTTTTTCAAATTATTATTTAATCAAATAATTGAAGTTCGAAAGTAGAATTTGTAACACCCTCATTGGACTGTTCAACGAATCCGGGTATAAAGTGTCACAAACAAGGCCTATTTGATCTGAGAACCAAATTATTACTAACTAAATCAATTATAAGTGGTTTTATTAAATAAATACATATTCCACACAATAAAAACCTTAAAGAAAATTTTACTAGCTCGAGTTTCCGGACTCTAAGGTGACTACTTATTTATAATACATTCATCCCTCAGGTGGAGTCCCTAATGGTACACCCTTCCTATTTGCATGACTTCAACAATGACAATATATCCATGATTTCCACATGGTCTGGTTTGGTCACTCTTCGAGTTCCTTGTCTTGTAGATCCTACAGCCACATGTCATAGCCTTGTAAGTTCGAATGAACTTAGTTAGAGTCTTTATTATGCAAAATATACCCCGCCTTGTCGGTGATTCGAATAAATAAGAATAGTAATAATTATACAACAAACTCCTTGTTTCTTAGAAACATTTTTCTTAGTATGTCGTTGTGGACTTTTTCCTATTCCCAATCTTAGCCTATGGTGGATAGATTTTTTAGTGATTTCTATTCCGGCCATTTTACTAGCCATCAACCAACCTTGACAGTTCCACTGAGTGTCTTGCCATTTCTACGGACTCTACCATTTCCTTTACTTAATTTCTTCCTAACACTTGTACTCAACGTGGGTGTTTTCTTCCTACCATTATTCCCTATTAAGGAGGCCTTCTGGCCTATCTTTCTAAGACTCTTAGTGAGTATTCTCAACCTCTTTAGTCCGTAGCAGACTCTTTCCTTATCTTAATCCTGCATAACTTGCTTACCTTCCATTGGTATGACTAACACGGTCTCACGCCACCCTGGTAGATTAAATCCTATTTGGATTAAATAGAGGTCAAATTCTTCTTCGTATTCTGCTTTAGTCGCATGACCTTTCCTTTAAGTGTAGCACGCCTCTTATCTACTATGGTCTACTATGGCCTTCAGTACTTAGCCGAATGCCGCTGTGTGGCCATCTGAGTTCACAATTCCTCTTTCTTACTACATTCCCACATAGCTAGCCATTTGGCTGATACTTCCTCGATGGTTTTCTCCTTTAAGAGACATAGTCATGATAGACACTTCTATCATCATGTGTGTCCTTCTTCATCAATAGGTTCTAATCACCTGTCCCTTCCTTAGGGGTTAACTAGCGTACATATGATACACCACTAGTCTATACAGTTTCTTTGAATACCCTCGGCATCTCTTAATGACGGATCTTTATCTACGATCCGTGATTAAACCATTTTTCATTTTCCTGTACATTAAGCACCACTAGTACGTCAACTTCCATGACTACTTTGCGCTGGACTAACATCCTTATGCCTTATTGATTTACACGACTACTATTCCCATGGTCCTTTCTCGTTTCCATTACATTCCCATTCATTTGCAGATTCCTTCGGCCCGTTGCTCGACCATTGCAAGTCCATACTTCTATTTTCCTCGTTTGTAGGTTATCCCACGATTTCTATTCTGATTTTCGACCTGTGTTTATTATCTCAACAGACTCTCTACATTGCCATAGTTAACCTATGGTCTTACTCGTCAGATTCCATGTCTACTGTCTTGACGAACTCCATTCATTTCCATAGCCGAACTATAGTCTTACCCCTATAATCCTCATGTTTACTGTCCTGACGGATTACCCCGTGTTCGATGTCCTATTAGACTATCTCGTGTTTAATGTCCCGTCAAACTATCCTGTGTTTAATATCCCGTCAGACTATCCCGTGTTTAACTTCTCGTCAAACTATCTCACATTTAATGTCCCGTCAAACTATCTATGATGCCGTAACATCTTTCAGCATGGGTCTTACACAGTATAATCCCCATGTTTACTGTCCCAGCGGACTATCAAAGGATGCCATAATGTCTTTCAGCCATAGTTTTACTCATTTTCATCATGATGTCATAACATCTTTCAGCTCTGGTCTTACTCATTTCCATTATGATGCCATAGTGCCTTTCAGCTATGGTTTTACTCATTTTAGGCATATAGCCTTCAACAGAATCCATGACTTAGCCCTGATCTTTACTCTTCTCATCTCAATCCATCCATTCCTCCATTTCACCATCCTATACCTTGATGCTCAAAAACCGTAGTGTTTCCTCCTCAAGGCCCAGAGCTTTACTTATTACGAGTGCGTACAGCAACACTTTATAGAGGTATCTAATAGAATCATCCCATTTCCCTTCCTAACTTCACCTAAACCTGATAATGTTTCTCATACATGCATTACATACATTTCATGGACGTAATATCATGGAATTATAGCTAATACATGCTTACTAAGCTACATTGGAAGATACTAATAGACCCATGCAACCTTTCAACATACTTAGCAGTTCGTGGTTTGAGTACAGAAACTCACCTGGTACTCTTTCGTCTTGTTTGCTTAGCTTTTTCGGACGTCAAATTTTCCATTCTCCCAAAAACTAAGCAAGACAACCAATTCATGGGTTAAACTTAGTATTTTTGCTTTAAAACCTCAAGTTTTTAGAAATATGCAGAACCCTCAAAATGGTCTAAAAACTCTTAACTTTGTTTCCTAAGTTTTACATACACCGAAGGGCTCAGAACCTTACCAGCTTGTTGGGTTCTCTACTTTTTCGACTTTAACCTCACGATCATCGCTCAATGCAGAGCTTTCCAATACATTTGCTTCCTCAGAGCAACCATAGAAAATGAATAAAAGAGGAAAATGAAACAAATTAGAGAAAAAGCCTCTCGGGAAGTCACTCTCCAACTATTTATAGCCCTTCCTGTGCAGTTTCCCACTATATAACAACCATTCATCCAAAATCATTTTATCCCCCCACTAAGGAACCGATTGGTTCAAATCCAACCAAATCAGATTTGAAACTCAACTATGCTCAAACTAGCATCTATATTTCTCAAATTTTCTAGTAAGGACCACCGGCTTACGGTCTCTTTTAATTTAACCCCTAAAGGTTCAAATTTCCAGGTTTCAAGGGAAACCAGATGTGACAGTGATAAACCATAAATGTAACATATTTTAATCTCATTCTTAATGCGTTTATGGATGATTAATGATATAAATTAGTGAATTTGATTCTCTTAATCCCTCAAATTCATGTTTCTATACTTAGGAGAGCATTTAGGAGCAAAAGGAGTGAAAAATGGGCCAAAATCGGAGTTTTCAGGATCCACACGGGTAGGTCACACGCCCATGTGCCAGCCGATGTCGATATCGCTCCCTGTTTCCCAAACATGTAGAAAAATCCAATTTTTAAGGTTTCTAAGCATTCAAAAGTCTATAAATACATATTAGAAAAAGACCTAAGGGGACGTAGAGTAGAACACATGAATTACTCGAAGAATGCCAACGGATTTAGCTCAGAAGTAGGATCTCCTTCAAGACTGAATATTTCCCTTCAATTTCTCTCGAAGTTTTTGGGTTTCTTTATGTTTTGTTATTTTCCTATTTTTGAGATGTTTTCCTACTACATTATGAACTAAACTCCCCAAATACCTAGGGAGGATGAAACTTAAGACGGATCTTGTTATTTAAAGTTCTGAATTTAATGATAAATACCTGTTCTTATTCTTAATTATGAGTTATTAATTCTTGCCTTAATATTTTCAGGATATTATTCCAAGTTTGATATGCTTATTTAGTGGAGCAAAAGTCTCTGTTTAAGAGTAGATCTCACATAATTAAGTGGAGTTGCATGCAACCCTAAAAATAGGGCGACATAAATCTGTCGGATTAGAGTCAAATCTAATAAGGGAATCCATAGATCGAGTTAATGCGACAATAGAGGTTTTAATTAGAAAGAGATTTCAATTAATCAACCTCGAGTCAGTTGTTCTTAGTCTCGAAAGAGATATTAACATAATTTAGGAATTTCTATAGATCAAGTCAAGTGAAGTCTAGGTGGATTCTTCCTTGGGTGTTGTCTTTATTATTAGTTTATTCGATTACTTTCTTCACTCTCTGTCGTATTTAGTAGTTAATTAGTTAGTTAATTTTATATTAAAACAAATCCCTTTTATTTTAGGCTAAAAAATAGAAAAGTAGTTAATACTAGTACTTTTAGTCCTTGTGTATACGATACTCTGAACTCATCGTAACTATACTACCATTCGATAGGTGCGCTTGTCTTAGTCATGATCGTAGTCTAGTTTAGTGTTCATAAAACGATCATCAAGTTTTTTGCGCCATTGCCAGGGACTAAGATATTAGGAACGCTTAATTTTTATTACTTTAGCCATTTTATTTTTATTTTATTTATTAATTTTTTTTTGTTTGCTTCTGGCAGGTTCTTGTAGTTTATGACTAGAAAAAACCTGTCAGGACCTTTACTTTTTTACAACAAAATTGAAAGAACAGCTCGCAGAAATCGTAGAGAACTAATGCGAAGTTTACAGTATATAGAGGAAGAGCACGAGGACGATACCAATACTACCGAGGAGATGGCTGATAATAAGAATAATCCGCTACCTCTTGTGGTTGTTGCAAATCTTGTAAATCAGAATTCTGCTCCTCGTACTATGTACGACTATGCTAAGCCTAATTTAGCGAGGGTTGAATCGAGTATTGTTAGACCTGCAATTGCTGCAAATAATTTTAAACTGAAACCTAACACTATACAAATGATTCAACAGTTTGTTTAGTTTGATGGTTTGCAGGATGAAGACCCAAATACTCATTTGGCCAACTTTTTAGAGTTCTGTGATACTTTCAAAATAAATGGCATTTCTGATGATGTCATTCGCCTTCAGTTATTTCTCTTTTCATTGAGGAACAAAGCTAAACAGTGGTTGAACTCATTACCACGAGGTTCCATCACTACTTGGGAACAGATGACCAAAAAGTTTTTACTAAAGTATTTTCCTCCGACTAAAACAGAAAAGTTGAGGAATGATATCTCTTCTTTTGTGCAGATGGATTTAGAAACTCTTTACGATGCATGAGAGAGGTATAAGGACTTATTGATAAGGTGCCCTCACCATGGGTTACCTTTATTGCTACAGGTTCAGACTTTCTACAATAGTCTGAACCCTTCAACTAGACAACTGATCGATGTGGCCGCTGACAGAACCCTAAATAACAAAACACCTTAGGAGACTCATGAATTTAATGAAGAAATGTCACTGAATAACTATCAGTGGCAAGTCATGAGGAAAAAGCCTAATAAAGCAGCCGGTGTTTTCAACATTGACACGGTCATTATGTTATCAAACCAGATAGAGCTTTTAAATAAAAAGATTGATAGTTTATGTGTCTCTACGCAGGTACATCCTATGATGCAGTACAGTACAAGTGGAGGAGGAATGAATAATACAGAATGCCTAGCCTACGACCCTAGCACTACAAATGAACAAGTCAACTATATGGGTAGCAATTCTAGACCTCAAAATAGCCCCTATAGTAATACTTACAATGCAGGTTGGAGGAACCATCCCAACTTCTCTTTGGGTGGTTAAGGCAATCAAAGACCACAACCCCTTCCAGGCTTCCAACCACCTTACCAGCAGGAAAAGAAGCCGAACCTTGAGGAGATACTAATGAAATTCATCTCGGTGTCAGAAACACGTTTCCAAAACACTGAAATAGCACTTAAAAATTAGCAAGCATCGATTTAAGGTCTCGAGACTCAAATAGGTCAACTTGCTAAGCTGATCTTAGAAAGGCCACAAGGTAGCTTGCCTAGCAACACCAAGACTAACACAAGAGAGCAGCTTCATGCGATTACTGTTTAATATGAAGAAGAGTTAGTTGAGTCCAAACCAGAACCAAGGTAAGAAACTATGGTAAGCCAAGATAAGGTGGTTGAAAGCCAGAACAAACAAAACCAGTAAGCAGAGAATACACACCTCAAGTGCCATACCCTAAAGCGACAAAGAAAGACCACACAGACGAACAATTCGGTAAATTTCTTAACATTTTAAAAAATTTACAAATTGGCTTATTGAAGCTCTTTCGCAGAGGCCCAACTCGGTTAAATTTTTAAAGGAGCTTCTTGCAAACAAATGAAAGTTAGATGATTCGTCGTATGTAGAGTTGAATACAGTTTGCTCGGCCATTTTGTAGAATAAACTACCCAGTAAATTGAAGGATCCATGGAGTTTTACTATTCCTTGTTTAATTGGTAGTTTAGCTATTAATAATGCTTTGGCCGACTTAGGGACAAGTATTAACGTCATGCCCTATAAAATATTTAAGCAACTAGGTCTTGGAAAGCCCAAACAAACTAGGATGAGTATACAATTAGTAGATAAAACTATTAGGTTTCCTAGGGGCATTGTTGAGGACGTACTCGTTAAGATTGATAAATTCATATTCCCAATGGACTTTGTTGTCTTAGACATGGAAAAGGACGGTGACGTTCCTTTAATCTTAGGGCGACCCTTTTTAGTAACTGCCAGAACTATCATAAATGTTGGTACAGGTGAATTAACGCTTCGTGCAGGTGATAAAATGATTACTCTTCAGGCTCGTAATTCGATTGAAATATCAAGTAATGAAGATAACCTTATAAATTCGGTTAATAAGACAAATCATGTGGTTCAACCCTATTTGCAGGAAAAACTTTCGAGAAACATAAATAAGCCACGTTTTAGTTCATGCACCAACAATGGAACCATCCATGAATGACGAATGCTACAGATAGATGAACTAGACGAATGGCGGACTCATAGCTAGGAGGAGTAAAAGCAACACCATGACGAGTTCAATGAGAGAACCAATCAATTCAAGGTTGGGGACCAAGTTTAGCCAGAAAAAAAGGACCCTTGAATTACCACTATAGAGCTCAACGCAAACGGAGTGACTCCTTTTACGGTACTCAAAGTCTTTCTACATGTTACAGTCGAGGTAACCCATTCGCATTTCGGCACTCTTAAAGGAAACAATAGTCGACTTAAACCTTATTTAAATTAAGGAATTGACAGTGAGAAAGAGGAGTTTCGACTCCGTGATCCACCGTGACCATGTGAATATGAAGCACTTCTCGGGAGGCAACCCGAGCATTAACACCACTAATTAGTTTATTTTATCTATTTTTCATGTTTAAATGCAATTTTTTGACCCACACAGTCTAGTGTGCTCTAACAAGGGTTAAACAATGTGTTACACGGCCTAGACACACGGGTGTGTCCTTGGCCGTGTGGAAACAGGACTTAAATCCCCAAAAATCGGCAGAGACATGGGCTAAAAGAAGCCACAGGGGCGTCCGACACGGCCGTGTGAAAACAAGAGGTAAATTTTAAACAAGTCAGAGAGCTACACGGGCGAGGCACATGGCTGTGTATTCTGACACACGGGCGTGTGGGATACCACACAGGCGTGGGAGAAGCGAACAACATAGAACACCACCGTGCGATACAGCCGTGTGAACCACACGGCTTGGACACACAGGCGTGTCCAATGTCGTGTGATGAGTGGCCTGTTATTTCCCTCGACAAACACGGGCTAGGATTCGATCCACACGGGCGTGTGACGTGGCCGTGTGGCCCAACACGGACTGTTACACGACCGTGTCCAATTTAAAGCCCCACAAACCCTAACCTTTTCTTTTGTCTTTTTCCTTTAAAATCTTTGTTAGCCGCTGCCAAACCTAACTCCCTATCTCCCATCCAGCCGCCGATCACCCTTCTTCGGCCACCGACTGCACCTACCCTCGGCTCTCCTCGTCATTTTATTTCTTTTTCACTTTTTTCTTCGCCCCCCATTCGCTCCTCACCCACGCTCAAACTAGCACTATTCCCCCTTTCTTACAGTAGCCCCTCATCGCACACCCCCGCCCAAGATCACCCAACCCCCACCGTTCGTTGGTCTCATCTTTTCCCCTTTTTATTTTATTTTATTTATATTTAATCCTCATTTATTTCTCTTTTACTTATTTTCTTTATTATTATTGTTATTACTTTTCTTTTTATTATTTACCTATTATTTGCTTACTTTTTAATGATATTTCTAGTTTATATTACTTAATTTCTATTTTAGTATTCTTGTTTTTATTTGATGAAATTATATTTTATTTGTTAGAGATAAATTAGATAGTTATTGTCCTCATCCTTATTTTTGTTATTGGTTGCATTATATTAGGTCTAGTGGATTCTTGCTGCTAGTTTTATGTTAACTTTTCTTGTTACTATGCTCCTTTCTAAATCTTGTTGCTCATTATTAATACTCCTTAGGTTTTAGCATACTGTTTCTTAGTTTGCTTATTTTCTTCATTCAATTATTATTATATTATTATTATTATTTATTATAACTATTATTATTATTCTCTGTTTATTCTGGTTGGTTTATTTATTTTTTATTTTGTTCGCTCTCCGTCAGGTACATTATGACGAACACTCGAGGCAAATCTAAAGTAACTATCCTCGCTCCAAAAAAGCGGAAGGGTCTTGACGCAACCTCCTCAAGCACCTCTTCCTAAGTTCGTCATCCTTACCTTCAATTCTCTGCGGACCCACCTGAAGACTTATTCTAGCTCCTACGCGTGCGACCACTAGGTTTGGGCCGATGCATTGACTGGGCCGCGTTGGAGCAGGTCGGACTAGCTGATGAGGTCCGCACTTTCATTACTACTGCACCATAGGACTGTTTCTTTGATATCGTCGAGCCCACATATATGGAGCTTACTTTGGAGTTTTGCTCGATGTTTTACCTTCAGCAAGTGATGTCATCGCATGACGAGCACGGTACCATTACATTCCAACTTGGTGGCTTGGTGCGACATATGAGCATCCCTGAGTTTGGCACAGCTTTGGGCATATACACCGATGAGTTTATGGATGCCGATAATTTTTTTCACCTCCACCATCACATCCATTACTCACCTTCGTGCTGTTAGACCGATCTCACAGCTAGTCAGATCCATTATGACGCGAGTCGCTCGAAGGCGACATCTCTTTCTCCAGCTCTACGATACATCCACGCCTTATTAGCTCACACTTGGACTGGCAGGAGAGAGAGCACAGGAGTTGTAAGTACTACTGACGTGTACTATCTTTGGAGCATGGCGACCGGCCACATATTTGACTAGCTTATTTCATTGCTCTCGCCTTTCGCCATCAGATAAATCGCCACAGGAATAGTCCCATCTGTCTAAGCCCTTACGTGACTCGCCTCGCTCGACACTTCGGTCTTCTCAACACACCAGAGCAGTCCTCAACCCTTACCCTAGTTGGTCAAATGTCCCCTCAGGGCATCTCGACCATGATCCATATGAGGATGATCGAGCGGCGACATGGAGTGGACCCACCTCAGTACAGACTAGTCCAGTCTAATAGTCAGCATGACCCAAAGGACTTCACTGATGATGCTCCTCCCTATCATGAAGACCCACCACAGCCTCCACCATCGAGTCACTGACATGCTCCCTCTGCTGCTAGCTCTCTAGGAGTATCCTCAGAGGAGTTTGCTAGTTTCCGTCAGTACTGTGCTCAGAGGTTCGACAGCATTGATGCGACCTTATAGCAGATCTGTCAGTATCTTCATATTGCTCCTCCAGCGCCACTGGCTCGTGACACCGATCAATCTGATGATAAGGACCATTTAGGCCGATTATTTTTATTTTTATGTTTATGTTTATTTTTATTTTTATTTTTATTTTTATTTTTATATCTATTTTTTCTTTATATTTTAAACTTTATTTTAATGATTATGGCTGTTTCTTAACGAGTAACCATTTAATCTTCTTCAGCATTGTGTTTATTTTCTTATCAGTTGCTCAGAATTTTGCACTATACATTTATCTACAATTCCGCTTTTCACTATTTTGGGAAATTTATCCACCATTCAGGGCAGTTTCAATTATCTCCCTATCTTATGATATTTTTTCTACATTATGATTTATATTTATTTGTACATTGAGGACAATATACATATTAAGTGTGGGAAGGTTATTTATATGATTATTTGAAAATCTCTGAATTATGCCTTGTGTTTAAGTAAATTTCTCATATTACTTTTAGAATAAACTCTTATTGATTTGTGATTTTCATTGATATGTTTTAGATTAAATTCATAGATACTTGTGCATTGATGGTTTAAACTTTAAGATACTAGAGAATCAAGCTTGACAAGTCTATTTTTCGAAATTAAAATTTTTAGGTTGTTTCCCTAAATTGAGGTATTACCTTGAAGTTTGAAATTTGTAAGATTGACATCAAAAGCCATAATTTTTGTGAGATTTTGAGCCTTTAGAGCATACATTTTTCTTGCTCACTTTATTATTGGTTATGAGTGTATCAATATTGATTTGTTATTCTAGAACTTGCTTCGATTATACATATTGAGACCACACCTTTGATTTGATATACTGAGATGATAAAGGCACCTAGGTTTTAACCCACTGACCCCACAAAAAGCCTACCTTCACAATTAACCCTTAGTGAACCGCTTTGAGCCTAACAGACTGTTTCTTAATTTACCTTTAATATTAACCCATACATCATACTTTTTGATTCACTGAGAATTTTTTCCTATTCTATTGACTTCCTTTTTGTCAAGATTTGATTTGATTAATTGCCTAAATATGTTCTTTTATTTTAGTGTATAATTCTCTCTTATTACTCATTCATTCATTCAAAAAAAAAAAAAAAAAAAAACATATATGTTTATCATTATTAGTTTTTTGTGTTGAGCTTAAGTAGTTAATTTCATATTTTGAGAAGAAGCTCATATTTATCTTTAATAAATTCAATTGATGTAATTATTTAGTGTTAGTTTATTTCTCTAGTTAGGTAATTTATTTATTTCTCTAGTTAGGTAATTTATCAATTCGATCTCGATTCTAACCTTCTTTTTTAGCCTTTATCCACACCTTTAACCCAAGCCCCGTTACAACCCTTTAAAGACCTTTTGATCTGTGTATCATCTCATTTATAGTGGTGGAGATTTGATTTTTATGCAAGCTTTGGTAATAATTTTTCATGTTTGACTTTTGAGTGCTTAATTTTTGAACCTTAAACACTTTGAGTGATTTGAGTGAATCTTTAGTAAGGATGTCAAATCTTTTCGGTTTTGGATTAAAGGTAATTATTTAGATAAGGGGAAATACCTATGTTTTCATGCTTTAAAAATGCTAGACTTTGATTACTTGTGCATTTAGTGCTCTTTTAGTTGAATTATTAATTTATGATTATTTTTGAATTATGATAAAACATTATTAATGAGAATTATAAGTTGAGAAGAATTAATTTTAATTGTGAGTTGAGGATTTTGCTTGAGGACAAACAAATGCTTAAGTGTGGGGATATTTGATAAACCATAAATGTAACATATTTTAATCTCATTCTTAATGCGTTTATGGATGATTAATGATGTAAATTAGTGAATTTGATGCTCCTAATCCCTTAAATTCATGTTTCTATACTTAGGAGAGCATTTGAGAGCAAAAGGAGTGAAAAAGGGGCCAAAATCATAGTTTTCAAGATCCACACGAGCAGGCCACACGCCCATGTGATCGACACGGGCAGGCCACACGCCCATGTGCCAGCCCGTGTCGATATCGCTCTTTGTTTCTCAAAAACACAAAAAAAGTCAATTTTAAGGTTTCTGAGTATTCAAAAGTCTTTAAATACATACTAGAAGAAGACCTAAGGGGACGTAGAGTAGAACACAGAAATTACTCGAAAAATGCCAACGGATTCAGCTCGGAAGCAAGATCTCCTTCAAGACTGAAGATTTCCCTTCAATTTCTCTCGAAGTTTTTGGGTTTCTTTATGTTTTGTTATTTTCCTATTTTTGAGATGTTTTCCTACTACATTATGAACTAAACTTCCTAAATACCTAGGGAGGATGAAACCTAAGATGGATCTTGTTATTTAAAGTTCTAAATTTAATGATAAATACTTGTTCTTGTTCTTAATTATGAGTTATTAATTCTTGCCTTAATATTTTCAGGATATTATTCCAAGTTTGATGTGCTTATTTAGTGGAGCAAAAGTCCCTGTTTAAGAGTAGATCTCACATAATTAAGCAGAGTTGCATGCAACCCTAGAAATAAGACGGCATAAATCTGCCGGGTTAGAGTCAAATCTAATAAGGAAATCCATAGATCGAGTTAATGTGACAATAAGGGTTTTAATTAGAAAGAGATTTCAATTAATCAACCTAGAGTCAGTTGTTCTTAGTCTCGAAAGAGATATTAACATAATTTAGGGATTTCTACGGATCAAGTCAAGTGAATAAATCGTTTGGTTCAGAATCAAAATAATAAGTGAAGTCTAGATGGATTCTTCCTTGGGTATTCTCTTTATTATTAGTTTATCCGATTATTTTCTTCACTCTCTATCGCGTTTAGTAGTTAATTAGTTAGTTAATTTTAGATTAAAATAAATCCATTTTATTTTAGGCTAAATAATAGAAAAATAGTTAATACTAGTACTTTTAGTCCTTGTGGATACGATACTCTGAACTCATCGTAACTATACTACCATTCGATAGGTGCGCTTGCTTTAGTCGTGATCGTAGTTTAGTTTAGTGTTCATAAAACGATCATCAGAAAGAATCTGGTTGAGAAATTATTTAATATATTTTCTTATAGATTAGTAAAATTGCTAGGATTTTAATGGTATGGGGGGCGACAACCCTTGTGTATTTAATTAAAGTGTGTCACCCCTTTCTTCTAGTTAAACTAGGAGAATTTTTTTTCTATCAAATAAATATCATTCATGTTCTACTAATTCAACCAGGAGTTTTCTATCTCTCCCTAAATTCACACATTGTGAATTTAGCAAGTAAAGCCACAACACCAAGGTTTTACTATCAAGATGCACTCATACAATAAATTTCCTCACATGAGTAGATTAAGTGCTTAGTTCTCTCTGTACATTAACCTATACAAATCTCTTAACTAAATAGATTATTTTAATACTTACTAACATAAAAAGATCTATCAAAATCCCATTAAAATAGTAATAAGATAAGTTGAAGACAATATAATAACATGTAAACATGGAAACCTCTTTTGTTTTAGGAATTCAGATACATCAAGACCAATCTCGGGGTATTCTTGGATTGTCACAAAAGAGCTATATCGATAAAGTACTCAAAATATTTGGCATGCAAGGTTGTAGACCAAGTGACACCCTTACTGCTAAATGAGACAAATTTAATCTTACTCAAAGCCCTAAAAGTAACCTTGAAATTTAGGAAATACAAAAGATTGTCTATGCATCAGATGTTGGGAGTCTAATGTATGATCAAGTATGTACCCGTCTGAATATTACATACATTGTTGGAATGTTAGGCAGACATTTAAGCAACCCTAGGATGGACCATTGGATAGCAACTAAGAGGGTTATAAGGTATCTTTAGTTAACAAAAGATTACATGCTCTCATATCAAAGGTCTAATAAGTTAGAGATAATGAGGTATACAGACTCTAATTTTGATGAAATATTGATGCAAAATTTTGTCAGTAGGGTGCAAATTGTGACAATAAGTGGCAGCTTTTATTCCAATAATAACAGAAGCACATCAAAGTCAAAGCACATAGGCTTTAAGTTTTTGGTTGTTAAAGTAAAATTTAAGAGTGATTAAGTACCTATAAAGCATATTGAGACAAATTCCATGATTGCGAACCCACTTACTAAGGGACTACACCCAAGATGTTATAAAAGCACACTGCTTATATGGGTGCAATGTCATTCCAGGATATTCAGTTTTAGTGGGAGTTTGTAATTTTAAATGTTTTTTTGTTACAAACACATTTTCGGTTATTTCAACTTAAGGTTATTTTCTGTAGAAATAAAGTTTATTTAGTTTATTCACACTCTAATTTTTGCAAGATTTGATATTACCAAGGCTAAGGAGGACCAGTTGGAAATTGGCATGTTTGGATCATATTGCATTTAATTTCCATGCAGCACATCCATACTTGATCTGTGTCATTTGGTTGTGTTAATGTACGTGGTCAGAGATAGATTTAGCTACGATATATCTAACGAAAGTCGCATTGGTTTTATGTTAACATAATTAATAGACCAGATTATTCGGAATACCTTTTGGACATGATAGTAAAGTTTTGAGCTCATAAGGTTATATAATAACATGTCATTATAAAGTAATTAATATATATGTGTGGTCCAAGTGGAAATTGCTGGAAAATATGGACATCACATATATAATAATAGTAATTATATGTTATTATTTACTATAATAAAAGATTAGCCCAAATTAAAAGTGATCTAATTTGATTAAGGTTTATTGGACTTTAGTTATTAAATAAAGTATGGGTCAAATATGTGTAGATAATTTTGTAATTAATTTCTAATTGATGATAGGTTGATTAGAAATTAGGGTTAATGTGCAAAAGTTATGTATTAGGATTATGGTCTCTAAATTACGTATACGTAACTTTTCTAATATGCCATCTTTAGAAAAGAGAGTTACATTGTCTGAATTACTTGTATGCTAATTTTGAATATCAAAATCACAAGATCAAAAATTTCAAGAAATCAATGAATTCAGGTACGCTTTCGCATTTAGTTTTGTTCTTAACGATTTGATATGATAGATCCTGATTAATTAAGTTTTATATCAAATCTTGTTTTACGATTCTAACATTTTTATTATTTAGTCTTTGTTATGTTTATGTTTTGCATTAATTTATTTAAAGTCTTATGACGCAATTCAATTTTAAAAAGTATATATGTTTTTATGTTTATGATTTCATAATTCTTTGATTTTAAATTATTTAATCAATCTAATTAACTATAGAAAATATATGGCTTAATTAATATTTATTACTTAATTATTTTGTTTTGGACCTTTTACATAATTATTTTTATTTTATGTTTAAAATTATGTTATTTAAAGGATTTGGTGTGTCATATTTTTGCATGATAATATTGCAATTATTCAATATTAAAATTATGTTGTTTAAAAGATTTGATTGGTTTATTCTATTTGTTGGGATATATTTATATTTGTATTTAGTATAATTCGATGGTGCGGTAATAAATTACGTAGCTGACTGTTCAAATGGGATAAATAGATTGAGTTGTTGATTTAGCATATCTTCATTTATCAATGTTCAATGTTGGTGAAGGGTGACAATGATGGTGGAAAATAATTTACTTGCGGAAAAGAGTAAAGAAGGTGAGCAGCAATGATGAAATGTACTTAAAATTTTGCTTTTCTATTAAAAAGAAGAAAAAGAGAGAGAAATGGAACCAAATCTTAATACAGATAGGCGAAAAACAAGCTTAAAAAAAAAAAAAAAAAAAAAAAAAAAAACCACCCATATATTGCAATCCCTGAAGTAGTTTAGCACTTATTCTCAGCAGTAGAGGAGCCATTAACAATGGTGTCCATTTGTAGAGCAGCTGGTTTGGATTTCCTGGGCTTGAACCATACTGCTGAAACAATATATAGAGCAAAATTTATGACCCCCAAAACGGCTAAAAGTCCATAGAAGCAGTCAAGTCTGCCGTGGTTTATGTTATCAGCCAGCCATCCTTGTCCACCATTGCTGCCTCCCGTCACGCTTTTCACCACTGATACCAGCAGACTGCTGACGAAGAAACCCAGAGACAGTGTTGTGAGGAACAAACCAGTGCTCATGGTTTTCATTCCTTTGGGAGATTGAGTGATGAAGAAATCAAGCTGGCCTGTGTAAATGAAAGCCTCACCGGCACCCACTAGGAAGAACTGTGGGATCAATATGAACACTGTTACAGGCAGGGTTCTAGTCGTTGCACTTGCACCCGTGGCTCGAGCCACTTCCAGTCTTTTCACCTCGGCTACTGCGGCAGATGCCATTCCCATAGTTGATAGTGCTAAGCCTAAGGCAATTCTCTGCAGGCTGCTGAAACCTGTAGCACCAGAAAGAATTGAAATGGTAATTATATTGAAATAAATTATAGCATGATTTAGTATGTCATTTATTATTTTCCTAATACATACAAACCTGGTTTTCCTTTCCATTTCTTCCATAATGGCATAATGAGACGGTCATAAACAGCCAGAGTGATCAATATAGCTGCCACAAAGAAGACAGTGAGGGAACCTGCAGGAATTTCGAAACCTCCAACTGATCTTTCCATGGTGGAGGCTTGCTCCACTGAAAAGGTCATCATTTGTGCGTAAGTGGTCCAAAATAAGATGGTTGTGGCCCATATTGGGAGAAGCGCCGCCATCATTTTCACTTCCTCGATCCTTGTGACTGGGCAAAGTTTCCAAGGATTTGGAGCAGCAGCAGGCCCAACGTTTCTCTCAAGATCACCTTCCCCAACAATGGCGGCCTTGTCCAAGAACCTAGGATTTAGCACATATGAACGAAACAAGGGGAAAAAACGTCAAAAGCAAAGAAATAAATGATTAAGTTATGTATACAGAAGACTGAGTAGATTGGAAAACCCACCGAAACCGATCTGTATGATGAATTCTTGAAGTTTCAGGAGTGTCTTCGTATAATAATTCGACATTGTAAGGTAGTTCCATCTTCCTCCTATTTATTGCAGCTATAATAACTTGGAAAATCTGAACTATTGGACTTCCCAAGCTTTTCTTGTATCTGTATCGTTTGGTCCCTGATAAAAATATCAAAACGGCTACAAACATGGAGACTGAGCAGATCCCATAAGCCCAGCTTCGACCAACTTCATCTTGTATGTAAACAAGCACTGTGACCGCCATCAAGGTTCCAGTACTGATGAAAAAGAAGAACCTGTTGAAAAAATAAGCCATTTGGGCTTTCTCCTTTTCATCTTTTTCATCGAACTGATCAGTTCCAAATCCTGAGACACTGGATTTGAGGCCACCAGTGCCTAGTGCAATTAGATATAGAGCTATGTATAAAATCCCCATCTGAAATCCATTGGCTTGTTTACATGTATGGGATCCATGGCATGGTGGTGGGCGTAGCTGTGGCAGCTTTGTAGCCAATGCTAATGTGCCAGTCCCCTACATCACCATATACATCATAATCACAGTCAAAAACTGATCAATTAAAGATTGAAATGAAAATTTTCTTTTCTTTGTTTCTTTCTTTAACACTCACAAGTGTTTGTATGATGGAAAATATGGCAATTGTCTTGTATCTGCCGAGGAATGTATCAGCAAGAAAGCCACCAAGCAAACACAAGAGAAAAGATGTGCCCATGAAATCTGTGACTACGTTGGCTGAAGTTGCACTTGGCAAATGCAGTGTTCCTCCCAAGTATGTCACAAGGTTAACTGCAATCCCCATTGTTGACAACCTCTCACAGATCTCAATCCCTATGAAATGGTTTCAACAAATCAGCATTATTACATGTTTCACAAATTATTTTATTATCAGCTCTTTTTTCTAGTGGGGGAAGTCGATGATTGTAATTTGATGACTAAGAAGCAGAGATTTATTAAGTACTTCAATTACATAAAATAATCAAAAAGGTAAGTGAACCTTTGTCTTTCTTTCTTAAAGGAATGTTAATTGTCAGCAGAAAGTGAAACCTATATAATAATGCTATAAAAGTGGAGTTATTTAACAACATAAAGAATTATGGTGGAAAGTAAATGGTGAAATTCTGTTATTAGTACTTGTACTTTGCATAAGTTGTAGATTTAATATATGTATCAAAATTTGATCAATTTTAGTCCTTACACTTTTCAAATTGATCAATTTTAGTTACTATATTTTTTCGATTTTTGAAATTTTAGTCTTGACTAGACAGTAACAATTAAATCTGTTTAATTTGCTATTAATATTATATTATGCGCAAAATTGTAAAATTAGTCCATGTTCACTAAATAGATTATTTTCAATCGTTATATTTTTCGAATTTCAAAATTTTAATCTTATTATATTAAGTGACCATCATTAAATCTATTAATTAATTTTCTTATAAGTAACATGTAAATATAACAAGTTAATAGAACATTACATGTAAAATAATATTATCGCATTAATTTTTAAAAATAATATAACTTAATTAATGAATTAGTATGAGAAAGTCTAAAATTTCAAAAATCTAAAAGTGAAGATTAAATTCACAAAACCCAACAAAAAGTAAATTGGGGTCGAGACGTTGCCCTCAGTCATAACTTTCATGCATGATTGGGACTAGATATATAGAATATCTTCCTTATCCCATAATCCAAACAGAAAATGACATGAATTTTATCCTCATTGTGAGTATTTATGAATTGCAGCTCTGATGGGTCCCATCTGTGTAACTCAAATTTTGGTAAGTGTCTGATAGAGCCAGGTGTATAATTTGTTTTCCCATGTTTTGAGGACTAGCATTAAGTTTTTCTCTTACTTGTCAAAGGCTTTCATGTATTAGTGCTGAATTTGCTACTAAATTTTTGTGTTTAATTCCCCGGTTAAAAAAAATTTAGACTTATTGTACCAAATATATATATATATATATATATATAGACTTAAAAGCCCCAACACCTTTGCATGAACTAACCGCCTGTTGCTTTGATGGAATATCACCATCCCCTTTCACACATTCACCAGCAATATTTACTCTCTATTTATTTATACTTTTTTCTTGAAATACTCATTTTTAACACTAATATTTAATGAATATCTAAATATCAGCTATAAACATACTTGTGTTGGACGTATTTATGTATCCAACACTAGTAACAGAGATTCTATATGATAATATGATGTCAAATGGAATGCTGAATGCTTGTCCAGCAAAATAGTGGTAAGCCAAAATGTGTAAAGCTGTCTTAAGTTCATCTCAAACCAGCTCAAGTAATGATGGTGAAACAGAATTCAATGGCGGATGGTTTAAATAAGGAGCAAACCTAGAATGAGCGCAGCTGGCATCCAACCACCAGTTTTGGATCTGTCAGCCGGGAAACCCTTGTAGTCCACCGCATCCGCCACCGTCCAACTCATCTTCCCTTCCTGATCAGCCCATCAACAAAATATTTTAGAAGCATTGAACCAAATGATCATGTTCACAAAACAAAGAAGGAAAATGGGTTGTCAGCCATTGTTCATATATAGTGTGCATGGCAACTAAAAACCTACCATGTTTCTGAATATTTTAGCTGTTAAAGAAAGAAAGGAGCACCACAATACTGAAAAAGAAAGACAGGAAAAGGAGAGTAAGGTTGTAATAAATGCCTTTGTCTTTCTATGGTTGCTTAAACTCGCAACTTGGAAGTCTTGGAAATTAGCTTCCCTTTTTATAGGCAAGAAGATTACAAGCGTAACAAACAATGTTGAAGTTAAAAAACTAAAAAGTGGCTCTCCACTAAGTAAATAAGACAGATTACTAGTCTTATTTTATAGATATATATTATTATATTTGAATGTTAAGGGATTAGGTTTATCGCATTTTTTTTGTGTGGTGGAAGGTTCTGGCACTGATTAAAAACATTGCTTTTTCTTTTTGTTATTAGCAGATTTTTTTGAGAAAATATAAGGAAATTGTAAAAAGGTGATGGTGATTGAAGAGGGTTAAAGAGGAAAAATGGAATCTGCAACATGCAAAATCACACCTTCAATCATCTCACCTATTCTATGTGGTAGTGAACGTTTTGAACAACAGCACCCTGGCCTACGCTTTTTTAGTGCCTTTGATGCCCCACATCCCGATACTACACATCCAATTTAACGTATTGTATTTTACTAAAGGCAAGCTTAAATTACTACGTATATACCATAGCTGATATAGGAAACAATTGAGTTGAAAACATTAGTATTATTACAACCGATCCAAAAAAAAGAGAAAGCAAAGGTTTTCCTGAAAAAGAGCCAAAAGAGAGTGGGGTTAAAGGTTTTAACACTGAAATGAATTGCGATATATGACCTTTTTTTGACATGAAAAGAATGTTGCAAAGGTGCAAAAAGGATTATGTCTATCATACACCGCAAAGTGGTAGTTCTTTATGCTTTTCAACTGTCAACTTTGGTGAAAGAAAAGGGTATTGCTGACTTTCTTTATTGTGAGAAGATCAGGAATGTTTCAATCATGAAAAGTTACAGTTGTGAGGTCTATATGTTAGACCCTAAAAAGGATTAGAACCCTAAAGAGGCACTGGTAAGCTACAGTTATGAGGTTTATATCTTTAACAAAAATTAACAAGTGTTACATATAATGGTAATGATAAAATATATTATATTGCTACGAAATAAACTCAAATTTAAATCCTAAAAATGATATCAACAACTCAAACTTTAAAAAATACAAAGATACCTTGATTATGTTAGACCCTAGAAATTTCCTTACCAAAAAGCCCTAGCATATTAACCAAAGAAAAGTCCTTTCTCATCACCTGATATATCATACATATATATAGCAGAAACTTGTATAGCAGCAATCAAACAAAGAGTGTCCTGAAATCACACGCAATTGTCTGGATATTTTCAATCCAACAGCAGTCTACCTTTTTATCGTACTTAAAAAGAGAACATGAGGAA